>OU744290.1:16678738-17928738 GCA_916610205.1 Griposia aprilina | reverse complement strand
ACTGCTTGCCCACATTTTGTCGCTGCGGTGTGGTGTGATTGTGGTACGTGTGAACTGGCCCTAAGTGTGCGATTTAGAATGTTTAACTGCAATACAAGTTCTAGCACTACAGTTATCCAGTTTCGAGTTTTTACCGTCTTTTGTTTGACTCTTGAAGACAGTCCTTGGTCATTAGAGTACATTATTAGTTCCTTTTATAGGTACAGTATGCCGTCCGTAAGTGGTGACACTTTGACCTCGAGCTGGACTAGCGTAGTACGGAGTCTCAATAGAATTAGAGGTCAGCTTTTCACGAAACCAGTTTCGTTACCACTGATGTGCAGCCTGCTGTTAGTACTAATCGCTTATTACCTACAACGCCAATCGAAGGAAAAAAAAACCGAAAAATCCAAGGATTATTAAGAATATAAAAGTTATATTAAATCGGGTATTCCACATATCGTCGGCCTAATTCGTTAACCTGCTAATTCCATTTTGACATAGTTTACAGGACAAAGAAAATTCTGAAAATCCTGTTGGTTTCTATAATTTTTCTTGATTTTTCTACAATATAATGTAGCAACATAACTTATACACATTCTAGAAACTTTTGAAAAACAATTATTTAGCAGTTTGTCGAGGTGAAGTTTCAATTTGTTTGAGGACTTAGCAGTTTTTTATTTAAATTGAATATGGTGTATAGATTTTGACGCGTCGCAAACGGCACGTGGGACTGGGAACGTTGTCAGTACAAAATTGAGGTCCCAAAAGGATTTAGCAGGTTTGCGTTGTGGGGATTGACTGGCGGTTAGAAAGCAGTTTTTCGGGCATAGCATTTGTCACCTTTTTTGGCTAATATCGCAGTTATTCCTTAAACGATACGGTACATATTAGATTGAAGTTTTTAACTGGTATAAAAAGTAATTTTTGCCAAAAAATGGACTTAACAGGTTAACGAATTAGGCCGACGATATCCTGCGCTACTGCTGAGCATGAGGTCTTGGGTCCAATTCCCAGGTCAGGAAAAGTGTTATCGTCTTTTTCTATCTGGAATTTCACAGTAGCAGCCCGGAGTCAGGATTTGTACCCGGTTGATGGAAAGAGGTTACATGGGACTTAAACATAACTGGCGAAATCTGGGTGGACTTTTGGTACATCTCTGTCCAACCCTTCGGGGAATATGATAGTTTTATGTTATTCCACACCTAGCTAAACAGTAGCACAACTCAAAATACTTCTTTCTTCAGGAACAGCAAAAAACGTTTTACTCATTTTCTAATTGACCAATTTAAAATTATTGTTGTATGATTTTGTAAATTATTTTACTAAGATATTAATTTGCTGAATTAATATCTTAGTAAAATAATACATGTCGGAGATTGGACACTAAACAAAGTGCAGCACGAGTTCCGGGAGGTGGCAGCACCGTCGCGATGACGAGCATACTCGGCATAGCACGAACTTATCGTGCTATGACAGAGCCTGGCTGATGGAGGAGCGCTGATGGGACGAGTGGACACTTACCATTCTGCCTTCGAGGAGATCAGTACCTCCACCCTAGGAACTGTCACGCGTTCCGTATACTTGTGTCGTGTACCTACAGTACTGTGTGATTCGCTAGTGTGATTAATTTGTTCGTAAATTATAATTTCATTTGAACTACAAACGGTTTTTCTATTGCGCAATAACCAACATTACCCATAGTACGCCCACAGTAGTTAAAACATGGCTGATAATAACGAGAGTACGTACCGTTTCAGTCATATAAAACATCATAAAGATCCGTTAATCGCAATAACTCGATTTGGGATTAGTTTGAGTTGTCCCACCCTTTATCTAGGTGGGCGATATTAAATTAGGTATGATAATACCTACTATGTTTTGCTCAAACAGCTCATCAACTATACTTAATTGGTCGTACTCATTTGTAGGGTTTTGTTCGTCACCTATTTTCGCTGTGAATAATTTATGGTCTAATTATCCTTTTGCTCGCTTATTTTCAATGCTTAGCCTGCGGCAATACTGCTTGGCTACCCACAACAAGTACTTGCGGCTACACACTAATTTAGTTACGAATATTGTTTTGTGAATGTAGAAATGAGATAGTTTGGTACGCATTTTAGATACTTACAAACGGGTGTGTAATGTATGGCATAATAACAGATAGTATAATATCACTTGAAATAACGTTCACATGGTAAAATTTTCATATGCTATAAAAACAAATAGGTAACCTAATTTCATGTGATCTAATGTTATATTTCTTATAACCTTCTTTGGCTCTAATAATATTTAGTATACCGTTCATTTCACATAATTTTCAATTTGTATAATGTTCTTTTTATACAACGTTCAGTTGACCTAATTTTCATATTTACTATTAAACATCATACTGTTATAACCTCATCTAAACCAAATGATTTACCAATAATAAAAGGGATCTGGGCGGCCGCTGCCGCGGCCCGCTCACCTAATCGCCGGGCGTTAAGGCGCAGATATACGAGTTTTAATGATTTCAAATTGAACATTACGTCTAAACGAATAGTCTTATTTGTTTGAAAAAAATATATGATAAACTAGACTATTTTCTTCGTAATTTAATATGTGAATATTTGAAATTATATTTTTATAACATAGTGTAATTAATTTGTAAAGTAATGTCTAACGCGACAACAAAAACGATAAACACGCAAAAACTATCGGGCGTATTTTCATGAAATCTGCACCAACTAAAACAAAATTTAATTACCCAAAGTTTTGTATACGGCTTTTATTTGTATTGTGTTTGATAAATCAAGGTGGGTTGTTTTTGCGAATAAACTTGATGCGCGTTGAAGCGGGGGCTCTTGCGGGCGACGGGCGGCAGTGCATCGCTGACCAATGTCCGGGTAGACGCTAACGCTCTGTGCAATTTTAATCGCTTAAAAGTTTCGCATGCTCCTCCCACTCGATCAAGGTCGCTGGCACTTATTGTCACCTTAATGATCACTGTTCTAACCTAACCCAAATCTAATCTAATCAGTTTTAGCAAAAAATACATAACAAAGTAGACGTTTCTAAATGGATACTATTTAAACGTAAATAAAAAAAAAAACTTTTTGTATCCAAAAATAATCCAAATTCGATTCAAAATTACTGATTGCACAGCAAAATATTTAACTCAGAATATAACTAAATAAGCAACACTGTATATTCGTGGCGCACCGCTATCTACTAGGCGAGGTCTCCGATTTCTGAATGTCAATAATAATAAGGCATAGTCGACGGAGCCCCGCTTAGTGGGGCTCCTACTTCTGCATGGTTTAAAAAAAATAACCACGAAGGGAAGGGACCATCCCAAAATGGATTTAAGCCGGTAGGAATCGAGTTTCGCGTACAATCCTGGCATTGCGACACCTACTATATACTACACACACCATGAAAAAATGGTACAGTTAGCATACTTATACTACGAAATCCAACGGTGGACTCTCTTATGAAATTGCAGTGTCGCATGACTGGTAAGACGCTAATAGAGATGGTAAACAGCTGTAGTACCAATTTGTTGCAAACTACAGAGAATATTAGTAACTACTTCGAAAAAGTCCTTAAGTTCTTTATGGCAAGAATATACTTTGCATACAAAGTCTAGTTTACTTACCAAGTTGCAGTTGTCGACAAAGTAAAGTAGGATTACATTGTAAATAAATTCTTGGTTTTCTACCGTATAATCCTCAGGGGGAAATTAAAAAGTTTCACCGCTGAGTTGAGTTCTAAAACTATAAAAAATATTTAGGGTTCGAAACGAGCATCTAGAGGCGTGTTGCTGTTTTGACATTTTAGGCTATATGTATACCTATAGTAAAATTACTCTTCGACTCTTTCTGACTAAAACCCACCTGTGTTCCTTCAGTTGCCTATGCGCCAGGGCCACGGTAACTCTTTCGAACAATCCGTGACCCCGGCAGGCATCGGCCCTATCGGACCCCGTCAATTTTGCTGACATCTCTTTGAGGCGCGCGTGGAGCACAACGTGTTGTCGACCTGGGCCTGGTCCTTACCAGATGGCAAGCTGCCCATTGCTCGCCGTCCGCAAGCCCGCGCCTATGGTAGCCGGGAGTCGGCTATCGACTCCCGACGCCCAGGGTGTCTCCTCCTACGGTGACTAGGGGCGTGAGGGCGCAACGATTGCCTCTCTCTCACGCGCTCCGCCTCCTCCTTCGCGAGCATTACCGCTTCGCAGAAGGAAGTGACTGCTTCCCATTCCCTCTCGCTCCGTACTATGGCCTGAACCAGGGCCGGAATGATTCTAGACCCCTAGAGTAGAAAGTTTTCGTCGGTTACCAAAAAAATAAAAGCTGTTTCATATAAAAGTGTCGCCGCGCCGCGCCGTGTCGTGTCGCCGTACCTACGCTACGCGATCAAAATGTATGGCATAACATATATTTTTTAAATAACCGATGAAAAATTTCTTCATTACAGGTTCCATGAAAAAGAAGTTCGATTCGTTCTGGTCGTATGTTTTCATCATTGGTTTTCATAGAAAATTAGCAGATAAGTAACTGTAGGTAAGGAAATAAAGTAATGTATTTGTGGCTTCTTGTTCCCTTTTAAAATGAATAGCTTGTGTTAGAACAAGAAAGTGTGAAATAAGTACCTGCTTTAGAAATCACGACAAAACTCCACGAAAAAAAAGCATACTACGAAAACTGCGAATGCTCTATGGTTAATTCATCGATACGTTTTTAAATTCGATCCCGTATCGAAGTAAGAGAAAAACACCGATTTTATGGATTTTATGGCCCGTTTACCGATACAGTGACGTGTTTTAGGGTGCACACCACTAGGTAATCCCATCTTTTATTTATTTATAACTTACGGGGAGCAGACTGCCGATGCCACCTAGGCAACAACGTGCCGCCTGTTACACCGAATTTTTCAAGCAAATGTTTGTTACGCTTCGTAATTTTTTTAAATGTGGTTAATTGATCTAATTCAACAACGTTTTTTTCTAGTAACGTGTTATTCAAAGTGTGATAATAATAATACGTTTGTTTATTTATGCTTCAGTTTACAAAAAGGATTTAGTGTTTGGAGCCTCCTTTTAAGCAAACAATGCCTGTGTTAGGAGACTTCGCTCGTATATTATAAAGTACTCTGTGCTCCGCTCTTCCCTATTACAGAATTAACAAAAACACTAGGTAGTTAAAATATCAAATACAATTAAGGATGTTAGTGAGAGTATGATTCCAGTGAGAATATCTGTACGTAGTGTGTCTGTATGTGAGAGTTTATTTGAGAGAGTATGTGAGAGTGTATTTGAGAGAGTATGTGAGAGTGTATTTGAGAGAGTATATGAGAGTGTGTCTGAGAGAGTATGTGAGATTGTATTTGAGAGAGTATGTGAGAGTGTATTTGAGAGAGTATGTGAGAGTGTGTCTGACAGAGTATGTGAGAGTGTATTTGAGAGAGTATGTGAGAGCGTATTTGAGAGAGTATGTGAGAGTGTATTTGAGAGTGTATTTGAGAGAGTATTTGAGAGAGTATGTGAGAGTGTTTGAGAGAGTATGTGAGAGTGTGTCTGAGAGAGTATGTGAGATTGTATTTGAGAGAGTATGTGAGAGTGTATTTGAGAGAGTATGTGAGAGTGTGTCTGACAGAGTATGTGAGAGTGTATGTGAGAGTGTATTTGAGAGAGTATGTGAGAGTGTATTTGAGAGTGTATTTGAGAGAGTATGAGAGAGTATATGTGAGAGTGTATCTTCCACTTTATGTGCTCCAAAAGTGCCTCCGTGTCATCGTCTTTATCCAATTGGTTACTGTTTTCTTACATTCATAACTTCTTTTTGTGTATAAGTAAATATTTTTGTTTATTTTGTTGTATAGTTGAGCATACCGTTTATTAAATTGCCTACAGGCAATCATGGTTTTAATCTGTGGAATTTGTGCAACAATGTCAGTCCTCCTTTTCCTTAATAAGTCTGGATATGGCAGAGTTTTATGTTTTTTTAAGACTGTTTGGATAACGTACATTTTTCTTACGGAAAGTAGTACACTAATTCTATACAAGGTTTCAGTAGGATATCTTTTATTTTTAAAATATATATCTTTATCATAGTTTTTGGAATAATATGACGAAGTGTTTTAAAGATCCAGCTTAATCTCCTAACCCTATTTGAGACCTATTCAAGATGTGGATACCAAGATAACCGCTGATCGACTATCATACCTAGATATTTAGTCTGTGTTACTTGTTTAATGCATGAACAATTACAGTATCTGTTATTAGTATCCCCACATGTGTGTATTCTAAGGTTGAGATCCTCACTTGGTTGACTACTTTTGTTAATACTAAAGCATATGTAATTGGTTTTTGATGTATTTAAAGGGAGCAGGTTATTATTTAGCCACCTGGCTACTTGTGCAAAACCCAGGTCAGCTTTGAGTTTCTTATCTTGCCAGGAGTTCCCAGAGGAAACGACAGCGGTATCATCGGCGTAAGAAAAAACTCTTGCATTTTACAAGCTTTTATTTATTTGATGTGCATGTTGCAGAGATCATTTAAATGATAAGCTGATCTTTTATTTATTTATTTAGATTAGTCAGCAATTGTTTACACAAAACATTTACAGTAAATTCCTTAATATTACGTGTGTAAGTGCCACAATCGTTTGTCATATTATGAAGCTAAAAAGGATAGTTATAATTAAAGTGATTTAATAATATGTGGTACTTCGTGTGTGACAATATTAACAAAAATTTAATTCTACATAATTAAAATACCTAACACATTTTTAACGGTAACATTCACAAATTAAAATAATAAATATCCCATAATTTAATTCAAATACATAAATCTTAAAATTTACATTCAATAGCGAGAGAAGAGAAAAAGGTTGTGAGAAGAGTGCTCAATATTTTTTGCTAAAAGATTTTCTGATACTGTCATGGTGTATATCAGTAAGATTATTGCAACCATAGATATATTTTATATTTCTACTAGCTTTTGCCCGCGGCTTCGCTCGCGTTAATTTAGACTTTGACAATCAATTCGGGTTATAATTCAATTATGATTCGAAAGACACGTGGCGCCATCTATTATCATAAGAACGTTATTGTTGTTTTCTTCGGGAACACTACTTTTTTTCTGGATGAAAGGTACTGTGGGAGTCCTACGTGTATCTAATAATAACTAGGGGGACGTAGAGTTTAAGATACGTAGTATTCTTTAGAATATAAATATATTTTATCAAGGAATTATACATTGGCAGGCCCTAGCTCTGCCTGTCTACCAATTCAAACAAACCCATCACTTTTCCTATATATCTTATTTTAAACTCGCTTGACTGTTCGAGGCAAACCAACGATAATATATATCCAGCCAGTCAACATAAGGTTGACACGTGCAGACAACCTATACAGTACTCTATGTCCGTTTCTGTACACCCTGACAATGTATATGCAAAATTTCAGGCTGATCGGTTCAGTGGTTTAGGCGTGAAAAGGTAACAAACAAACAAGCAAACTTACTTTCGCATTTATAATATTAATTAGGATGACTGCAACTGTTTAGAATTTTACACAGGTGGGAAATCGGTGTGTTAGCACCCAGAACCATTCTGAGCAACGGTGGATATAGTGGCGTGTAGGATTTCGCGGATATCGGGCTGGGGCACGAAACTTTAAGAGACTCAGTAGGTTTGGGCAATGTAACGTTATGATTAGCCGGGGGGCTAATTGTAAGTCAGAATAGCTCTAAGTTATTAATTCGCACACTGAGATTCGCCATAGTTGTCTTCAGTTCCGTGTTTTCTGTTTCTAGCCTCTTTATGGTTTCATTGATGCCTTCTGATTACTCTTGAAATCTTCGAATTATTTGTTGATGAATTGCATAGATTTAACCATCTTCTTCATATCTGCCTTAATTGTTTCCAGTTCATTGATCATTGTGCTGACAAAATGTTCATTGAATTGTGTCAACATATCGCTGAATTCTGTGTTAATTATCTCTTCAATAATAAACGCAATATCTTATTTATTACATAAAGGTGATGGCGGAGATGCAGATCCACTAGCCTGCCTCTTATATCCTCTATTCGTAGACACATTACGGTTAGGGGACGGGGGTGAAAGATTTTAGTTTTTCTTTCAGGAAATGTAATAATGGAATATCATAAAAGAATAACAGACCTTCGTTGCTACTTACGGTTTTTTTTTTTGTTACAGAACTTCGAATAGAACGAGCGCAAATATGAACGGTTTATGAAATGGATCAAACATGAATCGTATAGTTCTATGATATTTTGACCAAAATATAAAAGTTTATCGTTCTATTTCGGTGTCACAGCAAGCCTTATATAAGTGAAGTACAATAACCAACGTTCCTTCCAATTGGTAGCTGATGTAAAATGCATTGCCAATAGATCCAAATAGAGACCCGTTACATACATTGCTTCGGAAATGCTTTTCGAAGGTTCCTTACAAATTTGAACACAGTATCGGCGCCTTTAATGGCAACACACGGTACATAGTAAAAACTAACGTAACAGCAGGCCTGTATTATATTCCCCGAAGGAAGGGAACTTAACAAAACAGAAAAAGGAAGGAAGGGGACGTATTATTGAGAATGAATTTTTCTTCTAAGCGTGTCGATGGTAATCTAAATGTGAACTAAATTGAGAGAGAGAGAGAGAGACCCACATTTCGGTTTAGAATTCGAGTTTGCTGCCACCAGTAGCGTTCTGTAACGTGCAGACGACAGGACACGCAGGATACAACATTAAGTGCCCCGTCGTTTATGAAACAGCACCACATTAAACCTCCAATTTACTCTCCGAAGACGAATTATAGAGGTTACAAATTTGAGAGCGGAGCTTGTTGCCATTAATTGTGCACAAATCAATATAGATTTGTGCACAATTAATGTTGGCTGCTTCTGAGTAATTCCTAATGAAACAACCCAATCCCACTTTGTCCGACGCAGGGATCGAACTGCAGCATCTTATGCTCAGCAGTCACGTTTGCGACCAGCGCGATAGTCCTTAGCTAATTATTTATCCATTAGATCGTATAAGTGTAATTGCAGTCCACGTAGTATATTGAGTTGTCGGTTCGAGCGTCCTTGTTAATAGCAGAGCTCGTTAAGTCACAGCCCTGGAGATAGGTCTATAATTTTTAAGCGTCTGCTCTCTAACCTACTATTTCGTAACCGTGATAAGTGTGATAGAAACTCTGATAGCGTTTTATCAGAATTGTTCAACCTAGATTAAAACAGGTGTTTTTTTTTTTTAACGGAGTTTTTTTTTTTCACGCAGCTCTTTGGCAATCTTGTCTATTATCTAAATTAGTTTTATTTACAATTCCGCCATATTTAAAATCAAAAACCTTCTCATTACCTGCCGGTTAAAACCACACGGCTATTGTCATTAGAATACAAAAATGGCTTTGAGATTTTTAAAGCCATTTTGTCAAACGATTGGAGAAAAACGTACATGCCAATGCCTTGCCTTGGGGAAACTCTAAGGGAATCAAATTCATGTCCCCGAACTCCTTTGTGGTAAACAGCAGGCACTTCTACGTGCTCGATTTAGGTACTTACATAATTTATACTTATAATTATATAATATAATTTTACCAGTAACCAAAATACCCTTAAACACACATAAACAATTGAGCAAGTAAACAGCTCACCCGCCATGACTAATACTCAAACACAAAATATTAACTTTGGCAAAAACGAGACAAACATTTGACCGTACAACCAACAATTTGGCCAAATATTACCAACAAAGCTTCAATATAATAAATTACCTATGTACTGCACAATGCTGCTTTTACGAGTTGACAAAATATCGAGTTTTCTATAATCTATGTAGGTTTATAATAAATGTATTATACCTACACATAAACCTTACGGGAAAAAATCTATAAATGATGGTAAAAACCGCATCAACAGTCTATTGCATAGTTATGAAAAAATAACAACGTGGTCACACCAGACAGACACGAAAAGCAACTATAAGATGGCGCACACGGGTCCACTAGCGCCACTCCTTTAAAAAAATATTATCTCGTAATTGAGAAGGAATTTTGAATAACGGCTCAATAAGCACCCTCGGTAAGTGTGTCTAGAATTTTCTAATATTTTTTATACATATTGGGACATGAAGCAACAAAATACGATCTAGAGGAATGTGACCGCTTTTCTTTAGATCGAATTTTGTTGTTCTGTTATTTATCATAGAATTCTCAAACATTGTGGAATTATTTTAATAAAAAAAGACAAGTGAGCTTTTGAAATAAAATAAAACGACAATTATTTAGATTTTTAAACTATCTATCCATTAGTGTAATCCTTAAATTATTAGAACGTCACCTTTAAGAAAAGATGCATGCAATCAATAATTTTTGTCACTTTTTTATGAGCAGATTTTAAATGTATTTACAACACATAAAAACAAATAAGAACGAGCAATGTGATGATAGGATAACGAACATTAATAATGTGCTTTTAGATGTAGTTTATTACCCATAGTGAATGAGTTAAGGCGACAATAAGTGCCAGCGACCTTGAGCGAGTGGGAGGAGCATGCGAAACTTTTAAGCGAATAAAATTGCACAGAGCGTTAGCGTCTACCCGGACATTGGTCAGCGATAAACTGCCGCCCGTCGCCCGCAAGAGCCCCCGCTTCAACGCGCATCAAGTTTATTCGCAAAAACAACCCACCTTGATTTATCAAACACAATACAATTAAAGCCGTGTACAAAAATTTGGGTAATTAAATTGTCTTTTAGATGGTGCAGATTTCATGAAAATACGCCCGATAGTTTTTGCGTGATTATCGTTTTTGTGTTCGCGTTAGACATTAGTTTACAAATTAATTACACTATGTTACAATAATATAATTTCAAATATTCACATATCAAATTACGAAAATAATAGTCTAGTTTATCTTATATTTTTTTCAAACACATAAGACTATTAGTTAAGACGTGATGTTCAATTTGAAATCATTAAAAGTCGGTATCTGCGCCTTAATAGCCTCTGAATAACGCACTATGGTATGGTTTTGGTCGGGGTATCGCCTTAAGGTCTCTGATTCCTAACTTCTTAGTGATTGTAGATGCAGTTCATCTTCTTGTATCTAGGAGTTCTTCCACGATACCTTTAACTGCAGTCAAGTGCTAGTAGGAAAGTACGTGCTGCTGAAATTACAGGCACAAGGCAAGACTTTTGTAGTCTTCTTCCAAAACAAGGTTTACTGCCACGAAGGCTGAAAGCTTTAGTTTCGTAAGTATATTCTGTGTGTTATTAAAATAAGTAGGTACCTATTCGCCATTAGGTAATCATGTAAAATTAATTTGCATACTTAACAGGCAAAATATGGACAGTACGTTAAACCACTAACTTTTAAAATCAAATCAAATCAAATTATTAATTTGCTTAATACAGGTAGGTATAAACAGATGTTACGAATAAATATAAAGTACTCTGTATCATTACCTTATAAGGTGTGGAAATATTTATATTATTGCCTGAACTAAATAAATAATTATTAAAATAACATTACAAAATTATTATACTCAAAAAATAAAATAAATTCAGAGTACTACAAATGTCAAAGGTTATAAAAATAAAAATTGTCAGATGAGTTATAATACCTACATGTCATACGAGTAGACTTAACAGTGCAATAAATTTAATTAATAAAAAAAAAATACAATTTGTAACACCTATTTTATTTAACACCCTGTTTTTATTTTTTCCCGCAAATAAATGATTCTTATTCCTAAGAAAGCGCTGTCCAAATATAGATCGCTTTTTGGCACCTTAATGTCAAATACTAGTGAAAATAACAGATTTTCGTGACGGCCGTTATAATTATGACGGCCACCGATTTCCCAGGAAACAGTAGCTTAACCGTGGACTATACAAAGTAGGCAAATTGGTCGAATTGTAATAATAGGACTCTTGTTTGTTAAATCCCAGGAAACCTCTGCAATTGAACACGAATCATTATTTTTCTGTATATTTTTATTGATAAAAATATTTTCTTTGTCTTTTCTCGTCACTGCCCGACATAACAAGATGAGACACAATATCCTCGCTGGTTTCCTGTCGGAACTCCGGACAGATGGACCTCTGCCTCCCTTATTAATATTAACTGTGCTGTCCTATATACAGCATTATGGTATGTAGGGAACGTTACGTCACAAATTACGAGTATGGAACCCTATTACGAGTAGTAGCGCGTTTTCTCCGCAAATTACTAGGCATGTAGGTGAAAAGGAAAATGTAATTTCGACGTAAATTTCGTTTAATTATTTGCAGGATTTTTAAGTGCTTATTTACATTTAGTTACCAATTATTTTTTTATTAGCAGTGTCAGTAAATTGTCCCATAAAACCATATTAAAGTGTAAATAGTTGCTAAAGAAATCTATTTTAATAGTTTCAAATAAAATGTTAGAGTTGCAGTGTAATGACGTCATTTCTTAGATTCGTTATACTAATAGGTTTCATTATAGGGATAATGATGATGGAAAAGTGTAAGAAAAACAAACTTTGTTGAAGGCCAATAATAAAATTTCACGTATTTGAATAAACCGAAAAAAATATGTACCTTTCATTTCATGACTTTCTTAAAAATTAGGAACCATACAAACATAACAAAAACTGCTAAAATAAAATCAGATTTTAACTTTGAGAAGGGGCTCGCCCACTTAAAAGACAGTAACCTGACAGACCTACTAAAATTAACTAACCCTAATACACTTACTAATAATTTAATCGAAATTCTTCACAATTGTATTACGCTTAGTACTATCACTAGGCTGATCCCGATAAAAAATAGAACCCTAAAACCGTGGATGACCATTGGTTTATTGCGCTGTATTCACAACCGAAATAAAATGCAACGAACACTGAGACTTGACCCGTTCAATAAGGTACTAAAAATTACCTACAAAAGGTACCGTAATTACTGTAACTGCATCATCAAAAAACAAAAACGTAAACATGACCGAGACTTACTTGCTAAAGCACACAAAAATCCTAAAAAAACGTGTGAGATTATTAATAACATCACGCAGCGAAGAACCAAAAAAACAAATAACTTGGATCTCCTGGAACTATCCAATAGTCCACAGAAATCTATTGACAAGGTGAATAGCTTTTTCTCTAATATAGGAAAGCATCTTGCGGATAATATTACTCCACCTACGTCTGCCATAGTCAATAATAGCGTCCCTAACCCGTTACTGCCTGACTGTACTTTGACCTCGTCTTTTGCCCTACTTGACACTGACCATTGCGAAGTTCATGCTACACTAATGGGATTAAAACTAGATAGCGCACCTGGTTGGGACAAGATTCCAGTTAAATTTCTAAAAGCTGCTCACGAACAAATTGTCCTAATCCTAAGTTACTTGACAAACCTTTGCTTTGAGCAGGGACTCTTCCCAGATGCCTTGAAAGTAGCACTAATAACGCCGGTTTACAAGAGTGGAGACAGATCAGACCCGTCAAAGTATAGGCCAATTTCAGTACTGCCATCTATCTCTAAAATCCTAGAAAGACTCCTAAACTCACGCTTGATTAAATACCTTTCTAAGCATAACATTCTGTCGCCGTCTCAGTTTGGGTTTCGCCAGGGTATGTCTACTGAGGATGCGGTCCTGTCACTAACATCTACATTGGTTGACGGGGTGGATAAAGGAAGCAAGTGTCTGGCTGTTTTCCTTGACCTCAAAAAGGCCTTCGACACAGTATCTGTCCCCATACTACTGGGCATGCTTGAAAACATCGGCATAAGGGGGCCCTCTCTTGAACTATTCAAATGCTACCTGACTAATCGCAAGCAGACAGTAAAAATAGGGGATTTTACTAGCTCAGATGAAATAATTTCGTACGGTGTCGGGTAGGGGACGGTGCTTGGTCCGACATTGTTCCTGATCTATATTAACAACTTATGCAATTTGAGTATTGACGGGGGTCGCATTTTCACATACGCGGATGATACCGCCATAGTCTTTGCTGACAAGACTTGGGTAAAACTTAGAAGGATAGCCGAAACTGGCCTGTCAAAGATTGCAGAGTGGCTCCACCGTAACCTCCTCACTCTAAATGCCTCCAAGTCCAACTACATATGCTTCACCAAGTATGCACGCACTCAACCTCCACTCGAATATCAAATTAAGATCCACTGCTGTGCCAACCCCCCAACACCTGACTGCTCTTGTGCTAAGATTGACAGGTTACAATTTACTAAGTACCTGGGCATCATGATTGACTACCGTCTGTCCTGGCACATGCATACTGAGCTATTAATCAAGAGGGTTAGGAATTTAATATGGACTTTTAAATCATTGCGACACGTTGCCTCAAAAAATCTTCTGCAGAAAGTCTATGTATCATTGGCCCAATCTATACTTACGTACTGTTTGCCATGTTGGGGCGGGACAACGAAAATTATTTTTTTGGAACTTGAGAGGGCACAACGTTCCCTGCTTAAGGTTATGCTCTTTAAACCCTACAGATTCCCTACCCAAAGCCTTTACCTAACCTCTGACCTCTTTTCTGTAAGGAAACTTTACCTACTTCATCTTATCCTGAGAAAGCACAAATCCCTTCCGTATGATCCCTCAAATCCGACTATTAGTAGCAGGAGAAGCTACTTAGTCGCTCCAACTGTCCCAGTCAGATCTGTTTTTGCTAAGAGACAGTATGAAAGACAATCTTCCCATTTATACAACTTACTGAATAAAGAGCTACACATCTATCCCCTGAAACTCCGTGACTGTAAACTAGCTGTGACTGAATGGCTCAAGAATAAAACCTACGACGAGATTGAGTCCTTAGTATCATCGCTTCCGTAACTATCCTATAATTAACAGGACCGCGGTAACGAAGTTGTTAGTGGAGGAAGCTGTGCCTGGCTTCTTCCGATCCCAAGACTTTGTCGCAGGGCTAACCTAAACCTAAACATAAACCGAAACCTAAAAAAAAATATATATATTTGAACCCAAATTAAATTATCTCATATATACAATGCACACTATTACACGCACACACACTCACACAAACACACACACGCACACACACACATACACTCACACACACTCGCTCGCATACATCACACTAGCGCTTACTTTTTACTTGGATTTTCTTTTTCTTTATCTTTGTTTACAATTGCATTACCGTTTTAATGTTAAGTGGAGGGGCGGAGTCTCCTAACACAAGCATCCTCTTGCTTAAAAGGTGATCTCCAACTCATGTGTGTAAAGCATTTTATGTAATTGCAATAAACATTTTTTTTTTTTTGTTTTTTCTTTCACTGAAAAAAATATGTAAAATCTCATCATCAATGCAGTTTTGAGTCTAGATAATTTGACACATCATAGTCAAGTGCATTTTTCGATGAGTTACTCTGTCTGCCCCCGATTTTCTCATCTTTCCTCCTTTAAGTTAATACTGTTTTACTTGAATATTTGAATACGGGCAAAAACATGATAAAAATGACCTAATTAATTGTTTGTGGACCCAAAACGCCCGCAGGCATTTCAAACTTCTATAATATTCTAGAAACTAACACGACCCGACTTCCGACACGTGTAAAAAAATTCTGTAAATAAAATTGAATGTCATTTAATAAAATAGGAGTCCAGAATCTTTAAACAACTGTTAACAGGTAACATTTAATATAGAACACGCAGTTGTAAGGGCTCAAGCAATTACACAAGTTACCATAGAAATGTCGAAGAAAGTTCTTACCAACACGAATTTCCTGTCACTTTGTCCCTAGTCGCAACTCTAAGTTAAAGCCGCCATTTTTCTAATAACTATAGTTCTACGCCCATGTGACGTGACTATTCGGTTTCCGGTAGCACTTCTGTGTTTTCCCCTTTTCCTCTGTTCCTACTGCAAAAGGGTTTTTTTTTAAGTAGCCTTTGAAGTGAAACTTTTTAGGCGGCAATTCGATAATTTGTCGAGACTTGAGAGTGAAATTTCGGGGACGCGTCACGTTTAGGCACATATCGTTACATGAGAGAGAAGAAAGTTAAAACTCTCTCTCTCTCTCTGTCTCTCACACTAAATTATTCCTTATTTTTTAAGAACTTTCTCTTCTATCACGTTTACGGAGCTACACGCGCAATAGAAAAAAAAACGGATCCTTTGAAGTTTTCCTTGGGTTTTAAATTCCCAGGTGACAGACGAACCTTATCACATGACAGTCAAGCTCTATTTAACATGTAGGGCTGGACCCCTAAGAGCACCATAATGCGATCATCTAATCACTGCGATCTCAAGGAGGAACGGGAAACCTTTTTGTTTAATCAAAAATGTCTAAGGGCCTGTGCACATGGACCACAACCACACCACATCGTAGCGACAAAATGTGGGCAAGCAGTGGTTACGTGTGAATAGTGTCGTTGCAACTTCTTGCAGTTGCGCTGTCGGCCTATAATGTTCACACTGCTGGGACACAGGCCTCCTCTCTTCGAGATTTAGTGGGCTGTAGTCTACCACGCGGGCCCAGTGTGGGCTGGTAGATTTTTTCGAATTTTTGGTTCTAGGACATCCCGGTTTCTTCACGACGTTTTCCTTCTCCGTTTTGAGAGCAGTTGTGATGAAATTGAAAAAATGAATCTCTATTTCCCTTGGTCCTCGCATCACGCGTGAACGGATAGAACAATTTCGCTAATTCTTTTTTGTTGTGTTAATTATTGTCAGGAGACGGTTCTTATGAAAGAAAAATTTAAGGAAGTTCAGCGGAACATTAGAAAATTTAAGAAAACTTAACGCCAATATTAATTTTACATAACTGTCAGTTGTTTGAAAATAACTGTCAGCGATTGACTGAATTCGCGCTGCGAATATCGTTTAACACAGATGGATCAGTTGATAAATGAGTCTATAGTTTTAGTTTTAGTCAATAGTCAAAACCAAAACCAAACGAAATAATGACATTCATAGTTAAGACAGGACAACGTCTGTCAGGTCAGCTAGTATATTATAAAACGGTGTGAGTTGGTTTGGCACTCACGAAAATTGATGTGTAAACATGTGAGGTTCGCATCAGTTTGGTTCACGCGCTCACATTGACACGGGTCTTACGCTGACGTCATCTGACGCTCGAAGTCTTACGCTTACGCGTCTGACGCTCGAAGACCCAGCTAGCCCCTAGCGTAGACCGAGCGCTAAGATGTTTACACATCAATAAAGAAGTCAAGATGTTTTATCATATCGTAAAAACCGTGCGAAGCAGAGGCGGGTCACTATTTATAATTTAAATGGCATAATGCTAAGGTACATCACAATATTTGTGGCAGACTTTATTTATAAAAACTGATTATCTCCAAGAATTGCAACCGCTATTCGAACGTATTTTACCATGAAATCCTTCTAAACTTCAACCCTGTCTCTTTAGTAAAACTTGAAACACAAATGTATCCGTGCACCGTCTAAGATTTATGTTCCTCTTTGCACTGAGTGAACTCAGAGGGAGGGAGGGGGAGGGAAAAGACTTGCACTTACTCGCACAATTCAAAAATGAGGATGGTAACACTCGAGTTGTTATTACGCAAATGTCGTCTGTAATAGGTGTGAGGAGAGATATTTTATGTGTTTGAAAAGCTTTTTAAAATAGGGAGCATGTGAAATAAATGACAGTAAGAACATTTCACACGTTATTGAGCTGCACGATTACTGATAAATGCGTGCACTGACTGGACAGGTCCACACAATCTGTGTGTTTTTTCCTCAAAAGACCATTTCAGACACAAATCTGCATGGTCTTCACATGATCTGACCAAGATTATATCTAGACTTTAAAAGATACCTCTAAGTTTGTTTCGGCCTTTCTTCTCAGAGTAGTCAGATAGGGAAAGCCAACCTCATTTAGTTTTTAAAATGGTTGACGTGTAAAAGTGTTTGTACAAACCTACTTGCAGAAATAAAATCATTTATCATAGGGCGATTTTTGATAAAGGGACCTTGGAACAGTATTAAAGACTGATAAATTGTGCTCGACAGTCAATAGTAGAGTCATGGAATTTTTTGGAAAATACAATAAAAAGCTTTTTACTAATAAATTTTTCTTTAGTTTTTTGCAAATACAAGTTTAGCCAAGAATCGAACCTGATCTTATTCACTTCAAGGGTATCATAAAGAATATCACGTGTAGTTTTAGTCGATCACAGACCTCCACTTACGGGCAGAGAACATCCATGAGGATTTCCTATAGTTAAAAAAAGACCGGCTTGATAAAAATCTTTGGATCGTTGACTCTTCAAACGCCTTCTCTTTCCATACTACTGTAGTACATGTAGTGAAAATCATGTAGTGATTATGCTAATATCCGTGTGTCGTCCATTATGCCAAGCTATACAAGTTATATTTGATTGATCGACCGTTTAATAGAACGATCGATGTTGGAGCTGCTGGACGCTTACAATTCATTGATATTGATTACAGACATACTTGTTCTCGTATGTATATGTTCCTTTGACATACCTAGGCTTAGTTCAGACTAAGGCACCTATCCCACCGCCGACGATTAGCGAGAAGCGAGTAGAGCTAGCTATTAGAAACGAGTTTGCGAGCAACGACCAGCGATTGTATAGTTGAATAGTTTTGTCACTGAACTATGAGTATGTGCGCGAGTGCGACGAGTAGAATGGCTGCCTAGTCACTTGCTGGTATGCGTATGTATACGAAGCGAGTCTCTCAGCGAGTGTTCTTCCTGATAAGTGAGCGACGCTGAGTGAGTATTTTCTTTAATAGCTCTTGCCGCTGTGACGAACTATGTAGTTGAGAGAGAGCCCTCGCCAGCAGTGTGAATAGTCAGCGATCAACTATTAATATATGTATCTCTTTTACTGACCTACATCTGTTATACGTTTCTTGAGCGAGAAAATAGTCGATAGCTCCTAGCGTCGTTATCCGGCGGTGGGATAGGTCCCTAGGCGCATTTGTATCGGCACGTGTCGAAATTTGGTGTACTGACATGTATCAGAAAAAGAGCATCATGTTCAGATGTGCCCTTCCATTATTAAAAAGCAGTTGTATGACAAAAACATTTTTTTTAAATAAAAACATAATTCAAACAAATGGTTAAACTTGTCACATCATCATCTGCCCAGAAATTTTCTAACTATGTTCAGTTCAGCTTCCAGTCTAACCTAATACCTGCAATGTAAGCAGTAATAAGCACTAAAATTCATAATAATATTTCATTAATCATTTTGTCAAACGAGGTAGCAGACAGGACTCGACCATCGATTTATTAATTTTATAATAATTATAAAAAGGAATAAATCGACCGGCAATGACTTATTAAATTTTGAAATATTGCCAATTATTGGCAATACCTATTTTGAAATTATACAAAAATAACATGTTACATATACCTGGAAACAATTAAAATAAACATTAAATTACGTAATTGTAAACACAAATATTCGGATTTTCAACTGAATTTCGTTCATCTATCACCCATGCTCAGCCGACAGTTTTAATTATACCCAAATTTATTAAACAATGATAAATCAACATGGGCACGAATATTTTAATATTCAAAAACATACATACACTCACGCCCTGTGTGTGTGTGTTCTTAGACACTCCTTCTGTGTTGTCCATGTCGTGCACCTCAATGGCGTAGCTCACTCACCACCAAACAAAACCCCTTTTATTTTGAAGGTTTATATTAATTGGTTCAGGTGTTAGAGAAATGAGGATTGTGCCTGTGATTATGTAACGCAATTAGGCTGCTGCGGTCATCACCCATTATGGTCTGTCTATGTCCTTCTAGCTAGGGCGTTCCACTCCAATTTTTCCGTCATAGAAAATATTCTACCGTGTTACATAATAACGGTTACATAATAAACGAAACCAACATTATGCAAAAGTAAACCTAAAGTTTGCTAACGTGTAGTACCTAGGTAATCAGTGAATCTGTCACGCCACACGTGAAATACTCGCGAGACGAATCTTCGTTCACAACTTGACGGCAGACTTAGTTTGATATATGAATGTGTTTCCAGCGTTTTGTTGGGTGGTTTTCTTCATTAAAACATGTTTTGTAAAATACAGTTTGATAATACTAAGATTCATTAGGACAACAAATTTTCTAATAGCAGAGCTTTATGTAAACCAGTTCTTCTGGAAATGTACTACATTATACAATTTCTGCGGTTATTCCGTGTATCCACCCTAAAACAGCCACCCTAGGGTGGATACTCGGAAACGCGTGTTCATCTATCCACCCCAGACAGGGTGGACAATCGGATTTCGAATATTATTTTTCTTCCGATTTTCTCCCACGGCTGTGTAAAGTCATGTAAAGAAATTTATGATTGAAATTAGCCTAATACTTCTGTTGTAGCAAAGAAATTTAGAAAAAATGTTAATGTACAGTCACGGACTTATATTGATGAGCCACTTGCAACTGTTCGTATTTTAGCCGTGTATAGCAAATCGGGTTTAGTCGATTATACTCTTACACAGTACAGAGTGGCTAAGTACCCAAAATCAACCAATTGCAGGTCTAGCAACCGTAACCTAGCGACAATTGTTTTAGCGTAGCTATAGTAACGTTAGCCTACAGAAAAATTATGATTGGTCATTTCGACATCGGAAAATCTCGGACCTACGATTTTATCCGAACGCGTAGCGGGCAAGATGACGTTCATGACAATTATGCTAACTGTTGCACATAAACCTAAATAACACCTAACTGTCGCCTTCTTGGAATAATTTATTATGAATTTTATTTACTATTTCTGTTTTAGCTAAAAAGTTGTCACACTTTGCAAAATAGTTTTATTTCGTTTATCAATCAATCAGTCACTGTCTTCGGATAGATTTTAAGAAATAACAAATATTTAATGAGCTCTAATTCAAAGAAAATCAGTATCAAATAGATTGGATAAACTCATGCAACATTTTATTGATTTATCTTGGACAACTTATTAGTCAACCTTCAACCTCTATGGTTAGGACTATTTCCGATTATTAGTAATTTGTCATCTTGTCAACGAGCACGCCGTTTGAGTGTGTGTTTAAATCGTGTAAACTCGTAAATGTATAAAACTGCAAAATTGAAAAGTTAGAAAGTGGCTCATCAATTAAAGTCCGTGACTGTACATTAAAAGAGACGAATTTATCTCGGATACACAATCACATCTACTCAATAATGAAATTAGAGTTGGTCATTTCCTGGACATATTGCAAATTTTATAAATTACATTTTAATATTATTTAAAACGAGGAAGTTTAATTTGATAATAATTGCAATACATAATATGATTTCTGTATAAGTTTGTAGTTATTGAAAATTAATTAATCATTGATTATTAAAGTGTATGATATTTACTGTTGTACTGTTGATAATAACTAATAAATACTTGTGGTGAAAAGTCGGAAGAACAATCAGAAGTGAATTTCGACTATCCACCCCGTCTGGGGGGCATAGAAGAACACGCGTTTCCGACTATTCACCCTAGGGTGGGTGTTTTATGGAGGATAAAAATATAACTACTAAAAAAATATAACGAAAAATAGGGTGGAATAACCCAATTTCTGCCGCCTTGAGTGTTGGTGTGTCGTTGTAATTAAAGGTTGCGCCTTTATATACATTTTAGCTTTGTGTCTGTGATAGCAATGTATCTGCGATGCTTCTGATTTTGTAGATGTCTACTAGTGACGGTGACCACTTCCAGTCAAGTGGCCAGCCTTCTGTTTTATTTCAAACCAGCATCTGCCCGTGACTTCTCCCGCGTGTTTCTTGTTTTAACATAAAATATATCCTATGACTGTCAGCAACACTGGAGCTTCCCATTAGTGACAGAATTTTTGGAATCGGTTCAGTAGTTACGAAAATTACCCCTACATAACAACTCAAAAATATAACCTTAATCTTCACTAATATTATAAATGCGAAAGTAAGTTTGTTTGTTTGTTTGTAATTTATCTTTTCATGCCTAAGCCACTGAACCGATCATCACGAAAATTTGCATATATATACGTTGTTAGGGGTACAGAAAATGACATAGGGTATCTTCCATCCAAAAGAAAAGTACTGTTCCCGAGGAAAAGTACAATTACTTTCGACGGTCACAGTTGCTTTAGAACGCTAGATGGCGCTACGTGTTTTTCGAATCATGATTGAATTATATTATTAGAAACTTTAGTAGTGTGTTATGAGCTACTTAAAAAATAAACTTTTTGTGAGTCTAGAGTGAACTCCAAACATCGTTTGACCGAACACCATGAAAGTTGGCATATAGGTCAGTATATTCATGTACTTTTAATGGAGAAGGATTTACAGGTTTTATTTGCATGGTGAGGGCATTGAGTGACCGGTGGGACTGCCCGATGCTTGGCCGATGGGTGAGTCCTGCACACACACGGCTGTATGTAGTTATGCGGGCAAATCATTGTTTTCTTTGTTTTTATTTTTTTTCTTCGTGATTGTATGTGTTACTAACAATAGTTTTATGTGAATACTAACACTATGGACTTTCAAGGTCTGAAAATAAAGGTTTATTATTATTATTATTATTATTTCGACCTCTACGCGTGTGAAGCCGCGGGCAAAATCTAGTATTAATATATATTTAGTAAAAACCAGTTTGGGAATCTAAAGATTAAGAAAACAAAACAAGTTATTTAGTAGCAGCGTTCTTTGTGAAACAGTTTTTCCGGGAAAGTAGATACCCCATGATAGATACATATTTCTGTCGCCTAGAGAGTTGCTGTGTCCGTGTATTTAAAGCCACAATATATATTTTAGCTTTTTCTCTGGGATAGCAACACATCTATGATGCCAATGTTATTAGCAGTGATCGGAGTAGGTAGATTGAACGGGGGTCATTGATCCGAAACGTATATATTACTATGGACATTCCTCCGGAATTGGTGGATTATTAAAAAAAAACCGGAACTTATGTAGGAATTGTATTCTGCCAAAGTGGAAGGAGTCATTTGATGATTTGCCATCCTCAAAAAAAAGGTAGGAATTGTAATAAAATGAGCAATTTTATTCTTTATTATTCTTCCTATTTTTTTTTTTGTCACGATTTGACAAAACCCAACGACCAATCAGAACAAAGGATCATGGGTGGTACAATAACCGGTTATCAGAACAATGAATACGCCCGCCGACGACTCCGAATCCGGAAATACCGGAATTACTTTCCGGAAAAATGGCTTATCCATGTTATTCTTTCTGTGTGCATTTATGATACAAGTACTAAAAATCAATCTACCTACTCCGATCACTGGTTATTAGATACGTGGCCATTAGTGAAGGTGACCATTTCCAGTCAAATGGTCCGCATTCTGGTTCGCCAAAAGGCTACATTAATTATTTACCGTCACGAGCATTAATATATTATTATGGACAGTTCGGCTGATTTCATGATCATGCATTAATATCTGGACTCAAGAAGACGGTAAATATAAATGTGATCATCTGTGTATAGCATATAAAAGTGTGAAATATTTTTATATTATTATGTATTTATAATAATAATAAATAATTCTTTTACTGTCAGGCAACTGAGGCCCAGAGATAAAATACAAAAATTACCTACAAAATAACAAACCAATACATAATAAAACTAAAACTCGTGTTAATATTTACTGCTTAAAACTATGTAGCACTTCACTTCACTAGCTATGTAATTGTCCTTGTGCTGTCCTGTGGTATTTGCCCGCGGAAGCGACGGAACACCACGTCATGTGGCCAAAAATCTTCTTCCAAGACGACGAACAAGTAACAATTTGGTACTCGCACCACGAACACTTTGAAGTTGATGTTGCGGTGCGACTCCAGTAACTGCACCCTCGGCTTGTACCTCGTCTTCTGGCGCACGTACTCCACGATGTCCTCCGCCTTACTGCTGTATTGTAGGCCGGAGATGTACTACACCGGTGTGTACGGCTTTGCGGCACGCAGGCTCACTCCGGAATCCGTAGGAGCTTTGCCGCAACGGTTCTTGTTCGCTCGCGATCGGTGCTTCCTCCTTTGCACTGTCACGAAACCCTCACCCTCATTTATGCTTGTGACTGTACATTGCAGTTCTACGTAGTACTAGCCCAATGAATAACTCAATTATGAATGCTTACTTAAGTACTTCTGAATAGGTTCAACCTCTCACACGCGTGCCACAAGGCATTGTATTATTGCCGCTCAAATAAACAAGGATAATGGCCCAAAGACTTAACAATAAGCAAAAGAAATACTTAAAATGTCCAGAAGAAACAGTCTACAAATAAATTAAGTCGCTGAACTCGACATAGACGAATAACATTAGTGTTAATAATCGGTTTCCTTTGTCCACGCACAGAATATAATAATTCTATTCTTCTCGCCTAGGTTACAATGTAGGCATCTACCTTTCATCCAGACTAAGTATCTACTTGATATAAACAGACAAAGGAACTGGCTTTTTTATTAATATGGGAGAAAGTTATCTGCGAAAATCGGGGTTTGAATTACGGGTCGGCACCCATTAACCCTACGGTACTTATGTACAGGCAAGGACTGAAAATGTTAAGCACCTGAAGGATAATTTTTACTAACTCCTTGTTATTTTTCAGATCTCGCCAACATTTTGAATGAAAATGACAGTTCGTTAAGGTGACATGCGCCCGCTGTGTGGGAAAGAAATGTGTTTGAAAATTGCTTAATTCCTTGATCGTACGTTTTATTCAGCATCGTCATGCATAGTAGATATTAGCCGGTCTTTTTGTAAAAATCTCACCGTGAAAACTTAGGTGAAGTGAGCTGTCATTCGATCTGATGCTAGGGATTGACACTACAGAGATATGAGGAACAGGGTGTAAAGTTCATATTCATATTCATTTATTCACATTTAATTTATTTAAGTACAATCGGTGGTTTCACATGTTACATTATTTGGACGTATATTCTATTTAGCCTTAGTATGGCATGTGAAGGTTAACTCACACTCTCACGCTTTCACTCGTACCTCCATAGAAAAGGCAGGAACCATTTTTTTTTTAATGGTATCTCTTAGTTTTGAGCCTGAGAGGCTTAAGCTAACTCAAAGCCTCCAGCCAGGCGCGAATTTCTTAAAATACTAGGTGACCGCACGCTAAGGGCACCCCCCGAACAGGTACGAACCTCGGCTTAGGGCGTCACTGAGTGGAGGACAGCAAGGTGGGACAGGCTGGATCGAATTTTGATCATTATTATTATTATTCGGGGAATTAAAAGCTACAGGCTCAGCTGCGGCGCAGTCTGACGCTTCGTCGAGCAAGAGTAGCGGGGGATAATTACGTCGGGGGCGTCGCGAGGGACCTCGGCGGCGAGGTCACAACGATGGCGGTCTGTGTTTGCGCACTGTACTTTTGGCCCTACTGCTCTCCTGGAGGAGGGTTATGGGGTCATCGGGGTCGGTTAGGGCATGCCTTGGACGGCGGGTACGACTGATACGGGAGGCCTGAGTTGCGATGTGAGGCCGGGGAATCGAAGAAACGCTTGGAAATGCGTTTCATGAATTGACGGATAGTGGGGATTTTAAGGTCGAGATGGAGGATCTTGTTCCGAACGAACCAAGGGGAACCGGTCGCCCTACGGAGGAACCAGTTTTGGAGGGCCCACGTCCTATGGATCTGGTGAGATTTTGCGAACTACACTACCATAGGTCATAATTGGACGAATGCACACTGTGTAAATGCGCAATTTGCACTTGAGTGACAATTTGCTGCGTGCATTCAGTACGGAATGGAGTCTACCGAGAGCGAAAGCGGCGCGAGAACGCGCCTGCTTTATGTGCTCAGCGAAGGAGACGTGCTTGTCCAGGAATACACCCAAGTATTTGGCTCGCTTCTCCCAAGGGATAGGCTTGCCAAACATGGTGATCAGACTGGCCAACATTTGATCTTGGGACGTTGTATATATGCTAGTTGCGCGGTAAACTCTGCTTGCGCGATGCAGGATTTTGTGTGACGTCAGTGTGATGCGTAGCTCGCATGTGGTGTTGTAGGTGCCGCTACAACACTATTAAGAACTTGGGAAAGTGAGTTTGAAGTAAGCTGTCAATTCCTAGCATTAGGTGGGCTGACAGTTCACTTCAAGCTCACTTTACCTAAATTTACACGGTGAGATTTTTACAGAATAGACAAAGTCTTAGTCAAAAGACAAATCATTTATTTCAAATAGGCCCATAAAAGGAACTTTTGGACGTCATAATTTACAAGAATATAGAGTTGATTCTCATTGCCCCTTCCAAAAGGTAGTTTAGTATGGAGAAGAATGGGCAAGAAACTCCACCGTTAAGGCTCGTGCACACTGGCGCGACGCGACAGCGTCACACAAAGGCACCGCGTGCAGCGCGACGGGCGGCGCCTTTTTGTCGGGCTTTGTATCGCGTCGCGCCTGTTTGCGGGAGCCTTTACTCTTTTAAAATGTTTTACAATATTATGTATACATTAATTTGTATAATTATATGTGAAGAAGATGCGATGCACCTAGAATAAAATTACTATAAGTTCAAGTTCAAGTTATTTATTTCATAACAAAAATACATTTGTACCACAATAATAGGTAAAAATAACTAAATCTAAAGCAATGACAGGTAAATTAATTATGTGATAGATACATGGTGCTCACATATTTACAAATATTCAAAAGTAGATAATTTTTCATAAAAAATAACAAATAATAATTTTGTGTGTGAGGTAAAGTAGTTACATAATGTAAAAACCAATGTCATAAAAAATATAAATTATACAATTAAATTAGCAACCAGTTTGATTTTGTCTAGGCAATCACATCGTACTGCATTAATTAAATAGAAGAAATAAATCACCCCAAACTACTATCTTACCGTCATACTTATAAAGATAAGAATAAAAGCACTTGAACTCCTAGCTATTCAAAATTTGAACTTCATACAAGTTATACTTAATACCGCGGGATTGCTCCCTCTAGGAGCGATATAAGGACTTCCTCACTGAACCTACTCTGGGGCGTAGTTTTATCGTAAGCTACCAACTTCGATTTCGTAGAGTGTTCTGTAGCGGCGCGACTGGATATTTGAGTAAATTGCTCCCAGTCTTGTAGCTTTGTGTCGTCGATGGTTAAAGAAAATGGTGATTTTGTAATGTTTTAGGTGCCTATTTTATTGATACAGGTCTGGCAAAATATTTATTTTGTAAAAATAATATAAAATATATTATTATAACTACTCTGTAATTTAGTTTAGTTAATGGCAACCCATTTTTACATATTGGCGGTACACTAATGGACATGATTTATTGGTTTCAGAACGATTGGAAAAATACCGCTTGTGTACAGCGTAAGTTTTTTTTTGTATTCATGTCAGCTTTATAATCATTTTTAAATAATTCGATGACGATTCTTTTGATTCGACGAAAATAAGTTGTATCTATCTATGGATAAAGTTTTGTAAAGCTGCTACAAATCATAAATGGATAAAAATAAAATAAGTTCCAACTTCGATTCAAAATCGTTTTAAAATTAGGTAAAAAAGAAACGAAAACCAATTAATGTCACACCATCTGCCTTCAAAATAATTTAAAAAATATGAAATGAGGCGACGATAACAAGAGAAAATTGTTTATTTCTGGAAAATAGGATAGTTTCATGAAACTTTATTAAATAAAGTAGATTGGAAACGACGTTAGCTAAACGGAGCCAGTCGGTACCTCGTTTTTAAAATAAGGTAGTTATGTATAGAATGTTGGCTAAGGCACGGATTAGGTATCGGGTACTGGATAACGATATTTTGATTTAAAAGAGTCCGTGGAGTCTCTTCCCCGTTCTTCTCCATAGGTACGAAGGGCGTTCAATGTGTTCTCGGTATCGGCATGAAAAAAAACCTAAATTCAATTAAAATTATTATTATTTTTCTAAGTAATCACCCATTACCTCAATGCATTTATTACATCTCGAAATAGACTATTCAATACCCTGTAAAAAATAAGTTTCCTCTTTCTCGGAAAAATGCGCATTTAGTTCCGCCGTGAGCTCCTCATCGTTGGAAAATCGTTTTCCACAGAGGTATTTTTTCAAATTAGGGATCAAATAATAATTACTTGGGGCTAGGTCCGGGATATAGGATGGGTGGTTAATTTCTTCGAAACCACAATCTCGT
Organism: Griposia aprilina; assembly: GCA_916610205.1. Lineage (NCBI taxonomy): Eukaryota > Metazoa > Arthropoda > Insecta > Lepidoptera > Noctuidae > Griposia > Griposia aprilina. The sequence goes on along the minus strand of OU744290.1, from coordinate 17,900,629 downwards.
ACAGCAGCCTTGGAAACACGCATCGTGTGGACCGGGGCGTCGTCGTGAAGAATAACACATCGGTGGTCAGTCTAACCCGTTTTTTTTCTTTAACTGCTTCCCGTAAATTTCGTAGAGTGGATACGTAAGATGCAGTGTTTATGATTACACCTTTTTTGTGTACTCCATCGGCAAAATTCCCTTTGAGTCCCAAAACACTGTGGTGATGGTTTTTCTGGCAGCCGAACGACTTTGAATTTCTTAGGGGGACGCAGTACCCTTCTTTTGCCACTGCATGGACTCCTGCTTACTGTCAGGGTCATAATGATGAACCCACGTCTCATCTTTAGTAACAATTCGATCGAAAACACTTGATGGAACTTCACCACGGAACTCTAAAAATTCTCTACAGTACTCGATTTGCACTTGTTTTTCGGCGCCGCGCAGTGAGCATTCGCGGCACCCAACTTGTGGTGACTTTTGAAAGGTCAAGAAGGTCATGATACCAACGGAGACCAGATGGGTCATCTCTGGTATCATTTTCATTTTCATTCGGGCCTCCTCCAGTATAAGCTTCTCAACTTTTTTCAGGTTTTCTTCCGTACAGGCACTAGCCGCGCTGTCCGAGCGAGTGTCGTATTTAATACTCTCTCCGCACCTTTTAAATTCAGATGATCACTTTTGAACCGTAGATAACGAAGGTGCAGAATCTTGGTTAATAGGCACCATCTCTTCGTGAATAGTTTTTTGACTTTTTCCTTGTTTGGTAAAAAAATTAATAATAGCGCGGTGCTCGATTTTCTTCAACATTGTCACGTTACCCATTCCAGTTGTCGTTGACTAAGGATAAATAGAAAACTAAAGATTACAACTATATGAAATTTTATTTTTAAACCCTTAGATAATGTCATTAATTAATTAATTAGTCAAATTACCTAACATCATTAGTAAATCACCCTCATACTGAGAATACATTGAATGCCCTTCGTACCTACTACGCTTTGGAATGGGCAACTAGCTTCATCTATCTGACAGACCGACCCCTTGACAATTCAAAAGTGCGTGTAATTGGTTTATTTGAAATAAATGCTTTGAGTTTGAGTTTAAAGTTTGAATAATTAGTAGGAAAGGTTTTAACTGTAATTGAGTTTATTTTCGCGTTTATGTATGTAATATTTTATTTGCTGTTTAATTTTGGTGTACAATAAATAAAGCATATTCTATATATTTATTCGTGCCATTTGAGTACCTATTTAAAAGCTAAGTATATTTTTCTTTGTCGTTACCTAAGTATAGGTACTTAGTTCAGTTATCCAACAAACCGTAAGCAATCAGTCAAACTTCCAATCATGCTGACTGCATAATATTTTCACGAACCCGTGCTAAATGTTAAAACAATATTCAAAACAATCATTGTTACAAATCAACAATTTCCAATACTAACTAATCCATTCATTTAAAGACGAAAACGAAAAGTAAATAAAGAATTTTCACCTAACAGACATTTAGGTCAAATCAGAATTTCATATTTAAAAGAAGGTTATAATAAAAATAAAAACAACACGTAAGCTGCTTCCCGACTTCTGTCACCAATAAAAAAGTTGACATATCGGCAAAGATAATAAATTCGAGGTGAAAAAGAAAATTGATGTTGTGCTGACACACGACTTTATTCAGTACAGTGAAGGACGATATTACAATGACAAATTACGCTTGGTTTGGTGTAACAGTAGTAAAACAATACGTCACATAGCAGTGGTGTTACAGAAGTCTAAGTTTACACAGAATTAACTTGTTTAAAAAAATCGGTTTAGTTTTTTTTTTGACATCTAGTTTTTAAATAAGTTCGTTTCTATACAGCTGCGCGTTGGAGGCTTGGACGACTCGACGACTCCGGCCGAGGTTGTGGCGGCCGTCGCCCGAGTCGGTGGATGTCCGCCCGACGACGTGCGGGCGGGCGAGTTTCGCGCCGATGCTTCCGGGCTCGGCACGATTTGGGTGCGGTGCCCGGTGGCGGCGGCGAACAAGGTCGCTGGCGGTGGGCGTTTGTTGGTGGGATGGGTTGCAGCGAGTGTCAAGCTGCTGCAGCCCAGGGCTATGCGGTGCTACCGGTGCCTTGACATTGGGCATGTTAGGGCACGGTGCACCGCCGAAGTGGACCGCAGCGAGCAGTGCTATCGCTGCGGCCAGCCCGGCCACAAGGCGGCCCAGTGCTCCGCGGCGCCAAACTGCAGCCTCTGTACAGCTGCAGGGAGGCCCGCCGGGCACAGAGCGGGCGGAAAAGCCTGTGGCGCCCCCGCCAGCAAGAGGAAAAGGGGTGCCAAGGCTGCGGGGGGCTCTTTACCCCCCCTCAGCTTGGCTGCCCTTCGGCCGACTCCCGGCCTAGGAATGGTGCGGAGGGAATGGATTGCGCCTAATGGCGCTCTACCATTTCCTCCAGGGCAATCTCAACCACTGTGCCAGAGCTCAGGATCTCTTGCTCCAGAGCATGGCGGAGTGGTTGATTCGCGTGGCTGTGGTCGCCGAGCCGTACTTTGTCCCCCTCCGGGATAACTGGGTGGGGGACCTGGATGGCTTGGTGGTCATCATCGGCGGGGCTCTCGTCAACCCGTTCCGAGGACACGGCTGGGTGGCCGCCCTTGCGGACGGCATTGGCGAGGTTGGGGCGTATTTTTCGCCCAACAAGAGCCTCGCCGACTTCGAAAGCTTCCTTGTCGGGTTGGGTGCCGTCGTGGGCCGACTCCACCCTCGCCCCGTAATTTGCTAGGGGATCTCAACGCCAAGTCTGCGGCGTGGGGATCTCCGGTGACCGATGCTAGGGGTGAGGCGCTGGAGGAGTGGGCGGTCACGACTGGCCTGGTCGTCCTGAACGTGGGCTCGGTCCACACGTGCGTGCGGCAGCGGGGCGGGTCAATAGTGGACGTCTCGTTCGCTAGCCCTGCTGTTGCGAGTCGTGTTCGCGACTGGCGTGTTGCCGCGGAGGTGGAGACGTTGTCGGATCACCGATACATCCGTTTCGACGTCTCCGCCCAGACCGCCGGCGGCCGCAGTTCATCGGGCCCGCGAACGGACGGCCCGCGCTGGGCGCTCAAGCGCATCGACAGGGAGCTTCTCGAGGAGGCCGCTATTGTCCAGTCCTGGATCCGAGAGTCGGCAATGAGTGGACCCGTCGACGTCGAACAGGAGGCGCTGTGGTTCCGCGGGGCGATGACGCAAATCTGCGACGCGTCCATGCCCCGCGTCCACACACAGTCAGCAAGGCGCCAGGTGTACTGGTGGTCCGCCGCGATCGCGCAGTTACGCATCGCGTGCGTGGCGGTGAGACGCCAGTACACCCGTTACCGTAGGAGACGTCGTCGGGTTCCTGACGAAGAAGCCGCGCTGTATGAGGTGTACCGCGCGGCTAAGGAGACTCTGTAGCTGGCCATCGGCGAGGCGAAGACGCGAGCCAGGGAGGAGATGCTGGAGACTCTAGACGGGAATCCGTGGGGGCGCCCATATCAAGCGGTTCGAGGGAAACTTCGAACCGCAGCGCCTCCAATTACGGAGAGTCTTCAGCGCGAGCTGCTGGAGGAGGTTGTCGCAGCCCTCTTCCCGGCAAGAGCGGAGCATACTCCGCCGCCGATGGCTTTGCCCACAGCCGCAGAGTCTACAGAGGAGAACGCCATTAGCGTCCCAGAGGTGACACAGGCAGAGATGAGGGCGGCCGTGATGCGGCTCCGGGCCAAGTACGTGGCTCCGGGGCCCGACGGGATCCACGGCCGAGCGTTAGCCCTCGCTCTGAAGGAGCTGGAGGCCCAGCTGAGAGGACTCTACACAGCGTGCCTTGAGCGGGGCCAATTTCCCACTTGGTGGAAGACTGGTCGTCTGGTCCTGCTCAGGAAGGTGGGGCGCTCTGCGGACTCGCCGTCCGCGTACCGGCCCATAGTGCTGCTTGACGAGGTGGGGAAGCTGCTGGAGCGGATACTCGCAGCCCGCCTCGTCGGCCACTTGTGCAGAGAAGGGCCGGACCTGGACGAGAGCCAGTTCGGCTTTCGGCATGGGCGCTCCACCATCCACGCGATATCGCGAGTGAGAGTCCTGGCGGAGGAAACGGTGTCCCGGGGTGGGGTGGTGGTGGCGGTGTCCTTGGACATCTCCAACGCCTTCAACACCCTGCCCTGGAGTTGTATTCGGGAGGCAATGCAGTATCATCGGGTGCCTCTCTACCTCCGCCGCATCGTTGGGACTTATTTGGCGGAGAGGTGTGTCACCTACATGGGACGCGATGGCGTTAACCAGCGCCACATGTCGTGCGGTGTTCCACAGGGCTCGGTCCTAGGCCCGCTCCTGTGGAACATCGGGTACGACTGGGTGCTGAGAGGCGAACTCCAACCGGGCGTCGACCTGACGTACTACGCGGACGACACGCTGGTCACGGCCCGGGGGAGTTCGCACAGGGAGGCAGTGTTGCTGGCGACGGCTGCGGTTTCACAGACGGTGAGCCGCATACGGCGCCTCGGCCTGGAGGTGGCCCTCAACAAGTCGGAGGCCATGGTGTTTCATGGTCCCCGGCGGGCGCCACCGTCCGGATCCCACATTGTGGTGGGGGGGGGGGTACGAATCGCTGTCGAGCCCACCATGAAGTACCTGGGCTTGGTGCTCGACAGTCGGTGGGATTTGGGCCCCCACTTCCGGCGGCTGGCGCCCAAGTTGTTGGGCGCGGCTGGGGCGCTGTCAACGCTGCTTCCCAATCTGGGGGGCCCGAGCGCCGCTTGTAGGCGGCTCTACGTAGGGATCGTGCGATCGATGGCCCTTTACGGGGCCCCGATCTGGGCGGCTGACCTGACGGCCGGCAGCATTGCTGTTCTGCGAAAGCCGCAGAGAGCGATGGCCGTCAGAGTCGGTCCGGCCGGTGCTCGACCTCTGGCTCGGGAGGAGGCACGGCTCCCTGTCGTTTCGGGTGACGCAGGTGCTCTCGGGGCATGGTTGCTTCGGGAAGTACCTGTGTCGCATAAACAGGGAGCCAGACGCCCGGAGTCACCACTGCGTCGACTGTCGGGAGGACACGTCGCGGCATACGCTGGCAGAGTGTGCCGCTTGGGAGGAGCCGCACCGTGCCCTCATCTCAGGAGTAGGCAGTGACCTGTCGCTGCCGGCCGTAGTGAATGCTATAGTCGGCGGCGACGAGTCCTGGGACGCGGTGGTATCCTTTTGCGAAACAGTTATCTCGCAGAAGGAGGCTGCGGAAAGGGAGCGAGAGATCTCATCCTCTCACCCGGCCCGCAGCAGGCGCACTGGGCGTCGGCGGAGGGCGGACAACGCCCTCTTCCAGCCCCCCTAAATGGGTCCAGGGACGACGGACTTGGGGACGTCCGTCGCCCCCCATACATCAGGACCCGAGGCGGCGGCGCGTAGTGTTCCACGCGCGCCCCTCTTAGATGTCGCGGGGCGAGTCAAACACCTCACTCCCCCCGCTCGACCGGACGGGGCCCGCAGAGACGGGCCGGCACCAGTCGGGGGTTGCGGAAGATTCGTATGTTCCCGCGACCCCCGACGCAGGTGTGAGATGGAACACCGGGGTGGTTTTTAGTCAGTAAGAGTCTGACAGACCCCTCCGCCCCCCCAGGGCGGGGGACATCCATGAGGATTTTCCACCCCGGATCAAAAAAAAAAAAAAAAGGTGCGTAGTACTCGCACTCGTAGTTGCGTAACACACATTTTGAAGGATATTGCTGATCCATTGTTTCATATGTTCGAAAAATTTATCTGCTCGTCAACGTAAATAACGCAATGAATGTTGTTGAACCGTCAAAATGAAAGCCAATCCTACTGTTAGTGTGTTACGCGATTACCCCGCAGGTGTATGAACGTAAACGAAGCAAAAGCAGTATGTAACGATCGTAGCCGGTCGCGTTCTGTAGTCCCATGGCCTATCCCCATGGGAAGAAGGCTTGTGTTAATGTATTTGTGTGTTTATTATTTTGCTGGCTCTATTATTTAATACCTTTTCTGGAGAATGACAGGTCGTCTTACCCTTTAAATTCGTAGCTTCGTGGCAAATATGATGAAGGTACGTAATCCACAAAATAGTCTAATCGGATTATTTCCGGCTGACGGATTAATGTTAAGCCTTCTCAGGTTATTAGGTAGGACAACCATCCGCAATTGGATCTCGAAATATGTCCAAATAAATAGGAGAGCGCGCGTCGCCGCCGCCACCTCTTCCCCCCACGCTGCCACCGCGCCGCCTCGAAAAGGCAACGGCGCGCCGAGCGAATTAAGGCTTCCCGCAAACAGGTGCGTCGCGACTCTAGTATAACAATTTCTATGAAAAGATTATGGAAATTGTTCTACTAGAGTTACGTTGCGAAAGGTGACTTTTTCATGAAATAGGCATTTAATGGGATTATTATGAACTTAGGGGGCTGTATTGATTGGGCACGCCACAATTGCGGCGGTAAGTCCCCTCTTTGAGGAGTGGCTTGAGAGGCGCCACGGCGTCCTCACCTTCCGCCTGACGCAGGTCCTCACCGGACATGGCTGTTTCGGGAGGTTCCTGTTTCGGATAAGGCGGGAGGAAACGCCCGGGTGTTGGCATTGTGTGGATCGACCGGAGGACACGGTGGAGCATACGGTGGAGGTCTGCCCGGCTTGGGCGGAGCACCGCCGTGTCCTCGTGGCGGCGATCGGCGGCGGCGATCTCTCGCGTCCGGCCCTGGTTCAGGCCATAGTACGGCGCGAGAGAGAATGGGAAGCAGTCACCTCCTTCTGCGAAGCAGTAATGCTCGCGAAGGAGGAGGAGGAGCGCGTGAGGGAGAGGCAATCATTGCGCCCTCACGCCCCTAGTCGCCGCAGGAGGAGACACCCTGGGCGTCGGGAGTCGATAGCCGACTCCCGGCCACCGTAGGCGCGGGCCTGCGGACGGCGAGCAATGAGCAGCTCGCCGTCCGGTAAGGACCAGGCCCTGGTCGACGGCGCGTTGTGTTCCACGCGCGCCTCAAAGAGTTGTCAGCATAATTGACGGGGTCCGATAGGGCCGATGCCTGCCGGGATCGCGGATTGTTCGAAAGAGTTACCGTGGCCCTGGCGCACAGGCAAATGAAGGAACACGGGTGGGTTTTAGTCAGTAAGAGTCTGACATGCCCTTCCGCTCCGCCCAGAGCGGGAGAGGTCATTTGATGATTTCCCACCCAAAAAAAAAAAAAAAAAGGGGGCTGTATTGATGAGTTTAATGATTATAATCCTGTAAATACATACTTGTTACCGTTACGAATCATGTTTTGTTCAATATACAACCTGACACTGACCTGCAAATTTCAAAAAACAAAAGAAAATTTGAATTTCGCGGACAACCTGGCGCTTCCCCCTTAAAAATCACGCCGCACTGCCGCGCCGACCCCAAAAAGTCGGCGCGCCACCAAATACTTTCAAAATGTACTGAGAATATCTTGCGTAGGTAGGTACTACAAACATTAGTTTAACTACATAATAGAATTTAATTTTGAAGAACTTCTATTTTCAAATAGCGACATATTTAGATATAGTCTGTCTGGACTTGTTGCAACAACGGTTAAAATAGTCAAGTAAAACAATAAAAAAGGTTTATTACTTTTTCGATGCGAATTTGGGACTCTTAGAGGCCTCGCCCACGGCGACTTTTTGTAGCGATGCTGTCGCGCATGTGTATTGATACAACCACGATGCTGTCGCTTGTTGTGCACCTTCGCCCAGATTCTGTATCGCCACTATCGCAATTCTGTCGCGCTTCAGTCGCGATTCAGCATCGTCACGGTGACTTTCACACTTTCACACATTCCCCAGAACCCCTTACTCCGTTCTACACCCTTCATGCCCCCGATGTCGTCAGAAACGGTCGCGCGTTTGCATCGATACAGTCGCAATGCTGTCGCGCATGTGTATCGATACAGCCGCGCGTTTGCATCGTTTCTGTCGCACGTTGCAAACGCGACTAACGCGCGATAGTAGCGCTGCAAAGCGCGTTTGTAAAATGCCCGACAGCATCGCTACAAAAAGTCACCGTGGACGAGGGGCCTTATGTGATCAAAAGACATTTATGTGTGATCCTTTGGATCTAAGCTTCGGATGTTACACGATGACAAAAAAGGAATATGTAAAAGTAATTTTAAAACCAAAATTGAGTTGGTATACTGTTAACAAGCCCGCACTACGCCCATGTACCTACAGTCCGACTCAATATTAAAATGCGCGAGATATAAAAAGCATTCGGCAAGCGGTGCGCGATGAAATGTGATTTTTTGCTTTTTCTGCATACCGTACTGTACTGACCGGACCGCTACTAAGTATTTGTTTCATTACAAAAAGAGAATAGAAAACAATTATATTGAATGTTTCGGAAAGTGATAAAATGGATTTTTGTACTTTCCACGTTTTCATTATGACCAGTGTTCCACTTTTTAATAACGAAGCATTTAGATAAAAAAAAAACATTGCCATTGTACAATAATGATACTTTGCCATGACTTCATTTCAATTCAAATAAACGCAGCCAAATCTAAGGATACGCGCGGCTTTTATCTAATCCCCTTAGGCCCCTGTCTCACCGCCGACGATTACTGAGAAGCGAGTAGAGCTAGCAACTAATAACGAGTTGGCGAGCCCTAAAGCAACGAGCAGCGATTGCGCGATGGCGACGATTACTCGCTGGTATGCGTATCTCTCAGCGAGTGTTCTGCCCGCCAAGCGACCGACGCTGAGCGAGTACTTTCTTTAATTGCACTTGTCACTGCGACAAACCAGTACTCGCCGGCGCGGCAGTGTGAAAAATCAACGATAAACTATTAATATATGTACTCGTATCTCTTTTACTTACAAGGGACCTACAATCTTTTGTACGTTTCTTGAGCTAGAAAATAGTTGATAGCTAGTCGTTTCCTCGTCGGCAGTAGGACAGATGCAGCTGTGTATTGCTGACCTGATTTTTCCCAGCCCAGAGCAGCAGATACTAACCTATTTTTAACCGACGAAAAAAAAGGAGGAGGTTCTCAAGTCGACCCGTATATTTTTTTATTTTATGGAACTTCACTTGTATTCTGCTCGTTTTCTTATAAACATAAAAATAACATGCACAAATACTCAGACTCTGAAAAAACTCTTTGCAAGTCTTACAAATATTTGTTCCGTGGGGAATCGAACTCGCAAACTGTAGCGCCGATTGCCTCTACGAAAAATGGGCCGTAGAATCCTACACGACCGTACCCTGCTACAAGGATCTTTTGACGCTCGAATGACGTTGACAGGGAGGCGTTGTTGGTAAACATTTGTGCAATTTGTGTTTGTGAAATGTATTGAAAAAGCAAGATGGCGGCGTTAGTTCCAATTTTGGTCACGCGCCAAAAGATCCTTGGAACTTTTCGCTTAGCAACTTTTACTGAATTGCTAGTAATTTCATGTTGTTGTCATACAGGATGACTGGGACATCGACGCGCATACTATTTATAACCATGAATTCAGCAGGCGTTTCTAGACCCCCTAGCGTATTTTCATAGGTTATCAAAAAAAATAGACTGTTTCCCAGAAAAGTGCAATACTTAGATCATAATTTAAAGTTAAAATTGCTATTAAACCAGAAAATTTGCGTTTAAATTTTGCTAAGTGTATACATATTAATTCTCGTGAATGTGCAGTTATACCACGAAGTGACGTAATAACAAATTTAATTTAACGATTCTATCGCCGATCCCTACCGTGGTAGTGGTGACGTTAACGCTATCGCTTCCCCACCGCATCCCTATTCGAATGGTGATGCACCTGCGTCAAATGATAATGAAGTACCATTACAGTATTTTAATATTCCCAGTTTGTATAAATATTGATGGAGGTAAAGCGAAGTGCAGTTATGTTTCTCCTCTTTTGTTATTGTGTTTTAAGGAAAGTGCCTTTTTGTAATAGATAGGTACGCTTGAACTCCCAGAAGGGGTAAGTAGTTCAAATTGTACAAGCATTTGGGTTTTATGTAAGTACCTAAGTAACGTGTTTTTTAATGTTCTTGGATAGACTATTGTCTATCCAAAAACATTAGAAAATACGATATACTTATTAAGAGCGCTTACACGGGTCCACTAGCTAATTTTCTAATACCTTTTATAAACTTTCATATTGAGACACGAAGCAACAAAATTCGTTCTAAACAAAAGTGGCCACATTCATTTAGATCGTATTTTGTTGCTTCGTGTCTCAATATGAAAGTTAATAAAAGGTATTAGAAAATTCTAGACACACTAACCGAGGTCGCTTATTGAGCCGTTTTTTAAAATTTCTTCTCAGTCACGAGATAATATTTTTTTAAAGGAGTGGCGCTAGTGGACCCGTGTAAGCGCTCTTAAAAGCTGAAATCAAAATGTTAGCTGTTTGAGTCTATCTGATTTTCATTGTAACTTTCGTAGAACAATCAGTACAAATAAAATCTTTTGACTAAACAATAACCAGCGGCAATCCATCTTTATCTTTCAGATTGTTGTTGACAACTTGATCAACCTTTTAAAAAAACAAACTAAAAATCCTGTACATAATTTGTTATTTTCCGGTAATGACTGCAGCGGTAGCATCTTGTTACTTCCCTTGGAATGAATCAACGAGACGTAAATTCTATTAAACTTTTACAGCTTAAGCAGTTCGGACAGACAGGCGGCAGAAAGCGGCGCCTTAAATTCAGTTTTATCCGTTTTATATCATTTTTAATACCACAATACCACTCCAACAACTTGTTCCCACAAAATGATAAAATTTTCGTGCGAACACTAAGGTAAATGGCGGCAAAAATAGTGATGGGATCCACAGTTGATGTGAATCGATTATCGCGATCTCGACTAAAGGAATGCGAAGAGTCGTGACTTTGATCGAGAATTGTCGATTCGGAACTTGAGTAACAGTGCCATGTCTAGATTAAACGTACTTAGCACGAGATAGATGTTGGAAATACGGAAACGGATCTTTAAAACTGTTCCTGTATCTTGTTACGTTGTTAAGAGTTTTCGAATTAAAGTTTGCTTTAACAATGTTTTAGTTCTTCTTGTTTCTTGTTCTCATTGAGAATATTTCTTTATTATGTACACCATAATTATGAATTACAGATATAAATGTAGAAATTTTACATGCTAAAAGCGATATTTTATTATCTTTAAAATATTTTCCTTTGGGTGGATTGAGCTACGTAGGGTGCTTATGGAAGAGAAGTGAAAGATCTACATGGGTACCGGTCAGAATGGTCAGTAAGTACGTACGTGTTAGTGGACGTTCTTTAATATACATCTCACAATTGTTTAAGAACATGATCTTGTTTGTTGGCTATGTTTTAGTCTGTGTGAACCCACCCTGGCATTAGATATTCTTCGAAAAAATACACAAACATCGTTTTTTCCCCTTGTATATAAATTATTACATTTTAAACTTATTGTACTCATCTACGCTCATTTATTATTAAATTCAACGCATAATAAATTGCCTTGAGCGACTGCGGTTAGGCCTTAAATATTATTTTAATTAAATCGCCAATATTAAAATATTGGAAGCCCGCCAACACATTGCGTTAAAATATTAATTTATTGTTGTAAATTGATTAAGATTGCCTATTGATTTCAGCTGATATCAATTTGGTATTCAAATATTGAAAAACAATATTGGATATGGTATGATTACTTTGCTATTTTTTCACATTACCATTACACGTCCTTTTATATAAGATTGTAAACGTAAATTTTATAAAAAACTAATATGTTTTAAAACAAAAATGGTGTTATGGGGCCTTTGTATGATTATAAGCTAAGATTATCGATTCAAAGGTTGGTCCATCACTAGAAATGAATAAAACCACACAAATGTAGTTTTGCGGTGTGTAAATATCACCAGGGAGAGTCCACAATATATTATTTATTTGAATAATAGTATTATTTCACATAAAACTAATGGTAAGTGTTACTTAGTAGCTGCTCTGTGAAATATGAGACCTAACTTGGGAATAGAATAAATATGTTTGAGTTAGATTAATATTTTACACTCCAGACTTGATAGTGGACTCGGCTCCTAGAAAAAAAATAACAGCCGCACGGGTCGATCGGTCGGTTCGTGGATGGGTGGGGGCATCAATTACACATAGTGAAGTGACATCTCAAAAAAAAGTGTTAAATACCTGATGGTATTTGGGGCTGGCTGACCTGAAGGTACACTACCGAGAATTGATAATAAAACCACTGTGTACTGATCTGACTCGATAACTCATTAATTAAAAAAAAAATATCCTTTGCTTATATAATAGGAATAGGGAATAGAATTGCCGAGCGTAGTGAACAGACGTATCGAACAATTATTACAATAAACAAATAATCACTTGCGAAATTGTGACCTAGTTTAACCGATAGCCAGTATTAACGCATACTTTTACATTAGATTTGTGTAAGGTGTATTATTAGAAATGACCGGTGTTTAACAGGAACAGAATAACCTGCTTCGCGATGGAGGATAGTCCATTCAACCGGAGTAGTAGATGTGTTCGCTCCCCACCTTCTACACCTGTGCCCGTAGCCGTACCCGCTTCTTCCCCTCAAGCGCCTATCCAAAGGAACGATGCCCCTGAAGTTATCTCGACGTCAGAAATTCAGAACTGGATGGCGATTATCGAACAGAGCCTGAAGGAGGTGTGCACTATTGCCGCTGATGGAAAGTTGAATGTGGAGCAGAAAACGCGCATCAATAGCCTATGCCGGAAGGTTGGTCACGGGACCTCGCAGATGGCCGTCATGTACCAGTCCGTCAAAGCAAAAGCTGTCCAATCGCACTACACAGTCAGGACTCTCGAAAATCAACTCGATCTTTCGCAGCAGCTACAGAACCTTAAGTTGAGTATCGAAGATTCGACGAAACCTTCCCAGGGATCTTCCTTTGCTGACATGGTAAAGAAAGGTGCAAACAATTTTATCCAGCTGAGTTATGTAAGTTCTGTGGCCATCTATCCGAGTGACAAGTTGAAGACCAGCGATGAGACCAAAACTCTTGTCCAAAAAATTATCAGCCCCGAACAAATGAAGCTCCATGTGAGAGGCCTGCGCAAGACGAAGAACGGCGGTGTAATCATCAGCACCGAGACGAAGGACGACATCGAGAAGCTGAGACAATCGGTGCAGCTAACCAAGTCAGGCCTTACAGTCGACGAGCCCCATAAAAGGAAGCCTAGGGTGGTGATTATAGGAGTACCAACATCCATGCAGGAAAATGAGGTTTTTACGTGTTTGTACAAGCAAAATATAGCCGAAAAACTTCAGGACTTCAGCCTTGAGACGTTTCTGAGTTCAATTAAATTAAGTCATAAGTCAGGTAAGAAAGACACTGAGTCCTGTAATTACATAGTTGAACTACCTGCAGTCATACGCAAAGCCCTGATAACACAAGACCGAGTTTTTGTAAATTGGTCATCATGCCCTGTGAGAGACTTTACTTTGGTCACACGATGTTATAAGTGTCAGCAGTATGGACATGCGGCCAAGTCATGTCGACAGACGTCGTATACCTGCGGCCACTGTGGTGATCAAGGTCACTCAGTAAAAGAATGTCCAAAAAAAGCTGACGAACCAAAATGCGCTACTTGCTTGCATTTTAAAAAGCCAGACAAACATAACACAGGCGCTGCTGACTGCCCCGCGAAAATAATGGCTGAAAAAAGATACATCAATTCTGTAGATTATGAAGGCGCCTAAGAGCGCCGTTAATTAATTATTTTTCTGAACTTTTATTTTATTTTATTTTACATTTTTATTTTTAACTACCATTATGATAAATAGTTTGATAAATGATTTAGATAATTTCTCTGTGTCCGAGTCCAAATTTTGTGATACTGAAAACTGCAAACAATATCTATCCGGCTACAAAACTCCGCTAACCATATTAACACAAAATATTCGCAGTGTTTTTAAGAATTTTGATAGCTTTAGTACATTTCAGCAACGGCTAAACATAAATTGTGACGTTATTGTTTTAACCGAATGCTGGCTTGCTAAACAATATAACATACCACTAATCCCGGGATATAAAATGTATAAAAGTACTATAAATTACAATCAAAATGATGGGGTGATAGTTTATGCAAGAGATCATCTCAATGTCTCTGTTCAGGAACCTGATATGCTCGACTGTAACAGATTGTTAGTTAAAATTGGATCAGAATTTGCGATATTAGCATTATATCGACCTCCGTCTTTTAGAAATACTAGCATTTTTACTGACTCTCTGAACGAGACCTTGCAAACCCTGTCATCCATCAAAAACACGATTTTAATTGGAGATATTAATATCAATATTCTGCCGGGAAGTACTGATGCGCCTGCTCAGGACTACCTCAACCTATGCGCCTTTCATGGCCTGCTCCCAGCACACAGCTTTCCTACACATCACAGTGGCTCCTGTTTGGATCATATTATGCTAAAATCGAATTTCCCTTCACTTGCACTTGTTGTTAACTCAACAATAACCGATCACAATGCTGCCCTACTAACCCTAAATTGTAAATTACCTAAACCAGACACTCGCATAATTTCGAAACTGAATATAAATAAACTTGAAGAAGATTTACGTGTCATCAATTTTGATCCAGTCTATAATTCCGCTGACCCGCAGTTTTGCATGTTGTATGTAATTGAAAACTTACGAAATGCAATTCAAAAAAACACAGTCATATCGCAACTCAGCAACAAAAATCAAAACCTAAAACCATGGATCACATCTGGCCTTATTCGCTGTATTGGTATGACTTTCACACCATGGGCGCAAAACTTTGAAAACGTTTTGGTGGGAAATTCATACCATGGGCGCATTGCGGTGACCTCGCAACGTGATCAAAAGCGTCCCAGAGGATAAAAACCAAAAACAATCAAACAAAAAACAAACAACAACAAACAAACATAAAATAATTGCTGGGAAACGAATTTTAGTTTTGGTGTGAAAAGTCGCTGTTTACGTGCGCAACTTAATGCACGCAAACCATTGTGCTTATACCCGCATGCAACGGTACAGGGTCGTGGGAGTATTTAAAGTTGTGCTATAACATTAAAAACTTTTTTTTGTAAATTTGGAATTGGAATTTTGACCCTTAATATCTCCGTAACCAGAAGGTTCCCGGGTATAGTCCTGTAGAAAACGAATGATTCTAATGATGGGGAGTACATGTGACTCACACCTTCGTGAAGTGTCTTTTTACACCCGTTAGTATTTTACGTTGTGTGAATTTTCAGTGGCAGGTAATGGCGTGCCTACTCTATGCAACTGTGTATATAAGTACGTTTTGTCCGTGTGAGGGCCCCATACCAATGTCTGTCACGACACCACATTGTTGTTCCTGTTCGGGTCTGAAATTAGACGCACATGACTTTTCAACTTTGTGTCCGGGTGACAGACATTGTTAAAAAAAAACCTGTTAGTCACTTCCACTTGAACGTGTGATGTGCTTGCTTATCTATAGTGGAAGTTACGTATGATATTTTACGCCCATTGTGTCACTCTATGTAAAATTTCTACATTTATATCTGTAATTTTTATGGTGTACATAATAAAGAGTATTCTATTCTATTTTAATCATTTTGTTGTTGTAAAACTTTGTCGATTGAATAAAAACACACTACATGCCTCTATACCTAGTGGCTTTATTATGACTATACCGTATTGTACACAGAACGTTTAATAAAATAATTACTAGGCACACAAACCAATTAAATCAAGCTATGAATTCATTCTCATTTATAAAAGCAGTCAGAAAATAACGTTACCTTTACACAATAAAAACAGTAAACGAAAATACTTCAAGCATTTTATTTATATCAAACAGCTAAAGGTAATATTTCAAACAACTAAAGCCAGCACAAACGAAAATTCGGTTTACACACAATTTATTTCAAGAGTCGTTTGCGACACAACAGGAAACGTTCGAATATGAAATTATTTTGGAGTTATTTCATTGAAATACGTGAATTTTATTACTGGCAGGTGAGTTTTACATTCTAAATTGAAATGAGAAGCTGTTTGTCATCATTATAAACAATGGAATTAGTATGTAGTGTATATGCGTGTATTTAGTGTGTTGTGTGTGTGTATGTTAGTCATTTTCATTATTATCAGAGACAAAAACCTATTTTTCTTTCTTTCTTTGTTTTGCTATAAACTTCATAGTGACCAGCGGGGTAATTGCGTAACACACTAGCAGTAGGAATGGCTTTGATTTTCAGTTCAACAAAATTCATTGCGTTATTTACGTTGTTGAGCAGACAAATTTTCCGAACATATGAAGCTATGGTTAGTGATACGCTACAAAATGATTCAAATTGTGATGTGTTACGTAATTAGGGTCCAGCCGTTGCTTCGTACGGATCCATCAACTCAGCCTATCGCAGTCCACTGCTGGACATATGCTTCTACCAGGCTGCCCCACCACACCCTGTCCTCCACCTTCCGTATCCAGTCTGTCCTAGCTACCTTTTTAAGTTCGTCGGTCCATCTAGCTGGGGGCCGTCCCGCACTACGCTTGCCGATACGCGGTCTCCACTGGAGGCCTCGTGCAATGTTCTATACAGGCGCAATCTGCTAATGTGCATAATGTCAAAACGCTGTTATTTCTATCCTATATCTAAAGTTCTAAGTGTAGTATCTAAGTGTTTCTTAGTAACAGCCCGGAGTTTGGAAGTTGGCGGTGAGATACCCCCCCGTGCCTTGGAAAGCACGTTCAGCCTTTGGTCCTGCCCCTGATCTCTCTCCGGTCGTTTCGGATTGCCGTTCCATCGGAATATGAAAGTGAGGGAAGAGCACTATAATATCTCCTGAGCCGAAGCATAGTTTCCGTTGAGATTGGCCGCCATGGCCGAAATACGGTCTGGAGGACTATAAATATCTAAGTTAAATAATAATGTATTATTCACATAAACCGTCCAGAATAAATTCTCTAAATGATGGTGAAACCCGAAACAAAATCCATTGTGTAGTTTAGAAGAGCGAAGTGGTCACACAGACACAGATAAGAATGTGTGTAATTTGTATCGATTATAAAGAGAAATGTCAGAACTTTAAAGTGACCTTATGGCCTAGACAAAGTGACATTCTGTCAGATAACGATGATGAAAAAGTCAAAAATGTATGACATGACATAAGCTACCTACTGAAAATTATCTGGAGTTAACTTAACACTTAAGTTTTTTTTTTTTTTGGAAGTATTCATTACTAGTTAGATATGAAGCGCCGACTTATATAGCTTTAGGAAAATAGTGCCATGTCGCTTAAAATTATACACAATCTTTTATATAAACTCACGCCTTCTTCATAAAAACTACGGAACGCCACCTGCTGCAATTCTTATATACTCCTTTTGCTTCATTTAAGTTCATAAATCAACGGGGTGATTGATTAAGGAGCTTCCCCGATCAAACGACCTTGAGGGTTCGGTCCTTCTCTGTCCCGTCGCTGAGCCTCGCTTTGTCTCGCTCACTGCGTACGCTTATTTATCATAGAATTCACAAAAAAAAAAAAAAAGATAAGCGATGTTGTGAAATAAAATAAAACGTGAATTATTTAGATTTTTAATTTACCTATCCATTAGTGTAATCCTCAAATTAATAGAACGTCACCTTTAGCAAAAGATGCATGAAATCAATAATTTTAGTCACTTTTTTACAAAGAGATTTTAAATGTATTTATAACACATAAAAAAAAATAAGAACGTGCAATGTGATGATAGGATATCGACCATTAATAATGTGCTTTTAGATGTAGTTTATTACCCATAGTGAATGAGTTAATAGCCTCTGAATAACGCACTATGGCAAGGTTTTGGTCGGGGTACCGCCTTAACACACTAATATTAAGAAAGGCTTGACAGTTCAACAACATTCATTGCGTTGTTGAGCAGACAATTTTTTCGGTTATGCTATGAAGCAAAGGATTAGCAATAATCCTTCAAAATGATACAGATTTTGATTGATAGTTTGTTACGCAATAGGTTGCTGGTCATACAAGTACACTGGTTGCGAGTACTACGTACCTGGCCTTTCTGAAGAACATCAAGATTATGGTCGCTATATGTGTGGTGGTGATGTGGTATAGGTGTGTGGTGTGTGTGTGTGTTTCGACTCCTTGTTAATACCGTTTGTTAGTCGCCTTTCATTCATCCTCTCCACATAACCAAACCACCAAATCATACTCTTTTAATTTTTTATCACAGCTTACTAAATAAATACGTATATAACATTCAACCTCGAACTTTTCATGTTAAACAGGAAAGTTTGCATTATAAAACGTCGCATACTTTTATATAGTAAAATACAAAGTGAGTACATTTCGTATTTGTCTTAGTCCTAGATCATTCCATTTTAATAACTTAGTTGGAACTAGTTACGTGGAACTGAGTTAAACTAACCTACTAACTTACGAACTTCTCCACTGGGAAGACCATTAAAGTTTACAATTGTATACAAATGTTGCTGCTCAACTCGAACTTTAGTTCAGATGACATATTTTACTTTAGAGTAAAACGAATGATCAATCAGCACCCTAATTGAGTAATGCACTTTCAATTACAATCCGAAAGATTTTGAAGGAAATTACTAAACCATTGCTATTGCATATTTGAAAAATTTGTCTGCTCAGCAACGTAAATAACGCAATGAATATTGTTGAACTGTCAAAATGAAAACATTGTCATTGTAAGTGTGTTATTGTATTTACGCTATGACACCGCAGGTAAATTAATATTTTATTAGTTTTTTTTGTCAGGAGACTAAAGGGCCTAGACAAATGGCATTTGCTTCGGAGCGATTCTATTTCTAAAATCGCTTTCGCTAATGTTTCCATCATACGAATCGAAGACTAGCGATAACGCTTGTCAAAAAGTGTCACTTGGCTACGCATCTCTATGGAAGTGATCGTTCGACGCTGTCGATTCTTTTCATAATCGAATGATGTTAACATTGCCTAGGTAATTTCTATTCGTTGTCCTATAATCACGTGACATTTCGATAGCTTATGTCAACCCCATATATTTTTTGGCTTTTCTACTAACCTCATCGCTAATCGAATGTTACTTTGTCTAGGCCCTCGGTATCCCAGCAGTGGGAACATTATAGGCTGATTATGCTTATGCTTTTATTTTTTCATGATGACGCCATCTTACTGTCATAACAAATGTAATGGCGAAAATCTTTGTCGCTGAATGGTCTTTTCTCATACAAAGTAGAGACGTCAATAAATTATTGCCGTCAATGGCGTTTCCTCATGATATTTTCCTTAACCATCAGTCAATGGACCCCAAGATTAAATCACGTGTATGTGCAGGTAACTGAAAAGCTTACGCGACGAATTGACGGTATCATCGTCTTTTAATGTAAATCTTAAAGGTTATTTCATTTGGACCCGGAACACCTGCAGGTATGGTCTAGACTTGTTCTGACTGTTATCAAAATATCTTTGGTTCTTCTTCTTAATTCTCATCTTCTTTATAATCTCAGCAAATTGACCAAGACATAGCGTTGTCAATAGTGATGTGAGGCCAGCACACTAATTTCGTAACGCACTATCTATCACAACCTGAATCATTTTGAAGCCTATTGCTAATCCATTGCTCCATGTGTTCGAAAAATGTGTCTGCTCAACAACGTAAATAAGGCAATGAATGTTGTTGAACTGTCAAAATGAAACCCATTCCGACTGTTAGTGTGTTACGTAATTACCCCGCAGTTTCATAAACATATGTGCACTTAGTGAGGTGCAGTTTAGTTGTAAATTGGGTTATAAATGTGTGCGTGTGAGCGTGTATGCACAGAGCAAGGTGTAGTTTTGCATGCTTCACTGTATTGTTCGCAGCGCTATGTATTGATTTTTTATTTGATCTGAGGCTAACAAATTAAAAACTTGCCTTACTTCAGCGATTCTTCGCTATAAAACATTCAAGCCCTGCCAAATACAGGAGATGTCTTAAAAGTTTCTAGAATTTCTAAAGAGAGCACTCACAGTCTTATGCTAAACTAGATACTGCTCCCGGCTTTGTCCGCGTGGATGTCGGAAATTATCCCACGATAACGTGCTGTCGGGACAATAGCAGCCTATGTTACTCCTTATGACACCAGCTATATACCAGTGAAAGTCCCGTCAAAATCGGTCCAACCGTTTCGGAGATTAGCCGAAACAAACAGACAGACGCACAAACATTTAAAAACTTGTTTTTTTGTTAAAAGTACCGTATATACTTTACTTTCATATGCATTTAGTAAAAAGCTGTTATTTTGACATTAAAAACAGTCACTTCAATTTTATTTATTTGTGTAGTTTGTTCTTTACTTAAAAATATACACAAGATATGAACATATTCCTTCAAAAAATCATAATATAATCGTTATAAATTCGAAAGGTGCCAGCCAATCATTATTTATCGAACACTCAACCAAGTCGAGTTAAGACTAAGTTCTCACCTCTAACCCCAATTAGCCTTTGCCGATAGAGGACCCGTCCCGACTTCAAAAGCTTGCCGCGTCAACGACAACGGAGCCAAAGATGAAAACTTTTTGTTTTTCCTTTCTACGAATATTTTGCACTTCAAGAAGTTTGCCGCAGTTTCGCTAACCACGGTCCTTACACGAAGAAGGTTTTAATTAATATTTCCCGTCCCTGTTTTTCTTTGAGAATAACTTAATGAGTTCCCCCTTACAGGTTTCATGCTACCTGTTTGTTTGTTCTTTTATTTTTGCTAGGTTTGTCGTGAAAAGTGAGAATTTTTATGGTGATTTTATGTTTTTCTTATAGAGTCCGAGATGTTATTCGGTATTTGCATAGCTTTAGACTTAGTTGAGATATTTTTATTTATTTATGTAAGAACTGCTTTGATAAAATTAACAAGACATTTATCTTAAGGGGACTACATGACCTAAACGCAAATTTATAATGCCTAAAAATATATGATCCACTGCAGTAACCAAAATCAGAAAAATATATGATATTCTGCAGGATATATGCTAGTTAGATAGTGTGTTGAAAACGTAATACAATTAACTTGATATGATAGAAAAAAATCACGAAGATACCTCTAAAAATATTTTTTAACGATTAAAAACCATACTAATATAATACATGTAAACATTCAGTTTTTTTGTCAGATTATTCTACAAGCAAGATACTAATGTAATAGTGTTTTAATTTTTTAGTCCAATGAATAGATTTTTTGTAAATCCATAATTGCTTCATATTTTGCAATAAATTACCAGCGTTGTGTCATCGCGCGTCTCTTTCTTTTCTATGCAATCCGACAGTGACCGCGCTTTAGTTCTTGTAAGGCCCTTAATAGGCGAAGACATTCGTGACCAAAAGTTTAAAGACCAAAAAAATGGTTAACAAAAAAAAACATATTTAAAATGTTTCATTATTAACACGACCCACGATAAATAATCACAATTCACTTACTTCATAAAAGGTGACTTACACCACTAAGATTAAAACGTAACGTAATTAATCGTTAAACTTTCGTTAACAAAGATAAACGTACTTCGGTTAGGTGGGTTCGTGTTTTATGTACTTTATTGTAATGAGCGCTGCAAACTCCGAATTTAGTAACTGCAATAAATTTAACGTAGTACTGACTTTGGCTTGGTAAAAAACAGGTGGGACTTTGAGCACCGGCCAGTAATTAATAGATGTAACGTTTCATTTGCATGCGCTAAATACTTAGGCTACATACACTCGTAACGAACGTTTTATTGAACTCTCTTCTTTTTTAGTGAAATTCAAGTTTGAAGTAGTCCAATATTACAAGTACCTACCAACTTCAGTTCTCGTAATGTTTTTTTTTATTTTAACAGTGGTATTGAAAACTGCGTCACCGGGTATGTTTTTTTATCGTGTTGTTATTGTGCACATGGTCATGTTAACCAAATTACCTACTATTAAATATATATTTTACTTAGTCTTATCTGGTTGCTACGATTTTACTGGCCGTTCAGAATACCTTTTTTTTTAAGTCTATTATGTTCTTCTCCGAGTCACAAAGAGAATTATGAAGGGGAGGTTACATTTTAATTTAACAGAGTCAGCGCGGGCTTATCTTTCTTTGGGAGAAATTCGGGAAAGATACAGGGGTGCCGGTCTTCGTAATAATTCATGCGGTTACCGCGGTCATTAGAGACGTTGCTGTCATAATTACTAGAGGTGGGGGTGCATTTTAGAGATGAGAGATAAAGGAAAAAGAGGTTTTAACAAGGGTAGGGGTGTAAGAGGAGATTAGTCAAAACTCTCGTTTAAAAAGTCAACCTCACCTGTGCAATCTGTCGCAGCTGAGCAACGAGGTTTTGAGTACCGCTAATGGTTGATGTTGTTTTTTTTTATGAAATTATTTGAGTTTGCAAAGGAGTGGGCTACATAAATACTTACATGAACTTGCAAATGCCTTTCTATTCTTAAAATTGATTTTATTTAAACTATGGTGTAATCAGGCTAAGATATATTTTCTAGAAAATCTAAAAAATAATACCTAAACGGACTTGAAATAATGCAAAATATTTATGGCCAGTAAAAAACTAGGAACTGTTGAACTGCAGTTCAGCACTGTAGCTCACAGAGACTTTATACACACTCAACAAAAACAACGACATAACAAAAAACTACTACTTTTGGCAGTCCTAATTCCGTCCTGTCAGGCGCACAATTTTTCACTTCGCCAATTTGTCGCAACACTACAAAATTGTCGGCGTTCCCCTACACCATATATATCTAGCAGTCTTGTTGCTGAACAAAAGTGTTCCTAACAGTTTTTGCCGCCGTTTGTACCAAAAACGGTTGGTCGTTAAGGTGAGGTAGTTTTTTGGACAAATTGCCGGCAGGTTCGTAGTAAAATATATGGGGTCCGGAGAGACTTTTGGATGTATAGGATGTGTAGAGAAAATGCTTGAGTATATAATTTTGTGATGATTGAAATGACCAAAATACCATTTCACACACTATTCTACATTATCTGACCAAGATGATTTCTGGACTTTAAAATAGACTGTGACGCCATGAGTTTATTTCGCCATTTCTTCTCAGGCGTAGTCGGATAGTATTAAGAAAATACTCTTTTCTTGCTAATACTTTTAATAGTACTATTCAACAACGACTGACATTACAGTTTACCAATTTAAAATGATTTTTGCACCACCCAGAACTAACGTATTAACGTTAGTTCTGGGTGGTGCAAAAATCATTTGCTTTGGCAACACTTAGAAATAACGGTTAGGATATTAATCCTAACCGTTATTTCTAAGTGTTGCCAAAGCAGAATAATACATTCAGTTGCCATAATGAACATACATTTAAAAGTTTGTTACAATATTAATAATTATTATTCGGTATTAAAATAATAATTAAAAAAAAACAATGAAATCATGACAATCGGAAATGTCGACTCCATCTACTGCATTACTGCCGACTGCACCTAGCTTCTGACGTTTCATAAGTTTCATTTCCATGTAGGTTTATGTGAAATAAAATATTTTGATTTTAGACCTTATTTTTTTTAATATACCTGTAAACGTTATACCGATGTCTTATTTACAGAATAAGGAGCATTGGTGGCCCAAAGGTATCAGCCGTGACTTACGAGTTCTAGGTCGTAGGTTCGAACCCAGTCAGGCGCTTTACTTTGTGTAAATGATTTCATCACCACTGCTCTTAAAACGATGAAAGAAAACATCGTGAGGAAACCGACATGTTCTAGAACTAAAAATTCAAAGACATGTGACATCTATCAACCAATCCGCACTGGGCCCACGTGGTGGCTCATTCCCTCTCACTGAGAGGCCTGTCGCCCAGCAGTGGACACATTATAGGCTGATTATGATGATTATGATTTACAGAATAAACAATTATATTTCATTTCATTTCAGTCACATACAAAAATTACGCCATTTACAAAAAAAAAAAAAAAACACTATAAATTATGAAAGTTTGTGATAATTTATTTACATTACAGTCTAGCCTATTCGCTAATTAGTAATTTAACTTAAACTGCTATGTAACTATAACATGACATTGTCCAAAAACATCTTTCTTATTCACTTTATATTAATGGGAAGACACTTAACTCCCGTGTTCTTTAGTCAGCACTGGAACTGTAGTTTAAGTTCACTCACACGGCACTAAAGTAACTCAAAACTTTTTAGTCATCGCACTAATTCAGTAGTGTCATGGAGGTGCATCGCCTCGACATTCACGTGATGATGAAGTCTGTGTTCCTGAGCTTCGGCATATTTTTTATTACTGTGTTTACGACATCCATCTTGAGGTCCCGGTGGAGGTCGTTGTTTCTAATGTACCAGAGCGCGTTGTGTATATCCCTGAGCACTTTGTTTTGGAATCGTTGTATGATTTGACGATTCCTTTGGCTGGTGTAGCCCCACTTCTGAATACCATAAGTCCATACAGGCTTTAAAACTTGTCTATATAACATCAATGGCGATAATGGTGACTGTCTACTAAGTTGCCAATACATCTTTTTGTATCTAATATCTAATTCGGCTCTTTTCTTTTAGTCATGAATTTTCTATAGTAGTTTTGAATTCAGGGCTATGCCGAGGTACTTAGCAGTATTCGCCTATGGTATTGCTTGGTTATTCATGACCAGCCGGAAGTATTATGGCTTTTTATTGGTGAAGTCAATGTGGATAGAATTGCTTTCATTAAGTTTGATACGACATGTCCACTCATTAACACGGTTTATGGACTCTTGATGCTTTTCTACGGCTTCTTCGTGACTATTGCCAACGGCCATGATAGCTATGTCGTCAGAAAAGGTTGCTAGCTGTTTACAATGGTTGTATGGTTGTTGTTGTAATGGTTGTGGCTCTCCACAAGAAATAACAAACCTTCGATTTAAGTTCTGACCCGGGGGCATAACACATGCTAAACCATTTCAATTAATCATCACAAAATAAACAAAGTATTATAAACTTTTTTTTTGGCAATTTCAAGTTCTAGACATAATAACTTTGGTTTCACTAGTTTGATAACTTTTTAGTGCACGATCATCAAATGTCTAGACGATATTGTATCTACTAGACATCGTATTAATTAAAGTATTTTTTCGTCGATTGTCTGTGTGACCGCGTTCTTCTTCTAAACTACGCAACGGATTTTAATGCAGTTATTACCATCATTTAGATAACTTATTCCGGAAGGTTTATGTGTATAATGGACTTGCGTCTGCCCGCGAATTCGTTCGCGTAGAAGTCGTAAGACACCACTTTTTATATATTTTTTATATTGTCGTATGCTGACGTCATCACCTCAACGCCGGCTGTCGCTGAAAACCAGCACTGGGGCTCTGTCTCACATAGAGTCGTAGCATTATGTTGAGTGATTGCCGATTTGCGTGGATGTGACGCATATTTCCCCCCAACTCGTTCATTTTTGTATTTGAGAGTTTTTCTCTGCGTTATGTTTACCGCAAATAAACGTATTTTCTTTGTTTTTATTTTCTTTCACATAATACTAAAATAAAATCCACATTTCTTCGTTTTTGCTTAGCGTTCTTCCTGGTTTTTGTCGCTTTGGCTCGGCTCCTAAGAACCGTAGCTTAATGTACGAGTAATAAAGCCTGACCTTTTTCAGGAAGTGGGCTATTAAATGCAAAAATAACTTTTTAAATCCGAATGTCATCATCTTTCAATTCCACCCGTGTTTTCATCGACAAATTTGAACATAAAGCGGTTATTGCGGACATATACTTTTTTGTCGGTAATGATGAGTACTACTATAAACATGTAGTACATTATTTTATGTAACATCAATAGTTTGCGCAGCGCACGCCAAATAATGACTTTAATTTTCGTAGGATTTCAATAGGTGATAGAACTTTTTAAATCTGTTGAGTATGTTTTGAGTTTATCCATTACAAACAAACATACAAAAAATTAAATCTTTTCTCTTTATAATAAATTACAGTTAAACTTACATTATATATTATATTAAACATACATTATAATAAAAGAAATGTCGATGTTTTCCCAAATCGTAAAAACCGAGCGAAGCCGGGTGGGTTTCTAGTGATATTATACTTATCTGGAACGTTTTACTTAAGGTGCTTCCCCGACTAAATGACCTTGAGTGTTCGGTTCTTCTCTGTCCCGTCGCACACTGGTCCCGAATGATAAAAAAGTGGACATTAAGAAATTTTTGACAGAAGGTCAACGGATTCGGCTGATTTTTTTTTTGTAGACAACTGATGCAATTACAAATCACTTTTATAGATTGAGTTTTTGCCAAATAAGCCGTATTTTCAGAGAAAAAAAATATTGAAATATTTTTTGTATGAAAGAAATCCTAATTTTGTCTTTATCTTCCAAGATTCAAACGTATTCAAAATAAAACTTAGCGCAGCTTGTAGAGGGGTTAATTGTTCATCACTTTGCCATAGACACTCAATTGCGATTTTGTGCTCCTTTTCAGTTACAGGCACTTTAAATTTTTCGTTGTCGGATGAGCTTTACTAGTTTTTTGTAGACAGCTGATACAATTACAAGTAACTTTTAAAGATGTATTTTTTGTTGTTAATATAGGTATTGTATTAAGGCGTACTTAAAAAATTTGAAGTACGCCTTAATACAATACCTATATTATTATATAGGTTTGTATTTTGACGGTCCTAAGCCCGTTAAAGTACGAAGGAAAAGTTTTAATTGCAATTTATACCTTTTTATCATTCAGCGTTTCCGACGCATTCACTAGCGTTAGATGACCAAATATAGCCCAAATTGTAAGTAATCGGCTAATTAAGCAATGACTCATTACCAAAAAATGCTTATAATCTTAATATGAGTCACACAATAAATTACCTGTACCTGAACATGTCTGTACACGTTTTGAGATATCCAAGTTGTTTATTTGATATATTTAAAATAAGACTTTTTTTAATAGAAAGATATTTATAAGAGTTACTTATTAATGAAGAAAATGTTATTACATCTTAGTCTATCTTTAACAAGATTATTTCTAATCCGCCTGAATTAATTTTTTAACTCTGAAAATACGGCTTATTTAACAAAAAATACATCTTTAAAAGTTACTTGTAATTGTATCAGCTGTCTACAAAAAACTAGTAAAGCTCATCCGACAACGAAAAATTTAAAGTGCCTGTAACTGAAAAGGAGCACAAAATCGCAATTGAGTGTCTATGGCAAAGTGATGAACAATTAACCCCTCTACAAGCTGCGCTACGTTTTATTTTGAATACGTTTGAATCTTGGAAGATAAAGACAAAATTAGGATTTTTTCATACAAAAAATATTTAAAGTGCCTGTAACTCAAAAGGAGCACAAAATCGCAGAAGAGTGTCTATGACAAAGTAGTGAGCAATTAGCCCCTCTACAAGCTGCGCTAAGTTTTATTTTGAATACGTTTGAATCTTGGAAGATAAAGACAAAATTAGGATTTTTTCATACAAAAAATATTTAAAGTGCCTGTAACTCAAAAGGAGCACAAAATCGCAGAAGAGTGTCTATGACAAAGTAGTGAGCAATTAGCCCCTCTACAAGCTGCGCTAAGTTTTATTTTGAATACGTTTGAATCTTGGAAGATAAAGACAAAATTAGGATTTTTTCATACAAAAAATATTTAAAGTGCCTGTAACTCAAAAGGAGCACAAAATCGCAGAAGAGTGTCTATGACAAAGTAGTGAGCAATTAGCCCCTCTACAAGCTGCGCTAAGTTTTATTTTGAATACGTTTGAATCTTGGAAGATAAAGACAAAATTAGGATTTTTTCATACAAAAAATATTTAAAGTGCCTGTAACTCAAAAGGAGCACAAAATCGCAGAAGAGTGTCTATGACAAAGTAGTGAGCAATTAGCCCCTCTACAAGCTGCGCTAAGTTTTATTTTGAATACGTTTGAATCTTGGAAGATAAAGACAAAATTAGGATTTCTTTCATACAAAAAATATTTCAATATTTTTTTTCTCTGAAAATACGGCTTATTTGGCAAAAACTCAATCTATAAAAGTGATTTGTAATTGCATCAGCTGTCTACAAAAAAAAAATCAGCCGAATCCGTTGACCTTCTGTCAAAAATTTCTTAATGTCCACTTTTTTATCATTCGGGACCAGTGTGCGTCGCTGAGTCTCGCTTTGTCACGCTCCCTGCGCACGCTCATTTATCATAGAATTCATAAAAATAATGAAATTATTTTAATAAAAAAAGACAAGCGATGTTTTGAAATTAATATATATTATTTGAAATATATATAATAAAACGTGAATTATTTAGATTTTTAAATTATCTATCCATTAGTATAATCCTCAAATTAATAGAACGTCACCTTTAGCAAAAGATGCATGCAATCAATAATTTTAGTCACTTTTTTACAAGGAGATTTTAACTGTATTTATAACACATAAAAACGAATAAGAACGTGCAATGTGATGATAGGATATCGAACATTAATAATGTGCTTTTAGATGTAGTTTATTACCCTCAATGAATGAGTTAATAGCCTTTGAATAACGCAATATGGCAAGGTTTTGGTCGGGGTACTGCCTTAAGTACTTTGTTGCTACAGAACAGATTAGAATCCTGTTAGTTTCTTAATACTACAAGGGCATCACGACCAAAAATATCCCTCATAACTATCAATCTGCCTGCCTTTTGCCAACTACACATGTTGGGGTCGGCGTCCAATCTTACCAGGTGCAGCTAAATACTGAGCTCTACAACCCAGTTACTGGGTGACATGGTATCGCTCAGCAGAAAGTGGATCGACTTTTTGATAGACTTTTGGATCATCAGGTAATATTTTAAAGGTCTACGATATTGCAGCGTAGAGCATGCCACTAGCACGCCGGGGAGTCAAACCCCGGCGTGAGGTAGCTAAAAATCAAACACTCACCGCAAATACATGTAAAATTTATTATAATGTTAAGAATAAAATCCGAAATACAGAAGAAAAGAAAAAAAAAACTATCGACAATGTCCTAACACTAAACACTATAAAATTTATTATAATGTTAAAAATAAAATCCGAAATACAGAAAAAAAGAAAAAAAGCTTCGGCGCCACCATCGAGTATAAAGCCCAAACTGCGGCTAAGAAGCTGGGCATCTTAAATAAAGTGAAGCGATACTTTACGCCTGGACAGCTTTTAACCCTGTACAAAGCGCAAGTCCGATCCTGCATGGAGTATTGCAGCCACCTTTGGGATGGCTCAGCTAAATACCAACTTGCCGCGCTTGACTCGGTGGAACGCAGAGCTAAGAGACTCATTGGCGACATAAAACTGGTGGATGCCAAGCTTCACAGCTTGGCTCATCACCGTAAGATTGCCTGCTTGTCGGTCTTCTACAGATTGTACTTCGGTGAGTGTGCCCAAGAACTCTACGACCTCATTCCACCGGCCCCCTTCTACCATCGGACATCTAGGCGCACTGCAAGTTACCATCTCTACCTAGTTGCTTTTCCACCAATTCGCACTAAGCACTTCCAAACATCTTTTATAATGCGCACAGCAAAAGAGTGGAATTCTCTACTTGCGCCTGTGTTTCCGACCGCATACAACCCAAATCTCTTCAAAGTGAGAGTGAACAGGCTTCTTCTGGGTAAACTCGCTCCATCGTCGACTTTGTCTCTGTCATCTCTGCCCTAGACTAGAGTTAAGAGCAAACCCATCTAAAATAAAAAATAAAAAAAATGACCTAATACTAAACACTACAAAATTTATTAGAATGTTAAAAACCCCCGACTGCCTCGTTGGTTTAGTGGTCGCAAGCGCTACTGCTGAGCATGAGGTCCTGGGTTCGATTCCCGGGTTGGGCAAAGTGTTATTGGGTTTTTCTATCTGGAATTTCTCGGTAGCAGCCCGGAGTCTGGATTTGTGCCCGGTTGATGGCAATAGGCTCGCCCCCTATTACATGGGACTTAAACATAACTGACGAAATGTGGGTGTACTATAAGTACACCTCTGCCTAACCTTTCGGGGAATACAGGCGTGATGTTATGTGTTAATTTATGTAATGTTAAAAAATATTTTTTAACGTTATAATAAATTTTATAGTGTAGATCCGAAAAACAGAAGAAAAGAAAAAAAAAGAACTATCGACAATGTCCTAAACACTAAACACTAAAACTAACGAAGCAAAAAGGTTAAAGTTCAGGCAGTAAACAAGTAGTTGTCAACAAATAGTTTATTTTAACAACTAGATCTAGTCGAGTCTATGATTTGCCTTAAGTTAAAAGTAACGAATTAAGTCAAAGACACAACTTAAGTCAAAGTGGTAGTGGTAAAGTATATCCCTTGGTAACACTGGTTGTCACTTTTGGGCTTATTACTTTCCGTAACGACTGTCAAAGATCTACGGATGACAGCTGGGACCAACGGCTTTACGTGCCAACCGAGGCACGGAGGAGCCTCGATATGTAATGGATGGTCACCCATCCACGAACCGACCGCAGCAAGTGTAACATAGCCTTCAATCAACCCGTGGGGTTATCATTTAGCCACGATTCCAAAATCTCAAATGATAGTTGCTGTTTCCCATTGATGGCTTTCAAGCCATCAATTGCAAAAGGACGGTAGCCCTGATCTGCAGAATGCGTAACAGCCGCAAGGAAACTTTGAAGACTGTGGCTGATAGGATCTCATGGGGCTTTGGAGGTCCTTTATTAAATCAGTAATTTAATCATAATTTCCATTTTTAGAATAGTATAGAATATATTTATTGTAAAAACATGAGTATATATCATATAATATGTGCAAGGTTTTAAAATAACAGGTAGATCTGCATGTTTTGCCATATTATGGCGTACAAAAACAACATATTATTGGTTTAGAATAAACCGTATAATATTTGAGTCTACACAACAAACTATACAATTAAAAACTTAATCCTAATGCTAATTAAAAAAGAGAAAAAATTGTTTTTTCATATTTGAGGGCCAAATTGTGAAAATGTCGTAACTATAGGAATCTATTTAATTAATTGCGGTCATTAAAAAATTCCGATATGGTATAATAGCATTTGGCTATGAGATATATTTTTAAATGTATTTTAAACATTTTTGTAATTGTTTTTGTAATCATGAATTATCCAAAATTATAAAAAACTTTTTTACAAAAAAACCACCGACTTCCAAAAAAACACAAAGACGTACACACTAATTTCCTGTCACTGTTATTTACACACCAAGTAGTGGTATACGAATTTGTGTGGGGTAGGTACCGCAACTAAAAAGTGAAAAATAAAAACTTTTTTACAAAAAAACCACCGACTTCCAAAAAAACACAAAGACGTGAAATATAACTTTAATTTCGGAAGTCGGTGGCCAAAAACGAAAATACAAAACCAAAGACACCGACTTACGAAATTAAAGTTATTTTTCACGTCTTTGTGTTTTTTTGGAAGTCGGTGGTTTTTTTGTAAAAAAGTTTTTATTTTTCACTTTTTAGTTGCGGTACCTACCCCACACAAATTCGTATACCACTACTTGGTGTGTAAATAACAGTGACAGGAAATTATTAACACATCATCCATATAAACTAAGTGGAAAAAATATGCAGTATTAAGGATAACTCAAAAACTACTGGTCAGACCTTGATCAAATTTACATAGGACCACATGTGATGCACCAGCTATCAAATAAAAAAAGAATCATCCAAATCGGTTCACCCAGAAAACAGTTCAGAGCTAACACACATAAAAAAAAAAACATACAGACGAATTGCGAACCTCCTCCTTTTTGTGAAGTCGGCTAAAAATATTTTTATTTTATTAATACAGGCCTAAATCCTTGAAATATAATTGTAAGAAGAGTAAATAACAGAGACTTTTATCAAACGACAAAAACTACTTGTTTTGATGAGTACTTGTCTACTGAAGCATCCTTGACCGACTTAACGGATCAGCCTCATAAACAAAACATTGAACAAAAGATTTGAGAGCCTCCAAAGTTTTGTTACGACGACGTAAACCTTGTTCTAACTCATACATAATAGTAGTTTGTCTGTCTGTGAAGCAAGTTCGATTGTCAAGTTCCGATTGCATACCAATTTTTGAGATACCGAATCATTTTTGTATTGTTCAATATTTTATTATTTGATGTAGGTACCTAATTATATCATATCTACATTCACACGGTTCATGGTTTTCGTTAATTCAATGGCTTCTACATTTATATCCGTAATTTTTATGGTGTACATAATGAAGAGTATTCTATTCTATAATGAGTAAAATGATGTATTTTAACTTATTTATTTATTTATTTATTTATTATATTTGGGAAAACAAACAGTGGTATACTAGGCATAAACAATGTAGTCTTAAAAATTAAAATTAACAAATATACTACCCACAACATTTTCCACAGATAACTTGAACTTGTAGGTATAACTAAATTCCTGCCGGGGTTGCGGATTGTTCGATAGAGTTACCATGGCCCTGGCGCACAGGCAACTGAAGGAACACGGGTGGGTTTTAGTTAGTAAGAGTCTGACACGCCCTTCCGTTCCGCCCAGAGCGGGAGAGGTCATTTGATGATTTCCCACCCAAAAAAAAAAGGTACTTATAACTTAAATATCATGTAATAAGGCAATGTTTCATAAAATGAATGAAGGCCAACAGGGTGCATTCTTTTTAGGGTTCCGTAACCAAATGGTAAAACGGGACCCTATTTCTAAGACTCCGCTTTCAGTCCGTCCGTCTGTGTGTCCGTCTGTCACCAGGCTGTATCTCATAAACCGTGATAGACATCTGAAATTTTCACAGATAATGTATTTCTGTTGCTGCTATAACAATAGAATAAAATAAATATTTAAAGGGGCTCCCATACAACAGACGTGATTTTTTGCCGTTTTTATAGATAATGTTACGGAACCCTTCGTGCGAGAGTCCGACTCGCACTTGGCCGGTTTTTTTATTTATGTGTTGGCGAAAACAATACTTGTTTTTGGAACTAAACGTTCTCACGATTTTAGTAAATCAAAATCAAAATCATTAAGACAATACAATGTGATAGCGGGTTACCTTTAACTTACTATTTTATAGCGCGCTCAAACATATTTGATACGATGAAAGTATCAAATATATAATATGTTGTCGGGCACTATAAAGCGTTAATCGGCACTTAGTCCTCCATTTGTTAGATTGACCCTCTATGTCAGAATGGTTATTGTTGTTTTATCTCTATTTGGAGTATAGTTAGTCAGTAGGGACGTGTGTTTGTTTATTGAGACAAAAATGTACAATTTACAACCATAAAATATATAGTGCGATAGCCTTTTCTAGGGTTACTCTTTTTTAAACACTTTCCACGTCCCCTTATTGTGTAAAACAACGAAAGATTTTGAAGGAAATTGCTAATCCAGTGTTTAATATGTTTGAAAAAATCGTCTGCTGAACAATTAATGTTAACTGTCAAAATTAAATGCATTGCCGTTGTAAGAGCGGGGGCACACAATGCGTTGCGGCGCCGCACCGCAAAGATTTCACCGTATCGGCGGACAAACGAGCGATGCGGCGCTACGTTGATATGCTGAAATCTTTGCGATGCGGCGCCGCAACGCATCGTGTGCCCCAGCTCTAAGTGTGTTGTGCAATATCTCGCTGGTCAGTAATCGCTAACCGCAGATGCTTTTATCAAAGTGTGAAATATCTGGTTTAGCTCTCATTCATGCATGTGCGAACAAAGTCGCGGACTAAGGCTTCCTTTTATTCGACGTTATAGTTACGAGAAAATAAAAATTATAGGCGAAATATGTTTTTTATGACATCTGTTTCGCTTGTACGACTTAAGAGATCAATTTCGTAACTCTTGTGGAAATTATTACAATAGTTTGTCGTGAGAATGTCGTCAAAGGCTAGCTTTATTTGGAAAACTACTTTTAGGACATTCGTACGTAATACTATTTGGCGCTATAAACGTAGATTTCAGTGGGCAATATTTCTGTATAGTTTTCTTTGTTTTATAAATGCTTTTTTTGTGTTACTGTGCAATATCGTGCAATGGGTTGGCAAATTTGGTTAAAAAAGGCTTTTATTTTTATATAGATTCTTCCATATTTTGTGAATGTGAGAACGTTGTAGGCCTAACTTGTAGACTGTAGATTTGTAGACCTTTTTATATTTTGTTGAGTACCTGTTACTTGTTGACAGGCCTACACTGTCCTCCCATATCTATCAACACTGTAATTTGAAACATTGTAAAAACCTCTTATTTTTAAAAGAGTAACCGTGGAGTTTCTTGCCGGCTCTTCTCCATAGGAAACAACCAATTGGAACCGTGCACCTAGCTTCTGACGTTTCATAAGTGCCCATGTTGGTTTATGTGAAATTAAATATTTTTATTAGATTTGAAATGGTTATGAAACGATCTCCAAAACATAAGGGCATAGTTCTTTTTGATATTCCTCACTTATTGGCTATTTTTTATGAAAGAAAGAATAACGTTTATTTGGATAAAGTTCGTGAAACACAAAATACAAATAATAAAATAAAAAACTGAAAATAATGTTTTATCAAAATGTGTGTGTGCCTCACGGCTGCGCCAAAAAGGTTAATTTCAGCACTAAAGCCAGACAGATGCTTTCTGACACTGGCTTTCTAATGAACCTTTAGGGACAAGTGACGGGAAGTACAAAAAGCGGGGTAATTGCGGAACACACTAACTGTAGCAGTAGCTTTCATTATTTACGTTGCGTTAGTTACGTTGTTGAGCAGACAAATTTTGCGATAATATGAAGCAATGGTTTACAAATATTCTTCAAAAAATTTCAGATTGTGATTGATAGTGTGTACCGCAATTAAGGTGCAGTTTCATAAACTCATAAATAAATAAACTAGTAATCAAACAAATATAATTAAAAAAATAAAAACCATTCAGTAAGGGCCCGGTGTTTGATACATAGTTAAATAAAAATAACCAATAGTCAATTTAACAATTAGCCACTTGGCAATAGTTAAGGTTTAACTACTTTACGCATGGTTAACTTTCATAGCAAATTGTCAATTTTTTAACTATAGTTAGCTTAACCATTTGTCAAACAACATACTTATGGCATTTTTAACAAATTGTTATTTTAACTATTACTATGTTTGACTACTGATCACACTACGTGCCCTTAGGGAACCACCATTATCAAGAATCCTTGTGACTAA
Source organism: Griposia aprilina (assembly GCA_916610205.1). Taxonomy (NCBI): domain Eukaryota; kingdom Metazoa; phylum Arthropoda; class Insecta; order Lepidoptera; family Noctuidae; genus Griposia; species Griposia aprilina. Next base: position 17,865,513 of record OU744290.1, on the reverse strand, counting down.
GAAAAATATTTTTATTCAGACTGTCACAATTTTTCACTGTCTATTAAATATTTATATTAATCTATACATATTATATCATAAAGTCGCTTTCCATGTCTCCGTGACCGTTTAGATATTCTAAACTACACAACGGATTTAAATGCGGTGTCACTATCATTTAGAGCATTTATTCCTGAAGGTTTATGTGTATAATAGATTATTATTTAACTTAGATAAAGCACAGAAATCTATATGTTTTAACATGATTGTCACCATTGTACCCCTGCGAAGCAGGCGTGGGTCACTAGTCAAAAAGTTTGGTAAAAACCTAAAGTGGACGCTTCATAATCTCAATCAATTCTATAAAAAGAAATACAACGAACGAAATGTCCAGTCGTATTTTTATATTACTAATTACAATTTAACTACATTGAATTAGACCGTGCTTTTCTAAAGGACTTAGTTTACGATATTAATGAAGCGTTTAAAAAAAAGGGACTCGATTAGTTAACTTTTTCGGGAGTTATCGTGATGATTAACGTTATCGCACTTCGCTTATGAGGCGTTCCGAAAGGACAAGGATAAGGTAGGATGTTTCTTACTAAACCTTTCTTGATTCCCTATTTACTATGAACTCCTGCCACAAAAGGCATACATCAGTTCAAACTAGATTTCACTAATACACATGCACTTTACACAAAGGTCTGTACTGGCTCCGATGGCGGCTATTTCACTTTCAAGAGCGATTCTCAGGTGTTGAGCTCACAGGTATTCCCACCTTTGTTTCCGACTTCCTGACGTGCTTTGTGGCTTTGTGTAAGTGGCACCTACGATTCAGCTTTCATTGATTGAGGTTCACTTTTGTCATGTGTCGGATTTTTTTGTGGAAATCAAGTACTTCTTCGGTCGTATTGATGCAGCGTGTTTGAGTCTATTAAAGAAAATTTTGCAATTACATAAGCCAAAAGTATTTGAAAAATATTGAACATTTGTAGGATTCTAGAAGTAAGCTAAACTGACATTTAATGAACTGATTATTTTTTTGTTTTTTTAACATTTTTGAATGAGCTATTATTTTTTTCAACCCCGTAACGTACCAATGTCGCTCTCTCAGCCGATTGTACAGATATATATAAACTCTCTCCCTACGGGGATAGTCAGAAACAACAGAACGCCACCTGCTACGATCCTTACATACTCCTTTTGCTTCGTGTTCGTTCATATCTGGTTATACACGCACGCCCCGGTTGCAAGTACTATACATCTGACCTTTCTGAAGAACATCACTAATAAGGTCACTATTTATGTCCTACGGCGTTCCCTTCCGGTTCCCACTCACATCTGCCTTGTAAACACCTTTTGTTAGTCGCCTTTCATTCATCCTCTCAATATGATCAAGCCATAAGCATTCTATCTTCTTAAATTACAAGAATTAACACAATGACATTATACTAAACATAAAACGTACAATATAACGCAACAAAAACTAACCACAAAGAAGAAAACAACAAACATCAACAACAAATGTGTTTTCCTACAACAATATTAGTCAAATAAATTACCCGGGCACATAAAATTACCTGAACAACAAAAATTACCTATGTCCGACTTAGTATTCAATAGCCTTGCTCATAGGGATGAAGAATGGTTGCAGAAACAAATAAAAGAAACGTTTCCAGTGATTTAAGACCTCTATCAAGGCACTAGATCGGGGGTCAGTCAGACCCCGAGATAAATAATATGTTGTATTTTGTATTTTTATGCCGGAGAAATGTAATGTTTGGTATAATTTTTGGTTGGTTTTGTCCGTAATTTGACTGTGGGAAAGAATTGCTTGACTTTTGAGGTTCAACGAGATATTTATTTAAATGGAGATGGTTCTGGTAAAAGGAAGTGTGTTCAATCACCGCCTGTTTAAATGTCAAGAGGAAAAGCGGTCATGCGGTCGTCGTTGTTCATTCCATACTAACGTATTCCTCAGTTTTCTCCCTGGTTAATGATACAAGTCCAAATATTTTTTATGATATATCAAAACTCCAAGTCAAACTCAAACTCAAAGCATTTATTTCAAATAAACCAAATACAGGCACTTTTGAATTGTCAAGGGGTCAGTCAGTCAGTCAGAAAAATTAAACTAGTTGCCCATTCCAAACCGTAGTACGTACCTATGCTATCTATATATTGTTTATCTACCACTGCCATATCTCTGTGTTTTGTTTTCTAGCATATATATATATATATATATTTTCTTTCTAAAATTAACATAATTACGCCATAAACAAAACATAAGGACTTGGAGAAAACAGAGGAATACGTTAATACGTTACACCGTTGTATTATAAAAAAAATAACAAAATATTTAAGTCTTAGGTCTAACATCAACAAGCGAAAATTAATATTTAAAGTCAGTACTTTTGTCTGACAAAAAATCTTGGAACTCTAGTACGAATGTATTATTTTCCGTTTAAGTCCGAAAAGGGCCCACGTACGACACGCCAGGTGACTCAGAAATGTATAAAAATAAAACTCTGCCCGAACTAAGGAGCGTATTATAAAGTAATTTTGTTAAAAAGGTAAAATATAATGATATTTCTGGAAAAATGTGTCCTGTTCATCATGGGGAAAAATACATATTAGCTTCTCTTTGGTTTGTAAGTTTAGTTTCAATGCATATTATTTTCTTATAATAATTGAACAAGCGGCCCGCGTCCCGGCTTCGCATGGTTTTTAGGGTTCCGTACCCAAAGGGTAAAACGGGACCCTATTACTAAGACTCCGCTGTCCGTCCGTCTGTCCGTCTGTCACCAGGCTGTATCTCATGAACCGTGATAGTTAGATAGTTAAAATTTTCACAGATGATGTATTTCTATTGCCGCTATGACAGCAAATACTAAAAAACAGAATTAAATAAATATTTAAGGGGCCTCCCATACAACAAACGTGATTTTTTTGCCGTTTTTATAGATAATGGTACGGAACCCTTCGTGAGCGAGTCTGACTTTAATATTTGACAAAACATTGAGATTTCTTTATTTTATTAATAATGTAAGTTTAATAAAGTGTTATACACATAAACCTTCCTGAATTAATTCTCTACTTAGTCTGGCCATAAATACTGTTACAGTTAAAAATAAGAAAGATATTACATTTGAATTTGGAATCTGTCATTTTTATACGATTGTTCATTGAGTTTTCAAATTTTGGCGCCAATACATTGTACAATATTTTGCGATATTAAAATGGAGTGGGGTGATAAAGAGAACCGAATTGCTGTGATTGCATTATACAAAGTTGGTATGGAGCCAAATGCAATTTTTAAAACTCTCCATACACTTGGTATTAGTCAAATGTTTATGTACCAGGCTATTAATAGGTACAATGAGACCTCCTCTGTTTGTGACAGAAAAAGATCTGGCCGTCCACGTATTGTTCGTACGAAAAAGGTGGTCAAAGCAGTAAGGGAAAGAATTCGAAGAAATCCTATCCGAAAGCAAAAGATTTTATCTCGGGAGATGAAGATAGCACCCAGAACCATGTCGCGTATTTTAAAAGATGACTTAGGACTTGCAGCCTATAAGATACGCACTGATCTTTTTTTAACTGATAATTTAAAAAAGATTAGGGTGATAAAATCGAAACAACTACTGAAGCGGTACGCAAAGGGAGGTCACAGAAAAAAATTGTTTACGGAAGAGAAAATCTTTACAATTGAGCAACATTTAAAAAAAAAACAAAATGACCGTATTTATGCTCAAAGCTGTATGGAAGCTTCCCAATTAGTCGACAGAGTGCAACGTGGGCATTATCCGACTTCAGTGATGGTTTGGTGGGATGTTAGCTATGAAGGAGTGACTGAGCCATATTTTTGTGAAAAAGGTATCAAAACATCGCCACAAGTGTATCAAGATACCATTCTTGAGAAGGTAGTTAAGCCCCTTAACAACACCATGTTCAATAACCAAGTATGGTCCTTCCAACAAGACTCGGCGCCGGGTCATAAAGCTCGGTCCACGCAGTCTTGGTTGGAAGTGAACGTTTCGGACTTCATCAGAGCTGAAGACTGGCCGTCGTCTAGTCCCGATCTTAATCCGCTGGATTATGATTTATGGTCAGTTTTAGAGAGTATGGCTTGCTCTAAACGCCATGATAATTTGGAGTCCCTAAAACAGTCCATACCATTGGCAGTGAAGAATTTTCCCATGGAAAGAGTGCGTGCTTCTATTGATAACTGGCCTCAACGTTTAAAGGACTGTATTGCAGCCAATGGAGACCACTTCGAATAAGCTTTTTATATTTTAAATTGTTTTATATTTATGTATTAAACTAACACACTGTAAAAGTAATAAATATAATTTGCAATAAAAAAAAAACTTTTTTCTTCGTGACAATATTTATGGCAAGACTAGGTAAATGATGGTGAAACTCACATCAAAATCCAATGCATAATTTTGAAGAATAACGCGGTCACACAGACAGACACATTCAGATGCATTCAATTATAATAAATTATAATACTTTTCATGGCAGTATTCCAGTACCCATGACTATGACTATCCGTCTGGACAGTCCACTAGAAAGCCCCATAAAGCCAGAAGTGGACATTTACGCAGATAGATGGGCCGATTTAAACGAATGAATGAGTGAAAAACGACACAATACAATGCTTTCAGATTTTCAACTAACGACCAAAATCGGGTCGAATATGGAAAATTATTTGTTAAAATATCAACTTTTGGTGAATGTATCGTTTTGCCAAACAACGACGTGATTTCGACGGCGAATTGAACTTTACGAAACGTGTTTTCGATTGCACGGTGCTTTAACGTAAACAAGTGCTACGAACGCTAAGCTCGTAGCGTTTGCGTAGCAGCCTACGAACACTTCATGTTTTTAGTTCATTTTGCTTTTTATTTTAGTGTATGTATATTTAAAAAAAATACTTTGTTACGGGAGGAATAACATGAAATTATTTTTAAATTAAGATTATTACAAATACTGAAAGTTAGAACAAGTTTCTGACTACGAATCACTACTAGAATAATTAAACAATTGCGGTTCAAACGGTGTCCATAGACTGCTCATTAAAAATATCTATTACGTACAGAGCATATTTGTTTCAGTCTGACGGATCTGATTGGCTGATAGGTTTCGATTAGTCTGTGTGAAGACGTTTAATTAATTCTGATAAATTAGACATACGTGGCCTAGATGGAGCGTGGCACAACTCTGTTAATTACTAGTTACTTGTAATTGAAGTTAAAGTTTTTTTTTTTTTTTAGACTCTTACTGACTAAAACCCACCCGTGTTCCTTCAGTTGCCTGTGCGCCAGGGCCACGGTAACTCTTTCGAACAATCCACGACCCCGGCAGGCATCGGCCCTATCGGACCCCTACAATGATGCTGACATCTCTTTGAGGCGCGCGTGGAACACGACACACCGTCGACCCGGGCCTGGTCCTTACCGGACGGCGAGCTGCCCATTGCTCGCCGTCCGCTAGCCCGCGCCTACGGTGGCCGGGAGTCGGCAATTGACTCCCGACGCCCAGAGTGTCTCCTCCTGCGGCGACTAGGGGCGTGAGGGCGCAATGATTGCCGCACCCTCACGCGCTCCGCCTCCTCCTTCGCGAGCATTACTGCTTCACAGAAGGAGGTGACGGCTTCCCATTCCCTCTCGCTCCGTACCATGGCCTGTACCAGGGCCGGACGCGAGAGATCGCCGCCGCCGATCGCCGCTACGAGGACACGGCGGTGCTCCACCCAAGCTGGGCAGACCTCCACCGTATGCTCCACCGTGTCCTTCGGTCGATCCACACAATGCCAACACCCGGGCGTTTCCTCCCGCCTTATCCGAAACAGCCATGTCCGGTGAGGACCTGCGTCAGGCGGAGGGTGAGGACGCCGTGGCGCCTCTCAAGCCACTCCTCAAAGAGGGGACTTACCGCCGCAATTGTGGCGTGCCCGAAGTTACAGTACCTACCTTATTGGACCAGCAATTAAAAGTGAGCAGTCGGCCTCGCTACTTTAACCATTAGCTATTCTTGTAGTTCGTGTCAAAAACAATACCCAAACTACTTCCTACTAGTAACTGATCAATAAACGCAACGTACTAAAAAATGTTCACTATAGGTATATGAAAGAATTTTTCAAAGCAGGAAGATTGGGTATTATCTAAAAACGATAACCGTATTCCTTTTTTGGTTACAGAACATAAAATCCAGCTGTTACAGAGATAAATGGAAACCAAAACCGAAACCATAGTTCATAACTTAACTAATTTCAATCGTAAAATCAAACAGAAAAGGTTCAAAATGGATGTTCGTTTATAGAAAAATTATAACAATAACACGTATTTGGAATACTGCCATGTATATCAGTGACTGCACATGACGTCGCTTACCTCACAGCACTTTTAGCGTTCTGGATCAGTAGGTCAACTTTATAAAAATAAAATAACTAAAATGCTCAGTAGATCAACTTTATAAAAATAAAATAACTAAAATGCTCAGTAGATCAACTTTATAAAAATAAAATAACTAAAATGCAGTGTTTTAAAATAAAGTGATTTGAACAAAAACAGTTTATAAAAAACCGATGTAAACTTGATTAACAAGCTTTAAAGCTAGGTGAAGTGATGAAAGCGAATGCAGGATATTGGAAAAGTTTTAATATTTTTGGGTTATAAAAAAAAAAGCAGATCTGACAGACGGTTAGACAGACAGACGAAGTCGGACCATATACAGGGTTCCTTTCACCATTGTGGCACGGAACCCTAATTAAACTGACTGCCTGAAATTGAGTAAACAACAGTACGGCAATCAATTAACAAAAAATAAAGACTAGGTACCTATTAATCTTTTATTAATTAGTAACCTGCTAAAGTGGGGGCTACTTCGATGGAACGGCAGTAACGTGTGAATGTGGAGCTGTGTCACAAACCATACTGCACCTCCAATCCTACCCTTTTTGTCCCAAAACATGCACCTCTCCGCTGCTATCGACTACGCCATGGAGGTGGCGAAGTTTTGGGTCAAAAAATATTTAAAATACTGTCGTGCCAGCGACACAAATAAGAAGAAAATGAACATAATTGCCGTACTTTCTTTTAGCGTTCTCTGTAAAATGCACTATCAAGCTCAAATCTAAATCCCCACAATGAATGGTCTGTTTTCACTGCTCATACTAAAGTGAGCTCAATAATAAAAAAGTAAACAGACTTTTCTCAATAAAACACTGCAGTACAATTCTTCTGACATTCGCCTGCCATACTCTCACTCCTCGAGCTCCCATTAACCAGTGTCAGACCATGGGCGAGGCATTCAATATTAACGGCCTTAAATCCTCCCAATTATCCATGACACGACACCAGTCGGGCCATTTGACCTCCGAATTAATGCTTGGACGTCATAGGACCCCCAATGGGTCACAGACTGTGGATACAGTGATCTATTGTTGGACATATCGACGATTTATGTCTGGGGTCATTTGGGTACTGGTTTTGATGTTAATTGACGAATTAGTGGTATGTGGTTTCTGAATTGTTTTGCGGTTTTGATGTTGTGGAGTACGTGGGTTTGAAGGTATCTTTCTTGTGGTTAGTTTACTTCGTTTGTCATTCCAATAACTGTGATAATATATACATACATACATTATATAAACTCACACGTTTTTTTCCATGGTAGACCGAAGCTATAGAACGCCACCTGCTAAAATCCTTACATTCCCCTGATAGGTAAAAATGAGAGAATAATGTAATTAAATCGGTACCTCATTCCTACATATTATGTAAGGAAATCAAACTTATTTATTTATTTATTTACAAAACACATATGGTATCATCACAGGCTTACCTAATACAATAGTGTAGTTATAGTAACTTGCGACCCATAGTGTTAATAATAAGGCTCATTAACACTCAGCTGATGGCCTGCAACACAGGTTTGAATTAACCTAGATCGGGCGCGGCCCTACCTTATTATTATAATTCCGAATCATCATTACTTGCACCTGTACTAAAATTTTAGTTTTAGTTTATTTTTAGGCACTATAACTGTATGGAAAATATTAGTACTGTTGGCTAAATGTACACTTTTTGTAAATGTTTTATTCAATAAATATTATTATAGCTATTTCGCAAATCGAGCGGTGGTCATATTAAACAGATATTTCTATAATAACAGGTACTTCAAGCACACAAATATACAGAAGCAAACGTAATTATCATTGAACTACACAAACTCAGTAGGTTGTGATGAATTAGCAACAAAAATTCTAAAAAGTTGTTCAGTTGAATTAACACTAGTTAATTTAAATTTTCTTCAATTTCACCATTTTTAATAAATCTATCTTTTGAATCTGGATATTTTCTTAGCCCTCTTAAACAATCGGTTGTAAAACCTTTCTAAAAAAAAGGTAACAACGAAGGTCTAGACAACTTCCGACCAATTACTCTCATATACTCGAACATCATATCAAAAAAAAAAAAAAGTGCATGAAATAAACGCCTTACTCAATTCATCGGTAAGCATGCTATCCTAAGGTAAGAACAATACGGTTTTCAAAAGGGAAAGCCCACAAAATTAGCATGTTTTGACATTATTCACATAGCATAACCAGCCTATAATGTTCCCACTGCTGGGACACAGGCCTCCTCTCTTTGAGAGGGAGTGGGCTGTAATCTACCACCAGGCCCAGTGCGGGTTGGTAGATGTCACATGTCTTCAAATTTTTGGTTCTAGGACATGCCGATTTCCTCACGATGTTTTCCTTCACCGTTATGAGAGCAGTGGTGATGAAATTGTTTACACAAAGTAAAGCGCCTGCCTGGGTTCGAACCCACGACCTATAACTCGTAAGTCGGGGCCGATACCACTGGGCAACCACTGCTCATTATTCACATAATCGTTACTAATTTAGATAAGCGAACTCAGATAGCAGGCATATTTTTTGACATGTCGAAGGCCTTCAACTTCGTATAGTTAGTTATGCGGACGGCATGGTGCTGCTGAGCCTGTCAGTTAGCGCTCTCAGGAAGTTGTTGGCGGTTTGCGAGACTTACACATGGACTTATGTATAACGTGCAGAAAAGCAAACTACTTGTGTTTGGGGTGAAGCGTAAAAATCCAGCACATATCCCAACGGTTATGTGTGGTGTGGCTCTTGATAGGGTGCTAGATTTTAAGTACTTAGGACACATAGTGACTGAGGACTTAAAAGATGATGCTGACATGGAAAGAGAACGGAGGGCGTTGGCTGTCCGATACAATATGTTGGCCCGCAGGTTTGCTCGTTATACACCAGAAGCGAAAATAACTCTTTTTAAGGCGTTTTGCCAATCCTTGTACACGTGCACTCTGTGGGTTCGATATACGCAAAGCGCATATAACGCCCTCAGAGTTCAATATAATAATGCCTTCAGAATGTTGTTGGGGCTTCCACGTTACTGCAGTGCATCTGGGATGTTTGCCGAAGCACATACTGTTGGTTTCAGTACCATCCTGCGAAAAAGGATTGCGTCCAGAGTTCGTGGGAGCGTCAACGACATTCTGAAGGTCATCAGTGATAAGCCGTGTTGCACCATTATGGCGCATTAGGTGCATGTACATGTGCATGTACCCGGTACGTCAAGTGAGTGCAACTGGTATTTCAATTAAGAATTTTGAGTTGTATTTTTACTAACATAGCATAAGTACTGTGTATTACTCACATTATATGGATCAAGGTCCGAATTACAGTATTTTTATTTTTATTTTATTAATAATATTTAAAAAAAAAACTAATAATATATGAATATTGCTACTCAATTTTAATTTTAATTGAACTATAACTACAGTAATTATAAGTATAGACCCAAATGTTTGCATGTCACATTATTCTGACTAACTGTTATGTATCTGTATAATTATTAATTGTACCAACACTATGGCAAATAAATTTATTTGATTTGATAATGTCAATTATGCATTTGCTACCTTTTTTGTTTTTTCACGTTTATCCCAATATTTATTTTAATTTTACTTTTCCAGTTTCATTGATAGACCTACATAAATCAATCCATGGTCAAATAATCTATACTACAATCTATCCAGTACACATTAGTAGGGACCCTTTTATTCCAATCCTAATTATGTAGACCCGTTTAAATAAATAAAGCCTCCAATATACTTGCTCTTGTCCCAATTGGTCCAACGAAATAGAATTTGCTATGCAGCATACGTGATCAATGTGGTTTGACCTCAAATAGTAGGTAGAGATACGATATATTAGGGTTTCACCTTAGCCCTTTTGAAGAACAAGAGAAAATAAAGTGAAATCTTTAGGGAAACAGTCAGCAATCCTTAAAATGATATAACATACCTTTATCCCTACTTATATTGACACCTATACGTAATAACAGTACTACTACCACGCGGGCCCAGTGTGGGTTAGTAGATGTCACATGTTTTTGATATTTTGGTTCTACGACATGCCGGTTTCTTGACGATCTTTTCCTTCACCGTTTTGAGAGCAGTTGTGATCAAATTATTTACACAAAGTAAAAGGCCTGCCTGGATGCGGACCCACGACCTACAACTCGTAAGTCGGGGCCGATACCACTGGGCCACCGCTGCTGAAAAAAACAGTTAAAGACCACTAGCTTATTTATCTACTAACTAATTTGCTAATGATCTAGTGGTCTTTAACTTTTTTTTATCTACTAACTAATTTGCTAATGATCATTTGGTTGGGTAGAACTCTATATCCATGGAAGACTAATAGAGCTATCAAATTTAGACATTTATCTGATACTAGACTCGTATTATCTGTGACATCTTAGATATAGTATCTAAGATAGCCGTTAGACATGACATTATGTTCTTGAGAGTAAGGGTGAGCGCAGACAGACCAGCAAAATGCCAGATTTAAGTTTTAAGTAAAAATATGCGCGAGCATGCTCGAACACACACCGCAGGGAATTATCTCTTGCCCGCTAATTTGACCTAATTTTTTTCTGTGATTTCGTTAAATTATCTCTTGTCCGCTAATTTGACCTAATTTTTTTCTGTGATTTCGTTCAAATTATCTCTTGTCCGCTAATTTGACCTAATTTTTTTCTGTGATTTCGTTCAAATTATCTCTTGTCCGCTAATTTGACCTAATTTTTTTCTGTGATTTCGTTCAAATTATCTCTTGTCCGCTAATTTGACCTAATTTTTTTCTGTGATTTCGTTCAAATTATCTCTTGCCCGCTAATTTGACCTAATTTTTTTCTGTGATTTCGTTCACTATCAGTTTATTAATGAAAATATGCTCGAATACTTTGCTGTTCTATGACCGTTGACTAAGACAAACCTTTGTTTTTAGTCCTAAATTAGGATCAAGTGTTAAAGTTCCAAAGATTCTTTTGAACCTTACAAAAGTAACCTCTTTCTTTTCGTAGTTAACATACCATTACAGCTAAAAAAACCTTCATACTAAGCACGGTTGTAGTGGTCTCGAGTCAAGACTTGAACAGTCGAGATAAAAGAGGGTGAACTATGTGTATACATATGTGGTAGAAGACAAAAAATACAGATAATGTACAACGATATTTAAGTGGCGTTCTATAGTTTCTGCCTTAAGCTAGGGTTTTGCTCAGACTGTGGTGGTCGCCACATAGCGACCGCAATTTAACGTCGTATGACGTCAATGAAACGGTATTTATGAAAGTAGGTTGGTGTGTTTCCCAAAAGAGCGTTTTTTGACGCCGTCAAAATCAAAATCAAATTATTTTATTTCACATAAACCAACATGGGCACTTATGAAACGTCAGAAGCTAGGTGCACGGTTCCAATTGGTTGTTTCCTATGGAGAAGAGCCGGCAAGAAACTCCACAGTTACTCTTTTAAAAATAAGGGGCTTTTACAATGTTTCCAATTACAGTGTTGATAGATATGGGAGGACAGTGTAGGCCTGTCAAGAAGTAACATGTACTCAACAAAATATAAAAAGGTCCACAAATCTAGTCTACAAGTTAGGTCTACAAAGTTCTCACATTCACAAAATATAAAAGAATCTATATAAAAATAAAAGCCTATTTAGACTAAATGGCATGATTGCCATTACTACTGAAACACATCGGAATTAAAATCCTATCCACAAAAGCCATAAATAAGGAGTTGAAATAAGAATCCGAAGTATATAATGTCAAATAATGAGATTATAAGTAAAGTCAAACACCGGTGCCATTATAGAGGTATGAGGAACAGGGTGTAAAGTTCACTCATACCTCCATAGAAAAGGGAGGATCCTCCGACCAGACGGGTGTCGTGTCTGGTGGGCAACTGTCGGGGCGTTGTATATAAGTTAGTTGCGCGGTAAACTCTGCTTGCGCGATGCAGTATTTTGCGTGACGTCAGTGTGACGCGTAGCTCGCATGTGGCGTTGTAGGTGCCGCTACACCATCATTTTCATGACAGCCGTCACTGCGCCTTTTATGTGGCGGCCACCCCTGCCTCGCTGTCGTAGGAAACAAAACCTTTACCCTCATTGGAAAATTAGGGACCACCTTTGGCCCACAATCAATAGTACCTAATAGGGTGTGAGTTTATGTATGTGTGTGTGTGTGATATTTTTAGAAAAGTGTAAAACAGGAAGTAGCTTGAGTTGAAGTGTAGAATGAGGGGCGCGAGGAGATAAAAAAAACTCGTATATTTCCCAATTTTATTGGAGTATCGGGTTAACCTTGTCCATAGAAATCATTTAGCTTCTATGAAACATGGTCCTACGACGTAACGTTTCCAATAAATAAGCCTTCGAATATTTTTTTAACTTAATGAGGTGAATAGACATTTTTTTTAACAAAGACTTTTAAGAAAGTATTTTATCAATTTCTGTTATTTTTAACCCTTTATTTCATAGGTATTCCGTCAAAAACTCACTAAAATATTTTAGTTTAACTTGTTCCTATTGCAGTGTCTAAACTCAAAATTTTGTTATCTATATATCTATCTGTATATATAAAAATGAATCCCTATTTCCCTCGGCTGGACCGATTTCACAATTTTTTTTTTGTTGTGTTCGTTATTGTCAGGAGAAGGATCATATGAAATAAAAAAATGAGGAAGTTGATCGGAACGTTACAAAATTTAAGAAAACTTAACGCCTATATTAATTTTACATAACTGTCAGTTGTTTGAAATAACTGTCAGCGATTGACAGAATGCGCGCTGCAAATATCGTTTAACAAAGATGGATCGGTTGATAAATGAGTCGATAGTTTTAGTTTTTAGTCAATAGTCAAAACTAAAACTAAACGACATATGACATTCATAGTTAAGACAGGACAACGTCTGTCGGGTAAACTTTTTTTTTTATAATTTTCCCTAATTATTGTCTTTTTGATTATCTTGACTTTTCTATTCACTATAACTACGTAAAACTACAGTATAATTACGAGTAGAAAATTCCTATACGTTGATGACTTTGTCGGTACAGGAAGCCAGAACAACTGCGGATATTGAGATCTGAGCTCGATTTCCAGGCAGGATATAAAAGTGTTTTTCAATTTCGATCGGTTTGTTCACGTCGTATATCAATACTAATATTATATAGAGAAAAGATTCGATTTTTTGTATGATTATATGTTTGTATGTTTGTTTGTTAGAAACGCTTTCACGCTAAAACATCTCAACGGATTTGAATGAAATTTGGCACATAGGTAGACCATGGCCTGGATTAGGACATATGATACTTTTTATCTCGATATTCTCTTAAATATATATATATAAAACTACCTTATCAACATAAAAATGTGTATCTATCAAAATAAAAATAAATGCGTATGTGTATCTAAGTATGTATGAAAACACGCACACAAAAATATCTCCTTACACAGCGTTCCATATTACATACTCTACTTAATATTAGGTATACTGGAAACCTATCACAAGAGATAGCAGAATAAAATCTACGCGACCAGTAAGATTAATCAAGAAATCACAGTAAAATAAAAGGATAAATCAGCTGAAACTGGCAAACAGGACAAACCATAAAAACATGGAGAAAAAACGACGTAATAACATGACTTCTTTCGATTTTCGTTTACATGTATTGAGAAACTGGTATTTACATGAGCGTCTATTTTATGGGCCTACTAAAGCCACAAGAAAAAAAAGGTTGAGAAGTTCCTACCTCTTCCTTGTAAGCGTCATAAAAACAATCTTATTTATCTAGTGAAGTGAAATAAAATAAAATAAGTCACCACTTAAACACGTACAATTAATTATTATTAAAAAATTGCTTCAAAAATTAAGTATAAATTGGCCAAAATATAAAGAGAATACGAGAAAATTTAAAGTATATTGGATCGTAAATCTTTGTTACGCTGGTTTACGAACTAGGAAATCGATTGCAATCGGTTTTTGGGCTCCTTATCACTAAATTACGCAGTGTTTAAAATTAATATTATCTCATAAAGATTACCTAAGTTATGACAATAACAATCAGTTATGATTAAAGATTGACTAGTATTAAGGTATTAAACTCGTAAGTGTTAATGATAATAATAGGTAAAGGTGGTCGTTTTCTGGACCCTGGCGAACCGCAGCCTCGAAGTACAGCAGAACTCAACGGAATCGCAGGTGATACGACGATCATGTTTCGTGTATCATAAAGAGTATGCTGGTCTCGAACTTCAGGGATTCTATGCGGCTTTCAAAAGTGACAAAATAGAAACGCAACCTGGTAAAAAGCCGGAACCTGGAAAAGGGCCATAAGCAGCCCTTTTAACTGGTTCTACACCCACGACAAATAAAATAGGGTACCTATTATACGAGAGAAAAAGGCTAAGAATTCCGCTGAGAGAGCTGATCAGGAAAAGTACGTAACAGATTCGAAGAATGTCGTGCACAAATTGTGTGGCGACTTAGTTGACTAAAACATTTGCAGCAATTTGATAAGGAATTAAGCTCTGTAATAGGACTCCAGTAATATGGGAAAAACTGAATAATTATGAAAATCGACTCGTCTTGATTTTTATTTTTCTGCAACGGATTTTTTTTCTATATCCATGAAATGTTTGCTTGTCAACGACCGAATGACCGTATTAATTAGAAAAGCATGTTGTAACTGCAGCAGTCACGCTGCACTAGGTACGTTAGCGATATAACAAAAGAAACTTAATTAATGTTAATAACATATTTAAAAATTGTTGTTTCCTAATTTTATTTTTATTCTAAGAATTAATTTTATACTTTTTGCTGTGCGTAATTATTGTACTTTAGCTTTAGCCATTATAACCAGTCTTTAAATATTATGGAATGCAAATGAAGGTATGAATATTTAAAATAAAGAGTTGAGGGCTCTGTGTATGTTGTTTTCTATTCTCGACAAACCTACTTCTCCTTCTTACCTCACTTCAAATGTTCAATACTTATGCTCCGCGCATAGTTAAACTCTTCGTTCCACCAACAATCGTCTTCTACGATGTCCTTCTCACCGCTCTGGTTTCATTCACTCTTATTTATTTGTCCAGGCGGTCTTTCTTTGGAATGCGTTCCCTCTGAACATCAGGACGGCAACCAGTCGGTTATCTTTTAAATTGAAGGCACGTGAACATATTCGTAAGAAGTTGGCAGAATCAACCCAGCGCTGATTTGGTGGATTCGTTTTCTCCTCTTCCCATCGTTATTTCTCTTGACTAAGTTCATTTTCGTTATATATATGTATACGAGTATATCTATGTATTAGTATTTATTATTTTTCAAGTTATCTATCCCTTATGTTGCACCTGCCATGTTTAGTCTCTGCATCAACCTAAGGTTGACTGGTAGAAAATGCCTCAGGCATTAAGTCCGTCTTTGTACAGTATATTTTTTTACTTGTGCATATAGTTTTAATAAATAAATAAATTGTTGGGTTGCTTGGATTCTGCTATAACAATATATACACAAATTGGTAACTCGAAACAAATAACAGATATAAAAAAAGATATACTTATGAAAGTCAAGAAATTATTCCGTTGTAGTGAAATACGCAAAAATATTCATTTACACATCATCATTCATTATTTTTCTAGATTTTAATTTAAAAAAAAAACGGAAAAGAATGCGTTGATAGACTATAAGAAAACTGTAGAGTAGACTGTGTCACTATTATCACATAGCGTATCTCGCATTGCACAAAGTGACCCTTCTTGACACATGTACCTATCCAGTGGCAAAGTCATAAAACCTCTAAACTGGAACGTGTATAGAACTACGTCACGTTATCCACGAGCCCAATAACTTATCTGATAGACATTTTTATGTAAGGACCGAAAACTATGGCGGTATAGCCCCATATAACTGGGCTGATGCAGCTATGAAACGTGTGGAGGAAATATGTATTGTATTCTAGCATTATGGTAGGATAGGCTATGTGCACCAAAAGTGATAAGCATACCAGAGCCGTCGATATAGTTGAAGTTTAGTAAGAAACCGATGAATGTTTCCGAATAAAATTTAATTTCATTAATAGAAAACAAACAGGTCATTTATCAAATCAAATTTCATTCGAAAACATCCATCGGTTTCTAAACTTCAACTATATCCGACGACCCTGGTTACTTATCTCTTTTGGTGACTGTACATAAGCTGCATCATTGGTGCAGTGGGCGTAAGCCGTGGTTGAGAACGAGGTCTTGGGTTCGATTACCAGGTCGGGCAAAGTGTTTGGATTTGTGCCCGGTTGATGGCAATAGGCTCGGCCCCTATTACATGGGAGTTAAACATAACTGGCGAAGTGTGTGTGCTATATGTACACCTCTACCTAACTCTTTAGGTATTACAGACGTGATGTTATGTTATATACTTAATAAGTAGGTATACCTAGTATCAAAAACAAAACCCTAATTGCGTAACATACAATCAATCACCATCTGAATCATTTTGAAGCCTATTGCTAATCCATTGCTGTACCACAAAAATGTCTTATAAAAAATGGGCAAGTTTCTTTTTAATACCTTTTGTCAAAGCCTCGTAAATGGAGATGCATAGATTAAATTTATGCGGTACTAGCTTATGTCTGCGGCTTCACCAACGTGAACTGGAATACTAATACGCAGTTTAAAATGTTATTAGCATTACCATGGTATGATAATATACTTTGCCAGGTATAGGTGACTGAAAATGTTTCCATAATTAGTGTTTTGTTGCAATAAAATAGCAACTGGATAGTGTCGTATTCTTGTTATTGGTACAAAAGTACCTACAAGACAATTTACTAAATTTTATATGGGAACTACATCTGCCAACAAACTGCTTTGCAGTTTGGCAGCAGTAATTCTTTTTTTGTACAACTTAGCATTTCTCCACAAAATAAACGCTTTTTCATATATTTTCGAAAATTTGTCTACTCAACAACGTAAATAACGCAATGAATGTTTTTGAACTGCCAAAATGAAAGCTATTCCTACTGTTACTGTGTTACGTAATTAACCCGCAGGATGTTTTTTTTTCTAAAGAATAGATTAAACTTTAATCTAAACTTAAACTATTATTTATTTGTAGCGTATTTATAGTCGCCAATTTTGTGGATACAGTAGCCTTTTTATATATTTAACAAGCTTTTCATGCCCGGCATCGCCCGGGGTGAATTTCATACAAAAATAGCATCAACATTTCAGACAATCCCGGTGGATTTTCCAAAAAAAATCTTTCATATAAACTGTGTCCTGACAATTACAAAAACAATTAGCAAAATAGGTACAGCCGCTTTGAAGTGATGCGCGAACAAATATTATTGGCAATTGATTTTTATTTATAATAATATATTATTATGTATTTAATACATAATAAAGGAGTACCCAGTAGTACTAGAAGAACAAACTAAAAGTTGTTTCTAATTTGTTGTTATAAGTATGTGTTCTTCCTATAGTGGAGGTCTTCAAAATGACAATATCTACATTATTAATAGACGTAGTATCATTAGCTAAAAGTCTAAAAGACCGACTAAAGGCTCCCAGGCAAACAGGCTCGACGCGACTCTTATTAAAGTCGCGAAGAATTTCTCTGATAATTTCATGAAAACTGCTCTAAAAGCGCCGCATTGCGCCTGTCTGCAGAAGCCTGTACTCCTCCAAGAGTATGAGGTAACTTTCCGCCTCAAAAGACGAAGCCTTTTGCATCAAAATAATATTCGAACTATTTAAATTATTCGTCCTAACATTTCCTTTCTCATCTCGTGATGAAATATCATTATGGCCGCCCATGAATACATAATGGGAGCTATTATACTGAAGGACGTCTGAAGGGCATTGAACATAAGTACATGTACAAATAAATGAATACGACAATCAATCATGTTATTATTTTTTCATCCATCAAAATATGTGAAATGTTTTGAATTAAAACAAAATGGTTATGTATCGGGCTGTTTTTTGTTTTGTTTTTATTTTAAGTGGAATTCTATGCTTAGGTTTCCCAATTTTATGATAGATTTATTTGACAGATTGTCACTTAAATAACAATCACTACAGGCGAGTGTTTAGTTAAGTGTTCCAACTCAAAACGTTTTATAACACAATATCATATAATTATATAATTAATGTATATAAAATATTGTAAAACATTTTAAAAGAATAACGGTGGAGTTTCTTGCTCATTCTTTTCCATACGCAACTACCTTTTGCAAGGGGCAACTAGAATTAATTCTATTTCTAATTTAATGTTATACCTACATATATTTTTTTCAATCAATTATAGCTATTATTTATTAGGAATTATAAAATTATCATAATCATAGATTACAATATACAAACTATAACTAAAATATATATATACCTACTATTTACAAGTGTATAATGTAAGGGAAGAG
The DNA here is from genome assembly GCA_916610205.1 of Griposia aprilina. Classification (NCBI taxonomy): domain Eukaryota; kingdom Metazoa; phylum Arthropoda; class Insecta; order Lepidoptera; family Noctuidae; genus Griposia; species Griposia aprilina. The sequence continues at coordinate 17,846,723 of OU744290.1, read as the reverse complement.
GTCATAGGGTATGTAAAAATTCGCCCGTATCTCTGTCAATGGGATAAGTGCCCGAATTGCTGGCAGCATTGCCACGTTGGATGGCAATGCTGATTCTTTGGGCTAAAAATCGGCCAGCCCTCTGGTCGTGTGAGGAGCCGACCAACCGCTTGGCGATGTCCCGAAATTTTAAATTCTATTTCTTATAAATTTTGACGTTAAAAAGTGCCTTTTGGCACACAAAAGGCACTTTTTAACGTCAAAATTTATTTGAAATAAATTATTTAACTTTGACTTCATTTACGTATTATACACAACCTCGTTGGTCTATTGGTCGCAAGCATGACATGCTAAGCATGAGGTCTTGGATTCGAATCCAAGGTTGGGCAAAGTGTTATTGGCTTTTTCTATTTGGAATTTCTCAGTAGCAGCCTGGACTTTGGATTTGTGCCCAGTTGATAGCAATAGGCTCGCCCCCTATTACATGGGACTTTAATATAACTGGTGAAATGTGGGTGTACTATAGGCACACTTCTGCCTAACCCTTCGGGAAATATATGCGTGATGTTATGGTATAGTTTAAATTACTACGATCTATCAAATCGATCGAACGATCCTGAACTAGGATGAGGGAGAGTGTGTAAGAAAGAGCCAGTATAAAAAAAAGCATTTTAGGCTGAACATAGAGGTAAAAAAATAAAAATGCGGTTCTAATAGTTATGATAAACAAATAATAATAGAATCATACTAATCCTACTTCCTACTTCTATTAAAGTTTGTGAGGATGGACGGATGGCTGGATGGATGTTTGTTACTCTTTCACGCAAGAACTACTGAACGGATTTGGATAGAATTAGGAACACAGATAGTTTATAGCCTGAATTAACACGTAGAATACTTTTTATCCCCGTAGTACGTTCCCATGGGATAATGTCCGACATCCACGTGGGCGAAGACGCGGGCAAAAGTTAGTAGAAAATATGGCTACAGAGTTAAAAAAAATATGGGAAATCGGAGCAATCAGTCACCCCTAAATAAATCTTTGACGACGTCAATAACCTAACGAGGAGAAAGTAATTCAGAAACTAAAGTAAATGAATAATCAATTTTGTGTGTCTACTACTAACACAAAAGAAACTAAACCAAGTCTGGTTTCGTCCTTAGTTGAAACTGAAGCAGAGAGAATACTATACAGGATGTCCTGTAAATAATGGATCAACCATAACGGGTAGGAATTAGTTGTTGGAAATCAAGTGAGCTGCCTACCCGTTATGGTTGATCCATTATTTACGGGGACAGCCTGTATAACTTACGCGATACGTCATAAAATAAATCCTTCATCGCATACGTTTTTCAAGTCGGAAAATAGCATTGTTGCTTGACAGCAACGATTTGATATGATAGTAACATATCCAAATAACTTTTAGAACAAATTCCTATATGATAATACCAGCCTATCATTGTCCCACTGCACGGCAAAGACCTCTTCTCATACAGAGAAGGCACGAGCATCGATCACCACGCTTGCTCAAGGCGGGTTGGCGATTTCAGACTTATATTATCTGTTTAAGGCGGTACACCGACCAAAACCTTGCCATAGTGCGTTATTCAGAGGCTATTAACTCATTCACTATGGGTAATAAACTACATCTAAAAGCACATTATTAATGTTCGACATCCTATCATCACATTGCACGTTCTTATTTGTTTTTATGTGTTATTAATATATTTAAAATCTCCTTGTAAAAAAATGACTAAAATGATTGATTGCATGCATCTTTTGCTAAAGGTGACGTTCTATTAATTTTAGGATTACACTAATGGATAGATAATTTAAAAATATAAATAATTCACATTTTATTTTATTTCAAAACATCGCTTGTCTTTTTTTAATTAAAATAATTTGATTTTTTTTGTGAATTTTATGATAAATGAGCGTGCGCAGGGAGCGAGACAGAGCGAGTCTCAGCGACGGGACAGAGAAGGACCGAACGCTCAAGGTCGTTTGGTAGGGGAAGCGCCTTAAGAACAGGTTTCCTCAGGATGCTATTCCTTCACTGATGTCAGTAATGTCCAAGATAAACTCTGAATTCAGAATTAATATATGAAAATAAAAATAAACTTAATATAAGACAACTTATCATTAAAATGATACCCGAAACTGAAATTGAAATTCTAAATGCATTTAGAAAGAAAGAAAGAAAAATTGGTTTATTTGTCACAGAAACACGTGCACGTGCGTATTTAGATTTAACCGCGTAAACCACTATGTGAACTTTGTATAAATAAATTAATTGATCAACAAATATGAATTTAAAAGCTACAAAGCTATTCAAATTAAAACACGGATTATTAACAAGTTACAAAACATTTAGTTTGTAATAACACCAATTTATTTAAATGCACATTCATTGAACCGCAAAATTCTCTAATTATAGAGATCATGGTTATTAACATAATTGCGGTCATCATTCTGTTTAATTGGTGTTGTTTTGACTAAAAACTCGTTAATAGAACATTACATTATATTGCTTAGTTTCCAGTGAATTGAATGAATTCTGAATAAACACTTACGATTCAATGTTGTTAGTCAGATTAATAATAGTCCTCCAGACCGAATTTCGGCCATGGCGGCCGATCTCAGCGAAGACTGGCCAACGACACGAGTGTACAAGTTAAGTGTGTGCGCAGTCTCAGATGCACTCTCTCTTTCCTCACTCTCATAGTCCGATGGGACGGCAATCCGACAAAACCGGAGATATATGAGACGCAGGATTAACGGCTTTTAACCTGCGCACCGTGGCACCTCCAACTTTCAAACTGTGGGCTGTTACCACGGACTAGAAAAAAAGGACTCCGGGCCACGCATATCGAAAGTGAAGCACCGTGTATATGTGTGCGTGATTTAACAATGACGTCGTAGTGCCGCAAAATGGCGGCCGGTCGGCACCTTATGATGTAAATGTGTGCGTGAGGCATATTTGTACAAACGGCATACCTATAGTGTTTCACTTTCGATACGCGTGGCGCAGAGTCCTTCTTTTTTTTCTAGTCCCTGGCTGTTACAAAGAAATTCTTAATGGAAAAAAACCCAATAGCACACTTTGGCCGACCTGGGAATCGAACCCAGGACTCCATGCTCAGCAAGTCAAACTATTAAAATAGTGAATTAACAACATCCTAAAATAAAATTCACTCTTCTCCACGACTTTTAAGAGATTAAAATGAATAAAAGTACTTGAGAATAGCTGAAAGAAGGAAAATGTTTATGTCAAACGCAGGGACGGCAAAATTGTTATCGCTTAGAACAATGTTATTATACTGTGTACACCAATCCATTTGTCTCTTCAAAAGTGTCAGGAGAATGTAACAGTAAGTATGTTCTTCTTGTTAGCCTATATTGTGTCTTACATATGGGCCTTAAACGCCACCACATTTTTCTTGCATACCAAAAGTAAGTAATATTATAATCTTTTAAAGAAACTAGTAGTACTACTACTACTTTAGTTACTTAGTGGCCGTTTTTCTTCTTTATTTTTTCATTTACCCATACATACATAAACTCACACCTTCTTCCCATGAGAGTAGGCAGAAACTACAGTACGTCACCTGCTATGATCCCTACATATTCCTTTTGCTTCGTGTACGTTCATGTACCTGGCCATACACGCATGCCGCGCCGCGCCGGTTGCGAGTACTACCATAGTACTACGCACCTGACCATACTGAGGAATATCACCAATAAGGTCGCTATATGTCCTTCTAGAGCGTCCCTCTACCGGCGTTTCCGCTCTCATTTGCCTTGTAATTTATTTGCATATTAAGGGGACTACATGACCTAAACGCAAATTTATAATGCCTAAAAATATATGATCCACTGCAGTAACCAAAATCAGAAAAATATATGATATTCTGCAGTATTTAAGCTAGTTAGATAGTGTGTTGAAAACATAATACAATAGATTTGATATGATAGAAAAAAATCACGAAGATACATCTAAAACATTTTTTTAACGATTAAAAACTATACTAATACACATGCAAACATTCAGATTTTTTGTCAGATTATTCTACAAGCAACATACTATTGTAATAGTGTTTTAATTTTTTAGTCCAATGAATAGATTTTTTGTAAATCCATAAATGCTTGATATATTGCAATAAATTACCGGCGTTGTGTCATCGCGCGTCTCTTTATTTTCTATGCAATCCGACAGTGACCGCGATTTAGCTCTTGTAAGCCCCTTAAAGATGAAAAAACAAATCACAATGACAAAATAAATCAACCATTTGACACTAAATCAGTGAGAGCTACATACAAATGTTTCTACTATCTCGTTAAAATTTAGGATTCTCTGTGAACTGTTATTACCAACACTTATGTGGGCAAACAGTCCGGCTTATGTAATAGATCGACTAGATACCTGATGGGTACAGCAATACTACAGTAAATTAAACTTAGTATATTTAATTGTACAAAACTGTGGGCATAAATAGCTGGTGCCCGGAGACAGTAAGACGGGGTCGCGGCAGGCCACGTAGGAGATGGCAGGATGAACTGGATAGGTTCCGTCCAAACAGGAAGGAGGTCACGCGGGCTCGTTAAGGCGGTACCCCGACCAAAACCTTGTCATAGTGCGTTATTCAGAGGCTATTAACTCATTCATTATGGGTAATAAACTACATCTAAAAGCACATTAAGTATTAATGTTCGATATCCTATCATCACATTGCACGTTCTTATTTGTTTTTATGTGTTATAAATACATGTAAAATCTTTTTTACAAGGAGATTTTACATGTATTTAGTGACTAAAATTATTGATTGCATGCATCTTTTGCTAAAGGTGACGTTCCATTCATTTGAGGATTACACTAATGGATAGATAATTTAAAAATCTAAATAATGCACGTTTTATTTTATTTTAAAACTTTACTTGTCTTTTAATATTCAAATAATTTCATTATTTTTGTGAATTTTATGATAAATGAGCATGCGGAGGGAGCGAGACAGAGCGAGACTCACCGACGGGACAGAGAAAAATGGGAGGAGTCAAGGGAGCCCTTGTCTAGGAGTGGGACAGAGGAGGCTTGAAAAAAAAAACTAACTAATTAACTTCCCAGTATAGTTAGTCAGCTAATTGGCAAAAATCATAGTCGGCTCATCAGTTCTATTTAGAATGTTTAAACAAAAATATTTTTTAAGTACTTGATAGTTTCGAAATAGTCCTATGCACTAGTATTTCCAGTGTTTTCATTTATTGTCGTATTGTCATACTGACGTGTTCGTGTTTTCATGCCGTGCAAGTGGTTGCTCTAGCATTTTGGTTTAATTTCGGTCACTAATTATTACCAGCTACGCATTTTTCCAGCAAATGGACTGTGTGGATTTTTCCAAAACCTGATACTCAACAGACAAAAATAAAAAAAAACTGAAACATAAAATTGGACTGTACGTAGTAGAGAAAGCTCATTGACAAAATATATATGTTACGTAACAGGTTCATAACATAAATGTAGGTATATCATACTATTGTCGCTCGTTTGATAAAAGTCTATCAAAACTTGACAAAGGATTTTGTTTTGTTTATCAGGAACACTATGCCATTCAATTTTGATAAAAAAATACATATATTGGCATATCTATGATATGCAATATACTGTCTCGTATGTCAGGTATCTAGTTTGCTAAAAATCTAAATAGGTTCGGTGGCACGGGTTTTCGACATACATAAAATCACGCCTGTATGTCCCAAAGGGTTAAGTAGAGGTACACCCACTCATGCTGAAAAAACTATAATCATGTATGCTTCGAAGTTTTTATCCTGTATTTTTTTCTTTTCACATTCCGATAATAGACAGCTTTATTTGCAAAAAAGACACCTGAATCATTTCCCAGGTCTTGTGTAAAGGCTCCATCAAACAGGCGCGACACGCGACGCGAATCGCATGCGACACAAAGGCGCCGGTTATCGCGTGATATGCTTTACTTTTGTGTCGCGTCGCGTGTCGCGCCTGTGTGTAGGAGCCTTAACAGTCTCATCTATATCTATTGTAAATTAAAGTCGCTTTTCGTGTCTGCCTGTGTGACTGCGTTGTTCTTCTAAACTACGCAATGGATTTTAATTCGCTTTTCACCATAATTTAGAGAATATATTCCGGCAGGCTTACGTGTATAATACATTAGTATATTTTTACATATAATTCCGAATTTTTATCAAGTCGTGAAAACTCTGCGAAACAGGGGCGGGTCGCTAATTTTAGATAAGAAATCACTAAAACTGATGAGAATTTTTCCATATCATTCAAAAATAAACAGAAAATGAACAAACAAGTAATAGCTAATTAGATTGCCCAACTTGGTACTGAAACATCGTACATTATCAGAAAACAGCAAAACAATAGCAAATAATATTCTGAACGAGGTCAAGAGCATGGACGCTACGCAATTTAAAAATAAAACTCAATTTTAGTCTAACTGTGAGACTGTTAGACTAAAATTGTTTTTTTTTTTAAAATTAAGTCAATTTTTTATTAGATAAAAAGACACGCTAAAATTAACGGGAAGCCTATCACATTGTATAAAATCAATCGATAAACAGAAAATCGTCGAATAAGAAATGACTAAGTATATTGCCCAACTACTGAAACATAGAATATTATCAGGAAACAGCAAAACAATAGTAAATCATATTCTAAACACGAAACCAACAAATCATTCACTTATTATCAAAACGGAAAGAAACTTGAGCTGCCACTAATGGCCGAAGTGTGGAACACTCTGCCAGCGTCTGTGTTCCCTTCCACATAATATATAACCCGTCTGCCTTCAACGCAAGAGTTAACATGTATCTTATGAGTACGCTCGTTCCATCATAGACCTCATCCATGGCTTTCCATCAGGCGAGATCGAGGTCAAGAGCATGCACATTACAAAAAAAAAACTCAATTTTAGTCTAACAGTCTCATATACGATAAAAAAAAAAACCGGCCAAGTGCGAGTCGGACTCGCGCAAGGAAGGTTCCGTACAAACCTGTAGGTATATAAGTAAAATTTATGAGCAAAAGGGTAATAAGTTTATAATTATTTTCAAAAAATGTGGTCTAAATTAAAATTTAAGGTTTACGGAATGTTTCCTTTATGTGTACTATAAAACGTTGTTTCATGCCAAATTTCAAGATTCTAGGTCGACTGGAAGCATCCTTTAAGTTTTGATTCCCTTGCGAGTAGTTGCTAGTTTCAAAATATGCGGTTTAAATTGCTGTTTCTTTTGATTGCGTTGACATAGAAGTTTGATTTTGTTACAGCTTAACGATATTATAGACTTGAGTATTTGATATGAATTTCAATATAATACCACTACAGGTTCATGAGGAAAGGGGTAGTAAATTAAAAATTATTAAAGATATTTTTATTATATGATGTAACTAAAAATTGATGCTTTTCACAATTTTTCCATTATCTGTGCTATATACGTTGTCGTTACGTATATACGTTGCTACTTACCAAATTTCAAAGTTCTGAATTCACGGGAAGTACCTTGTAGGTTTTGATTCCCTTGCGAGTGTCGAAAATTTGCGGCATAAACGGCTGTATCTTTTGATTGCGTTGGCTTAGAAGATTGTTTTTTTCACAGCTCCAAGGAACAGGAGACTTGAGTATTTGATATGAATTTCAGCTTGATACCTCCACGCGTTCTTGAGAAAAAGGGACAGACAGACAGATGGACAACAAAGTGATCCTATGAGGGTTCCGTTTTTTCCTTTTGAGGTACGGGACCCTAAAAAACAATAAAACTAACGGGACACAACAAGAAATGGCTAATTATATTGCCAAACATCGTACATTATCAGGAAACAGCAAAATAATAGCAAATCATATTCTAAACACGGAACCAACAAATCATTCACTAAATATCATAACGGAAAGAATTTCACAAAGAAACTTTTGTATAAATAATAGGTTTCTCTATTACTGTTCTATTTCTTTTACTTGAGAACTTGAGCTGCCACTAACTGAATATAAAAATATCTGGGAAGTTTCCCCGAAGAGCGATCAATTGAGGAACTTGTAAAAAGTTTTCTCAATCACATTCCCGGTTTTTATTTACGGCCGTTATATTCAAATGTTTTGATAAACATAAACAAGGGTTGATGACATTTTGATGGTTTTTCGAATGTTTACATGATCTCCTTTTGTGTTTTTTTTACTGGTTGAGTCGTTAAACAAATCTTTCCTTCTATCGTACTAGTGTAAATCTAATATAAATGGGGCAGTTTGCATGATTTTAGAGTTCCGATCACTCGTGTGTCTACTGGACCGATTATGTTGAAATTTGGTACACATATGGATTTATGTGACTCAAACACGGACGTGTACCTAAAGTAAATAAATACATTTTGAATATCACTTTTGGGGGGCAAATTAGAAAATTTAAAAAAAAAGTCTTGCAAACTGTACCGTGTTACAAACCAAATGGAATAACTTGTTCTGAGGATTTCATTTTTTTTAATAATTTTTAATATATAGTTAAAGTTATGTAAGGAAATAGATGAAAATTTACAATTCCCCACCCTTATCTACGAAACTATTGAGCCTATTTACAAATAGCGCTTAAACGGCTGAACGGTTTTCAATGAAAGATGGGAAGGTGGATTAATGTAACCTAGTTTAAAACAAAGGCTATCTTGCTATTGTTTAAATCATAGTTGTTTACTGATAGATATTACAATTTAAAAGTAGGTTAACCACATGGATTCGGTACTCACAGAAAAGCTCACTGCACAGAGCATCATATAATACTGGGTAATAACTCAGATAAGGCACATACTTAGTGCATAAACAAGCGAATAATAAAATAAAGCAACATCTCTATCTCAGTTAGTTTAGTCTAATTAGGTTACTCAGCTTGACACGTCACACACAAAGTAAATAAATAAGCTGTATGCATATAGCAATCCTAGTGTTTCATCCTAACATTGTAATAACGATAATTCCAGGGATTTTATCGACAAACGCGAGCTTATAAGGATTAGCAGCAAGTCACGTACTGAATGCCTTGACACGCTTTGTGCATACAATAATACAAATACCAGAGACAAAGACATGATGCCTCCTCTATGAGCATTGACTCATAGAGGATGCATTATGTCTCTATCCAATGCATAGGCATTGATGACAGAAGGACGATTATTTGATCAGGCTTTCGTGCATCACTGTGCTTGACAATAATTGGAGTTGATCCTAATTGGAATACAAAAAAGTGATTGAAAGGACCGAACGAGGATAATACAAATAACAATTATTCACAAAAAAAAACATCTTTCGTCGTCATTAAAATCAGGTTCTATAATCTGTCGTCGGTAAGTAAGTTGAAAGCAATATCTAGATTTCTAGAATACGTATGTCATACTTAACCTACAAATACGTTAAGAAAAAGAAATCCAAAAAATAAATCTAACAGTACCGCCAGACGGAAAGCATTACCTTCCTAAACAGGCCTTTTAATATGACAGTGGTCCTTTCACCCACAATAGGCCAACTTAAATACGTCGAGACTAATGACTTGAAAGTTTTTTTGGACGAAAAAAAGGCGAACTGGGAATAGGCGGGGCTCATTTCGAGTAATTCGGTGAAAGGAATAGATACAGGAGAAGGCAAAAAGTTCGGGGAGTTGGGCTGATCTGAATAATAATAGTGCGGTTGCCTTTTGACTTCAGTGTTCTAAGATTTTTGAAAGATTTTTCGTCAAGCAATTGTTTGCTCGTTTTTAACGCAGCCTGTTTTATTTAATTGGCCAAACTATTGCAAGAAAGTACTGAAGAAATATTTAAAAAAAATGTTGCATAACAAAATTTTAGTCAAGCCAAGTGGGAACCTTCGCCATACTCAATTAAAATAATGTATAGGTAATTGAAAAATTGATTTCTCATAATGGTTAAGGAAGTTTTCCTCTCAACTAATCCCTAAATTAAAGTTACAAATTACTATCTACGTATTCATGGATATCAGAAATATATTCCCAATTCGCCTTCAAAATTCTTCATAAACAAGTCACACATACTCCAATGGTGCTGAATGCGGCAGAACAATCACTTACTCGCTAACATCCCGGAGGAATCACTGAGACCGGGACACGGTCCCGGATTAACCGCTCTGATCAACCTGTTGTGACCGGACAGTGTTAACATTACCCACTTACAGCATGACACGGTTAGGAAATGTTGGAATGTGGTGTTGACTGAGATGCTGATGCGGATGTAAGGACCAACTTATGTGATTTATTGGTCCTTGTATGAATAATTTGATATTCAAACTCACATAGTAAGAACAATTGTTTGGATATGTGTTTGGATGTTTGATAGTTTTGATACTCAATACTTAAAATATTTAAAACATTGGCTGAATGGATTTGTATTTAATTAAGCACACAGGTAGAATAATAATCTGGAATCAAATGTAAACAACATTTTAAATATTTTGTGTAAATAATAGAAAATGTTTTGTTCTAGCATCCAACGAAAACTACATTGTAGTATAATCAGAAATTATATCCTAAATGTTATGCTGGATGATTTTGCGCGCAGAAGCATTGTAGACGACAAGAATAAAAATGTCACTTAGAATTTAAGTAACTTAATCCACAAGAGAATAAAGCGGTAAAACCTTGAAAAGATCCAACATCAATGAAACTAAGCAAATAACTCAGTCGTTCTCGAGTCCACTGAAGAAAAAGCTTTATTACAACTTTTTCATGAGTCAACTGCAGAAAAGGTTTTACTACAATCTTTTTATTATTACAACTAGGTACTTTCTTTATGGCAAGAACAAGTGGGATAAAAAAAAAAAAACATAAAATCAGGAAGAACAGCACAAAACATCGGAACGAGTGAAAATCTCGCACTTGTAACAGTTTCTTAATTAAATTTACTTTAGCAGAGAACTCTGCAACTGGAGTGAGGCCAGAAAATAAGCGGATGATCGTAATTATAAAAAAAATTGTTGTTCTACTTTTAAGTTTAAAAACTGTGGTTACAATTTTATTTTGGCGGTCGTCCGAGTGGTTAAAATAAATATAAGCTAAAAGTTTGTAACGCATGGAAAATTGGGTATATACTGCAGCCAAATTTATATTTTACGTAGGTATAATAAATTGACTGTACTACTTAAAATGTTAGTTAGACCTAGATTTCATATAAACTCAAAAACTGGTCCTGGATGTTTCTTTGAGAATAGTTTAAATTCATTCATACTAATGTTTAAATTCATTCATGAGCAGTGGTGGCCCAGTGGTATCGGCCCCGACTTACGAGTTGTAGGTCGTGGGTTCGAACCCAGGCAGGCGCTTTACTTTGTGTAAATAATTTCAGAACCACCTGCTCTCAAAACGGTGAACGAAAACATCGTGAGCAAACCGGCATGTCCTAGAACCAAAAAAAAAACGAAGACATGTGACATCTACCAACCCGCACTGGGCCCGCGTGGTGGATTACAGCCCATTCCCTCTCACAGAGAGGAGGCCTGAGTCCCAGCAGTGGGAACATTATAGGCTGACTCTGCCGGACAACGCACAGCCTAAGCCAGTGGGTCTAGGAGCAAAAATTTTGCACAATAGTTCCTTATATAAATCACAATAACGAAGAATTTTTGAAAATTCACCGCCTAAATGGATTAAATAGGCGATGAGAGTTTCCATGAAACTTCTCATAGAAACATTCCATCGGCCACACTGCTTGTCTACATATTACAATTCTTAAATTCATTCATTCCCTGACAGACAACGCTCAGCGAAATTTTGCGCAGGAGTTCCTTATATAAAGCACACTAACGAGTGATTTTTTAAAAATCACTTCCTTATTGGATTAGGTTGGGGCTAAAAGTTTGACTTATCGTTCTTCAGAAGCCTAGCATAACCAACGTATAATATTCCCACTGCTGGGGCACAGGCCTCGAGTCAAATATATTTTTATATGACGCCAATTTTAAAGCCCCAAAACATTTATTTTCAGCTCAATGTGAAGAACGAACAATTACTCCAGCCACTTCAGTCACCGATGAAATGTAATGGAATTTCAAAATTGGAGAAAACAATATTGCGTTTGAACACTTCACGTGCACGTGTCATTTGATACGTTGACGTCACTTCTCGTTAAATGAAAGTATGGATAGGAAAGAAGGCAATATTGTTTTTTGCAAGTACCAAAATTAAAACAAAACCTATGTGGGACTCCTCATGGATGTCCTCCAAGCTGGGGCGGGCGAAGGGATCTCTCAGACTCTTACTGAAAAAAAAACACCTAGTAAATTTTGCCTGACCTAATCAAACCTTTTTTTTTTATCCTAGTCGGAAAATCCTCTTTGATGTCCCCCGCCCTGGGGGGGCGGAGGGGTCTGTCAGACTCTTACTGACTACAAACCACCTTGGTGTTCCGTCGCATACCTGCGTTGCGGGTCACGGGAACGTACGAATCATCCTCAACACCCGACTGCCGGTCCACCTCTGCGGGCCCCGTCCGGTCGAGCGGGGGGAGTGAGGTGTATGACTTCCCCCACGACGTCTAAGAGGGGCGCGCGTGGACCACTACGCACCGCCACCTCGGGTCCTGATGTATGGGGGGCAACGGACGTCCCCAAGTCCGTCATCCCTGGACCCATTTAGAGGGGCTGGAAGAAGGCGTTGTTCGCCCTCCAACGACGGCCGGTGCGCCTGCTGCGGGCCGGGTGAGAGGATGAGATCTCTCGCTCCCTTTCCGCAGCCTCCTTCTGCGAAATTACTGTTTCGCCGAAGGATACCACCGCGTTCCAGCACTCGTGTCCGCCGACCAAAGCATTCACTACGGCCGGCAGCGACAGGTCACTGACAACTCCTGAGATGAGGGCACGGCGCGGCTCCTCCCAAGCGGCACACTCTGCCAGCGTATGCCGCGCCGTGTCCTCCTGAGACCTAATCAAACCATAACTAATTAATTATAATATTCATCATCATTTGCCTAGTTTTTGCTAACTATTTTGCGGTTGTCTTCTAGCTTTATCGGATGCGGCTGAATAGGTCGTTAAGTACCAGTACTTTATATGGTGCTACTGCCTATGTGACCACCACAGCCCACTTACTGGGTAACTAATTATTAAACGTAATTGGTTGGGTTAAGAAAGTGGTTACCGTCAACTATAGAAATACTAGCTTTTGCCCCCGGCTTCGCCAGCGTGGAGATCGGGAATTATACGACGGGAACGTACTAACGCGATAAAAAGTATCCCTTGTCGCCGTTAAGGAGTGAAAAAGTATAATTACAGACAGAGAGAGATACTTTCGCACGTAAAATTAGTTTGCATGCAGTAACAAAAGGGTCACGTCTTGAGGCAAAGTTCAAATTGTGTAATAGCTTTAATTTCACTGGACCTCTCAATCTGGAACACAGAAATTTCGCTTGGCGCAGAAATAGGTACCTATGATAGTACTACCTCTGAAAACCAAGTACTTCACTATAAAGCCTCTGGATTTATTTAATACTAGCTGCTATCCGCGGCTTCACCCGCGTGGTCGTCGGAATTTATTCAACGAGAACGTGCTGCCGGGGCAAAATATGTTACTCCTTTTAACATCAGCTATCTGTCAGTGAAAATATCGTGAAAATCGGTGCAGCTGTTTCGGAGATTAGCTGGAATAAATAAATAGACAGACAGACAGACAAACATATCAAAAATGGATATTTTGTTATAAGTACCGTATATACTTTCATAATATGCATTTAGTAAAAAGCTGCTATTTTGACATTACAAACAGACACTTAAATTATATTGATTTGTACGTATAGATTATTTAATTAAACAAATTTCTGTTGCACAACTTTTAATAAAAATAATATTTAGTGATACTAATAAGAATTTCAATTCATTTTCATACTAAATAATTAACTGGCAAACATGGGAGTAGCTTAGATAATAATTTGTTTTCAAGAATCCGAAAGACAACAGTGAATGTGGTGTGGGTAGACTGTTCGTGGCTTTTCATTGGTCTTAAGTTGATAATAGACTGTCGGAGATACCTGAATCTCATCATTATCAGTATCATTTCAGATAAAAAACGTGTACTGCTAGATATACGCCTCCCCCAAGCACCGCCACTTTGACCGGTTCTGAGCTTCCCGCATCCAGCGGATTCCTACGGCCTTCGCAAGTTAAGGCCTGCGCCTACACGAAAGAAAATAGGGTATAGGTAGTTAAGAGTACATTTAAACAATTTTATTAAGCTTGATACTGGTTCTCTTACCGCCAAAGAGTTTTGATTACCGTGCGCAAGGTTTTAAACTGCTCAAGCTATGAAATTTGAGGAAATTATGTCAATGAAGATTCTGGCAACCGAATCGAATAACACAGTCGTGATCATACATGAAAAAGAAAAACTTTTAAAGCCTCAAAAGGTGAGTGTGACACATACAAGTTTCATAATAATTATAATTACTTGAACAAGGCATAAAAAAAACTTTTTTAATCTTATTTATATTCATAGAACTCTACCTACATACGAGCTCATTCATGAAAAGTACCTAATTCATGAACTGACGTAAAAGGTCGCGATTTATGTCTAAAAGTTCTTTAGTGATGACAAAGTTAGTTGTGATCCGACCTTGTTATATAACTTTGAATTTTTATGAGCTGTCGCTTCTTAACTTTCGGATGAGCTGATAATGATAATGGGTTAGAAGTCTCGCATTTTGGACATTATATATAAAAAAAAAACGGTGTGAGTTGGTTTGGCACTCACGAAAATTGATGTGTAAACATGTGAGCTCGCATCAGTTTGCTGACATAGACACGGGTCTTACGCTGATGTCATCTGACGCTCGAAGTCTTACGCTTACGCGTCTGACGCTCAAAGTCCCAGCTAGCCCCTAACGTAGACCGAGCGCTAAGATGTTTATACATCAAAAATTAACGAAAATACGTTTATTTGCGGTAAGACATTATGTAAGGAAAAAAAAACTAACACAAAAACTAAAAGTTGGGGCAAAATATGCGTCACATTCACGCACAACGGCCATCGCTCAACATAATGCTGTGACGTTATTTTAGACAGAGGCACAGCGCTGGTTTTAAGCGACAGCCGGCGTTGATCGCGCGAGATCATCATCGCTGCTGAAAGATGACAATTTCTGAACATACCTTCCCGAAGAATCCATAGCCAGTGCAACAATTGGCCCCACGCTCCCATCGGATTCAACGGGTTCCTGCGACTTTCCCCGGTTCATTGTCCTACCTTGTGAGGGCCTATAATATCTACACTGCTCTGCTGTGTTATATCGATAGAGTATACCACCTTGAATACTGAAGTCGTGAGAGCTGACCAATGACTTTTTTCGTGAAGATCTGATAAAAGGTCCAATAAATAGTGAACTGCCAACTTGAAGTTAAAAGTAATTCCGTAACTTCGACCCAAGAAGCATTAGGGTAAGTTCGGCGCTGGGATAAGACTGTACGATTTAAATTGTGCCTCATTTTATTCTACCCGAACGCGCGACCGTCGGGGCAAAATAAAATGGCGCATAAGACAATGTTGTCAGCATTAAAAAATATTGCTTAATTAACCGCGAATTTAATTCGTACGGTATTGTTATCCCAGCACCGAACTTGCCCCCGCAGACTTACTTGAATATTCTCATCCTATTTCTTCTTAACCATGACATTAATCTAAATAAAAAAAATAAAAAATAACTATTCATTTTTTTTATTTTTTTATTTGTAATGTGCGTTTTGTTTGTGCAGAATAAACTTTTTTTTTTTTTTTTTAAACACCACAATTAAGGCGTACACAAAGACACCGCGTGCCGCGCGACGAGCGGCGCCTTTGTGTCATGCTGTCGCGTCGCGCCTGTGTGCACGAGCCTTTAGCGACGTGGGCATCGTTAAAGGCTTTGATACGACCTTCCACTAACAAGCCTCAGACCGCACCTATAACCTTTATCCGATATGTTGTTAGTTTGTTACGGACTAATATTAAACCCTAGTTAGCGAAACGTAGTACCTTGATCTTAATATTGTCATATAATAACATTATATATTATTTCTGATACAAGCTAACATGAGTACGTGTTAGCGTCTATCAGAAATGTGTGGTCATGTTTAAGGGTGTAAGTACAGACTTGGTGTCTTTGGTTATATTAAATTAAAGTAAATTTTCACGTTTTTTTGTGTTTTTTTTGGAAGACAGTTGTTTTTTTGTAAAAAAAGTTTTTATTTTTCACTTTTTGTTGCGATTTTTTGTTGCGATGCCTACCCCACACAAATCCGTATACCACTACTTGATATGTAAATATAGTGACAGGAAATTATTAAAACATCATCAATATAAACTAAGTGGGAAAAAAAATAAGCAGTATTAAGGATAACTCAAAAACTACAGGTCAAAACTTGATCAAATTGAAGTGCGACCACGTGTGAAGCACCAGCTATCAAATAAAAAAAGAATCATCGAAATCGGTTCACCCAGAAAAAGTTCTGAGCTAACATACATAAAAAAAACAACATTCTGTCGAATTGAGAACCTTCCTCCTTTTTTTTTGAAGTGGGTTAAAAAATATTAGCTGTACCATACAAAACTGCAAGACCTAGGTACTCGACCCAAATGTATGGGGCAGCTGATATATTTTGGTCCCATGGAGAAACTTGTTCAATTTGATGGTCTGTATTACACCACCCTTCGATCAACTATTGTTGATCGAAGACTACACCCTTAAATATGACCACACATTCCTGGTACACGCTGTATAGATCAACTATTGTTGATCGAAGACTAAACCCTTAAATATGACCACACATTTTCTGGTACACGCTGTATAGACAAGGTATGACGTCTGAAGATAAAACGATGCCTAGTTGAGTTTTAATGATCAACCGAACCTGTTAAATTCTCCAAGTAGGTCGAAAGTTACGTTTTAATGATCAGATAAAAAAATTGATTGACAAGTTCTTTTAGATTCAGTAAACTATTGTACCTTATTAGTCCAAGATCAATAAATAAGGCACTCGTCCCAGCTGCGATCATCGATTTTCTCGCTCAAGAAACTCTTAAAAGATTGTGGGTTTCGTGTAAGTAAAGAGATAGATATATCAATAGTTGATCGCTCACTGTTCACACCATCGATATAAGTTATTCGAAACAAAGTTGAGAAACAGTTACGCAACATCAACTGTTCCTGCAAAAAAATGTTGCCCAGCTTTTGTTTTCCAATGAATACAGTCCCCGCAACACAAAACATGTTGCGAAATATGTTGTGCCACTGTGTTTACCAATTAAAACGGATATTGTACATCCTCAGCTCAATCCATGTTTTTAGAGCTTAGAAACCAGCGGGATAGTTGCGTAACACATATAAAATGTTAATTGATCACAATGCCTTTGTTAGCTGCGCTACAGTTTATAATTTTGCAGCTATCATTGTTTTACTTTTTGTACCTTTGTGTTGTGTTATTGTTCCAAATAAACGTTTTTATATATATATGACGGCGCGCGATTATTTAGTCGATTTATTGTAACACTTTTTAAAAGTTGTAATCGATTATTTTTAATCTGTGGCATAGAATTTACTTCTTTAGTGGTATTTTTAACTTAGAGCGGGTAACACCGAATGGGGTCGTGAGTGTCATGGCGGCGTTGGCGAGCACATTGTGTTGCGATCGTCACACGGTGCACACGCACAAATTTATTGGCTCTAAATTTAAGTCTCGTTGCGATATTTGAAAGTAAATTAAGTGTGTTATTTTGCGAGTATTATTTTCCCAACACCTGCACGTACACGCCCATGATGAAGGACCAACAGATGACGGATCAGCAGCGACACGTGGTGTCTCAGCCGCTCGAACATCCGTAATATATATATAAAAAAAAAAAAAACATATTGACGGTTCAGCAACGTTTATTGTGTTAATTACGTTGTTGAGCAGACATTTTTTTCAAATATATGAATCAATAGATTAGCGATTTTCTTCAAAATCCTTCAGATTGTAATAGTAAGTGTGTTACACAATTAGGGTGCTGGACTAAGTCAATTAAAAAGACACTCTAAGGTCCGGCACACCGCCTTAATATTATTCAAAGTCAATCTCATTACCAAGACGCTTTATAATTAAAGAGATGAATCAATTTCTTTTATAATTTAAAAGTAATTTTATTAAATTCAATGAATATTCTGCGAAAGTAATTAAGAAAATTATGGATAGATAAGTAATTTTAAGTTACGGAATCTTGTGAAGGATGTCAAAGAAAAGTAATTAGTTTTGTTTATTATGGAAAACTTTATGTGATGCCTGATCTGATTAGCAGATTAAATCTTTTTAAGATGAGATAATGGTCACTGTGGAAACTGTTTATTAAATTAACTTATGGTAGCCTCCTTGATCTACGTGAAACTCGTTGTTTTGGGGCTATGTTCTAGGGATATCGAACGGGAGCGCAGGGCTCCGGCGGTGAGAGCTAATATGCTCACACGCAGGTTCGCACGATGCACGAGAGAAGTGAAGGTTACTCTATTCAAAGCTTATTGCCAGTCCTTCTACTCAAGCGGCCTGTGGGTGAGCTATACGCAGCGAGCCTACAGAGCCCTGCGCACTCAGTACAATAATGCGTTCAGGATGTTGTTGGGTCTGCCGTGGAGGTGCAGCGCGTCTGGGATGTTTACTGAAGCGCGCACTGATGGTTTCCAGGCCATCATGCGCAAAACAGCAGCTTCCCTGCTGGCCCGTACACGGGGTAGCAACAACGGTATTCTGAACGCAATAGCTGTACGTTTTGACTGTCCCTTTCAGAATAAGTGGGTCATGTCTTGTGTGGGTGTGGCAAGTCATGTCAGATAAAAAAATACTAGGTTAAGGTCTCTATGGGTCGAAATAAAGTTTTATTATTATTATTATTAAGCGTGTATGGAAAGATTTCGAACCTGTTTGAAAATTCGTCAACCACAGGAGACACTTGAACACTACGTGTTCACACAGCCGCCGATTCAACACTAATTATCGTTTCACAATAAATGTCACAATTTGATACACTCGTGTGTACACATTAGAAACTCGCGGTATACCTACATTGAGGGTACGGTGTATAGTGTCGTAGTC
This sequence comes from Griposia aprilina, assembly GCA_916610205.1. NCBI lineage: Eukaryota > Metazoa > Arthropoda > Insecta > Lepidoptera > Noctuidae > Griposia > Griposia aprilina. The sequence continues at coordinate 17,827,637 of OU744290.1, read as the reverse complement.
TAAACTTAGCTTTAGAACAGTTTTCTAGATATTCCTGGCCTGGCTGATTCGTTATCCACGTGATGTCGCTCAGTCTGGTGTTTGGATGTGTACCCGGGTGTAGATCATGATTAATTGTCACCATCTTCTTCTAAGCGGATCGATGGCAATTTAAATTAAGCCAGCCCAGAATTTGGCTACGAGTTTGTCACCTTCAGTAGCGTCCATCAGTTCCTGTATCGGACACGCTGGACACAATATTTAGTGCCCCATTGTTTGTGTAACAGCACCACATTTACACTCCTGGGCGAAGTCATCTGTGAATCTCCACCTGAGCAGGTTTTCCTTTCCGGAATCTATTTAAAGACTTCCAGGTAAGTCAAGGTAACTCACGTAAAGGTGAAATATTTCATATCAGCGGGTGGAACGAATGGGTCGGGTAGGGAAGTACTTCTTGCCATCCAGAAAGCCAGCAGCAGCAGTTATGTACAGTCTGCAAAAGAGATAAGTATCCAGGGTCACCGGATATAGTTGAAGTTTAGTAAGAAACCGATGAATGTTTTAGAATATAATAAAATAAAATTTATAGAAAACAAACTAGTCATTTATCAAATTAAATTTCATTCGAAAACATTAATTAGTTTCTTACTAAACTTCAACTACTCGTATATCCGGTGACCCTGCATACTTATCTCTTTTACTGGCAGTACTTACAGTCTAACGAGGAGTTTGTAATAGCGGCAAAATATTTATTTTTCCACTATTTTACATTGCCAATATTTTACATTTTAATTGTCCGCGTAATAACTTTTTACACTTTAGATACAATCATTAGAGAGTGTGCAGAGATGTCCCAGCTGTCAATCGTAGATCTTTGACAGTTGTTTACGGGTAGTCGGAAGCCTGGAAGTCAGATAAGATAAGATTTATTTCTCAGTACATGGTACATTAAGATCTTAATATTAATGAAAAGTTTCACATATGTATACTACCGTTGCCGGTGTAGAAATATTAAAATTAAAATTATAGTAGAATTAATATTTTTTTAATATATTTATTTATTTTAGATGGGTTTGCTCTTGACTCTAGTCTAGGTCAGAGATGACAGAGACAACATCCGACGATGGAGCGAGCTTACCCATAAGAAGCCTGTTCATTAGGTAATTTTTAATACAATGTCAATTATTTACAATTTTTTCTTAATATTATTTATGAATTAAATGTCAAAAATATACCAATTATATAATGCCAAATGTTAACAAAAAAAAAAAAAAAAATTAATACAAAATAATAAAACAAAAGTCAATAAACACACAAAATATTGATAAAATGTGGTTAAAATTTATAATTAAAAAATTCGTTAACTGAATGTTTCTATTCAGTTAACGAATTTTTTAATTATAAATTTTTAGACAAAAGCCAAGCGAATATTGTTTTTCTGAATTTATTAGTGGGCAACACTCTGAGTCTTACCAAGGTGTATCGTGTTACTCAGTAACTGGGTTGTGGAGGTCAGATTAGCAGTCACTCCATGTAAATATTGGTATTCAACTGGATGGACTGGATTCAAATATCGCTTTTAGCGATAAGACCGCCCATTGTGTCACCCTATGTAAAATTTCTACTTTTATATCTGTAATTTTTATGGTGTACATAATAAAGAGTATTCTATTCTATTCTATTCTATTCAACTGGATGTGGTTACACTGGAACCCGACCGCAATATAGTTGGGAAAAGACAAGGCAGTTGCTGATACATAGAGTGATGTAAAAGACAAGGCAGTTGCTGATACATAGAGGTATGTAAAAGACAAGGCAGTTGCTGATACATAGAGGTATGTAAAAGACAAGGCAGTTGCTGGTACATAGAGTGATGTAAAAGACAAGGCAGTTGCTGATACATAGAGTGATGTAAAAGACAAGGCAGCTGCTTATACATAGAGTGATGTAAAAGACAAGGCACTTGCTGATACATAGAGGTATGTAAAAGACAAGGCAGTTGCTGATACATAGAGTGATGTAAAAGACAAGGCAGTTACTGATACATAGAGTGATGTAAAAGACAAGGCAGTTGCTGATACGTAGAGTGATGTAAAAGACAAGGCAGTTGCTGATACATAGAGTGATGTAAAATACAAGGCAATTGATGATACATCGAGTGATTTAAAAGACAAGGCAGTTGCTGATACATAGAGTGATGTAAAAGACAAGGCAGTTGCTGATACATAGAGTGATGTAAAAGACAAGACAGTTGCTTATACATAGTGATGTAAAAGACAAGGCAGTTGCTGATACATAGAGTGATGTAAAAGACAAGGCAGTTGCTTATACATGGTGATGTAAAAGACAAGGCAGTTGCTGATACATAGAGTGATGTAAAAGACAAGGCGGTTGCTTATGCATAGAGTGATGTAAAAGACAAGGCAGTTGCTGATAGATAGAGTGATGTAAAAGACAAGGCGGTTGCTTATACATAGAGTGATGTAAAAGACAAGGCAGTTGCTGATACATATAGTGATGTAAAAAACTTGACTAATCAGCACATTCACGACATTGTTTAAAAGTACAATAGAATAGAATACTCTTGTGTACACCATAAAATTTACAGATATAAATGTAGAAATTTTACATAGGGTGACACAATGGGTGGTCTTATAGCTAAAAGCGAACTTTTACAGATACGAGTAACCTTTGGATGGATTAAAGGGAGAAGGAGAGACAATATTGCAGGTAGTCAGTGGTGTACCATTTACATATACAATACATACTAAAAGTGGTTGCTAGTTACGAGTAGTTGCCTGTACATATAACTATCAGTCTACCTGTTTGAATGTTGACTGTCGGTTAAGTATGTTAATTGTATCCGGGTACATGAATAAGTTCATTGTACGGGTGAAACCGCGTGCAACAGCTAGTTCTAAATACACAAAGAGAACACTGTAATAAAACAGTTCCCAACAGAGAAAGAAATAAAGCCTTAGATATTTAAATAAAGGTGTTTTTCTCTTTAATCAAAACGAAGGAATCAATAAGAGCTATTTTGCAAACACCTTTGATCGGGTCGACCTCGTGATGAATATCGTTATTTTTTTATGTAAGATTCTTTTTAGAGACGTTTATTAAAAATATTTTAGACTAAGATTTTTTTTTTAATTGTAAAGTAAACAAACACACGTTATGTAAATGCTTTCGTAGTAATAACATAATTTGGTGTATAAACTCACGCCGTCTTCCCATGGGAGTAGGCAAAAACTACAGAACTCCACCTGCTACGATCCATACATATTTCTCTTGCTTCGTTAACGTTCATGAACACAAATCTGGTCGTCCACGCACGCCGGTTGCGATTACTACGCACCTGACGTTTCTGAAGAAGGTCAAAAAGCCATAAAGGTCAAAATAATTTGATTCGGAATATTTTACTTTTTTCTTACATTTATTTTCTGTTTCACTTAAGACGAGGCGAGTTCTAGGGATTTTTAAATTGTAACAATCTCTATAAATCGCTTCGACTCGTCTTTATTACGCTAAGCTTCTAAGGAATTAAAAGAACGGAAATCTAACGGTGATCTCTGACAGAAAACTTAACTTTGGCATGACTAGAATTTTCTCGTATGGTATGAACAAAAGTTTTCCGTGGTAATAAAGTTGTAATTACTAAAATTACCAGCCAAATAAAATACCTACAAGAAGGCAGAACTAGATTATACCGAAATAGCCAAATAGCCTTGCAAAAACACTCCTATACTTAGAAAAAACACTAACAATAATCATCCGAAGAAGTTTTGTATTCTGCCCCTTGGGACTGAAACAAGGGAGAAAACTTTTCTCTCCTAGCTTTATTGTACCTCTAGCGAGTTGCTTAGGTAAGAGTAATTCTAATTCACCTTAGTTTGTTGCTAAGGGCTCTTTTGATTATGAATAAGTTAGGAGTTAAGGGAGATACTAGTTCATTAATTTACCTGTAAACTAGGCACCTACCTACATTCACTACCAATGGCCTATTTAATAAAGTAACAGGCGACAGGTGACGGACGGCAATCTGACAATCTGACAATTTTGTAAGTTTTACTTCATAGTTTTCTGCATAATTCAACAGCTCCTGTCGTGGAAATGTGGCAAGTATGTGATTTTTTGACAATTAAGGCGCGTTGTTAGTTATAAGTAGGGCCGTGGTACCAAAAACGATTTTTCTATACGTAATGCTATAGTAGGGGGAGATCTCCGTTGACTATCTATAACTGTATGTATTCAGTAAAAGTTGTAGCTAAAAGAAGCGATATTCAAATAACTTATGATTGAAAAACTATATGTTTGAGTGTTAAGGGGCTTTTAAAACTTTCCTAGAAATTCCGATGGAAAAATTCCCCGAACTTGTTTTAGGTACGAATGGAAAATATTTTTTTATCAAACTAGTACGGTGCCCCGTTTACTTTAAACCTGTACTTTTAGAGCGGAGAAAATCGGGACGTACAAATTTTCGCTACGATTATATTCGGCTGTAAAAAGGAAACCGTCCAACGAGTTTTTCCTTTCGCGGCCATCTGCCAAAAATGTTTACTATAGCGTTTATGAGAGATGAGAAAATATTCCGCCTTGAGCCTTCGCTAAGCCATTGGACCCCAATTTTGCTTGAATCCTACTATCATTCAAATCTTCAGTATAACGTTTTCAGACGGCTGGTTCTGTCACTACAAGTTATTGTTTCGGCTGTACCTACTTTCAGATAATTTGGTTTTTTATGAAGTATTTTTTCAACGCGATCTTAAGTTTCATTGGTTTAGAAATGAGAAATACATTTTAACGTAGACAATCTTGATCAAAAAATAATAATATATTGATTACGTAAACGTAGGACAGATATTTTCTGATTGATTATCTGCTCAATACAGATATTTCTCTGTAAACATACACTTAGAGTGGGTTGCACCAAGAGCTCCGTTATAGTTTCCGTCAAAGTTAATTTTAACAGTAACATTGACAATGACCATAGAATTGAACTACCTACTGTTGCACCATCATGTAAAGTGTAAAAGTTAAAGTTAAATGGGTGACATGTGGCAAGACTTCTTATTTCCCCAAAATGTACATGGGTAATTTTTTTGACAAGGGCAGCACTGCAAACTTGTTATCATCTCATCGCGCTTTCAAAATTAACCAAAGTCAAACTTATTTTTTCGGCAGGATTATTAATTATACACGTGGTATTTAAATTCTGCTGCAAAATATTATAAGTAGAGAAAGATAAAAGTTAAGTTAAAATATAATAGGAATTTGCTCCACAACTTCAATACAAAGTGGGTAGGTATTGCTATTATATTTTTTTAAATATTGTTTTTTCGGTTCCTCGTTCCTCCTACATAATAAAATACAACGTAAGGTCTTACACACACAACAGAATTATGCGAATTAATGTTAAAATTAATTAAAAGCCCGTGATGTCCTACTGCAGAGCAAAGGCCTCCCTAATCTCTTTCCACTTCTGTCTGTTTAAAGCTGCTAAGGACCAGTTTTTGTTGAAGGAGTCCAGCTCATCCCGCCATCTCCATCTGGGCCTGCTGCGATGTTGCTTGCCATTAAGAGGGACCCGTTGGGTCGAAAATTTGGCCCATTGGTCGTCTGACATGCGGCAGATGTGTCCAGGCCAACTCCATTTTAGTGTGGCAGCTTTCCAAATGACATCAATTATCTTTGTGATGAAACGGATGGTCGTATAGCTAACCTGTATTGTAGGATGGAACAAGCATGTAAGTGAATTCCATAGGAGTGCTCGGCTTTGTTTCAGTAACTGGGTTTTACTAGGGAAGCCGCGCGCAGGACCACATTACTTGGATATGTGTGAGTCACGTAAAGTGTTCAAAAATAAATTAAAATGGTGCCAGGATAATGCCGAGCAAATAAAAATGGACATACTGGCAGCAAAGCACAAGGCTAAAGATTTTTGCGGTTTTTGGAAAAATACGGGGCATTTGAATCCTGGGCCGAGCATTCCTGTGAGTGTTGATGGTGTAGTAGGTGATCAAAATATTGCAAATGTTTTTAGGGATTTGTTTACTGTAGAACCAATGCCCTGTGAGAATGATAACTTATGTAAACCAGACGTCAGACCTGGTGATAAGGCCACTGTGTAGGCCACTCGTTTATTCCGGATGATATGTTGAAAACGGTAGTAGTTCCTATAGTAAAGAACAAGACCGGGGATCCATCTGACAAGCGTAACTACCGCCCGATATCATTGGCCACTACCGTGGCGAAGGTCCTCGACAGTCTCTTGAACGCACAGCTGAGCAAACACCTTCAAATCCATGACTTGCAGTTTGGCTTCAGACCCAACCTGTCAACGGAAATGGCGATTATGTGTCTGAAACAAACTGTAAGGTACTATACTGACAGGAATACACCGATATATGCGTGTTTTCTTGATCTGTCGGGGGCGTTCGACCTGGTTAATTATGATATTCTGTGGCATAAACTACTTGAGGAGACGACTGTGCCGAGGGAGACGGTATCCCTCTTCAAGTACTGGTACAGCAATCAAAAAAATGCGGTCAGATGGGTCAGCTCGCTTAGTCAGGAATATCCTCTGGAATGCGGTGTCAGGCAAGGTGGGTTGACTTCTCCGAGTTTGTTTAACCTATTTGTAAACCAGCTGATTGGCAGGCTCAGCGGAGCTATGGTCGGATGTTCGATAGACGGAACCATGATAAATAATATTAGTTATGCGGACGACATGGTTCTGCTGAGCCCGTCAGTGAGCGCGCTGAGAAGACTTCTGGGCATTTGTGAAGCGTATGCCACGTCGCATGGACTCAAGTATAATGCTAGTAAGACTGTCCTCATGGTATTCAAGGCGGGGAACAAAGCTCCGTCAAATGTGCCACCAATTAGGTTCGGGGGGTCGTCATTAGTGAGGGTGACTGAAGCAAAATACTTGGGTCACATGCTGACGGATCGCCTACAGGATGATGCAGACTTAGAGAGGGAACGGCGGGCGTTGGCAGTCCGCTGCAATATGTTGGCCCGCAGATTCGCACGATGTACTACAGATGTAAAACTGTTACTTTTCAGAGCCTTCTGTCAGTCATTCTACACGTGCAGTCTGTGGATCAATTTTACGCGGCGGGCTTACAACGCCCTGCGTGTTCAGTACAATGATGCTCTGAGGGCAGTGTTGAAGAAACCCAGGTATTGCAGTGCTTCCGAAATGTTTGCGGGAGCTTCCATCGATGATTTCTTCTCTATCATCAGAAAAAGAACCGCATCGATGATGAGCAGGGTCCGTGGTAGCACCAACTCTGTCCTCAGAACGTTAGCGTGCAAAATAAACGGTCCGTTTACGGTTTACTGGGCGAGTGTTCACTTGCTCAGTAACAGGAAATAGACTGAGTAGTAGTTGTAATATATACTACTAAGATCTGGATTTTTGTACTAACAAATTACTAACACCCTGTTTAGTTGTATTTTTATGTGTTCTACTAACAACCCTACTAACGTTTTATTTGTGTTAAAATGTATGGACGTATGTCTGAAATAAAGATATATTATTATTATTATTATTATTATTAACCCGGTCTGTTAGTTTGTTACTCAGAATACTCCGTTCTATAGCTCTCTGGCAAACCTCGAGCGTGGACCTCTGCTGATTTGTCAAAGACCCTGTTTGACCACCATATGTGAGGATTGGAAGTATGCACATGTCGATGAGTCTTCTCTTAGGGAACAAAGGAAGATCGCCCTTCATTAGATCTTTCATGGCCCAATAGCTCTTCCAGGCATTTTCGGAGCGTCTTGGAACTACTTTGTTTTGTCTTGCCTGGAAAGAGACTATTTGACCAAGATTGAGATACTCATCAACGTATTTGACCTCCCCACCCGCCATAGTGATCCTGCGATGCACGCCGGCTGTTCGTCATCAACTTGGTTTTTGACATATTCATCTGAAGTCCGACCTCTAGGCTTGCCGTGCTAAGATCGTCTAGTATCTGAGTCAACTCGGAGGCTGAAGACGAAAATTAGAATGAATGTTATTATTACTTAAATACCTTTGTTTTATAATACCTACATATTATCCATTACTGCAAAATACCACATGGGTGAACTTCCAATTATGTAAAACTATAATCCATCCATATTCTGATGTTTATATGATTAGTTTATTAATATGAAAACTGACTTATATTTTCAGAGAAAGAAGTGTTAATTTTAGCAAGGCAGAAGTTACTAGATTACAAATCCTTGCCGAAAAACGCATTTTTGATGTGCATAAAAACAGACCGCACAAGCTCAAAACATAAAAAAACAAGCATGGGAAAACATTGAAAAGGAATTCAATGCCTGAATCCAAAGAAATGATGACACAAACCGTAACTATAGCCCTTAACCGCCCGAAGTTGAGCGGTTAATGTTATAGTTATTTGTGACGTAATTTTAACAATTGTTAAAATGGTGCAACCTGTGTTACGGATAACCGGAGATTTGACGGCTGACATGGCATTGGTTATCGTTAAAGTTAGTTGGTGCAACTCACTCTTAGACGTTTTCTATTTGCTTAGTCAATCAAAAATTCAGAAATCAAAAACTGGTAAAATACGCCTAGAAAAAGCTAGGTCCTGTGCTATTTTTTACCCTGTAGCCATTCAGCGGGGTAATTACTTAACACACTAACAGCAGGGTTTCATTTTAACATTTCAACAGCATTCATCGGATTATTTACGTTGTTTAGCAGACAATTTTTTCGAACATATGAAGCAATGGATTAGCAATAGGCTTAAAAAATATTCAGATTGTGATAGATACTGTGTTACGTAATTAGGGTCTTGGACCAAGAAGCAACATTTTGTCCTAAGTAAAAACTCCCAATGAATTACTTACCGACGGGGTTTTTTAATTGTTAGTGGATGCTTCTGCTTATCCTCTAGATGGCCCACGCAAATGTCCTGCAGATCTGGTACCGTCGTGTGACGGGTCTTTGAGCTCCCTAAAATAGCGCTCTGTCTTTAAAAGACCATTCCAGACATGGTCGACGGGTCGACGGCGCGTCGTGTTCCACGCGCGCCTCAAAGAGATGTCAGCATAATTGACGGGGTCCGATAGGGCCGATGCCTGCCGAGGTCGCGGATTGTTCGAAAGATTAACCGTGGCCCTGGCGTACATGCAACTGAAGGAACACGGGTGGGTTTTAGTCAATAAGAGTCTGGCACGCCCTTCCGCTCCGCCCAGAGCGGAAGAGGTCATTTGATGATTTACCAAACAAAAAAAAACAAAAAAATAAGACTTGGCCCTGCATTGTTAGACTCACATAAAATCCTAATAATAATACTGATAATACAATACTGTTGTAACTCAAAATGTGACTTTTTTTCGGAATTGACGAAAAAATGATTATTCACTTCATTATTTCTTTTAAAATGATGGTATCTCAAATTTTACATATTTTGAGTTACAACAGTATTGTGTTATCAGTGCGATATAATTTTTCGACTTAGCTATACAAATTAAGCGAACCCACCCTTCTTACCTTTAAAAAGTGAGGATGTAACAAGCCCGCAGGCATCCCCTGGCGAGGGTAAGCGTCCTCGGTATGCAATACTATGCTATGTAGTCATAATATATTATAATATCGTGTAGTCCGTGTCTGTGATGGCTTCTATAAACAGACGCGACACGCGACGCGAAACGGGCGCGACACAAAGGCACCGCTCGTCGCGCGACGAGCGGCGCCTTTGTGATGCGCCTGTCTGTGGGAGCCTTTATAGGCTAATTTTGTCGTAGGTGAAACTCCCATAGTTTACGCGGGCGACGGGAGACGTACTGCGGGGAAATAAAAAAGGAAATATTTATCTGATCCTCTAAAATCATATAGACCTTTTAACAATGGACGCTTTTTAAATTAATGAGCTTCTTTTTAACTTTCTGGCCTTTTCTCACAGTTGGTCGCAGTAGCTAAGCTAGGACACTCCGACTCAGTGGTGGTCCGACCCAGGTTAGAACTGAGGGCCACCGCGGACAAGCCGAGCGAGCGAAGTGAGCGGTGCCGTGGCAGCGGCCGGCGAGCGTACATCTAAGTTGGCTGCAGTTACTTTGCCATTTAGTATTTTTAACCGACTTCAAAAAAAGGAGGAGGTTCTCAATTCGACTGGATTGTTATTTTTTTTTAATGTGTGTTAGCTCAGAACTTTTTTCTGTGTGAACCGATTTGGATGATTCTTTTTATTTGATAGCTGGTGCTTTACATGTAGTCCCATTTAAATTTGATCAAGGTCTGACCAGTAGTTTTTGAGTTATCCTTAATACTGCATATTTTTTGCACTTAGTTCATATTGATGATGTGTTGATAATTTCCTGTCACTGTTATTTACATACCAAGTAATGGAATACGAATTTGTGTAGGGTAGGTACCGCAACTAAAAAGTGAAAAATAAAAACGTTTTTATAAAAAACAACCGACTTCCGAAAAAATCATTAAAACACGTGAAAAATAACTTTTATTTCAGAAGTCGGTGGCCAAAAACGAAAATATAAAACCAAAGGCACCGACTTCCGAAATAAAAGTTATTTTTCACGTGTTTTAATGTTTTTTTCGGAAGTCGGTTGTTTTTTGTAAAAAAGTTTTTTTATGACACCAAAATAGGAATTATTAGAGGTTCACAAAAAGAGGTGGCTTCATTATATTAGAGTGTGCAATCTTATTTTTAGGAAAGCAAAATGGGAATTATTTGTGGTTCCATTAAATACATGCCAAATAAAAAAATATAGACCAAAAGGGTGAACAAGGGGGTATTTTCGTATTATTGCGAGGAACCAAGATTCGATTTGACGATGACGAATCTAATTAAAAATCCCATTTTCACATCAATGGGATTAATTTCCAAGACCATTCCTCTAGTATAGGGACTATACGTAAATACGATTCGGCAGGCGACTGTCAAGTCTTACCATATACAGTCGCCAGCTGAAACATGTCAAGGTCACTTTTACAATAATAAATTCATTGTTTAGAAAGTTTCATGACTGTTATTCCATTCATCTTCGCTTCGCTATTGGCAGAGCAGTCATGGTCACGATGTATTGTGTCCAATCACAGATGTAGTCGTTGCTCGCCTAACGATCTCTCTCCATTTGTTGCTGTTAAATGAAAGGCTGGCGCATTCATTAACAGGGCCTCCAACCACGGATTTAATTTGATCGGTCCACCTCATCGGTGACCTCCATTATTTTATGTTATTCCATTTAAAAGAGTTGTTTAGTACATTCGGCATTTTTCAAATTACTTTATCATCAACCACCCCTTTTCCTAATCCTTCGGGTAATAGGTACAGGCATGATGCTATGTAAGCTATCTGTCCCCCGAATGAGGTGTCATCGGATTGTATGAATAAGAAGTAGGTAACGCGTGCAAAAGCATGAGCTATTCATCACCATCAGTCTACAGCAGTCCACTCCTGGAGATACTCCAATTGCACGCCATTGAGCTCGATTTTCGGCAACTCTTATCCAGCTGCTACCAGCCACCCTGTAATGATTGTCACTTCAACTAGGCTGAGAGCGTCTTACCAGCGCCACATGTCGTGCGGTGACCCACAGGGCTCGGTCCTGGGCCCGCTCCTGTGGAACATCGGGTACGACTGGGTGCTGAGGGGCGAACTCCAACCGGGCGTGGACCTGATATGCTACGCGGACGACACGCTGGTCACGGCCCGGGGGAGTTCGCACAGGGAGGCAGCATTGCTGGCGACGGCTGCGGTTTCACGCATACGGCGCCTCGGCCTGGAGGTGGCCCTCAACAAGTCGGAGGCCATGGTGTTTCATGGTCCCCGGCGGGCGCCACCATCCGGATCCCACATTGTAGTGGAGGGGGGATTCGAATCGCTGTCGAGCCCACCATGAAGTACCTGGGGTTGGTGTTCCACAGTCGGTGGGATTTCGGCCCCCACTTCCGGCGGCTGGCGCCCAAGTTGTTGGGCGCGGCTGGGGCGCTGTCAACGCTGCTTCCCAATCTGGGGGGCCCGAGCGCCACTTGTAGGCGGCTCTACGTGGGGATCGTGCGATCGATGGCCCTTTACGGGGCCCCGATCTGGGTAGCTGACCTGATGGATGGCAGCATTGCTGTTCTGCGAAAGCCGCAGAGAGCGATGGCCTTCAGAGTCATCAGAGGTTATCGCACGATCCCCCGGCGCAGGTGTGAGATGGAACACCGGGGTGGTTTTTAGTCAGTAAGTGTCTGACAGACCCCTCCGCCCGCCAGGGCGGGGGACATCCATGAAGATTTTCACCCGGATCAAAAAAAAAAAAGGCTGAGAGTGTCTTACCTTACGTTTGCCGATTCGCGGTCTCCACTCAAGAACACGTCTACCCCAGTAGACATCGGTTCTACGCCTAATATGGTCGGCCCATTGCTACTTCAGCTTGCTTATTCTGTGAGCTTTGTCAACAACTTCGGTTCTCTAAGTTCGTTGCGCGACGCACCGCGCGAATGTGTCTTCGCCATGTCTACCGCAGACGTCGCCTGGCGTTTTTCCTCCACAGCCGTCATAATCTAGGACCGAGTTCTAGCGGTTGCGCCTGACTACTCAAAACTCGAGTGAATGACGTGCAGAGTACACGTCGCCTTAGTAAATGTATGTATCGGTACTTTAGCGCTGCAATGTCATCTTGTTCTCAGTGAAGTCCCGTTGATGGTGGCGGTGGACAAACGACCTAAGGCGTATTTCGTCTAGACAATATAAGTATAATATATAGCAATTTTGTTCCGTGCTGACCTTGCTTTGTAAATAAAAATATAAGATAGCTATTGTTTACTATAGTTTTAGCAAGGACTACCTCATGTTTATATTTTGGCAAGGGACATGTTTTATTCCATCTTCAGTACGCCCATAATGTATGTTAGGATGTCTCGTACACGGTCCACTGACTTAGAACAATGTACAAAGAATTATTATCATTTTGGTAATCGAATTTAAGTGATTCGTTAACGGACCGATATAATATGAGCCCAGTATAAGGCCTCTACTAACAAACGACGAAAATGGACGTAGGTGATGGCCCTAAGATGTACAAATCCTAACGATATTTCAGGGCAATGTCCATTCAAATCATACCACTAACACAGTTAATTGTAAAGTGCAAATTGCATTCCCAGCGCAATCTGTGACGTAACAGGTGTCGCAAATATTCAACATTTGTTCACGAACAAGTGGCGGTAATTGTCGACGGATTTGATTATGACCTCTCTGTCTCTCCCTTGTGGTTTAGATAGAGACAAGGATATTTACAACCAAGAGGATTTTGTTAGTTACAAACGGCCGAATACTCAAGTCTTTTAATCTTTTTTTTAAATCTTTATCTGCAGATTGGGGTAGGCCGCACCGCAACGCAAGTCATTTAAAAGATCCTCATTTATCACTTTCGTACATTTTCTATGAAGCAACGCACACTATTATGTATTTATATTTTTGTATGAAAATGCGTTGCGCTGCGGCCCATTGCAACTGTAATGTGCGCTTGGCTTAAAAAAGCAAAAGAAAAATTATTTCAAGATGCTGTATAACCTCATGCTGTCGATGTTGGGTTTGTAGCGGCAGCAATTATTGGCCAAGCGAGAGTGAGGCGCGCGTATTTTGTGTTGAAAATACAATCTGTAGAGGAGAACAGCCGGACCTCCGGACATACGAAAGCATTTTTGCCTAAGCTGAAACGGAGACGCTTTTCCCACGCTTTGCGCTCGCTTGGAAATATAAAGAGGTAAAATTTGTGAGTTTGTATTTAGGGGGTAATCTTTGGAACTACTGAACCGATCTCGAAAATTCTTTCACTAATTGGAAGCTGGGTTGGTATTGCCGAGTGTCACATAATATTTTTTTATGATAAAACAATGAATTTTACGCAGACGAAGTCGCGGGAAGAAGCTGGGCATAAAAGCAGCATTCACTCTCTTGGTGTAAGGAAACGAAGCATAAACTTGTCGGCTTAATTTTATTTTTCAAGGACGTTAGCGCTCAGAATTCGTTATCAAATTATTACAAACCACACGATGAGGTGACGCCCGCTTTCTAAAACAAACAAACTTTCATTCATTAGGACTCGTAATTAAATTTCTACTGATTCGAGTTTTTAGTTCAAACGAATTACGAAAGGGTTGCGAGACAGTATTTTGGGTAGCAAAGGTATGATGAGTAGGTTAGATTAGTTAATTGATACCGCGGTTGTGACATCGACTTTCATCATTATCATCTCCGCCGAAAAAGATGCATCGCTTGTCATCATCGTCATGGCATCGCCACTATAGCCTCGTTTACGGCTTCGAGCGATGTGACTTGCATCGAGCGAGACGCGCGTGCTTCATTCCTCAAGTCACGTCACCGTGACTCGTTTCCCGCATCTAGCGGATTCCGGCGACCTTCATCAGATCGTCGGCACTTCAGGGATACTTACCTACGCCACACCAGATCTTTTGGACGGAGAAAGACCGGAGAAGGTACGTCTCTCTCGTTATTATCAGCCACATTTTAACTACTGTGGGCATACTATGGGTAGTGTTGGTTATCGCGCAATAGAAAAACCGTTTGCAGTATAAATCAAATTATAATTTACTATCAAATTTATCACACTAGCGAATCACACACTGTAGGTACACAACACAACTATACGGAACGCGCGACAGTTTCTAAACGTGTTCACTGCTTAACCGCCAACAACCAACTCTGCTTTACTCTCGGTCAGCGTTAGCGTATAGACTCTGTCGAGCGCCACCTAGTAGCGCTGGCGTCCCGATTATTCAAAGTCAAACGATTGATTTAACGCATTTCCGACTCATAATATTATTATAACTAATCCACTGGCGCATATTTTTTTTGTCTTATTGTAGAAACAGTCTTCGCAACGTTTCTATATCCAGTATAACTAAATAATAATAGACTTATATACACAGTAACGAAATTAATCTAATTAATCCCGTTAAACCTACTACAGCCAGGCCGTCGAGAAAATGCGTTCCTGACACCTGTCACTACGACAATTCTAGTTACTAATAACGATCAAATTCGCAAAACACGTATTCCTTTGTATGAAACTGACGGGTGTCAAAAACGAATTCTCTCGACGGCCGGACTGTATTATTTGTATCTAGAGATCCCTACGAGCGCAACGCTGACCACAAGCCACGGGCTAAAGGTCATAAGAGAAAGACATTTTAAATTAATTTAATTGTCTAGGCACTATTACATAAAACTCAAGAATAATAATTGATAATTTCTTTGACCGGGGTGTCCTAGCTTAGTTAAGGGGCCTATCACACGTACCACAATCACACCACAACGAAGCGACAAAACAGTGTGTAAGCAGTGGTTACGTGTGAATAGTGTCGCTTCAGCTTCTTGAATTTGCGTTGTGGTATCTACAAAATTTCTATGTGGTTGCGTTGTCACTAATAGTTGCAATGTGGTTATTTCGCTGCTAGTATTTGCAGACAGACATCGACTCCGGCTGTGACAGTGTCGTCGCGTCGACGCAACATTGTGTTTGTGATGTGGCTGGCCGCTAGTGCGCGACCTCGCTGATGGTTCCGTTGTGGCTACGGCGTGGTCTTAATGTGGAAGGTATCTCCCACACGGTTATTTTGATGGCCAAATGTGGTCCATGTGAATAAACTATTAATTTTGATACAATTAGCGCCCGTCCACGTGTTATCGCTGTGGTGTGGTTGTGGTAGTACGTGTGATCGGATAATTATGCCTACATCATTAGAAGACCAAAAAGTTTTTAGAGGTACATTTATTAAAAAAAAAGCGTACATCATGAGAAGGTCAATAACATTTTAGAGAATTACTTAAATATTTCCCTTAAATTACAGTACCAATACAGGCTCTGGATTGTGTAGGCACCTATTTAATTTTATACCAATTAGAATAATTAGTTACATTACGCAAGTAACCCTTTGGAATCTTTGTAATATTACTTCCAGCGTGTCTATGGAGAATTAAATAATAAAATAACACCACGCCTTTCTCCGAAGGTTTAGGAACAGGCACCAATAGTACATCCACATTTCGCCAGTTATGTTTAAGTCCCACGTAATAAGCCTAGGGGGCGAGCCTCCTGCCAACAACCGGGCACAAATCCAGACTTCGGGCTGCTACTGAGAAATTCCGGATTGAAAAACCTGATAACATTTTGCTCGACCCGGGAATCGAACCCCGGAACTCATTTTCAGCAGTAGCACATTTGACCACTAGACCAACGGGGCAGTCAAAATCTATTTATAAACAAAAATGAAATGCTGTTCGCTGGTAAGTGCATAACTTGAGAACGGCTGGACCGCTTTGGCAATTTTTAACCCCCGACGCAAAAAGAGGGGTGTTATAAGTTTGACGCTATGTGTGTGTGTCTGTGTGTCTGTCTGTGGCACCGTAGGTCTTAAACGAGTGAACCGATTTGAATGCGTTTTTTTTATTTGAAAGCAGCTTTTCTAGCGATGATAAATGATTTTATTTCTGTAAGTAGGTTTGTACAAACACTTTTACACGTCAATCATATTTTTTAAACTAGATGAGGTCGGCGTTTCCTATCTAGCTACTCTGAGAAGAAACGCCGAAACAAACTCAGAGGTTACAGTCTCTTTTAAAGTCCAGACATAATCTTGGTCAGATCATGTGAAGACCATGTAGATTGGTATCTGAAATGGTCTTTTGAGGAAAGAACCACACAGATTGAGTGGACCTGTCCAGTCAGTGCACGCATTTGTCAGTAATCGTGCAGCTCAACTCAGGAAGTCAGGACTCAAGGACCTCAACGATTCGACGAACAATAGCAAAGAAAGGACATTTGGGTAGGCCGCATAATTACTCAAACTGCCAGATCATAATTGAAATTAACTGAGAAAAAAAGCAATGAGCCACATAGTCCTCACATTCACAATAATTAAAATAACATAATACTTTATAAGTAAATACTCATGTCATTGTATATGTATATAAAATTCAACAATGTCAATGTGTATATAAAAAATCGGACATAATATTTGAAAACCATGTAGATTGGTGTCTGTAATGGTCTTTTGAGGAAAGAACCACACAGATTAAGTGGACCTGTCCAGTCAGTGCACGCATTTGTCAGTAACCGTGCAGCTCAACTCAGAACTTAAGGAGCTCAACGATTCGACGAACAATACTAAAGAAAGGACATTTGGGTAGGCCGCATAAACTACTTAAACTGCCAGATCAAGAATAAAACTGAAACAATACCCACATAGTCCTCATATTGTGAGAATTAGTATGACTTGTATAATGTAAACTGACTGTGACTTGTATGTATGTGTGTATGTGTGTGTCCTCATATTCACAATAATGAAAATAATATAATACTTTTTACAGTAAATATTCATGTCTAAAATAGTTAGCAAATTAATATCAACATTCACCGTGTAAATTTATTGGAGCAGCTCAATCCCAAGCCTTTTTGTCCGCAATATAGTCTTTCACAGTATAATAGGCTTTCGCCGAAAAATTTAAAAACCCCCAACGCAAAACGGGAAAAGCGATCATTAAAAAAGTCAAAAATAATGCCTATCGTTGAGCTATCAAATTCGATTGAGTAACACCATATATTTTAATTAGGTATAGAAATTGATGGATGGTACGATAAGGTTTGCTCGTTGAAATGGCGCTATAATGTCGCGGCGTTGTACCGTTAAGCTTAAAGTAATAAAAATAGCTAAAATAGGACATTGCATACTCATTACTAGTACTCATAGCGCTCTCAGACTTAACAATTTAACACCCAACTAGATTTTCTACAAAAAATTGATCGTATCGAAGCAAGTTGATTGGAAATGCTAGTAAATTAATAGGTAGTCAATCAAATGATGGGTCTGACTTACATAAGCAGCGGTACCCCGCCGCGACATTATAGCGCTATTTCAACGAGCAAACCTTATCGTGCCATCCATCAATTTCTTTACCTAGTTAAAATATATGGTGTTACTCAATCGAATTTGATGGCTCAACGATAGGCATTATTTTTGACTTTTTAAATGTTCGCTTTTCTTTTTTGTGTTGGGGGTTTTTTTATTTTAAAACTAGCTACTTCCCGCGGCTTTTATTTATTAAAACTTTGTGCACAAGTAAAAAAATACTGTATAAAGGCGGACGTGATGCCCAAGGCATTTTCTACCAGTCAACCTTAGGGTGATGCTGGGGTCGCGGATTGTTCGATAGAGTTACCGTGGCCCTGGCGCACAGGCATCTGAAGGAACACGGGTGGGTTTTAGTCAGTAAGAGTCTGACACGCCCTCCCGCTCCGCCCAGAGCGGGAGAGGACATTTGATGAATACCCAAAAAAAAAAAGTTGTTGCTGAGACAAAACATGGCAGGTGCAATATACGGGATAGATAGTTCGGAAATAACTATAAAATTGGAAAATCCAAAAGTGCACGACTCATAATGCTCATTTAATTATGAAATATAAAAAAATAAAAATAAAACTTTAGTCGTTCAAAATTAATTGCCGAAAAAACAGCTGTAGTAGGAAGAAGGTACTGCACAAGCGCCCCTGGTGGAATAAATGTACATAATATCTATAGATATATCACCATCCGTATGTTAATTTTCTATGGATATAAATAGATGTACAGTCTTGTAGTTTTCGTTTTTTATTAATTGTAATTAAACGACACTGAATTAATTAGCCATTTGCATACATTCAGTGACCTACAATTGTCGATTAGAATTTAAAAAAAAAAAAAACTCAAATAATGGATTTTTTCACAAGTTACAGTGTTTCCGGGTTTCACACATGACGGACAGGATTTTTTTTTGACCTATTTTGGTGTTTTTTTCCAATTCTATTGCAGTAAATCAATTTTTAAAAAGTATGAAATTAATCTCCATTAAATTATCTCGACAATAGTATGCAAAATATCTTGATTCCGTGAACTAACAAGGCTATAATAATAAAAATAGCCGCCAAAATAAGGCGAAAAAATTTTTTCGATCGTAAAGCACTCTCTGATGCTTCGCATCATGAGTCGTGCAATACAAGAATAAATACTAATACATAAATACTAATACATACATACATAAATATAAACAAAATAAACTTTGGCAGGAGAAATAACGATCGGTAGAGGAGAAAACGAATCCAGCAAATCAATTTTTTCTGCGTGGATGTTGGAAAATATTGCACGGGAACATGCTACTGGAACAAAAAACCCGTTTTATTTCTTATAAGATCAGCTATCTGCCAGTGAAAGTCCCGTCAAAATTGGTCCAGCCGTTTCGGAGATTAGTCGGAAAAAACAGACAGAGCCAAACAATTTAAAAATTGTTCTGTTGTTATAAGTACCGCATTTATATAGGTTCACGTTATTTCATTACTTATTTTGACATTACAAACAGAGGCTTAAATTTTTTATTGATTTGTACAGATGTCTAAATGTTGGTAATAATGAGGATTTTATGGAAAGATAAATTGGAAAAGCGTCCCAGAAAATGTTCGCATTCGGGAAAATCTAAAAATCTTTTTTACTGTTAATTTTTATCATGTCATGTATTTAATGGCATCAAAACCAGCTAGATACAAACAGTACAGCCGAAGAGATTTTATACCTATAATATACGGAAAATCTTTTCCCCCGACCTATTACAATTTGTACTTGAGTGCCACGGGCACCGCTAGCTTTACGAGCTCAAGAAGGTCAAGCACGAGCTGAATATTTTTAAATAAATCGATACCTTTTATGTGGGCCCCTAGCCCACCGAAATGTTAGGGTTCAATTCAAAGGTGACATTTTTCTTTGAACACTTTTCTAATACACACACATACATATATCATAACATCGCACCTATATTTCCCGAAGAGATAGGCAGAGGCAGAGGTGCACACACCCATATTTCGCCTGTTATGTTTAAATCCCATGTAATAGGACCCTATTGCACAAATCCAGACTACGGGCTGCTACTGAGAAATTCCAGATGGAAAAACTCAATATCACTTTGCCCGACCCGGCAATCGAACCCAGGACCTCATGCTCAACAGTCGCGCTTACGACCACTACACCAACGAGGCAGCTAGTAAGTATATGTAGCTACATTACATAGCCTATCCTAGCATAATGCTAGAATACAATAATGTTAGTAATAACGTTCTTTTGTATTTATTCCACTCAGAAGTATGGCAAAATTGTTACTGAATTGGCCTCAAACCCGTTGCAGGAGTATATAGGAATACGACTTGACTGAAGATTTTCATCTTTTGACTGAATTTCCAAAACTATTCCCTTTTCAAATGACGAAATTTACAAAAAAGTATGCAGAGGAGTTACAAAAACCTTTTTACAAAAAAACAACAGACTTCCAAAAAAAACACAAAAAAACGTGAAAAATAACTTCAATTTCGGAATTTGGTGTCATTGGTTTTTAACCGACTTCACAAAAAGGAGGAGGTTCTCAATTCGTCTGTATGTTTTTTTTTTTTTGTGTGTTAGCTCATAACTGTTTTCTGGGTGAACCGATTTGGATGATTCTTTTTTTATTTGATAGATGGTGCTTCACATGTAGTCCCATTTAAATTTGATCAAGGTCTGACCAGTAGTTTTTGAGTTATCCTTAATACTGCAGATTTTTTCCACTTAGTTTATATGGATGATGTGTTAATAATTTCCTGTCACTGTTATTTACACACCAAGTAGTGGTATACGAATTTGTGTGGGGTAGGTACCGCAACTAAAAAGTGAAAAATAAAAACTTTTTTACAAAAAAACAACCGACTTCCAAAAAAAACACTAAAAGACGTGAAAAATAACTTTAATTTCGGAAGTCGGTGGCCAAACACGAAAATACAAAACCAAAGGCACCGACTTCCGAAATTAAAGTTATTTTTCACGTCTTTTAGTGTTTTTTTTGGAAGTCGGTTGTTTTTTTTTGTAAAAAAGTTTTTATGTATTTTCGTTTTTGGCCACCGACTTCCGAAATTAAAGTTATTTTTCATGTCTTTTAGTGTTTCTTTTTGTAAAAAACGTTTTTATTTTTCACTTTTTAGTTGTGGTACCTACCCCACACAAATTCGTATACCACTACTTGGTGTGTAAATAACAGTGACAGGAAATTATTAACACATCATCCATATAAACTAAGTGGAAAAAATATGCAGTATTAAGGATAACTCAAAAAGTACTGGTCAGATCTTGACCAAGTTTAAATGGGACCACATGTGAAGCACCAGCTATCAAATAAAAAAAGAATCATCCAAATCGATTCACCCAGAAAAAAGTTCTGAGCTAACACACATAAAAAAATAGAAACATACAGTCAAATTGCGAACCTCCTCCTTTTTATGAAGTCGGTTAAAAAATATAATAATTGAAAAACCTGATATGTTATTAGTCTTCCCTAACGTACTTTCTTCCCTATAGTATGTCAAAACTCATAAATGCTGAAAAGCATGGTATACTATTATACTTCGCCAGGTATAGCTTTCCGGTCACAGGGGTGACACAAGCCTATGTCATCACCGCTGTGTTACCAGTAGTGTATAATAATAACTCCCTAATCGCCTTTATTACCAGTACGAATCTGATAAAACAAAGAGGTTTTTACTAACAATTACGTTGGTATATGATTAAATTAAATTGTTTCGTTTGATTAGAAAAATGAAAAGACATTGTAAATGGTTTATATATATTTTTTAACAGAATGGTCATTGAAAATGTTTCAATAATTCGTGTTTTGTTGCAGTGAAGTAGCAACTGGATAGTGACGTAAGCATTTGTCACTCCCGGAATGCCATACCTTGTTTTTTTAGACCATGTTGAAAATTAGTTTTGACTGTTTCAGTCGAAGTCGGAATGCATTTTTACAAGCTTTTATTTAAGACGGTACCCCGACCAAAACTTTGCCATTGTGCGTTATTCAGAGGCTATTAACTCATTCACTATGGGTTAACTCATAAAATACATCTAAAAGCACATTATTAATGGTCGTTATCCTATCATCACATTGCTCGTTCTTATTTGTTTTTATGTGTTGTAAATACAATTAAAATCAACAATCAAAACAGCAACAAACACAACTAAAACAGTGACTAAAATTATTGATTGCATGCATCTTTTCTTAAAGGTGATGTTCTAATAATTTAAGGATTACACTAATGGATAGATAGTTAAAAAATCTAAATAATTGTCGTTTTATTTTATTTCAAAAGCTCACTTGTCTTTTTTTATTAAAATAAGTACACAGTGTTTGAGAATTCTATGATAAATGGGCGTGCGCAGGGAGCGGGACAGAGCGAGACTCAGCGACGGAACAGAGGAGGACCGAATGCTCGAGGTAGTTTGGTCAGGGAAGCGCCTTAGCTTGCACAGTTTGTTAGTGAGTATGTATTGGTTAAATCTTGCAAGCTGAATTAAAGCCACTTCTTCTTATCCTACGTAGTTGAAATTTTACATATTCATTCTATATTAATAGTCATAGTGCATTTTTTTGTCAGAATATTGTTATAGTGATGTTACATAGTTTTTAAAGTTCATAATATTCTGCCATTTCGGTACAAATACATTTCTGTGTTTTGGTTAGTTTCTTAGATATAACATTGAATTAAATGAAATAAGATATCGTTCAAATTGCAAATTAGTCAAATATTAGAGTTTAAAAATGTTAAAAAGATTAAATTAAGTCAAGAAGAGAATATTATAATATTATTTCCTAATATTTAAGTCAACTTTTCATTCATAAAATTATTAGTAGAGTAGTAGCATTTACTTAGAGATAATTGAATAACTTACATTTAAATGTCGTAAAGATAGGAGTTTTATAACAGTCTGCTAGTTTATAATAAACTTTGGTCGCCATACAAAACACATTATTAGAAAATAGTTTATTATTTCGTCTAGGTACACGAAGCATGTGAACTTTGCGGCTAAGTCTAGATACAACATCATTATGCAGATCAAATTCATGCTTATTTGGTATAAAATACGTGGTAATATTATAATTGTTTTGAATAATGGGACAGAGCATTCCAGTGGGTGCACTCCACATATTGAGCGAACGCATTTCTTCTGAGCTCGAAACACTCTGTTAAGTTCTACGGAATTACCCCTTAATAAAAGAAAGAAAAAGAAAGAAAAATAGTTTATTCTGCAGAAACAAAACGCACATTACAAAAAAATTACATTAATAAAAATTCAAACATAGAATGTAGCCAAAAGCCTCGTACCCAAAAATGAAAAGGTTTTTTTTTTTTAGGGTTTAATGTAATGCCATAACGCAAAATTGATGAGACATAGCCATGGTATGCAAATTGCGCATAGTGCAGCATCAACGCTAGCCACTCGTGTTTATCTGTATAGAACGAATACGAATCTATCTACCTTTGTGCAGAATTCGTCAATATGAGCTTTCAAGTTACAATGTTTATCTATTGTTATCCCTAAGAAATTTGTACTTTCAACCTCTTTAATTGTGTCATTATCATGCTGTACTTTTAATTGTGGACGCTTTGTGTTGCATGTTTGGAACTGTATCATTTAGATTTTGCTAATATTATTGTGGAGATTATTTTGTTTGAGCCATGTGATAATTTAATTTACTGTCTCGTTAATTTCTGTCTGGTACTCAGCTACGTAATAATTAACGTTCAAAATGCTGAGATTCGTATCGTCAGCATAAAGTATACAGTTGTCGGAGGTTACGTTAGCCAAGTCATCAGCATACAGCAAAAAAAAGTGGTCCCAGTATAGTTCCATGGGGAACACCACAATTATTTTCCCTTTTTATAGATTGTAATTAGTTTTTCTGTTTCGAAGACAATGCATATGATGCATGACCTGATTCTACACCCAGGATTGGCTCCAGACGAAGTAACTCCATAACGGTCAACGGTACAGACACGAAATTTAATACATATACGCATTTAATTATGGTACTGAGCACTAAATTTTACCAAGAACTGACTGCTGCACCCAGGATTGGCTCCAGACGAGGGAACTCCTCAACGATCAACTTACAGCAAAACACATAAAAAAAGAAATATACGCTATTAATTATGATAATAATTAATTGGGTGTATAAAATTTTGCATCTGTGCTGTCGATCGCTGAGGAGTTCCCTCTTCTGAAACCAATCGTGGGTGCAGCAGCCAGATCATTGTAAAATTTAGAGCGGGCTATCATAATTGATTGCGTATATAAAATTAAGTGTCTCTGCTGTTGACCGCTGAGGAGTTACCTCGTCTGGAGCTAGTCCTGGATGCAGCAGCCAGGTCATGGTGGACTTTAAGACGGACTATCATAATTAAATGCGTATATTTAATTTAGTGTCTCTGCTGTTGACCGTTGAGGAGTTTCTCCGTCTGGAGCCAAACCTGGGTGCAGCAGCCAGGTCATGATTGACTTTTGAACGGGCTACCATAATTAAATGCGTATATAACAATTATTTTCTGTACTGTTCACAGTTGAGGAGTTCCCTCGACTGGAGCCAATCCTGGGTGCAGCAGCCAGGTCATGGTGGACTTTAGCACTGACTATTATAATTAAATGCGTATTTAAATTTCTTGTCTGTACCGTTGACCGTTAAGGAGTTCCTTGGTCTGGAGCCAATCCTGGGTGAGGAATCAGGCCATGCATCATTAAATGCAATGTCTTCCAAACAATCAACTTGACGTAAAATTGCAACTCCGTTAGGATAGGAGGAAGTGGTTTTATTTAAGCTTGTTAGAATTTACCAATACATACCTGATTGCTGACTAAAAAGCTTGTAATAAGCCGAAAGAGTGGCACCACCTGATGTTTCAGCTTTGCGTAATGATAATGATCCCTTAGATCCCTTACCCTACCGAATAGCTGGGAAAACTTGACTGTTTCTTATTAATAATAATGGTTACCTAAAATTGGTAATAGGTAATTAAAGTTAATTCCATAAAGGACTCAACTTTCTCAAAAATATAAATCCCATTTCAATAGCAATAAGATGATGATGGAAATTTTATAGTGAATGATACCTTATAAAGCAGCCCGTGTAACGAAACCATAGCGACTTCTAATTCGACGACAACGCCATCTATCGCGCCAGACAGCAAACTTTTGCCGTGGAATGGAACATTTCCCTTTCCTTCATGGTAAGTGATGAATTAGATAAGTTTTGTTGTCAGTTTTGCGCAATTTATGTTGAGCGCAAATACAGCTGTCACGGGCTGCCAGTTTCTAGTCGCGCAGATACTTTGTGGAATAAACTTACTAAGAAAGTAATAGAAATGCCTTATAGCGCTGTGATTTGGTGGAATGACCAAAATAAATTCTGGCATTTCATTTCACAAGTACATGAAAATGAAAACGGTGACGACTTGACAAGCTTTTTTTTTTGTATGGAAACTGTTGAAATATTGCGATCTCGCGCAGCGGCCGCTGAAGCCTCTCCGTGCTCTGAGCTACCGCCTCCTGTTGTGATATTTTGATTTTATGCGTCAAGTAACCATCAGTCAATGCTTCTCGCCTGCACTGGCGGGTGTGATCATAAAATATCAAACACAATTATATGGCATAAGTATCGAACTGTTCATGTACAAAACGCAGTTGCGCTGTAAGTAGCGGGCAAGCTCGCGAAAGGCGTGTGTGGCGCGCTCAATGCCGATTCTTTTGCCACGAAATTCAATTTTAGACTAAAAATAACCAAAATTTAGTTTATTCCTGTCAAACGACGTTTCCCATTCTGTAATTGACTAAAGTGACACAACTTAATGACAGCACGAATGTCATTTAGTTATTCAAGTTAGTGAAAATGGCAATTTTCCAAATCTGAATTTGTCGTTTTTAACCTAAAATTTTGATTGTCAAACTAAGTCTGACTATTTTTAATCGCGATTAAAAAGGTGTGGATTAAAATTAGGTGTCATGAACTAAAATTCACAAAGCACATTTCTCTACTAGTTCTTAAAAGTTTGGATGCTTGTGTGTGGAAATCATTATGGATGCAAAAGTGAATGAGCTGTTGTCGATTCACGAAATAACAATGATATGTCCTATATAGGGTTTTCCTACGGCGACGAGAATACCGGAGATTTTCAACTTACTGAACGCAAAACCGGATTAACTTTTCTCAAGATCTCATTTTTATTAGTAAATTAGCTTTATTAAGCTGAAATTAATAGCAAGATAATCATGCTACCTGAATCAATTTTTTTCTTATTGAAAACCGAAAAATAATTCGCCGAAGTTCTAAATCGTTATCGTTGGTCACAGATAATAAAACAAATCATCTTAATTTATTAAAATATAAATATTAATATAGTTTTACGCCGTCATTATGTTTCCTGTATTTTTACTAAAAATATTTTGCACTTTGTATCATTTG
This sequence comes from Griposia aprilina, assembly GCA_916610205.1. Lineage (NCBI taxonomy): Eukaryota > Metazoa > Arthropoda > Insecta > Lepidoptera > Noctuidae > Griposia > Griposia aprilina. The sequence goes on along the minus strand of OU744290.1, from coordinate 17,801,322 downwards.
GTTCACTTTCATTCAGTTTTTATTTTAATATCCGACAAATCTTGTTCTAGCTATGGTCTACTTAGCGACTGTCAAATTCGAGTTATGTCAACATTGTTTTAAGTATAAAGAATCTTGTTTGCAGAATAGCTTTTAAGATTCTCTCTTAACCAAAAATAAGATATTATAGTGATAGTTTAGTTTAGTTCGGTATACAAGAGAATCGGCACCAATATCAAACGTGTGAAGTTGTTTGTGTGTATTCACGTCGAACTAGCGGCAGTGAGCGGCGTTCAAGCGCAGCATCAGGTAAGATCAACCAGCGGGGTAATTACGTAACACACTAAAAGTAGGAATGGGTTTCATTTTGACAATTCAGCAACATTAATTCCTTGTTTCCTTAGTTGAGCAGACAATTTTTTCTAACATAATATGAAGCAATGGATTAGCAATATCCTTCAAAATTATTCAGATTGTGACTGATAGTAGTGATAGTGTGTTACGCAATTAGAATGTAGGTTGAACTTTTCAATCGAAATGATATCGTGCAAGCACCTGGCGGCCAAAGTGAACACGAACTCGCCAAGGCCACCGCGGCCACCGCGGACGCCGCCGTCTGTGTCACCGCTCCTCAACCGCGTGTTGTACGTTAACAAGCACTTGGGCACCTTACATTCATGTAGGTACCTAATTCTGTAAAACATAAACGTTCTTAAACTAAATGTTTGAAGATTTCTTGAATTACGGCAATTTTGCTAGGTAGCCTAAAAGTCCCGAATTTATTGTGTGATCAAACGACTATTTTGTATATACAACCATAACCTCATAAGCGTGGGCGGGAAGGCTGGATAGTCCCCCTACGATTTTAGTGTAAATGATAAATGATAAATGATTTTATTCCTGTAAGTAGGTTTGTACAAACACTTTTACACATCAATCATATTTTTAAAACTAGAAGACGTCGGCGTTTCCTATCTGACTAATCTGAGAAGAAAGGCAGAAACAAACTCAGAGGTCACGTCTCTTTTAAAGTCCAGACATAATCTTGGTCAGATCATGTGAAGACCGTGTAGATTTAAAAAAAAAAAAAAAAACATTCAGTATGCAAAAATTGGAGCAACGCAATCCCAAGCCTTTTTGTCCTCAATATAATCCTTAACGGTATTAAAGGCTTTCTGGCACAACTTACGTTTAATGAATTATTTGAATTTATTAAGGCTTAGATTTTGAACGTGGCTTGGAAGTTTATTATAAAAGCGTATACATTGACACCTGTACGAGCCACCTATTTTTTTGAGCCTTGTTGTAAGTACAACAAATTTGTGTTTATTCCTTGTATTTATATTATGGATATCACTGTATTTTTTAATCAATTTTATATTTTTATGAGCATATAAAAGATTTTCATAAATATCTTGAGAAGGCACAGTCATTACATTAATCTCCTTAGATTTCTCTCAGAGAGATTGTCTCGGACTTAATTTATAAATTGATCGAACAGCTCTTTTCTGCAAAATAAAAATAGTCTGAATGTCGGCGGCATTTCCCCATAACAGAATACCGTACGACATAACACTATGAAAATAGCTAAATTACACTAAACGGGCTGTCTCTGTGTCAGTTAAATTACGATTTTTTCTAACAGCGTGTGCTGCAGAGCTTAGCTTTTTTGACAATTTATCTATATGTGTGCCCCACTGAAGCGTAGCATCTAAAGTTAAGCCCAAGAATACTGTGCTATCTTTAAGATTTAATTCTTCGCCCTTCATCAATACATTAGTTTTCACCTGTCTAACGTGAGATAGCGTAAACTTAATGCATTTGGTTATTTTTTTCATTAAGGAGTAAGTTATTGACATTGAACCAGTAAGAAACAAGACAGGACCAAGAATTGAGCCTTGCGGGACTCCCATTGCTACTATAGATCCGGGAGATCTTTTTCCATTGACGTCAACGCTCTGAATCCTATTACTCAAGTATGAAGTAAGAAGATCCAGAGTGGTGTTCCGGATCCCGTAGTGGCGGAGTTTCCTGATTAACGTTTCATGAAGAACGCAATCGAATGCCTTGGACAAGTCACAAAAGATGCTCAAGGCATCGCATTTATCTTCCCATGCATTATAAATATGTCATAAAAGGTCAACACAATCAGTATTTGAACGACCCCTAGTAAAACTAAACTGTTTGCTATGTAATAATTTATGTTTATTAAAAAATCTTTGCAATTGGTCTAAAATTATTTTTTCAAATATTTTACTACAAGTAGGTAGTACTGAAATAGGTCTATAGTTTGTGGGGTCTGAAGTACTACCTGATTTAAACAAAGGTATAATTTTACTTTTTTTCATAAGGTCAGGAAACTCCCCACAGTCGATACAATTATTAAAGATAAGAGCTAAAGTAGGTGCTACAATGTCAATAATAGACTTAGCAACTTCTACAGAATTACCCCACAGATCTGCAGTCATTTTTTACATTTAAAGTGTGAAAGGTCTTATTTATATCTCTACAGGTAATATGTTCGAAATGAAATTCCGAATCGCAAACATGAACATTTTCTTTAAGCAAAGACTCAGCAGCAGAAGGTGATGCGTCTAGGGATTTAGTAGTTGAAACAGGAATGTCCGCAAATACATTTTCAAAGGCAGCGGTGACTTGTGAGTCTGATGTTATAATATTGTCATTAATGGACAGGCTGTAGTCAGCATTAGTCAGCATTTCGGTTCGTAGACCTTCCCGTTTCACTATTAATAATATTCCAAGTCGTTTTAATTATATTACTACTGTATTTAATCTTCGAACTCAAATAACGCGACTTGGCCATACAACAAACTTTTTTAAATAATTTTGAATAATTTCTAACATATAAATTAAATTCAGCAGTTTTTACTGAAGTCCTTTCATTGTACAGCTAATAAAGCCGTGTTCTACTTTTTATGAATACCAAAAAAAAAAAAAAACAACAAAAATGTAAAACATCCTATTGGTTTTGTGCAGTACCTCAAAATCAAAATCAAAATATTTTATACCAACATTGGCACTTATGAAACGTCAGAAGCTAGGTGCACGGTTCCAATTGGTGGTTTCCTAAGGAGAAGAGCCGGCAAGAAACTTCACGGTTACTCTTTTAAAATTAAGGGGCTTTTACAATGTTTCCAATTACAGTGTTGATAAATATGGGAGGACAGTGTAGGCCTGTCAACAAGTAACATGTACTCAACAAAATATAAAAAGGTCCACAAATCTAGTCTACAAGTTAGGTCTACAACGTTCTCACATTCACAAAATATAAAAGAATCTATATAAAAATAAAAGCCTATTTAAACTAAATGACATGATTGCCATTACTACTGTAAAAAATCGGAATCAAAATCCTATCCACAAAAGTCATAATTATGGAGTTGAAATAAGAATCCGTAGTATATAATGTCAAATAATGAGATTATGTCAAAGAAGTAAGTAAAAAGAAACAAAAAACTTCGTACCCTAAACAACCGTACCGTAAACCTAAACAAATTGGTACTTAAAAAATCTCGTATTTCCAATGCAATACTTAAAGTATGTACATGCTCGTCCACAGTTGTTACTGTCACATATATACGACAAACTTATTGGCCTATATCTAGATTTGTAGTAAATAAATGCCTTAAATGTTTCAGACATAAGGCTCAGAACGTACAGCCTATGAGTCAACTACCTAGCACAAGAACAAAACTTGAGTTTCCTTTTTTAAATACATTATGTTGACTATGCGGGGCCAGTATTGGTGGCCCATCGTAAAGACCGAGGATGCAAACTTACGACATCCTCTAAGTGCATCTTTGTTTGCTCGGTAGTGTGAAAGTCGTACATTTGGAGCTCGTTACCGACCTCACCACTAACACCGGCGCCACACGTCGCCAACGCTCGTAACAACGTTGGTCGGTTAATTTCGTGAGGCGTCCACACGTTGACTATTACACCGGTCCTGTGAAGTCCTGTCGCGTCAGAGCCAACGTGAAGATGTCCGATACAGAAATCGAAATTGCTTTAAGCGCTATTACATTAATGAGTGCCAAATATAATTTATATTTGTTACTGAAAAAATGTAAGAAAAACCCACGTCAAAGAAGATGGCTGATGACAACACATCTTAAAACACGGAATCAGTAAGTACAGACCTATACATATATTCCATTCTAATAATATCATAATAATTCAAATTAGTATGTGTGCTGAAATATATAATAAGATACCTTCGTATATACTCGTAAATCCTACTAATATTATAAATGTGAAAGTTTGTGAGGATGGATGGGTGGATGGATGGATGTATAGATGGATCGATGGATGGATGTTTGTTACTCTTTCACGCAAAAACTATGGAACGGATTTAGATGGATTTTTTTATAACCTGGATTAACATGTAGGATACTTTTTATCCCGGAAAGTACGCTCGACGCGGGCGAAGTCGTGAGCAAAAGCTAGTAATGAGATAAATGTATCTAAAGGACCTTTCACCTTTGTTCCTATTTTTCTGTTCCTTTCTTCTTGTCTGTTTATATATGTGTGTACATAAATGGTTAAATAAATAAATAAAGGATACTGATGAAAAGTGGTCTATGAACCAATAGCGATACTGTTGTGGTATTTCTGTGGGGATATCTCAACTATACACTTGTGCCAAGTGGCATCAAAATCTAAACCGGCAGTTTTCAGACAAATAATACTTTAGAATTCACATTTCTTGCTATTTTATTTTATTTTAGAAACGTTTAAACGGGTATTTCTGACTTTATAATAGATACTTAATTAATGTGTTTTTCTACTAGAAAAAGTCACTTGCCACCTCGACAGTACCGAATTTCAGGTTTTTTTCTCTCTTTTAACCGTCTTCAAAAAAAGAAGGTTCTCAGTTAGTCGGAATCATTTTACATTTTTTTAATATTTATGTTCACCGTTTACTCGAAGACGGGTGGACCGATTTAGAAAATATTTTTTAATGTTTGGAAGGGTATACTGCTTAAATGTTCCTATAGTCACCAGGTCACGATCTGATGATGGGATCCTGGAGAAATATAAGGAACTCTTCAAATATTTATTATTTTTATTTTTAGGAAAACTTACAGCTAAACAGATACAGTAAACAAAATAATATGGGCAATTACAAGTTTCCACATATAGTGTATATATATAGTATATATATGTATATATAGTATAGTTTTCATATTATAGGCTCATCTATAACAATTTGGGTATTTTTATAGTAACTCGCGCCATTTGCTCTCGATAAGCACCTTTTGGTGAAGTGGTACTGATGATGAAGACCACAGATGACCACCGCAACAACTCATTAATAAATAAGCAAAATACAACTAAAATGCAAAATACAACAAAATAAATACTGACAAATATAATCTCGTAGGTACAATGATCCGTCATTATATATCTCTATCACTCGCGTACAAATGTATTGCAGTCGCGCTCGCAATTCAGAAGGACCACTGTTATCCCTCTTTCTTCAAACCCTAACGATTTTTCGGCTCTCACTTCCTTTCACTACCTAATTGGTCGGTCATTCTTATCAGTACCACATCCTCAGGTGACTGAAGCCAACATCACGCAGCTAGATAGCTGGAAGAGAATCTAGCAAATGAGGCAGCATTTCTGGAGACGGTTTCATAATGAGTATACTTCTCTGCTGCACGGAAAATCTAAGTGGTTTCATTCCAGAGTTGAAGTGAAGCCGGTCTCCCTATAGTCCTGATAAAGAACAAAAAAACTTGAGAGGTGTCAAGGGACACCCGGAAGGAAAGAAGTTCCATTTAAAAAAAAAAAAACTGGCTTGCTTTCTATGAGAGAGAGAGAGAGAGAGAGAGACAGACAGCGAACCACGCGCACGCCGCACGGCATACAACGATGGCAAAAAGTGTCGTTACAACTTTTGGTCTTAATTTTTTCCGTGTAGCCCCCTTTCGCAACGCGCGATAAGGAACTTCGTTCCAACAACGCCACCTCTACTCTGGTCCCTGGGCCGGGTCATGAAGACCTATCCCGGCGTAGACGGGGTCACGGCAGTGGCCGAAATGAAGACGAAGCGGGGCACCATTCGTCATGCCTTCAACTGCATCTGCCCCCTTCCAGTCGAATATTGAAGACTTGCCTTCGACCCCGGGAATATGTCGGTGCATCACATATGCACGTGATTGACGACGGTAAGGCGCGGGTTGTCGGGGTACCAAACCCATACGCGACGGCTGCTGCGCGCTTTCCACATCACTCAGCTCATAGACACGCTACACTACGAGTCCTTCTTTCTACTATTTTTATATACGTTGTTCTAGTTATTTATGGTATTACGCCTATTTTAATACAGTCCCCTAATTCTTTTATTATAAAGTCCGATTGAGATGGGTCATTGTCGATGACGTAAGACCTTAAGCGATAACTCGGATTGGGGTTTTTGGACACTTCTAAGCGTTTTAGCACATTAAAAAACGCATCAAACAGCGATGCCTACATTAGCGCTGTATCATACTATGCGCCGCACGCGCCGTGTAAGGACCACAAAGTACCGCAGCAGTTTTTATCCCCACCTTGATCGCCACTAACTTTGTAGCGATAACCCCTCGGTTATGGGGAGTGCCACTACTATTGTTTTCGTAATTCCTCTATACCATTGTTCAGCGGTGCACTGAAGATACCTTCTTTCCAATTTTCATCCATATAGTGCTATTTCTCCGAGTAAAATGGTTATGTAATATCCGGATACACGCACAGACGGATAGACAGACATTCGGATAGGTGGACACACGGATATGATGAAATTATAAGGGCCCCGTTTTTGCCATTTGGCTACGGAACACTAGAAAGTGTTGCAGAAGGCCTTATTATTGGAGAGCGAGGACGAATTACATAATATTCTTCCATTGCGTGCTTCGGCATTTCCTATTCATAAATTCATAGCTAACGGTCGTAATGGACGATTTTCCTCCGATCCTCTCATGGCTCTTTTTAATGGATCAAATTGAAATGCAAATGTCTCCGCTCCGTTTCTAGAACTCAAATAGGATAACAGTGAATATAGTTGTTCACATGTGCAGCTGCGTTTAGGGATTTATCAGATTTATTAATTTTGAATTGGTATATTATGCTATTGGCATGTGGTGTGGTGTGTGGTGGGACTCTTACGTACTCTAGTCTTGACTTATGGCTTTTGTAGACAGGGTTTTAATTCAGATTTGTTACAGTTGTAATGGCAATCATGTCATTTGGTTTATATAGGCTTTTATTTTTGTATAGATTCTTCTATATTTTGTGAATGTGAGAACGTTGTAGGCCTAACTTGTAGACTGTAGATTTGTAGACCTTTCTATATTTTGTTGAGTACATGTTACTTGTTGACAGGCCTATACTGTCCTCCTATATCTATCAACACTGTAGTTTGAAACATTGTATAAGCCCCTTATTTTTGAAAGAGTAATCGTGGAGTTTCTTGCCGGCTCTTCTTTAGAGGAAACGACCAATTGGAACCGTTCACCTAGCTTCTGACGTTTCATAAGTGCCCATGTAGGTTTATGTGAAATAAAAATATTTTTATTTTGAGTAGCGATGTTGGTCCCACGCATGGTCTAAAAAAATAAGGTCTGGCATTCCGGGAGTAACACATGCTTATGTCACTATCCAGTTGGCACTTTATTGCAACAAAACACGAATTATGGAAACATTATCAGTCTCCATTCTGTTAAAAAAACAATATTAACCATTTAAATTGTCGTTTCATTATTCTAATCAAACGAAACAATTCAATTTAAACAATACCAAAGTTATTGTTATTTAAAACCACTGTGTCTTATCGGATTCTCACAGGTAATAAAGGCGATTGGGGAGTTATTATTACACACTATTGGTAACACAGCGGTGATGACGTAGGGTTGTGTCTCCGTGACCGGAATGCTATACCTGGCGAAGTATAATTATTATACCATGGTCCCTTGGAGAAAGGTGTTCAGTTTGATGGTCTGCACCACACTCTTCAATATGACCACAACTTTCTGATACATGCTGTAGAGTGTAGATGAACGAAGAGAGAGAGAGAGAGAGATTATTATTAACGTGAACGTACTCCACGTAAGGATCGCAGCAGGTGGCGTTCTGTAATTTCTGCCTACTCCCCTGGAAAAAAGGCGTGATTATGTGTTTAAACAATTTTCACTTCGCTTTGCGTCAGGTACCTATTTCTAAATTAAGGGTTACCAAAACCTCGTTCTATTGAAGTCCTAACTAAACATTATTAAATAAACGGACTATATCGTTATTAAATTTAGGGTAATATATTTTAATTGATCCTATGCAAACTTGTTGAACAGAAGGACAACAAGTTTGTGTGAGTCAACAAATAAAAAGTGTCCATCATTTTCTAATGAAACATGCACGGATATGCATTAAAATACCGTTATTTAAATAAAAAATAATTTACCTTTGATTTTAATTCTGATTTTGATCTTAATTTTATAAGTTTGCAATTTTATTTTATATTTTATTTTGTACTATGGCTTGTGTACTTATGGATATTTATCTGAAATAAATGATTAGATTGATTTTCAGCTGTTTCATTTGACATAAATTGATATGTATTATAAAGTCCATGAAACAAGCTAAAAGAAAAATATGGTGAGTACAATAGAGCCAAAACTTAATTAAAAGTGTTACAAAGCGACTCTACGTCAGTAATTTTTCTGGCAGCACGATATATAATGGGGAAATGTTCGTTTTAAAACTAATAAGGTAATCAGACGGCACGTGTTAGTGACTACGACCTGGATTTTGTAAAGCTAGTCTTTACGACTTCGAAGGGAGCGGTGATTGGTCCTTATACAGGGTGTAAATTTGAATCTGAAGTAATGAAGGTCGCTTGATCGCAAATGGGCTGTTTTGTAAAGAGCAGTGCAGTGGCGGTCCAGGAGGTCAAGTGAGATCCGGTGGTGAAAACTGGCATGTCCTGGAACCAAAATTTCGAAGACATCTTGTGACATTCACTAACCGGCACTAGCCCTACTATCACGTGTTAATACCATCATGGTTCCATTGCGAAAAAGGGATAGTGCTATCACTCATATATAGCTCCGTCTCTCTTTCACGCTGGAACAATGATGGCTTTAACATGTCATAGTACGGCCGCTGGTCTCACGTGGCGGATTACGGTCCACTCCCTCTCACAGAGAGGAGGCCTGTCTGTGCCCACCAGAGGGAGCGCTAAAGACTGATTATGCTATGCTATTGGCTGTATTTAAAGAAACTCCACGAGTGGCATTAGAGGGCTTCCAGTTAGTGCGACGCACCTTGGACACTGGATAAGTGGACAGTCAACCTTGTCCAAGTCCTGCTATTTGGCATCACCTGGATTCAAGAAAAATACTATAAGATACGTGGAACTACTAGTCAAGTAGCATTTGAAATACATAAAAATGATTTTTAGGGTTCCGTACCCAAAAGGTGCTAACGGAACCCTATTACTAAGCCTCCGCTGTTCATCAGTCTGTCTGTCTGTCTGCTTTATCTCATGAACCGTAATAGGTAGACAATTGAAATGTTCACAGTTGTGTATTTCTATTGTCGCTATAACAACCAAAAATTAAAATAAATAAAGTAAAAATTAAAGAGATACAAGAAACGTGTTTTTTTAAACATGTAAAAAGTTACACAAAATTGTTGTACGTGTAACCGTTGTTTTTTGTTGCTTCATAAAAATATTGAAAAACTGTGCGAAAAGTGTTAGGTAGTGCCGTTAAAAGTGTAATTCGCATGGACATACTTTGAACTATAGACTTGCAACAATAATATGGTGTTCGAGTGCGTACTTTAAAACATCTAGACAAACTTAAATCGATAAAGAATCTGAGTTACCGTCAGTCGCGATAAAACGCGTAAGCGCCTCGTATTGCATGACGCTTACGACATTCTTCTCGCGAACTCACTGTGACCAGCTGTCGAGTTATCTACCGCGGGCCTTTTTTAATGTGTGCTTTTGCTTCGAGAACCGGGCCTTTATTAGTGTGCAGAAGTGCAAACTGCAGTACCCAACTGCGGTACAGTATAATAAAAATAAATAATATAATATTTATAACTATTAAAATTAAACAAAATTATTAAAAAAAAACAACATGGCTTTGACATCACGGTCGTGGGGTTGCTGTGCAGACAATAATTATTCTGAAGATAAAAAATAACTCTTTAATTGCATGAGTTGCAATAAGTCATTATATTTCGCGTTCCTGTCTATCCCGGTGATTCCTGTTGATTCTAAAGCGCATCGTAAATGGAAATGTTCAGGTTGCATAAATCTACACCAAAGGTACACTAAATCGGAACGTGACCACAACAAGAGGAAATAAGAGACCGGCCTTGAATTCTCCCCCTCAAGCGACACCTGTAACTACTGAGGAAGTGCGTGCCATTATCCAAAAAGTTATGAAGACAGAATTCGCTTCCATGCTTCAGCAAATCAATAACACTATAATCAACGTCGTTAAGAAGGAACTCGAACGTATAAAGCATGATATTAGAGTCTAGAGAGTATCCTTTTACACTAAGGAGTTTCAAGAGTATCAATCCAAAGAAAAGGAATTAAAAAATGCCATGTCAAACTTTGGGAAGAAAATTATTATCTTAAAAACTCAATGGCGGACCTAAGCCTCCGCATAAATTACCTGAAACAACAAACTCGTTCAAACAACCTCCAACTTCAATGCCGACCCGAAAATAAACAGGAGAATTTTTATACTGTAGCTAAGCAGTTGGGATCAGTTGTCGGATGTGTGCTAAGCGACAATGACATTTTTCACTGCATACGCGTAGTCAAACTCCAAGGTACTAACACCCGCCCACAAGGTACACAGGTACAACGTACTAGGTATGTGTACACAGGTACACAAGGTAACACCCGCCCGCGCTCCATCGTGGTCCAGCTGGCCTCTATAAGAATTCGCGACAACCTCCTGGCTTCGACTATCGATTATAATAAGGAAAAAAAAAATACCGAGTAACTCAATAGTGCAGATCTTGGGATAGCAGGCGACAAAAAGCCGGTATATGTACTCGGACACTAATATGCGCTCCATGCTGCCACTAGACTAAGGGCAAAGGTTAAGGGGTACAAATTTGTCTGGGTAAGAAATGGCAGAATTTTTATCAGGAAGACCGCCCAAGCCGACCATATTTTGATAAAGAACCTGGACTCTTTAAATAAGTTAATATAATTAAATACGCCTTATTATTTGTGTTCGCTCGGGTAAACTAAACATACACGTTATTGTGAAAATACTATTTCTCAAAATTCGATAGTCTGCAAATATTATATCAGAACTGCAAAGGTTTGCGAACAAAAACGCACATGGTCTATCGCAATGTATGTGGTATTAACTACGATGTTGTCATTCCTTCGGAGACTTTAAGCTATTCGAAGACACTATACGTAGTTTACAGGAGAGATAGAAAAAGTTGTTGCATACATAGTGGTAAAGAGGGTAGGGTAGTATTGATAGCTGTTAAAGAAATATGTTGTAAACGCGCTGTGCATTTCGCGAGTAGTTGTGAAGACCTTTAGGTGACCCTGGTTTTCCTGTAGCTAAGTCTTTTCGTCGAATGGCTCTCTGTGCAGTATACCTGCCACCACCTGTACGCATATCCTAGGTACTTGGAAAATTTCTTAGATAAATGTAATGCAGCATTTGAAGAACTTAACGACTGATGCGTATATATCATAGGTGATTTCAATTTAGGTAATATCGACTGGAACTAGACAACAAGAAAAACTGTAACGATAATACACACTGCCTTGCTCGCACATACATACATAAACAGAGTGTAAGCAGAGTGTGCAGAGTGTGAAGCAGGTTACAACCTGTCGGGAGCAAGTTTCGATTTTACCGAAATGACTGAACCGCACCTTCACGTTATTGGATGAAAGCTCCAAAATATTTAGTACAATACATAGGACCACCCACTACTTGCACCATGGTGTTTTGGTAATAATAGGTCTTTACCTATGAAATTGCCGTTTTGTATGAAAAAATTTAAACAATTTTTTTTCATGAATTTTTTATTTGTATTAATCGAAGTAATCACCCATGCAATCAATGCATCTTTGCCATCGCAGTGGCAGTTTATTGATGCCCTTCTTAAAGAAATCAGCTGGACGGGAGGCAACAAATTCTTCAAAGGCATTTTGTACTGCCTCTCAGGTATTAAATTTTTTTCCCGCCAAGAAGTTATCCAAATTCTGGAAAAAGTAGTAGTCTGTAGGCGCAAGGTCTGGTGAGTAGGGCGGATGACGGAGGGCTTCCAACCCCAGTTCTTGCAACTTGGAGACCGTCTGCTGTGCAGTATGAGGTCGCGCGTTGTCGTGCAGGAGCAGCGGAGACGAGCGATTGACCAATGCTGGTTGGAGATGCGCCAGCTTCTCCATCATTGTGTTCAGTTCTTCACAGTACACATCTGCAGTAATGCTCACCCCGTTTGGTAAGAAGCTGTGATGAATCACACCGGCGCTAGACCACCAAACAGTGACCATCACTTTTCTAGGGGTAAGTTTTCGTTTAGGGCATTGTTTAGGTGCTGAACCAGGATCCAACCAACTTGCTGAGCGCTTACGGTTATCAAACAGAATCCATTTTTCATCGCAGGTAACAATGCGGTTCAAAATTCCTTCATTTGTGTGTCTGTTGAGCAGTGCAAGGCACGTCTCGACGCGTACTTCGCGCTGGCGATCATTGAGTTCGTGGGGCACCCATTTGTCAAGCTTTTTTACCTTGCCAATTTGACGCAAATGGACCAATATTGTTTTGACGCTAACGTCGAAAGCTGCTGCTAATTCAGCCGTAGATTGTGTATCATCAGCTTCCACAATCGCCTTTAATTCGTCATTGTCGACCAAAGTCTTCGGACGACCGCGAGGTTCATTTTTCAGGTCGAAATTTCCAGAACGGAAGCGAGCAAACCAATAACAGGTGGTGCGTTGGTTTGTAGTGTTAGCTCCGTAAACGTCGTTGATGTTGCGTGCCGCTTGTGCCGCGTTGCTGCCACGACGGTACTCATATTCCATAATTACTCGAATTTTTAACGTATCCATGATGACGAAAAAGATTGAAATGCGATGAAAATGTAACACTAATCAATAAAGAAATGACTACTTTTAGAAAAAAAAATCCATGTTTTTAAAATAAAATTAATTTGAAATTAGAATTCTTAGCCAAACAAAAATTATTTTGATTTGAAATGGCCAGTACTGCAGAACGGCAATTTCATAGGTAAAGACCTAATATAAGCAGAGCCAAAATACGGTTACGATATCTGCCCCTAGTCTTGCTCGAGCCAGCCCGCGCCGCTGAGCCTGTAGCTGCCTGTGGCTTGCTGCCCTCCCCCAGCGACGCGACGAACGCCCTAAACTGAGTTCCGTACCCCACACGGGGTGCCCGTAGCGTGTAGTTGCCTAGTTTGCAAGTTGTTTAAGCCCTGGCTGGGGGCCTTAATTTATTAAGGTATCAACAGGCATGTCCGGTTAAGCAGCCGACAGCAATATTGTCAATGGAATGCCTAACTTTCGTAAATCAAATTGTGTACCCATTCGTAAATACTTAAAAGAACTCAACTGGGAGTAATTATTTTAGGTACAGCATGACGTCAATGTGATGGTGCAGGTATTTTACGATATTATTAATATAGCTGTTGTAACGTTACGATTAGCCGAATGAGTGATGAAGTGAGATTGCAGAACGATCAGTATATTAAGTTGGTTGGGGCCCATTCTGATTACGGTAATGTATTCAACGGAGCCTCTAATGGACGGTCATTATGATACCGGAGGTAAAAAGGTCACGCGACGATTATATTTCAAAGAATTTAATTTGGAACGAAATAATGGCGTAGTGTTATGATGCAATTTTTTAAAGTCAAACGTTTTGTTAATTTCAGGAGAGTGCTGGATTTTCTTGTGTCAAGTAGAATACAAAAAAGGGTAGACGAATGGCCATGTCATGAATCAATCCATACAGAACAAAAATAATAAATGAATCACGTCAGTGAACAGGAAAACACATAAGCATTTTGTTATAACCCCTCAACACTTTTCGGTGAAATTAACGCAAAATAAACAAATAATAAAAGTCATTCATCATGTTTTTTGCAGCAAACAAACTTTGTGTGATTCGAACACAAAGCGAAATAAGGAAAATAGACGTATTATGTCGTTATACAACCAACCTGTCATTGTGTGTGTGTATGCTCTACTGTTGGGTAAGGGTCTCTTCCCATGCAGACAAGGAATACTCTTTTTTTAAAGAGTAAGACCTTCAATCTCTGTTTTATTTATGGGTATACTAGGTAGTGTACAGCCAGGGATTTTTTTGTTAAGGAAATTGTTACCCTATGTCAATTTACCGTATTATATGCATTTCATACAACTGTCTAAGAATGACATTTCGCACCTTTAAAGACAAACCGTTAGGTACTAAAATTTAGCACAAGAGCTTAAAAGAAAATGCACGGCTTTTTCGCAATATAATTTAGTAGCAGTAGTTTAGTAGTGGTAGTAGTTTAGTAGTTTTGTGTAGTATGTTTTGTAGTTTAGTAGTTGTTCCGGGTCTGGTTGTTTGTGTATGTGAGTTTGAATGTTTGTAAACGCACCCACGATACAGGAGAAATTCCTAGAGTGGGGCAACGTTTTAAAAAAAAAAAAAAAATTGTTATAGTGTGAATAAATATCCATCATTATGACCTGAAAAGCTTTGATCAAAAGATAGCTCAAAGCACCATAATCTTAAATTCTATTGCGAAAAAGCCCTGCATTTATTTTATTTAAGCTCCCGTGTAAAATTTTATATTTTCGTTCAGTAACGGTTCGTCTTTAAAGGTGCGATTTGTGATGCCTGTGTCCCAGCAGTGGTAATATTATAGGCTGATTATGCTGTGGTAGGAACGATTCTACAGGTTCAAACCGTTCCTGAGTCGTGTAAAATTAATGATATGATCATGTTGGGCATACAGCTAAAACCATCCCTAAGGACCAATTATCTTTATCATTCTGATTTCATAATAATAATGAATGAGATCGAGTTACAAGTATAGGAAATAAGTTCTGATGGATACATTTTTAGGATTAGGTACGTATTTCATTTTATTGTTATTTAAAGTAATATTCATTTGTTTGGAACTCTTCCGGCTTATTTTGTGTTGTGAGTGGACAACGGTGCGGTCTAATGAAAATGTATTGACAAAAATTTAAAAGATGATTTAGTCATGTTGAGAGGATCAGTGAAAGGAGACTACCAATAGGTGCGAACATGTGAGTGTAAACGCCGGGAAGTGACGCCGTAGAAGAACATAACATTCAAAAACATAGTCAGCCTATAATGTTGCGACTGCTGGGACACAGGCCTCCTCTCTGTGAGAGGGAGTGGGCCGGGACCACCACGCGGGCCGGGTGCAGATTGTTGGATGCCCCAGGGCTTCGAATTTTTGGTTCTATGACATGCCGTTTTCATCACGATGTTTTCCTTCACCATTTTTTTAAAGCAATGGCGATAAATTAATTTACACAAAGTAAAGTGTCTGCTTGGGATCGAACCCACGACCTACAACATAATACATAGTGACCTTATTGGTGACGTTCTTCAGAAAGGTCTAGGTGCGTAATACTTAACGAAACCGGCGCGCGTGTGTGACCAGATGCATGAACGTAAACGAGGCAAAAGGAGTATGTATGGAGCGTA
Organism: Griposia aprilina; assembly: GCA_916610205.1. Taxonomy (NCBI): domain Eukaryota; kingdom Metazoa; phylum Arthropoda; class Insecta; order Lepidoptera; family Noctuidae; genus Griposia; species Griposia aprilina. The sequence continues at coordinate 17,785,597 of OU744290.1, read as the reverse complement.
GGTGATGGTGTTCTGTAGTTTCAGCCAACCCCCATGGGAAGAAGCCGTGAGCTTATGTATTTTGTGAACGTTTCACAGTGGGGACTACGGAAATACCTACCACAATTTAGTTTATACACTGACCTAAAGTGAGTTAAGAAAGACCTCAATAGTAAACGGCGACAACAAGTTTATTGATTCATAAACAGAGAAATTTCATTGAATAAATCTAGTTTCAAGGAAGTTGGTGTTATTAATCTCTTGATATAAATGATTGCTGGAAATTTTCAATCTATTAGTAAAAGAGGCTTATAGAAATGGGAATTCAATTAAAATTCATTAGCATAATCAAATATTATATTCTCTATATTAATTTAGTGTCAAAGCCTCGTTACTTAAGTATTTATTTGTGTTTGTTCTTCGGTTCGATAATGTCCGGATAGCTGTTTTGACAGTTGAAAGTGGCCGGTCAATATTTTAGAGATGCTATAATACTGCATACTAAACTGTTCTGTGTTAAGTTCTTCAAAGTTTAAAAGTAACCGTAAGTAGGTAAACGATGTTTGAGTATTTACAGTGTCACATCAAAACATGAATACGAAGGTATGATAAGCTAATTTAATTAGGTATACCTAATTTGATGGATCGTAATAGCCCCATGGTTGAAGCCTCGCCTTCATGCAAGAGGGCCAGACAACTACCAGTGTGACTTTTTCAATGCTTAAGTACTTTCTGAGGTTTATCTTGAACATTACAGACATCGGTGAAGTAAAGTTACATGATTAGTCAACTACAAGTTCAGATTTCCTCACGAAAGAACGAACTATACTATAAGTCTGAAATCGCAAACCAGCCTAGAGCAAGTGTGCTAATCAATCCTCATGCCTTCTCTGTATGAAAAGTGGCCTTTCTCTGTAGTGGAAAAATAATAAGCTGATGTTATTATTATATTATGCATAATTTTGGTTTCACTGCCCCTTAAGACGATACCCCGACCAAAACCTTGCCATAGTGCGTTATTCAGAGGCTATTAACTCATTCACTATGGGTAATAAACTACATCTAAAAGCACATTATTAATGTTCGATATCCTATCACCACATTGCACGTTGTTATTTTTTTTATGTGTTATAAATACATTTAAAATCTCCTTGTAAAAAAGTGACTAAAATTATTGATTTCATGAATCTTTTGCTAAAGGTGACGTTCTATTAATTTGAGGATTACACTAATGGATAGATAATTTAAAAATCTAAATAATTCACGTGTTATTTTATTTCAAAACATCGTTTGTCTTTTTTTATTAAAATAATTTAATTTTTTTGTGAATTCCATGATCAATGAGCGTGCGCAGGGAGCGAGACAGAGCGAGACTCAGTCACGGGACAGAGAAGGACCGAACGCTCAAGGTCGTTTAGTCGGGGAAGCGCCTTAAAGGCCGGTTTGTATAGCCTAGGTTATATAGCCTATAGCCCACATTTCGCCACATTTCGCCAGTTATGTTTAAGTCCCATGTAATAGGGGGCGAGCCTATTGCCATCAACCGGGCACAAATCCAGACTCCGGGCTGCTACCGAGTAATTCCAGATGGAAAAACCCGATAACACTTAAAGAAGATGTATCTACTCGTAACTGTGGCTTCGCCTCACCAAAGTAGGTAAAGATCGTAGGAATCATTGCTATTTATTCTATTTATCAATAGTAAATTGTTAGGATTGAGTTTCAGTCACAGAAATCTAAATAATATTATTTTGATTTCTGTGGTTTCAGTCTTGTCAGTTATTCTAATATCGTGACTGTAAGTATAAAACAAAATCGCTTTTCGTGTCTATTTGTGGTTTCAGTCTTGTCTGTTCTCTATTATCGAGATTGTAAGTATAAAACAAAATCGCTTTTCGTGTCTGTTAGTGGTTTCAGTCTTGTCTGTTCTCTATTATCGAGATTGTAAGTATAAAACAAAATCACTTTTCGTGTCTGTTAGTGGTTTCAGTCTTGTCTGTTATCTATTATCGAGATTGTAAGTATAAAACAAAATCGCTTTTCGTGTCTGTTTGTGGTTTCAGTCTTGTCTGTTATCTATTATCGAGATTGTAAGTATAAAACAAAATCGCTTTTCGTGTCTGTTAGTGGTTTCAGTCTTGTCTGTTATCTATTATCGAGATTGTAAGTATAGAACAAAATCGCTTTTCGTGTCTGTTAGTGGTTTCAGTCTTGTCTGTTATCTATTATCGAGATTGTAAGGATAAAACAAAATCGCTTTTCGTGTCTGTTAGTGGTTTCAGTCTTGTCTGTTATCTATTATCGAGATTGTAAGGATAAAACAAAATCGCTTTTCGTGTCTGTTAGTGGTTTCAGTCTTGTCTGTTATCTATTATCGAGATTGTAAGTATAAACAAAATCGCTTTTCGTGTCTTTCTGTATGATCGCCTAGTTCGTCTAAACTACACAATTGATTTTGATACGGTTTTCACCATCATTTAGAGAATTTATTCCGGAAGGTTTGTTTGTATGTCGGAAATACGTTAAATCAATCGTTTGACTTGACTAATCGGGACGCCGGTGCCACCAGGTGGCGCTGGACAGAGTCTATAACGCTCCCGTTTGACCAGAGCACAGCAGAGTTTGTTGTTGGCGGTTAAGCAGTGAAGACGTTTAGAAACTGTCGCGCGTTCCGTATAGTTGTGTCGTGTACCTACAGTGTGTGATTCGCTAGTGTGATTAATTTGATTTGAACTGCAAACGGTTTTTCTATTGCGCAATAACTAACATTACCCATAGGACGCCCACAGTAGATACAATATGACTGATAATAACGAGAGAGACAAGTAGCTTCTCCGTCGTGTATAATAACTACATTTATTATAAACCTACATATATTATCGAAATCTCGATGTTTTGTCAAGTCTTAAAAACCGTGCCAAGCGGGGCGGCTCGCTAGTTGATTTATTAATTAATAGGTAATGGTTGTCCTAGCCCTTGACAGGATTAAACGTGTCAAAAAAGCAAGAAAAAAAAAACTGATAGTTTACATTTAAAACATTACAACATCACGCCTGTAATCCCCGAAGGTTTAGGCAGAGGTGTACTTGTACTACACCCACATTTCATCAGTTATGTTTAAGTTCCACGTAACAGGGGGCGAGCCTATTGCCAAAATATAATATCTAAAACATTTTATAAGTAAAGGGCTTATGTTTTCCGGAACACTGTGTTTTAAATAACTCTCTAATAAACCAGCAGGCTTATTACGTATTTTGCATGGTTTTTGGCTGCTGATCGACAGTCATCGTCTAGCATAATAATAATAATAATAATAACGTTTATTGTGTCCAAAAAATTATACATGAACAATTTTGGGTTTGGAGTCTTCATTTAAGCAATGCCTGTATTAGAGGACTCCGCTCCTTCACAGCAGTAAGTACTTACTTAAAACACAATAAAAAACAGTATAAAACAACAAAAAATACAGTAAAAAGACAAATTATAATTATGTGAACTTGTGTGAGCGTGTGCATGAGTGTGTATGTGCTGTTGAGTGTGCATGAGTGTTTTGGATGTGTGATTGTATGAGTATGTGTGTGTGAATGTATGTGTAGGATGAGCGGGTCGTATACTTGTTAAGATACGTTTTGTAGGAGAGCTTCCGTATTATCATATGTCAGTGGTTTTATCCAGTCAATCAACATTTCTTTACTTAAATGATAAGATTTTTCATATATGAAAAATTCTTTATTTATTTTGTTATATAATTGAGCTGATTGTTTACTAAATTGCGTAGATCCGAATTTGGTCTTGGTTAAAGGTATTTGAACTATATTGTGTTTTCTTCTCCTAGAGAGTATATCCGGATTGTAAGGTAAAGTTTTGTGCATTTTTAAAATAATTTGTGTAATGTATAGTTTCCTAACTGACAGTACATCACTAAGTTTGTAGAGGTTCTCTGTAGAATATCTCCTTTTTTTAAAATACATAATTTTGAGCAGGGCTCGTTGTGCTCGCTCCAATTGGATGAAATTAGATTTTGTTGCCCCACCCCAAACAGGAATACAGTATATCAATGTTGATTGCGCAAGAGAAATATAGACTTGAGTGAGCACATTTTGAACAGTAGGCTTACCGCTACTCTGTATAGACCTAGGGAGCACGTGACGCAGATTCTTAAAAATCCAATTTAGCTTGCGGACCCGATTCGCCACCTGCTCAAGATGGGGGTACCAACACAATCTCTGATCCAGCATTACCCCTAAATATTTTGTGCTATAAACTTTGCCAATACTAGAACAGTTACAATTATCAACATTATTACCATCACAAGTGTGTATAATGATTCGAAAATCGCCGGTTGGTTGAGTACGATTGCAAATGCTGAAACTTATAAAGTTTGTTTTGGAGGCATTTAATGTGAGAACATTAGAATTAAGCCAATTCGCAACCTGGGACATTCCCAACTCAGCACTACGCTGCACATTATGCCATGACCTACCACAGAAGATGACAGCTGTATCATCGGCGTACGACAGGACTTTGGCATTAGGAATTTTCATGTTACACAGGTCGTTTATGTATATCAAGAAGAGCGTTGGACCTAATACACTACCTTGGGGGACGCCGTATGATACATCTGTGACATCACTTATATGTTGCCCCACTTTGACACTCTGCTTCCTATTTGAAAGATAATTCCTAAACAGATCAAGTGCGATATCTCTAATACCTATTTTTTCCAGCTTGTTTACAAGAATAGGCGCAGAGACGGTATCGAATGCATTTTTAAGGTCTAAAAAGACAGTTAGGCACTTATCTCCGTTGTCAAGATGATTTGCCACTGAAGAAGTTAGTGATATGACGGCGTCCTCAGTGGAAATACCTTGCCGAAAACCAAACTGTGAGTCGGAGATGATATTGAATTTGTTTAAGTAATTAAGAAGCCTAACATTTATTAATTTTTCAATAATTTTGGATATACTAGTAAGAACAGAAATTGGTCTATAATTGGTAATATCGCCTCTACCCCCACTCTTGTGCACAGGAGTAATAATGGCTATTTTTAACGGGTCAGGGAAGATGCCAGACTTAAAGCAGAGGTTCGCAAGATGAGCTATGATAGGGACGGCTTCCATGCCTACATACTTTAAAAATTTCGTAGAGATGTTGTCCCAGCCAGGGGCACTGTCAGCTTTTAGGTTAATTAATATTCTGTATACTTCGTTGGCGTCAGTTTCAAAAAGCACAAAAGAGTTAACTAGATTTGATGCGTTACTGCTGTGATCGAAGGCATAATTGACGGTAGTAGGTAGGATTTTTTGAGCCAGGTCATGGCCAATTTTAGAAAAATAATTGTTGATAAAATTTACTGAATCAGACGGGGTTGGCTGAAGTTTTAACAATTCTGCATCATAATTATTTGTTTTCTGTGAGTAGGTAATAGCTTTTATGTTTTTCCACAGTAATTTATTGTTATTAACTGATTTTGATAGCAGATTCCTTTCATATTCTCTTTTTAGTTTTTTAATCAAATTGTTACAGTAGTTTCAGCATACTTCTAATACTTCAGCATACTTGGCTGTTCAATTGCGATAACCTTTTTCCTTGTTTTTTATCGCTTGCCTATCGCTTGCTGATTACTAAGTACAAATTAGTCTTATAATTCGAAAAACTTTACCTAAAATTGTGTACATTTATCTCCGTCGTGTATCGTGTGTTCATTTTCAGTGTATTCTATCTAGCTATATCAAGGTATGATGTTTGCGTATTGAAAGAAATTTAGAAAATACTGATTTATAACGTTAGGCGATAGATCACGCGATGACTGCGCGATAATTGCTGATTGCTATTTTATACTTAATAAGCCTGCAAGCCACACGCACTCCCCATTTAAGGCTCGTACACACTGGCGCGACGCGACAGCGTGACACAACGGCACCGCGTGCCGCGCGACGTGCGGCGCCTTTGTGTCGGGATGTCGCGTCGCGCCAGTGTGCACAAGCCTTTAGGTTTGAAGCTACGAGTACGCGGCGAGCTCGACTTGTCGGACTAGTTGAATGCGGCTGCCGTGCGCCAGCCGGGTCGCACTTCACTCGCCGCGTAGCATCGTCAGTTCGTACTCGTATTAACTAAAATGAAGGCAAAAGCATATTGCATTGCATTCGGCTGATTAAACTATACCAAGGATTCGAATCTCATGTTTGTCACACATCCAAAGGACATCGAAAGGTAAAGAAATGCACGAGTACCTATAAGTAATTAGTAATTAAGTAGGTACCTCCTTACCAAATGTTTAATTTTGTTATTTTTATTTATGTCACTTGTATTTTGCGTAGTGAGAATATTAATTATTATAGTATAGTTAGGTAGGTACTTACAAGTTCTGTTTACAAGGTCAGGTTTAGCTTTGATAAGTAAGGTAGGATAGGACACGGATTGTTCGAAAGAGTTACCGTGGCCCTGGCGCACAGGCAACTGAAGGAACACGGGTGGATAATTGGGTCTAGGTTAATTTGAAACGTTATTTGTTCACAATATAGTCATAAGCACATAACTGGTAAGTAATTAAATAATCCGATTAATTATACTTTAAAAGAAGACAACGCTAACGTAGTCAGAAGAGATAAGAGTTATACAATAGAAAGAGAAGCAACTTCTAGGTGAATATAACTGTAGGCAATTATCTCTGTGCGACCAATTGAAGATTCACTCCGCAAAATCATAAACACGACACAATAAAGTGTAATTCCTGAATTGCACTTTATTGTGTCGTAGCAAGAGTCGCTATTTATTTAAATGATTTTGCGGAGTGAATCTTCTGTACTTTTACTAAACGTAAATCCTAAGTCTGCCTAATTTAATGGACGCACTACATATTATGTGCAAAAAGTTAATCCTAAAGTTAAAAATAGTTAGTCTGCTGTCGACAAGTTTACTTTTCTCTACTTAACTGTAATAAGCTGAGCTTGTTATTTAAACTCCGGGATAAAGTACTTAAACTGTGTACTTTTTCACTTCAGAATACCAAGTGTAGTTTTAGTGCTTAGCTGTTATTCTGTTAAGTTCTAGGTTTATAAAAAATACAAGGGTCATAAAAATCGAATTTAATGTTTTTTAAAATTTTTATTTATTTACATGACATTGCCTTTGGTAACGGCCGCAACTTTAAAGTCATAAGTTGTGGGTGCAAACCCAGTCAGGCACTTTATTTCGTGTAAATTATATCGCCACCACCACTCTCAAAATGGTGATGGAAAATGACGTGAGGAAACCATGTCCTGGAACCAAAAATTCATAGAAAGTGACATTTACCAACTCGCACTGGGCCCGCGTGGTGGATTACGGCCCACTCTCTCTCACAGAGACGAGGCCTGTATCTCAGCAGTGGAAACGTTATAGGCTAATTTATTATACTTATGCTTCAACGGTAAACAAATATTTATTATTATAATTCTTATGAAGAGATTTTTTATACTTTCCTAATATAAAAGTATAAAAAACCGATTTTGGCAACGCTTTCAAGCTCATAAATATTTGTCATTTTGTGAAAATAGTGGTGGTATTCACTGTAATCGTATTATAGGCCAACCACCGAGTAATCATATTGCTCGGCAAACCGGCAAAACCCATACGACAAAGAGCCTTTCTAATGTAAACTGGTAATATTTTATGTTGTTTTTTATTTTGATTTATTGAAAGGAACAGCTAACACTTACATTATAAGAACTTACAGCTAATTTAACAAAAACAATTTTAGTAATAATATAAGGCATGTATTTAACGCGGCGACAAATTAATCTGAAATTGGGATTAAAAAATAATTAAAGCCGGTAGCAAAAATAGTAGGTTGGCAGCTACAGTGAAGAATAATTTTAAGTAGAAAGTAGCAGCTTAATAATCAGTTGTTAGCTTTGTTTTAATTTAAACTGGCATCGAGTTTCTGTTTTGGCGAGGCCTCCTATTTCAGAATTTTTATTTTTGGACAAAAAATAAATCCTGGTTTATCCTGGGTTTTATCTGATTTGCATAATAAGGCGTAGCCGACGGAGCCCCGCTACGCGGGGCTCCTACTTCTGGGCGGTTTAAAAAAAAAATAACCACGAAGGGGACGGCGGGGTCTTCCAGACCCTGCCATCCCCTTCTAACCTAACCTGTCCGAGTCGGGGTGCCCCAAGTCCCGAGCTCGCTTCGCTCGCTCTTGCATCCTATCCTACTGTTAATATTAGTCGCCATGTCATTATTTATAGTACCTTGCCTATGATTTCTAGTAGCAAATAGTTAGTCGCACTTTCAGTTGTTAGTCGCCTGGAATATAATTTGCCATAACATAACCCACAACGCTGTCCACAGGTAGGCATAAAACTTTAGAGAAAAAAATAAGTGTAATCGCTAGGAACTTTAGTAGCAGTACGTGCAGTAATTACATAGATGTTTATTGTGCATTATTAAAGTAAAAATTCAGATAAAGATAACATAATATAAAATAAAATATGACCTTAGTTAGTTTGAAGATTTTCAGAAAGGGTATTTAAAATACACACATGGGTTTTATTTAATTAAGAGAAGCGGGTGAGGCTTTTAAATTTACTCATTGGACCATTAAATATATCAATATTTTCATAAGTTCCTACTATTATATATGAGTCAACCATACGGCGGACAGGTGAGCGCTGGCCAGAATTAGTTAGGCAAGAATTCACTGCAAAGTGAGTACCTGCGCGTACCTGTCGCCTGTGAAAGGTTCTAGGTACAGCGTAACAAATCATGTTATTAAGACAATTGAAATGATTTCTGACAATTTTATGTAAAATAATGGCTTCAAGGTATTTTCTTCGAAAGCTATTATTATTTCGATCGATGTTATTTTATCTTCTTCTTCTTATATGTATAGGGTGACTGGTAATTAGTGACCGATACTTAAACACATGATTGTACTCATCATAGCAAACAACTTTCCCAAAGAAACGATTTTTTTATTTACCAAGCTCATGATCCTAGTCACCCCAATAGAATGTTGAGTACCTAACAAGAACAATACTCTATCAGCTGTAATTTAATTTAGTTACTAATAAAAAAAAAAACACTTGCCATGCATTATTCTTGTTTCGTTCATTTAACAACCGTACGGACCGCTCGCGTGCTATCAGCTGTTACGTAACTTGACCCCGTTCCGTCTCATGTTAATGAATGAAAAGAGATTAATGCATGCATGGTACAAGTGGAATAATTTTGTTTGTAAAAAGGGATTACTAACTAAATTAAATTACAGCTGATGGTGTATTATTCTTGTTCGGTAAATTAAAAAAAAAAACCTTTCTTTGCGAAAAATGCCTTAGGATGCTTTATTTTGTAATGTTGTGCACGAAAACTTAAATAAATAAAATAAATAATACTGTTACTAGCAACAACTCTATAAATAAACCAGACACATCAAAAATGGAAACACACAAATGCCAACACCAACCTATATAACTTTGCAGAGGATCAGAGGACCAATATTTACGTTAACCTTTCCAAAATGCAAACAAATGACCAAGCCGTTTCTGGGAAAATTTTAGGGTTCCGTAGTTGAAGAGCAAGAACGAACGCTTTTGCTATCGTAGCCTGTTTGTCCGTGTATGGCATACTTACAGCAAATACAGGATGTTCAACCTGTTACCAAATTTGCGTTTAAATTTTAATTCCGTTTTTTCCTACACTTTTCTATGAAACAGCAGTTTTATATTTTGATAACTTACTAAAATTTTCATAATGCTGAATTCATGGTTTCAGTTAGCGCGTCGATGTGCCATCCTGTATAATGTTTTTCCCCTTAATTTTCAATTTATTTATAAACTTTTCTTAAAGTTAAGAGTTGTTTGAACATAAAAAATGTTCAAGCAGTCGCTAATCATTACTTAATTTTAAGCAACGTTTAGACATAGCATAAAAATATTGGGCCAAGTTTTTACAAGAATTTTCAAACATAATGTTTTTTTCTTTGTAAAAAAAGGCAATAAGTCTCGCGGTCATTACTGTAGAATAGTCAAATAATAAATTTATTTATTTATTCATCTAAGGTTTTATTTCGAACGAAAGAGTATTTCTTCAATTGCAAGTTGCGATTGACACACAGATAGGACTGTCTAAAAGGTACTGAGTTCAATGAATGATGTTTATTCAGTAAATTCATACAAATATTATAAATGTGAGAGAAACTCGGCCTGTCTGTTTGTTACTTTTTCCCTTTTAACGCCTTAACGGCTGATCGGATTTAGATGAAATTTGGCACACGGATAGACCAAAACATGGGTTAGGACACAGGATAGTTTTTATGCCGGTTTTTATTCCGACCTCCACGCGAGCGAAATCGCGAGCAAAAGCAAGTCTGTTATAAATGACAAATTTACTAAGTGATTTCGATTCAATGGGTAATATTAGGTATACTATTAATTTGTTTTCAGGGTTACGTACCTCAAAAGGAAAAAACGGAGCCCTTATAGGATCACTTTGTTGTCCGTCTGTCTGTCTGTCAAGACCCTTCTTCTCAGGAACGCGTGGAGTTATTAAGCTGAAATTTATATCAAATACTCAGGTCTACTGTCCCTGTGAAAAAATCAAACTTCTAAGCCAATGTAATCAAAAGATACAGCCGTTTTTGCCGCAAATTTTCGACACTCGCTAGGGAATCAAAACCTAAAGGATACTTCCAGTCGACCAAGAATCTTCAAATTTGGCATGAAACAATGTTTTACAGCAAACATAAAGGAAAAATTCTAAAAACCTTAAATTTTTAGTTACATCACATTTTTTTTATTTTTAATAATTATAATCTTATTACCCTTTTCCTCATGAACGCGTATTTTCAAACGGCAAAGACGAAGTTATCGTCATTCAATCTGGATTTTTTGGTGAATGTAGCTGTATAACCTAAATGCGTTTATTATATTTCTTATTGTTGGTTATTATCACAGGTTTGTACGGAACCCTCGGTGTGCGAGTCCGACTCGTACTTGGCCGGTTTTTTTATATTGTGTGCCTTAACTTGGCTCAAATCAATTTATTTGTTGATTTCATATCTTTCTAAACTACGGAATCAAAACCACAGTTTCAACACAAACTTGACTGATTATGTGACAGCTAAGGGGATGCGGACCTCAGCATCTTGTAAGTAATTAAACAAGATGACACGGAGACGATGACTTGTGTTTTAGGATGCTTGTGGCTAAAGGGGACCTTTGGAGATAAAAGCGGACGTAGCAGACTGGGTTATTAAGGCCAGATCCGATGACAGTTAGGGTGAAGGATTTTTGTTGTTATATAAAGGGTGGTAGGTACAGTCACCAAAACAGATAAGTAACAGGGGTCGTCGATATAGTTGAAGTTTAGTAAGAAACCGATGAATGTTTTCGAATAAAATTGAATTTAATAAATAGAAAACAAGCAGGTCATTTATCAAATTAAATTTTATTCGAAAACATCCATAGGTTTCTTACTAAACTTTACCTATACCCGACGATCCTGGTTACTTATCACATTTGCTGACCGTACATCGACGCACAACTTGCTACCATGGATTCAGAACAGGATTCTGAACACACCAACATTGAAAATTTAAGCTCGGTTATTAAAAAAAGATCTGCTGTTCTTTACATTTTGACCGGGTAGGTATTCCATTTTTCTATGAAACAGCTGTTTTTCTAGGATTCCGTATCTAAAGTGTAAAACGGGATCCTATTACTAAGACTCCGCTGTCCATCATGGCTGTGTCTCATGAACCGTGATAGTTAGACAGTTGAAATTTTCACAGATGTATTTCTGTTGCCGCTATAACAACAAATACAAAAAAGAACAGAAAAAAGGATTGTGTGGTTTTATGAAACCACGGTAAAAGTGAAACTTTTTTTCACATTAGAGACATTTAACTAAAAACCTCCTTCCTTTCACTTTATCCCTACTCCGCAGCCGACCGTCACGCGACATGCAACACGCAAACAAAAAAGTTTGAGACGATGTAATAAAAGTTTCACTTTAATAAAATAAATATTTAAGGGGGCTCCGATACAACAAACGTGTTTTTTTGCCGTTTTTATAGATAATGGTACGGAACCCTTCGTGCGCGAGTCCTACTCGCACTTGGCTGGTTTTTTTTTATAACCGACGAATAATTTGTACGCTAGGGGGTCTAGAATCAGCTCGCTGTCCGGTAAGGACCAGGCCCGGGTCGACGGCGCGTTGTGTTCCACGCGCGCCTCAAAGAGATGTCAGCATAATTGACGGGTTCCGATAGGGCCGATGCCTGCCGGGGTCGCGGATTGTTCGAAAGAGTTACCGTGGCCCTGGCGCACAAGCAACTGAAGGAACACGGGTGGGTTTTAGTCAGTAAGAGTCTGACACGCCCTTCCGCTCCGCCCAGAGCGGGAGAGATCATTTGAATAAAAAAGAAAAATATGGGTCTAGAATCAAGTACAGAATTTATGGTTACAGTTTGCACGTTGACATCCCTGCCATCCTGTACATTCAAAAACCACGAACGCGGTTTAAAAAAAATTGGACTGGCAGTGGAGGTAGTTTTAATTGTTTTTTTCGGTTTTACTTGATCTACACGAGAAATATTGATGCTGTGACAAAATATTAGCAAGTTTGGTGGCAGTGCTGACAGCCCAAAGATTGACAGACGCACGATAATAATTCATCGTGTTTCATTACTCAACTTTTGACAGGTTTGAGATTCAATTGGTGATACCTACAAACACCAACCAGAAACTAGGCGCGGTGACATCATTAATAATCTGGCTAACTTTAATTGTTATTTAATTACAGTATTTAGAACACCTAATTGATATCTATCTCAAGTTATTCAAGACTAAAACGAAACTTGAATTAGAATTATTTAGAGGTAGGAAACTGAATTTAGAGTTTCTAAGTTTGATAGGGATGGCCCAACGAAATAGGTCGTTTAGTTTAATTTCTGCGACTCAAAACAAGAATTTCAGTCATTTAGAAGTTTAGGTCATCGTGGGCCATCCGCGTACTAAGTGTGATGGTCGTCTACGTATCATGATGGCTGTGTAGCTGTATCCACATCGCCACATGCGCGCTACACGTCATACTGACGTCACGCAAATCCTGCATCGCGCAAACAGAGTTTACCGCGCGACTAGCATATATACAACATCTCGACATCAACCGTCGGGCAGTTGCCCACCAGACTCAACACCCGTCTGGTCGGAGGATCCTCCCTTTTCTATAGAGTATGAGTGAACTTTACACCCTGTTCCTCATACCTCTACACCTGTAATGTCAATGTACAAGCTGGAGACGACAATACGAAAATAAATTAAACTGCGTAATGACATTCTCAGTCTGTATACGAAAATTCAATCAAATATATCCAATAGTCTGGTCACTATAACTATTCGGCTGATCGGCAAAATCCATAATCAGCTAATCACTATTATATAGTTCGTTTTAAAAAAATCACTTTTTAATTTCGTTGCTAGGATTGATTTTAAAGGATGTCACCAAAATCTGCCCAAACGAAGTACCGAGGTACACTTAGTGGTATAAAATACACTAGATTACACTTAATAACATTGCATTTATATAATTTTCTTAAAATAACTTTTAACATCATAAAAAGAACGCCATTTTGGCATTCTATCACTGGCACAAGCACAACAACCTTACATTAAAAAAAAAACATGTTGACAGCTGTCTGCGTCGGCTTCAGTCCCTGTTGTTCAAAGAGTTACTCTATGTATACGGGTACTGTTGTTTCACGAACGAACGGAATGTCATGTGAATATCAACACCCAAGTCTCAACCAAATGCAACGCAATTGTACCTGCTTTTAAAATAATTGATTTAGTAGTTTTAAATTATTTAAGGATAAAAATAGGTACAATTATTTTCGAATGCCTCTATTTTTTATCTACGATTTGGTGCACGTGTAGCTCGAGGTACATTTTTGGGCGAAGTTGTATGGTCTTTTGTTGACCTCCTTTGATAGTTTGAAAATACTCATATGCATTAGTATTGCCAGTGTTTTCATTTATTTTCGTATTGTCGTCTTCCTATTGTATGACGTACTGCATAAATTGGGACGTCATAATTATTTCTCATAATGATCAACTTCATTTTCAGCTCGTATCGTTTAATAGCTGGTTAAGGTTATATGTTTCTACGATTGTGTTTAGTTTTAGTTTACATGCAATTCCCAATAAATACTTTTTGATTCTTACTTTCTTTCAGAGTATAATACTTTTCTCCGAACCAACAACGAGGCTTTCTCTAACTACCCTATATTATTTTCATACAATCTAACAATATATTACGGAGGACAAAGTTGTTCATAGTTGGAACAGGAATCCTAATTGAACAAGTTGGGCTCTGTGAGTAATTCTGTAAGGGGGAAGGGGGTAGCAATTTTCTCTACGATCTCTATAGAGGCTTTAATAACATTTAAATATCAATAGAGTTGAACTTTGTTTTGGGGTAGAGTTGGGAAAAAAGTCTGGCAGAAAATTAAATAAATTATGGCTACTAACGAATTTGCTGACTGCTAGCCGTCAGAATAATAAAACGTTTTAGTGAATCGTTTAGTATCAGTGAAGGAATAAACAAAGTAGGTACCTAACAGAAAAACCCCTCATATATTGAAGGTCAAAAACAAAACAAAAATAAAATAAGTACTTCTAAAAACCTAAGACCTTGCAACTACAAGACTAACTTAATTATTTTATTTGTTAAATCAGACTACTGAATAAATTCAACTGACATAACCAGAAATCTATGAACCATAAACAGAAAAGTACACCTCTAGAAGGACCATAAACTAGAGGTTAATAAAAAAGGAAAGAGTATATATTATAACAATAACCCTTATTTTTGGTTTGGCCGTAGTAAAAACATATCTATTATTTTGATCTAGATACTGCTATAAAACTTTATTTGATCCGATAGTATCACGCTTGACGTTTTCAATGTAGACACGGGCAGAGGTGTACCTTCTAATTATAATATAATATGTAATTAGCTTCTGCCCGAAGCTTCGCCCGCGTAGATGGCGAAAATTATCCCAACGGAACGTGTTACCGAGACAAAAAGTAGCCTATGTTCCGCAGGACACCGAAATCCGTTCAGTGGTTTAGGCGTGAAAAGGTAACATACAGACGGAGTTACTTTCGAATTTATAATAGGTACATATTAGTTTATAATACATATTAGTATGGTTAACTTTGGATATGCGCGAGCGTGCTGTGTAAACGTAACGTAACTTAGGATGATTTTAAAATTGGAAATACCGGTTTTGCACATAATAATTATTAACTAAGTTAGAAGATTTTATTCATATCTATGGGTGATAATAAAAATACAATAAAAACAAATCCATTTATTTTCAGACAACTCAGGCCAATAGATAAATACCTTAACCTAAATATATGACGGAGAAGATCCATGTCTCTTTCGTTATTATCAGCCATATTTTAATTACTGTGGACGTACTATGGGTAATGTTGGTTATTGCGCAATAGAAAAACCGTTTACAGTTCAAATCAATTTATAATCTACGATCAAATTAATCACACTAGCGAATCACACACTGCAGGTACACGACATAACTATACGGAACGCGCGACCGTTCCTAAACGTCTTCACTGCTGACCCGTCAACAACAAACTCTGCTGTACCCTAGTCAAGCGTTAGCGTTGTAGACTCTGTCCAACGCCACCTGGTGGCGCTGGCGTACCGATTAGTCAAAGTCAAACGATTGATTTAAGGTATTTCCGACATATACATATTATAATATAAACAAAACTTGTGTTAATAAATGAGGCTTGACACTATGTTAGTAGCGCTTCACTTGACAATGTACTGCCCCGTAGAACTTCGTCTGCGGAAGCGACGGAACACCACGTCCAGCAGCCATAAGTTTTCTTCCATGACGAGGGGCAGATAACAATTAGGTAGGTACGCGCACCACGAACGCCTTGAAGTTGACGCGTTGTAGTTGATTATGCTTGTCGCAAATTTTTTAACCAAAATTATATAGAACAGTTGTATTTTCGATTAAAAATCGTTCCAATTAACGTTACGCTTACGTCGCGCGTTCATGCTAGGGCCTCTGTAAGTCTTCAGTAGTGACGGCGGTTTTTAAGGGTGAGACCACGAATTCCCTGTACTAGGTGGAGTGAAGTTTTTAGCACAGTGAGTAAAAGTATATAGATGAAAGAGGCGGTAATTTGAGGTCAGTTTTTTTTTTATGGTGTACATAACAAAGAGTATTCTATTCTATTCAGTGGATTGTAATAAAAGCAGAAGTATTTCATATTTTTATTCATATATTCATAGTCGTTTATTTGCGTTCCACAAGGTAAACAATTATGTTGAGAGGCTTACAAGAGCTAAAGCGCGGTCACTGTCGGATTGCATGTAAAAGAAAGAGACGCGCGATGACACAACGCTGGTAATTTATTGCAAAATATGAAGTAATTATGGATTTACAAAAAATCTATTCATGGGACTAAAACAATAAAACACTATTACGTTAATATGTTACTTGTAGAATAATCTGACAAAAAAATGTGAATGTTTGCATGTATATTAGTATAGTTTTTAGTCGTGAAAATATTTTTTTAGAGGTATCTTTGTATTTTTTTTCTATCATATCAAGTTAATTGTATTATGTTTTCAACACACTATCTAACTAGAATATAACCAGAAGAATATCATATATTTTTCTGATTTTGGTTGCTGCAGTGGATCATATATTTTTAGGCATTATAAATTTCCATTTAGGTCATGTAGTCCCCTTAACAAAAGGCTTTGAACTAAGAGCCGTTGTAGACCCTTATAGGTCACTGCAAAAGGTATTGTTTGTTACTTAACTAACATATTTCTTAAAGTTAAAAATCTAAATTGTGGTAATTAAAATTTAAAAATTAAAATTATACATAAACTGAGGAATTCTATTCGGTTAAAAATTTTATAACAATAATATAAATAATAACATAATTGATCAGCTATTTTCATAAAATACTAACTATTTTTCCAATAGTCGTAGGCTGGGTGGTAATATACTTTACCGAACATTCGGGTTCTGAAAGGCAGTTGCAATACAGGGTCAGTGGGTCGTCTTAGTAGGGTTAGTTAAAAGTTCTTTATAACCCTACGTAAACACTATCCCGCGAGGTAATTGCCTAACACACATGTCATGGCAACCAATCGCAAAACCTTTCATTTTGACATTCAGCCACGTTCATTGCGTTATTTACGTTGTTAAACAGACGAATCTTTCAATCTTTGTAGTTTTTCGAGAAGAATCACGTCTTTCCTCCAAAACACTCGGATTGTGATTAAAACTTTGTTACGTAATTAGGATGCTGACCTGGATAACATAATATATATATATATATATATTCATAACCCCCTAAAAACAGCTAAGCTCAAAATCAATTCACGAATTTATTTTCTTCACTGAAAAAAACATTTTATTTATGACAGCGACAAGAAGTGACCCTGAAAACTCAAGATTTAATGATTCAGTGGTTTTTGTTGGCATTGATGGATTACTTGGACCATTCACAGTATTTGAAGAGATTATTATACTTAAGGTATGTCTATATTTTAGGCTTTCTATTTTGCGGTGAAGACATTTTAGAGGTTTTTTGATGTGAAACATCTATAGCCGCGGGTAAAACCGATTGTTGGCGTGACGACGCATGCCACGGCGACTCGCCGTCACGCTATATTTTCTATACAAAATAGTTTCGATGTTTTTCATTATCTCGGTTTTCTATAGTGAGGAGTGAGAACATGAATGGCCCGCGTAACAAAAACAATAAGTGTCTTATAGCTAAATTTTATGCCATTTAAAAGTGGACCTTGAACATAGGGTAAATAAGAATGAATTTGCAATGTTAAGCTGCGCTTGCCCAGGTCAGTCTTTGGATGGGTGACCATTTTGATTATATTGTGTTTTACATTGATTAGCTCGCAACAGTGAAGCCACCAGGTTAAGCAGCACTTGCCAAGGGCAGTCTTTGGATGGGTGACCATTTTGATTGTTGATTAGCTTGCAATAGTGAAGCCGCCAGGTTAAGCAGCGCTTGCTAAGGTCAGTCTTTGGATGGGTGACCATTTTTGATGTGAAACATCTATAGCCGCGGGTAAAACCGGTTGTTGGCGTGGCGACGCATGCCGTGGTGACGCGTCGCCACACTATTAGATGGTATGTTTCACTTCTGCCAGGCGTCCCGTGACGGCTCAATATTTTTTTTTTGGTTGGCAAAGCATCGAATGATAAAAGATTTTATTTCTGTAAATAGGTTTGTACAAACACTTTTACACGTCAATCATATTTTCAAAACCAGATGAGGTCGACAACTCTGAGAAGAAAGGCCGAAACAAACTCAGAGGTCACAGTCTTTTTTAAAGTCCAGACATAATCTTGGTCAGATCATGTGAAGACCATGTAGATTTGTGTCTGAAATGGTCTTTTGAGGAAAAACCACACATATTGAGTGGACCTGTCCAGTCAGTGCACGCATTTGTCAGTAATCGTGCAGCTCAATTCAGAACTTAAGCAGCTCAACGATTCGACGAACTACCAAAGAAAGGACATTTGGGTAGGCCACAAAAATCACTCAAACTGCCAGACTATGAATAAAACTAGCTGAGAGGGGACGGAGCGGCGGAGCTGGAAAAAGCAACAATGACCCACATCTCCACGTCTTCACATTCACAATATTAAAATAATTATCATGTATTTAATCTAGCCTGCATGCTATTCACATTCACAGACAGGTTTCTCTTTAAATGTCATCAAAAATATCGTATGTTATGACTTCTCCCGCTCAGGGCGGAGCAGGAGGGCGTGTCGGACTTTTACTGACTAAAACCCACCCGTGTTCCTACAGTTGCCTGTGCGCCAGGACCAGCGTGTCATCAGCGTAACAACCGACGCTGACGCCGCTAGGGAGGTCGGCGCGCAGCACCCAGTCGTACCCGATGTTCCACAGATGCGGCCCCAGGACCGATCCCTGTGGGACACCGCACGACATCTCTCGCCGGTTCCATTCTCCCTGGTGACAGGGGTAGATGATGGCCCTGTCCGTCAGATAGGCAGACATTTTAGAGCTGCTAAGTAATTTGTAAGCCGAAAGAATTACAGTTGTTTTTTCGTTTCTAGAGAAAATTTAAGGGACTGTGTGCATTGTTTTAACGTATAATGACAATTTAGCGTGAGCAGTGGTGGCCCATTGGTAACAGCCGCGACTTATGACTTGTAGGTCGTAGCTTCGAACCCAGAAATCAAAATACAAATTACAAAACAAAAAAACACCGCCACCATCACCACTGCTCTCAAAACGGTGAAGAAAAGCATCGTGAGGAAACCGGCATGTCCTGTGAGCCAAAAATTTGACGACATGTGACATCCACCAACCCACACTGGGCCCACGTGTTGGATTATTTATTTATTTATTTATTAAAACTTTATGCACAAGTAAAAAAATACTGTACAAAGGCGGACTTAATGCCTGAGGCATTTTCTACCAGTCCAGTCGTCAGGGATTACGGCCCGCTCCATCTCACAAAAGGAGGCCTGTGTCTCAGCAGTGGGAACATTATAGGCTAATTAGAATAGAATAGAATAGAATACTCTTTATTATGTACACCATAAAAATTACAGATATAAAAGTAGAAATTTTACATAGGGTGACACAATGGGCGGTCTTATCGCTAAAAGCGATCTTTTACAGACAACCTTTGGATGTATTAAAGGTAGAAGGAGAGACAATAATGCAGGTAGTCAGTGGTGTACCATTTACATATACAACAAATACATTCATACATAAAACATATACCTATCTACATAATATAATATATACAATAATAAACATGAAACAAGAGTAAGGAAACTAAATGTAATGACAATGTTTAAGGAGAGAGGAAGTGTTTTTAACCAGAATTTTAAAAGTGCACAAAGATTGAGCACGCCTTCTCGACATGGGCAAGGCATTCCATAACCGTACTGCTTGAACTGTAAAAGACTTGTCATAAAAACTGGTGGAATTATGCTATGCTTTCAGAATTAACCGAAGATGGTGTTATTTCCAACGGTCACAAAATCTTGACGACGTGAATAACTCTATTCTTAAGGTCCAAGATTGGTTTATGGTAAATAATTTGGTACTAAATGAAAAAAAACCAAATGCATTAGATTTAAAAAAGGAAATGTAAGAAGTTGCGAATGTGACATCATTTTGAATGGAGAAAAAGTAGAATTTGTTAATCAGACGGTTTTCCTGGGAATCACGCTAGACGAGAAATTACAATGGGACCCCTTATAACATCTCTTGCTGGGCGGTTAAGCTCAGCCGCTTATGCTGTTAGGAAGATAAGACAGTTAACAAATGTAGAAACCGGGCGTTTGGTCTAGTTTAGCTACTTTCACAGCATATCATATGGCATTTTACTGTCGGATGGGGCTGCTGACATTGAATCCATTTTCGTTTTGCAAAAGAGAGCTGTCAGGGCCATTTACAATCTACGTCGTCGCGAATCTCTTAGGGAACTATTTAAAAAGATTAATATTATGACGGTATCTTGCCAATTCATAAGTGATAGACATAATTTTAATACTAGAAATAAAGATAAAATAGATCAACCATTTTTTAGATTATCTAAAGTACATACATCTTTTATGGGGTACTGTGTTAAATGTTACAACAAAGTACCTTGTGATATATTGCAATTAAATGAAAGAACATTTATTACATTTTCAAACTCATATTAAAAGTAGGTACACTTTGTAGACAAGCATATTATAAATTAGAGGATTATATCCTAGATAAGAATGCTTGGAAAAATGCTGGTCCTGCTCCATAGAACAATCTAGAGTCTAGACAAAATCAAACTGGTTGCTAATTTAATTGTATATTTTTTATGACATTGATTTTTACATTATGTATCTAACTAGGTACTTAAACTCACACACTAAATGATTACTTGTTAGTTGGAAAAATCATCTACTTTTCAATATTTCAATATGTATGTATTTTACAATTAATTTACCTGTCACTGCGTTATATTTAATTCTTATTACGAATCAAT
Organism: Griposia aprilina; assembly: GCA_916610205.1. NCBI lineage: Eukaryota > Metazoa > Arthropoda > Insecta > Lepidoptera > Noctuidae > Griposia > Griposia aprilina. Next base: position 17,764,537 of record OU744290.1, on the reverse strand, counting down.
TCTATTTTCTTATAAATTTTGACGTTCAAAAGTGCCTTTTATGTGCCTATTTGAAATAAATGATAATAAATAAATATATGACTTTGACTTTATGCGTAGTGCTACACAGACTTCTCTAACTAAATATTCTTGTTTGTAAAAACGCCTGCAAACTTGAATTTTACGCAAAAAATATGTCCTGCAGGTCTTTTATCTTTATTGTAGAGATTTGCATCACATCTTGATAGTCATAAATTATGCAGAAAAAAAACAAGCCTTAAAATTTTAAATAAAAGCCCGACGGGAAATATTTTTTACACCCAAGTTAAAGCGACAATTTTGTCTCAGATGAATTGTATAATCATAATCCATTTTTTATTTGTGTAACATATGTAGTGAAACCAGTTCTTAAATTAAAGTTTATAGGTCGCTATGTTATGACAAGCGTAAAAATATGGTTGCATGAGAAATAAAATATTGATCATGCAAGAGATAAACATAAATTATTTGGTAGGTATGCCAAAATTAATAGAATGATGATATATAAATAAAAACAAAAATTATAAATGTCACAATATGGAATAATTTCTACAGTCAATGCTTAAATAAATAATCATAAATTACAATTAGTCACAGTAATCAATAATAAAAAAAGTGTCTCCAGTCAAATAAATAAGTCTACATTTATTTATCATTTAGAAATTCATCAGTCGTATGATAAAGAAATTCAATTAGTACCGGTTTTTTTTTAAATTGTGTAACATTTTTTTGTTTTATGAAATCAGGAAATTTATTGTAAATACGCGGTGACATGCCTTTTTTTTGAGTTGTAATTCGTCAAATGACTTCTCCTGCTCTGGGCGGAGCGGAAGGGCGTGTCAGACTCTTACTGACTAAAACACACCCGTGTTCCTTCAGTTGTCTGTGTGTCACGGCCACGGTAACTCTTTCGAACAAACCGCGACCCCGGTAGGCATCGGCCCTATCGGACCCCGTCAATTATGCTGACATCTCTTTGAGGCGCGCGTGGAACACAACGCGCCGTCGACCCTAGCCTGGTCCTTACCGGACAGTGAGCTGCCCATTGCTCGCTGTTCGCAAGCCCGCGCCTACGGCGGCCGGGAGTCGGCTAATGATTCGCGACGCCCACGGTGTCTCCTCCTGCGGCGACTAAGGGCGTGAGGGCGCAACGATTGTCTCTCCCTCACGCGCTCCGTGTCCTCCGGTCGATCCACACAATGAAAGCAACCAGGCGTTTCGTCCCGCCTTATCCGAAACAGGAACCTCCCAAAACAACCACTGGACTGGTAGAAAATGCCTCAGGCATTAAGTCCGCCTTTGTATAGTTTTTTTTTTTTTTACTTGTGCATAAAGTTTTAATAAATAAATAAATAAATAAATAAAACAGCCACTTCCGGTGAGGACCTGCGTCAGGCGGAAGGTAAGGACACCGTGCCGCCTGTCAAGCCACTCCTCAAAGAGGGGACTTACCGCCGCAACTGTGGCGTGCCCAGCACTGGGTTGCGACAGTCGCACTCTCCTTGCCGCCATGAGATCCCGCCGGAGATCTGTCCGCTTTGCCGCGACTTCTCGTGGCAGCGGAGTTATGCCCCGTCTTTTCGCCTCCTTGCGCCACTCCCAAATATGCGTGAGAAGTTTTTCCTCCAGATCGTATGGCGGCAATACGGCAAGGAGGCTCGCCGCCTCGCAGGAGACCGTGCAGTATTCCCGGACCAGCCGGATGGCCATGACCCTCTGGAACGCGTTCTACCGGTCGGCTGGTCGGCGCCTCAATGAGTGCGCCTTAAACCGGTGCCCTTTAAAGGGCCATGGATCGCACGGCCCTCGCGTAGAGCCTCCGGCAGAAGGCGTTTGGACCCCCTAGATTAGGCAGGATTCGCTTCAAGGCAGCACCGGCCCGCTCCAGTCTGTGAGCCAAACGTCGGAATCGGTGACATGCCTAAAACGCTCTTTCTCACTAAGGCAGTCTTACAACGCTGATTGCATAAAGTTTGCTTATTGGCTACGAATCGCAACATCTCGTAACGTTGACACTTTTTCGAATAACCTCATGTTTGTTTTGACGAAAACACAAATTTCAAAAATATGTAATGAGGGTAAGGTAAGTATTTTCAGCGATTTAAAGAATGGTACTCAGGTATCATCAATTTTCAGACCAGACATTGATGTTATGCATCTTTTTTGTGCCTTAAAAACGATATCCTTATTTGTAGAATTGCCCCAAAAATAATACCATATCGCAAAATTGAGTCTACTAAGCCATGAACTAGTATGCAACTAGTAGCGCATCCATATATTTTTTGTAGCAATTTGGGAAAGTGCATATGCCGATTTATTTATTTTCTTACTTAGATCATCTATGTGAGCCTTCCAGAAGTTGGTTTAAAAACATTATTTCCTGAAATAAAGTCGAAACAATTTTTTTGGTTTAAAAACAGACGGGACAAGTTTGAAAACCCTTACATTTTGCAGTTTACAGGGACGAAAAGGTACTTTGAAAATAATTTAAAATTAATTCCGCTGATTTATATTCCATGTATTAAACTTTGCACATAACTGCGCTCTCACACACACAGCCCTATCATAGGCTTGTTTGTATAAAGCAGCCATTTGGACTTTTACGACGTACATACGCAGGGCTGCCAAATGGGCTCATGAAAAAGAGATCCTGCCTCGATACGGGGAATATGTAAATGATTTTTTTTATATTTGAATATGTCTGGGAATCAACCTGCTGATGATTAGATTTCAAGACAGGTTGGTTCACAAAGGAGGCTTTGTTTTAGACCCCATTGTTTTGTGGTGCAGTTTAGGTACTGCATTACCTTAGTCTGTCATGTCGACGGTGAAACAGGCTGAAAGGAATTGATTGAGTGGAAAAAAAAGTGCCAATATGATATAATGTTTCTGGGGAAAAAAATGGCGTTTTTAGTATATAGCCTTCAGTGAATGTTGGACTTACCAAAATTGATGTAACAAGTTCCGAAATTCTGATCTCATGAAAGGAAAATTCTTTTTTATCTACTCAACACCTAACCTAAAAATATAAATATTGGTACGACGGCTACGTAATCAATACACTTCATACAATTTTTCCAAGAAAACTACTCACATTAAGGATCAAAAAGGTACATACTTCGGACATATATGAAATTGCTTTTAAAAGGGTTCCGTTATACGCTAGATGTATTCATTGAATTATGCAAACATTTGCCACGGGTGGGCGAGACCTAACATTTTACGGCTTGTCACATAATTAAATTCCAAAACCGTATGTATATTTTGTGCCGTCGATCGTTGAAAGAAAGCTCGTCATGCTATAAAAATATTTGATGTCATTTCCAACATTTAAATTAACGACATAAACTTGGGAACCGCCGAACTTTGTCAATATGGCGGAACAATATGGCTGAACAATTTTAATAATCCACGAATGACGCCACGGATGGACGCGTTTGCAATTTTTTCATAGCTTTGTCGAACGTTTAACGCGTTAAAGTTGGGCGATGACTCACATTTTTGGTTGAATACATGCCTATTATTTTTATCCGTTAAAAAAATATGAAATAAATTCCTTTTGCTTTATTTTTAGTGGGAAAGTTTTATTGGAATTATTTATTTTTCGGTACAGGGTGTGTCAGAGCCAGAAATGGTGTTTTTGAATGCACAGGTACCTATAATGCACGACTCTACTGATCAAGACTGTAGAAGCTCCAAAAAATAACAAGTCTTTAAAGAAACCAGCATGTATACGAATGCAAGAATGCTTTGTTTTCTGAAGAACAAGAGAGTTGTTATGCTGTACGAATTTATAGAACACGTTGTGCCCATGAATCATGTTTTTCACTGGTTTATGTTTTTTTACGGAGAAAGGAAAATGTTGCCTCCATTTTATAACAGTATGGCGCTTGTTTGTTTTACATTGACTTCCGCGATTTAGATTTCGGTAAACATTGTAGGAAGATGAAAACACGACGACTATATTTTTGGAGTTACGTAGAATCTTTTTCTCCTGATTTCTGATATGATCGACATATAGTTCGATTTAAGCCAAATAAAGATGACTGCTGAATAGAGACTGATATGATACTGATATTTTATGATATTATAATTTTACTGACTGACTTAATATCAATAAAAGCCTAAAATTTTACCAAGGTTTTACTGTGAAATAACCATTTTAAAATTGAACACTGACAAAAGTGGAGGGAAATACTTATCCCAACGCAAAAACACACAGAAAAGGGTCGTTTTATATACGAATATTAAAACCAAGAGTAAATAAAAATTTCGATAAATTATATCTTATATTAAACAGGCTTCAATATAATATTTTTTATTCTGAATCAGTAGGAATAAACTTCGGTTGACTTCCGCCGTTAAAATCAAAGGGATCAAAGGGATTCATTGATTAATTGAAAACAGCTGATTCGACAGGTGCAATTTGGAATCTCCAAGCCATGCTTCGTTCGGATGTCTATGCTTCGTTCGGATATCTATGCTTTGTACGGATGTATACGATATTATGTACTTGATATTATTATTTCTTTGTATATAATGTGCAGTCACCAAAAATGACAAGTAACCAGGTTTATCGATATAGTTGAAGTTTAGTATGAAAACAATGAATATTTTCGAATAAAATTTAATTTAATTAATAGAAAACACACAGGTTCTTTATCAAATTAAATTTCATACGAAAACATCCATCGATTTCAGACTAAACTTCAAATATATCCGATGACCCTGGTTACTTACCTCTTTTGGTGAGTGTACCTATGTGTTTATGATTAAATTGAAAGGAACCGATGTTGATTTAAAGACGGAGGAATACATTCCCCTATTGCTGGCATGGATCGTGTAGTGCGAGTATTGTGAGTGCGTTATTAAATTACCTTAACTAGCCTCTGCATGTAACTTCGTTTGCGTGGAAGTCGTAAGACACCACAATATACTAAAATAACAGCCGTGTTTACACGCACGACGTACAGTTGTCCGTGGCGGCATGGGAGAAGCAGCTCGTCCTGAGAACGACACTCGCAGCCTTCAATAGCAATTTCCAATTGCTAGCGAAGATTTCTTTTTTAGTGAATTAATAACGCCTGCGTTATGCATATACTACCTAATGGCACAACACTGTTATGATAATGATAAATGATAAATGATTTTATTTCTGTAAGTAGGTTTATACAAACACTTTTACACGTCAATCATATTTTTAAAACTGGATGAGGTCGGCGTTTCCTATCTGACTACTCTGAGAAGAAAGGCCGAAACAATCTTGGTCAGATCATGTGAAGACTATGTAGATTTATGTCTGAAATGGTCTTTTGAGGAAAAACCACACAGAATGAATGGTCCTGTCCAGTCAGTGCACGCATTTGTCACGCATTTGGGTAGGCCGCATAAAGCACTTAAACTGCCAGATTATCATAGAAACTACCTGAGAAAATGAAAAAATAAAATAAAAAATAAAAGTTACCTACATAGTCCTCACATTCACAATAAATGTTACACTGACTGTTGCATTCACAAATCTTGACGAACAGCTATCACTTAAATATATGTCGGAAATACGATAAATCAGTTGTTTGACTTGACTAATCGGGACGCCAGTGCCACCAGGTGGCGCTGGACAGAGTCTGTAACGCTAGCACTTGACTAGAGTTAAAGCAGAGTTTGTTGTTGGCGGTTAAGCAGTGAAGACGTTTAGAAACTGTCGCGCGTTCCTTATAGTTGTGTCGTGTACCTACAGTGTGTGATTCGCAAGTGTGATTAATTTGATCGTAAGTTATAATTTGATTTGCACTGAAAACGATTTTTCTATCGCGCAATAACCAACACTACCCATAGTACGCCCACAGTAGTTAAAATATGGCTGATAATAACGAGAGAGACATACCTTCTCCGTCATATATAACAGTATGATTGTAAACACACGGGATTCCTTATTAACAGTCACCTAACCACAGATATTTATGATTATTAAAACCATAGATGACAGCAGAGGCCTAAACTTAAGGTTTTTCTGTGTACGTTCTACGAATTATCACATAATAGTATTACAAAAAATGTTAAAAAAAGAAGCACAAAATATATCAACTATTGGTAATCGAACGTTTGCAGTCGTTATGCAGTCGCCGAATCGTTAAGCTATTTGATTCGTTAAAAGTTGACTAAAATAACCGTTCTTATATATTTCATGATTAACTTATTAATTTACTCTATAAAGGTATTATTATAATCATTTAAACGATAATTCTGTAACTATCTGCTATATTCATTCCCTATGCAGCCCAGTCCAGCGACTTATTTTTTTCGATTTTTCACTTTTCTAGTATTGAAACCTAAAATGGTCTAATAGAGCTTATGATCTTTAAAAAAACTGGATCGATTGGCATCAAAAAAAGTTTTTGTGAAAAATGATAATTTTCTTGCTGACTGTATTTTATTTTTCAAAATGAGTGGATGTTAATGAAAATGTTTCAAATGTTAAGGACAGTCACCTAAGACCATTTTTTTGTAGCGGCAACGGTTAAGGTACCTGCCTTTATTGCCCGTCTCAAAAATCCACTCTGTATGTATATGTTAAGATTGACTGCTTATTTCCATAAAGTTTATATATTTACAATACATGTATTTTCATTCGTAAGGCACTCAGCAAAAGTATACAGACTAATTTATCGTTTACTAAAGTAAAACAAGTAACCCAACGTAGCAGTCGCCGAGCTAGTTTTCTGATTTTACCGAAGATCAGAACCAAGTTTGGCAAAAAAATCTTAACTTTTGAAGGAGCACAATTATATAACAATATACCCTTATATATTGCATTGGAGGTTGCACTCGTTCAATGCATTCAAGACTCAATTGGCTGCGTATATAATCACAAATAACACCCTTCCTAAGAACTGAATGCATTGGATGCACTGTATCCTTCTTTCTTGTATCTGGGGCTGTATCATAATTGCCACCGTGACGTCTGTGACGAACTTTATATTTATATAATTTATCTTAAGCATTGTTCTCAAGTAAGTGACTTTGTGTCTTTTTTGAGAATAAAAATATATCTTTAAACCTAAAGTTATAGCGTAATAATATTCATTTAAAAGGTTAAATCTGTAACAACCTACAATATTATAACCTATTGCTTTGTCATTTTACAATTTGCGGTAAACTATAGAAGAATACAAACAAAAAGCAATATTGCTTATCCCCCATGCCAAATTGTGTAATAATTCATAGCCTATAGATTAGCCAGACTTATAGAGAATATGTATGCAAAATTTGAACACAATCCATTGGGTAGTATTTGCGTGCAATTCTGGAACACACATTTAGACAAATACATAAATTCTAAAACACAAACAAGCATTAGAATCGTTCCCAGACCGCGCGAAAAATTACCTAAAAAAATATTCAATGTAGAGTTTTGACTTCGCTTTTATTTTATTATACGAGTATGTATATAGCACGCTTCAAGGATCCCGCAGACAGGCGCGACGTAACGGTGCGACGCAATTCTGATAGAACATTTTCCATGAAGTTTTCATAGAAATTATTCTACTAGAGTCTTGACTCTTACTAGGCCTTTAATAAAAATAATACTTTTCATTACCTTTTCAGTAGCTACAGTCATTCCAATTGGTACTTATTGACATTATGTCGTCGATTAAAAATTCAGTGAGGCACAGTTTATCGTTATGCATTTCAATTTCTATTTAACAAAAGTTGACTTTAGTTTTTTGTGGGCTGTCTTCATATTTTATTTAAAATACTGAACTTAAGATAATACAAGAAACATATCTGCGAAAAAAAAAACACAGACCTAAATGCGGTAGAAGATCAAACTAGGTGGAGTATTTTTAAAACATGCACATAGCTTTTCTGTTTCTGACATCCCCTCAGGAAAATAAGTACTTGTGATCTCTCTCCTTTGATTTTCTACTGCCTGATACAACTATGCGTAATAGGTAAGGTAAATATTTATCATAGTGTTAGCAAGCAGGCTAATGAACTGTCACTGTTCAGCCATCTCGTTACTCCTTAGTGCCTATTCACATATGCTCGGTTTCCATACAAACATGTTCTATGACTCTATTGTAGTGTTTATATGAAAAGATTGTGAGTAAGGGGCTTAAGTATGTTTGTGAGAATAAATATTGGAAGCATTTATGTATTCAACAACTAGCTGCCTCGACAGATGTTGTCCAGTCGAAATTTACTTTTTTTTCAATTTTACCCATTTTCCGGGCAACTTTTCAAATTTTTCTGTCCCTAACAACCTTGTTTTGGACTATTACGAATATTAAAATTAAAAAAAAATACCAAAACGACATACACACAGTAACAACGTAAGACGATGCCATGAAATGATAAATTAAATTAAATAATCTTTTATTTCAGGAAATTATTCCCATAAAGCACTACAGTACTATAAAAGCCTTCGAATTTAATCTAATATTTACGCATGTTCATTTTCAAGTAAGCTATTTTGAGCTTCTTTTCTCTTCTGTCTTTGGATCTGGATTTTAGTTTTTTGCCACCGACTTCCGAAATTAAAGTTATTTTTCACTTTGTAGTGTTTTTGTTGGAAGTCAGTTGTTTTTTTTGTAACAAAGTTTTTATTTTTCAGTTTTTAGTGGGTTAGATAGTAATTTATCTAAGTTACAATAGCCTAATGTCAACTGCTCATCACCTTAAACAAAATATTTCTATTCCCGATGCAAGGAATTGAGGAGTTTATTGTTGAGGAGTTCTCTTGGTAGAAACCAGAAGCCACCATCAGCTCCATTTCACCATATGCATTGTGACAAGCATAAAATGCTTAGCAACCAACGAAAGAGCATTGCTAGAGATGACGCGATTACGCAACTTAAATTCAGTCTCAAATTGACGCATCAGCATGACTAGTAGGTAGTGGTTGTCCTATGTAAAACTTCAATCTTAATTAGGTATTATTTTTGTACGAACTGAATATTTTGGCATATTGAACCGTATGAAGTAAGCCCAACAAAAGGTAACTGCTGTAAATCGTTGAGGAATTCCCCCGACTGTCTATGGTCTCCATCATCAGACCTGTAATGGCACTTATAACCCATATGGGTGCATCAATATATCAATATAAATGAATTAAGTCCAAACACAAGGTAGCTACTGTAAACCGTTGAGGAGTTCCCTTAACTGTTATTCGTCTTATCATCAGACCCCTAATGCTGTCATTACCACACTGTTCACAACCCATCTAGGTGTAAAGTTCTCATCAATACAAATTAATCAAGCCCAAACACAAGGTAACTGCTGTAAATCGTTGAGGAATTCCCTCGACTGTCTTTCGGCTCCATCATCAGATCGACTCCAGACCTTTATTAAATTGTGCTTTAAAATACTTAATGAAAAATTAACAAACGCACTAGTCGCCCATACGATTTCCGAAGGTTTCCCTCGATTTCTCTGGTATGCCATCATCAGATCCTGGTTTCCTTATTATGGGACCACTCTTAGGATAACTCCTTTCCAACAAAAAAAGAATCATACAAATCGGTTCACCCAGAAAAAAGGTCTGAGCTAACATACAAAAAAAAAAAAACATACATTCGAATTGAGAACCTCCTCCTTTTTTTGAAGTCGGTTATATATATTAGGTACCAATGGTGAGTATTATGAATATATCATTACTAGACCCGCTCCGGCTTCGCACGGGTGCAATGTCGATACTAATGTGGTGTCTGTGTGGTGTGATTAATAATATTATTATTTCATTATATACATATAAATTATATTTTTAAATATTAGAATATAAAAGCATTATAAAATATAAAAAATAGTAGCGCATCGGTATCGGGAACAGTGTCCAAGATACTGGTGGTTATTATTACTATTATTAGACTTTCTAATAATATAATACTATATTAAACTATTGTATAATATATCTATATACAATGTTTACAGCTGTTTTTACCGGGTGTGTAACGTTTGAAATAATAGCAAAAGTTCTTATGATCATACGACGTAATTTCATTTTATTTTATTTGTTATATGGTATAATGAACATTTTCTATAATGCACATTTAAATTATTATTCAATTAGTACGTTATAATATTTTGTTACTACTCGTATAATTAATTATTTAGGTAAGGTTAGGTTAGAACAGTGACCATTAACGCGCCCGATCTCCTCTATTGTTGCTGAATCATTTGGGTTAAATGTTATATAAATAGAGCATTATACAAATTGTAAATTATATGAAATGAACGTTATTCTATATATTACTAGAGCAAAAGAAGGTTATATGAAATATAACATTAGATCCCATGAAATTAGTTTATTTGTTTTTATAGCATATGAAAATTATATCATGTGAACGTTATTTCAAGTGATATTATACCAACTGTTATTAGGCCACACCCGTTTTTACCTGCTGCTAATGTGGTGTCTGGCCCTGAAAGCCTCGTATCCACTAGGCAACATTTGACGCGCGACATGATGCACAACATGTTGCTCATCATGCTGAACAGCAACAGCGGGCAACGTTGGGCGTTGTTGTGCAACGTTGCCGAACATGTTGAGCGTCACGTGTTGCACGTCAAATGTTGCATAGTGGATACGAGGTTTAAATATGACCAACCAATGATACCCAACGTGATACATCGACCCCCATTGTTAGATGACTTTTAAATCTGTGCTAACTTTGAGATATTCATTTTAATGATATGCTTTAAAGGTCAATTTTGATCTACATTAAGTGCACAACGTATCGAAAGGTTTTTTATTGGATAAGGATTAATACTGTATTGTTTAAAATAGCTTCGTAAATAACGCATTTTTTTTTTGTAATATATAAAAGGTAAAAATGGTTACTGTGGGTTATCCTTAGGAGATAGACTCATATATTATCGCGGAATTTTTTGAAGATCTTTTTAAGATATACAATTCCGTAATACATTATTTTGATCTATATTGTAAGGTTTAACCAGCGTTTGCAATGTAAGTGCACAAAAATATGTTTTTTACCACATTACATTACAAATCCTTGAAATACTCGGCTTTTCTCTACTGTAATATGTATGCATTATACATATAAACCTTCCTCTTGAATCACTCTATCTATTGATGAAAACCGCGTTAAATCCATTGCAGAGTTCAAAAGATCTAAGCGTACAGATACGCAAAGCGACCTTGTTTTATACTATGTAGAGATAATATATTTTTAACCGACATCCAAAAAAGAAGGAGGTTCTCAATTCGAATATATGTTTTTTTTTATGTGTGTTAGCTCAGAACTTTTTTCTGGGTGAACCGAATTATCCTTAATACTGCATATTTTTTCCACTTAGTTTATATTGATGATGTGTTGATAATTTCCTGCCACTGTTAGTTACATAATTATCAAGTAGTGGTATACGAATTTGTGTGAGGCAGGTACCTCAACTAAAAAGTGAAAAATAAAACCGTTTTTTTACAAAAAACTGTTTTTTACAGATACAGAGAAGGCATGAGCATTGATTTATATTGGTTTCGTGACGGTGCAAAGGAGTAAGCGCCGATCGCGAACAAACCAGAACCGCTGTGGCAAAGCTCCTGCGGAGCCTGAACTGAGCCTGCGTCCCGCAAAGCCAAACACACCGGTGTACATCTCCCGCCTGCACTACACCACTAAGGCGGAGGACATCGTGGAGTACGTGCGCCAAAAGACGAGGTACATGCCCAGGGTGCAGTTACTGGAATCGCACCGGAACCTCAACTTCAAGGCGTTTGTCGTGCGTGTACCGAACTGTTATCTGCCCCTCGTCATGGAAGATCACTTTTGGCCGTAGGACGTGGTGTTCCGTCGCTTCCGCGGAAAAGTTCCACTGGACAGCACAAAGTTAAGCTAGTGCAAAGTGAAGCGCTACTAACATAGTCTTAAGCCTTTTACTAACACAACTTTTGTTTATATAAAAATATGTATGTTTAGGTTAAGGTATATTTCTATGGGCCTGTGTCGCCTGAAATAAATGGTATTATTATTATTGATAACCATACTTGCTCAAGACGGGTTGACGAGTTCAGATTTATGATGAGTATAACTCCAGGTTTCCTCATCATGTTTTTCCTACACCGATGTCACTAATGTACAAGATAAACTCAGCAAGTACATGAATTGAAAAACTCACATTGGTACTTGCCCGGATTTGAATACTGAACCTTGTGCATGAGAGGCGAGGCTTTAACCGCTGCTCTATTACGACACGACCTTTTTATTATAAACGGAAAATTATTTCTATAAATTATTTCATCTCATATTAGTGAAAAGCGCTTTAAATTTTTCATTTCCAATAAAAATTATTACATCTAACACAAATGCCGAAAATTTTATCTCTTAAAATATACTTCGATAAACTCATTCCGTTATCAATTACAAGGTCCTTTTAACTTTTGAAACATAATTTAACACCGATAGGTACCTACTTAATTTTGCAAAGATTTACGAAGTTTAATTTTCTGATCGAATTTGTAATTACTTCTTGTTCAATAATTTTAACACTGCCTAATAGGCAATTTTAAAATTTCTTGAAGTATTTTATGTCGACTATTTTTAACAGACTTCAAAAAAGGAGGAAGTTCTCTGTTCGTCTATACCTATGTATTTTTTTTTAAATGTATGTTTTTCGATATTTTTATCAATAAAATTGTGGACAGATTTTGAATATTCTTTTTTTTTTGGTAGAGGAATCCCGCGGAGTGGTCGCATAATATGAATTTTAGGTTGTATTTAGCTTTGTTGTGTAGCTAGCTTCGTGTTGTAGTTACTAGTAGTAGTAATAATACGTGTTCTATAATACTTATTACATAGCAAGTAGTGGTATACCAATTATTGTAGGGTAGGTACGACAGCAAAAAAGTGAACTATAAAAGACTATTTAAATAAAAAAATTATAAAAAAAAAACATTTTTTATGTCGGTTTTTTTTTTTGTAAACAGAAGTTTTTTAAAGTGGTTAGTTAACACCTACAAATTTAAAACCCGGAGTTCCTAATTATACATAGAACTTTATCAGCCGTCATTTCAGTATTTACCCCATTTTTACCAAAGCCATCATCTTTTTCTCAATCCATTCGTCATTTTCTTGGTCCTCTTCTAATTAATAGCTATTTACGTCATCTACAGGGTTATAATTATGTCGGCCATCCGTTAAGGGGATGTAGGAGAGGTAATTTGCAACCGAATGACCCCAATGCGAATGTCAACCATTTTCGAGTAATTTGACATTTTTTTGAAGATATCTAGTATCTTATTGTATTTCGTTGGATAACTGAGAAGTTGTATATGTTTTTGGAATGTTCTGCCGATAAAGTATTTTCGTGTTTTTTTTTTGCAGAAATCGACTATTTTAGTCAAATAACCTGCTCAAAATGACAGAAAATTGTAACGATTTGTAGAACTATTAAAGATAATTGTCATTTTATAGTTAATTTTATGTATTCAAGTGGAAGCAGATAATAATAATTAAAAAGAAAAACATGCATTACTTTTTTAAATCAATTTTCAAAGTTTTGTACCGCATTAAGGGGTTAATGTATTGCCGACATATAACCAATAACCCTGTATATTCTGTATTTAAATCTTGCTACCCACTTTACTTCTCATGTATATATATAGTGAGCTGCGTTCGTTTATGCATAATTGTCAATGAGGATAGGCAGGCAGGCGCTTTACTTTGTGCAAATAATTTCATCACCACTGCTCTCAAAACGGTGAAGGGAAACATCGTGAGGAAACCGGCATGTCCTAGAACTAAAAATTCGAAGACATGTGACATTTATCAACCCGCACTGGGCCCGCGTGGTAGATTACAGCCCATTCCCTCTCGAAGAGAGGAGGCCTGTGTCCCAGCAGTGGGAACTGCTGATTATGCTATGCTTATGCAATGAGGATATTATAGTCATCGTCTATCTGAATCCACCTATATACGTGTGTTAAAATATCTGCCTCTAAAGTACAGTCTAGGAAACCATTGTTTATCAAATTGACACACTACGTCAATTTTCCGTGTAATAGCCATTTCATATAACATTTAAAGAATGACAGTAATTTTATTGTAATTTCATTAGACAAAAAAATTAAGATGGTAGTAAGTTTGACAAACAATTAATATCTCTGACTTTCCGTTTTCCTCCCGAAATATACTAACATTATTTATTTGTCTTGGAATTTCCACTTGCGCCACTAACGCCAGTTATTGTGCAAAATCTTGTAATTACATAAAAATAAGAAATGGGAAAAGTGTTCCTATGCTAAAAACGCGGCGCGAGAAGTTAATTTTATCCAAGACATATTTAGTTTTGTAAGCTGAGTGCACATTCTCGGACTTAAATGCAGTTTATGCGTCATATTTTCTACTTTTATTTTACTTTTTGTTACTGTGATGCATTCTGAACTGGCATGTATTTATTTTGAATGCAGTTGGCTGTATGAAATTTCTTGTGTTCGGAATTTATTATGCTTACTTATTTTGATGACGGTATATTAAAATTAGTGAAATGGTTAATGCAACTGCATTAATAGTTATTGCAAAATGCATGGCATTATCATAGAAACAAACCAGTTGTTTACGAGTTATAAGGAAGTTATCTACTGCACTTGTGCAAATATATTTGTTTTCTAAAACATTTTTAATATTGTTATAGATGGTGGATACTAACCAGACAGATGATAGATAGACACACTAGCACTCTAATGGCGTAACACACTATCTATCACAATCTGAATCATTTTAATGCCTATTACTAATCCATTGCTTCATTCGAAAAATTTGTCAACAACGTAAATAACGCAATGAATGTTGTTGACCTGTCAAAATGAAAGCCATTCCTACTGTTAATGTGTTACGCAATTACCCCGCTGTTTTCGTTTTTTTGTTCCCTGACTTTGATTTCCTTGTAAGTGGAAAAAAGTAGAGTCCTTTCATGAAATCCGGCAGTGAATAGAAATCGGCACTAAAATCAGTTACACACATGAGTACCAATGCTAACAGTTAAAGTCCGCACAGTTAGCGACCATCTGTGACTGCGACAAAAATAAACTTGTGCTCAGTAAGCATTGCATTTGTGCTAGTGAAATGCATACTTTGTTTCAACAGACCTTATCCATTGGATTATGACGCATTTTAGCTTCGAAAATATTTTTCTCATAGGCTTTAATTTTATTAGAGTATTTTTGTTTATCTCAATGACGGAGATATTTTTTTTGCCTCGCAGGATTTGTGCACACTGACGACTTAATCTCATAGATTGACAAATACTCGTACATACTTACTTGATCCTACACGATTCCTAGTCTGTCAAAGCAACATCAAAATAATTCAATCAAACATAAGCTATCCACATACCATAGGCCACAGCATGGTTAACTTTCATTTGTGTTAATTTCACAGTGCGATTGGTCACTTTACTTTTATTAGGTATTTCTGTCACCACAGGTGTACTCAAGTGGGAACAGTTAATAAAAATGACAGTAACGCGTTGTAAAAAAAAAATAACAAAATTTAAACGGACGAAACAATAAACTTAAAAGAAAAAAATAAACATTTAGTCAAACTAAGCTCCTAAATTAATGACAATTAATAATATTTAGTCGGCGTCAAATAAACAATCAATGAAGTTCAATCAAGGTGCCATAATTTTACTTGGCGCCTTTTTGTTTGTTTGGCAACCTTTTCAATTAACACTAAAAAGTTAGTGGATATTAAAAAATATACGCATTTTTTCGTCGACTAAAAATCGTCACGACGCAGTGTGACCGTTGCCTAAATGTCATTATCGACAATTGTTACAATCCGTTACATGACCAAAGCAATCAATTCAGTGTAAACCTAGTGTCAGAACTTCGGAAGTTGTTCCCGATCCAATCGATGACATTCGTCATCCACTCGATTCAACAACATGTACAGAGTTGTGGAACGAACCGCAACAGCTCAATTCGCTACTATTTGCACGATCGGAAGTGAGTTACATCACGTCGTTGTGAAAATATTGCACGACATGAACCGATTTTATTAATTAAGTATGATGGTAACAGTGTCATTTAAAAAAATTGTGATAATAATTAATGTCTTAAAACCACTTTCCACAATAAACCCAAGCAGGTAAGCTTTCCTACATACAGCAATATTTTTATTGTTTAAAAATAATTATTTGACATTTGTCGTGCGACCCATCCTGCGTGCATAGAGTACAGTGTGCACGGTACCGAACTCAAATATTCTATACCAAGAACGTTATGTCCAGTTTTGTTTTATTATTTTGCCGTTTCTAAATCTGTGGAATTTCAAGTATGTCTTTATGTTAATGTCTTGTTGCTAGGACGATATAAATTCGACTTACCTTACGTCGCCGAGGTATTCGTCTACTGTATTCTATTTGAGTATACCTACATTTTCTAAACAAGGTCAGTTCTATTTTCACATTGAGTAATTATTTTGTAATTTAACCTGTATTATGAAGCATTTCTGTATAATATCATAAGAACAAACATCGTTTTATCCCAGAAAAAAAGTATTTTTTTGTCGTCAGAAATACAAGTTCTTATAACTTTCAGAAGTTTTGCTTACTCATATTATTTTAATACCTGCCCAGCATATTAAATGCCTGTCCACCATCAAGCACTCTATAAAAGAAAACCTGCATCGGACCTAAGACTTCAAGTTCCTCTGTTATTGGATTCCGCCCAAGACCAACGAATAAGTTTTGTATATTGAGAACATTCGAACGCTGGTCACAACTCAAGTTTGGGATCACGACAGTTCGCATACGTAAGGGTATTTGTCGAACTGTTCCAAGTTAAGAAATATATCTGTTGAATAAGTGTGTGGTTACAAACAAACTGGCATAGTGTCAGTTATTTTGCCGGATAGTTTTGCTGCTACGGTACTGAATAATTTATTTGCACGAGTAGCGTGGCGTTTTTAAACAAAACGGAGACTTTATAGTGAATAGAGAAAATATGGATTTTTACCAGGCTTTCTTCATAGAAGAAATTGGCACGTGAAAGATTTATTACGGGGAATACATGACCTAAACGCAAATTTATAATGCCTAAAAATATATGATCCACTGCAGTAACCAAAATCAGAAAAATATATGATATTCTTCTGGATATGTGCTAGTTAGATAGTGTGTTGAAAACATAATACAATTAACTTGATATGATAGAAAAAAATCACGAAGATACCTCTAAAAAAATATTTTAACGATTAAAAACCATACTAATATATAGGTACATGCAAACATTCAGATTTTTTGTCAGATTATTCTACAAGTAACATACTAAAGTAATAGTGTTTTATGTTTTTACTCCAATGAATAGACTTTTTGTAAATCCATAATTGCTTCATATTTTGCAATAAATTACCAGGGTTGTGTTATCGCGCGTGTTTTTCTATGCAATCCGACTGTGACCGCGCTTTAGCTCTTGTAAGCCTCTTAAGTGGAGAGGATAAGAATTATAACTTATCAAAGAAGACTAACCTTCTTAGACCAGGCAAGTCTTCTTTGATAAGTTCATAAGTTATAAAATAATATTATCCATGTAATACAAAATAATATTATCCATATAATACAAAATAATATTATCGATATAATACGAACTAATATCCTAACTAATATTATAAATATAAAAGTAAGTTTGTTTGTTACCTTTTCACGCCTAAACAACCGAACTGATCATCCTGAAATTTTGCATATACGTTGTCAAGTGTGCAGAAACGGACATAGGGTACCTTTCATTCCGAAAAGAGTACTGTTCCCGAGGAAAACAACAATAACGTTCTTATGATAATAGATGGCGCCACGTGCCTTTCGAATCATGATAAATGAGAAATGATTTTTTTTCTGTAAGTAGGTTTGTACAAACACTTTTACACGTCAATCATATTTTTAAAACTAGATAAGGTCGGCGTTTCCTATCTGACTACTCTGAGAAGAAAGGCCGAAACAAACTCAGAGGTCACAGCTCAATCCCAAGCCTTTTTGTCCTCAATATAGTCTTTTACAGTATAGGCTTTCTGGCATAGTTTCCGTTTTATAAAAGATTTGAATTTATTAAAGCTTAGATCTTGAATATGGCTAGGAAGTTTATTATAAAAACGTATACATTGGCATCTAAACGAGCCACCTATTTTCTTGAGCCTGGTTGTAGGAACAATAAATTTGTGTTTGTTTCTAGTATTTATATTGTGGATATCACTGTATTTTTTAAACAGATTAATATTTTTATGTGCATACAAAAGATTTTCATAAATATACTGAGAAGGCACGGTAATTATATTAATCTCTTTAAATTTATCTCTGAGGGAGTGTCTGGGACTTAATTTATAAATTGAACGAACTGCCCTTTTTTGCTATACAAAAATTGTCTGGATATCGGCGGCATTTCCCCACAACAGAATACCGTACGACATCACACTATGAAAATAACTAAAGTATACTAAACGGGCTGTCTCTAAATCAGTTAAACCACGAATTTTTCTAACGGCGTATGCTGCAGAGCTCAGTTTTTTTGACAATTTATCTATGTGGGGGCCCCATTGAAGCTTGGTATCCAAAGTTATGCCTAAGAATACTGTGGTATTTTCGGGTTTCAGTACTTCACCCTATATGAGAACATTAGTTTCTACTTGTCTAACATGAGGTATCGTAAACTTAATACATTTAGTTTTTTTCTCATTAAGAAGTAGGTTATTAACATTAAACCAGTTAACTACTACTGCAAGGGCGCTATTTACATTTTCAGTAACCAGCTGCTGACGTTTGAGTTTAAATAAAAGTGAAGTGTCGTCTGCAAACAACACTATATCATGTTTATCCTTTATGAGGTAAGGCAAGTCATTTATATAAATAAGAAATAAAAATGCCCCAAGAATTGAGCCCTGGGGGACCCCCATTCTTACTACAGATCCGGGTGATCTTTTTCCATTAACATCAACTCTCTGAATGCTATCACCTAGGTAAGAAGTAAGAAGATCCAGAGAGGCGTTTCGGATTCCGTAGTGGTGTAGTTTCCTGATTAATGTTTCATGAAGAACACAATCGAATGCCTTGTACAAATCGCAAAAGATTCCCAAAGCATCGCATTTGTCCTCCCATGAATTATAAACATGTCCTAAAAGTTCAACTCCGGCCGGCATCAGTAGTCGAACGACCCTTTGTAAAACCGAACTGTTTGTTGTGCAGTAATTTGTGTTTAGTAAAAAATCTTTGCATTTGATTCAAAATAAGTTTTTCGAAAATTTTACTAAAGGTAGTACCGAAATAGGTCTATAATTAGTAGGGTCTGATGTACTACCCGATTTAAATAACGGTATTATTTTACTGTTTTTCATAAGATCAGGAAACGCACTCCGGTCAATACAATTATTAAAAATAATAGCTAAAGTAGGTGCTACAATGTTTATTATCGACTAAGCAACGTCCACAGAATTATCCCATAGATCTGCGGTCTTTTTAATATTTAATGTGTGAAAGGTTTTAATTATATCTTTACAGGTGAAATATTGGAAATTAAATTCAGAATCACAAACAGGAACGTTTTCCTTAAGTAAAGACTCTGCAGCAGTGGGTGATGAGTTTACAGATTTAGTAGTGGATACGGAAACATCTGCAAAGAAATTTTCATTTTGCATGATTGAATTATAACCCGAATTGATTGTCAAAGTCTAAATTAACGCTTGCGAAGCCGCGGGCAAAAGCTAGTTATCCATATAATACAAAATAATACCATCCCATCTTATATTACTGTAGGTAGGTATACCCAAATGTCGGAATGTAGAAAAACCTTTAAGAGATACTTTTTTACCATCATCGTCTGCCTAGCCTTTTCCTAACAGGGGAATAATGATGATGACTTACATAATCTCACGCCATCGTCCCATGGAGGTTGGCAGAAACAGCAGCAGCTACTAAACTACTCCTTTTTATTTTATTTATTTTTCCTTTGCTTTCATTTGTTTTAATTAAATCGTTTCGTCAATTAAATCGTATGGCAACTGTAAGGTGGTCGGGTTTAGCTGGGTCTTAATCCTCCGTTGTTATTCATTCAGTTCTACCCTGGAGAACACGTGTAGGGTATTAAAGGTAATCTTCTACAGACGGGAATTATACTACTCGCTTTTAGCAATGACCGCACTGTTTGCAATTATATCACGAGGTATAAACTCAAACTCAAAGCATTTATTTCAAATAAACCAATTACAGGCACTTTTGAATTGTCAAGGAGTCGGTCAGTCAGAAAGATGAAGCTAGTTGCCCATTCCAAAGCGTAGTAGGTACCTATGGAGAAATACGGGCAAGAAACTCCATAGACACTCTTTTAAATCAAAATATGGTTACAAAATATTGGTTACATCGTTCATGTTGAAATTATGCATATGGGAACGATGCAGAACGTTAAAAGCGTCCGTAATATAAAGACAAAAACAATTCAAATATTAATTTAAATTAAAATAAGCCGTGGCAGCTAAGAAATGACCAGTCCCTACCGACGGTGCCCGCTCACGGACATGACGCGTGGATCAGCACCATTCAGCTCAACCATTTTGAAGGGAATTTAATGATCCAACACACACGTCACCACCAGCGAGACATTTAATTAAATCGTTATAATGTATAATGTTGTATAGTGGCAGTAGTACCGATACGACCGCTGTTTGTGTAACCCCTTGTAAATTTTCTGCAAATATATATCTGTAATTTTTATGTTGAACATAATAAATAGTATTCTTTTAGGTCGGAGAAAAAGTTCGATCGTATTTTATATACTCATGGAAGACTAAGAGCTCGTGTAGCACTTATTTCAAATGGGTCAAAACTGTTTTGTGGTCAACCCCTAACTTTTCAGTTATGTTCTAACTACTAATATGCCGATCTTGCTCCACTTTTTCAAAAATGGCATCGCCTTTAACCGTAACACGCCGCAACCAGAGCGAGTCGCAACTTTGACAGCAAAATTCTCGGCCTGAAAACTCTTGAACAAACTTTGTGCTGCACACTGCGTTAAGTCCATAAACGACACATATTTTTTTCGCGGCTCGTGTCGTATTTCTCCTTTTTTTTTGTAATAAAACATCAAAATGTATCGAATTTCATCCTAAGATTCACTCATTTTGACGGACACAAAATAAAAATGAAAAACTTTTTTACAAAAAATTAAACCGACGAATAAAGAAACTGAAAAGCAAAAAATTAATCTTTCAGTCTAACTAAGCTCTTAAATTAATGTAAATTACAAATTTTGAGTCGGCGCCAAACAATCACCGCAGATCGATTAACGACGATCAATCAAGCTGCCATAAGTTTTCATGGCGCCTTGTATATTTGGCGCCGACTCAAAATTTGTAATTTACATTAATTTAAGAGCTTAGTTAGACTGAAAGATTTATTTTTTGTTCTTCAGTTTCTTTTTTCGTCGGTTTAATTTTTTGTAAAAAAGTTTTTTATTTTTCGCTTTTCAGTTTCCGTTTCAAATAAATGAACTTATTTATTTATTTAGGACTACCAACAATGGCTTACACTACAGATGTCTTTAAAAAAAACATGAAATTAAAACTTAGTACAGTGAATTAATTAGGTACTTTAAGGTAAACACCACATTACCCAAATTAAATTATGTTAATTGACAACTTGGGTACATAACAACTTTTCAAGCAATCTTAATACCGGGGAAAAATATGCTAGATTCAAAAGTCATCATAAAGGTTTCATAACAAATCAGACAAACAGTCAAGAATTTTAGATTTCAGCTTAGGGAATCAAAGTGTAAATCGATTAGATCGCTATTACTTAATAAAACCTTGCAAAACCTAGCATATAGACAGTTATATGCTATACCGATTTTCTCTGTGGAGAACAAAGAGTAGTAATAGGTCTACGCGGAATTCATGACGGACGGAGCACGCAAGATATTGAGTGCGAGCAGTGGAGGCTAGTCGATAATTCCTTTATAAAATTTACATACAAACATTGCGTCGTTTAAACATCTTCGTTCTTGTAAAGTGTTGAAGATATTCAAGCATTTTTTTTTTTATAAGAACATGTCTTTTTAGCTATGCCAACAGAAATAGCTAGATGCCAATCAAAGCGTTTTTGAACGTGTTCTAGACGCAAACTATTCGTAGCACAGTGCGGCCGCCACATCATATTACAGTATTCTGTTACATATCAACTACAAAGTGTAAAGTACACTATCTTATGACAAAAACCCAGCATCTTGGACGGTTTTTTGGGGCTTGTATTTAAACGCCTACGAGAAAAGTGCCTATTTTACTACCAACAAATTCGAAATACCTGCCAGAATGGATAAATGCTCACCAAATTGTGTTTCATAAAGTATTGTAGAAATGAACCTATTTTCCTTTTTATTCTATGCCTTAAAGATTTATAAACGTCTTTTAATTTCTTACTACCTGCCAAGATAGCTCGACGGAGCCCCGCTTAGTGTGGCTCCTATTTCTGTAACCAACCAAACTTCGGGGTGCCCCTGACGTCGACCGGCGTGGGTTAGGGTTAATAAGCAGGTCGACGGAGCCCCGCTTCGCAGGGCTCCTATTTCTGTCTAAAGGGTTTAAAGGAACCTAACCAACCGAACCTCTGGGTGCCCCTGATGTCGACCGTCTATGGTTAGATTTGGTGAGCATTTATCCACTTTCGTAGGCAATAAGAATATAAATACAACACGTACAATTATTCTGATGAGTGTATAATTATTTTGGAACTTAAGGCGTTGTTCTTTAGGCACCTCGGTATAGAGAGGGTTTATTTTATTTGAAATTAACATATTTTACCTTTGGTACTTAGTCTTAGAGTGATACCTATTTTCTAGAACTGTTTGTGGTACGTACTTGTAATAAGGAGTGTTCATATCTTGTATGAGTTTATATTTGAGTGCTAGTTTTTGATGGGTGACTTTTGCTACCTGATTGTGTCTATGTGTATAGTCTGTTTTAATATTATTATTATTATTACTTTGCCTTTAATTATAAGCTTATTTGTTCCTGTATATTTAACGTAGTAACACTTCATTGAGTTCAAATACATTTATTTTTATTTTTGCACCATTCATCATCATCATCATCATCATCAGCCTATATTCGTCCATTACTGGACGTAACCCTCTCCTAGTGAACGCCATTGAGCCCGGTCCTTGGCTCTCGTCATCCAGTCTCTGCCAGCCTCATTTCGCAAGTCGTCAGTCCACCTGGCCGGCGGGCGCCCCACACTACGTCTCCACTCTTGAACTTCAACGAGAGATGTGACCAGCCCATTGCAGCTTCAGCTTGCTTAGTCTTTGGGCTATGTCGATTACCTTGGTTCTCTGGTGGATAACGTCGTTTTGGATTTTATCCTTCAGAGAGACTCCAAGCATAGCTCTCTCCATAGCTCGCTGAGTGACTTTAAACTTATGGACCAGTCTCACCGTGAGTGTCGACGTTTCTACTCCGTAAGTCGTAACCAGTAGGACACACGCGTTAAAGACTGTCGTCTTTGGGCACTGCGGTATAGACGAGGAGAAGACCTGATGAAGTTTACCTAATGCTGCCCATCCCAGCTGAATCCTACTATCGGCTTCCCTCTCAAAATTGAGATGGGCCTATAGTTTTTATGTTGAAATTGTTATCCCATTTATGTATAGTCACCATCTTTGCCACTTTCCATTTTATAGGGAATATGCCAGAAGTTAAGGATTTGCTGTTTATAGCTGTAATAAATTATTACCTTTATTAATTTATAAGCTTTTGAATGTTTTGAGTATGCTCTTACTGCTAATATTTAAACTTCCCTCGACTGCCTTCCGTACCCAACATCACACCCTCTATGACAGTCATATTCCAGCTAGGCTTAAAGTTCTCATCAAGATGAATGAAATAAGCCCAAACACGATCTAACTGCTGTAAGCTGTCGAGGAGCTCTCTCGACTGTCTTCCGTCTCCATCATCAGATGATCTTCAGGTCTTTTTTTTGTTGAAGCATCATTAGAACTACGTATATGTGCCAAGTTTCAACAGAATCGGTTCGCAAGGGAACATTCTGTAGGTGAAAAATCATTTAACCCCTATTTTTCTACCCTTAGGGGTGGATTTCATTTTTCATTTATAAATGGGACTAACTTTGGAGTATACTCTTTCCATTAAAAAAATAATCATCAAAATCGGCCTACTCGGTAAAAAGTTATGCGTGGTTAAACATAAAAAAATATATATATATATATACATATATATAAGGGTCGACTTGAGAACCTCCTCCTTCTTTTTTCGTCGGTTAAAAATGGCGGGAAGTCGTTTTTACTTTTACTATTTATTTTCATAATGTCATCTATTTAATGGTATCAAAACCAGCCGGATACAAACAGTAGGTACAGCCAAGGAGATTTTACTACAACTTTATGCCTATAAAATACTAAAAAGTTTTATCCTCGACCTATTATTTATCTATAGTTCTGCCCATCTTTCAGATCATTTATGGAGATGTGGCTCGAATGTTAAATTTCATTTGAATTAAATGAAAGAGAAGGGAGTGAATAATAGAGTGACGGTTGACAGGGGAGAATGGAAGAAGAAAACGTGCGTGAAGTGTTGCGCCGAACACATGTAACGTAGAACATGGGCAGAAAGATGATGATAATGATATGAATTTCTATTGATATAAAGGCGAACGGCAGGCTTGTATGTGAATTTAGTACAGCTAATAAAATTTCGTGTTTTGGGATATTTTTTGTTTTAATTGGTAATTAATATGGTAGACATACCCTTTTTAAATTCTTAGATTTTTAGAAGTTGGGACGTAGAAGTTATAACCAGTTTTATTTTTTAAGGTTATGTTCTAGTTTACCAATGTAGCTTGTTACATATAGGTACATAAACATTGTTTTGGTGATAAAGTAAATGTTCTAGATTCCTTGTCGCTATCTTTGTAGCGTTATACTTACTATTAAGTAAATAGATTGAGATGAGGATCGTACCGTCTCAGTGGTGTGCATTAGGAGATACCTATGTCTAGCAGCGGACTGCAACAGTTTGATAATGATGAAGTACTGGTGGGGTTTTGAGAGTACCTAGGTCAATAAAACAATACTTTGTTTTTGTAAGTACCTACATTTATTTTGTTGTACTTATAATTAATTTATTCTTCATATTACTTCATCTAAGAAGGGGGCAGGTCGGGTAATTCCCTCAAGGCGAAGGCAAGCTTAGGTACCCAGATAATTCGCTAAATTGCTTAGATGCAGTCACAAACCAGAATCCAAAACAACAGCATATAGCTGAACTTAGAACTGAAAGACAGATTTTTCTTTACCGGTCAATAAATAATTGCCTTAGGAACAAAAAAAATATGGATGACGAAAATCATTCCCATCATTAAATCGTTAACTATTATGATTTTATGCAAAAATTATGCAATATTAGGTATAATATTAAGTGTTTAATTATATTAACCGTTATTTCTATTTCTAAATAATTAATTATCATTTCGATATTTGTGTTATTTTACATATGGCAACTTCTAAAAATATAACTGCATTTAGTTTACGATTTTATTATGTTTATTTGTTAAAATATTTTTATTGATATTATTAATTAATCCGAAGTTCTAAAAATAGTATACTTACATGAAAATAAATGGTTTAGTTGCCTTAATAAGTGGTACAAATTCTATATCAAAACAACAAAAAAAAAATACTGTACTAAATCTGCCGAATCTGCTGTCTTTGTATACAAAAAATTACGAAAATACGATGATTTTTGTATTCTGAACAAAATAATTTAAGATAAAAATTTTGAGTTATTAAAAACTAAATATAAGGAGTTTCGTGATGGCCCAGTGGTTAAGAGCTCGATTCCCATGCACGAAGTTGTGGGTTCAAATACGAGCAAGTATCTACCAATGTAACTTTTTCAATTAATATGTACTTTCTAAGTTTATCTTAGACATTACTGACATCGGAGAAGGAAAATATCGTGATGAAACCTGAACTTATAGTTAATATAAGTCTGAAATCGCCAACCCATCTTGAGCAAGCGTGGTCATCAATGCTAGTGCCTTCTCTGTATGAGAAGAAACCTTTGCCTTGCAGTGGGACAATAATAAGCTGGTATGATTATTATACGGTATTTACTTATCGACATTATAGCATTCACACCTTTGTGTGCACATAAAATTGCAGATAACCATTTTAATCATGAATTCTCTGATTTTTAATCATTTTATCATAATTATAAAATTACATTTACCAAAATTAAATTTCACCATAATTACTTAAACCATAATTACATTTCACTATAATTACATTTCACTATAATTACTTTAACCATAATTACATTTCACCATAATTACTTTAACCATAATTACATTTCACCATAATTACTTTAACCATAATTACATTTCACCATAATTACTTTAACCATAATTACATTTCACCATAATTATATTCCACATTAATACTTACGCTCAAATATTTAGATTTTTTACTGTGGAATCGACCACTATCAAAAACATACTTTAAATAACTCATTGACTAGTGTTTTCACTGCACGACATCGGCTGAAATAATTGTGAAAATGGTGGGAAACCAAACAGGCCAGTAACGTTAAATATTATTGAAAGGGCTGCGAAAACCAAATGCATTTCTGAAAAAAAATTGGGCGACTTTGAAAACGCATTTTGTAGTTTTTGGGCTCTTCTTCTTGTTTGTCTATTCGGAAATGATAATATTCTTGTTAATTTTTAGTAACAAGAATATATAAGAGTATATGTAAGAGTATTTGTAGTGGCTTTTGCCATAACCTTTTAATTACGAGAACATTATCATTTTAAATGTCAACTTTTAAGGACCCTTTCTATACATGTGTTAAATAAAATTTTATGACCAAGTCAATCAATAAAAGTCGATTTAGTCAGCTATGTTTGATAGTCTTATCAAACATAACTTACTAAATCGACTTTGGAAGGTACTCAGCAGTAAAATATGGGTAGGTAGGTACCCATTTCTAAATTGCCAAAGGGATAGTCCAATCCTAATCAGGAACCACAGCCTAATTAATTAGAACCTTTATCAGTGTTCTAATTATTTTTCTCTTAGCGCTCTGTCCGTATTACAGATTGAAGTAAACGTATGCGTTTACTTCGTGTTGTAAAAAAGTTAGGCTATGGCGCTTCGTGGTGACGTTAACAAATAGGTGCCATTTTTCTCTCGCATCTGATTAAAGTTTTGCGAGATACGATAACATTGGATTTGTACCGTAAAGAAACGAAGGAAAGTTTTATACTGTTTAAACAAAAGATATCTTTGTTTCAGATGACGTCGTTCTGGTTCTTATCCGTTTCCTGGAGATATTGTTGTTGAATGTAACACAACAAACGTAGGTAAGTAGAAATACATTTTATTCCTATTTTTACACGTCCGTGTCGGTGGTGTAGGGATTTTGTCCTGTTGGCTTTGACAACCAACCTTCACGTATATTCTGTATGTTGATGGAATTTATAATGAGTTAAACACTATTTCATATTATGAAGATTAGAAAAGAATAGAGGATCAGCTTGGGGAGCTGACATAGCGCGTCATGTGGTAAAGGAAGTAGCATCGTTTTATAGAAATAATTATGATATATTAATACTAAATACGCCTTTTATTGATAATCACAGTGCACTGCGCGCGCTTACAGTACCTGATTATAAGCTGACAGACAAACAGACATACGGACAAGAGATTTACAGCCAAACCCAATAACGTATCTATTACCAATTTTGGCGTACTGGAAATAGAAAAATCTAACTATCTCTGGTTTTAACGTCCCAATAATCTATCAGAGATTAAGGAATCTTACCGGCCCGCGTTATCTATCAAGGGGAGGGTATATCGTTTACTACGGATAGCTGTTTGTATGAAAAAGCCAAAGTATACGTCCCTATAACATGTTGACAGCTATTTGTTTGACAGGACAGTTACTAAAGATGAAAAACAGGTCTATTCGCCGAATTGCAGGGATAAACAACAACTCTGTGAACAATATTAAAAAAAAAAAAACTTTATAAATAGTCATTTAAAACATGCCCGATTCAAGTGAAGGTACGTTAAGTGAAAGTGATTTTGAAATCGTAACAGAGTTATCCGATTGGAAAAATGAGTTTGAGATGCAAATGACCTTCAAAATCTTCAAATCAAAAGAACTTATAAATGTCGCATTGACCATAATACTACGACCAAATTATTAATTTGTTCAAATAAAACAACAGTGTGTAATTTACTCATCGAAATATAACCTCATATAGAAGTAACGTCAACAAGGTATGGTTTTTCTTATATCAGAATGTCAATTACGTTTCATTCCTCCTCTAGCGTTAACAATTTGTTCAGCAAAATGTAGTAAAATCTTGTATAATGTACTACTTACTTACAAACTTTTAATTTAATATAAATTATAACTTAATCCAGTCATTTAAGAATTTAAATTTAAAAAAGTTTGTTTTTATAAAAAAATATACACGTTGTTTTTTCAAGTGCCGTTGGTTGTAACGGAACGCACGTGAGGGAAACGTATATAACCATAACTATAGTTTTCGTTAAATAGATAGCCTTTATCGATGATTGTGAGATGACATTCAAGGACAGATAGAATTATACTGTCTATCATCAATAGCGATCTGTCTTTCACTGAAAATAGCTTATTGGGTTTCGGCCGTTAAACAACATGATGTTACCATACTTTGACCATCACAGCTCCCGAATAACAGTGTAGCTCAAATCCAATGGTGGCCTTCACAGAACAACATCACTCATACCTTTAAGGCTGACCACAAAAACGCATTATATATCTAACGTGCTTTTACCTTAAGATAATCCCTTTTCATCTCACTACATACGACAGTACTACGAGTATAAAACGCGATAAAAGATCCAAATCAGCGATGGTCAAAACATCAAACGTTCCATTTTGTGTGAACATTCGATTCCTATTCACCGTATCACAGGGCCCAATTCATTTTGCCCGGCTTACCCTTTCATGTAAACTATTTAATGATTTTCGTACCGTGTAAGGTAGGCTTTCACATCTCCTCATGTGAAAATACAGGTGCCTTTGTTAGAAATAATTTCATAATGAAAACCACAGGATTTTGGGAGAAAACAGACATCGCGTTGCACGCGAGTATTGTGCTATCCGTTTCATGTTTGAGCAGATTTTATGCGGGAGTAGTTTCCCCCTATGGTTTTTACTACGTAGTTTTTTGAGATAAGCTGGTAGATTTGGGCGCGGCTGTAGAATTTGAAAAGAACGCGATGGTAACAGCGTTTTTCTGCAAATGGGATAAATGATTGTATTTTGTGCCTACGGTTACGCAACGATACCAGGGATAGTATCAAATATCACCACATGTCAGTATGCCCTTCGATGAATTCAAAGCGGTTTAGATGGAAAGTCGTTTATTCGTAGGTAAAAGGAAGCGATCTTCAAATAAACTCTACAACCCAGAAAAACGACCTAAAACATTTTATTATTTGGGACGCAAACCCCAAAATCGCACCGAGTATCTATTTTCACGAAATCATCTTGCAAACTGACCTGTTTTGCTAAAACCGGAGAAAGTCACACACGGCTGACCTGATAACGTTTGAGCGTGAATAGCCACGTTTCCTTTGTAATAGCCTATAAAAATAAACAAGGATTAGGGACGTCATTTAACCAGTGCGAATAGTGCGTTACGATTTGTTTTTTTTCCTCAAAATGTATCCAAGATTTTTAGGGAAAAACGCAACTATATTCTGCGTGTTTTTGCAATATATACTGACGGGAACACTGGAGCTTTTCAAGGATTTCTCTCGGGGACTATGCGAGTGGGGAAATCGGAAAAATCAAACCGAAGAAAGGATATAGGAGAATAGGATGAAGCTGCAGTGAGATTCATAAAATCGGCTTGAAGAGCTTAAAGCTTGAACCGCTTTTAGAAGTAAATTTCTGGACGTTCCAAATATTTATGACAGACGTAATGGGTAATTAGAAGGTTGAAAGTAGAAGGTCGATATAATCCTGTTTTATGAAGTCGCTTCATGTTAAATACGATATTTGGATAGAAGAAGGAGACCCAGACGGGAAAATGCTACACAAATGATGGAACAAAACCCCATTAAGGCGTATAAATATAAGTATAGGCCAGATACACCCATCTTCGCAAACAATAAGACAGAAACCCATTTCCCCATCAAACTGACTACTTTACCCCAAAGTAAGCGATTGATACATTTATTTCCCTTTTTCCGATTCAGCGTCCACATCGGAACATGTTTATGCATGTGATATATTGATATTCGCGGCCCACAGAAGACAATAGAGCCCATTCTCGCTTATGGTAAAGTAAATAGTTTACTCCGGACCGCAATCATGAAAAAAGCCTCCCATTTTCAATGTCAATAAAGGGTCAAGAGATAGTTTTGTGTAGAGGGGTCCCGGAATAAATGGTATAAATGAGGGTAGTAGCACAGTCTTGGGGAAATATAGCATGTTTTGTAAATAGGGCAGAACGCTAGACGGCGGGGTATAAGCTTGTTTTGTTTATTACGTCGACTGCCGCAGTTTGTATGTATGGATTTAGATAAAATTAGCATTGGGGAATAGTTTGGGTTGTTAAAGCAACAATGTATAATAGGACTGCCTCGTTGGTCTAGTGGTCGTAATCGCTACTGATGAGCAAGAGGTCCTGGGTTCGTTTCCCGGGTCGGGCAAAGTGTTAGCGGGTTTTTCCATTTGGAATTTCTCGGTAGCAGCCAGGAGTCTGGATTTGTGCCCGGTTGATGGCAATAGGCTCGCCCCCGATTACATGGGACTTAAACATAACTGGCGAAATGTGGGTGTGCTATAGGTATACCTCTGCCTAACCCTTCGGGGTATACAGGCGTGATGTTATGTATTTATGTATGTGTAATAGGACCAAAAAGTCATAAAGGTTCTGGAATGGCGAACATCAACCCATTAACCGTCAAACATAAAGTAAACGTGTTTTACGACGAAATGCATAGTTTCCTATAATAAACTAACCAAATAAATATAAAAGTAAGAAAAATGGGGGACAAAATATTCTGCGCCCGTACAAAGTGGTGAACTCATTTGAGCACAACGGCCGATTACAGTAGCAAATTTTGGTAACACTGTTTTTCGACATTATGTTTTATGGCAATTTTGCGACATGTAATGCATTGCTGCTCTTTCTTTAGCATTTGATGATACTCGTAATAATCTACACATCTTGTGGCAAGCCTTGCTCCAACCAGGAGGATGGGCGAGCGTAATGATGTGTGTTTTGTCGAATATATTACCACACAATGCTACGTTAGAGCTATAGCCGATCCATAAGATCACTTTGACTTATAACGCGCAAACGCCAGGCATTTACAATAGCCATAATATCTTGCCCAATGCAGAATATCACAATCTATTTTTGGATAAAATCTTTTGACAAGATTTACCACAACTAGTCTGTCTCGGCCCCCTGTATAATCTCATTGATCCGTCATCACTGAGGAGCATGCCACGTTATGCTTACCGCCTCGTGGTTTGGAGATCAAAAACTCTTCTCTCTTTCAGCGGCTATTGTTCCTAGCCGCATCCATCTTCGAGATAAACACCACTCGATTCTGAAAATTACACCAAGCTGCACTATACTGTCGATGAACTCACTTTGCAGCCAAAGGTTCATCATCACGGCTATCGGTGCTAACTTGTTCGCGTTCTTCTTGCTCGCGTTGCTCCTGAATATGTCTGTCTTATCAGGTTGATCCTGCGGTGAACAAGCAGTATCAAAGCAGTATTCGACATCTTATTCGGGGTTCTGGTGGTATGATAGCAACTCATAATCAGCGTCACTGTCAATACGTTTTTTTCAGGTTTTTGTAGTTATGAAAAACGTTGAAATGTTTGAAAAATTTTACTCCACTATACTTAGTCGAATTTCAGTCTGAACTACTATTTAAGTATTGGTTGTAATAGGTACATGCGAAAACCATTTAAATTATACATAGGGATATATCCTGCAATAATACTGACAATTTTTTTGGAATATAGTTTTAAAGAAAAATATTAAATAATAATTGTTGTTAATTTTTTGTTAAACTACTAACCCCCTTGTTTAATGTTACCCGTTGTGTAATGTTAGCGGTAGCATAATGTAAATAAATCAGATTCGAATTTTATATTCTTGTCTCATTACCCCTCATTGTGGCCAAGTCACCTTTAGCTATTTCTGATCAGTCTCGTGAGTCTGCGGGACTGGCAGTGAGTGTACCCTTCCCAAACCTGGAAATCCTGTCTACTATCCGTCTGTTACCTTAGGTCACATGGTGCAGACATCCTGAACTTATGTATATATTTATTTATCACATACTAGGTATATGATAGGTTAGGGCTGTAGCGCTTATAGGTCTTACCAGTCGTAGGGACTGTTAGGCTTGTAGGTCTTAGTAGGTTCCTTTAACTTATCATATATTTTCATGTAACGTTTGTTAAGGGTGTGTACACCCCTGTTAAATAAAATAAACGCAAAATAATAATCATAGCTTTTATAACATAGTGATTACACTCGATTGCATTGCCGTACTCAACTGAGTACGGCGGTGCCAAATGGGTCCAACGAAGACACGATCAAATGGATATAATTATGACGTGCGGGGCAACTGCGGGTCTCATGTTGACAGTTCACCAACATTCATTGCGTTATTGACCTTGTTGAGCAGACAAATTTTTTGAACAATGAAGCAACGGAATGAGCAATAGGCTTCAATATTATTCAGATTGTGATTCCCAATTAGAGTGCGAGTAAAGGAGATAGCCATTTGATGTTTGTGGCTCGGAGTGGTGATGAGTAATAACAGAAAACAAGAGTTGAAAATTATTAATGTTTTTTTATATCTGTATGCCTTCGTCCTAGTATAGCATCCCTAGACTTTTACCTACTTCCTTTTTTACTACATATAGCTATGTGTACTATGTACCTATTTCTATCACATCCTTTATTACATAGAATAATTCTTGAACATAATTTAGTTTTCTTTTATACTATCCATGTCAAAATATTTTTATTATTCTATTATAATATTGCATGGATTACTATTTTTACTGATTTTATTGTATTATAAAATTTCATTTTATTATTAATAAATATTGTAGGTAGGTAGGTACACCCTAGCTTCAGGTATGTTGTAGAGAT
Source organism: Griposia aprilina (assembly GCA_916610205.1). Classification (NCBI taxonomy): domain Eukaryota; kingdom Metazoa; phylum Arthropoda; class Insecta; order Lepidoptera; family Noctuidae; genus Griposia; species Griposia aprilina. The sequence continues at coordinate 17,731,318 of OU744290.1, read as the reverse complement.
ACTTTTATTATTTTGAATAACTTTATTTGTTAACCACCTCCAGCAACATTATAAAATTATCATATATACTTTTCTATTCTTGTGTTGTGACAATAACAGACTTGCATTATATAAATACGTAAACAAAAACCTTTTTAAATTGATTACTCGGTAATGTATAACGCTATTTCAACCACTTTACAGAGACGCATGAAACTGACGTTTTTTTTATTCAAATAGTCCTTTTGAGTGATGGTATGAAAATATTTTTGGACATTTTGTAATAATGACAGCTAGGCATTCGATAAATTATGCTCTTTTTGTGTTCTAAAAAGTACGAACGATCATTTGGGACGTTTTAGAATAAATATAACGGTTTGTTTAAAATAAAGTAGTTGCAGTATTTAAATAAAAGATTGGCCATTTATCTTTGAGTCTAAAATCATATTTTACATAAATATTGGAGCGATAACTGATACTTAAATAAAGTAAGTGTCTGCCAACCTTTGAAAATGAATGAATTGAATAGGTACCTAAAACGAATGGCAATCAAATAAGGAAACAAGTAACTTAGGGGTATATAAGTACCTAGCTATCCCCAAAAAAACATACTCCTACAAAAAACGAACACAAAAATACTCCTAAATCCAATACAATACACAAGAGCCAATAAACTTCTTAAATGCACACACAGACAGTAGAATTTCGCCGAGTGACTTTCTGTGTACACATTTAAATCCTCATGTATTTGCGAAGCACTGGAGAGCACTTTTTTCTCGAAAGCGCCGCAGAAAACGATATTATCGGCTGAAAACAAAAGACGGGCGGTAGTGCACTTCCTACTCATTTAAACGGGCACAAACAAGAGAAAGAATCGATGTAGGTTAGTAGAAAACACCTTTTGTACGGCGTTTCCATTCATCTTTGTGGTTAACATAAAAGCTGACTACCTCTTTCAATGTGTGTGTCATGATGGCCCAGTGGTTAAGGCCTCGCCTTTCAGGTTCTGTGTTCAAACACTATCTCTCTCCTTAAACATAAATACTTTTTTTGGTCTTGATTCATGATTATTATTCTATACGAGTATAACACGACGGGGAACCCAGTGCCGTATCTGACCAGTCTCTTGTGTAATTCCTCGTTGATGGTAGGTAGTTGGTTTTCAATCACACACAACACTTTTAAGCATTTATTTCAATAGTACACAATAACACACACGTAGATGCACTATTGAATTATCATCATTCAGTTTGAGTTATTAAGTGAACCTAGTAGCCCATTCCAAGATGAAGTAGTTTCCTTATGGAGAAGAACGGGCAAGAAACTCCATGGACGTTCCATTAAATCAAAACATTATGTTACAGAGGTTTCTTGTTCGACAATTACATTTAAGTCCTTGTTGTATCATTATACCTCTTTCGAGAAAGTAGTCAATGAGATTACTGAGATTGATGACAGGGAACCCAAATTTTCTCTCTTATGAAAAAATCGCAGTAGGTCATTGTAATTAATTTTACCAAGGATCAGAATGCAGTCTGTCTAAAGCACCTAATCACTTATAACCGATTTTTTTTGATATTCTTAGATCTTATAAACTCCTGTCCCTCTTATGTTTTTTTTTTGCGACGTATATAAGATCTGCTGGATCAGGGGCATAAGATTACTATTACTAACGTTTTACTTGTGTTGAATTGTGTGAAAATAGTGTGGGGCAACGTTATAAAAAAAAAAAGTTTGTTAAATAAGGAACAATTTTGATAAAAATTAAAATTAAGCATCTGCTCATACATTCCATGCTAATAGTTAATTACTTTAACATTTGTTTTTTTAAATTAAGTAAAGCGTGACGCGATATCGCGCTTATAGCGCCTGGGAGCAACTACTCATCTTTCAATGTCGGATTCTGCATGTCCAAAAAAGTTTGGAAACTAAAAAAGTATTGACAAACCAAATTAAAGACAACTGTAACAATTCGACTTACCTGTTTTCAATAACCTTTCACGAAAAGAGTTATGTTCACATGTAGAATCCAAATTAAGTGAAGGTGACATCAGGGGAGCTGCCAGGGTACTGTCCAGTAGCGATGTGGTGGCGCCCTACTCTCCAGAAACTCTTTCAGCCATGGAGAGCAAACATCCAGCGCCTGCGGTTGGTCTCACCTTTCCCGACTCCTCCTCCCTCCCGATTCGGATTCAACTCCTTTAATGTTACTGCCCCCAACTGATTGCAGCCGTGAGCTCCTTCCAAAGTAGTTCAGCCGGTGGCCTCTACGGCCGGACTCTCACCATTTAAAAGAGTTATTGAGTTCAGGTACCGGGGAAGCTGGTGAGTCGGTTTTGAAGGAGCTTGCGGCTCTAATTAACCTGATGCTCAACGGCGGCGTGAATGATGCCATCGTCGATATCTATTACGGAGCCAAGTTATGTGCCCTGTGCAAGAGGAACGCCGAACGGTGGCATTCGTACCATTGCTGTTGGGTGCACCTAAAGGCGTACGACAGCGAAAATATGCTGTATATAGAACGGCGAAATTCTGACTAACAAGTTCCAGCCCCTATTACTTGGCTTTGGATCCAAAGGGAGCTGCGAGGCTGCCGTACATGCTAGTTTTTAAATGAGAGTAAAGTTGAGGTCCTTTTCAATGTTGACGTTAAGAACGCCTTCAACTCAACGGAGTTCTTTGGCAACAAAGTGTACCTGTTAACGAACAGGGATACTTTCTTGGCTCAAGTAAAAAAAGAGTTACCAGTATGGTTTTATGTGGCAGTGCTACAGGCACCAATCTAAATAATTATATAAATATTACCTTTTGGAATCTGCAGTCGGATGCTAACAAGGTGATCCTCTCGGGCCAGCCTGTCATTTTCAGTTTGGCTATCCATCCCATAACACAACAACTGAATTCAAAGTAATGTGTGGTATTTAGATGATGGAATCCTAGGAAGTGACGTAGACACCGTTCTAAAAGATCTGCAATTCCTAAAGCAGCAATTCCAATCCATCGACTTTGGCGTCAACAACTTAAAATGCAAAATTTACCTTTGTGACAATAGCGATCGACTATATAGAAATTCAATTCAATGGCCCCAGATATCAAAGTTTTAGAAAAAGTTCACTACACCTCCTAGGTTCCCCAATTTTAGATGACAGTTTTTCACAATTTGTTGAAGAAAAAGTTAATTTTTTTAACGATGTTTCGGGTAAACTTTCTAACATTAATTTACATTCGGCATTTATCAGATATTGCTGTTTCGGACCAAATTTTATGTATTTTCTCCGCTCTTCCTCTTTATGGATGGAGCCACCTACACCTTTTGGACGAAATCAATCATATTATTCAAAGTACTTTAACATCCATTTTAAATGTGGCATTGGACGACCGCACGTGTCTGCAAACCACACTACCCATTCGTTTTGGTGGGCTTGGCGTCCGCAAAATTTCTAGTGTAAACTTACCGGCGCAGCGCGGCGTTCCTGTCCTCGGTCCACAGCACCGAAAAGTAAACCACAAGAATATTAGCCCCTTCTCAGGTTGACTCTGAAGTGCCGTATTGGACCGATGCGGTGAACGCCTGGAAAGCGGCTTGCCCGGCATGGTTCAGCCCAAGAACCCATCATCCCAGAGACAGTGGGATGAGCCACTCTGCAGGTTGGTACGGAATAAACTCATTAATACGTCCACCAATACTGCCAAGCATGCCCGCCTGCCGGCTGTGGGTGAATGGGAGCCGGGCCTCTGGGTTCAGGCACTACTGTCATCCAACATAGGCACTAATCTGGGTGACACCACATTCCGACTCACTACATGTTTGCATCAGAGGGCTCCTTGCGGGGCTCCACATCGCTGCCAGTGCGGTGAAATAGTCAACTGCCTCGGGCACCATGGCCTATACTGCAGCATGAGTACTAGTCGGGTGGCACAGTATGCCAGCATTAATGACATCATCCGTCAGGCTTTTGTCACCGCCGAGGTGCCAGCTGTTTTAGAACAGCCCAATGACGACGATGACGTGACGATGAAAAGAGGCCAGATGGATTAACCATAATGCCTTGGAAGTTGGGTAGGCCTTTGGTGTGGGTTTCAACCTGTGTTAACACCCTCGCGCCATCATCGAGTATTTTGGGACATCGCCACACGGTGGTTGGTCGAGTCTTTATGTGACCAGAAGGCTGGCCTATTTTTAGCCCAAAGAATCAGCATTGCCATCTAACGTGGCAATACGGCCAGCTTTATGGGCGCTTATCCTATTGACAGCAATGCGGAGGAATCCCCTATGAGCACTTCCCTGTTTTAAATTATATACTTGTACATCCATACTAATATTATAAATTCAAAAGTATGATGTATGACTGACTGACTGTATGTTACCTTTTCACGCCTAAACCACTGAACGGATTAGATAGATGGCGTACTGGGAAAGGTCATAAGCTACTTTTTGTCGCGGTAGCATGTTCTCGTGGCATGATTTCCGACATCCACGCGGACCAAGTCACGGTCAGAAGCTAGTAATATATATATATTCGTGTTAGCTGGTTTATTGTAATTTATTACCCATCAATAAACAATTCAATTTAAAAAAAAAGGTAAAACGTTAAAATAATAATGTTCTCAAAATTGACGGTTTAGATATATTTGCTATTAAACTTTTATTGTTGTCTTATTTGTAAAAGGAATTGAGTATACAGACCTACAATATCAAATAAACTTGACAAGCAGCCTAAGATAAAAATTCTATGTGTTCATACTGAAGAACTCTTGTAAACGACCATTTATCTCTATATTGTTCATATCAACGCCCTTTTTAGGGATACAGCGGCGCCAAATAGATCTTTAGTAGTGCCAAATCTCGATAAATGTATTTCCGATAATCTGAACTATCTAGGTCGTCCGTCTTACAATGGCCTGAGGAATTATTGGTAGAATTGTGCAAAGCCTACTAAATATGATTGAAACAGGCTTATACAGCGTGTATCAACAAAGCGTGGTCAAAAAAAAAGAGCTCTCCCTTACATTTGGATCGAGTAAGTATTGAAGTTTTGTATGGGACAGCTGATTATTTTTTCGCGATTATGATGTTGTTGTCATGGATAAAGTTGTTCAGTTTGATGGGATGTATCACAACTTTAAATATGACCACACATTTGTGATACACGCTGTATAAGGGCTGCAATATACCAAGATCAGAGAGCTTTGCACGCCATGAGTGTAAGTTGCCGTTTTTCCTGATATATCTGGTCATGTCATCATAAGTTACTACGAGTTGTACTACAAGTTATATATTATACATTGAAGGTTTCAGTTTTATTTTTTGTAATTTTGCTAGTTAGGTATGTACTGTTGATTTCTTGTGTTCAGTTAAACACAATGACTGATTAACAAACAGACTTAATTGACTATTAAGCATATGAATCACGATAGCATTTTTCGGAACACTGAAAGCATTTTGTTTTATTATTATTCCCTTCAACAAAATTTGTTTAAGGAAGATAACAGAAGGATGTTAATTTAATTGTTTTTACATCCTTCTGCTATCGTACACCATGCAGCTGCAAAGACCTGTAAGGCTGCCGCACAGGTTTAAGGAGATGTCCTTGTCGTTGGATTCAGACATGATACCTTGTAACTGGGAACATAAAATGGTACAAGATTGACCAAAAAAAACTAGTAATATAAAAGGTTACTCTTTCAACAAACAAGTAATAAAATAATTGATTGAGGGACGTAGACGTATTTCAATAAAAATGTGTTAATAAAGGTAAGGGAAACACAAAAACACTAGATGAAAAAGTAAATCATAATTAACTATATGATAGTTAATTGGATAATTACATGTATACATATACAAAGATATAGCGACTTCTAGGACAAGATTAAGAAAGTCCGGTCTAAACACCATATTTATGCGATTATTATATAAGTTATATATGTTTTTCTGTTTATAATATTGCTGTATCGTTTATTAGTTATGGAGCTATTTGTTGTTCCTATTTAATAAATATAATAAAACAGGTGGGAAAATAGGGAGTTATGCAGTATTTCTTTAATTTAACTACTCAAAACTGAAATGGTTTTGAAAACTGGTAAATAGCAGGCACTGCACTGTTATTCTAAACTATGTAATGTGTTGTAGATAAAGATACTGATATTATCTAATATTCGTTCATTTATAATTTTATATTGAGGTAATTTGCCCGAACAGAAGTTTACGCGCGTATTACTGGTTTTTTAAATGTTTTATAATATTTAAAATTAAGACGTTTTAGTTCTCACAAGAGCAAGACAGGTTTTTTTCTAATCGTTCTCAGTTGCGGTCTGCGTTGTGGGGAACCTGAAGCCTGATGTTACGTAGATATCTAAAATATCTACATCGGGTTGATAAAAGGTCTTAAGCGCCTAAGATCCAAGAAATTCATTGAGTGCTAAAGATTGATTTAAGTTCTTTTTAGCCACGATACTTAAGTGAGAAAGAAAGAGTTATTACTAGATTATGTTATATTAGGTTTGTCATGGAGTCAACTTAAATAAATAAAAACATTGTTAAGTGAAACCGTTTATTTTAATAAGACATAGACAGTCCAGATATCTGTAATGTCCAGATTCCCATGAAGAAGAACTGACACAAAAAAAGCTATATATATCAATAATGATTTTTATATTCGTTGACGACATATAGATTTGTATAATATGTTACGAATTGCACAAATTGTTGTGATCCTGTTTCACCAATTCTGCACCCCTTTCGGCAACCATTCAAGTTGGTGCGTTGGTGTTACCACTAGTTAGTGTTGGCATTATACTATCGTCTATCACACGGAGCCTATAAACTCCATGGACTTTCAACCGAGAACTCACGACTGAGGTCTTTGGGTCTAGCCCCATGTGACATGTTCCTACAGTGTGGTATGTTGTAAGTACCATATCTATACAAACACACTTCCAGTAATCTATGCTATCTAATTCATAACGGTCACATGGTGGCCATTCCATTCTTCCTAAATATCCGTTGATTCCTCTTAAGGCTGTCGTGTTTACAACTTTGGTAAGCATTTTGTTACCACTTGCTGCTTTATCTAAATCTCTAGCATCACTGAAATAGTTTGCGTTGATAATTGGAGGATCCAAAGGGTTGTTTGCATTCAAAAAAATGTTTCCCGTGGAATGCGGATGCGGAAGATGAAACGCATGCATGTAAATTGTATTTTTTTAATTCTGTTCGATTATTGGATCGGCGAAATGGTCTTTGACCCTGTATCTTAGTTTCAGAAATGATGCAACTGTTCAACTATATCTCCCCATAATAACAAGATGAGTTTGAAAGTCGGGGGAAGTAGCATTATGGTTATCAGAAAAATATGCTAGAATGTCAGCAGCACTATTTTGCGCCAAATATACAGACCGATTGTAAAAGTAACGTATGGCATCAAACTGTGGTTCAGCTTTGTCTTGTTCACCAGGCTCAACCCCATAAATTATAATAGGTATAATACAATGATCCTGTAGATTTTTTCCTACCAATGGCAAATCAACTATTACTGAAATATTCTTTGAACTAAGATGTTGTTTGGGGCCGATTCCAGATAACATTAAAACCTGTGGAGAGTTTATAGCACCTTCACTTAGGATAACCTCAGTAGTTGCCAAAAACGTGAATTTCGTTGAGTCACGTTCAACTTCCACCCAAAGAGCGATTTGCTTGAAGGATCTATTAACACTTTTGTCTCAAAACTATTCTTAATAATTTTCATGTTTCTTCTGTGCCGTACTGGATTCAAATACGCTTTGTTATGACTCTGTCTTTCTCCATTAGCAGCTGTGCATCTTATAATGCCTGAACCTAACACGTTTGCGCCATTGAGATCTGGGACATTTTTTAAAGCGATTTCATCCCTTTCAAATAGAAACTTTTCGGTTAAAGGTCTATATATAATATATATGTCTATATTTTAGTGCTGTTATAAGAGTTTATAACTAATGGCCCATGAAGGCCGTAATGATACCTAATATCCGATTTTTTCAACAATTCCATGTCTTCTGCTTTTTTGACGCATCGACGTACTTTTTTTGTACTCCATTCTGCATTACCGAGATCAAACCAATTTTGAAAATCTTTGTCATCTCCTTGCACATAAATCATAGAATTAATGTTGCTGGTTCCGCTCATCATTTTTCCACGACTCCAACAAATTGAACCGTTTATATTAGCTCCGTTTGTTATTCCATTGTTAGTAGTTCGATAATTCCAGTCGTATTTAAATCCAAAAATATCCTTGTCCAGATCTGGAATCTAAAATATGTACTTTAGTGCAACCAACTTCCAAATTGTCATAATAACAAGCGTAGACATTTTCACCTTTTTGTGCACTTACATTAGCTTCCATAGGTGCATCGTCACCTGCTTCAATGAGTAGTATTTTCCATTCTGGTACAGCGATCAGTCGGTTCGCCAGAACGCAACCAGCTGTTCCTGCTCCAACTATTTTGAAGTGAAACGTTTCAAAATCTGCCAAATATTTGTCAAATATGTACATTGATACACACCATTTTGTAGAATATCACTGATTAAGTCAAGTTGTGACCTTCTGGGGCATTAGACGGATCGGTCTTGTTTTATTTTTGTGAATCGACATTCGCGTCAACGTTATCTATTGTTGTTGTCATCACATCATTCAAAATTAACTATTATAGTATTCAGCTTCATTTTACAAAACAAAAGTCCTAGGTAATATCTTTCAATACCAAAATAGGTATTGTCTTAATATTTTTTAAACATCGATTGGCTTTAAAAATCGTTTAAATCCACGCCAAAAGTATAAATAACGTAAAGATTTAAAGTAATTGTTTACCTTTAACATCAGCATCTGTTATCAATCCTTTTGATACGTGAGATTGGGCTGCTGCAAAGAACTGTAAAGTTTGAGGAGTTGCTCCCGTCGTTGGAGTCAGACATGATGCGTTGTAACTGTCAACATAATAATAATGGTATAGAAAAAATATTACTAACAGTATTACAATTAAATGTACTATGCTTTTTTCGTACCCAAAGTATGCGAACGAAACCCTTCTGTCTGTCTGTCAGCGAGCTGTATCTCATGGACCGTAATAGGTAGACTATTGAAACTTCCACAGTGTGTAATTTTTTTGACTATAACAACAAAAAATAAAAGTAAAAAATTAAAGAGTACAAGAAACGTGTTTTTTTTTTGGCGTTTTTTGCTTTGTGGTATGGAACCCTTCGTGTGCTAGTCCGACTCACACTTGGCCTTTTTTTTTGCAGTATAACAATTTTAATGGTTGAAAGTTCGCAGCATTTAATAGTGACAGATTACGTCAAAGGAGAATGATCATCAAGTATGAAAAAAAAAACCCAGAGCGAACATATACAGAATGTACCTCAGAATTTTAGTGATATTTATTGATATTATCATTCAGTAATTTCAATATAAGATTCGATGGCCAAATATTTGATATTGCCATTTGTTTTTCATAAGGGGTGTTATTTTTTCCTTAAGATATCGTCAATTTGGGTATATCCGACGATATAAATACATACATACATACACTCACGCCCATAATTCCAAAGGAGTAGGCTGACCGCAGATTGTCAAAATCAACTATCCACACCCCACTTTTCGCCGCTTTTCTGCAAGACTCAGCGTGATGAGATTGATTGATTGAGATTTTTACATACACTTTTACACGTCAATCATATTTTTAAAACTAGATAATAATAATAATAATAATAATCATTTTATTTCAAGTTTCACAGACTCATAATTTTAAATATTTATACACACTCAGTCACATTAAATAATCAATTACAAATACAAAATAAAATAATGAAATAAATTAAATTAAAACAAAAAAATATTCACACAAAACACACAAACAAAATGTTGCACATTACCTGCGTTCAATGTGTAACCTACAGCAGTGATTAACGTAGGCGCAATCGACCCTGTCCGCTAGCGTGGCCAACGTGCTGTTGGAGCTCCCCCGCACTTGCCGAACCAGCGAGGTGCCTCTCTTGCGCATTGTTGTATAAAATCAATCTACGCGCGCCTCCGCAAACATTGTCGAAGCGCTGCAGTAACGGGGGAGAACTGGACTCAAAGGGCGCTGTACGACCTTTGCGTATAGTTAGTTCATAGGCTGCATGTGTATAAGGTAGTGCAGTAGGCTCTAAAGAGAGTGATTTTAACTTTTGCTGAGCATCGCGCGAACCTACGGATCACCATATTCCCTCTGACCGACAGCGCCCTTCGCTCCCGTTCAATATCTGCATCATCTTTCAAGTCGGGAGTAATTAAGTGGCCTAAGTGCTTAAAAATATCCACTCTTTCTATGGGTATGCCATTCAGCTTTATAGCTGGCATCTCAATAATTTTTCTCTGCCCTCCCTGAAAGACCATACACTGACACTTTTTCACATTATACAATAGTCCGTGATCAGTTGCATAACCCTCACAGATACTCATCAGCTTTCTGAGTCCGCAGACCGAGGCACTCAGCAGCACCATATCGTCCGCGTAGCTGATGTTATTGAAACAGACGCCATCTATATGACAACCAATACTTTGCTCGCTGAGTGCCTCGATCAGCCCATTAATGTACAAATTAAAAATGGAAGGAGAGCTCAAACCCCCCTGCCTCAGTTCACATTCCAACCTATACGGGTCCGACAATGTGCCCGCCCACTTGACATGGTTCACCTGGTTCCCGTACCAGTACTTAAAGATGGTAATAAGTTCGTTAGGTATGTGAGCTGCTTTCATTTTATCCCACTGGATATCATAACAGACCAGGTCGAAGGCCTTGGAAAGGATAAGGAAGGATACGGTCAGCGTTTCCTATCTGACTACTCTGAGATGAAAGGCCGAAACAAAACTCAGACGTCGAGGAGGTCAGAGATCCAGAGGAGAGAAGTCTCTTTTAAAGTCCAGACATAATCTTGGTCAGATCATGTGAAGACCATGTAGATTGGTATTTGCAATGGTCTTTTGAGGAAAGAACCACCCAGATTGAGTGTACGCATATTTGAGTAATCGTGCAGCTCAACTCAGGAAGTTAGGACTTAAGGAGCTCAACGATTCGACGAACAATACCAAAGAAAGGATATTTGGGTAGGCCGCATAAATTACTTTAACTGCCAGATCATGATTAAAATTAACCGAGAAAAAAAAGCAATGACCCACATAGTCCTCACATTCACAATAATTAAAATAACATAATATATAGTGTATATATATGTATTTATTTATTTAAGCCGTGCGGTGTCCGTTACGAATACGACGTGTCGTAAAAGTCGACTAAGAGACTTAGATGAGACTTAACATTCAAACGGCGGCGACAGAGTTCACCACTCATCACGCTGAATCTTGCAGAAAAGCGGTGAAAAGTCGGCTGTGTATAGTTGATTTTGACAATCTGCAGTCTCTGCCTGAGTTGTTGGGGCTGGACATGATGCGTTGTTACTGGTTACAGAAACATTTAAGTTTAAAAAAAAATGGAATCAATTGAATACTACAAAAAGGACGTAAATACAATAATAAAAGACTGAAACATGTAGATAAAGATTATGAACACACAAAAACATCAGATGCAAATAAACATGAAAAGCAAGATGTTGATACTATTAAGTAGATAAGTATACAGTGACAGAGCAAGGTAAAGGACAAAGATAAAGTTTAATGACTTACCCTTCATATGAGACTTACAGCCAGGAAATAGAGATAATGAAGGTGGATACAGAAACATCTTTATGTTCATAATAAAAATATGTTGTAGCATATACAATGAAAGTGACAGCAAATAGATTATGTTTTTGAGATAAATGAAAACGGAAATGGCTTAGAAATTCATGTCCGTGCCTTAATTCTGTCAGAATTTTACAAAGCTGGTGTAGGACTACTTTTATACCCGTTATACTCGTAAGTTTATACATAAAATTATAATTTTAATTGTTATTACTTACTACTCCACTCTGCAACCAATATTGATTAATAGTGTGAAACAACGTCACTCGTACTCAGAACTCGTTTCCTAAGCCACCTGTATGTAAAGGAGGAATTCACTATTATTTAAAACAGTAGATAACATTTAAACATACGAAAACGCAGTTAATTTTCATAAATAAATTCTACGGCCCCGTTCAAGGCCTCGAGCGATGCGATTTGCAACTCGGCTTGCGTCAAGCGACACGCCCGTGTGGCTCCTGTTTCCGTCCGTCGCTTCGCAAGTTATGTCGCGGTGACTCGTGGTGTGCTCTAAACAACTTTTTTCATTTCGACGGCGAAGTGCCAATAACACCTAACTGACAAAGTAAAAAATTTACACGAACTGAAAAAAAAAAACGTTTAATTTCTTGATAAGTTAAGGATTAGTTGATACATTTTTTAATTTAGAATAATAATAATGTATGCTTTATATATTATGCTGAATTCGTACAATTTATGATAGTTTAGTAGGTATTCGAAACGATAAAAAAGTGAATTTCTCGAAAAATGACAGTTAGGAGTTATTGGCACTTCGCCGTCGATTTGTTTTCTCCGCAGTCACTGTTGCAAGATGCGTGTCACTTGTGCTCGTGAACACCACGGGGTAAGGCTGTGCGCAGACCGGCGGATCTGAGCCCTGACAGCTATGTAATTGCTTAACAAAACAATGGTACACACACAAAAAATCAAAACCTCATTCACAAAGTTATCTTTCATAAAAGAAAAAAACTTTTTGACTCTGATGAGCGTACTGTATAAACAGTAGTTTACGCATGGCGTTACTTATCAGCACAGACTAATGAAAATGGAAACAAAAAAAAAATGCTAATCACATTCAAACAAATTTTACACGTTCTTTTAACGAGGCAATGTTATCAAAGGAAATTTGTGTATTTATTTAATAAAGTAACGTCTTCAATGCAAGTTTACCTAAGTAGAGATAAATACGCCTTTATCAATCTTCAGTGTACTTCACTTAACAAGTGCCAGGTTATAGTGCAAAGCGCTCACATTTTACGTTATTAGTAACACGGTCTTCAAAAACCGTTGCGTTAGTTATAAGTCTGTATTATCTCAATATTTATATCCTGATCGGAATGTCTTTACCGTCTTATCTTAGAATGATAATGTTAATAAACTATGCTTTATAGCTATAACTTTCCACTAATAGGTTTTATTTATTTGTATGGATTAACAACATTCCTGATTCGTAAGACTTAGAGACCTCTAAAAAGGAAGTCGGCTATTAGATATTAAATCTCAGAAAAGAGGTTTTAAACATTAAAGTATGTTATTGTTGTAGTGTTGAAATTGTGGTATTAGTACATAGGGCCTGTATTAATTCCTCAAAAACCTTTGATTTTGACAAAAAAAAAAGCATCGCTGACACAAAACTATGAGACGGACACATGAATCAGCTAGTTTTTGTCTAATTTGAAATGGACTGCGGTCATCGTTACTAAAATCTTTTAGATTATGCCAATTTCCTTGGTCAGTCCTTAATTTGTATAGCTTAACAATATCTTGTGATAAAGTAACAAAAACAAAATCGTGGTTATTATACATGCTGTCCCGTAAATAATGAATCAAACGCAACGGGTAAGTAGCTCACTTGATTTCTAACAACAAATTTGAATAGCTTAAAAAAACCACTACACCATAATTTTTTATTGAAAACATAATTTTTCTCGAATTTCACATTTTCTCTACCAGAAAACAGTTTTTTTTTATACTGTCGTTGCAAATGATAACATTGTTAGGTATGATTTTTGTAAAACACTTCTGAATAGCTTACTAATGTAATAAGGTACCATTTTTGTAAAAAAAAAACGTTTTATTTTCCTAAGAAAAACAATCTTGAACTGAAAATATATTTTTTTCCGTGAAAAGACCAAAATTTTAAAAAGAATAACTTTAAATTAGTTATTAGAAATCAGGTGAGCTGCCTACCAGCTATGTTTGATCCATTATTTACGGGACAACCTGTATCAGAAACCCAAAATTAGGGGGTTTTTTTTAACATGCTTTAAAAGTACAAGTTAAAACTCAGATTTTTATTTCATACTTTAGCGTTACAACAAAAACTTTTAACCTTTTCGAGTCAAATTATTAACAACTTCAGACAGAGAAGACTGGCCGAATTAGGTTTGATTTTGTGAAAGAGGCTAAATGATAATGATAAATGATAAATGATTTTATTTTTGTAAGTAGGTTTATACAAACACTTTTACACGTCAATCATATTTTTAAAACTAGATGAGGTCGGGGTTTCCTATCTGACTACTCTGAGAAGAAACGCCGAAACAAACTCAGAGGTCACAGTCTCTTTTAAAGTTCAGACATAATCTTGGTCAGATCATGTGAAGACCATGTAGATTTATGTCTGAAATGGTATTTTGAGGAAAAACCACACAGAATGAGTGGACCTGTCCAGTCAGTGCACGCATTTGTCACTAATCGTGGAGCTCAACTCAGAACTTAAGGAGCTCAACATGCAATGCTTCTTCGTAGCATGTTAATGGCAATCTAAATTGAGTCATATGCTCGGATAAAAGAGTCGAATTCAACTGCTGTTACTGAGGATCCTTTTGCCCTGTTAGTTATTATAGTTTATGGTAGTCCTGTATCATAAATTCGGCACCTGTTTCTGCAATCATCGCCGTTGGACCGTTGATGTTACCACTAGTTACTGTCAGCTTTATACCTACTAACGTCTATCACACGGAGCTCGTCAACTCCATGGACTTTCAACCGAGAATTCACGACTGAGTTCTTCGGGTCTGGTACCATCTGACATATTTCTACAGGGTGGTATACTGTCAGTGCCATCTCTATACATACAAATTACCAGTAGTTTCTGCTTTCTAATTCATAACGGTCACATGGTTGATTCCTCTTAAGGCTGTCGTGTTTACAACTTTGGTATGCATTTTGATACCAGCTGCTGCTTTGTCTAAATCACTAGCATCACTGAAATAGTTTGCGTTGATAATTAGAAGATCCGTAGGGTTGTTCGTATTCAAAGAAATATTTCCCGTGGAATGCGGATGTAAAAGATTAAATGCATGCAAGTAAATTGCATGTTTTTTATTTAGTTTGATTATTGGATAACCTAGTGTATCTTTGTACCTTAATATTTGTGTTTGGCATTGTTTCATGATGGAGCTGTTTTTCCACAAAGGTGATAAATGCGTTTTGAAATTCGGGATATGTAGCATTAGGGTTATCACAAAAAAATCAAGTATACGTGTGCATTACTATTTTGTGTCAAAATACCAGTACAAGACACTGTAATACACTAAAAATTGTTCATCAGCTTGGTTCTGCTCTCCAGGATCATTGCCTTAAACTATTATGGGAATAATACAATGGTCTTGCAGACTTTAAAACACAATAGGCGAATCAACTTTGGATTTTCTTTGAAAAAAGGTGTTTTTTAGGGCCGGCTCCAGAAATAATTGAAAGCTGTTTAGAGTTTACAGTATTTGCGTTTATAATAACTTCGTTTGTTGCCCTAAATGTGAATTTCTTCGGGTCACGTTCTACTTCTACTCCATAAGCTGTTTTAGAGAAACGTACAAATTTTTTTTTGTCACCATACTATTCTTATTAATATTTAAGTTTCTTCTGTGCAGTACTGGGTTCAAATGCGCTTTGTTGACGACTGATGACTGATGACTTTGTCTTTGTTCATTAGCAGCTGTGGCTGTCAAAATACCACAACTTAACATGTTTGCGACATTTAAAACTAGAATATTCTAGACACCAATCTCGAAGGTACCTAAGTAATTAAAGTTTTATTCGGTTTTTTTTTTTTTTTTTAAATGCTATTGAGCTATTGATTGAATTTTTGTTCTCCCTCCCGCTCTGGGCCGAGCGGGAGGTCGAGTCCGACTTTTATTAACTAAAACCCAGCCGTGTTCCTTCAGTTGCCTGTGTGCCAGGGCCACGGTAACTCTTTCGGATAAACCCGCGACCCCGACGCATCAGGTATTTCGATGATATTCTGTCATTATTTGTAAAAAAAGAGATTGCTAGTGAAACGATTAAGTAGGTAGGACGCGTTAAGAAAACTTACCTACCTTTCAAATATTGGATTAATGCTAAGTTAAATCTACAAAAATAATATCATGTTCCCTCAAAATACCGTTAACTAATCTACTCGTAACCACATAAACGAAAGGATTATGCAAACAAAGATTATAATTATAAATGGGCGACAACGTTGTGTCGACCATTTTACAAATGTATACTGAACCTTTTTTATTAGCTTTGTCAACACTTTTAAACAACCCCCGTTTAAGTATATGAGGAGCAATTTTGTTTAAAATGCTTTTTTGCCCGCTGAACCCTAAAATATTTATGACTCTATTTCCTTCAACTGTACAGTTTGTTATCATTTAATTTATTGGGTTCTCAACCGCTCGTTACGAGGAAGGGAACTTAATGTTGATTTTCGAGTTTGGTTTTGTTTTTTTGCGCCTGACGATTTTTTTTTAAATTCCCTGGAGTAGGTACCTATACGTTTTGCAACCAGTATTTCGTAAACAGTTGGATCAAAAGGATCGTATTTTATTTACCTAAATATAATAGCGCGGCGAATAGATAACAAAACTTTACAACTCATTTAAATCTGAATGTCAAATAATTACTTTACAGAGAAAATTACAAACAAAAAACACATACAAAACAGACATAAGTTGTGATCCCATTAGCCAATTTTTGCCTGAACCAAAAATTTTAACAACAATGGTACTCGAAATTGTCTCATCAAATCAAACCAAATCAAAATATTTTATTTCACATAAACCTATATGGGCACTTATAAAACGTCAGAAGCTAGGTGCACGGTTCCAATTGGTTGTTTCCTATGGAGAAGCGCCGGCAAGAAACTCCACGGCTACTCTTTTAAAAATATACGGGTCTTTTACAATGTTTCAAATTACCGTGTTGATAGGTATAGGAGGCCAGTGTAGGCTTGTCAACAAGTAACAGGTACTCAACAAGGTCTAGGTTTAGCGATAGTATGAATTGTATGTATGTGTTATCGATGCTACAATTATAATTATAAATATTCCGCGCATAGAGTAATAATTGATAATAAAAATAATTTGAATTTTGATAGCTTTCCATTTGTTTTTAACCGACTTCACAAAAAGGAGGAGGTTCTCAATTCGTCTGTATGTTTTTTTTTTTTTTTTTTTTTTTTTTTTTTTTTTTTTTTTTTTTTTTTTTATGTGTGTTAGCTCATAACTTTTTTCTGGGTGAACCGATTTGGATAATTCTTTTTTTATTTGATAGGTGGTGCTTCACATGTGGTCCCATTTAAATTTGATCAAGGTCTGGCCAGTACTTTTTGAGTTATCCTTAATATTGCATGTTTTTTCCACTTAGTTTATATGGATGATGTGTTAATAATTTCCTGTCACTGTTATTTACACACCAAGTAGTGGTATAAGAATTTGTGTGGGGTAGGTACCGCAACTAAAAAGTGAAAAATAAAAACTTTTTTACAAAAAAACAACCGACTTCCAAAAAAAACACTAAAAGACGTGAAAAATAATTTTAATTTCGGAAGTCGGTGACCAAAAACGAAAATACAAAAACCAAAGGCACCGACTTCCGAAATTAAAATTATTTTTCACGTCTTTTAGTGTTTTTTTTGGAAGTCGGTTGTTTTTTTGTAAAAAAGTTTTTCATTGTGAAAAGTTTCTTCAAATTAGTAGTGTCATTGATAGACACTTTATAATTATGTTTATAAACATATTTAGGAAAACTTCAGTTGCAAAATGTCCACGCCAAGGGCTACTTTTCCGTTCATTTATACTTATAGTCGTACCCTATGGTTTGTCGGACGCTAAAAAATGATTTTTCGGTATAACATGATTATTTTTTCAATAAATATGTATTTAATACTCTTTGTACATAGTGTCAATAATTATTGTGTCACATCAAATAATTCATCGTTAAAAAAAAACACATTTTCGCTATCATTGATGAATAAATAGTATATTTAACTGGTTCGTTGTGATCCAAAGGGTGAAAAGTGATAGTGATTATTATTTTGAAAATATAGTGTTTCTGAAAGCGATTAAAGTCAATACTAAAATTAGCATTGTATTAGTATTCGCTCCCAGCGATGATATTTTCAAAAAACGTTCTAGATGCTAAAATAACACAGGTAATTGGTAACGGAACAACGAAAAATGTTAAGAGGGCGCACACGGGTCCACTAGCGCCACTTCTTTAAAAAAGTATTATCTCGTGACTGAGTAGGAATTTTGAAAAACGGCTCAATAAGCGACCTCGGTAGGTAAGTGTGTCAAGATTTTTCTAATACCTTTTATAAACTTTCATATTGAGACACGAAGCAACGAAATACAATCTAAATGAATGTGGCCGCTTTTGTTTAAATCGAATTTTGTTGCTTCGTGTCTCAATATGAAAGTTTATAAAAGGTATTAGAAAAATCTTGACACACTTACCTACCGAGGTCGCTTATTGAGCCGTTTTTCAAAATTCCTTCTCAGTCTCGAGATAATATTTTTTTAAAGGACTGGCGCTAGTGGACCCGTGTATGCGCTCTTAAGAGGTCATGGAGTCTTTTATTTATGGTAGCATTTTGTTTAATATTCAAAACACATTCATAATTACAGACCATTTATGAATAGCTTTAACTACAACGGTACCAAACAAAATACTGGAAAGAAAAGCAAGTCTTCTGTAACAGATTTATATTTTGCGAGGGAAATGTTACAAAGTAGAAGCTTTATCTTTGCAAGACCATAGCCTTAGCCCAACAAAGCGTATACGGTTAAAGTAGTTCCGAGGATATATTGAATTTTATTTAGTTCCATTCTAGCTTGGAAACAGTGTCTTCTTCCCTCAACAATATTGGAAATGTTAGAGTTGAATGTTTGTTAAGTCGTTTTTTAACGGGTTCAACAAAGACTTAAGAGTTGTCGGTCATAGGTTTCGAACCCAGACAGGCGTTTTACTTTGTGTAAATTATTTCATCACCACTGTTCTCAAAACGGTAAAGGAAAACATCGTGATATCTACCAACCTGCACTGGGCCCGCGTGGTGGATTACGGTCCACTCCCTCTCACCGAGTGGAGGCCTGTGTCACAGCAGTGGAAATAAAATAACATTAATAATTGCTCAATATAAAATTTCTTTAGTCTCGCAAAAACTCGAAAATGGCTCGACCGATTCAAAAAAGGCATTAGCTAGTAGTATAATTATCATATTATATAATTTCATAAATGAGAAAAAGTAACTCTGTCTGTTACCTTTTCACACTTAGGTAAACCTCTGAACCGATCGTTATTTTTGACAGATAGGTAAGCTGGGACCTCAAGAAGGACATAGGGTATTCCTTATTCTGAAAGTTTGTTTAAAAAAATTCACGCAGACCAAGTCAAGGGAAAGAGCTTGTCTTTCATATATTTTATCAAAATTAAGCTATACGAGTAGGTAGGTATCTAGGTATCAATGACGGTCACTACAAAATTGGATTCGAATTATATGATAATACTTACGGATATTATGTTACGGTTATTAGCATATAATTTGAATGCTATTTGGTGTGGGACTAACGATCCAATAATTTAAAATGTCAGTATGATGAAAGTATCGATTTTTATTGGAAAAATTATAGAGCACTTTTCAAGGGGCTCTGCTTTTAATCTAAATAATAAATGTGATAGTTTGGATGTCTAACACTAATCTTTTTTTCCACACCGATTTGCTGGTATTGCTTTAGTAAACTTGTGGCAAAAATGGAAGGCAAAACAAATCAATTTCAACACCGACAGGACTAGCACTCACAAACACCTTATCACCAAGATAATTCTCAGAAAAATCATGAAACAATCGTCTTTATTCTCTACGATATGTTCTCTGACACAAGTAATTCCAATTACTGTGCTAATGACTCCCTTAATCAATGGGGCCTTGGAACTAATCCATGTAATGCCGAGCATCTTATCAAAGCAGCTCCGGTCCGATGTAACAAAGGGGGTTTGCCTCGTCGATTACGTAAGGATGTCCGTCTGTTTAGACCACAGGAAGCTAAATAATGGAATAGAAGTGGTGTTGATGGGATTTGGGGAGTATTCAATGATAGTTATTGCTGAAATATTATTTGATATGAAATTTAATTGCAAGAATTGTAGTACATACAGATGTTCGGGGTTTTTTTAAACAGTTTCTAAAAACAATTCGCTAGAACTAGCATGCAAAATTATTTTTTTGTAATCTTGATGCTAACTATGTGAAATAGGTTTACAGGGCTATACTAGCGTGCAATTAGCCGAGCATATCGCACTAATTACTGTTACGACGATAAGAAGCGACATTCAATCTCCCCCGCCTATAATTTATCGTCACCCGCAACGTGGAACTATGCCTAGAGTGTGCGCAAATTAAGTCTGCGCGCGGCCGAAGTCGGAAATAGTCGATTGCTGCCATCACGATGTTTCAAGAGAGTGTGCTGTGCTCCGTGTTTTCCAAAGTAAATAATCACCATCATCATGCCGAAAGTTATTAAAAGTGCTGGCAGGGATATAGTTGAAGGTAAAACACGCGCGCAGACTTATCTTGCGCGCACTTTAGCAGTCTTTTTTTTGTTTTCTGTCACTTGTCTCTTGTAAAATTTGTAATTCATAACACTCTCATCATAAATATATTTCTATTGCTCCATTTTATCCATGCCATTAATTGACTACCACAGATCACTTTTATTTTATACCAGCTGACTCCTGCCCACTTCGTTGGGTGGTAATAGTTATTTATGATACTAGTGCGGTAAGTTGGTTTTTACAAACGAATAGACGAATGTAAGCCCGAGACGAGATCGAGGGCTTACCATAGACACGAGTTTGTAAATACCAATTTCCGCACGTGTGTCATACAACGTTGTTCAACACATTTGCGAGATAAAAGTACAATATTGTTATCGGATTCCTCGTTTGAACTTATTTATTTATTACTTTGTTTATAAATAGCAGTTGGAAAGTCGCAACAATCTTTGACGTTTTTAATATGAAAATGGCGCGAATTATAAATGGTGCCACGTACGCGTGGTAAAAATTAGAACTACATCTTTCGTCTCATTTTCTCTTTAGTATTAAAGTGAGACAAACATATTGAGCAAAAGCGCTTTCAAGGAGGTTCGATTATTCAGCTTATTTATTCTCGTAACGTGAAACTCCATTCTGATTTGTCTCTAATGTTTTAATGGCCGTATTATAATTTAGCGCATCATCGTGGTCTAGGTTTCCAGTTAGGCTTTTTATGATGGAACCTAGCCCATCTACAAGACCTCTTTTAACCCTATCGGGCTCCAGAGATTGTAATTGTTTAAGGACATTGCCAAGCTTGTCAGTAAGATGGTTTATTTGGATATCATATAGTAAGTAGGTGTCATTGGTCATTCGACTTTGATAGCTTAGTAGTTGAGTCTGTAGTGAGTGGACGTTGTTTTCGATTTCATTCAGACGTACATATTGTAGGAATGTATGGTGGTGAGTCGTGAGTCTCATAGGCCCAAGTTTGTAAGGTGGCAGTCCGGGTCCCTCATCGAGGCTCTCAAGTTTTATCTCCTGAGGTCGCATCATTGGGAGAATTGTTATTAGCAGAATCCTGTAATAAATTTACTGCTTTCGGAATACGCTTAAGTCTTGACTTTGCTATGGGGCCACGTTTCTTTGAAGAATAAATGTGAATCGGCAGGTCAGCTAAAACTATATCCTGTGTGTACCGTGGTGCGGTCTTTTGACGATTAGCGAGACGATTTGTTACAAATACTTGCTGTTGGGGTGCGTATTCAATCTCGGGTTCACGGTTTTTGTTTCTATTCTCGATTAACGCTGTTCGGTTTGCGAGTCATGAGGCGTCATAATGTCATATACCTGTTTCATGCGGTCTTTATGAACTAGAACATACTGTTGTAACAGCTGTTGTGTTATGTCAATGTCCTTGCAGTCTCTGGGGTCAAAATGTCCAGTAAGTAAGTCAAAAGGTCTGCATCTTGTGAAACTGTGTATGGAACTGTTGTAGGCTATGATAGCATAGGGCATAAGGTTGACTGTGGCTTCGTTTTTGTGCTGTAATTTAAGGAGTCTAAGGTGTTCTAACAGTGTTAAATGAAATCGTTCAATATTTCCATTGTCATTAGGTGAATAAGCTAATATTCTGTGATGGTTGATCTTGTGAAGCCGTGTAAATTCCATGAAAAGTTGGTTGGTGAACTCAGTTCCATTGTCTGTAATAATAGTCATGGGGACGCCATGGTGAGTACAGTATTGCAGGAGGGCTTGCAATATGCTAACAGCTGTTCCATCGCGCAGATGGTAAGCTTGACCGTATTTGGTAAAGACGTCGATGAAAGTGATGTACTTCTCGCTTTGTATAGTAAATAAATCCATATGGACAATTTCAAATGGCTTGGTGGCTGGAGGCACAACGTTAAATTGAGGTCTGACTGGGTTTCTATCGTATTTGGCTTGTCCGCAGATGGTACATTCACTTATAAATTTGGTAATTTGGTCCTTCATTTTTGGCCAATAATATTTGCGAGACAAGGCTAACTGACACTCGTTGATTCCGCGATGGTTAGTTTTACCATCATGGTAGTGACGGATGATCTCCTGCTGACGCAGATATTCTTTGACGTTTTCCAGTTCGGATTTAGCGAGAACGAGGTTTAATGATGAGCTTTTAAACTTATTTTGAAGGATCGGAACAATACAATACATGACTAATGGAGGATCAATTAAAATACCTGTTTTGACCTTGGGATTAGCGTACTCCTTTATAGCGTTTATAACTTCTTCCTCTAAGTTGGACTGTGATAGCTGAATGCCGATACGTGTGTGTGTGTCAAATGGTTTTGTCACTGAGGGTCGTTTCTTTACGTCGTTAACAAGGGTAAGGTGTATCTTTCGATTGAATGTGTTAAGAGGTTTATCTGTTATAGGGATTTCAAGGATTGGATTTTCATTACTTGTGTGAGCTGTTTCAGTGTAAGAGACTGCTTGGGCGAGCATTGTTTCGGATGGGTTGCCGGTTAGGGAATTGAGTTCGTCAATTTCCTCTATTAGAGACATAGCTTCTTTGGTATCTATTTCTATGCGGAAGAGGGCGTCAGCATTAGTGTTCGTTTTCCCCTTCTTGTAAATTACGGAAAAGTCATACTCGCTGAGTCTAATTCGCCATCTTGTAAGTCGTGAGTTCGGCTCTTTCAAATTCATCATCCACTGTAATGGTTTATGGTCAGTGAAAATTTTGAATTTTCGTCCGAAGAGGTATGGTCTGAAATATTTTGTAGCCCAGACGACGGCGAGGAGCTCTTTTTCGATGGTGCTATAGTTTGTTTCGCTTTCGTAAAGCGTTCGTGAGGCGTAACAGACCGGTTTGTCTGACCTTATGGGACCTTGGGATAGTATAGCTCCGATGGCTACGTTAGAAGCGTCCGTTGTTATGTTAAATTCTCTATTAAAGTCCGGATATTGCAAGATGGGATCATTGGTCAGAAGAGTCTTACATTTTTCAAAACAGTTCGTATAGCCAGTGTCGAGAGTGATCTTTCTTCCCTTTTTCAGACATTGGGTGAGTGGCTTTGTGGTACGAGCAAAGTCGGGGATAAATTTTCGGTAATAACCGAGAAGACCTAGAAATTGCTTGATCTCCTTGGGGGTTTTCGGTATAGGGTAATTGTTTATGGCGGATATCTTATCGGGATTTGGCTTTATACCATCTCTACTA
This sequence comes from Griposia aprilina, assembly GCA_916610205.1. NCBI lineage: Eukaryota > Metazoa > Arthropoda > Insecta > Lepidoptera > Noctuidae > Griposia > Griposia aprilina. Next base: position 17,707,576 of record OU744290.1, on the reverse strand, counting down.
ATGATATGCCCAAGGTACGCTGTTTCAATCTTCAAAAATTCAGATTTATCTATTTGGATCTTGAAATTAGACTCTCGAAGTCTCTGAAAAACTCTTTCGAGATTGGTCACGTGTTCCTGAAGGGATGTGCTGAATACTATGATGTCGTCTAAATACACGAGACATATCTCGTTCTGAAGCCCTCTGAGGACATTATCCATCACACGTTGAAACGTTGACGGAGAATTTTGTAATCCCATTGGCATACGAAGAAATTCAAAATGCCCATGTTCTACGTTGAATGCGGTTTTCTCAACGTCGTTGGGGTCCATCTCAACTTGGTAGAAGCCACTTGCCAAATCAAGGGTCGTGAAGTAGTGGCACTTCCCTAATTTGTCAAGGACGTCGCTAATATTAGGGATAGGATACTTGTCGTCCAGTGTTTTTTCATTTACCTTACGAAAATCAACCACGAGACGCCACTTGTGCTTTCCGGAGGCATCTATCTTTTTTGGCACTACCCAAATAGGGGAGCTCCAAGCGGATTCAGATGGTCGTATGATACCCTGCTCTAGCATTTTCCCTATCTGCTCGCTAACTTCCTGGCGATGTACGAATGGGTACCGATAGCTTTTAGCGTGCACTGGCACTTTGTCTGTGGTCCTAATCCGGTGTTTGACTTTATTTGTAAAAGTTAGTCCCTCACCCTCAATATAAAACACGTCCGCGTAACGAGAGCAAAGCGCTATAAGGTTAGCCTTTTCCTCTGGATTTAGGTGATCCATACGTAATCGTGAAGTTACATTTTGTGCGCGAGTTGGCGTTTGTTGAGTACGCGTGCACTCGGTATTAAATAGTTCCGCGTGCGCTGGGCGATCAAGTGAGAATATTACGTCATTTAGGTGACGGGTTCTCAATTTCTAAGTAGCCGCGGTTATTAGTTATGGTGGTAATGCATTCGTGAACTATGCAATTACAAAGTATTTGTTCATTGATAAAAACGTCACCTTCCGTGATGTCGACAGGGATGCGGACAACTATAGAAGTCCCTGCCGGGATTATATCCTCATACAGGTTAACGTTGCATGAGTTGTACATCTTGATAGGATTTGACGCGGTTCGAGTCAATAACTGATATTCTCTTAAGTCTATGCGAGCCTCCCAGCTACTCAATAAATCTAAACCTATCAGTCCGTCAAAATATTCGTGAAACCTATAAATGAATAAATTCATGTTGTCTGTGTCATTGAATTCTGGGAAACAAGGCAATGTAACGGAATAGTCGTTTCTGCTTGTCGCGTGTATATTGGTCACCTCAAACGGATCAAAGTTGAGGGTGTAATCGGCAAAGTGCTTTTGAACGGCTTCGGGACTTATAAAAGATTGATTGGCACCCGTGTCTATCAAAAATTTCAAAGGGGGGTTCGCGATTTGTATGTATGGTAGCCATCTCTGCGCCTGTAGGTTTAATTCTATCCCGGTTTTGGTGAGGTTGAAATCTCCGGAAAATCCTGTTCATCATGGTTAGCCTTTCCCTGTGGCTGAGGATCGTCAAGCGATTGATTATCCACAGTCATAAAATAAGTCGAGTCACTAGTGAAACCGGGGCCAAAGTCACTATCCGAGTAGTTGTAGTCAGCATAATAATTGTACGTCGGTTCTTGGTAATAATTGTAATATGAGTCGTTTTATGTAGCACATTCATTAACATTAATTTCTCGGGTTTTAAAATAATTTGCTGGCGGAGGGTTTCCTGACCTATTCCAATCATGACCTGTTAGCCCAGTGGTTGGGGGCAAAGATCTGGGCGTGAAACGTTGAACTCCGCTCGTAGGTTGAGGACCTGATAGTGGGTGGTTTTGGGACGGTACCCGGAAGACATTACTACGGGGGTTATAATTAGGTGGTGGTGCACTTAACATTCTATGCGTGTTAGTGGGGCCATGCTGCTGATATTGCATCGGTCTGGCAAACCTGAAAGGCTGAGGAGGGGGGCCCATAGGGCGTTGACCTACGGAAGCTGGCCAATTAGGTACCTGGAAGTTATGCGACCGTGGGGGAGCAATTGCTGCTGGTGGTAATGCTGGGGTGACCCTTAGGGTTGACTGGCCCTTTTGGGATTCACTGCGTTCCTGCAAATACATGATGTTTAATTTCTCCTGAACATATTCAAGTGCGTTCTCAATGGTAGCCGGCCGCATGCAACGTATACGAGATCCTAAGGGTTCCTTTAAACCATGAATAAATGCCTGCATAGTCACCTTTTTATACAGTTCGCGCTTGGCCTCTATAGTAGTCGGTAAAGTCTCATGTAAAGTCACGTACGTCATCATTATACTGAACAGCGTTTGGCAATGATCACAAAACTCCTGTGGGGTCTTGTTACCCTGCGTAGTGACAGAAAGGTCATTGTACAATGCGGTTTCATTGCGCTGGTCTGAAAAATTGTTAATCAGGGCAGTTCGAATGCCCAACCAACTCTCTGGTATCCCATTAGAGTTTATGGTACACGCAGCGGTTCCAGAAATCTTATTAAGAATTCCGTTTAATAGGCACAAGTTAGAAAATTCGTTTTCGGGCGCAACTCTTAAGTATTGCGTTGCTAATGAGTCACAGATTTTAATAAACCGCGTAAGCACGTTAGGGTTACCATCAAATTCCGGGACAAGGCGAAGGGCCTTGAAAATAGTGTCTGGGTCGTGCTGAGCCATGTTTAAGCTAAATAAGTTTCCTAACTCTAAATTGTTAGTATCTACAGTTCTTAAATTGTTAGTATCTACTGTTAGTATCTACAGTTCGTCGACGGGCCTGACGTGATTCAGTTTCCCGCGCACTCGAGGCTCTTGGATGGTAAATCTTGAAGGTTAGGATTTCGAGGGGAGCAACACGAGAATAATTCTAATGTACTTACAGATACTTCATTTCAGTGAATCGATTTCCAGATTCTCCTCTCGGTCTGCAGCAGGTCCGTATGTTCAGGATATCCGGAACGGTGCTTGATAGCCACCCGGGTGACACGCGACGCGGCTATCGATATAAGATGCGAGTCCCGACGTCTCCCGCGGATATCCTACCGACTGCGCCAATTACGTTTACGACAGCCGAAGGATCGAAAAAAACCGAATGATTTTTATAACTTTTAATAGTTAAAAGTAAATTACAATTAGTTAACCTACGAATATTCATTCCACGTCGAAGTAGGAATATGGAATGCCTATTCTTACAAAAGTAGTCATTAAAATTAGGTTGCATTATTGATTGACGTCAATGCTGCATCGGCGATTAGCTGTTGTCAACTACTATTGGCGTGACTGCAGCATCGGCGATCTTCCTAAAGGAAGATCGCCGACGCTGCCGATCGAGGGAATTACGTAGCGCTACTAAAGTAGCGCTACGTTATTCCCTCGATCGACTACTTGTTTGTAAAAACAAACTTACCGCACTAGTATCATAAATAACTATTATGTAATTGGCTAATATTTTACTTATATCGATTTTGTATACTGTGTATCGCTCTCATAATGAAAAAATATGAAGATTGGAAATTGAGTGAGTTACGCCACTGGGGTGCAGTACGTGTGTAAGAAGTGGCGAGGGTGTGGTTATGTTGAGTTAGTCAAGCAGCGAAGTCACGGTGGCATTCGCGGGATCCCATGAAAAGCACGTGTGTAGCGGCATCTACAACGCCACATGCGAGCTACGCGTCACACTGACGTCACGCAAAATCCTACATCGCGCAAGCAGACTTTACCGCGCAACTAGCATAATATACAACGTCCCGACATCAAACGTCTGGCAGTTGCCCACTATACACGACACCCGTCTGGTCGGAAGATCCTCCCTTTTCTATGGAGGTATGATTGAAATTTACAACCTGCTCCTCATACCTCTACATGTGAGTAAAGGCTTTTAATAAAAGTACTTGATAATATATTTAAATTTCAGTTACGTTATTTGATACGTGGCAAGTAACATCTATTCACTTATTTAGTTAGCTCCCCGTGGTTTCGTCCAAGATATTAATCATACGCCTATGCTAGTACAGAACAATGAAGTTTTGGTAAAACCACCGGTTGTTTCATTAATTCGGTTTTGTCAGAAGATGCTTTGCTCTTGTACGGGTTTTGGTAAATGACTGAACTTAATTGGGCTGTGTCTTATGGAGGGTGTCCCTAGTGAGGTAAATAATGGAATTTAATCAAATGTCATTGTTTGTGGTGCGTGTGTGATAAGTTTTTGTGTTTCTGTTTATTTATACACAAGTAGGAGTTACACAGAAATCTGTTAAGCTTAAATGGGATTGGGCCTGACATGTCAGATGAACTGCAGTGTTCTAAAATAACAAACAAGCGGATCCTATTGAACGCTAGGCGACACGACGGCGACGCCGTGGCTGACCTAGGCAAATATGGCAAGTCTAACTAGACTCGTACCGCAAAGACTATACAAAACGGTGAACAAAAGTATGTGAATAAAAAGGGAGAGGGAAGTCTTGAACCTGCAGTGGGATAAATAATGTAGGTAGTAATGTAGGTCCTTATCCGTCTAAACTTTGTTTACAAACTTTAAACCACCTTTTGACCCTCAATCCACTTTGGTTAAGAGTTAAGCAAAATCTTTTCTAAGTACACCAACTTCACTCCCTAAGGTAGACACCTATATACGAGTATATGCTAAAATTGATGTTATTCAGAGGTTTAGGCTGTGCATAATCTATAACTTAAGTCACCGACCTGTTTATTATGCATAGCGTACACGAGAAATAAGATTGAGATGCTTTTCAGTATCTAAATATAAATCTGTAAAACATAATACATTTTAATAAAATTATCTTGGATAGATTTCTAACTATTTATGCAACAAGACGTCGAGTAGCAGTTTCTTTATTGTGTTTATTGAAGAATCTTTCGATGAAAATATAGTATGATAATATCTTTACTACAAGCCAATAACCTAGATACCTTCTGTCGGTAAAAAAGCGGTCAAGTGCGAGTCAGAAACGCACACGAAGGGTTCCGTACCACCGTACAATATTTAACTCTACATTTTTTCAAATAAGTTAGTTAAAAAAAAACACGCTCTTGTATGGTGACCCCCTTTAATATATATATATATATTTTGTTGTTGTAGCGGTCAAAGTAGTACACACTCTGAAAATTTTAAGTGTCTACCAAAAGATACAGCCCTGTGACGGACAGACGGACTTACGGACGGACAGGGTAGCCTTAGTAATAGGGTCCCATTGGCACCCTTTGGGTACGGAAACCTAAAACCACTTAAGCTACTAACAGACAATTCACTTTTAGTTCATTTGTTTCTTTCATTCGACATTATTTGTTCAAATGAAGTGAAATGTCTGAACAAAATGAATTCATTAGCGAACCACTCACACGAAGTTAGATTTCGGCACTCAGCATCTTTCACTCGCGCTTCGAATGATCAAAAAATGAAATGAATAGATGATCGTTAATTTCCATGTTACTTTGTCGGTGTCGATGACGTGTGAACGTGGAATGAAACAAAAATCAAAATTCACTCGAGTGATGCTTTTGATCTCAGCTTTAGCTACACTTAGCGGATTTCGGTGAAGAGCTCGTCGTCGGCTATATAGAATTTTATGATTCAATTATTTTTAAATTACGTGGGAAAAGCACCAAACGTGCCATTATCACATTTAACATTGTTAAAACTATAATTTTCGTATCATTTTGCTTTCAATATTTTTGTTTTTAAGGACTATTGTATCAATTATTTGTGACTCGTTTGATTATTGCATGTCCAGCTTTAATCAGTCAGTATGGTTTCCAGTAATCGCTATATTATTCAATAACTATTATGAATATTAATAGAATTCACGTAATTACTAGCTGCACCCAGCGGTTTCACCCGCATAAATCTCGAAACTTTCTTATTTTTTTTTCCGTAAGAACCTTTTACAAAGTATTAGAAATGATAGCGGACAAAAGTGATTCGGCGCTCATGCGTCGCTTCACTGACCTGCATGTGACAGGTGCAGGGGAGTGAAAAATTATACTGTTTTCAATTATATTCCCATTGTTATTTTAATTGTACTAGCATAGTTTATAAGAATTATCTTACTAACCTCTTCTATGGACTGTAGTTGTCTGAGAATATTTTTTTTATTATATTTTTTATTAAAAAATAGATGAATGAAATCGGTAAAGTTGTTCTCAAGTTATGGCATGACCAAGGGAAATAGGGATTCATTTTTATATACCTATATAGATTATGTTTACGCCCGTATTACCCGATAAGTAGGTACGGCAAAGGTGTAAAGTATCTATTGGTGGTTCAATTATATTGACATACAAAATTTAGTAAGGTATAGGAAAGTAGAACAGCTGAAAGTACTTATACTTGGAACTTAACATCACAGATAACATCAAACATAAAGATGCCTAAAGCATTATTGTTGAACCTAGAATCAAAAATTAAATAAGCCCCTGACACAAACAAAAACCTCTAAAAACTGCTGAACTAATTTTCAGCTCTTTTTTAGGGTTCCGTAGCCAAGTGGCAAAAAACGGAACCCTTATGGATTCGTCATGTCTGTCTGTCTGTCTGTCCGTCCGTATGTCGCAGCCACTTTTTCCGGAAACTATAAGAACTATACTGTTGAAACTTGGTAAGTAGATAGATGTGTTCTATGAACCGCATTAAGATTTTCACACAAAAATAGAAAAAAAACAATAAATTTTGGGGGTTCCCCATACTTAGAACTGAAACTCAAATATATTTTTTCTTCAAACCCTTACGTGTGAGTTATCCATGGATAGGTCTTCAAAAATGATATTGAGATTTCTAATATCATTTTTTTCTAAACGCGAGAGACACTTCCAAAGTGGTAAAATGTGTGTGTGTTTTATCATTCTCTTATTTTAGGAGTTACAGCCCCCCCCCCTGTAACTTCTAAAATAAGAGAATGATAAAACAAAAAAAAAACAAAAAATGTACAATAACATGTAAACTTCCACCGAAAATTGGTTTGAACGAGATCTAGTGCGAAGTTTTTTTTAATTCGTCTTACATCGTAAACCGCAATTTACCTTTCATTCAATCAACTCAAATATAAATATAAAATAAACATTTAATTTCATAAACATAAATCTTATGCATAAACCATGAACCATTATTTTCTAATAATAAATCTGTAATAGGTGCTAAGTAAATAATAATTATAATTCGCGCGGGGCGTAGCTTGATCGGTAGCGGGTGCGGAGCACTTGCTGCTACGGAACCCTTCATGAGCGAGTCCGACTCGCACGTGGCCGCTCTTTTTAAATCTGAAAACACTATCTAGGCACCTTTGAAACAAAACAAAAAAAAAACAAAATCGGTTGAGCCGTTTGGTAGCTACGATGCTACAGACAGACCCACAGATACACTCGTTAAACTTAAAACACCCCTCTTTTTACGTCGGGGGTTAAAACAAGATAAAATCAAATTCAAGGTTACAAACAAATGAATTGTCAAATCAACTTGAATTCAAAAAAATACAATTTAAATCGTAGATCCGAATAACGAGACAAAAAAGACTAACGGAAGATAAGACTTCCTAGAAATTCAATCATTTCATCTGATATCCTAGCAATTCAATTAAAATCTATTCCGCTCAGATTATTAGATAGCCGAAGGTCAAGAAATCTAAAGACGATTGACTAACAAATCCTATTTCCGAATCCGAGATTCTCAAAGCAGTCTATCAGGACAAAAAATCTTAAAGACGTTTTGATTGAATTGTACAGTTCTTTATACAAAAATACTAGGTGTTGCCCGCGATTTCACTCGCATCCTAGGAAAATTACCTCACGGACATAAAATCTTACACACACGTTTACATACACTAAAAAAAAAACCACACGTGTGCGTTTCATCTAAATCCATTCAGCTTTTTATGCTGGGTTCAAACATGTTTACATGTTTCTCATTTCACTGCCAATATTTTAGTCTGCTATGTGGTCGGAAGCGATTGGGCTCGCTCGCTAAATAATAACAGCCGCAGGGTTGATCGAAGGGTAAGCTACACTTGCCGCAGTCGGTTCGTGGATGGGTGACCATCCATTAAATATCAAGACTCCTCCCTGCCTCGGAAAACACGGTCCCGGCACCTCTAGATCTTTGGCAGACGTTACGAGGAGTCAGAAGCCCGAAAGTCTGACAACCAGTCTTACCCAGAAACTAGGTTGTGGAGGTCAGATAGGCAGTCGCTCCATGTAAAATACTGGTATTCAGCTGCATTCGGTTAGACTAGGGAAGCCGACCCCAAGGGAGCGACAGAACTCATCCTCTCACCAGACCGCAGCAGGCGCAACGGGCGTCGGCGGAGGGCGGCCAACGCCCTCTTCCAGCCCCCCTAAACGGGTGCAGGGGTGACGGAATCGGGGATGTCCGTCGCCCCCCCATACGTCAGGGTCCGAGGCGGTGGCGCGTAGTGTTCCATGCGCGCCCCTCTTAGACGTCGCGTGGGGAGTCAAACACCGCACTCCCCCCGCTCGACCGTATGGGGCCCGCCTCTGCGGGCCCCATACCAGCCGGGGGTTGCGGAAGAATCGTACGTTCCCGCGTCCCCCGGCGCAGGTGTGAGATGGAACAACGGGGTGGTTTTTAGTCAGTAAGAGTCTGACAGACCCCTCTGCCCCCCCAGGGCGGAGGACATCCATGAGGATTTCCCAAATCGGATCAACAAAAAAAAAAGGGAAGCCGACCCCAACATAGTTGAGTAAAGGCGAGGTAGACAAGCAAGTGGTCTCAAGAGTGACTTCTGACTTCTGAGCATAGGATACTTCCTGGTTAAAGTTTTAGTGGAGTTAACACTAGGATTTTTCCATTAAGTGGCAGCCGAGAGTTAGGATATTAGCCGAGTTGTTGGCAATAGGCTCGCCCTCTATAAAATGGGACATGCCTATTCCTTTGAAGAATACAAGACTACAGGCGTCATATTAGTTTATATCTAAATAAATTAAATAAGACGAGCTTTTCTTAGCGAAGCCCCACAAGTCTTTGTCTACAATATCCGTCTGATTCATGAAGACGAGACGGTGAGACAAGCTCGAGATTAGACCTTTAATTTATTGCCTTAGGACGCTGGTAAACTCGGAAGCGTAGTTTCATTGTGTTCAAATTACAGTGACATGGAATTCTTGAGTGGTACGAATTAAACCGCGAAGGGGATGTTAATAGGAAGCACGGGTGATTTATCAGGAAGTGTCTTAATTTTTTCGGGGTCACCTTTTTGTTTTCAGTTTTATGATTTTAGGTTTAATGCTTAGGCGTAAACACTATTCAAGATATAGGTACACTATTTTTATCTCATAATGCGACGCGCGCTTTACTTGTGTTAATTAAGTGTACAAACACGCTGTGAATGTGTACACGTCTGAGTAGAGTGAGCACATAACACACACACACTTTCGACTTCGCCATTGTCTCGAATGGTTCCGAGAGTTCCAGTGATTACACATACACATTCACAGCGTGTTTGCGCTCCTGTAAACCACAAGTAAAGCGCGCGACGCTTCGTGTGATAAAAATACTATACCGATTACGTCTGTCAGGAGAAGTACCGTTACGGCACGAACTATACGACAATAGATTATGTCGTGACAATACCTGACTAGGCCAGATGGTTGATAATAGAACTAACTGTCCAGGGTACGTCAATGATGTAAGTATCAAAGTATAGAGACATCAAGAGCGAGCAAGCGAGTTCGACATTTTTTTACAGACTCAGATAGGCCAGATTTTCTTATGCCCATATTTTGGAATACTGATTAGTATTTCAAAGTGTGGTCATAAGAAAATCAAGGATACCAAAATACGTATGTACTTAGGTATCCTTGAAATTCCACCATAACCATTCCATTTAAAACAACGATCACACTCAAAACATTTAAAACTGAATTTAAAATCCTCCCAAAACCACACCACAGAAATAAACCACAGAATAGAAGACAAATCTACGTAATAAGCTTTAGCTGTCAAGAAGTGGTTGTAATTGAATACCCCACATCACATTTACATTTATTAGGAGTCCCTGGACAACAGGGTTCCCTGGTCAGGGGAGGAACAAACACTACAATGTTCTAAGGAATGCAGGAGTAAGGACAGTAATAACGTAAAGGGTAGGGACAAAGCAACATATATTATTATGACAACCACAGGCATGTCCGACCTCCGTGCTGAATCGAACATCAATCAATGTTATCGAAGGAGTTCTCTAAACGCTGTTCGAAGATCTGAGGGCCTAGGCAAATGGCATTCGCTTCGGAGCGATTCTATTTCTACAATCGCTATCGCTTTCGCTAATGATTCCAAAAACTAGCGATAACGCTCGTCAAAAAGTGTCCCTTGGCTATGCATCTCTGTGGAAGTACCTAATCTTTCGACGCTGTCGATTCATTTCATAATCGAATGTTGTTAACATTGTCTAGCAAATTTTTATTCGTTGACGTATGATCACGTGACATTTCGATAGCTTATGTCAACCCCATACATTTTAACTTTTCTACTAGCGTCATCGCTAATCGAATGTTACTTTGTCTAGGCCCTCTGAAACATGAAACTTTTGATCTCTAAAATCAAATAGACGGTCGCTATTCTATATATTTATTGATAATATTCTTTATTTTCGACACGGCGCGGCGGCCGGTCGAACGGTTGTAAATGGCTATGCAGTACTGACAAACCACAAAGTAGGACGTTGTCCTTTCGTTTCCTACAAAGACACCGGTCGGTAGATCCGATAAGTTCAGTAAATTTCTACATTTATATCTGTAATTTCTATGGTGTACATATTAAAGAGTATTCTATTCTTTATGTACTGATAGTCGAATCACGTCCGTGGTTCCTTACTCGATCTTGAGCTAAATATACTGTTTCTTTGAGCTGATATTAACAACTCATTAGTCTGTTCTCAGAATTTGTGATTATGGTAATTACGGGCCGATAATTACTAATTATGATCAATTAGTAGGAGGCATCAGCACATGAGTACTACAGATAATAAACTTCATCAAATATCGTTGCGATAGTTTAACAGTCAGGGAAATTAATTGTCGATCAAATTGACACACTGCGCCAATTCGCTGTGTTATAGCCATTTCATACAAATGTCAAAGAATGACAGTTCCGATTTAAATACAAGGTAAAATTAATTAAGGTAGCGAAACTGCGCAGAAGTGATGAGTATAAATAAATAAAATAAATAATAAAAACAAAAACGAAATTAATTGATGAGTTTATTTTGGGTCGCCAACCGCAGGTAGTGTAATCATATGAAATATATCATTTAAAATAATTTGTTAACTTCACAGACGTAATGGGTTTCAATATCAAACGCGATAAAATAAAAATAAAACAGTTTTTTTCAACTCATACTTCAAGTAACATCACTACAAACGAGGGGACCCACAAAAAAAAAACTTTTTATTTTTATTTTATCGTGTTTATCTATCGATAGCCATCACGTCTGCGGGGTTTCGCTGGTTAATTTAATTTGACCTGTATACGGACATTTTAAGATGATTTGCTACAATAGAAATATTTCACTGACTTTTCATTACCTGCTTTATCATTAACGCCTGTGTTTATAAACATTGCTTAATGTTAACAGACGGTTAAACGTCAAAAAAAATATGGATAAGCAGACGTTATTATCCTTAATTAACACTAAGCAACGCAATAGCAATATCTATACATATTATAAACTAGCTTCTGCTCGCGGCTTCGCCCGCGTCGATGTCGGAAATTATCCCACAAAAAGCCTATGTCCTTCCCCATGATGCCATCTATCTCCTTGCCAAATTTTATCAAAATCCGTTCAGTTGTTTAGGTGTGAAAAGGTAACGTAGATAGAGTTACTTTCGAATTGATAAATTAGGTACTAGCTTTTGCGCGCGGCTTCGCTTGCGTTTGACAAACAATTCGGGTTATAACTCAATCATGGTTCGAAAGACACGTGGCGCCATCTATTATCATAATAACATTATTGTTGCTTTCCTCGGAAACAGTACTTTTTTTTGGGATAAAAGGTACCCTATGTCCGTTTCTGTACACCTGACAACGTAAATGCAAAATTTCAGGATGATCGGTTCAGTGGTTTAGGCGTGAAAAGGTAACAAACAAACAAACTTACTTTCGCGTTTATAATGTTAGTTAGGATTATTAGTATGGATTAAAGTCGCGTCTGTGTGACCGCGTTATTCTTCTAAAGTCCGCAATGGATTTTAATGTGGTTGTCACCTTCATTAAGACAATTTATTCCGGAAGGTTTATGTTCTTGAATATAATAAAGAAATCTCGATGGTTTGTCAAGTTATAAGAACCGTGCGAAGCAGGGACGGGTTGCTAGTTTATGAATAAATCCGTAAAACTCTAAGAACTGAGTGGACAATCCAGTGAATGTCGCGCACACGTAGCCGTACTAAGTGGCGCGTAGTGTCTAGTGAAGTGGCTGAGTGTGATTGTATATAGCTTAGCCTCCGTTTTTAGGGTTCCGTACCTCAAAAGGAAAAAACGGAACCCATATAGGATCACTTCGTTGTTCACCCGTCTGTTCGTCCGTCTGTCTGTCTGTCAAGATCCTTTTTCTCAGGAATGCGTGGAGGTATCAAGTTGAAATTAATATCAAATACGTAGGTCTACGCGGTCTCTTAGAGTTCTAAAGAAAATCGAGCTTCTAAGTCAACGTAATAAAAAGATACGGCCATTTATGCGACACATTTTGATACTCGTAAATAAATCAAAACCTTTAGGGTACTTCCCGTTGACCTGGAATCATGAACTTTGGCAAGAAACAAGGTCACATAGCACAAGTAAAGGAAAAGGTCCGAAAATCATTAATTTATAGATTAAACATATTTAAAAAAAATGCGATTACAAACTTACATTTGCAGTTGAAGAATTTAGAGTGACGTATATCGATTTATAAAAAAAAAAAACATGACAATATAAAATGTATGAATAATGTATAAATATAATATAATCGAAATTGTATAACTGAAATTGATATAGAGTATGTATTTAAATTGCAATGACTTAACAGGCAACTAAGTTCTAAGAACCTACCTATTGTAAACATCCTCAAAATTCTGTACCTACACTTAGTTCGCAATAAATAATTTGAATTTGAATTTATGGGAGATCTTTTTTTTTCAACTACATTAATTCACCCCAACTACGGAATCCATCATTGTGCGTGGTCCGACACGCACTAGGCCGGTTTTTTTATATTTATCTATGCCTTATCTAGTCATCTACCTTTTCAGACATAAGCCTACATGGTCCGTACATGATCTGACCAAGATTATGTCTTAACTTTAAAAGAGACTTGGAGCCCTAACTTTGTTTCGCCATTTCTTGTCAGGGGTAGTCAGATAGGAAATGTCGACTCCATCTAGCTTATTTTGTTTTTTAGAATGACGTGACGTGTAAAAGTGAGTCCAATATCCTATTTACAGAATTTAAAAACAACATTTTATTTCTTCAATTAAGTATTAGGTACGCACGACTACATATCAAGCTATACATTTCCAGTATAAGCTGATTTCTCATTGTACGAAAAGCCTATACAATGCGAGGTCAGCTAAAACTGGAAATATATAGCTTGATATGTAGCCGTGTGAATGTACTTAACTTATTTGCCATAGTCTCTCTGCACCTATACCAATTTATACACGAACTTATGGTATAATGGTAGCTCGGACGCCATCTTGCAAATGCTGGCTACGTCAAACATTTTAACTTAATTTCAGGCAATTTCAATCTGCTCGTAAAAGCTGCTTCAGTTGTTAGATAAGCACTCTAAGCCGCAATACTAACAAAATTCCCGCTTACTCGGTCTTCTTACGTTTTAAGCCATTATTATGGTAATTTATTGCCATTGTTGTCGTTAGGAATAATCGGTAGTTTCGATTACTAGACTATAAAGCTATCATTTAATAGGTTTCTCTTTCATTGACTTGAATGTGCCCTGGCGGCGGAGAGTATGTCATGCTCACTCTAATGTCTCGCTGGTGGTGGCGTGTGTGTTGGATCATTAAGTTCCCTTCAAAATGGTTGAGCTGAATGGTGCTGATCCATGCGTCATGTTCGTGAACGGGCGCCGTCAGTAGGGACTGGTCATTTCTTAGCTGCCACGGCTTATTTTAATTTAATTTAATATTTGAATTGCTTTTGTCTTTTTATTACGGACGCTTTTAACGTTCTGCATCGTTCTCACATGCATAATTTCAACATAAACGATGTAATCAATATTTAAACCATATTTTGATTTAAAAGAGTGTTCATGGAGTTTCTTGCCCGTTCTTCTCCATAGGTACCTACTACGCTTTGGAATGGGTAACTAACTTCATCTTTCTGACTGACCGACCCCTTGACAATTCAAAAGTGCCTGTAATTGGTTTATTTGAAATAAATGCTTTGAGTTTGAGTTTGATTTTATGGTTGACTAAAGAAAAATCTGAAATATTAAGTTGCTTCTATTGCCATCCCTAGTTGACTAACTTACTATGCAGTCTGAAGCAGAGACACTTACGACAAATAAAATAAAAAAAATTGAGCCGTCACGGGACGCCTGGCAGATGTGAAACGTACCATCGTTTAGAGTGGCGACGCGTCGCCTCAGCATGCGTCGTCACACGAGCAATCCGTTTTACCCGCGGCTATACATGTTTCACATCAAAAATAGTCACCCATCTAAACCCTGACCTTAGAAAGCACCGCTTAACCTGGCGGCTTCACTATTGCAAGCTAATCAACAATCAAAATGGTTACCCATCCAAAGACTGACCTTGGCAAGCGAAGCTTAACATTGCAAATTCATTCTTATTTACCCCATGTTCAAGGTCCACATCAAAAAAGCTTTTGTAAAGAAAATATAGCGTGGCGTCGCGTCTTTTTTTTTTGTGCAGGAAGTCATCAAATGACGTCTCCCGCTCTGGGTGGTGCGGAAGAGCGTGTCAGACTCTTACTGACTAAAACTCACCCGTGTTCCTTTAGTTGCCTGTGTGCCAGGGCCACGGTAACTCTTTCGAACAATCCGCGACCCCGGCAGGCATCGGCCCTATCGGACTCCGTCAATGGTACTGCCATCGCTTTGAGGCGCGCGTGAAACACGACGCACCGTCGACCCCGGCCTGGTCCTTACCGAACGGCGAGCTGCTCATTGCTCGCTGTCCGCAAGCCCGCGCCTACGGTGGCCAGGAGTCGCCTATCGACTCCCAACGCCCAGGGTGTCTCCACCAGGGCGACTAGGGGCGTGAGGGCGCATCGATTGCCGCCATGAGGACACGGCGGTGTTCCGCCCAAGCCGGGCATACCTCCACCGTATGCTCCACCGTGTCCTCCAGTCGATCCACACAATGGTAACACCCGGGCGTTTCCTTCCGCCTTATCCGAAACAGGAACCTCCCGAAACTGTCCGGTGAGGACCTGCGTCAAGCGGAAGGTGAGGACGCCGTGGCGTCTCTCAAGTCAGTGACTTGACTTGAGAAGTGCCTCAAAGAGGGGACTTACGCCGCAATTGTGGCGTGCCCAGCACTAGGTTGCGACAGTCGCACTCTCCATGCCGCCATGAGATTCCGCTGAAGCTCTGTCCGCTGTGCCGTGATTTCTTGCGGCAGTGGAGTTACGCCCCGCCGTTTCGCCTCCTCGCGCCACTCCCAAATGTGCGCGAGGACAGTTTTTAGACCTGCAGCCTAAGTGCGTAACACAGTTTTAATCACATACCGAACCATTTTTTAAGTAAACTGGTAATGCATTGCTTCACATGTTTGAAAAATTCGACTACTAGACAGAACAAATGACGCAATGAATGTTGTTAAATTGTCAAAATGAAAGGCATTGCCATTGTAAGGGCCTTATGCAGTTACCCTACGGGTTAGTATAATATTTTTTTATAAACTAGGTACAATTCGATGTAGTGGAGGAGCGCCATACAAATAATATGTTTTTTTTTTTATTTGTCACTAACTGTAATTAACAAGTTTTCGTCAATAAACACTTAAAACTTTGAACAATCATAATTTTGACGGTGACTGTACGCAGGACTACATATTATCAAGCTATACATTTCCAGTATAAGCTGACTTCTCATTGTACGAAAAGCTTAAACAATGCGAGGTCAGCTAAAACTGGAAATGTATCGCTTGATATGTCGTCATGTGTACATCGTCATATTTAAATGAAGCACTTAACAGCGATGTATTCTGCAAATAAATACAGGCTGATCTTCAAATGCTCAGTTTTCCATCAACGCTCTTAAAGGAGATAAGTCGGTCACTGACTTCGGGAATATTCCTAATATAACGTTATAATTTGCAAAACCATCAGCCCTAAGTAAAATTTCTGAGTTTTGAGCGGTTTTGCGAAATATTACATTGTTTTTCTTCTACTCAACATCCAGCGCTGTCTACTTATATTAATAAAGGGTGGCAGAGACATCGACGCGCAAACTGAAACCATTATAATATTCAGCACATGATTCTAGACGCTAGCGTAGAAATCTTTCGACGGTTTAAATAAAAACCGGTGTTCCATAGAAAAGTGCAATCCCTACGCGATCAAAATCTACGGAACAGCATTTTTTTTAAATAACCTATAAAAAAATAAACGCAGGTTCAGAATCATGTACTGAATCCATTGTAACTGTTGGCACGTCCATCCACACTAATATTCAATAAATTAATGCAGAAGTAAATCTCGTCTGTCAGTTACCTTTTCATGTCATAATGTGAATCCTCAGCTGTAGCCCGCCAAATTCAAATTTTCATTTTTTTTATGTTTATTTATTTAACCATTTATGTACACACATATATGTCGGAAATACGTTCAATCAATCATTTCGACTTGACTAATCGGGACGCCGCACTATGGGCCAGAACGGTGCGTACCGTCTCAAAAAACTGTAACTTTTTTGTTGATTGAAGTAAATAGCTGAAATTTGCCACGTAGTATCTCCAGAGTATATAGAATCCAATAGTGACACATTTATTGTCAAAACTTTAATCATTAATATTTAAAAAATAAAACAAAAATAAAAATGTATTTTTTTAATATTAAACCATAGTTTGTTTAACTTATTGAATTATAATTTTACAGTTTTATGATATTAAACCTATTTTCTTTTATTTTATAGGTATTACATATAAATCTTACATTTAAATAAAAGACAAATATGATATAAATCCACTCTAAAAATATATTTTACAATTAATGTAGGTACGTAATTACTTCTATTTAAATAGCTAAGAGGCTCTTAGCTTCGTCTAACAATTCCTTGGAAATAGTGACTGATGGTTTTCTGATACTTGATATATAAGGATCTGACGTAAATAGAAGACCATGAAATACGTCTTGATTCGTTGCGGACCTAGAGCATTTTCTGGCGTGATGCAATCTGAATTTTTTGTAATCTTTATTACGAGATTCTTGGGCATCCTCAGATAAATTACCAATGGGCAGAACAGCAAAATGTCTTATTATACTTTCCCCATGTATTAAGATTTTATGTACTGAAGAAGGCATATTATACCACATATATTTTGTTACGTATAGTTGTGCGGTTGCGCGAGTATATTCACCAAATTTTTCTGGATTTACAGCAATACCGGATGCCAAAGTTTGAAGAATAACATAGAACCTTTTAATAAGTTCCTCGTCAACTCCTGTAATTTCTGAAGCGCAATAGTAGTTCTCAAAAAAACGCCGAGCTGTATTGCCGTCATTGCTGTTTCCACTTCCTTGTCGGGGCTTATCAACGTGCAATCCCATTCGGCTTCGAAATAAACTTTGTACAAGCTTTTTCTTGTCTTCTTTACTTTTTCTATCTTCTGGAGTTCTCGCAGCCCATTTTTTAAATGAAAGGTTATATGAAATATGTAAAATTAACTCCATGCACCTGATCCACGCGTGCAACGTAGACAAACCGTATTAGTAAGCATCTATATTATCTGGCTTTGATTCAATCTTCTCCAAATTATTCATTTCGCTTGGTTTAGCCCCACATACTGTACACACAGCTCCAGAACTTGTGTCAGTTAGAACTTGTGTAACTTTTCCATCCACCATAGTTAGAAATAGGTCGTGACTTATTTCAATTACCTGCTCCTCCTTGTGTATCTTTGAAGTTTGCAAATTATTAATTTGACCCCGAATATCACCAACCACTGATCGGGTTTTCTCGGGGGTTTCTTTTGCAAATTCTATCAGGATTGGTCGGCAATAACGAATAGACGAACAAGCCGAATTTTGCCAAATTACCTCATTTGTTTCTGTGTCAGTCAGCTTTATTGGTACCAAAGACGCTATAAATAAGTTTGCATCTGAGACTAAATCACTCTCACCTGATAAAACTTGTTTATATTCACTTTGCCCCGATGTCCCATCACATCCCCACTTGGTAAACAATTTAAGAGATTTTCTTGTTGAGTTGTAAACATTTTCAATCTTTAAGATGCGAGCAGAAGTGTGGTCCAGCAAATCTTGTAGATTTACTTTGGCACTTATATCGGTTATTTGAATGCTGGATGGTGGAGGATAACACAGTTTTTTGGCGTTTGTCAGTATATTATATGATGGCAGTATGTCGAAGTTTTTGTTAATCAGACTTGCTCGAAGTAATCCGTATTGTGATTTCGAAAGATCTAAATCTGCAAATATACTTAAAGCTTCATCCACCGTAAAATCTGTTGCATTGCGACTTTCATGCAATAATTTTTCCTTCATGATCCTTTTTTCATTTCTATCACAACTCCGCATCATTGTAACAACAGTAGCTTCTTCGAATTCTCCTTCAGACCGCAATCCTTGAACGTATGCATTATGTATATACTCGATTCCATATTCTTGTACCAACTCCATATTCTTCCTTTTTTTCGATTTCTCTGATAGATCTTCATAAGACTTTGGCGGACGTCCACGTTCTCCAGATGTTGTAGGTGTAATATCCAACGGTGCTTCTTCGAATTGTACCTTAAATTCACCGTCTAACCACGATGTATTTTTATTAAAGAAACGTTCTTTAGTTCGGTTAGATTTGGTCCACCGATCGTTAAACGCTGTTATAAGCCATTTTTGAATACGGTTCACAACTAATTCACTTTTTTCAGACGACAAATGGTGGTGTTCTTCTAAGTATTTTTGAATATCTTCTGATTTTATTCCATGATCAATGAAAAATTCGCATAATACTCGTCGAGGCACAACAAATTCACTCATTTTGTTTTTACTTCTAACTACTATCTACTTTTTTACCGAGGTTGGTGAAGACTATATTATGTCAAAGCACACTAAAGTACTGGTAAATGACAACGTAAATAAATAACTTTTATACTGAAATTTCGTGTGAAAAAATATTATTGTCTAGTGCATTATCACGTTCCTAACCACTATCTACGAAGGTGGTTAGTAGTACTGATATAATGTACAATAACAACTACCATTTCCTCCCTTTTCCTTCACCGCGATAGAGAAATACATAAACTACATGATAAACATGTAATTCACACAGTGATAACAAAACATTAACCACATCTGACCGAACGATAAAAAAATAAATACATTACCCAATACTCCAACCTTACCTAAAGATTAAGTAAATAGATAATTTTAAGAAAAAAGTAATCTAAATATCCAAAAATCTCATCAATCACAACTAAAATCATTTTTGGTATATTTTGTATATTCCCCCCATCAGACATTTTTCGTTTCATTTCAAGGGGGGCAGATTCGGGCATTTTTTTTTTTTGTTGCCCTAACTTCTTTATTAGCTGCTCTATGTGATGCTATCAAAATTACGACATGGGCAGACATTGCTAACTGCCAAAAGTCTATGTAAAGTTTCTAATAAGGATAAAATATTAGGTTCTGAAAAATATTTTTTATACCTCCCCAGTTTTCACATAATGGTCCACTTAAATTATTTTTAAATAGAATACTCCATAACCATTCTAACCATATATCACACTTAAAAATTTGCTGTGAAAATAATGAAAATATGACCATGTAAACTGGTGAAATTGTGTTCTACATAATTGACATAACTTTGAGCGTCAACTTGCAAGCCTTAGTCTAATAGTAAAAATGAGAAATAGTATATTTTAACTGCTATATAATATGCATTGGACATTCAGTTAGACATGTGCATTAACACAATATTCAATATAGAACATTACGAAAACCTATTTTTGAGACGGTACGCACGGTTCTGGCCCATAGTGCGCCGGTGCCACCAGGTGGCGCTGGACAGGGTCTATAACGCTCACGCTTGAGCAGAGAAAAATCAGAGTTTGTTGTTGACGGGTAAGCAGTGAAGGGGTTTAGAAACTGTCGCGCGTTCCGTATAGTTATGTCGTGTACCTACAGTGTGTGATTTGCAAGTGTGATTAGTTTGATCGTAAGTTATAATTTGTTTTGAACTGCAAGCGGTTTTTCTATTGCGCAATAACCAACACTACCCATAGTACGCCCACAGTAGTTAAAACATGGCTGATAATAACGAGAGAAAAGTACCTTTTCCGTCAGATATAAACAGACAAGAAGAAAGGAACAGAAAAATAGGTACAAAGGTGATGCTTATTTCTAAAGAAATCTGTTCCAGCATACCTGCGGTAGGAGAGTACCTATATTAAAGAGATGAAGACAACGTGTGTAAGAGTAGAAGGGAAAAAAAAATACATAAAATCTGAAATAATTTTCCAATTTAAATATAAACATACAGTAAGAGAATATACTAACATACACACATACTTCTAAAATAAATATCAATTTCGTTGAGGTTTTGCAAATTGCAGCTCTGTTTTACGCCGTTTGTCGATCAAAATACGATTCGCAACTGTAGGAATGATACATACATATATTGAATAATAATCATCGGTTTCATATCAATCGTCAAACACTCGAAGTCCTGGATTTGATTCCCAGGTCGGGCAAAGTGTCATTAGGTTTTTCTATGTGGAATTTCTCAGTAGCAGCCCAGAGTCTGGATCTGTGCCCGGTTGATGGCAATAGGGTCGCCCCTTATTACATAGGATTTAAACATAACTTGCGAAATATGGGTGTACTATATTTACAACTCTGCCCAACCCTTCGGGAAAACAAGGCGTGATATTATGTTTATGGATTTGAATGAAACTGGCACACAGATAGACTATGACCTAAGTTAAGACATAGAATACTTTATATCCCGCTAGTACGTTCCCGTGGGATAATTTCCGAACTCCACACAGGCGAACAGCGGGCAAAAGCTAGTTTCTCATAAGTATATTTACGTTTTTATCACCAGCCCGCAGTTTCTTGTCCCTTAAGGCGGAACCTCCAGGGTAGCCCGCGAAATTCAAATTTTGTTACGTTTTTTTGCAATTTGCAGGTCACTGTCAGGTTGTATTTTGATTATAATATGATTCGCGACCGTAACAAATATGGATTTACAAAATTATAATAATTAAATTCAGCAATACATCTCTATTAGTTCATATTACCCTATTGAATGACTATTTCATGAAATGACTATTTCATTTGCGGCCAATTCTAACTTAAGGAGTTGTATTGCTGATACTAATGATTATAATTCTGTAAAGCCATATTTGATACGGTCGCGAATCATATTTACATCACCATACAACCCGATACTGACCTGCAAATTGCAAATAACCTAAGAAAATTTGAATTTCGCGGGCTACTTTGGCGCATCTCCCTTAAGACTGTTCCACAAAAAGGCTAGGAATTGCATAACACACTAACACAATCCAAAGGATTTGAAGGAAATTCATAATCAATTGATTCATTTGTTTGAAAAATTCATATGTGTAACCACTGGTAATAGCGCAATGAATGGTTGAATTGTCAAAAGGAATGGCACTGGGATTGTGTGTTTGCAATTACCCTACAGAATTCAGAATATTATATCATTCGAATTTATTAATAACCTTCATCTCTGTGCCTCTGCGTTATTGTGGTTTCCAACCCATTATTATTAAAGCCGTTTTAATTCTTATCAAATTAATAATAGTTTCCAAACCGTATGAATCAAATTTTCATATGGGAATAAATGAACAGTTATAGATTATTCAGTTAATTATAAGAGCAAATTAATTAATCCCAAAAAAAAAATTGTTGTCTCTAAAGTCCGTTTACGGACGATAATTTTACATGATAACGTCATAAGGAGTGGAAGAGAGATAGATGCGTCAAAAGCCGAACGCTTAGGCCGATCGTGCCTCTCTATCGCTTGTTCCGCGCTCTCGCTTGCACGCTCGGCTCAGGCGGAACGTGACAATGAGTCATGCTTTTTCGTGCGTGCAGCCGTAGTTCATTCATCTATATATATAAAAGGAGAAACTGACATATCAACGCACAGCCGAAACTACTGGGTCTAGGAACGTGAAATTTTGCACACGGCTTCCTTATATAATGTAGGGGAGCACTAAGGAGGGGGGTTTTGGAAATTCGATCATAAAGGGGGTGAAAAGGGGGGATTTTTTTTTGTATGAAAAATCTTATTCCTTGAGTTAATAAACTTGAAACTTAGCACAAATACTTATCTAAGTAAAGTCTGATCTTTGACATTTTTCGTTTTTCTAAATTACCCCCAAAAGCGGGATTGGGGGGTGTTAAAGTTTGTATGGAACAATTTTAATGCGCAGTCCGATTGACTCAAAACTCAGTATTTATACTTAAGACCAAAAACAAAGAATAACCTGTATCAGGATTTTTTCGAAAAACTACCACTAACGGGGTGAAAAGGGGTCGTCAATATAACAGGGTAGGAGTTTACTGGGAGCCTTGATTAACTCAAAAAATGGTATAAATAATTTTTGAGTCAAGCTATGGAAACACCCCAAACGAATTTTCAAAATTCCACCCCTCTAGGGGTGAAAGAAAGGGATATAGTTTATAATATGAAAGATCTTATTCATTCGTTTAGAAAATGTGGCATTCCTAAACTTATCTAGGTAAATCTATATTT
The DNA here is from genome assembly GCA_916610205.1 of Griposia aprilina. NCBI lineage: Eukaryota > Metazoa > Arthropoda > Insecta > Lepidoptera > Noctuidae > Griposia > Griposia aprilina. The sequence continues at coordinate 17,684,613 of OU744290.1, read as the reverse complement.
ATAAGAAGAAACTGATTGACTGACTGACTTATCAACGCACAGCCAAAACTACTGGGACTAGGAACGTGAAATTTTGCATACGTGTTCCTTTTCTAATGTAGGGGAGCACTAAAGAAGGGGTGTTTGGAAATTCGACCTATAAGGACCTGAAAAGGGGGGTTTCGATTGTATGAAAAATCTTATTTCTTGAGTTTATAAACTTGAAAAGTGGCACGAATACTCATCTAAGTAAATTATGAAGTTTGTCATTCTTGTTTTTCTAAAGTAAAGTTTGTATCGAGAATTTTAACGCGCATTCCGTTGAACTCGAAATTCTGTATTTATACGTAAGACCAAAATAAAGAATAAAGTTTATCAGGGTTTTGCGAAAATATACCCTTGACGGGGTAGGCAATTTTACAGGGGACAATTCTACTGCGGGGCTTGATGAACTCGAAAATTGTTATAAATAATCTTTGAGTCAAATTATGGAAACATCCTAAACGATTTATCAAATTTCCACACACACAGGTAAAAAGAGGGGATACAGTTTATATGAAAATCTTATTCATTTGGTTAATAAACTTGAAATTTGGCACGAATACTTGCTGAATTATAACGCGCGGTCCGATTATATAACTTGAAACTCAGTATTAATACTTTTGACAGAAAAGAAACGATGATAAGTTTTGGGTCTTTCGAAAATCGACCCCTGACGGGGAAAAAAGAAAAAAATTAAAATTAAAATTTTAAGGGGTGGATTTTACTACGTGGCTTGATTGAATAAATTAACATGGTCACAATTTAAAAAAAAATGTGTGTCGACTTGAGAACCTCCTTCTTTTTTTTGTATAATCTTTTAATCAAGTTTTGGAAACATCCCAAACGACTTATCAAAACTCCACCCCCATTTTTCCTCCTCCTCGTTTTCGCCCTCCCGCTCTGGGCGGAGCGGAAGGACGTATCAGACTCTTACTGTCTAAAACCCACCCGTGTTACTTCAGTTGCCTGTGCGCCAGGGCCACGGAACTCTTTCGAACAATCCGCGATGCCGGTAGGCATCGGCCCTATCGGACCCCATTAATTATGCTGACATCTCTTTAAGGTGCGCAGTCGACCTGGGCCTGGTTCCTACCGGACGGCAAGCTGCCCATTGCTCGCCATCCGCAAGCCCGCGTCTACGGTGGCCGGGAGTCGGCTATCGACTCCCGACGCCCAGGGTTTCTCCTCCTGCGGCGATTAGGGGCGTGAGGGCGCAAAGATTGCCTCACCCTCACGCGCTCCGCCACCGATCGCCGCCACGAGGACACAGCGGTGCTCCGCCCAAGCCGGGCAGACCTCCACCGTATGCTCCACCGTGTCTTCCGGTCGTTCCACACAATGATAACACCCGGGCGTTTCCTCCCGCTTTATCCGAAACAGGAACCTCCCGAAACCGCCATGTCCGGTGAGGACCTGCGTCAGGCGGAAGGTGAGGACCCCGTGGCGCCTCTCCAGCCACTCTACAAAGAGGGGACTTACCGCCGCAATTGTGACGTGCCCAATGTCAGGACAAAATTCCACCCCGTGGGGGTGAAAAGACAGGATACAGCTAATATGAAAAAACTTATTCCTTTGGTCATTAAATGTAAAATTTGGCAATATTTGCCTCAGTAAATAATAAAGATAATCACTTTTAGTTTAAAAAAAACCCCTCACCGAAGTTTGGGGGGGTGACAAAGTTAATAAGTAAGGAAAACTTTTAACGTGCTTTTGGATTAACTCGAAACTCGGCACTATACTCTACAATAAAAAAGCATATGTATAAGGGTTTTTTTAAAATCAACTACTAACGGGGTTAAAAACGGTAAAAAAGTTTGAATTGTATTGCTTGCTTCAATTAACTCGAAAATGGGTATAAATTATAAAATCATACAATGGAAACGTACCAAACTCTTTTTCAAACCAAGCCCTGTCATGGTGGGAAAGGAAGGACACTGTTTATTTGAAAAATCTTATTCTACTGATCTATTAACTTAACTATTACTTAATATTATAATAAAGCTAAAGAGTTTGTTTTTTTGTTTGAACGCGCTAATCTCTGGAACTACAAGTCGGATTTGAAGAATTCTTTTTGCATTTGATAGCCAAATTCTAGAGGAAGGTTATATGTTGGCTAGGTTATATGGTGGATTTTACTGCTTCATTCCATTAACTTGAAAATAATAATCTTTATGTATAATACAACGGAAACGAACCAAACGCTTAAAAACAAGCCCTTTTTTTTTTTTTTTTTGGTTGGGAAATCATCAAATGACCTCTCCCGCTCTGGGCGGAGCGGAAGGGCGTGTCAGACTCTTACTGACTAAAACCCACCCGTGTTCCTTCAGTTGCCTGTGCGCCAGGGCCACGGTAACTCTTTCGAACAATCCGCGACCCCGGCAGGCATCGGCCCTATTGGACCCCTTCAATGATGCTGACATCTCTTTGAGGCGCACGTGGAACACGACGCGCCGTCGACCCGGGCCTGGTCCTTACCGGACGGCGAGCTACCCATTCCTCGCCGTCCGCAAGCCCGCGCCTACGGTGGCCGGGAGTCGGCAATCGACTCCCGACGCCCAGGGTGTCTCCTCCTGCGGCGACTAGGGGCGTGAGGGCGCAACGATTGCCGCACCCTCACGCGCTCCGCCTCCTCCTTCGCGAGCATTACTGCTTCACAGAAGGAGGTGACGGCTTCCCATTCCCTCTCGCTCCGTACCATGGTCTGTACCAGGGCCGGACGCGAGAGATCGCCGCCGCCGATCGCCGCCACGAGGACACGGCGGTGCTCCACCCAAGCTGGGCAGACCTCCACCGTATGCTCCACCGTGTCCTCCGGTCGATCCACACAATGCCAACACCCGGGCGTTTCCTCCCGCCTTATCCGAAACAGGAACCTCCCGAAACAGCCATGTCCGGTGAGGACCTGCGTCAGGCGGAAGGTGAGGACGCCGTGGCGCCTCTCAAGCCACTCCTCAAAGAGGGGACTTACCGCCGCAATTGCGCATTAACTTGAAAATAATAATCTTTATGTATAATACAATGGAAACGAACCAAACGCTTAAAAACAAGCCCTGTCGTGGTGTAAACGGAGGACACAGTTTATTTGAAAATTCTTATTCCTTTGATTTATAAACTGAAAAATTAGCACGAATACTTATTGTATCTAAATAACTGATAAAGATCGTAACCATACATTTTCAGAAACTACCTTTCAAGGAGGGTGGAGGGGTGTTAATTTTTTTTAGAGGAAATTACGATATCCACGCTGACGAAGTCGCGGGCAAAGTGCTAGCTGATTTATAAGACGTTATCACGTCAAAAAACTATCATTACCAATCACGTTCATTAAACTCCAATATTATAAATGTTCTAATTTTTCATTTTGGGTGATTGCATTAGTCGCACAACTTATCTAGGTACTTCATTAACGTTCTACAATATATATAGAATATATAGAATATAGAATATTTATTGAATAAAAACGTTACAAAAAGGGTACACTTAGTCAATAGTAAGATTTGTCAAACAATAATTAATAAAGCTTAAAAATAAACTAAAGCTAAAATATGTTTAGAACAGGTGCAAGTAATGATTGTTCGGAATTACAATGTAAGGTAGCGACCTACCCGATCTAGGTTAATTCAAACCTGTGTTTCAGGCCATCACTTTACAATTCAATTAAATTGGAACACTCAAATTTAAAGTAAAATTGATATAAAATGTATTAACAACTATGAGAAAAAGCATATTGGTACATTATTATCTAAAACTAAACCTATGTAAATATACAAAAGTAAATATTTACGAGGGACTAAATTATCATCATGACAAAATTTCTAGAAGTTTTTCTGTGTCTGTGTAGTTGAGTAGCGCTAAATGCTCTGATAACATTTTACTACATTTTTTATAACTTATACTATAGAAGCTTAGTAACTTGTTGAGCCTATTATACAGAAAAGGTCCTAAAAACACATAAAATCTATTTGCAAACGCATGTCTAGTTTGAGGCTTTATGCAAACCAAGTCCTTCCTTCTCTTGTCGGATGGTACTGGATCAAAAGGAAGTGCAGTGTGCTGGTGTAATATTATACTTAGTATAAATAATTGCCTTACTGTTAGTACATTACATTCTATATAGAGCTGGTGTGTAGGAAATCTAAAAGGCCGAAAGGTAGCAACCTTTAGAATTGCTCTTTGAGTACGCTCTAGAGGAAGCAAAATTGTTTTTGCAGCACCACCCCAAGAAGTTATGCAATAGGTAAGAACGGATTGACACAAAGCTAAATAAACCTGTTTAATTAATTTATAGTCTGCTATATTCCGTAAATACTTAAATACATATATTAATTTGCGCACTCTAGTACATAGTAAATCGATATGTTTACGGAAATTTAGATTGGAGTCAATAGTGACACCCAGATATTTTAAATGGTCAGCTTTAGCTAAAGTGGGGCAGGAACATGCAGTGTCAGCGTACGTGCTACAATTATGTGCGTAAATGTTTAGATTAGTAAGCGGTATGTTAGTATTTCTCATTGTAAATAAAATGTATTTTGTTTTATCTGTGTTTAACGTTAATAGATTATTATGAAGCCAATTACACACAATGTTAAAACCATTCTGAGCATGTTCGTAGACCTCAACTCTTGATTTAGCTGAGAACAATAGAGCGGTGTCATCTGCATAAGACATTATGATACCATTTTGGAGTGACAGGCGGCACAGTTCATTTATGTATATTAAAAATAATGTAGGGCCCAAAATGCTGCCTTGAGGAATTCCAAAACCACTGTTTTTGAGTTCGGAACTTGTATACTGATCAATTTTTACACATTGCTGACGATCGCTAAGATAATCAGAAAATAGTTGAAGTTGTGCTCCTCTTATCCCAAGTGTTTCGAGCTTGTGCAAAAGTAAAGTACATGAAATAGTGTCGAAGGCCTTGGCAAGGTCTAGAAAGATCCCAATTGTGTGCATACCATTATCTAGATTGGTAGTAACATGGTTAGTCAATTTGTGTACTGCTTGGCTAGTTGATCTTTTGGGCCTAAAACCAAATTGACTATCGGAAAGTAGTTTGTTAACTTCCAGATATTTTATCAATCTACTGTTTATTATTTTTTCTAAAATTTTTGAAAGGCCTGTTAACACTGAAATGGGTCTGTAGTTATTAACACAGTTTTTGTCTCCAGACTTGAATACAGGTGTGACCACAGCTTTTTTAAGCATTTTAGGGAATATACCTTTAGATAAAGATAGCTGAAAAATATGTGTTAGAGGAGGGGCAAGTAGGTTTTTAAATTGTTTAAGTATATTATTTGGTATGTCATCCCACCCAGTGGCACAAACATCCTTTAACCCGTTTATTATTCTTACTACTTCGTAAACGTCGGTATCTAATAAAACAAATGAATTTAGTGTAGAGGAAGTCGTAATAGGGTTAGGGCGGGAAAAATTACTCGAATTTAAAGATTTAGCAGCCAGGTTTTTACCAACGTCAGCAAAAAATTTGTTTACTTTATTCATTGCTTCGGATGGGTTTATCTCTGTTGATAGTAAATCAAGCGGAGGATCGGGATTTTTTGATCGAAATGTGTTTGTTTTTATAAATTTCCATACAAGTTTACTATTTGTTCCTGCCTTCTGTAATTCATTTTTATCATACAGATTTTTTTGTTTTTTCAAAAGATTTTTGCAGAAGTTTCGATACCTTTTATATGTCAGAGAAAGTATTTCGTTATCAGGTGCGAGTTTCAGTTTAAGATGAAGTTTGTCTCTATGTCTTATACAACGAACGAGACCGGGTGTAATCCAAGGTTTAATACAACTATACTTTCTAGGCATTGTCTTAGTGAATGTGTTTTTCCTTATTGCATATTGTAGGGAATCTATGAAATACTTTAACGTAATATTTGCATCGGTTGAATTATAAACTGGGTCAAAATTAATACCGCGTAAGTCATTTTCCAGGTTTGACATATTGACTTTAGTGTAGCTACGCATGCAGTTATTTCTAGGTGAAGATATTTGTAATGTTAGTAAAACAGCTTGATGATCGGTAAGCGAAGAATTAGTAACCAATGTTTTGGATGGATTTTTTGATTTTAGAATGATATGGTCTAAGCATGAGCCACTCTGATGCGTGGGGTGATAGTGAGCTGGTAAAAGTCCATGAAATGAGCAAATATTCAGATAATTATGTGCATGGGTATCGGTTTTCCCGGAAACAATGTTAATGTTAATATCGCCCAAGAGTACTATGTTTTTAAAAGATGCTATATTTTTTAAGTTTCTGTCAAGCGACTCTAAAAATCCGTCCATACTTTGAGAAGGGGGCCTATAAATAGCCATGACTACCGTATCGGGAATAATTTTAATTATTAAGCAGTTACTATCTTGGGATATAGGTTCTTCTTTGATAGTTCGTATATTACTTTTTATATAAACTACTAATCCATCGTTTTGGTTTATGTTTCTGTCAGTTTTGTAGGAATAATATCCGTCAAGTGATGGTAAAGTGACTGACTGCTTAGACAACCAACACTCTGTCAGGACGATAATATCACAGCTTATGTCGAGATTCTGTAATAACACTTCAAATCCGTTCATGTTTCGATTTATGCTGCGAATATTCTGTGTGAGCAGGGTTAACGTTTTTTCACCAGAAAGAAGAAGGTGCTTACAGTCCTCAACATTACAGGTTTTAGATTCAGACACAGAGAAACTATCTAGATCACAAATAAGTTGATTTGTCATGTTAGTTACAAACTAACTGGAAATATAAATAGACGATAAGCTAACTGTTAGTGTGCTAACTGAATAAACTATTCGGTGGCGCTCTTAGACGCCGTCATAGTCTATTGAGTTGATGTAATTGATCTCTGCATATCTGCGCGCTGGGCAACTTACATCACCAGTTGGATGGTCACATTTCCTCTTGAACCGCTTGCACGTCGCACATTGAGCAGGAGAAGATTTGCTGCTACATTCCTTGAAGGAGTGTCCAGTCTCTCCACAGTGGTTGCAAGTAGGACTAGTTTCCCGGCAAAACTTGGCTGCATGTCCGAACTGCTGGCAATTGAAGCACCTGGTGACTATCGTGAAATCTCTCACAGGGCATGATGTCCAGTTTATAAAAAGTCGGCTTTGATTGATGATAATTTTTCTTATGCTAGCAGGTAGTTCCAGGATGTAGTTGCAAGTAGGGAGGTCTTTCTTACCCGATTTATGGCTCAATTTGATGCTCGCAAGGAAGGACTCACGAGTTATATTCGGCAACTTATCTGACAGGTTCTGCTCGTAAATACAATCAAATACCTCCTTCTCTGTAAGGGTTACGGGAACACCAATGACGGCGACCCTAGGGCGGCGTTTAGAAGGTTCTTCTATTGTAAGGCCTGATGATACTAATTTTTCCGAATTCTTTAGCTTCTCAATATCGCCTTTGTTTTCGGTGCTAATCAAAACGCCCCCATTTTTCACTTTTCTCAGGCCACGGACATGAAGCTTAAGTTGTTCGGGGGAGATAATCTTTTGAACAAGCGACTTGGTGTCGTCACTTGTTTGGGTCTTATTGCTGGGATAGATGGCGACTGATCTTAAATTAGCAGGACGGACGAAGTTATCGGAACCTTTCTTCACCATACTAGCATATGAAGTATTTTCCGAGGGATTTAGCTTTGCTTCTACGACCTCTTTGAATTGCTGGAGAGAGTTACTAACGTTCTGGGTAACCTGTAGGTGCTGAATTGTGGTATGGGCCTGGATTGTTTTCTGCTTCAATGATTGGTATAGGACAGCCATCTGAGAGGTCCCACTTGAGACCTTCCGGCAGAGAGTGGAGACACGAAGCTTCTGATCTGAGTTCATTTTCCCATCACCAACAATAGTGCAGACTTCGTTTAAAATTGTGTCAATAGATCCTAACCATTTCTGGATCTCCGGCGTACTGATGACTTCACTCGGCAATTTATTCTCTTCGGGTGCTGGTGGGTTTGGGTCACTCGGGGATAATGGTTCAGTAGGCGTCGGTGGAGGACTTCGCCGTAGTAATTGGCTACGACCAAACGGGCTCGATCCTAAATGGGACATCCTACTACTAAACACTTGATTTATTGTTTATAAAAATTATTTAGATCATTTTGCAACTTCGGTAAAAACACTGTTGAAAGTCGGTAAAAAACCTATAAGTCACACGCGACACACTTTACTTTTTACTGACGGCGCAAATTATTATATTTATTTGTCGTAAATTGTTTATTTCATTATACTTAATAAATACAAAACACACGTCCGCTTAGTCTCGCGTCTCGTAAAGCGAAGAATATATTCCATTGACATTCATTATTTTTTGACAGTTGGTAGAGTCGAAAAGTTTGGTCCTACTATCGGTTTTTTCCTCAATGTCAAGCAGATGGTAGATGGTACCAGTCCATGTAGTCTTTTCGAACAAATGAGTGGCATATGGAACGTGACCCACGTGTATTCCTGAGACTGGTCGCTTTGGTTAGGACACGGGGTTAAACTTTTTGCTGTATTCCTAAAACCTTCGGATGTCGCCCTAAATTTTCTTGAACATTGTTATTGAAAGTGTGTTATGAAATTAGGGTGCTGATTCTCTAATTCCGTAACATAATTTCAATCACAATCTGAATCATTTTGAAAGATATTGCTAACATTACTTCATATTTTCGAAAAAATTGTCTGCTCTTCAACGTAAATAACGTGTAGCGGCATCTACAAACGCCACATGCGAGCTACGCATCATACTGACGTCACGCAAAATCCTGCATCGCGCAAGCAGAGTTTACCACGCAACTAGCATATATACAATGTCCCGACATCAAACGTCGCAGTCGGACAGTTGCTCACCAGACACGACACCCGTCTGGTCGGAGGATCCTCCCTTTTCCATAGAGTATGAGTGAACTTTACACCCTGTTCCTCATACCTCTATAATAATGTAATATGGGTATTGGTCAATAAATTACCAAATTGACATAATTTTCACGTCAGGTTCTGTGTAATAAAGCAGCAAACTGTGAAATAAACTTGCGCATTGTCGGAATTTCGCCTTTCATCTGTCGCATGTCGGTTTTATTAAGTAAGCCCCGGTTGTCGCGGACCTCTGGACATTTTCTTTCTTCCTCGTCACTTCCCACATCCATTCAAAAAATTGTATTTTTTATCGACTAGAAGCTGCTAGAAGAGCATCCTTGAAAATGACCAAACTTCTACTGATTAAGACGTAAGAAATCTTGTCTTATTTCTAAACTCTCAGGTACAAAAACTGTTTATAAAAACGAATTAACCCTTCACAATCCCTAATCACTGTAATATCGGTACCTATACTTAAATAATGCCGCAAAAGCAACCAGCAAATAAATCAATAAAACTTCAATAAACAAAATTATTACCAACTGGAAAAACGAACGCAAAAACCGAATTCCGAATATTTTTCCACGTGCTTACAAAATATTTTCTCGTTTATACGCGGATGATAATAATAAAAATACACCTTCGGGACATGTTCGTTAATCCTCGGAATATTTCGTCGAATTTAATCTCAGTGATTATAATATGAATATGCGCCATCCCTTAACTGAAAGGTCGACGTTAAGGCCCCTTACCCTAATTTATTCTGGGAACCTACTTCAGTACGGTATTAACCATATTTTCATTGTGAACGGAAATTTTAGCTGAGATAATAACTTATGTAGCTGCTGTGGCTACAAATAATAGATGTTGATAAATTTAAGTACTTTCTGTTAATAATTTTGGTTCTTTGATGGAGCCTCAAGTAAGAAAATCCTCTTAATTTAGCATGGCTTGGAATAGATGGATAAATAATTCCTTGCATCTGTCTAATATCGTAAGAGTTAGGAAAAAGTTGTGAAGGGTTTTTCGGTAAGAACGATTCTTTGTCATATTTTTTTTAGCTCACCTTGTTTCATGTAAACTACACCTCTTGGTCTACGTCGCCCTATTAAACGCAAAAAGTATACAATAGAGATTTCTTCAAAGTTCTTGAAACTCCAAAACATTTCACAATTCAAGCATATCCATAAATCTTCAATAACAATCCCGGTAACAAAACCCAGTTAATCCGTCAAACGATGGCAATTAATTCACAACCGAAGTGATGACTAATGACAATACATATCGCAAATATGCCAACACAGTACACACTATATGAAATCCACTAGGGATAATTACCCAAAATCAATCCTGACGATTGACAATTTCGGGGCCCTAAACCTTTGGGAGGAAACACAATATCTTTGCAGGGGTAATAAACTATAGGGAGAGTATTAATCATCTTTAGGTTACGCACCACTGATGCTTTTATAAGGATACGAGGGAATAAATAATTTCTCCATATATTTTATGAAAGGATTCGGTCAAGGGTAACGGTGAATAGATGGGTTAAGGATTGGTCTTGATTGTGGATAACTTGATGATTTCAAGATTTTTAATATTTTGGGAATTGGTCATTGTTGACATTTTGGTCCGAGACATTAATTACAAGTTCATCAGATGAACTTAGTAATTCCTGGTATGCCTACATTTTCTTTTATTTTGGGATGCTTTTTCAAAATGAAGGTTCACACTTTCATTCATGAATAGGAATGTCGAGATTTAGTATGTAGTCTTTATTATGCGAAATATTTAACTGATCCTCTACAAACTTATTGACCTTCTAATGATGACGTCTTTTTAAATCATTTAACCCACTAAAAAAGAATGGTATTGTTTCAGTTGGTCGCAGTAACTTAGCTAGGTAACCCAACTAAACGGGTTAAGTTAGTTTAGAACTGTGACCAACCACGTGCAAGCCGAATTGGTCGCAATAACTAAGCTAGGGCAATCCGACCAAATGGGTTAGGTAAGCTTAGAACTGCGACCAATAGCGCGCAAGCAGAGCATGCGAAGCAAGCAGTGCCACGCCCGGTGAGTGCTACATCCAAGTTAGCTGCAGTTACTTGGCTAGTTAATATTTTTAGGACCCCAAAATTATTTGAGGTTCACACAAAGAGGCGTATTCATTTTATTAGCGTGCTCAACAATATTTTTAGGAAAGTAAAATGGGAATTATTTGAGGTTCGATTATATAGGTACATGCCTTTTTTTAGCAACTAGTAGTTAATAATTATTTTACATAAGGACCAATATAGGAGTAATGTAAGATTAGCTGTTATTTAGATGTTATTCGAAATATTACCCACGTTATGCTCTTGAACTTATACTCCTAATTTAAATAAATCAGGAGGCAATGAAATAACAAGGCTAATGAAAGGCCTATGCGTTGTGTACTAGAAACATCGTTCTATAATTTAATCAAAAAGATTAAACCCATGCAGGTACGCATGGGTGATTTTTTATTGCGGCGTTTTTTTTTCGCGCACTGAATTATTCATTTCTCTGTATCGAGCCGAGTATGGAGAATCCAACAAAGCGCATCCCAGCGCGTCAAGGAAACACTGTTGGATTTTTAAGAGCGGGTAGTAACCAAAATTGCCTATCTTCAATTTGATTTTTCATGCAATTGATACGACTTAAGTATAAAATAAAAATAATATGAGTAACTACATGATATTTCCAAACTTTTTGTGGAACAGAAACACAAATTGTTAAAATTTTCTCGATAACACAACATCACGAAGTAACCTCTAATTTTCACGTATTTTCGATTTCTACTTAATATGCTAATGACTAATAGGATAAAAATTTGATGATTATTTGTATTAATACGAAACGAAAAAAATTGTGGAGGCATTTTTTGACATTCCTTTTTTTTTGTTTTATTACAACTACAAGCTTTATACACTTACGACGTTTTTAGTTCGTGGAAGAAGTCAACTTCCGTCGCACGTTGCGGGAACTTCAGCATATTTTTGTTTCACAAATCAGTCGCCGTCGCTCTGTTCAGACGAGAGGATTGCGCTTGAATTTTCGGCTGTTCTGGGATATAATTTATTTGCGTAAATAATATTTTCGTAATTTATCACATTGTAGGAAAGAGACTGTGAAATAGAAAACATGAAAAAGCCACTAAAACAACTTCTGAAACGATTATTAAAATCGGTAAGAATTGATAAACTAAATAAATACCGCGGCTAAACTACAAAAAAGAAATATTATAATAATTCAATGTTGATATTTGAAAACTCAAGATGACATACATTTATTTGACAGATTTTTGACTGGTATAGTACAACTAGCGCCATTGCTCTGCATTTCGGACAATTTTCTTACCGAGAAAATTTACAACATAAAGTTCGTGCTGGAGATTTTAGATCTTATTGCTATTAACTCAAGATCCAAATTTGTTTACTCCCACTTTCGTTGATAAACTCCGGGTAAGGGTAACCTTAGACGAGCCATTTCGAGCGACTTTCAACCAAACCCCAAATCAAGTTGAAATTCGAAATATAGGTATGTCTAATAATATTAGTGGAGTTGACAAAATAAATAAACTAAAATAGGTAATGGGTTTATTGCGGGCAAAATTACGAAACGGTGTGCACGAGACGTGACATTGATGATGTACATTTTTCATACGGATAGTGTTCTCATGACTAGATCTCTTTTTATGGTGGGGATGAGTAACGGTTGTGACGGATCACAATGTTTGGGATTGTCGGCTTGCCTTTCAAAGCTAAAGTTTCAACAGTTACAAAAGAGGAACTTAATAAACTTTCGAGTTTCTTTGGCACGCATTTATATATATGCCAATTATTTTGTCGGTAAAGCCGACTAATGTACTGGGGATCCTGCCGGTTTGCCGAAAAGATTTTGCCAAAATTTCACTACCCAAACAAATTTTAGCAAACTTTTTATCATACCCATGCAATGTTTGGAATGGTTTTAGTACGCACATTTTCATTTGGTCAAATTTTTACATGGTAGAATATTACCAAGGATAATGTCATTAAGGCATTTGGTCTTTAATCAAATGATTTATTACAGCAAACAATCTTTAGACAATGAACGTTTGGTCTAATGATTTGTTATGACAAAAAATATAAAAGAAAAAATAAGTTTTTTTTGGGAATTATTTAAAAAATGCAATTTTATTTTAATATAATCATTTATTCAAGGGTAAAAAAGCAAGGGTGGGATAGGATGCAAGAGCGAGCGAAGCGAGCTCGGGACTTAGGGCACCCCGACTCGGACAGGTTAGGTTATAAGGTTATATCCCCTTCGTGGTTATTTTTTTTAAACCACCCAGACGTAGGAGTCCCGCTTGGCGGAGCTCCGTCGTCTAAGCCTTATAATAGAAATGGTAAATTGAAAACTGACGATACTAAATATTTGGCTTAGTTTATTTTGCGTAAAATATGTTATACCAACTGAAATATGTGACTACATAAAAATTGGTAATAGTACTAGTTGGTAAACAAGTTATTTTTTAAACGTTCACTTGCCAAACATTAGGTTTGCGTTACAATTATTATTTTGTGAAGAGATTTTTTGCTAAGTAATAATTTGGCAAATGAATGATGCGCAAAATTGTTTGGGAAGTGATAATTTGGCAATTTCTTTTCGATGAAACAAGGGAGACCCAATGTACTGTTTGTTCCGAAATTGGCCTATTTTTCACAAATGTTTTCGGCGAAGACTTTATTCTACTCGCAATCTATGCAGGATAGGTTTTCACGATTTTCATGACACATGCCATTTGATTTTGCACAATACAGTGCAAATTCCACCATACCAATATTGTTTTTTACTTGGTAACATGGTTGCTAATTGACTTTGCACATTCCTGCAAAGCAATATCCACGATATACCATTATATTTTTTTACTTGGTTAACACTGTTTTCCACGAAGACGTCGTAAGGTCCAACTTGTATAAGGTCTTTAGTAAAATTTGGTTACATTGGAATTTGATCTTTATCACGCAAGATTTAGTTTCTAGTTCCAAAACATGACTATGATCTATGATTCTGAATTCAAGCTTAGCGTATAGTATAGGCAAAATAAACAGATGTTTTTCCTACTAAAGAATTTCATTGAAAATAAAGGGACTGGACAATGATCATATTTCGTTTAAATATTGTAATTGAAAAACCATTCGAGGAATAAGGTTGCAGGAATTAATCACAGCGGTCCAACAAATTTCCTTAGATGATTGCTATTTTTGTTCAATTGATTTCATTTTCTCAAAGTAAAAAAGCGGAAGGTATCCCCTCCCCACTCAACTGACTTCTACTCCTACTCTTTCACCGTGCACGCAGTACGGTTGTGGAAATCACTTCCACCTGACATTAGGAACTGCCAAACTGTTGGAGTATTTAAAAGTAGAGTAAACGACACCAGACCCAGTACTTGGGCCACTGGATCTCTAACGACTTATGTCACAATCTGGACATTGAGAGGGAGCGCAGGGCGCTGTCTGTCCGGTGTAATATGTTGGCTCGCAGGTTTGCGCGATGTACTAGACCTGTGAAGGTGACTTTATTTAAGGCTTATTGTCAGTCGTTTTACACGTGCAGCCTGTGAGACAGCTTTACGCAGCGGGCGTACAGCGCACTGCGCGTGCAGTACAATAATGCTTTCAGGATACTGTTAGGGCTCCCGCAGTTTTGTAGTCCTTCGACTATGTTTGCTGAGGCGCAGACCGATGATTTTTACGCGATCATAAGGAAGCGGAGCGCTTCACTATTGAGTGAAGCGCTGCCTACGAAGCAGCTCGAACAGTCTCCTGAGGGTGGTGTCCGAGCGGTGGGACCTGTCCCTGATACAGAGGTGGATGCAGCTTCATGTTAACGCCTCTCCTCGTATAATTATTTGACATTTGTGTTTATATTTCAATGTGCATTTCATTTAATTCTAATGTGTATGTGTAATTTTGTTTAATTTGTCTTTGATTATCTTAATGTAATTTGTTATTATTATTTTGTATCATTTTATTTTTATATAATGTATGGACTATGTCTGAATTAAATGAATTATTATTATTAAAAGAACACTATCTTTCCACTTTGTCATAGTTGCTTATGTATTTATTCTTTAAATTACATTATATTTTTATATATTTTAGTGATATTTATTTTAGAAGTATGTATGTATGTTAGTATATTCTCTTATTGTACCTATGTTTATATTTAAATTGGGAAATTATTTTAGATTTTATGTATTTTATTTTTCCTTCTACTCTTACACACGTTGTCTTCATCTCTTTAATATACTCTCCTATCGCAGGTATGCTGGAAGAGATTTCTTTAGAAATAAACATCACCTTTGTACCTATTTTTCTGTTCCTTTCTTCTTGTCTGTTAATATATGTGTGTACATAAGTGGTTAAATAAATAAATAAGGTATGTGATGCGATTATAATAAATTATTCGATTTTCATATGTGGGTGAATCACACCCAAAAAGCATACGAAGCCCTCCGTGTCCAATATAACAACGCCTTCAGAGCGCTTATGGGGCTACCGCGACACTGTAGTGCCTCGGGAATGTTTGCCGAAGCTAGCGTCGACTGCTTCTATGCAACGATGGGTAAACGGAGCGCGTCTCTGGTGCGCAGGGTGCGCGGCAGCCCCAACAGCGTACTGATGATGATAGCGGACAGGCTCGACTGTCCATACATTGGACACTGCAGTGACTTGCACGTCACCTACAGTCGTCGGTAATGTTTGGTAGTATGATGGTTGACTGTGTTGTGTTGTGTTGTTGTTGTATTGTATTGTAATGTTAATGTATTATGTGATAAGTGTATAATGTATTAATTGTTGTTGTTGTAAATGAGTCATGTAACTTAAGAAATAAATGAATAATAATAATAATATCGTCAAAAAAACAAGTTTACGAGTTTGTTTTCATCATCATGTAGGTAGTATCATGAGTATGCAGTATTTATAGGACTTTCATGGAAGTGTGTTGCTTTTTAGCGTTCCGTGCCTCAAAAGGAAAAATCTAAACACTTATAGGATCACTTTGTTAACCATCTGTCTGACCGCGGGGGGTATCAAGTTGAAATTGATATCAAATACTTAGAACTGCCTTACTTTGGAGCTTTAAAAAAAACGAGCTTCTTAGACGTAGACTTACAATCTTGGCATAAATTGCCATTCATTTCGCTTATTTTGTCACTTGCAAATAAATTAAAACCCATAAGATACATCCGGTTGACGGAGAATCACGAAATTTAGTAAGAAGCAAGGTCTCACAGTACAAATACGTACAGGAAAATATCTGGAAATCGTTCATTTGTAGTTATATTACACAAGCTGGCCCGACAGACGTTGTCCTGTCTTAACTATGAATGTCATATGTCGTTTAGTTTTAGTTTTGACTGTTGACTAAAACTAAAACTATCGACTCATTTATCAACCGATCCATCTCTGTTAAACGATATTTGCAGCACACATTCTGTCAATCGCTGACAGTTATTTCAAACAACTGACAGTTATGTAAAATTAATATTGGCGTTATGTTTTCTTACATTTTGTAACGATCCGATCAACTTCCTTATTTTTTTATTTCATAAGATCCTTCTCCTGACAATAAAGAACACAACAAAAAAAAAAGTTTTGTAACATCGGTCCAGCCGTTCACGCGTGATGGCGTGACCAAGGGAAACAGGAATTCATTTTTATATATATATATAGATAATTTAGGGGACCATATTTTCTCAACTACAACGATAAGTTTGTCTTTCAATTCGGAATCGAGAATTTATAGGCCGTATCTTGAATTAACATTTAGTCTTTATTTCATTCAAGTAGGTCTATTCTCCAATCTAAGAACCCACCAGCATCGGTAACAGATTTATGGACATACAATAATATTGAATAATATACCTACTTGTACACAGTAATCATACATCATGGTACATTGAATAGAGCGGTTTCATCTGATTATTTTGCGTATACTTACATACTACACACAAGATTCAAATTCAAATGCTTAGATATACACACATCAACAGAACCTAGGGATATTTTATATTTCATCAAATATCTATAAATCTATGAAGAATTTTCTGATATAGTAAATTGAAGAATGATAGGTTATTTTAAGGTCTTTAATAAAAAATAAAAAAGATTTCGTGATTGTTTTGTTTTAAATAAAAATGTTAATTTTTTTTAATCGCCGTAGAAAATTTGTATGGTGAAAAAACTTAATTTCTTCATAAAACTATAAATTTTAATTAGAATTGAAAAAATCTTATAAAATCTAATTATTAATAATCAGTGTTGCCACCTCTTACATTAATTACACATCGATATCGATTGTTCATACTTAAAATTAAATTGTCAATGTCTTGCTGCGGTATGAGGTCCCATGTTCTTTGCAACTGTTCGTAAAGTTGTTGTTCCGTCGTCAAATTTGGCGGGAAATCTCTCAAAGCTTTTCGTTGTAACATGTCCCAGGCATGCTCGATAGGATATAATTCGGGCGACTGTGCAGGCCAATCCAAAACTTGAATATCGTCGTCTCAGAAAGCGGCCGACACCAGCCGCGCCGTATGGGAAGGAGCATTATCGTACGTGAGTAGAAATTCCTGGCCCATTTGGATTCTGTGTGGGACAAAAATAAGCTCTACCACCTCCTCGTGGTATTTTTGTGTAGTCATGTTGTCTTGGATCCAAACGAGGTGGGTTCGTCTGCCAAGACGAATTCCTGCCCACATCATGATTGTCCCGCCTTGGTATGAGTGGACCTCCTGAGGGTGCCGTAGACGGCTAACTCTCCCTGGAGTTCTCCAAACGCGTGTTCTTCGTGAATCGGGATGAAACCCAAATCGTGACTCATCGGTGAACAGCACCAAAGACCATTGTCCGTCACTCCATGGTTAATGCTCACGAGCCCACGAAAGCCGCCGACCGCGTTTGCCACGTCGCAATGCTGGAACACGTAGCGGTCTTCGAGCATGAAGACCAACTTCATGCAACCTCCTTCGCACGGTTTGGTCGCTTACCAGCAGCTGGTGGTCCTCCTGGAGCCTTTGTACTAGTTGCATCGCTGTGATATTGGGTTGTCTTCTGGCGGTCATTTGGAGAAATCGATCCTGTCTCTGCGTAGTAACACGATATCTGCCAGTGTGCCGTTCAGCCACATCCCCAGTACTGCGATAACGTGACCACAACCTTGATATCACGTTTTGGCTGGTGTACAGGGCCTCAGCAACGACGCTTTGAATAGTATCATTTTCTAACATGCCCACGGCTCGTAACATTTCATCTCGACTCAAATGACAACGTGACATGACTGTTAAAGTTCACACGGCACGTTAAATTAAAAAAGAAAAACAATCTAATCCCTTTTCAATAATTAATACTAATAAAACAATTTTAATTTTCCTTAGCGTAACAAATTACTAACAATTTTGCCGCCGTATTTTGTTGTTTCGTTTGTTTTTTTTTTAATTTTCATTTTTAAATTTTGAATATAGAATAAAAGAGGTTTAAATCTGTATATAAACTTTCTCTTTTTTTTTTTTTACGGCCTCGTTGGTCTAGTGGTCGCAAGCGCTACTGCTGAGCATGAGGTCGTGGGTTCGATTCCCGGATCGGCCAAAGTGTTATAGGGTTTTTCTATTTGGAATTTCTCGGTAGCAGCCCGGAGTCTGGATGTGTGCCCGGTTGATGGCAATAGGCTCGCCACCTATTACATGGGACTTAAACATAACTGGCGAAATGTGGGTGTGCTACAGGTACACCTCTGCCTAACCCTTCGGGGAATACAGGCGTGATGTTATGTGTAATGTGTGTATAAACTTTTTATGGAAACTAAAAAGATTTTAAACTATACATTCGTAAATAATTTAGGATTAAGGTATCCCTAGATTCTGTTGGTGTGTGTATGACGGGCGAAAAGTTTCTGCTGGCGGGAAGGGATTGTGTTTTGTTTTCGTCGTGTTTGATGAGAGGGGTAGGCAAAGAGGCGCGGGTGAAACTTGATTTTCTTCTGTCTTGCTGCGCCCTCTTAACTCTCGGCGCTAAGCAGAGCGTTGAAAATCAAGTGCGAGAAAAAACACGCCGCGATAATAAATCGCCCGTGCATACCTGGGCTAAAGGTAACCTCGAATATAAAATTATTTATAATCAAAACTAATTTAGACGCAGAACTCTAACATTTCAGTATACAAACGTGAAAATTAATATTCAAACTAATTTAAAATTACTTTCGCTAGTATGTGGGTTACACTGATCAGTTTTAAAACATTCTGTTGGTAGGTGGTATGTATTACGTATTATTATTATTTGATCAAAGGTTTCACTGACAAAACTTTAGAGTGGAGTAATAAAAATTTGTAGTTTGATAGCCTTGTTGGAGTATTCAGAAGTAAGTACTTTATTGTTGTTTTGTTTTGACCTAACAAATAATAAAGTACTTAATTCTGAATTCAAATTATTATACACGATCAATTTAATAATTGATGGACATGGAAATTAGCATTCGTTTGTATTCGGAAATGCGATGATTCCCGAGGGACATTAAGAAAATAGTTGTATTGTACTGTAAACTCGTATTATTTAAAATAAATGGTTTGACTTTGACTCAAACCTACGCCAGGTTTGAGTCAAAGTCAAACCATTTATTTTAAATAATACGAGTTTAACGCACTTTGGAACGTCAAAATTTACAAAAATATTGAATTAATTCTAGTTGTCCTGTCATGGGCTCGAGTTCGATCCTCACGTTGAAAAAAGTGTTATGAAGTTTTCAGTAGCAGCACGGTTCGCCCCCTTTTTATTGAACTAAGACATAAACTTGACCAATTTAAGTGCACTGGGTAGTGAGTACCTCTACTTACCTAACTTTTCGGTAAATATACTGGCGTACTGTTGAATCTAAATTATACTTAGTTGTGGTGGATTTTCGGCGTCACCAGGTCATTATGCAAACAAAATCGATAGGAAGGGTAACAAGAACATGACAATGGCTATGATGAACAATAAACCATGTTTAACGTACTATAAATAGGATTTCAGTCTGGCCAAATTATCAAGAGGCGTCCAGTTTAGGCTATCCGTAAATTAATAGCTAGGAAATATCAAATTAATTATGTTGATATACTTAACATATTGAAATATCCCCAAAAAAAGTTTTGAAAACAGACACAAATACAACAACAAAAACTGGTCACATATACACTAAAAATATATGATCCCCTGCAGTAACAAAAATCAGAAAAATATATGATATTCTTCTGGATATATAGATAGATAGATAGGTAGATGGATAGATAGTGTGTTGAAAACATAATACAATTAACTTGATATGATGGAAAAAAATCACGAAGATACTTCTAAAAAATATTTGACGACTAAAAACAATACTAATATACATGCAAATATTCAGATTTTCGTTAGATTGTTCTACAAGTAACATACTAACGTAATAGTGTTTTATTTTTTTAGTCCAATGAATAGATTTTTTGTAAATCCATAATTGCTTCATACTTTGCAATAAATTATCAGCGTTGTGTCATCGCGCGTCTCTTTCTATTCTATGCAATCCAACAGTGACCGCGCTTTAGCTCTTTTAAGCCTCTTAATAAACTGGGAGAAACAAATGAAATAAAAACACATTCCATATTACTGTCACAGTTCACTTAAGTATTCAGTACCGCTACCCAGCCGTCGGCGCCATTTTTAAAATGCCAACTTGTTACAAATTAGTGTGCCTTCCCTTTAGGCTGCCTTCCCGTGGAGCGGGACGAGTAAGCGGAGCAGAGCGAGGCGAGTGAGCGGAGCGGAGTGAGAAAACACCTTACTGTGGAAAAGTTTAGCGGAGTGACCCTGAACCCCGTCCATTGACAAGGACTTCGAAGCAAAGAAAGTGATCGACGTGACGTGGTGGTATACAGTTACTAGTAATAGACATGACGCCTAATTTCTTATGTTTCGTCACTGTACATCTTCAATCATCTGCCTCGTTCCGCGAAATAGCTCTGCATACATTCCGCGATTGCAATGCATTAAACTGATCTCCACTCGACTGTACTGAACATATTAGGTCTTTACCTATGAAATTGCCGTTCTGCAGTACTGGCCATTTCAAATCAAAATAATTTTTGTTTGGCTAAGAATTCTAATTTCAAATTAATTTTATTTTAAAAACATGGACTTTTTTTTCTAAAAGTAGTCATTTCTTTATTGATTAGTGTTACATTTTCATCGCATTTCAATCTTTTTCGTCATCATGGATACGTTAAAAATTCGAGTAATTATGGAATATGAGTACCGTCGTGGCAGCAACGCGGCACAAGCGGCACGCAACATCAACGACGTTTACGGAGCTAACACTACAAACCAACGCACCACCTGTTATTGGTTTGCTCGCTTCCGTTCTGGAAATTTCGACCTGATAAATGAACCTCGCGGTCGTCCGAAGACTTTGGTCGACAATGACGAATTAAAGGCGATTGTGGAAGCTGATGATACACAATCTACGGCTGAATTAGCAGCAGCTTTCGACGTTAGCGTCAAAACAATATTGGTCCATTTGCGTCAAATTGGCAAGGTAAAAAAGCTTGACAAATGGGTGCCCCACGAACTCAATGATCGCCAGCGCGAAGTACGCGTCGAGACGTGCCTTGCACTGCTCAACAGACACACAAATGAAGGAATTTTGAACCGCATTGTTACCTGCGATGAAAAATGGATTCTGTTTGATAACCGTAAGCACTCAGCAAGTTGGTTGGATCCTGGTTCAGCACCTAAACAATGCCCTAAACGAAAACTTACCCCTAGAAAAGTGATGGTCCCTGTTTGGTGGTCTAGCGCCGGTGTGATTCATCACAGCTTCTTACCAAACGGGGTAAGCATTACTGCAGATATGTACTGTGAAGAACTGAACACAATGATGGAGAAGCTGGCGCATCTCCAACCAGCATTGGTCAATCGCTCGTCTCCGCTGCTCCTGCACGACAACGCGCGACCTCATACTGCACAGCAGACGGTCTCCAAGTTGCAAGAACTGGGGTTGGAAGCTCTCCGTCATCCGCCCTACTCACCAGACCTTGCGCCTACAGACTACTACTTTTTCCAGAATTTGGATAACTTCTTGGCGGGAAAAAAATTTAATACCCGAGAGGCAGTACAAAATGCCTTTGAAGAATTTGTTGCCTCCCGTCCAGCTGATTTCTTTAAGAAGGGCATCAATAAACTGCCACTGCGATGGCAAAGATGCATTGATTGCATGGGTGATTACTTCGATTAATACAAATAAAAAATTCATGAAAAAAATTCGTTTAAATTTTTTCATACAAAACGGCAATTTCATAGGTAAAGACCTATTATTATGTACGAAGAGTCAACTGCTTTTTACGTTTTTTTTTTTTTTTTTTATAATTCGACTAAGAATTCTTTGTTTTAACATAGGATTTTTTTTCTGTTTTATCTAAAAGAATATATATTAAGTCACGTATATTATAAAAACAACTGCACCTATTTTTCACAAAGTGACGAACTAGACACAGACGTATATACCATTAGGCCGTGTATACGTCGGACAATCGGCGCGTACACCTGGTTGTAAACAAAGATATCAGTCACTAAGCCGTTTTAGCATCGGTATTTTAAACTAGCGTTATTTTAGTACAACACCAATAATTAGTCACGTCGGCATTACAAATAATAGTTAAATAAGGAAAATTATTACGTACCTTTATTTACGAGTATTGCAGCAATCAACAATTTAAAATACAATATAATAGTAATAGACACTGACCTGCAAATTGCAGAAAACGTAAGAAAATTTGAATTTCGCGGGCTTCCTTAGCGCATCCCTCTTAACCATTTCCTTAGCAATGCCCTGTTAGCTAAATTTTGTAAAAAAGAAGAAGTTAGCTTTGTTCTTCTGTTTTGCGTTCAAAACCTCTCCTGTAAAATCATGATTTTGTAGATAACCGTATATACTTTGCGGCCGTCATTGTCTACAGTAGCGGAGGCGAGTGAAAACTAAAATTTTGTGGAACTCCGCATCGCTTCGCTCCTCTCCTCTCCAATGGACCCGCACCCTAACAAGGAAAGCGGTGGAGCGTGGCTTCTTATAGCCATTTGTGGGAGGCAAATGTGATCGTTTACCGTATAAGGTGAGTTCTAAAGAGGTAGCAGCTCATTAGTGTAGAGGTAAGTATGGCGCTGTACTGTTACCGCAAGCGGAGTGGTTGTGAAGTTTCGGAAAAGTGTAAAGGCTCCCGCAAACAGGCGCGACGACACGACAGCGTAACGCGACTCTAGTAGAACAATTTATATGAACACTTCATGGATGTTGTTCTCCAAGAGTCGCGTCACGCCTGTCTGCGGGAGCCTTAATTCGGGCTTTGAGCTAGGTTATTTTTAGAAGACATTCGGATGTTATGATTTTAAGACTGCAACGGGTTATATTTGGGATTATTTAAAATGTTAAATATCGGTATTATTCATTAGACAAATCACACGTTACACAAAGGAGGACTAAGTCCAACAG
Source organism: Griposia aprilina (assembly GCA_916610205.1). NCBI lineage: Eukaryota > Metazoa > Arthropoda > Insecta > Lepidoptera > Noctuidae > Griposia > Griposia aprilina. The sequence goes on along the minus strand of OU744290.1, from coordinate 17,661,177 downwards.
TGGGCTTTTATGACCTGATAGATAAATATAATTAGAGGAAAGTTTGTAATACGTATTTGCAAAGTTAACACTAATCATATTAATATTTTCCAGAGCACACTGCTCATTTATTTAACTCTACACAGAGATAAAATAGGCTTATATTAAAGTAGATATTTCAGACCATGACACCACCAAAACCCCTTCCATGATTTGCTTTTTGATTACCTAATTATATTCGGAAACACACAATGTATTCTCATTTACCTCATGTAGTTGTAAAATTACGTAGTTTATGTTTGCAAGACAAAAGGACTTCTCAATCCGTCACTCGTCCCATTCGCGCCACAAAATAGATAGGTACGTACAGAATGTGGTATGGAGCCGGCCACATAGTGAGCGAAAACACTCGCACTCATAGACACGTCACAGGTGTCACGTACAGCGAGTGCAAGAACACACACGCGATTTCACGACTGTGCGCCTAGCACGAGCGCGCGGATTAAACGTAACGTAAATTAGAATGATTTTAAAATTGTAAATATTCGTTTTGCATATTTATTTAGTTTTATGACATAAATAATACATGTTTATATTTGTATGATTTTTGCATATATGGTAAACTAATTGTGCTTGTCGCAAAAAATCAAACAAATCTGGATATTGCTTTTTCGATTCATAAATCGTTCGAATTTAAGTTATGTTACGTTGCAAGTTCTTTCGGGGACGGCAGTCTCGGCATCGATAGCGACGCTGTCGCAAACTACCGGTCGCGAAATATTAAGGTGAAACCTCAGTTGTAGCCTGCCAAATTTAAAAAAAATCTTTGAATTTGACGATTGATATCAAATTGATGATTATTATTCGATAAATATATAATTCCCACAGTCGAGAATCGCATTTTGATCAACATACGACGTAAAACAGAGCTGCAATTTGCAAAAAACTAAAGAAATTTGAATTTTGCGGGCTTCACACAACTGAGGATTCACCGTAATATTTAGGGATCGGTAGTTTGCGACAGCATCGCTATCTTGTCGAGACTGCCGGCCCTGGTATACGACAGAGGTACACCGAGGTCGCAAAACCTACGTACGCGTCTGTACGTGCGTGAGCCTATTTTCACTCGTTACTACGGAAATAACCTTCTGTACTATTATGAGTCGGCACAGTTCCGTCATTATGATAATTCGTGTCACAACTACGACTCCGCGGAGAAATCTGAAAATCCCATTATTTCAGTACGTTTGAGCTGCATTCGTTATTTGTATCCGACTCTCTGTATACTGAAGATCCTATTTATAATTCAACAATTTTAATAAAGCACATTTTATTGTTTTGTTTCGAATTAATTGTTACTATGGCGGTTGTTCCAGTAATCAGTGTTATTTATGTCTTCATTTTTATGCGACAAAATTACGTAATGTACATAAGGGATTACAATGTCTGTCTGGTATGTGTTTGTTCTTGACGAACTATTTGTCGTTCAGATATTTATAAAAGAGTTGTAACTTGTTTTTATCTATTTACCGCGCTATCATATTTGCACAAAAATACGATCCCTTTATAATTTTGCAAACTGTTTCTAAAATATTTGTTGCAAAACTTATGGTCCACAAAATAAATTTTTTTTTTTTTAGACAGTTGTAAATAACCAAAATCAAACTCGAAAATGAACATTCAGTCAACTAGGAAAACAAGCTCCTCGCAACGAGCGTTAAGGAATTCAATAATTACAAGGATGACAAACGATAAAATGGAAGCAATTATTACTGAGAAATAGATCCATACATATTTTGGGTTAGTAGCATTTGTCCCGAGTTGGTTCAGCGGTCAAAACGGCATTTGAAACAAGATCGCTCTTCATATACTTAAACATGGTTGTTTAAAATTGTTAACAAAGCTAATAAAATAGTTTCAGTAGGTTCACATTTCGTAAGATAGACGACACAACGTAGTCGGCCATTTTATATAATCTTTGTTTATTTCATCCTTTCGTTTATGTTGTTACATTAATTAACGGTATTTTGAGGGAATACGCTATTATTTTTGTAGATATGCCTTAGCGATAATCCAATATTTGAAAGTTAGGTCATCTTTGTTAACACCAGTACCTACGTAATTGTTTCCTCCGTAATCTATTTTTGTACTATAAAATACAAAAATATAAAGTACCAGAGACCTCATTGGTATGTTTAATTACTAAATAAAACTTTATTACTTACCTTAAATAAACATTACTTTGATACTAACAAAAATTGGGTGGTTACTAACGAGTAATATACTTTTTACTTATCTAATGTTATAAATTAAAACCTTGCCAAGCTTAAAACATATCCACGAACCTAGGGTTCCGTGCGAGGTTGGAAAAATAAGTATTTGAAATAATATTACGAAAAAACGTGTCTCTATTCGTTTTATTGAGCAAAATATTATATTGATACAGACACTAGCTAGTATAATATTGACGATAAAAGATAAACTCGCAATCATTTATTAGGCGGCATTAACGGCCCTTTACGGGGCACCGGTGTGGGCGCGTTCATTGAGGCTCCGACCAGCACGCCGGTTGAACGCGTCCCAAAGGGTCATGGCCATCCGGCTGGTCCGAGGATACCGTACGGTCTCCTGCGAGGCGGCGAGCCTCCTTGCCGGATTGCCGCCATGGGATCTGGAGGCAAAAGTCCTCGCGCACATTTGGGAGTGGCGCGAGGAGGCAAAATGTCGGGGCGTTACTCCGCTGCCGCGAGAAATCGCGGCACAGCGGACAGAGCTCCGGCGGGATCTCATGGCGGCATGGAGAGTGCGACTGTCGCAACCCAGCGCTGGGCACGCCACAATTGCGGCGGTAAGTCCCCTCTTTGAGGAGTGGCTTGAGAGGCGCCACGGCGTCCTCACCTTCCGCCTGACGCAGGTCCTCACCGGACATGGCTGTTTCGGGAGGTTCCTGTTTCGGATAAGGCGGGAGGAAACGCCCGGGTGTTGGCATTGTGTGGATCGACCGGAGGACACGGTGGAGCATACGGTGGAGGTCTGCCCAGCTTGGGTGGAGCACCGCCGTGTCCTCGTGGCGGCGATCGGCGGCGGCGATCTCTCGCTTCCGGCCCTGGTACAGGCCATGGTACGGAGCGAGAGGGAATGGGAAGCCGTCACCTCCTTCTGTGAAGCAGTAATGCTCGCGAAGGAGGAGGCGGAGCGCGTGAGGGTGCGGCAATCGTTGCGCCCTCACGCCCCTAGTCGCCGCAGGAGGAGACACCCTGGGCGTCGGGAGTCAATTGCCGACTCCCGGCCACCGTAGGCGCGGGCTTGCGGACGGCGAGCAATGGGCAGCTCGCCGTCCGGTAAGAACCAGGCCCGGGTCGACGGCGCGTCGTGTTCCACGCGCGCCTCAAAGAGATGTCAGCATCATTGAAGGGGTCCAATAGGGCCGATGCCTGCCGGGGTCGCGGATTGTTCGAAAGAGTTACCGTGGCCCTGGCGCACAGGCAACTGAAGGAACACGGGTGGGTTTTAGTCAGTAAGAGTCTGACACGCCCTTCCGCTCCGCCCAGAGCGGGAGAGGTCATTTGATGATTTCCCACCCAAAAAAAAAAAAAAAAGGCGGCATTAACACGGCGCTAGCGTCACTTGTAATTTAATGATATATCATTAAATTACAAGACGCCAGCGCCGTGGCCGTGACAAAAATTTATTCAAACTAAAATTTGAAACTGTAACGTTACAAGTTTCAATTTAAGTACTTACGCCTACGAGACGTATGATTTTTAAACTTATAAGAATATTAAATAAGTATATTTTTAACAATTGCAAAAGAGAGAGAGAAATGGAAATACGGAAAAGAGGCCTCTGCCCGGCAGTGGGACAACAGTTTCATAATAATAATAATAATCATTTTTATGTAATAATTTCAGAATAAATAATGTTATAATTCAGTATCATGTGAGTTTTTCTTTCACTATCACTAAACTAGAAAAAAACTCGTTCAAAATAACCTATAAGTTCTGGAAACACTCGTTCCATCGTAAATTTGGCCTCAGGTGACAATAAAGGACACAGCCACAATCAGTACTTACCAAAATGCACGTGCTATTTGTTATTCTAATTACAGAGTACACGAAAATACATCATGTAGGACGCCAGTTTTTATCAGAAAAAAGGGGAAATAAGACTAAAAATTAAAAAGAAATTGAGACCATGGCTAAAAGTGGATTCATACTGTTGGTTGATGATAAAGTTAAGTTACTTTGTCCGTAAAAAATACGGTATATAATAAGCAATGACGGGCAAGTTTTTTTTTTTTTTTTTAATTACGCCATACGTCTCTGACTTACACACACACACTCATTAGTTCAGGGTTATAGTCTGTGTAAACTTTAATTGCTATAAAAGCCATGGCTGATTAACGTTATCCTAACACTTTTCATAAATTACGACAAAAGAATGGAGTGGTTAGTGTCTGTAAACACTTTACAGTGAATTTTTTTTTTTAGCGCAATTTATTTTGTCTACAGTACTGAAAATAAATTATATCATAATGTGCCCTTTGACAAGTATAATCGTGCAGTGCCTTTTTGTGTACTATAAGTGTAATTTTATTATTTTAACTTTTACAATTTTATTTATTACAAGTTACAACGCGTCATGTCTGACTCCAACGACGGGAACAGCTTCTCAAACCTTCGCAGCAGCCTTACAGTTCTTTGCAGCTACACAGTGTGCTATATCAGAAGGATTGATACCAGATGCTAATGTTACAAGTAAATAATCTTTTAACATACTTCATATTTTATACTTCCGCAAAATATAAATTACATTTCTGCTGTAGATTTTAGCTTTTATAGATCATCATCATTATCTTCCTGCCCATGATCTACGCTACTTGAGGTCGGCCCAACCCGTTTTCTTTTTGCATTCTCCCCAGCCTTAACCTTAGTAAATACTTTACTATAATATCGTGTTTAGTTCAATTTTTATGCTCTAATTCATCAGTGTTTCATAGTTTTATGTGATGGTTGTAATTTCCATATTTCAAATATATTTTAAGGTGTTTCGTTTATCTCATTACAGATTTTGAATCGTTTGACTTCATAATAGTCGGAGCAGGAACAGCAGGTTGTGTCCTGGCAAACAGACTGAGTGCAGTACAAAAATGGAAAATATTACTCATCGAAGCGGGTGGTGATGCACCAATAGAATCTGAGGCAAGTATACATAAAGATAAACATATTAAAAGAAATGAAGATTTTGTTGAGCTAATGTAAAACATTTTAGGTTCCAGGTCTCGACAAGGGCATGTGGAAAACCAGATATGATTGGAGCTACATGACACATAATAATGGAATAACTAATGGAGCAAATATAAATGGATCTATAAATTGGCCTCGAGGCAAAATGATAGGCGGAAGTAGCAACTTGAATGGTATGATTTACATTCAAGGAAGTAAACATGATTATCAAAACTGGGTTAATCTTGGTAATCCTGAATGGAACGTAGAAGAAGTATGGCGGTGCTTTAAGAAGGCAGAAAGTTATCAAAACATGGATTCGTTGAAAAATCCGGAAATCAGAAATCATTACGGACATGACGGGCCATTAGCTATTAACACGTTCAACAGTACTCTCAAAAATTTTACCAACAGGCTTCTATTTGCCTGGAATGAGATTGGTATCAAGAATGTTCCAGATCTAAATGTCGCAAACATGTTAGGTTCTGGCACTGTGACCGCCACAGCTGCTAACGGAGGAAGACAAAGTCATAACAAAGCGTATTTGAACCCAGTACTGCACAGAAGAAACTTGAAAATTATTAAGAATAGTTTGGTGACAAAAGTTTTAATTGAACGTTTGTCTAAAACAGCTTATGGGGTAGAAGTAGAACGTGACTCAAAGAAATTTACGTTAAGGGCGAAAAAAGAGGTTATTATAAGCGCCGGTGCAATAAACTCTGCACAGCTTTTAATGCTTTCTGGAGTCGGGCCCAAAAAACATCTTAGTTCAATGAAAATCCCAGTAATAGTTGATTCGCCTATGGTAGGACAAAATCTACAAGATCACTGTACTATTCCTGTAATCATTTATGGCGATGAGCCTGGCCAGCAGAACCAAGCTGATCAACAATTTAGTGTCTTACAGTATCTTTACAATAATACTGGTATTTTGGCGCAAAATAGTTTAACAGACGTGGTTGCATTTTTTTCTGATAACCCAAATGCTACTTACCCCGAGTTTCAAACGCATTTTTCACTGTTGTATAGAAACAGTTCCAATATAAAAGAAACCCTGACCACACGGTTCAGGTACAAAGATGCAGTAGCTAATCCAATAATCGAACTGAATAAAAAGTATGCAGTTTATATGCTACTATTCAATCTTCTACATCCATATTCCACAGGAAACATTTGCTTAAAATCGAATAACCCAAAAGATCACCCAATTATCAACATGAACTATTTCAAAGATCTCAGAGATTTAGAGTTAGCCGCTACAGGTCTTAAAATGCTTACCAAAGTAGTAAACACTACAGCTTTCAGAGAAATCAATGGATTTTTAGGAAGAATGGAGTGGCCTCCATGTGACCGTTATGAATTAGATAGCAGAGATTACTGGAAATGTGTTTGCATAGAGATGACATTGACAGTATACCACCCTGTAGGAACATGTCAGATGGGACCAGACCCAAAGACCTCAGTAGTTAGTTCTCGGTTGAAAGTCCATGGAGTTGACAGGCTCCGTGTGATAGACGCTAGTATAATGCCCAAACTTACTAGTGGTAACACCAATGCACCAACGGGGATGATTGCAGAAAGAGGTGCAGAATTTGTGCAACAGGATCAAGAACCAATAAACTGTAATAACTAATAGAGAACAAAGATCGTCAGTAACAGCAGTGGAATTTGACTTTTTTAGCCGAGTATCTGACTCAATTTAAATTGCCACCAACACTCATTGTATCTTTTTTCACACAATGAAACCTAATTTTGTCCATTCTTCTCTGTCTGGAGTTGTTTTACTGGAATAAATTATTTGACTTGAAAAGATTGGATTTTTTTTAGAAATTAAAAATCAGATAGCACTTAAGGTTTAACTCAACCTATGAATGCACTATTCTTATTTTTAATCCATGTTATTGTTCCCATATTTTTTTATTCCTTATTTGACCACAAAAAAATTCTTATGAAAGAAGAAAGATATCATTAAGTTACACAAAGGATGATACCCAATTTGGTACCCCCCTTCAATAGCCATGTGTAATAAATCGTTGGCTAGCAGTTTTTAAACGGAATAGAAGTTACTATGCCACCTAATTCCAAATCCTTGTCCGACAAGGACAAGGACTAAACATGTCAGTTTTAGTAATACCCAAATAAGGTTTTTTAGATATTGCATAATTCACTGCCGTTCTCAGAATCATTAGGAATGCGTCGACATCACACGCTACCCAGTAACCGATCATGGGTTCAATTCCATAACTAGCTTTTGCCCGCGGTTTCGCCTGCTTGGAGATCAGAAATTATCCCACAGAAATGCATCCAAATCTGTTCAGCCAATAATATGTAAAAGGTAAAGGATATACAGACAGGCAGATCGACACAGACAGAGTTACGATATCATCCCCATATAGATTCATCAAAGCCACCATTTGGATAACCATGTTCAGGCACTGGCCGTTTATTACCTGATATGAATGGATATTTGCGGAAAATTTGATATCCTGCGCGTAGCTGATTAAATACGCGCCTACTAAGTAGCAAACACATGTATTAAAAGTGTTTTTCTATAAACCCACAAAACATAAATTAGGTAGATACGCCAAATTACACCCAAAAGTGCCTTTATTTACTCCAATCGACATTAAAAAAACTAAATGTAATAGAAAATGAGAGAATAGAGAAAGTGGAGTACAACAAAAAAGAAATTGATCAATGGCCAATGTCGGTAAAGCCAAGATCAAATAAATCATGAATAGGGCAGGACAACTACAAAAATAAAAGTGGGGTAATGGCATTCAGGTGAAGGCCATTGAATTTAAATACATAGCATTGAGCTCTGATTAACAGGAGGACTGGATTTTCGTTTAGTTGGACAAATAAATAGCCAACGTACCAACCCCAGGTAGAAAGAGGTGTAACTAAATCTAGGTCTGTAGGTACACCCCTCAATTCGTGCTTAGCATAATATCACACATGAACCTGTAGACTGCTAGTGAAATTAAAAAAAAACCCGTCTTTAATCCGCGTACGCAGAGGTGTACCTATAGCTACTGTGAAATTCCTGATAGAAAAATCCAATAACCCTTTGCCCGACCTGAGAACCGAACCCAGGACCTCATGCTCAGCAATAGCTGTCGACCACTCGACCCATGAGGCAGTTATGTTTAAGTTCCATGAACAAGATCCGAGAGCTCTTATATCCATCCCAACAAATATTTGCACGATAGCGTTTTGCACAGATTGATTGAGCAAAACACACAGTTTTCGTATTACTCTGTTTAAATTGAAATCATGAAGTAAATAAAAATTAACAGTTAAATTTTAACAATAAAATGAATTTCGAAGCATGTAAACAACAAATAGTACGTGGCGAATTAATACGTTCTTTCATTTGCAAACATGTTCACCATTATCGGTGCGTAAACATGACCACATCTTTTTATATGGAAAATAAGCAAAAATTAACAATGTCCTGGAGCTGTTTAATCATGTGAAAACGCAAAAAAAATGAATTAAAAATGATGATACTCCCGTCCGATGCCAGCCGCTGCCTACGCTGAATGACACCATAATGTCCAGTGAAGATCACATCGAAGACGATCTCAGTATACTAGGCCATACCAAAAGGAGTATTTCTCCTCCGAGCCCAGACAACACACAGTTGAGCTCACAAATAACAAATTCCATTACTTTACTACAAATAAGCCAACCATTAAATGAAAAACTAGAGAATAATAAAACAGCAATAATAAACGAAATAAAAGGCACAGTACAGAGTGAAATAAATACAGCAATACACAAACTACAGTCAAAAATTACCCAAACAACAGAGGCCTTAGTCTTGGAACAGACTTCAATAAATACTAACATAGTAAACGTAAACGAAAAGATACGGAAACTGGAAATTGAAAACGACAAGCTTAAGAACGAAATAGAAAAGTTACAAAACCAAGGTACACGAAAAGACGACAAATCAAAAAGATTTGTTATTTACGGCCTAAATGAGTACTATCGGGAAACTGAAAGAGATCTTGAGGATAGAATAATATATGCATTCCAAGACACGCTGAACATTGACCTAACAAGTTATATTGAGGAATTACACCGCATAGGTAGAAATGGGCTAAAACGCCCAATACAAATAGAGCTCATCAGCAAAAGAATGACAAAGTATATCATAACACAGGCAAGGTTTTTGAAAGGGCAAGGACTTCATATTTCGGAATATATCGATTCGGACGCACTAAATGAAAGAAGAAAATATAGACAAGAACGAAATCTGTTGCGAAGAAACAACGAAAATCCATCCGAAAACACATTCATGAGCCACACCCTGACTGCACCACAAGCCACATCCGCTACAACCATATTCGCTACTCCACAGCGTAGAAATAGCCAGCGCGATGTAAGTATTAGACAACCCGAAGACCATACTTTTCGACTTTAAAATATTTATACAGAATGTGCAAAGTCTCAAAAACAAAACCCATATTCTTGAGAGCCTACTAGATAATGAACCTTATAATGTAGTCTGCCTTACCGAGACGTGGATAAGAAATCACCAAAAAGTAATAATTACAGTCAGTGGGTACGAGTTCAGTTCGGCTTTCTGACGACAAAACCACTGAGGCGGTGGAGCTGCCATTCTGACACGAACGGGGTTGAATTGCAAAGAGCTACCCGATATTACCAATTTATCCGTTGAATATGTCGTGGAATGTTGTGCCATAGAAATGAAGTCCCCAAAACTAATTATTATTCTTGTATACAGGACCGATAGAAATATAGAACAGTTCTTTAACTTTTTAAATGAACTTCTGAAGCTCATTCCACTAAAATATAAAAACAAAAGCCTCATAATTACTGGAGATTTTAATTTGGATTATTTAAAAAAGCAAAGGAATACCAGAGACTTAATAATATCATGAAAGAACTAAATCTACACCAAATAATCAAAACTCCTACAAGAATCACAAAATCTACATCGACTTGTATAGATCTTTTATTTACAAATAATAGTAGCACTGAATTCCAAGTAAAAGTTAATAATAATGGTATTTCTGATCATAATAGCTTAATATACAGCCTTAGGAATGACGGCACGCAAAGTCTTAAAAGGACACCCTACGTTACTAAAAGATATTTTAACAATACTAATTTGACAAATTTCCAATCGGCATTAAATAAAATAAACTGGTATGACATTTTTAATCAAAACTTGGACATAAATAAAACTTATAATAAAATTCATGACATTTTACAATCTAATTTGAATAAATACATACCAAAAAAACGTATAAAAATAATGCAAAATAAAACAAACAATTAACTTACAAAGGGACAAAAAAAATCATGCAAAAATAAAAGATTGACTAGAATTGTCTCGAATCAGCTCAATAAAGCAGTATTTAAAAAATACTACAAAGAATACTCGAAAATGTTAAAAAGATGCACTAAAACTTCCTAAAAACTTAATTACATGAAAGAGATGAATGCCTCAAAAAATAAAACGAAAACGATGTGGTCAGTAATCAATAACATTACTAAACCAAATAAAACTAAACAAAATCTAAAGAACATTAGCTTAAAATAAAAAAAAAACATTATAGTAAAATCACTGGAACAAGTCTGCCGTCCTTACGAAAAGTGCAATAACTCAAGTTTTGCACCAAATTGAGATAAGTACATATTCGGAATTAGCAGAACGAGATCTATATATTCTTTTTAGACACTTTTTACGTATCTATGACGTAGCCGGTTTTAATACTAAGTCTAACTGCAATATCTAGGTCGATGCTTTATGATTTACATATCAAGACCGAAATAACTATAGATAGGAATAACTTACTTACGCTATTTAGTAATTTTACTAACTATATCTGCAATAAGTATAGTTACTATATTTATAATTAGCATAGTTCGTCATTTGGAATATTCATTGACTAGTTATAAGTGCAATATGTTTGAGTTATTGCAGATATGATACGGATCCTTATTTTCGGTATTAAATAATGTGCTAATTATTTGTGCAATAAGTACAGTTATTGCATTTATAACTACCATATTTCGTTTCTTGTGATTCTCATTTACTAGTTATAAGTACAATAAGCTTGAGTTATTGTAGTTATCTTAAGGGACCTTATTAATAATTATGGGATGAATACTAAAATTGATTTAGTAAGTAGATATATTGCATTTATTTGTAGGAAGATTAAACGAATACAGTATACCTACGCGAAATAAATTGCAATAAATTCACTATTTATTCCGTTTATAACTAGCACCAGGAGGTGAGGGGGGTACGAGGGGAGTAAAATATTTCGTGCAAACGTCAGTCGCGGCGCTCGCTTACATCGAGTCGGACGAACACACGCACGTGCGACCAGTTTGGGCGGTAAGTACCTAACGTATTTTAATATTACAATAATATTATGTTTACATATCACGGATATTAATACGCTTTGATGTTATTAGCCAGTGTTACTTTATTTAGTTATTAATAGACACACACACATTGTTTTAATTACCTAACTATTCGCTGACTAACAAAATATATTATATTATTTTGCTTCAAAATAGAAAAATGATATAGGCACATATAGGTAACTAAAAACTTGCTATTAGAAGTAATCTCTGTAATGTACTTAAATGTTGATATAACTTTGAAGAGAGATGCCACACGGCCGTTGACCACGCTCCATCGTTTTATACACCATTTGATTGGCAATGCAAAATGCGCGCCGCGCGCCGGGCGCGGCGGAGTGTAGGTAGTTAGGTACGCACCGACGACGACACGACGTTCGCGTAGGTAACTAGCTCGTGGCGCTTCTACCGGTTAATTGCATTTTGCGATTATTACGTTATCACTTCCTTTTTTTTTTAAGAGATACAATACTGTGCAAGCTTTTGATGAATAGTATTTTGTAAGATAAATCACCGGTCCAACGGATTAAAACGATTAATATGTAAGCGTTTATATATAATAGAACTTCGTAGCGTCACCGCTCAGGCGTCACAGCGCACTAGCAACACTCGTGTGGCATCTTTCTTTAGACTTCAAGTCACTCGGATTCAATCTCAGGTAGGTACTCATCACTAACTTTTCCAAAGTTTTATTTTTGTTTTCATTGACACGATCACTGACCGTGAAGGGAAAAGTAAGAAAACCTATAATAAGCCTGCAAGTTCTTGAATATAAGTATAGTTTACTACTCCACACTAGGGTAGCGTAGTGGATGTATTATCACGATGGTTAAGAGCCATTTGTAATACGTAGTTGGCAATGTTAAGAATTTCTCGATAGAAAAATCCAATAACACTTGCCCGGCACGAGAATTAGGCGCTTGTGACCGCTTGACCATTGAGGCAGTTAAGTACCCAGTATTATTATGTTTGTTTATATTTATCAGTGTGTGTTTTATGTGTTTTATGCTTTCTTTACGCCTGTTGATTTTTTGTCCCTAAGCATAATATTTCTTTTTTTCAGGCAACACCATGTCCAGAAGAGACAAAATTCTTTCTTTGGCTATTTCGCGAATTCAAAACTTAAAACCACATGTTTCTTCAGCTGAACCTACCAGCCATCAGTTGATTCCAAGGCCATCAATAATTAAACCGTCTACTGTTCAAAAAGTCAAATCTTTTGAAACAACCGTTACCAGACATTCTCTAAAGTGCTATGAAACCCTGCCAAACTCCGAAGAAGAATGTGAAAACATGAACAGACCTGTAAATTATTTTGAAGATTCCGACGATAGTGTCATTGATAAAGACTATATCCCTGATTTTATAATTTCAGATTCTGATTCTGATTCACCCATTTGTATTAAAAGAAATTTACTTGAACATAAAGAAACTAGAGGCAAAAAGACAGAACGTGAACAGACTGAACGTGATGAGACTGAACATAATGAGACTGAACATAATGAGACTGAACGTGAAAAAGCAGAACGTGAAGATGCTGAATATGATGAGACTGAACGTGAGGAGACTGAACGTAAGGAGACTGAACATGAAGAGACTGAACGTAAGGAGGCTGAACGTGAGGAGACTGGATATGAAGAGACTGAACATGAGGAGATTGAACGTGAAGAGACTGAACATGAAGATACTGAACGTGAGGAGATTGAACGTGAGGAGATTGAACGTGAGGAGACTGAACGTGAAAATAGTGAAGTAGAAGAATGCGTAATACCTGAGAATGAGAAAGGACTGACTAAAGCGGGCTTGCCAAGGAAAAGACGTAGATTTGATATATCCGTTGCGGATCGACAAAGACAGAAAAAAGAAAATGCTGATGAAAAGCTGTCACTGAAACCACCGTGTGATGGTAAATGTCGTAAAAAATGCAAGACTAAGATTTCTGAAGAAATTAGAAGAGAAATACATGATCGGTACATAAGATTAGATTGGGAGTCTAGAGGTTTATTCATTAAAGGAATGGTCGAATCGAAGGAAATAAAAACAAGAACTACTAAGGAAGGTCGAAATAAGAGAAGAGATGTTTCGTATTACTATCATTTTCAAGTCAAACATGAAAAAATTGATGTTTGCAAAAATTTTTTTTAACGACACTTGGTTACAACCCACAAAATAACAGACATATTCACTCGGCACTCAGTAAGGAAGTTGATAATCAAAAAGATAAACGAGGATCATACAAACGCCAAAATGTCATAGACAGGGACGTAATCAAGGATCATATACAAAGTTTTAATCCAACAATTTCACATTACCGTCGCGAACATGCCCCTAATAAACTTTATCTGCCGAGTGACATCAATGTAACAATGATGCATCAATGCTTCATTGAAAACTATCCCAATATGTCGGTCTCTTTTGAAACATATCGAAAGGTTGTAAAAGAAATGAATATTTCCTTTGCTCATCTCGGTCATGAAGAATGTGAGCAATGTGCTCTCTTTAAATCGCATACTGGGTGTTCTCAGGAAAACTGTGACCTCTGTATCCAAAACAGTAAACATAAGTCACGATACACGGAATCCAGAGAGGAATATCAACGAGACAAAGAGCAAGGTCTTACTGACAAAGACTCCATATACTTTTCTGTAGATCTACAGAAAGTAATCATGTTGCCACGAATGGATCAATATAAAACAGCGATATTTTGTCCTCGTGTTATTACATTCAACGAAAGTTTCGTTCCACTTGGAGGTAGTAATGATACAAATGTTCCTTATGCAGTGCTTTGGAATGAAACTGTCTCTGGTAGAAGCCAAGAAGATATCATTTCAGCATTCAGATCGTTTTTTATACATGAACGCGACATGAAACATATCGTTGTATGGGCCGACAATTGCGCGGCCCGAAACAAAAACTGGGCGTTTATGTGTTTTCTGGTGAACATAGTAAATAGTCAGCTGATTGCTGCCGAATCAATTACCGTCAAATATTTTGAACCAGGCCATACGTTCATGTCGGCTGATAGCTTTCACCATCAGGTTGAAATGGCATTAAAAAAGAAAAAGAAAGTTTATGATTTTGATGACTTTGTACATTCGGTAAAAATGGCCAATTCAAAAAGAAGCATAGTAAAAGTGATGACAGTATCCGATTTTTATAGTTATGAGGATGTGTCGTCTCAGCATAAAATTCAAAACGTGGAACCCAGAGTCTATCTAAAAGACATCATGGCAGTCAGAGCCGAAAGAAGAGCATTTACCATAAAGCAAAGAGCTACCCACGTGTCTGATTGGAAAGAACTAGACTTTCTACAAGTCAAAATAATTAAAAACAAATGCTTTCCTAATTTTGCAAACAAAAATTCATCGAGAGGAATAACAAAAGAACGAAAAGATAGAATAATATCAGACTTAGTACCTTTGATGCCTGAAACCAGGAGAGGCTTTTGGTTAAACTTACCTGAAACGTCCCGAGCTTCGAACCTAGACTAAAAATATTTAATTAGTTATAATTATAAGTTACACTGATAAAAACATTGATCTCAAATTGTGCCTTAAAATAAAAAAAACTAGATTACATTTTTTTAAGTTTGTTTTTAATATTAACGATTGTGTACTTTAACTACTATTAAGATTCATTTT
Organism: Griposia aprilina; assembly: GCA_916610205.1. Classification (NCBI taxonomy): domain Eukaryota; kingdom Metazoa; phylum Arthropoda; class Insecta; order Lepidoptera; family Noctuidae; genus Griposia; species Griposia aprilina. The sequence goes on along the minus strand of OU744290.1, from coordinate 17,645,924 downwards.
GACAAATGAATAAATTTTTGAAATGTTTGTTATTTAATTGTAGTAACCGTTGAATTTTAAATGGTGGCTAATAGACCAGAATTAATAAGTAAAATAGCGAAGTGATTCCCATTGTGATTGTACTGTTTTAGTTAGAAATAAAAAAGATTTAATATGATAAATTATTTTTTTATTCATTAAATTATAACCGATTTCACATTATTTTAAAAACACAACTGAACGCAGATATTATGAGTAGACTTGACTTTACCGAAAACAGTTTCATGCTAAATCGGTAAGAGGTAAAATATCTCTGTTTATTCATAGGTATTTGACATAAAAGTGTAACATCTCTGTTTTTGTAATAGTAACAAGTTAAGACTTTGGCGTTTTAAACTTGTCTCTTACTAATGAAAACCGCAATAAATAAGAAACTTAATGCACATTTGGTTAGGAAGCAGTTAAAAAAAATATGAATTGCTAGTCAAAAATGCATCATGTTGGTTTCCTAACCATTAGTGCAATAAATAGGTTACTTGTTGCGGTTATGACTAGTAAACATTATTTCTACGTAGTAATAATACTTACCATTATTGTATTTATTGGTTTTTATATAGGGAATACATGCGGGAACAAACATTAAGTACCACATAATATTCTCTACATTGTTATATATCATGTAGTGAACGTTTCAATCCGATACCATGTATAGTGATGGAGATACAATCAAAACTAAAATAAAATCTTTTCCCGCGTTTTTCTCGAAACCAGGTTTGACCTAGTTATTGCACTTTTCGTAGGGACGGCAGAAGTTTGCACCGCATTTAATGACTATTTCATATCGGTAGGTGTAGATAACAACAAAAGTACGGGAGCTGCGGCGCCGGCGCCGTGTGGGCCGTCGGTACATTCGGTGCATACGCCCGCAATAAACTCCATGTACAACCGGTAACCGAGCGAGACGTTTTTAATATTATACGCGGATTCCAAAATAAACGTAGCTTTGGGGTGGACGATATCCCACCGCTGTTAGTTAAAAAATGCGTAAAGGAGCTAACATCGCCTCTCACCAAACTAATAAATATTTCTTTCGACGAGGGACAATTCCCAGAAAAACTTAAAATTGCGAAAATACGCCCAATTGCGAAAAAAGAAGGAAATTCAGATAATCCTAGTAATTATAGACCTATTGCACTATTACCCACTATCTCAATTTTTTTCGAAAAAGCAATGGCGAATCGTAATAACAAATTTTTTGAAAAATTTGACATTCTAGATAAAAATCAATTCGGTTTTAGGAAAAAATGCTCAACTACTTTAGCGGTATACAGCTATATACAGGAAATTTACAGTTGCATTAACGAACGTAAGTATGCTATTGGACTATTCCTAGATATGACGAAGGCGTATGACAAGGTGTCACATAAAATCCTATTACAAAAACTGTACGGTTCGGGTATTAGAGGAAAATCTTTTAATTGGTTTAAATCTTATTTACAACACAGACTACAATTTGTAGAAGTAGAATATTTCGATAGCGTTAACCAGGAAATGTACAGCATAGGATCAGACATGGCTACCATTAATAATTCAATACCCCAAGGAAGTGTTTTAGGATGTACCTTTTTTTTATTATACGTAAATGACTTGCCAAGAAAGATAAGTTAAAAGTGTATTTTCTTCGCTGACGATTTTTCATTATTATTTAAAACGCCCGCGAATGTCGACCATTTAGCTATTTTAAAAACTTTCATAGAAACTGAACAATGGCTAAACGAACATAACTGTAAGGGGTGGTGCTGCAGGAACTGACGACTTGTCGCAACAAAACACAAGCGAACTTTTTAAAAGTCGTTTATTGGGTTAAAACAAATACCAAGATGGCCGCGTACGCAAAAAAAAAAAAATTAGGCGTGCGCATTGATTCGCGTTCGATGGCAGAGTGGCGGGGGGTCCATAGTGTGACAAGCATGTCAGCGTGGCCTTTTACCTTAATTAGTGATGCTACTTACTAACTAAATACATTTTATTTAAATCTATCGAGCGCGTCGCTAACATTCCCCACCCTAGTGCTGTCACAGCACTCATCAACAATAGTGATAGGAGCGACGCGTTCCGTGGAGCAGCGCCACGTCCGGGAGCCCACCTTCACTTCCACGAGTCTGATACGACCGTCCTTACCTGGGAACACCGCAGTGATTAGTCCCTTTGGCCATGAATTCCGGGGAGAGTTCGGGTCCACAACCAATACGAGGTCGCCCACTCGTAGAGGTGGCTGCTCTGTATTCCACTTTCGCCTAGGTAGAAGATCAGGTAAAATTTCCTTTACCCACCTGTGCCAGAACATGTTGGCCAATCGCTGACTTGTACGCCAATGCCTGCGTAAGTACAGATCAGAACTGTCAAATGCTCCTACTACGGGTAAGGTCGACGACGTACCCAGCAAAAGGTGGTTGGGAGTGAGGGATTCTACGCCCTTCGGGTCTACTGAAACGTGCATCAAGGGACGACTGTTCACTATATTTTCAATTTCTGCTAGAAGTGTGCTTAACACTTCGTCTCTTGGTGCGCGCTCGAGCAAAACCACTTTGAGCGACGACTTGACGCTGCGAATCAGTCGCTCCCATGCCCCACCCCAATGGGGACTGGCGGGAGGGATGAAAGTCCAGTCCATCCCATTGTTGACACCTACGTCTTTCAGCACTTCTTGATCTACGTCCTGCATGGACCGTTGGAGCTCCTTTTCAGTGCCTTTTAGATTTGTGCCATTGTCGGAGTATAAGTGACGTGGCCAGCAACGCCTCGCTGCCATCCGATGCAGTGCCATGATCAACGAGTCCGTCGTGAGAGAAGCAACAGTCTCAACGTGAATAGCACACAACGTTAAGCAGGTAAAAAGGACACCGTACCTTTTTTCACTGCGTCTGCCGACCGTTACCTCCATCGGTCCAAACAAGTCCAGTCCACAGTGAGAGAAGGGTCGCTGATGATGTGCGACACGAGAATGAGGTAAGTCACCCATGCGAGGAACTAACGGCCTGCACTTCTTGATGGGGCACAGCATGCATTGCGATACTACAGTCTTCACGGTAGGTCTAAGTCTCACTAACCAATATTTTTCCCTCAGCAGGTTGACTACTGTTTCCTGATTTCCATGAGCCGCCTTCACGTGGTAGTGCCGAACAATCAGCCGAGCCACAGGGTGCGAGCCGCCCAATATTACAGGTCCCTTTACCTCCATGGCGACATCTGCAGCAGCATCGATCCGACCGCCCACGCGAAGCAAGCCATGTTCGTCTAAAAACGGTGAGAGACTAAGTAACCGACAATTTTTAGATAACGCCTTACCATTGCTAATCGCAGCTAAATCCTCAGTAAAGGATTCCCCTTGTGTATGTTTCAATAGCTGCCGCTCTGCACGCTCCATCATCTGCACACTACATATAGCCACTGCCAGGAAGACCTTTTATGGTGTCGATAAATTTGAAAACAGCGGCTGACGCCCGTAGAAGGCGCAGCCAAGAAGAAAATCGAACCGGATCTGGAACCGATGAACAAGCTGAGTGTTCCTGAACAACAGCTATTACCTCTTCGCATGCTGAATTTGTTTCCGGTTGGATGACATCCTTAGGCCATGACGCGTCATCAAAGCGCAGGAAAGTTGGACCGGCTAGCCACTTATAATACAAAGTAGGATTGAAAGTTTCCCTTGTAGCTAAGTCAGCTACATTAAGCTTCGTAGGAACGTATCTCCATTCGTCAATACGTGTCAATTCGTCGATCTCCCCAAGACGGTTCGCTTCGAACGCTTTATAGGTACGCGTATTGTTACGAATCCAATGGAGAACCGTAGTGGAGTCGCACCAAAAGAATCGACGTACTGGAGTTAATCTATGTTCCTTACCAATAGTGTTAGCTAGCCTTGCCGCTAACAATGCCGCTTGAAGCTCGTATTTAGGAACTGTCATCGGTTTCACAGGTACCACTCTGCATTTGCTTGCAATGAAAGAAACACGTATTTTACCTTGCGCTTTCACAGTGCCAGTATGCTACCGTACACAGCGCTTTAGTGGATGCATCACTAAATACGTGAAGATGTAAGTTGCTATAACCAGAGTCGTTTGTAGCCAAACTCGTAGCACAGCTATCGGCCGCTACGCTTTTGTAGCCCGTAGCACGAGGCTGCGTACTATTACTGTGAGATGCAACCCACGCTTGTGCCGTCGCTGGCGACGCGGGAGTGGGTACTTCCATCTTGCTCGCACACGCTGCTGTCGTAGCGCATGTAGACATCGCATGGCACCTTGGAATGCGAATTGTACTAATTACGTTAATTAGGTCAATCCATTTTACCCACCTTTCATAAATGTTATCAGGAACATTATCGTCCCATCCAATGTTCAGGCGCCAGGTATCCTGTAGCAGGATTTTACCCTGAATAGTGAAGGGGCGAGAAATCCTAAGACGTCAAAAATAGACATAATAACCCTTAGCATAATCCTTTTTGTGGGTCGTTCGTCGCCCTGAGTGATTTCTTTTGGTATGCGCTTTAGTGACACGTCAAACCCCAGCATGTCATCCCCAGGAAACCAAATAAGTCCGAGTGTTCGCTCACCTCCATATTGCTGACCGACTTTGAACTTTACTGCAGCAGGACCCAATGTTTCCTTTGGTATGCTATTCAAAACCGCGACGCTGTTGCTCGTCCAGTTTCGGATTTCAAACCCACCGGCCCTGTGAATGTCACTGATATTACTCACCATATCAATACCAGTACTTTCGTCCGGCAAACTATATCTATGTAGTCATCCATGTAATGTGAATGGTAAATAACATCGACTGCGGTTGGCAAGGAACCCTCATAGCGGCGAGCTACAAATGGTGAACAATTAGCTCCAAAAATTAACGATGTCATGACATACGTTTTGATGTTTTCTGTAGGGCTGCTTCTCCACAGAAACCTTAGTGCGTGCTGATCCTTGGCGTGAATTTTAACCCTCAGAAACATGTCCCTTATGTCACCGGTTACTGCGACTTTATTTTCCCTGAAGCGCAGCATTATACCAAGCAGTGATGACAAAAGATCAGGTCCTGTTAGTAAATAATCATTAAGGCAGGAACCATCTACCTTACCTGCAGCGTCAAAGACCAGCCGAAGCTTGCTTTTGTTTGGGTTGTCAACACCGAAATTAGGTAGTTACCACGTATTCGATGTGACGTCATTTACCATGAGTTCCCGCGCGTAATCATTTCCTAACAAATGGCGAACGCGTTCCTCATACCTTTTAGCAAAACCTGTATCCTTTCCCATTTTCCTTTCGATACCTTTCAACCTTCTTAGTGCGTTAGGGTACGAGTCCGGCATCGTGCAACCTACCACCTTCCAAGGTAAGCTAACATACCAGCGTCCGTCAACGAGCACCGCTGATCGCTCCAGCTGATCGATGGCACGCAAATCGTCAACATTCTGGCGCGGCTTACCGGACACACCCATGGCATCCAATGCAAACGAACGTCGAACCTCATCATGGATTTCTCTAAGTAGACTATCACGCGATGAGATGTTACTTACCTCTTCATTCTCCGCGATGGTCAGGGCGGCCTCAGCACAGGCGGAGTGAGCGCTGGCTGCGGCCCGGGCGGCAGCGCCACTCCGCGCCACGCGCACCTTACCATGTACACACCAACCTAGGGGGGTAAGTGTAGCAGACGGCTCATTTACACTACCTAACTTTATTTTCAAAGTTACAATTAAGTCATAATTATCTTGACCAATTAATATATCAGGTTTTGAATCTGAGGTACACAACTTAGCTTTAATATTCTTTATGTGAGAATACTTATTGCAATCAATAACAGATAACTTTTGAATAGGCAAACTTAATTCCTTAACACAACGTATTCTTATATTATTATGTAATCTGGCATCATATCCAGCAATGTCCACACTCACAACCGTAGATTCGCATATCATCGCGTCATTAGTCCACGCTTCGCGCACTGACAGCGTCTCGCGCCGGCCGCGCAGCCCGACGCGCTCGGCGAGGCCCGCACTTATCAGCGACAAACTCGAGTAGCGCGGTGGCGTTTACAATACCGTTAGGGCCGTGCACACGAATAGGTAATACTTTTAATAACACTTTATTGTCACATTTGTCACTCGCGTTAATGTACGTTATTGTTTCCGAAGCCGCAGTAGGCTCGATTCGTTGCTCGTCAGCCGATGTTGTAGTACTCGTTGTCGACGCATTGATGTTATCAGCGCTGGTGCGCTCACGTTGTTTACTCGTAGAATAATGCAGGAGACGATGATGTTCTTCATTACAGCCGTCCTTATCGCACACAGGAGCTGAACAGGTTTTCCTATCATGTTTGGATATTAAACACTTGTAGCACAGGCCGTGTTTTTTCACATATTGCCACCGTACTTTACGTAGTGCTTTCTTAAATTGTTTGCAGTCGCTGAGATTATGTACCGCTGCGCGGCAATACAAACAATTAGTGTTACGTTCTTCGTTTTCGACTAGCACGGTCTAGGTGTGTGTGCGTGTATTTGTCGTATTTTTCAGATGCTGGTCACTTCGAAAAGTAGTAAAAATACTTGCAGTGGTGGAAATCCTTACAGCTTCTTCATACAAAAAATCTGATAAAATCACCAACCTTGGTTTCTTTCCTTCGGTGATCATTTTGTAACTGTAGTGGGACCACTTGGAGATAAGCACTGCGGGGAGCTTGGACAGAATCATCGACACGATATTGACACCATGTAGGTATTCCTCGCGTCCGACCGCTTTTACTGCTTCCACTACATTTTGCACTTTCACAGAAAACGCGACGATATCTTTATGATATTCCTGTTGTAGGGACTGAAGCTTCTTTATGTCTTGGAGTATTCTGGAAATAATGCAGTCGGGGTTACCAAACCGTAGCTCCAATGTCGATATCACTTTGTCAGGTGACGTGGCGCTAATGAACAATGCGGCGACTGCATCTTTCGCTTGCCCTCATAGGCATCTTCGAAGCCTCCATAGGTTTTCTTTTGGCGTGAATTTACACAACGCGGTCGACTCGTCGTAGGCTTGTTTGAATTGAAGCCAATCCAACTGGTCACCCGAGAATTCGGGTAAGTCTCTCGGTGTGCTCATGCGGCTGAGTAAACTGGCTTGAGACATGTTGTTTGCACAGTTAGTAGAAATATCCCTCAAAGTACTTGCCAACATATGAACCGCGTTGTTGAGCACGGTCACGGAGTCGCCGGGCGGCGGCGGTGTCGCGAGCGCTGTGGCGCGTGGCTGGCCGGCCACGTGCTCGGCGCATAGCGATGATACTCGTGCGTGCAGCTCACCCATTACTATTCCTTTCTCGGGGGCTTGCTGCTCCAGTAGGGGTTCATCGTGGTTACTTTGATGGATCACCCAATCTTCCAGGTCGCTGCGAGGAAGTTCCTTCCCATCGATTAGTGAACTGTATTCCAACTGTTCTTCCTCGTCGTTGAGTACTGCCAATTGGGCATCCAGGTTTTGATTAATGAGCGCGATCCGATCCGCCTTTCGTTTAGCGGCTTCCAGCTGCAACAGTTTTTTCTTGCATTCTCGGGTAGATTTCCTCGATGACGCAACAGATTTTACCGCCGTTTTTGCGACCTGAGGCTGTGGTTCCCACTTCATGCTGCTTCCCGGCATATCGGAAAACAAACGTTGCGATGCAATATGCTCGACTTGCTCATTTTGAGTGTTTTCTGCAGCTTTATTCTGTTGCGAAACACATTGCTCCTGCAGCATTTTTACTCGCCGTGTTGGTACGCCTGGAGTGTGGATCATTGTAGATCTGGCTCGAAGTACCACTTTGTAAGGGGTGGTGCTGCAGGAACTGACGACTTGTCGCAACAAAACACAAGCGAACTTTTTAAAAGTCGTTTATTGGGTTAAAACAAATACCAAGATGCCGCGTGCGCAAAAAAAAAAATATTGGGCGTGCGCATTGACTCGCTTTCGATGGCAGACTGGCGGGGGGTCCATAGTGTGACAAGCATGTCAGCGTGTCCCGCCTTTTACCTTAATTAGTGATGCTATTTACTAACTAAATAAATTTTATTTAAATCTATCGAGCGCGTCGCTAACAATAACTTAGAAATAAACTTATCCAAAACGAAAATATGTCAATTTAGAACTTACCAAAGAACCCCAATAAATCTAAATACATTAACGCAAAAATTAAAATTAGAAGAAGTAAACGAATTTACACTTTTAGGCCTAACATTAGACTTAAAGCTAAATTGGAAGAAACACAGAAAGTAAAAGAGCAAAAATGTCCCAATTTATTTATGCGCTAGGCATATTGGAATGCGACACAGACTATAAAACCGCCTTATCCGCCTATTATGCGTACGTCTATTCCTGGCTAAATTGTGGTATCTGTGGGGAGAAGGTACTGACTTTTTGGACCTCTTCATTCAACAAAAGAAATGCATCAGAATACTAATAAACATAGATCAACGAGAGAGTTGAAGGCCACACTTTATTAAACAACAAATTCTTACACTACCAGCAATATACAGGGTGGAATTTTGTAATGCCACCTGAAGGGAAAGTACTCTTAATACTGCAGATAGAAAGTTTTACTCAAAGGAAACATTCCTTTATGTTTGAATAGAAAGCAAACTGCATTCAAAGATTTTCGAAAATTCTCTTCTCCCACACCCGGGAATCGAACCGGCTAAAATCTGAAAAAATTATACCCTGTACTTTTATTGCATCGATCGTTAGGGTCAATTATAAGGATGAAATCTCTCTAACAAACATGATAAATTAAATGAAAACCAGGAAATCTTAAATTAATTTAATTATTTACAAAAAATGGTAAACTAACTAATTAGTTGCTCGAAATGGGCTCCATTCTCTTGGATACACAAATTTATTCTTTTAACGAATTCATTTCTAGTAACCTTTAATAAAGTGTTGTGGTGAATATTATAAATCGTATTCTGAACTTCTACTCTCAACTCGTTGTCATTCGCATAAGATTTCATGTAAATTTGATTTTTTACATATCCCCACAAAAAAAAAACTAATGGGGTGAGATCTGGCGATCTCGCAGGCCATCTGATTGTGCCGTTTGTACCAATCCAGGTATTAAAATGGTTATTAATGTAGGTAGTAGTGATTCTGCTGTTATGTGCTGGAGCACCATCTTGCTGTAGAATTATTTGGTTTCGCTCTTCCTCGGGGAAACCATTTAAGTCGTTTCTTAAGAGATCCAGTATTTTAATATAATTGACAGTGTTTAAATGACCTTCGTACACGTGGACTAACACTACATTATTTCTCATAATTCCGCACCAAACGTTGAAAGAAAATCTTACTTGATTGTTAGTTTCATGAACACGAACAGGATTCACTCGAGACCAATAATGGTTATTGCGGCGATTGTACATGCCATTATTGCTGAAGTTGGTTTCGTCAGACCATACAATGTTACTCAAAAAATTAGGGTTTCGGTCAATTTCTCCAAGCATGTTTTCACAAAATTGTAATCGTCTGTCACGATCCCCAATATGCAATTTTTGCACCAACCGACCTTCACGATAGCATTTATACTTATACTTTTTCAGCACTTTAAGTACGCGAGTATGGGTTGTTCCTAATTCATTGGCAGCATCTCTACTTGAAGCCTTTGGAAATTATTCAAAGTATGTTAAAATATCTAGTTCAAAATCGAAATAGTTTTGCTGAATAGTTTGCCGTCTCTTCTTGAAACCAGCCGTATTCTTTAAATTTTCTACCATTCTTTTCAATACGAACCGAGTTGGTGCCTGTCGGTCTTGATATCTCTCTCCATACCACCGCAGAGCTAGATTCACGTTTTTGTTATTTAAAAAATAAGCTTCCAGTAAATCAAACTGTTCTTGATAAGCCATTTTCACCGTGAGACAAAATGTGAAAACAATCAAATGTGAATAACAACTATGACAATCTAATTTTCAAATTTTAATCTAACATTCCATATTTAAATTACCTCATACACGCAGCTACGAGTATGTCGCAAAGGAGTCTGCATTACAAAAGATGGATGTTAGTTAAAGAGTTTAACTTGACTCATTGAATTTGTAACTTCAGATTTCCTGGTTTTCCTTTCATTTAATTTATCATGTTTGTTAGAGAGATTTCATCCTTATAATTGACCCTAACGATCGATGCAATAAAAGTACAGGGTATAATTTTTTCAGATTTTAGCCGGTCGATTCCCGGGTGTGGGAGAAGAGAATTTTCGAAAATATTTGAATGCAGTTTGCTTTCTATTCAAAAATAAAGGAATGTTTCCTTTGAGTAAAATTTTCTATCTGCAGTATTAAGAGTACTTTCCCTCCAGGTGGCATTACAAAATTCCACCCTGTATATACTGAAAAGTTGCATATTCGTTAGGAAAAATAGGCACCTCTTCAAATCTAACATCGAGCTAAATGAAAACTATAACCGCCGTAATAAGAATAGATTAATACTACCCATCACAAACTTAAAAGTTATCGGGAAAAGCCCTCACTCAAGACTAGCTAACATATTTAATAAGCTACAGGAAACTTTAAAATCCCTACCAAATGACTCAATTTTCTCGAAACATTTAAAATCTCTATTAATAAAAAAAGGCTACTATACCGTTGAGGAATTTAAAAGTGACAAATTGTGAAACGACCGACCTAGTAATAATATGCTTGACGTAAATGTTAAATAATAAATAACTATGTACTAATAACTATGTACCTTTAAGGCAAAAAAAATGAAATAATTGATAATAATGACGTATTTTAAAATAAAATGTAATAAATTACTGATTAATGTTTAGTATAATGTAATAAAATGTAATAATTAGAATCAATATTTTATGTAGATAATTTAATAAATTGATACAAAACAAATTGCAGTGCCCTTACAGCGTGCATGTCTGAATACTGTGTCATGAAATTTTAATGCATGCCTACTAACGAGTGTTTTACATGTTAGCAAATAAATAAATAAATAAATATTGAGTAAAGTTACTCAATGAAAATATGAACCCACGAAAGTATTTTAGTGAAGCATTTATGAACATAATTCAATCATTGGCGAGAAGCTAGACATAATTCAAAAAGAGAAATTTTCGCATATAATAATTTAAAAGTTCAAAAGTAGTGGTAAGAGTGCGACGAATCATAAATTCACATCTTTCTAGCTCCCTCATTTTTAGGGTTTAGCGTAGCGTCGTTTGTGTACCAAAAATAATACAATTTGCTGCGTTCACCTGTATAATTGCTATTTTTTTTGTTATGTCACCCTTGTTGCCAATGAGCGATTATGTAGGTAATAATTCTGTATTATACAGGGTGTAAAAAGATCCTACACGAAGCCGTCATATACGCATTCTGTACATCAAACTAAGTAACATTGTGCTAAATTAATTGTTGGGAAACGAGTTTTATTTTTGGTAAGTATGAAAATTCGCTGTTTACGGTAGTGCTTAATGTAAAGCACGCGAATTTTGCGCTTATGGGTGCATGCAACGGTACATGGGTTGCTGGAGTATTTAAAGTTAATTTAACATTCAAAACATGTTTCCGTAAAAAAACGTCGAAAAAGGTTAGAACTTTGACCTTCAATATCTCCGAAACCAGAAGGTTCCCAGGAATGGTCCAGTACAACAAGCCGGCCAAGTGCATGTCGGACCATGCACAATGAAGGATTCCGTAGTTGGGATGAATTTATTCCAAGAACAAACTTAACTTTGTAGCATTCGTAGTTGAAAAAATGTATTCATGCACGTCAAGGTCAATTCTCCAACTGCAAATATAAGTTTTCAATCGCAAAAAAAATATAATAATGTGATATGACTACAAGTTAACGATTTTCGGACTTTTTTCTTTACTTGTACTGTGAGACCTTGCATCTTGCCAAATTTCATTATTCTAGGTCAACAGGAAGTACCCTATAGGTATTGATTTATTTGCGAGTGTCAAAATATGTCGCATATAGATGGCCTTGTTTATTTTATTGCGTTGATTTAGAATGTCGTTTTTTTTTAGGAACAGTAGACCACACGTATTTGATATTATTTCAACTCATTATTTATGGCTTTTGTGGATAGGATTTTGATTCCGATTCGTTACAGTAGTAATGGCAATCTTGTCATTTAGTCTAAATAGGCTTTTATTTTTATATAGATTCTTCTATATTTTGTGAATGTGATAACGTTGTAGACCTAACTTGTAGACTGTAGATTTGTGGACCTTTTTATATTTTGTTGAAGTACCTATTACTTATTGACAGGCCTACACTGTCCTCCCATATCTATCAACACTGAATTGGAAACATTGTAAAAGCCCCTTATTTTTAAAAGAGTAACCTTGGAGTTTCTTGCCGGCTCTTCTCCATAGGAAACAACCAATTGGAACCGTGCACCTAGCTTCTGACGTTTCATAAGTGCCATGTTGGTTTATGTGAAATAAAATATTTTGATTTGATTTGATTTTATATTAGGTAATTCCAACTTGACACCTTCCGGCTTTCCTGAGAAAGCGGAAGGTGTCAAGGTGTCAAGCTGAGCTGTTGTCTTGATAGATAGACAGACAGACACCGAAGTGATCCTATAAGTGTTCAATTTTTCCTTTTGAGGTACGGAACCCTACATTTTTTTCATACTGACGGGAAGAACAAGCGACTTTTGGCTTTGTTAAAGCTATTTTTACACCTATTATTAAGACTGGTAAGCGTCTGGAACGTCTTTCTGCATTAAGGAAGCGAATTATCCGCAAAATGTAAAACTGCGTCCATGCCTTGACTCTAACCAACCTCCACTTGTCAATCGCTACCACTGTCAGATTGATCTGAATAAGTCTGTACCAGCGGGGTTATTGCGTAACACACTAACAGTAGGAATGGCTTTCATTTTGAAAGTTCAACAACATTCATTACGTTATTTACGTTGTTGAGCAGACAATTTTTTCGAACATATGAAGCAATGGATTAGGAATAGGCTTCAAAATGATTCAAATTGTGATAGATTGTGTGTTACGCATTTAAGGTGCAGACAAAAACAGCAAAATGTGTATGCAATTCTGCAATTATTGAAAATAAATTTCATATTTCCTTTCTGAACGTTCTAGTTTCAGTTTCTGAATGTTCCGGGCCATTGACTTTCTGGACCCAGAAAGGTATTCCAGCCTAAACCTTTACCAGTATAAAGTTCCCTTTACATCATAATCAGTTTCACTAGAGTACTTTAATTTATAAAAATTGTTCCATTTTTGCTTCTAGAGAACTTTGTTGTAGAAGCTATTAAAATTCCGCGAAAGCTAGCGAAATTAAAAATTTCTTACGTTTTTTGCAATTTCCAGGTCAGTGTCAAGTTGTATGTTGAATAAAATATGATTCGCGACCGTAACAAGTATGTATTCACAGAAATTAGTACATTCATACTTGTTGCGAAGTTCTAGTTATAACTAGAACTTTCTATAGAAACCCCATCCTGTAAGTATTGGACAATGGAGTTCGCAGATACATCCTTCTTAGGGCTTTGAAGCTACATAATTGCCGTTCGCGTTTGCTTAGGACTTGAGTAGTGCAGAACTTTGATATAAGATGGATCATTCTACGGACAAGGTGCCCAAAAGACACCAACGATATACATTCGAGTGGGCATCATGTCACATTACCTATAATTAGCAAGATTATTGATTTCCTACTTATTTAAAATTTTGCTGTTCTGGTCCATAATTGTTTCTATGCACGTATAGATTGTAAGTATTACTATAAAGTGTTTCTCTATTTATTTATACTTACCACCTGTATGTGTACGATAGTGTACATTATGGATTGCACTAAAGAGTAATTAAATTGAATTGAGTTGACAGAACTGCTGTATAACATTAGGTATACTTAAGGACAATAATACTGTATCATCCTACTATCCTCCTCCTATATTAATATTATAAATGTGAATGTTTGTATGTCTGGATGTTTGTCACTCAATCACGCAAAGTCGGCTCAATGGATTTGGATGAAATTTGGCACCCACATAGTTTATAACCTGAGTTAACTTACAGGATACTTACATACATACATAAACTCACGCCTTCTTCCCATGGGGGTAGGCAGAAAGTACAGAACACTACCTGCTATGATCCTAACATACTCCTTTTGCATCGTTTACATCTGGTCATAAATGCACGCTGGTTGAGAGTATTACGCACCTGACCTTTCTGAAAAACATCACCAATAATGTCACTATATGTCCTCCTAGGGCGACCCCTCCACTCACATCTGCTTTGTAAATACCTTTTGTTAGTCGCCTTTTATTCATCCTCTCAACATGACCAAACCATCTAAGCATACTTCTTTTTTAATTTTCGTTACTACCTACATGTCCTTTTAAACCGCACCGTTGCCTTATCACATCATTCCTCAGTTTATCATTCATAGTCACACCACACATGCTTCGCAAGGAACGCATTTCCACAGCATTTATTCTACTTTCATGCTTCTTTTGCCACACCGAACACTCACATCCATACATACGGGTAGGCACCAGCACATCATTGCGAACAGTCAATCGTCCCTTTTTGGACATCAAGTGGTTGGTCACAATTGCATGTGTAACACCATTCACTTTATTGCCCGCATTTACTCTCCTTTCCACATCTCCATCAATCTTTACATCAACTTCTTTGCTCACTGAACTCAGTTACTTGCTCCACACTCTTATTATTTATATTCACATCACACACCGATACATCCGCTTCTCTTTCAAACACCTTCAACGACCTTCATCTTATTTAATTTTTTTTCACCCCTTTTATCTTATATGATTCATCCATCACAGTCACCATGTCTTGCAACTGTTCTGCTGACGATGCAAGTAGAACTTGATCATCTGCGTACAGAGAGCATTTGACAGGCAACTCATTCATCGTCAATCCTCACTCACCCTCATCCAAATCTGTCAGACAACTATCCATGTACAAGTTGAACAGCCATGATGACGCTACACATCCTTGTCTAACATCCCTCTATATGCAGAACCAGTTTGTGTATACCCCATTTATCCTAACACAAGCACTGGAATTCTTTTAAGAAGATTTCAGTGCCCATACAAAGCGCCAGTCCACACTGTACCATACAAGCATAGTGTCGACCACAATTCTTCCCTCCACCTGTCATAGGCCTTCTCTAAGTCAACGAAAGCACAGTAGACTTCCAAGTGCTTAGCCAGATGTTTTTATGATTGATAGGATACTTTTATCCCGATATTCTCACGAGATCGAGACTTATGTAAGTGAAACCGCGGGGCGCTGCCAGTATCTAATATACCTGAACAAGTATGTATGTCATTTGTTGTGTGGCGAGTTCTGAAATCGGCAATATGCAGTAGGGAAATATAGAGAAATGTTTATTCAATCTGTCATGCAATTAAATTAGCCTTCTTGACTATTTAGTTTGTTACTATAACTGTTTTTTTTGTTTTATCAAACAAGGTCTTATTTGCCCTGCAGTGGGACAGAAGAGGCTCATCAATCAATCTGCTTAGCTTTTTCTTAACTATGTCGGGGTCGGCTTCCAGTCTAACCGGATGCAGCTGAATTCCAGTATTTTACATGAAGTAACTGCCTATCTGACCTCGACAATCCAGTTAATGGGTAACACGATATCCCTTTTTTTTTTTGGGTGAGGAATCATTAAATGACCTCTCCCGCTCTGGGCGGAGCGGAAGGGCGTGTCAGACTCTTACTGACTAAAACCCACCCGTGTTCCTTCAGTTGCCTGTGCGCCAGGGCCACGGTAACTCTTACGAACAATCCATGACCCCGGCAGGTATCGGCCCTATCGGACCCCGTCAATGATGCTGACATCTCTTTGAGGCGCGCGTGGAACACGAAGCGACGTCGACCCGGGCCTGGTTCTTACCGGACGGCGAGCTTCCCATTGCTCGCCGTCCGCAAGCCCGCGCCTACGGTGGCCGGGAGTCGGCAATAGACTCCTGACGCCCAGGTTGTCTCCTCCTGCGGCGACTAGGGGTGTGAGGGCGCAACGATTGCCTCACCCTAACGCGCTCCGCCTACTCCTTCGCGAGCATTACTGCTTCGCAGAAGGAGGTGACGGCTTCCCATTCATACAAAAAAGACTGAAAACTGACTGACTGACTGGAAAGACTGGTTGTCATATTTTTGGGCTCCTACTTCTGACTACCTGTAACTACTGTCAAAGATCTACGAATGACAGCTGGGACCAACGGCTTATGGGGGATGCGCCAAGGTAGCCCGCAAAATTCAATTTTTCTTATGTTTTTTGCAATTTGCAGGTCAGTATAGAGTAAAAAAAAAAAAAAAAGAGAGGAAGCCTGTGTCCCAGCAGTGGGAACATTATAGGCTGATTATGTGTGTGTAGGTCAGTATCAGGTTGTATGGTGATCTAAATATGATTTACAACCGTGTCAAATATGGCTTTACAGAATTATATTCTTTAGAATCAGCAATACAACTCCTTGGGTTAGAATTGCCCTCAAATGTCATGATTTCATGAAATAGTCATTCAATCGGGTAATATGAACTTATAGAGATGTATTACTGATTCTAATGATTCTAATTCTGTAAAGCCATGTTTGTTACGGTAGCGAAACTCATTTTAATCAAAATACAACCTGACAGTGACCTGCAAATTTCAAAAAACGTAACAAAATGTGAATTTCGCGGGCTACCCTGAAGGTTCCGCCTTAACGTGCAACGCACGGAGAGGTCTAGGTATGTAATTGATGGTCATTGGTCACCGCTCCACGAAACGACCGCGGGAAGCGTAGCTTAACCTTCGATCGACCGTGCGGCTGTTATTATTTAGCCAAGAGACCCACATAACAGGCTCATAATATTAATAAATATTATGTTAATATTTACAGACAACAATTTTAAAATAATACTTAAATGAATACAAACTCACTTTTATTAGATCAGGTACCTACATTATAAACTATCAATTAATGTAGGTATGTATATAAAATATATTTAGCTGAAGTACTTAATGAGCGTGATTATGAGTGACATAATTAATTAATCAACATGTTACATGGGCCATATTGATGGCTAAATTAACTATATTGTTGGCCGTATGATGCAAATGACGTAACTGACAGCTGCAACTTGAGTCTACAAGTTGCAGCGTAGTGCTTGCCGAGACACGCCGGGGACCTGAACCCCGGCGTGAGGTAGCTAAAAATAAAACACTCACGAAGCAAAAATATGTAAAAAAAAATGATGTATTAAAAAATATCCGAAAATATATAATAAAAGAAAATAGGCAAAAACAAAATGAGATTCAGTCGTTGGGATTTTAATGTTAAATTACTAACAAAAAAATAATCACAACTCGATTTTGAGAGAAAAATCTTAAGAGAATGTTACCAAATACACTCGAGAGCAATGAATCCGGGTCACTTAAAGAATGTTAAAAATCTCGGAAACTAAAAATGATAGGTTAATGCAATAAATTGTATTTAATAGACAATGTAATACTCCTTAAATGAAAGTAAAAAAAATATGAGTCACCATACATTTTATTAACACAAAATTACATAAAGAAAAAAACTGCTGATCTCTCCTTAAAACAAAAATAGGAAACATGAAATTTTTGAACTTTATTACGATTTTCTTGAATTTTAATACTTCGTATTGCCTCCTCGTGCTTCCATTACTGCGTTTACGCGGTTTGGCATGCTGTACACCAAGTTCCTTATACGATTTTGGGGAATATTCTCCCATTCCTCTGTGAGAGCAATTTTGAGCTCACGAAGCGTGATTGGGGGAGGGTTTCGTTGTTTTACGCATCTGCCTAGCTCGTCCCAAGCATGCTCGATCGGGTTGATATCCGGGCTGCGCGCTGGCCACTCCATACGAGTAATGTTCATCTCTTGAAGGTAGTCATTCACAATCCTACCTGTATGAGGTCGGGCATTGTCATGCATAAATATAGCATCCTCACCTAAATTGACCATAAATGGACCAACGTGATCATTGAGGATTTCTTCCACATATCTTACGCTAGTTAAAGAGCCGTTTTCTATGATCACCAGCTCTGTGCGACTTTCAGAAGAAATTCCGGCCCACACAAGTACAGACCCACCACCGTAGGCTACTTTTTCTTCGATGCATGCTTGCTTGAATCTTTCCCCTGGTCTTCGATACACTCTGTGTCTTCCATCGTGCTTGTAGAGCATAAATTTTGATTCGTCGGAGAACATAACTTTTGACCAATCTTCAATACTCCAATTTACGTGGCTCTGGGCATATCTTAGTCTTGAAATACGATGCCCACGCTCCAGTTTAGGGCCGTTTGCAGGTCTAAGGGGTTTTAAGTTAGATTCAGCAAGCCGACGTCTTACTGTCCATGCACTTGGGTTACTTCCTCCGAGGCGTCGAAACTGATTTGTGAGTTCAGTTCCTGTGAGAAAGCGATTTCGAAGCATGGTGTTCACCAAGTATCGGTCTTCTCGTGCTGTGGTACACCTGGTTCTGCCCGTTCCTGGTCTGCGTAGGTTAGAACCAGTTTCTTCGTAACGTCGGAGAACTCTTTGTACTGTTGACAGCGACACACCGACAGTCCTGGCTGTATCGCGCTGACTCCGGCCGGTTTCCAGCATTGTAAGTATTCTGGTGCATTCTTCAGGCGTAAGCGACATAATTTCAGCTTGAATAATGAATATAGAGCACTATCAACATGGTTTATGTACCCACATAAATGACAGATTACAAACAAAAGCAAAACCAAATGCTGTAATTTCGTAGTTCCATCTTCGAAAGTGGCCCTTTTTCAAATTTGATTTTTTTATGATATAACTTTACAATAACTAAGAAGTTTTAATACCTTCATTTAAGGAGTATTACATTGTCTATTAAATACAATTTATTGCATTAACCTAGCATTTTTAGTTTCCGAGATTTTTAGGATTCTTTAAGTGACCCGGATTCATTGCTCTCGAGTGTAAATACAGTATTTAAAATGTGTTCTGACGAATTTAAATTCGATTGCACTCGTATGTAATTCGTGTCGCTCTATAAGGTCTTTTATACAAATAAGCAGAAGATTAAGGTTTTTCATTACATAATTCGTTAAGAAAACTTTTGAAAAAGATTACAAGATCTGATGAATATGAATTTAGTAAATTACTTAAAAGATAGGATTCGTTGATTAAGATCTAAAGAATGTCTCTCGTCGATCTCGTCTATAATCGTCGTCTAGATCGTCTATAATGATGCTGGTGCGGCACAAAAAAAAAAAAAAAACAACTGAGCTCCAAGCACCTGGACCTGAGTCGTCGACCCTGCTCTTGCAACGGTCCTGTGGCTCTCAGCACGCTCGGACTTCAGCAGCTGGCAGAAGATGGAAGAAGTAGGCAAACAATAAATGGCTGGGTAAGCCAAAAACCAAAAAAAGGTGGCCTTTCAATCTAAGGAAAAAGAAATCTTCTTAGATTAAAGAACAAGGCACAAGTTAAAAGAATACCGAACCAATGAACGGATTATTCAACAAAAGAAAAAGAAACGATAAATTCCATTGAACGTACAGTCGGTCAATATATACGCTGAATACTCACATAACGTGGTTAAACATTTATCATTATAAAATCACATTCTAAGAATGTTTTAATATTAATTAGCAGAAATTAAATTATTTTCATTGAAATTCTGGCGACAGAAAAAAAGCTATCAATTATTTTCTTGACAAGATTGTTTAGAACAATTGACAACGAAACAACAAAAAGTATTTAATTGCAGGAATTATACTGCAAAGTGTAAAGAATGATTGCCACCAAACGGCTCGCATGGCATCAGATTGGAAAGGATACGAACGGATGCGGTGACAGCCAATCGTCTCCGACAGGATATCGACGCATACGACCGGCTCCGTACCGTCGCTTGCGAACGTATCCGTTTCTGCGCCTAGTCAAATAGTTTCATTCCTACCGTGTTGATGTCGTCTAATTCGATGAATGTGTGATCGGATACGATGACAGGCGAACGAAGCCGATCACGCGTCGCGGCATACTTTCGGCTACGATCGCGTGTCGCGGAAACGTCCGAGGTCAAGCTGCTGTGCACGGCTTGGTAATATAGATTTTAAAAACTGTGTACACGATTTAATATCGCTTAAAGATTGTAAAATCCGTTCCGATCCGATGCGATGCGAGCCGTTTGGTGGAAATCTTCCTTTAGATCCCGAAGTGTTCGAAAAAGCTGATTCGTCGATTTGCAGAGTTTGTAATCAGATGGAGGATGTGCAACATTTGCCGATGGATTGTGTCCGGAACAGGCGCGAGAGGGAGTCATTTTTGAGGGAATTTGACTTAAACAAACTTAACAAGGGATTAATTCAAACATTTTTATCTCAAACAACGTCAGAAGGTGCCAAAAAGTTATGTCGTTTAATAACAGTCCTTCATCTGTGACTTCCATCTTTATCACTAAGCGTTTAATACAATAATATGTTGGGTGTATATGTATATATGTGTTATATGTATATAAGTATTAATGTTATGTAATGTTAAAAGGCACGATGGGGTTGGCTTATCTGTTTAGATAAAAACCCCTAAACAAAACAAGAGGAAAAAAAAATTACATGATCAAATAATACATCTTGTTGGATGTCGCGACGCCATGGATAGTTCAACCTTTTAACTAGAAGACGCGAACAAGATTACTAGCTAACACACGACTCGATATAATGTTCAAGAATCATGATATTTAAAAATTATCCTTTTTGAACGAAAATGTTACTAGCTGCATAAACTTTATTGTAACAGTGTATTTTATAAAGTAGACCGTACCTACTGTTACCTATTAAAAATCAACATATTTTTTTAAAGAAACCAGATTTATAATCGCTTGGTAATCAGAATCAGAAATCATTTATTTTGCATTGAATGTGGGTACAAAATAAGATGTAAACAGCAGTTCCAAGACACTACCTTAAGGCATGAAAAGTAAAAAAATACTATTATTAGAGGTATTACTAGGTATTACTTGACACTTAGTGTTGGCTAGATTTATTTACTAATAGTAGCAGGTATTTGGTTGCCAAATATCCTGCTGAGCCGAACACGACATAAAGATAGACTTGAGTTACCACCAATAAAACTAAAATTATTTAAGAAAAATGTGTACTGCATGTCGATTATTAAATATTTACAATCATTTACCAAAGAGTTTTCAAGACTTACCGCTGATAAGATAAGATAATATTTATTTGGTTAAACATGTGTCATACATACAAGAAAAGACATGCCTAAAGGATGGTAACAACATTATTAGGTACAGACATGTTTGCCACATGATGTGACGTGCAAATGTCAAGAAATATTATTAATTAAAAAAATCTCTTAAAATAACAGTAAATTAAGTAGGTAATTAAAGAATAATAATAATATTGTAATACATTTAAAATAACAAAAAAAAACTATAAAAATCAAAAATAAGTTAATAAGACCTGTAAACAATAATCATGTCAAATCAAATAAGCAACTATGTCAATACAAATCTTTTTCTAGGAACTCCTTAATGTTATAGTATGCTTGATTTACTGAATATATCTTAAGTTTTCTTTTCAAGTGTACATTATTAAGCTCCTTCCAACTTTTAGGCAACTTATTGTAAACAATCAGACGCATATGAAAAACACTTTTGCGCATAAGTGCAGTCCTACAGGGAAGTACACTTAGTTGGTTTGGTCATATACGAAAAAAACAGCCACATATGTACCATCGGCCCCCGACCCACCGCGTTGCGTCGCATCGCCCGCTCGCGCTATTATTTCGTTTTCGTTTAGCGTTCTTTCATACTTTTTTCTTTTTGCTCGGCTCCAAAGGCTCGAAGCATGATGTTAAATAGCTTATAACCTGCCACAAGAATTGGGATATCGAATATGAAAACAATTTTCCAAATCCGACTGGTACTTCTAAAGATTAGCGCCTTCAAACAAAAAAAATAAACTCTTCAGTGTTATTAGATAAGAAGAAGATGTACCGTATTTATTGGCCAAGTGGATTCAAGAAATGATAAGTTGCAGTACGCGTAGCATGACGAATTATTCCGATCTGTCACCCTGCTTTGTCCCCTAAGGTGGACATAACGGAAAAAAAAGTTAGATCTGTTTCCCTGTTAGCAACGAGGAGACAGTTCGAACTTTATTCACTCCTCCTATCTGTCCCCCTATCACTGATAGGGGGACAGATAGGAGCTTAGCAGCTTAGAAGGTTAGGAGTTTTGTCCCCCTTAGGGGCAAAGCAGGGTGACAGATCGGAATAATTCAGCATGACCACCCTAGAAACGGGTTTTGTCGACGGTAGAATAGGCATAACGACAAATTGTAGAAAAAAATATTTAGTAATCTGTCAACAATCAGTCATTTCGTCTATTCTTCCATCAACAAAACCCGTTTCTATGGTGGTCATGCTTTGCGTGCAGCGCCGCCACAGATAAAAAAAATGAAAGGTGCTCTAGTAAAGTTTGTATGATAGTTAATTTTATCAAGCACAAACAAGTTTCCGTAGTGTAGTGGTTATCACGTGTGCTTCACACGCACAAGGTCCCCGGTTCGATCCCGGGCGGAAACAATTGTTTTGTAGGTGCACTCTAATAGCACCGGTAAAAAATTGTTATTATAATTAACCCTTTTTTTTGTTTACTTATGTTGTCCCACTATGATGGACGGAGGTGTCCCCGATATTTTTCCACTTTACTTTATGCTGTGGGTTCTCCGTCCTATCAGTTAAGAACGAGTCCAAGTCGTCACGCCAGCGTTTTTTAGTCCTGGCTCTGTGACGACACCTGTCTTCAGGCACTCACTGTGTGACTATCCTGGCCCATCTGTCTGGATGCAACCTATAGATGTGACCCGCTCAGTCCCACTTCAGCCTCGCAGACTTATCGCTAACATCAGCGACACCTGTATCTTTCGTCATTATTTTACCGGCCTAGGTAGCGTAGTAGACATTAGTAAGTCTCATAGTCACAATGTTACACCTACTTCCTAGGTACTTAGGTACTTACAATTTTTTTTTTATCATCTTGTATTGTCCCACTGCTTGGCAATCGTTTCCTCCACATCTTTCCACTCTTCCCTGTGTGTTCTACTATTAATATAGTGCAAAAAAAAAACGAGGCCATTTAAAAACGGATGCAAGTAAAAGGATGTTTGCAAAAAAATCATTAGATTAACAATAATCATATTCTGTAAAGAGGTGCTAATCATTGATTAAAAACACAAAAACGCTTTGCTATAGCGCTGTATGCTCACAATATGCTAGGTAACAAGATTGCTTTGTTAGGATGCAAAAAAAAAACATGCACAAAACAACACTGTTTCCGCCCGGGATCGAACCGGGGACCTTGTGCGTGTGAAGCACACGTGATAACCGCTACACTACGGAAACTTAGTACTGGTGACGCCAATTAACTTCTGTTATACAATACACAGTAACTTTCACTTAGTACAATGAACTTGAACATTGAATGTTTAACCGACGAAAAAAAAGGAGGAGGTTCTCAAGTCGAACCGTATATTTTTGCAATACGATAAGGTACCTATAAGATATAAATTGGCTAGTTGACAGTTTTTGAGTGTTCCTTGTGGTATATGTATCTACCTTACCAGTTAGGCTTCTTAGAAAGTTATGGCTGGTACGCAAAACTTTGTAAGGGCTTTTAAAGAGGGAATAGCTAAGCTGGTGACTACTTGAAGTAACTGGGGTATTATTTTACTCTTGATCTTATCATTTAGCAGACTATAATAGGTATTCAACACTGTTTAGTAGCAGCTTGCAATATTCCTACTAATATTATAAATGTGAAAGTTTGTGAGGATGGATGGATGGATGGATGGATGGAGGGATGGATGTGTGTTACTCTTTCACGCAAAAACAGCTGATCGGATTTGGATGAAATTTGGAACATAGATAATTTATAACCTGGATTAACATGTAGGATACTTTTTATCTCGGTAGTACGTTCTCGTGGGATAATTTCCGACTGCCACGCGGGCGAAGCCGCGGGCTGGTATTAATATATATTTTTTAGTTTTTATAGGTAAAAGCTATTTTGTATGTCAACACACTAAGATTAAACACTTCAATTTATATGACACAAATAGATAAGATTTACATAATTTAGAAACTAATAATCTTAAAATAATAATATGTAACTACAAGTATATTACAAAAGGGAGGGGAAAGAATCCTAAGATATCAAAAAATTTGTCCGCAACGCTGTCAACAGGAGAAGTGCCCAAAAGGCAGCATGTATAGAAAGCACATTAAAAAATAACCGGACAAGATCGAGTTGAATTCGCGTGGAGAGGGTTCCGGGCGATAAATATGTTACCCACCAAAATAATTTCACGGAAAATTTAAAAAAAAAATTCGTTTAAAATTCTTCGTAAAATTTTAGGCTCAGTGGTAAAACTGGTCGTAAAATTTTAGGCTCAAAGGTAAATTTTCATATGTTTTGTTAAATAACTTCAAAACTATTTATTTTAAAATTATACAAAAATGTATTTGAGACTCGCACAATAAGGCCTTTCATTTGATATGTCACATAGTATTGTTTGCAAAACTTTTGTTTTTAATTTTCTAGTTTGCCCCCAAAAGTGAGGGTTCATATTCAAAATTAATTTATTTACGTTATGCGTCCGTGTTTGGGCCAAAGAAATTCATAAGTGTACTAAATTTCAACTTAATTAGTCCAGTACATTCGGAGCAAATTGGCTGTCACAGACGGACAGACAGACAAACGAGTGATCCTCTATGGGTTCCGTTTTTTCATTACGACTAACGGAACCCTAAAAGTACCGTTGAACCACCAAAAGATACTGTTTCCGCCCGGGATCGAACCGGGGGCCTTGTGCGTGTGAAGCACACGTGATAACCGCTACACTACGGAAACTTGAAATTGCAGCGCCTAATTCTCAATCAATATCTTATAGACCAAGGCAGAGCAACTTTCATAACCACATGCCCTGCCGCTGTTTTCATATTAATCAAACTATAAGCTAAGCTATGATGATATGCTACATGTACGGGTAAAGGCTCCCGGAGCAAAAAGTCGTGACGCGACTCTAGTAGACCAGTTTCTATGAAAAATTCATGAATATTGTTGTACAAGCGTCGCGTCTGTCTGTGGGAGCTTAAACATAGTCATGCTACAAGCGCAACTGTTTCTACAATAAATTTTATTGAATCAAGTTATTCTTACTTAAGAGGCTTACAAGAGCTAAAGCGCGGTCACTGTCGGATTGTATAGAAAAAAAAGAGACGCGCGATGACACAACGCTGGTAATTTATTGCAAAATATGAAGCAATTATGGATTTACAAAATATCTATTCATTGGATTAAAAAATTAAAACACTATTACGTTAGTATGTTGCTTGTAGAATAATCTGACAAAAAATCTGAATGTTTGCATGGATATTAGTATGGTTTTTAGCAACTGTTAAAAACATTTTTTAGAGGTATCTTCGTGATTTTTTTCTATCATATCAAGTTAATTGTATTATGTTTTCAACACACTATCTAACTAGCATATATATATCCAGAAGAATATCATATATTTTTCTGATTTTGGTTACTGCAGTGGATCATATATTTTTAGGCATTATAAATTTGCGTTTAGGTCATGTAGTCCCCGTAACAGACAGCTGTGCTGCTGGGGGAGTTTCTTGCGCCACTTCTTCTTCCCAGCTAAAGCACTAGGATGTGGCGAAGGGCGGTCTTTTTGGAGGACTGTCTTGTGTAATGTTGACGTTCAAAAAGTGGTGATTCTCAGCCTAATTTGAATAAATAACTTCTGATATTGATTTACAATGTATTTTTTGCCCACTTCCTACTTAAGATCTTGTTAAATATTGTCCAGAGAACTATGGACTAGAATTACGCCTGTTAAAAAAAAAAAAAACTATTCTTAGTTCTTTATTTCACTTCTGTTTCATGTGTGAAAATTAAGGAAGATTTGTAATAATTAGATATGTATTTTCTTAAAACTCAACCCGATAGTTGACGACAGGTTGGATTTTATTTGCAAACAAAGTCACGTTCAACAGCTAGTTAACAACCAATATCAATTGATAATTATTATAATTTACAGCCCAATATAAATTACAACGTCATTTAATCAATGAGTTATCTTTATGAATATCAATATACCGTTATTAATCATTCATACGATTACATGCGAGGTCTGGTACCAAATTAATGACATTTTATATTGTTTATGAGACAAGGGTGGCACCTGTTTCTGTAATAATATATCAAGGGACTGAAGTTATTTATTTATCCTCTCTTTTATCTAAGCTAACCTCAACGTATAAAGGGTTTATGTTATTTTATTGATATTAAAAAGGCTTTTTACATTTTTACATACAAAAAGACTAAAAAAAGATAAGGCTAAGGATGTGACGATTATGAAGATTACAAAAAAAAATACAAAAAACAAAAAAAAATACTTATTAAATAATAATAATGCTTATTTAATAATGCTTATTAAATTAAAACTTAACTCTAGAAGTTTCCAAGTCACCAGCTGTAGCTATTAGACACAGTAGGCCACACATCAGTAGAAACAAAAGCATTATAAGCTGTCTTCTTATTTAAAACTCCGTACTACGCTTGGACAGCAGCAGCTTAAGGTGTTACCCCCAACGTACGATCGACTGTACCTCTAGGCAAGCGTGCACCTTCATCGACCGCGTCATCACTTAACATAAGACGAAAAAACATAAGGCTTTTTTTTCGTCTGCTGTGGAGCTGCTGCTGTCCAATTGTAGTACGCAGTTTCAATGATATAAGAAGCCAGCTTATAATGGTTTTGTTACTACTGACGTGTGGCCTTTTTTTTGCCGTGTGGAAATCCTCAAGAAGGTCCTCCACCCTGGGCGGGTGGAGGGGTCTGTCAGACTCTTACTGACTAAAACCACATCGTGTTCTGCTGCCACGTTTAGCCGGGTGTTAGAGTACTTGCGCATTTTGTCACGCTCCCCCGGCTAGGCGTCCCCGTCCCCGTCAGCGGCCGCATACAGCTGCAATTTGTCTAGAGAGAGACGCGTGGAACACGGTGCGCCGCCTCCGTCTCGGGCCTTTCACTGTTCAGATAACAAACTCCAATGACCTGTGGCCTACTATGAAAAAGAAAAGGCTAAAGTCTTTTTTTTTCGTCTTAAGTTAAGTAATGATGCGGTTGATGAAGGTGCACGCTTGCCTAGGGGTATAGTCGACCGCCCGTTGGTGGTAACATCTTGAGCTGCTGCTGTCCAAGCGTAGTACGGAGTTTTAATAGAATAAGAAGACAACTTATAATGGTTTTGTTACTACTGATGTGTGGTCTACTGTAACTAATAGCTACTGGTGACTTGGCAACTTCTAGAGTTAAGTTTTAATTTAATAAACAGCCTCTGAATTTGTAATCTTCATAATGGTCATATCGACGGTGAAGTATCAATATCTAATAGCTAACATTATAGCACTAATACTTATACTTCTCCTTCCTTACTTTTCTTTTCCTTTTTTTATATAGGCAGTCGCTCCATGTAATATATAATACTGGTAATACTGGTAATCAGCTGCATCTGGTTACACTGGAAGCTGACCCCTACATAGTTGGGAAAAGGCAGGCAGATTGATTTGATATGACAATTCAAATTTATGCTTTTAGTAAGAAATAAAAAATTACGTATTTCAGCGTTTGGTAAAATAGGGGATGATTTTAAAATTCACACATCATTGAAACTTTTGTTTACCACGTTTTTTTAAGATTTGTGGCGGCATCTACCACGCCACATGCGAACTACGCATCAAAGAACTGACGTCACACAAATCCTGAATCGCGCAAGCAGAGTTTACCGAGCGATCAACTTATATAAGACTTCTCGACATCAATCGTCGGGCAGTTGCCCACCAGACACACCACTCATCTGGTCAACTCAAAAAACTCAAACTCAAAGTATTTATTTCAAATAAACAACATACATAATTACAGGCACTTTTGAATTGTCAAGGGGTCGGTCCTCCCTTTTCTATGGAGGATGAGTGAACTTTACACCCTGTTTCTCATGCCTCTAAAGATATAAGGAATAGGAATTTAGTCAAAGCCCGTATCTAGAGGTAATATTTAGGTAGCGTTTAATATCTGCCTATCTGTCTATTTATTTTTCACGCTTTAACGGCTGGATTTGGATGATAGGAAAGTTACGGATAAGCCATTACCTGGGTGAGGACATAGGATACTTTTTATTCCAGTAGCACGTCCCTGTGGAGTAATTTCCGACCACCACGCGGGCGAAGCCGCGGGCAGAAGCTAGTTAGATATATTGATACTACACCGTCGATATGCTATTCTCTAGTTTGAAAAGTTTGGGTGCCAGTGTAATTTCAATTGCGTGCATACTGAGTCATTTCAGCTTCGTCGGGAGGGTAACGCACCTGCGATGTTAAAGCTGCCTTTTACCACCAAACGTACAGTCGCCAGCAGGTCAAGCTACACGAAACTGTCAAATTTCTCCAAACAATTTTAAACCTTAATATGTTGATTGTTAAGTTCAATATCGAATAAGAAAATCTGACAGTTTGTGGTAACTTAATGTGCTGGCCACTGTACAAAGTACTTAATTGTTTATTTAACTGACTGCCACTGCCACTGCTACTGATGCTGCTGCTAGTGTCTGTGTGTATTCTGTACTGTGTGTGTCGTTTTTTTCCGTATTTTCTGCCTACACCCATGGGAAGAAGGCGTAAGTTTATATGTGTGTGTATGAGTAAACTGACACGCTACGTTAATTTTCCGTCTTATAGACATACAGCCGCCTATTCGAACCCAGGCAGGCACTTTACTTTGTCTATTTAATTTCATCACCACTGCTTTCAAAACGGTTAAGGAAAACATCGTGAGGAAACCGGCATGTCCTACAACCAAACAATTCGAAGACATGTGATATTTACCAACCCATTCTGGGCCTGCGTGGTAGATTACGGCCCTCTCCCTCTCACAGAGAGGAGACCTGTGTCCCAGCAGTGGGATCATTATAGGCTGGTTATGATAGACATACAACTGTCGAAATGAAAATGACAGTTATGATTAAATAATTACTAACACTTTCAGTTAACAATTCGTTTCTCTGACTTTCTCTACCTATTGTAAGTTTTCTACTGTACGAAGATTTTTAGTCTTAATAAGATTATATTATTTTTCCACATGCGACGATGACCATATACATTTTTTTGGTAACTACACTTCCTCGAAAACTGGTTCTTATCGCACTATGATTAAGTTCAACGTGCAATTTATTTCACACGCGTGCGTTTTTTTCATTCACCAACACGAGTGCGGAAATAAAAATTGCCACAGATAACTATACCTATACTTAGTCCAAGTTGGTTCAATGCCTAATAGTCGGCAGTGATTGTTTTTTTTTAAATCTCGGCAAAGAGATATGCGTCTTTACAGCGTTATTATTTTTTGAATATTTAAATGATGTCTATAAATGGAATATCATCAAAAACCATGATTATTACAAAAAAAAAATACGCGTATGAACAAATTAACATTTATTTGTGTTCTAAATTCAAAATTTTTTGAATTTTCTATTTATCATATTAGGTTGTTTAGCGGCTTTATACCTTGGCCTCTCCTTTAACCTCCGAAGGTAAAGCGCGGGAAAAAAAGTAAAGTCTTTTATTTTATTTCTTCAAAAGTGTTATAAAAAACATCGTTTGATACACGTGGACATTTGCTATTGCAGTTCTCGGCTCCATAACACCCTCGTCTACGGCTCGTGTGTGTATTCCGCACTTGTATCAAGATGTACTATTCCACTTAGTTCCCGCCAATAACATAAATTACCATCATGTGATCCAGCACCTTATTTACCACCCACTATCCTCTGCCTGGCCTTTTTCCTAACTCTATGGTTAGGGTCGGCCTCCAGCCCATCCAGATGCAGCTGAATACCAGTGTTTTATATCGAGCGACGGCCTATCTAACCTCTACAACCCAGTCACTCGGTAACACGATAACCCTTGGTAAGACTGGTTGTCATACTTTATTAGGCTTCTGATTACCCGTAACGACTGTCAAAGATCTACGAATGACATCCGGGGCACCGTGTTTTCCGTGTCTCGATATGGAATAGATGGTCTGGTCACCCATCCATGAACCGACCGCGGCAAGCGTAACTTAGCCTTTCGATCGACCCGTGCGGCTCTTATTATTTAGCCACGGGCCCCTCACCTTATTTACCAACCAATAACATAAAAAAATCCTAATAATTTACACCATTACAACAGAACTCGCTTTCACAGGCACGCGATACAACACAACATATTTATTTCGTCATGTCACCCTTGACAAATGAGGGAGCCGACAGCCACGCAGCCGGGTCACTCTTGTTAGAAGCAATTTCGTGTCACAATGTTTTTTTTATTGCCCCGAGCAAGTTGCCCGGCATTGTGTTAATTTTATGTTAGTTGTATGGTGTTTTAGAAGTTCAAATTGGCTGTGAATAATTGACATTTTCAGAGCTGTTCAAGCGAATGAAATTGTTGAATTATGACTTTGGATGGCTATGGAAAGTATTTGTGGAGTTGTTTACGTGATTTTTATCGAATGTTGATATGCGATGCGATGCTTTGCGGTCGTTTTTATTCCGAACCACCTAACCAAACGATTTAAGGCTCCTAAAGAACGGCGCGACGCGACGGTGCGACGCGATTCTGGTAGCACAATTTCCATGAAGCTTTGATAGCAATTGTTCTACTAAAGTCGCGTCGCGCCTGTTTGCCTTTAGACCAAACGATTCCTTTACGTGTACGTATAGTTACCGCCACGTAATTTGGCCAAAGATTTCCGTAGTGGGAAAAGTTCGCGCATGTAAAAATGTATGAAATTGTGCGTGCGCGAACTTCTCCCACGGCAAAATATTTGGCCAACTTACGTACCGGTATTTGTATCCATCAATAAATTATTGGAAACCATTATTAAATGATGTATGCCGGTTTATTTTGTAGGTTGAAACTAAGAGCTCTTTGCTTGCTTTTGGCATAACTGGCGTAATTTGAGTATGATATAGGTACCTGCAACTCTGCCTATACCTTCAAGCATTCCAGGTTGATGTTATGTTGTTTTGACTTGGGTAGGTTGATATAGTGAATATTAGATAAAATATTATGATTCTGGATGGGAATGTTAAGGAGTTATGCTGTTATTTTATTTGCTTTTTTAAATATATGCCTGCATAGTGGACATTGTAAATTAATTTTATGATTTTTATTATTATTATTATTGGAAACTATATGAAATTATTAGGTAGGAATTAGTGACATGTATTTTTGTTTATATTTTGTTTTGTTTTATGTTTTGAACTTTATGAATTTTGTCAATATTAATGTAGGTAGGTAATGAGATTGTGTGGGAAAAAAATATTCTGTGTTTAACTTGTAATTATTCTAATTTATTTGCGTAGGGATCTTTGTAAAATATTAAATGAAATGAAAATGATAAGACAATAACAAAAAAAATGTCTCTAAGTTATTTATTCTTACAAATTAATGATAAAAATAGATTCAATTTCTTAATAGGTAGAAGAAGAAAGTTTCAAAGAAAACTTCAAAAAGCGAAAAATAACACTTCAAAATTATCAATTATTATTAAGCACAACTTTAGGACTCTTATTACCCAAAACAATCTCAGAATCTGTAATAAATCATTTGTGACGCCAACCTAGAAAAGTTAAAAAAGTTTGAGAATGAAGTGTAGGCTTAGCTTAAAAATAAATGAGCCGAGTTTGGTACTTAGAGATTAAGATTATATTGTTAGTTATGTAATCACAAAAGTAGTAACCACTGGGTCGGAGGACCCCGTCAGGCACGAAGTTCCTTACGTGGTACTCGCACGCACATACACTCGTGTAAGTATAATAGAAAGAAACAGAGAGAGAGAGAGAAAGTGTGATTTTAATACACGTTTTTAATACAGAGCTATCTAATATAAACTTTTAGAAGATTTCAGATAGTTTGTAAGTATTGAATTTTCATTTTGACCTCGCTATTGGCTTCAGCACCCTTGAAAACCATGAAAACGACACCCATGTCGATAAATTTGAAAGTTTTCGCAGCTACCTTCATGGATTTTCATTTTGTCCTCACTATTGGCTTCAGCACCCTCGAAAACCATGAAAACAACACCCAGGTCGATAAATTTGAACGTTTTCGCAGCTACCTTCATGGATTTTCATTTTGTCCTCACTATTGGCTTTAGCGCCCTCGAAAACCATGAAAATGACACCCACGATGAAATATTTAAAAAAAATCGCAGTCCTTATTTTGGATCTTCATTTTGACCTCACTATCGGCTCACTAGCACTTTCGAAAATCATGAAAACTGTCCAATACTATACACTACTATACTATACTATGAGAAAGTCACATGGAGAACATGGCATTTTCGTTACGTGATGATTAAAATTTCTTGTTTTTGTTTACTCCTACCGCAATCCGCGTTAAAGAACTTCTTTCCAAAATACATAATAACGATCGCGTCAGACCAAGGAGAAGATGCCTTGGATGGCTTCCCCATGAATTGGTAAGAAAGAGTGCAACGTCGAAAGAATTGGAAGGAATGAGAGGAGGTCTTTGCCCACTTGACGAATGAAAAAGTGTAAGATTTTGTCAAAATGTTACTGTTTTTTTGGTCTAGCTCTCATTCGTCAGGTGTGCAGAGTAGGTACAAAGTGCGATAGGGAGCTTCGTTCCAAACAGTAAAGAGCTGATGGCCTTGAAACAGCTGAACCGACTTTGATAAAACATGTCTAAAAACTACCACTAGAAAACATGCTCTAAAATAAAAAAGCTGCATCCAAATCGGTTCACCTGTTTAAGAGTTACGGTGCCACAGACAGACACACACATAGCGGTCAATCTTATAAGATCCCTTTTTTTGCGTCGGCGGTTAAAAAAACGATAGAAGACTTTAGACATATGCGTATCAACACTAATCAACTATTGGTTGAAATCGATCTACTAGTTTACATGGCCAAATTCAAAACCCTTCCTTTTCGCGTCGCGCCGTGAGAAAAAACAAAAAGAATTTAAGCTGTCCACAACAGTAGCCCGTTCCTTTGACAGCCAATAATTGAATAAAGCCGAACCGTTTGTGTTGGCAGTCACGGAACCCTGCTTTTTGCGTTTAAGTTAGCGGCTTGGCATAGAAAAGCTCCGGGGATTTCAGCCGTCCAATCTGATTTCGTGAAGCGAAAAGTTAAATGGATTAATATGCTATTCCTATTTCACAAATTGACACTGAACTAAAGAAATGATTAGACTCGCATTTGTGAAAAATTCCAAAATATCCTTTAAAAAAATTACCAAGATGTTTTTGTTCTGGTCAATGATTGTGACTGGTTAATATGCATTTGGGTTGTTTTACCTTAGAGTGTAATAAAAGCAACTGCTATTATGTCCTGAAGATACAATACAAGACCAATATTTGAAGGTACTCTTAGTTTGCAAGCAATAAGCAGTGTTCTCCTATCCGCCAAAGTTGGCCAATTCTATACTATTAAAGATGGGCTCACGTTTGTCCACGGTCTCAGCTAAGTTTGACCCCATTACTGCTTAGAGCTATGTACCCGTGACTTGAAGAGTTCCAGGTTGTAGCTATGAGGAAATATATACTTTGGCAAAGCGCCCACTCTACTCCTGTAAAGACTTCTACCACGACCGATTAATGAAGCAGTCATTAGCAGCTTACGCTCATCCAAAGATTTAAAAAAAAATAAAAAATTAAGGAATTGTAAAATTTACCTTTGTGCCTTTTTCATCAAAATGTCCGTCAGATTAAAATAAAATGGTAGTATTGTGCAACGAATATTGAAATCAAAAGAACGGCGATATCGTATTCAGTGTGCGTCGATCAACATAATGGACAACATCCAATTAAGAACATTTTCGTTTTGAATTATTATTGGGTATTTAAATATTGGTGAATGAGGTGAATTGAAATTTAATTTAGATTTTTTGTTGGCTGTTGATGTATTCAGTATGTTAGTTTTAACTTTTTCAGTGATATATGTTTAAGAAGGGTTTGAGGCTCAGAAAGACCAGGCGCACTAGTCAATCTGTCAAAGTTAAGCTACGCTTGCTGAGGACAGTCCATGGTTGGGTGACCATCCATTACATACCCTGCCTCAGAAAGCACGTTAAACTGTTGATCCCGGCTGTAATTTGTAGATCTTTAATACCTAGTTGTTACGGGTCTTCATAATCAGCCTATACTGTTCCCACTGCTAGGACACAGGCCTCCTCTCTTCGAGAGGGAGTGGGCTGTAATCTACCACGCGGGCCCAGTGCGGGTTGGTAGATGTCACATGTCTTCGAATTTTTGGTTCTAGGATATGCCGGTTTCCTCACGATGTTTTCCTTCCCGTTTTGAGAGCAGTGGTGATGAAATTATTTACACAAAGTAAAGCGCCTGCCTGGACTCAAACCCACGACCTACAGGTATTCAGAAGCCCTAAAGTCTGACAACAAGTCTTAGCAAGGTATCCCAGGGATGTTACCCAGTAACTGAGCTGTGGAGGTCCGATAGGCAGTCGCTCCATGTAAAATACTGGTATTCAGCTGCATTCGGTTAGACTGGAAGCTAACTCCAACATAATTGGGTAAAGGGTAGGCAGATGATGATTTGTGAAAGTCGTTTATCAACTTTACAAACAGGGTTGGTAGGTACACTCGCGGACAAAAAATACGGGTCAGCACGAAAAACTATATTACTCTTAGAATAATAGAGCTAGCGGCATAAATGAAACTGTATGTTGTAGATATTTTACTAGTTAATGGAACAAAATCAAATGTTAAAAACATTATTAGTTTAATAGTCAAAATGACATAAAAAAACAAAACATCAATAATTTTTACGTTGAAAAAATAATGGATGGCACCTCACATACACCACAAAAACGAACTTTAGAACAAGATTAATACTTTGTATTGTCTCCACGGGGTCTTCTTACAGGTGCCTGTCGATGGGGCATTCTGTTTATTAAGAGCGGGTAGTAACCAAAATTGCCTATCTTCAATTTGATTTTTCATGAAATTGATAAGACTTAGGTATAAAATAAAAATAATATGAGTAACTACATGATATTTTCAAACTTTTTGTGGAACAGAAACACAAAATGTTAAAATTTCTCGATAAAACAACATCACAAAGTTACCTCTAACTTTCACGTTTTTTCGATTTGTACTTAATATGCTAATGACAAATAGGATAAAAATTAGATGATTATTTTTAGTTTTATTACGACTACAAGCTTTATGCACTTACACTTAAATAAAATAGACATTAATTATAAAGATTCTCACTTGACCACTGTCGATAATTGTGTATTCTTGGGTATAACGATCGATAAAAATTGCAATTGGAAAACACACTTAGATAAAATTCTTACAAAAATTGATCGTTTTATATATGTCTTGAAAAGAATTAGACAAACAGTAAACTGTGATACTGCAATGCTGGCTTACCATGGTTATGTGTCATCTGTACTTAGATACGGCATAATAATATGGGGTAATTCAGTAGATTTTGACAGAGTTTTTAAAGCTCAAAAAAAATGTATTCGAGCAATTTGTGGAGCTCACTTTTTAGACAGCTGTAAGCCACTATTTCAAAAACTTAAAATTCTACCTCTGCCATGTTTATATATTTTTGAAATATGTAGTTTTGTTAAGAAAAACTACAATTTATTTGAAATTAGCACTGACAGGCCAAATAGCCGAACACGGCATAAAGATAGACTTCGGCTGCCACAAATAAAACTAAAATTATTTAAGAAAAATGTATACTGCATGTCGATTATTATTTACAATCATTTACCAAATAGTTTACAAGACTTACCGCTGACAATGTTTAAAAAAATACTTTTCAACCTGTTAATATTTAAAAGATATTATACCATTAAGGACTATTTAGAAGACAAATCAATAGAATCTGAAATTTGTAACTTAGATTAATTGACGTCGCTTATTGTGAAAACATTTGCACGCCATGTTATGGCAGGATATGCTGAAACAAATTTACTATAACACCTTATGTACCATATTCTAGCAAATAAATATTTTTGATTTTTGATTTTTGATTTACGACGTTTTTAGTTCGTAGAAGAAGTTATCTTCCGTCGCACGTTGCGGGAACTTC
Source organism: Griposia aprilina (assembly GCA_916610205.1). Taxonomy (NCBI): domain Eukaryota; kingdom Metazoa; phylum Arthropoda; class Insecta; order Lepidoptera; family Noctuidae; genus Griposia; species Griposia aprilina. Next base: position 17,609,703 of record OU744290.1, on the reverse strand, counting down.
AAGCATATTTTTGTTTCACAAATCAGTCGCCGTCGCTCTGTTGCGACGAGAGGACTGCACTTGAATTTTCGGCTGCTCTGGGATACAATTTATTTGTGTAAATAATATTTTCGTAATTTATCACATTGTAGGAAAGAGACTGTGAAATAGAAAACATGAAAAAACCAATAAAACCACTTCCGAAACGATTATTAAATTCGCTAAGAATTGATAAACTAAATAAATACCGCGGCTAAACTATAAAATAAAAATATTATAATAATTCAATGTTGATATTTGAAAACTCAAGATGACACATTTATTTGAAAGATTTTTGACTGGTATTGTACAAATAGGGCCATTGCTCTACATTTCGGTCGACTTTCTTGCGGAGAAAATTTACAACATAGAGTTCGTGCTGGAGATTTTAGGTCTTATTGCTAGTAACTCAAGATCCAAATTCGTTTACTCCCACTTTCGTTGACAAACCCCGTGTAAGGGTAACCTTAGACGAACTATTTCGACCGACTTTCGACTCGACCAACCCCCGAATCAAGTTGAAACTCGAAATTTAACATATAGGCAGGTTATTTATTGGTGTAATAATATTAGAGGAGTTATAATAAATAAACCGGAAAACTAAAATAGGTAATGGGTTTATAGCGGGAAACAGTACGAAACAGTGTGCACGAGACATGACATTTTTCATACAGATAGTGTTCTCATGACTAGATCCCTTTTTATGGTGGGGATGACTAACGGTTGTGACGGATCACAATGTTTGGGAATGTCAACTTGCTTTTCAAAGCTAAAGTTTCAACAGTTACAAAAGAGGAAAATAATAAACTTTCGACTTTCTTTGGCACGCCAATTATTTTATATACCAATTATTTTGTCGGTAAAGCCGGCTAATGTACTGTTTGTTCCGAAATTGGCCTATTTTTCACAATATTTTTCGGCGAGGACTTTGTTCTACTCGCGCTCCGCGCAGGAAAAGTTTTCACGGTTTTCATGACAGATGCCATTTGACTTTGCACAAAACAGTGCAAAATCCACCATACCAATATAATTTTTTACTTGGTAACACGGTTGCTTATTGACTTTGCATGATCCTGCAAAGCATTATCCACGATATACCATTATATTTTTTTACTTGGTTAACACTGTTTTCCACGAAGTCGTCGTGAGGTCCAATTTGTAGAAGGCCTTTAGTAAAATTTGTTTACATTGGAATTTGAACTTTGTCACGTCAGCATCGAGTTACTAGTTCCAAAACATGATTATGATCTATGATTTTGAATTCAAGCTTAGCGAATAGTATAGGCAAAATAAACAGATGTCTTTCCTACTGAAAAAAATCATTGAAAATAAAGGGACTGGACAATGATCATATTTCGTTTAAATATTGTAACTGAAAAACCATTCGAGGAATAGGGTTGCTGATCACAGCGGTCCAACAAATTTCCTTAGATGGTTACTATTTTTGTTCAATTGATTTGATTTTCTCAAAGTAAAAAAGCGGAAGGTAAGTGATGTGATTACAATAATTCGATTTCGTATCGTCAAAAAAGCAAGTATATCGGTTTGTTTTCATCATCATGTAGGTAGTATCATGAGTATACTTGATGGAAGTGCTTTCCTTTTTAGCGTTCCGTGCCTCAAAAGAAAAATCGTAACGCTTATAGGATAATTTTTTATCCATCTGTCTGACCCCTTTTCTCAGGAATGCGCGGGGGGTATCAAGTAGAAATTGAACTGCCTTACTTTGGAGCTGTAAAAAATCGAGCTTTTAAGACGTTTTCTTAAAATCTTGGCATAAATTGCCATTCATTTCGCATATTTTGACACTCGCAAATAAATTAAAACCCATAAGATACATCCGGTTGACCTAGAATCACGAAATGTGATAAGAAGCAAGGTCTCACAGTACAAATAGCTACAGTTAAATATCTGGAGATCGTTAATTTGTAGTTATATTACATAATGTAGGGGACCATATTTTCTCAATTACAACGTTACGTTTGTCTTTCAATTCGGAATCAAAAATGTATAGGCCGTATCTTGAATTAACATTTAGCCTTTTAATTAATTCAAGTCGGTCTACTCTCCAGTGTAACAACCCACCAGCAACGGTAATAAGTTCAGGGACACAAAATAATATTGAATACTATACCTACTTGTAGGTACACAGCAATCATAGATCATGGTACATTAAATAGAGCGGTTTCATTTGATTATTTTGCTTATACATACTACACACGAGATTTAAATTCAAATGCCTAGATAATTATATGCCGGGCGAAAAGTTTCTGCTGGCGGGAAGGGATTGTGTTTTGTTTTCGTCGTGTTTGATGAGAGGGGTAGGCAAAGACGCGCGGGTGAAAATTGTTTATTTTCTGTCTTACTGCGCCCTCTTAAGTTTCTTATGCGTTGTTGCGGGACATTGGTTAATTCTTCCACTAACGCCATTTTCCAGGTCTCGAAGTGTACCTGGAGCGGGGTTTTGATTATTTACACTCCTCCTAAGCTTGTGCCAAGCGTGTTCAATTGGATTCAGGTCCGAGCTACTCGCAGGCCAGTCCATGCGATTGATACCAACGTCCTGAAAATACTCATTTATAATTTGAGCTGTATGTGGCCTTTTTTTTTTTGGGTGGGAAATATTAAAATGACCTCTCCCGCTCTTGGCGGAGCGGGGGGGCGTGTCAGACTCTTACTGACTAAAACCCACCCGTGTTCCTTCAGTTGCCTGTGCGCCAGGGCCACGATAACTCTTTGGAACAATCCACGACCCCAGCAGGCATCGGCCCTATCGGACCCCGTCAATTATGCTGACATCAACACAACGCGCCGTCGACCCGGGCGTGGTCCTTACCGGACGGCAAACTGCCCATTGCTCGCCGTCCGCAAGCCCGCGCCTACGGTGGCGGAGTCGACTATCGACTCCCGACCCCCAGGGTGTCTCCTCCCACAGCGACTACGGGCGTGAGGGCGCAACGATTGCCTCACCCTCACGCGCTCCACCTCCTCCTTTGCGAGCATTACTGCTTTGCAGAAGGAGGTGACGCTTCCTTGCTTCCTTACCATGGCCTGGACCACGGCCGGCCGGACGCGAGAGATCGCCGCCGCCGATCACTTACGTCTTGTCTAAGGGTCTCCCAAAGTTGATATGTTAGTTCAACTGCCGTGAGGTACCGATTTCGGAGCATGGTCGTAACAATAAATCAATCCTCTCGAGCCGTAGTACATCGTGATCTGCCGGTTCCTAGTCTTCTTATGTTCTGCCCAGTTTCTCGGAAACGCTGGACGATTCGCTCCACTGTACAAAGTGACACGCCTATTGTTCTTGCTGTACTACGCTGACTTCTGCCTTCTTCTAACATAGAGACGATATGTGTACAAATGTACATTCTTCTGGTGTTAGCGACATGATAGTAATTCAATAATGACGGTGAAAGAAGACAATAACCGCATTTTATTATTTTGATTTGACAGACTGAATACAAAAGCGAGAAAACAAGCAAAAGTAAAAACAACCGCGTTTTGAATTTATTAAAAATTCGAGGTTTTTTTAATTGTAACTTTTTTAACTACTTACGTTGTAGATCATTTAAAGTTTTAATATTATACGATATTAAAATTCTCTCTAATATAAAGTTAGTTTCATGCATGTTTCCATTATTAATTTGCAAGTTACAGGGATTATGAAACTCAACCGCGAGAGCATTGTTGAGGTTTTGTTGCGAATCCTGACCACAGTGATCAGAAATCATAGTATGTTGATGTTAAAGATTATTACCCTTCTCCTATATAAAAGTAGACAGTGAAACTGAAATACACTAGATCGCAAAAATTCCAGGTTGCTAATAAAAACCGTGATATCTCCATAAATTATATACCTAGATCGTTAGAATAAATAATGTTTAGTAAGCAGGTTACTAATGCTTGTTCTAATAAAGAGGTTTCATTTGTACAAGTAACAGATTTAAAAACAAAAACGGTTCTTTCAAAAATTTCAAAATTTAAAATTAGGTAAAGAATATTTTTTCTGTTTTTGTTTCAAACCAAGCTATCATTATAAATAGTTCCTTGGATTGATCAGAGTTTTCAGTGGAATATCATCTTGTTAACCTGAAGAATTTACACGGAGTATTACCATGGTACAAGAAGGAAGAAGTCAGCGTAGCACAGCTAGAACAGTAGGAGTATCTTTATCAACGGTCCAAAGAGTACACCAGCGATTTCAAGAGACCGGCATGAACATCAGGAGACCAGGAAATGTCAGGCCAAGATGACAACTACACGAGAAGACTGATTCATCGTGAGCACTATATTAAGAAATCGACATCTCACGGCTGTTCAGGTACGAAACAATCTTCAAGAAATTCACCACAACAATGTGAGCTCTGATACGATTCTGCGATGTCTTAGTGAAGCTAATATAAAGCCTTATAAGGCTTTGACCAGCAAACGGCCCAAAACTGCTCAGAGAACATCGAGTTGCCAGGTTACGGTTTGCTCGAGAACACATCCAATGGACAGATGAAGATTGCTCCTAGATTATGTTTTCCGATGAGTCCAGATTTTGTTTATTTACGCACGATGGGACACTAAGAGTATTTAGACGACCAGGAGAACGGTATCATCAACCGTGTTTAGAAGAAAAGGTGACATTCGGTGGAGGATCAATAATGGTTTGGGCTGGGATGTCTTCAGAGGATCGCACGGAGTTAGTGATCATAGAAAACGGTTCTCTGACTGCTGTCAGACACGTAGAAGAGGTTTTAAATGAGCATGCTGGTCCTTTCTTAGTGAATATGGGTGCAAATTCCATTTTTATGCACGATAATGCGCGACTACATACTGCTCGTTTGGTCAATATGTATATTCAACACGTCGGTATTACCTGCATGGAGTGGCCAGCTTGCAGCCCAGACTTAAATCTCATAGAACATGCATGGGACAAGCTCGAGAGATGCGTGAGACAACGCTCTCCTGGTCCCGTTACCTTACACGAGTTAAGGGATGCGCTAGTGGAAGAATAGGCAAACATAGACCAAAATCGTATTAAAAATTTGATTTACAGCATGCCACATCGTCTTAATGAAGTGATACGGTCTCTTGGAGGAAATAAAGTTATTAAATTGACAATAAATCTTTTATTTTTTAAGATTTACTGCGAAGTGTATTTTTGTTGTCATAAGTTAGAAGCGAAATTTTCTTATTTTTTTGTATTTAATTAAAGTTATATAGTGTACAAAACGTGTTACACATTTTTTTATATATATTAATCAGTCATCTACAATATACTATAGTTTCGCAAATTACTCTTATGAATTTAAGAAACTATCACGCCATTTATTAGCGACCCGGATTTTTTGGCGATCCAGTGTATTTTATAAACTTGAGTATTTTTCCGCACAGTGGACCTATCATAAACTTTTAATCTCATTAAAGTTACGAGCACTTCAGGATTCAGGATTTAAAATTATAATTCTGTGTAAAGTGGAGTCACAGACTGATACTTTATCAGCAGTGCTTAAGTAAAGTTAAAATAAAATTTAAATATTAGATAAAAAAAAACTGATTTTAAAGGCTGTTTTATTTTAGTTAGTAACTTAGTTCTACTTCAAGTCCCGGTTGTTAAGAATTGCAGAGGCATCTACAACGCCACATGCGAGCTACGCGACACACTGATTTCACGCAAAATCCTGCATCGCGCAAGCATAGTTTACCGCGCAACTAACATATATGACGGCGCGCCATTATTTAGTCGATTTATTGTAACACTTTTTAAAAGTTGTAATCGATTATTTTTACTCTGTGGTTTAGAATTTTTTTCTATAGTGGTATTTTTAACTTAGAGCGGGTAACACCGAATGGGGTCGTGAGTGTCATGGCGGCGGTGGCGAGCACATTGTGTTGCGATCGTCACGCGGTGCACACGCACAAATCCATTGGGTTTAAATGCAAGTTTAACAATGATTGTGATTAGACTTAATCAGTGATAATCATTGTAATCATTAAAGTTTATAGTTAAGTCTCGTTGCGATATTTGAAAGTAAATTAAGAACGTTATTTTGCGAGTATTATTTTCCAAACAACTGCACGTACACGCCCATGATGAAGGACCAACAAATGACGGATCAACAGCGACACGTGGTGTCTCAGCCGCTCGAACATCCGTCATATATATACAACATCCCGAAATCAATCGTTGGGCAATTGCCCACCAGACACGACCCCGATCTGAGTGAACATTACACCATTTTCTTTATACCTCCATATAACTGGCGATAAAAGAAAAAAAAAACCTTACAGGTTTTTTTTACCTTCATAATTATCATATGATTTTAATACGGCTTGAAAGAAAAAATAACAAAAAAGTACGACGTCAAAACGACAAACTATTTTGGTTCAATGTCCTGAAGGAAACATGACATACAAATCAGTCCTCTAGAAACATCACAGGAGCTGTTACTGTCATATATGTGCTAGGAACGCATGCATCTTATTTGATAAATGTAACTGCGCATTTAGAGGACAGTTTGGAACTGACAAACTTGGAAACTGCTCTCTTGCGTAATGTTTGATAGATGCTGAGTGAAATTCAATGTATTGATAAAATAAATAAAGAACTAACGTTTTCGTTAGTTTGGTAATAAAGGATTTAGGATTGTTTAATATTCGATCAAAATAATAATAATTTTGTAAGTGAATGTGCTTAGCGACTATCACAATAATGTTGCCACTCAACCCTGGTAACGATATAGAACGATAGAATCTATATAAAAATAGGTTCTGTACCACCGTATAATATTTAAAACTTATTTATTAAAAAAAAATACTTAAGTAAAAAAAAACACGTTTCTTGTACACCCCATTTAATTTTTTACTTTATTTGATTTTTATAATTTTTTTATAGACAGCGGTCATAGATTACACAATCTGTGTAAATTTCAAGTGTCTAGCATTGGTTCAAAAGATACAGCTCTGTGGCAGATGAACAGACGGACGGACGGACGGACAGCGGAGCCTTATTCATAGGGTCCCGTTGTTGGCACCCTTTAGGTACGAAATCTTAAAAAAAAAAAAAAAAGATCATTATTATTGATTTCAACTCACAAATTCAAATTTTGTTTGGTAACAAGATCAATATTTGAGTTTGGGTAGTAATAAAAGCTCCGAAAAAGAATTAAAATATGAGCTTTATATAATAAATTTCCGACAGCTTATCTGCGAATACAAATAAAGAAACGACCGAATAAAATACTGCAAATTCCGAAAAATTCATACAATATTTGCTGACGTAATAATCTACAGGTAGTCATTTTTTATTGTAACTTATCTATTATAAATTTAGAATCAACCTTACACCTAACATACCAAACCTCGGGGTGCCCCTGACGTCGGCCGACTAGGGTTAGGGTTAATAAGCAGGGGTGCATGTTGAAGAGCCTCCTCGTGGCGCACCCTGGGCAACGTCAGCTCCAATTGCCCACCTGCTTTTGGTGGTGGACAATTGGGGCTGGCGGCTAATCTTCAACAAACAGGGAAGGGTCATGGTTCCAATCACCTATCATCCTTGTTGGTCGGTGATGGGAATCGGGCTAGGGGCGAGACGGCCAGTCCATCATTGGGGTAGGCCTGGTGGCCATCTAACATCTACACCCCCTCTGATTGCAGAGGGCAGGTCGTAGGCGTAGATTGGGAGGGGGAGAGGAACACAACCTCTATAAAAAATTAACCCAATCCCAAGGTTGAGCGTGCCGAGGGGATGAATGGCCGGAGGCGATCCGGTCGCTAGCGCTGGGGGGGTTAATAGGGGAGAATAGGGACCACACCCTTCAAAGGAAAACAACAAAAATGAACAAGACAGAGGGAAATAAACTACCCCAGGGCGGTACCGGCTGCTCAGCAGCCGGAGAATCCGCCACGTTCCCTGCGGGAACGTCAAGCCCCCAATCGTATTCTGGGGGGGGGCAACCAATGTCCACCGTTTGCCGATGGCAACAAGAGCCGAGGAGGCTCCTGTCCCTCAGGGGATCAAAGCATGTCCGACCAGCACTCGCGTGGGTGCTCCAAATTTTGGGGCAAACGTCCGCGCGACTGTGATTTGCACCTTGCGGTATCAGCGGGTCTATCCTCAAGTGAGGAAAATCTTCCGGCCGCTAAGGTTGCGAAAGCGAGGAGAGGGAGAGGTCGCGGGACTTCTCTGGGAGCGCCCGCTTTGATGTCGTCGCGCGACTGTCGGGGTCGCTTCAAGCGGCCTGATGCGCCGGGAATTGGCGGAGAGAGTGACCCCGGGGTCTCAACTGAGGAGCCGGGACGGGGCACCGTCTCACTTGTGAGCACGAAGGCAGATGCCTACGCCGCGAAGCGTGCTCAGAGCAGAGCGGTCGCGGCTGACGAGGTCGCCGAAATGGCCCGTCAAGCCCGGGAGCGCCGGTCTGCCCAGGCAGCTAAAGGGGAGAGCTCAACGGCAGACGCTCTCAGCCGCCAGGTGTTGGACGGCGTGGACGTTGTCCTGAAGGTTGCCACCAAATCCGGCAACCTGAAGGGGTCGTTCACGCGCGCCCTTAAAGAGGCGGCAGAGGGAATCAAGGAGGCGGTTGAGCTCCTCCTTAACCGCACGACCTCGGAGGAGGCGGCGAAGTTATGGGAGGAGAACAGCCGTCTCCGATCCGAGCTGGAGGAACTCAAACGGGAGTTTGCCACTCAGAGGAATATCAGGCAGCGGCAGGCAGCTCCCGGGGCTACCGTCACTTGCCTTATCGGACCACGACATTGAGAGGGTGGCAAGGATATGCATGCTGCAGTGTGGGAGCATGGTGAGTGCCCGACTGGAGGACATGGAGTCACGACTCCCCCCAGCCGAAATACTCCGACCCCTCTTGCGGCGGATAAGAGGAGAACGGAGGAGTCCGCCACGATGAGGACTGTAGAGGGGACCAAAAATCCCGTGAAGGGTGCGTCCGCACCCCCTTCCCAAGCAATCTTGCTGCCGGCGCCCACTTCTCCTATCCAAACAACAGTGGGTAAACAGGGCCACCGTAAAGGGAAGGCTGTGGGTGCAGCTTAACCGCCTTCCCAAAAGAGCGCGTTCCCGGCGACCGCGCCTCCCACCCAGGAGGCCTGGACGACGGTGGTGAAGATGGGCCCCAAAAAGAAGAAGGCGGCACAGCAGGCATCCCCCAAGGGACCGGCTCCAGAGGGCACAAGGCCACCCAAGGTCACCCCCCCGCGCTCGGAGGCTGTAGTTATAACGTTGCAGCCCGAAGCTGTAGATAGGGGGGTGACTTATAAGTCGGTCCTAGCGGAGATGCGGCAGAAGCTGAACTTCGGCAATTTTGGCGCCCCGGCTGGCTTCGTTTTTAGAACGGCAGCCACGGGTGCCAGGTGCTTGAGGTGTCGGGTGCTGCAAGGCAGGAGAGGGCGGACGTTCTGGCCACCGAGCTCCGGGAGGTCCTCAAGCCAGAGGACGCCCGGGTATCCAGGCCCACTTTAACGGCTGAATTGCGCGTTGATGGGCTGGACGACTCGGTGACCCCGGAGGAAGTTGTGGCGGCCATCACCCGAAATGGCGGGGGCCGCCCGAGAGTGTGCGGGCGGGCGAAATTCGCAACAGCGCGGCCGGGCTGGGCACGGTTTGGGTGCGGTGTCCGGTAGCGACTGCGAATAAGGTGGTAGACGGTGGACGGCTGCTGGTGGGTTGGGTGTCTGCCAGGGTCAAACTCCTGCCAAGGAGGGCTGTGCAGTGCTATAGGTGCCTGGAAAAGGGGCATGTCCGGGCACAATGCACTGCGCAAACTGATCGCAGTGAATTATGCTTTCGCTGCGGTCAACCCGGCCACAAGGCGGCTCAGTGCTCCGCGGCACCAAACTGCAGTTTTTGTGCAGCTGCAGGAAAGCCCGCGGAGCACAGACTTGGCGGAAAGGCATGCAAGGCACCCAAAGCCAAAAAAAAGAGGACTGGGTTTGTTGGAGGACCTGCGCCCCTCCCGCAGCCTAGCAACCCAATAGCGGACTCCCGGCCCAGGGAAGGAGAAGCTGAGGAAATGGAATGCCACTGATGGCACAATTCCGTTTCCTCCAGGCTAATATCAATCACGCTGCCAGAGCTCAGGATCTATTGCTCCAGAGCATGGCAGAGTGGTTGATCCACGTGGCTGTGGTCACCGAGCCGTATTACGTCCCCCCCCTCGATAACTGGGCAGGGGACCTGGACGGTTTGGTGGCCATCATTGGCGAGACTCTTGTCAGCCCGTCCCGAGGACACGGCTGGGTGGCAGCCTTCGTGGACGGAATTGTCACAATTGGGGCATATTTCTCTCCCAACAAGAGTCTCGCTGACTTTGAGAGGTTCCTTGTCGAGCTAGGTGCCGTCGTGAGCCGGTTCCACCCTCGCCCGGTGGTGTTGCTCGGGGATCTAAACGCCAAGTCTGTGGCGTGGGGATCCCCGATCACCGATCCTAGGGGTGAAGTGTTGGAAGAGTGGGCGGTCGAGACCGGCCTGACCATTCTGAATCAGGGCTGAGTGTACACGTGCGTGCGGCAGCGGGGCGGGTCCATAATGGAGGTTTCGTTCGCTAGCTTCCCTGTTGTGGGCTGTGTACACGACTGGCGAGTTGCCGTAGAAGTGGAGACGCTGTCGGACCATCGATATATTCGATTCGACGTCTCCACCCAGACTACGGGCGGTAGCCATCTGTCGGCCCCGCAAACGGGGGGTCATCGCTGGTCGCTTAAGCGAATTGACAGGGAACTTCTTGAGGAGGCCGCAATAATCCAGGCCTGGGTCCGGGAGTCACAGACGATCGAACCCATCGACGTCGAAGCGGAGGCGCAGTGGTTCCGCGGGGCAATGACGCAAATTTGCGATGCGTCCATGCCCCGTATCCGCACACACCCCACAAGGCGCCAGATGTACTGGTGGTCCGCCAACATCGCGCAATTGCGCGTGACGTGCGTGGAGGTTAGGCGCCAGTACACCAGATACCGGAGGAGACGTCGACGGGTTCCAGAAGAAGAAGCCGCGCTGTATGAGGTGTACCGCGCGGCTAAGGAGACTCTGTGGCTGGCCATCGGCGAGTCAAAGACTCGAGCCAGGGAGGAGATGTTGGCGACCCTAGACGGAGATCCGTGGGGGCGCCCTTATCGTGTGGTCCGAGGTAAACTTCGTGCCTGGGCACCCCCACTCACTGAGAGTCTGCAGCCTCAGCTGCTGGATGAAGTGGTCGCCACCCTCTTCCCTGCTAGAGAAGAGCATAAACCGCCGCCGATGGCTATGCCCACAGCCGCAGAGTTGGATGATGAGAGAGTCGTTAGCGTCCCTGAGGTGACACAGCCGGAGATGAGGACAGCCATAACACGACTCCGGGCCAAAACTGTTGCCCCGGGGCCCGATGGAGTTCCTGGCCGAGCGCTCGTCCTCGCTCTGGAAGAGCTAGAGCCCCAGCTGAAAGCACTCTACACAGCCTGCCTTGAGCAGGGCCGGTTCCCTACCCAGTGGAAAACAGGTCGACTGGTCCTGCTCAGGAACGCGGGGCGCCCAGCGGTCTCGCCGTCCGCATACCGGCCCATAGTACTGCTGGACGAGGTGGGCAAGCTTTTTAAGCGGATAATTGCAGCCCGCCTCGTCGGCCACTTGTACAGAGAAGGGCCGGATCTGGACGACAGTCAGTTCGGGTTTCGAAATGGGCGCTCCACTGTAGACGCCTTTATGCGGGTTAGAGTCCTGGCGGAGGAAGCGGTGTCCCGGGGCGGGGTTATGTTGGCGGTGTCCTTGGACATGTCCAACGCATTCAACACCCTGCCCTGGAGCTGTATTCGGGAGGCACTGTGCTACCATAGGGTGCCCCCGTACCTCCGCCACATCGTTGGGGCTTATTTGGCTGAAAGGTGTGTCACCTATAGAGGACGCGACGGCGTGGGCCAGCGCGACATGTCATGCGGTGTTCCACAGGGCTCGGTCCTGGGCCCGCTCCTGTGGAACATCGGGTACAACTGGGTGCTGAGGGGCGAGCTCCAACCGGGAGTGGACCTGACGTGTTACGCGGATGCCACGCTGGTCACGGCCCGGGGGAGCTCGCACAGGGAGGCAGCGTTGCTGGCGACGGCTGCGGTTGCGCGGGTAGTGGGCCGCATACGGCGCCTGGGCCTGGAGGTGGCCCTCAACAAGTCGGAGGCTGTGGTTTTTCACGGCCCTCGGCGGGCGCCAACGCCGGGATCACACATCGTGCACGCATTGCTGTCGAGTCTACCATGAAGTACCTAGGACTGGTGCTCGACAGCCGGTGGGACTTCGACCCCCACTTTCAGCGACTGGCGCCCAAGTTGATGGGCGCGGCGGGCGCGCTCGCAACGCTGCTTCCCAATCTGGGGGGCCCGAGCACCACCTGTAGGAGGTTATACCTCGGGGTCGTGCGATCCATGGCCCTGTACGGGGCCCCGGTGTGGGCCTCTGACCTGACGGCCGGCAGCATCGCAGTGTTGCGAAAACCACAGAGGGTGACGGCCGTCAGGGCTATCAGGGGGTATCGCACGATCTCCTACGAGGCGGCTTGTGCACTAGCCGGATCTCCGCCTTGGGACCTAGAGGCGAGAGCCCTCGCGTCTCTGTACCGGTGGCGCGAGGAGGTGCGGTCGCGGGCTGGTAGACCGATGCAGCGAGAGATCGAGCTGCGTCGGTCGCAGCTCCGCGAGCTCCTGGTGACGGAGTGGCGGGATAGGCTCTCACGCCCTACCGCCGGTCTCGTCACCATCGAGGCGGTCCGGCCGGTGCTCAACGAATGGCTCGGGAGGAGGCACGGCTCCCTGTCGTTTAGGGTGACTCAGGTGCTCTCGGGGCATGGTTGCTTTGAGAAGTACCTGAGTCGCATAAACAGGGAGCCGGACGCTCAGTGTCATCACTGCGTCAACTGTCCGGAGGACACGGCGTGGCATACGCTGGCAGAGTGTGCCGCATGGGAGGAACCGCGCCGTGCCCTCGTGTCAGTAGTTGGAGCCAACTTGTCACTTCCGGCCGTCGCTTGTTCGATGGTCGGGAGCGCCGAGTCGTGGGATGCGGTGATCTCCTTCTGTGAAACCGTCATTTCCCAGAAGGAGGCTGCGGAAAGGTTGAGAGCGGCCGAGGCCACTCTCCCGATCCGCAGCAGACGTACCGGGCGTCGGCGCAGGGCGGACAACGCCCTCTTCCAGCCCCCATAAACGGGTCCAGAGGGACGGCGGACCTGGGGATGTCCGGCGCCCCTCATATAACAGGACCCGAGGCGGCGGCGCGTAGTGTTCCACGCGCGCCCCTATTCGACGTCGCGGGGGGAGTTTTTCACCTCACTCCCCCCGCGGACTTGAGGAGGCCCGCAGAGGCGGGCCGGCACTAGCCGGGGATCGTGGAGGCGCACAAGTTCCCATGATCCCCGTTGCAAGTGTGGGAAGGGAACACCAGGGTGGTTTTTAGTCAGTAAGAGTCTGACAGACCCCTCCGCCCCCCCAGGACGAAGGACATCCATGAGGATTTTCCACCCCAGAACAAAAAAAAAAAAAAAAGGGTTAATAAGCAGGTCGACGGAGCCCCGCTCCGCGGGGCTCCTATTTCTGTCTAAAGGGTTTAAAGGAACCTAACCAACCGAAACTCGCGGTGCCCCTGACGTCGACCGTTTAGGGTAAGGATTTTCGGGAACATATTATATGTTTTCGGCAACTTAGTAAATTTTTCGGAAGATTTGTGTTTTTTTTTGGAAATTTGGTTTATTTTATTTGAAAGTATAGATTATTTTTCGTAGAATTATAATTTGAATAAGTTCATGTTTGTTCGTTAAATACAACATTTTTGTCGGTTAATTTTGTATTAATTTTTCGGTAATTCATTTTAACACAGCTTAGTTAGAGTATTATAGTCAACCACAGATCGCTGGAAGTTAATTTGTTTTTCGGAAGCTTTATTATTTCCCTTTGAGTTTCATTGATTTTACCTAAATCTAAATGCTCATAACTGCTGTCTGACTATGAATAAATAGTCTATTTACGAAAATCTAGTCCTATTACAACCATACTAAACTTTGTTGGCTAGATCTGGCAATGGGGAACTCTTATTGCTAGTACGTACCTAGACTTAACTTAAAAAAATAAAATAAAAACAACCCTCTTCCAAAAATACACTACAAAGTGCAAAATATCTTTAATTTCAAAAGTCGGTGTGTGTTGGTATTGTATTTTTCATTTTTGTCACCGACTTCCGAAATTAAAGTTATTTTGCACTTTGTAGTGTGTTTTTTGGACGTCGGTTATTTTTTTGTAAGAATGTTTTTTATATTCACTATTTAGTTGTTATACCTACCCTACACAAATTCGTATACCACTACTTCGTATGTAAAGAACAGTGACAGAAAGTTTTATAACATCATAAACATACACAAGTGGAATTAAATACGCATTATTAACTTACGCCAAAGCTACCAAAGCGAAGTTAATAAAATTTTGATCGGACCAACGCGTGAGCTTCCTCTTCCGAATGAATCCCGTAAATCGGCCTAGTAATCACGGAGTAATCGGTGAACATACATTAAATACATACAGATGATAGAACCTCCTCCTTTTTCGAAGTCGGTAAATAAATTACAATCATGACAAAATACACAATTCTTCAAAGCTGTTTCTAACGCATCTCTAAATTCACATCAAAATTTTCTTGTATCGATAAAACTTTCCTAAAGAGCCTTCGTTACGATAAGCATGTTCGTATACGTAATAATGCTATAAGATATAATGGCGCGAGAGGTCTCCGAACGCCATTATAATTTAAAATTCGTTATATATCAATTACACGGCGAACGTCTGCAGTCGTGATCATTACTGCTAGTGATGTCATGCTTAGTATTTTTTGAAGTTGATTGTGCACAAAGGGATATCGACTCATAATAATATTATTTATCTCCATCAAAGTAAATAGGTATGTCCAAATAAATGGGAAAGGAGACTGGGCTTAACCACGTCTAAAGGAAAAAATGTTTTACAAAAAAACTAATTCCCATTTATATCAATTAGGAAATATTGTTAAAAAAAATTGTCCCAATACTCTTTGTTATTGTGGAGAGAAAATTTTGGCACTGGTAAATATCACTTGATAAATATTTAGCGCACTGTAATTACCTACATTGGATCTTCGAGAGAAACTGGCCACTAGCTAGAAGGAATTAAAAATTAACTTCTCATTTTTGTATCTTTCCGCTAGTGAATCCACAAAATCGATTAGTCAGTTTACTCGACTAATAGTCCCGGTGCGGCACATCACTAATTATCATTATCTCGCTCCAGCAGGTTTTAATGACCGCTCGTTCACCGTACAGAAAATGCAACGCATTATGAAATCCCGCCGTCGAGAATCCTATGAAATGCTGGGAAAAGATAGAAAATTATTTTAAAAGGGAATACCATTTTTTGCGGTAAAAAATCATTTCCAACGAGAAAAGTTTTCCTGATGGATTTCGAGGCAGTCATTTATCGGTAGTATCACTAGATATCAGCATTTTTTTTTGCAAAAAGGCACTTGTCCTGATCTGAATGAAATAATACCTGCAAAATACGGAACATCCCGTCTCGCCGAACATCTATACAATACATACATATTAGGTTGGGGAAAAAGTCTTTTCGCATTATAGTATGTATGAACTTGTAATAAAATCTCTTTGGCTATACTATTTGTATCTGGCTGGTTTTGGTATCATTGAAAGTTTAAATTTTAAAGAACATAATTCCAAATTCAAATTAGGAAAATGTGTGATTTTCATATTTTGTTTTTCGTACGGCCAAGATGAGTGAATCTAATGAAGAAATTCGATACATTTTAAAATTTTACTACAAAAAAGGTAAAAATTCATGGGAGCCGCGAAAAAAAATTGCGATGTTTATGGACCTAATGCAGTGTCTGTGAGAGTAGCACAAATTTGGTTTAAGCGTTTTCAATCCGGAAATTTTGATGTCAAAGATGCCCGTCGCTCTGGTCGCCCTATTACGTATAAAATGGATGCCATTTTTGAAAAAGTGGAGCAAGATCGGCATATCAGTAGTTACGACGTAGCTGAAGAACTGGGAATTGACCACAAAACAGTTTTGGCACATTTGAAAAAAACTGGGTACACAAAAAAGCTCGATATTTGGGTACCTCACGAGCTCACTGAAAGAAACCGAATGAACCGTGTACTCATTTGTGATTCTTTATTACGACGTAATGAAACCGAACCATTTTTGAAGAAGCTGATAATTGGTGATGAAAAGTGGATCACGTACGACAAGAATGTGCGAAAAAGGTCGTGGTCAAAGGCCGGTCAGGCTTCACAGACTGTGGCGAAACCCGGGTTATCTCGCAACAAGGTGATGCTGTATGTGTGGTGGGATTGGAAGGGCATTATTCATTATGAGCTGTTACCACCAGGCAGGACCATCGATTCTGAACTCTATTGCAAACAACTGATGAGATAAAAGCAAGAAGGTGAGAGAAAGCGGCCGGAATTAATCAACAGAAGGGGTGTGGTTTTTCATCATGATAACGCTAGACCTCACACATCTTTAGCCACTCAACAAAAATTAAGAGAGTTTGGCTGGGAAGTGTTAATGCATCCGCCGTATAGTCCTGACCTTGCACCTTCAGATTTCCACCTGTTTCGGTCTCTTCAGAATTCTTTAGGCAGTGTCAGGTTAACATCACGAGAGGACTGCCAAAACCACTTGTCGCGGTATTTTGATCAGAAGTCCCAAAATTTCTATAGCAATGGGATCATGTCCATACCTACAAGATGGCAAAAAGTTATCGAACAAAATGGTACCTACATACTTTAGTTAAATGTAAATAAACTATATTAAAAAATGTTTTGAATTTTCTTAAAAAATGCGAAGAAACTTTTTCCCCAACCTATTATATACATACAAATAAAATTGAAGTGTCTGTTTGTAATATCAAAATAACAGCTTTTTACTAAATGCATATGAACTTATAACAAAAAAACTTTTTTTTTTGCTGTCTGTTTGTCTCAGCTAATCTCCTAAATCACTGGACTGATTTTGACGGAACTACCCCTGGCAGATGGCAGATGTTATAAGGAGTAACTTAGGCTACTTTTTGTCCCGGTAGCGCGTTCCCATGGGATAATTTCAGACATCCACGCGGGAGAAACCGCGAGCAAAAGCTAATCGAAAATAAAACTCAAGAATTCGGTACCCAATTTCGGAATTACACTAACTCATTTCAAACCTAATAGGGATGTCCCACAGCAATAGTTCACCCTCTTTTCCGAACTAGATGCACCGATCCGTCGGATCAAACTGTCATCACGTTTTTAGGGTGACGCTCAATTCCAGCGGATTTGGTTTTCTTTGCACAGCTCATTTCAGGTTGTTTTTGTTCGTTCCTCGTTTCAAAATGACAAAAGAGTTACAATATGAATTTCTTCTGTGTTATGAACCTAAATATTATGTTTGAGGGAGATGTTATCCACGCAATCGGTATGGGGTTAGGTCGAAATATGTTTTTGTGGTTATATTTTAGATAGTATATGTATATCCAATAGGCTGTGGATAAGGCTTTCTGGGTAAGTCAATATTTCAAAAGTTATAAATGATTCATAATAATTTTTTGACCATTTTGTCTACGTAGTATAATAGTCCTTCCGACCGTATTTCGGCCAAGGGTGCCAATCTCAACAGAGACTAGCCTTCGGTGTGGGAGATATTATAGTGCACAAGTTTGTGGCAGACACAGGTGCACGGGGTGCACCTGCGCGGTGCGGTTTGTTACGTAGTGAAAAGGGTTCGAATATAGAATTGTGTGGAAAGATGGACATGCCGTATGGCTTTAGAATAAAGGAAGATCAAAGTATAGCGGTATGAGGAACAGGGTGTAAAGTTCACTCATACTATATAGAAAAGGGAGGATCCTCCGACCAGACGGGTGTTGTGTCTGGTGGGCAACTGCCCGACGGTTGATGTCGGGACGTTGTATATATGCTAGTCGCGCGGTAAACTCTGCTTGCGCGATGCAGGATTTGCGTGACGTCAGTATGACGTGTAGCTCGCATATGGCGATGTTGATACCGCTACAAAAGAAACGATGAATCAATTTTGAAAACTGGGAGTGAATACTGATATGATGGCTATTATACTTAGATGTATACAGTGTGGGTCTTCATAATGTGCACATATCGAAATGAGGGAAACTAAGCTTAATCTTATCAACAGAAAAAATATTTAAAAAAAAACGCATAAAAAGGTGGCTCTACCTGCTAAAGTATGGTACGTAGCCGAGTGCAAGGCTTTAACAGTTGATAGGAAATGTTGTGATTGAGTTATAAACATGGTATTTTTTTCTTTTAGAAAGCTGATACGATGGATAATAATTTAAAATAAAAAAGGGTCGGGGCTTTTATTGTGAAATTTAACAATTATCGCAAAAATTGATGAAAAAATATCAGATTTTTGTTTTCAAAAACCCTTAATTCTCAATTGAAAGTGATTTTTTTTTCTTTACTTTATTTTATGAGGACGTCCTGTTACTTCCACTCATTACTCAGTTTGCTTCATCTTGATAGATCGTTTAGTTAAAAAGTTACACCGATTTGTTTACACAGGGGTCACAGCAGCGAACGAGAATTTTAAATGCTATAAATTGTTAGGTTTTTTTTTTTTTTATATTTTTCCCGCCTATAAAATTTAGCTTAGTTTCCTTCATTTCGATATGTGCACATTATGAAGACTCACACTGTATATACAAGAAGAAATCATGCTGCGGTGACCCCAAATAACATCTAATGGGATAGAGACTGCAGAATGACACTGCAAAGATGTCAATTTTTTACTTCTGAAATAGTTTATTGATGATCTCAGCTGTATAGTTTACACTATGTCCTCATTACTTTGTAAAGTGCGGTTGTCAAGTAAGTACCTATCTACAGACAAAGGTTCAATTACGCTCACAAATGGGACAAAGTAAAGTTTAATTATGTTCTACTGTTTGAACACCGCAGGTTACAATTTCGTTGTTAAACAGGTTCGCCCCTAATCACAAGAGACCTAAATACTGTCATCTGTAAACAGGTTTTGCCTCTGAGTAAACCTTATCCCTAAGTTTTCGTGTACACCTTTTAGTAGCTGTCACAGTAATGTCATGTGTCTGATTAGATTAAACATTCTATAGGTATACAAGGACCTTTTGGCATAATCAGCCTATAATGTTCCCACTACTGGGACACAGGCCTTTGCTCGGTAAGAGGGATTACTCGGTGAGGGGTTGGTAGAAGTCACATGTCTTCGATTTTTTTGCTTCTAGGACATGCCGGTTTCCTCACGATGGTTTGCTTTACCGTTTTGAGAGCAGTGGTGATGAAATTAATTTAAATACACAAAGTACAGTGCCTGCCTGGGTTCGAACACGCGGCTGTATGTCTATAAGACGGAAAATTAACGTAGAGTCTCAGTTTACTCATACACGCACAAATAAACTCACGCCTTCTTGCCATGGGTGTAGGAAGAAACTACGGGGAAAAAACCGCACACGCAGTATAGAATACACTCAGACACTAGCAGGAGCAGCCGCAGCATTAACAGTGGCAGTCAGTTTAATAAACAACTAAGTTCCCTGTCTGTACATACAAATTATTTCAATTTACACAAATAAAGAAAGAAAAATAGGTTTATTTGTCACAGAAACACGTACATACAAAAAGATAAATAGTTTTTATATTTATTATCACAAAGTAAACCGCCTGTCTGGGTTCGAACCTACGACCTACAACTCGAAAGTCGAGGCCGTTACCACTAGGCCACCACTGCTCCTCATCTTATGGCGCGTGACCAAATTCAAAAATAAGGCCGCTATCTAAGTTTTCAATACCTTTTACAAAATAATTCCACAAATGCCACAATTGCCAACAGCGTGTTCCTGCCAGTCATGCCGAGCACCAACAGATCCTTTTAGCAGTGTACCTACCATGGACCTAATATACAAACTGGACTGAGCTCTCGTACCAAAAACACGAGCAGAGAGAGATATTGCATACCAAGGCTGTTTATCTCTTTCTAAAAGGGTGACCAAACATTTTTATAACTGACAGGAAAGTTCGTTTTGAATGAAATAATTTGTGTCCGGTTGATACTAAGTGATTTCAAATTATTGTTTTGTAGCGGTATCTACACCGCCACATGCGAGCTACACGTCACACTGACGTCACGCAAATCCTGCATTGCGCAAGCAGAGTTTACCGCGCGACTAGCACTATATCTTCCCGAAATCAACCGTCGGACAGTTGCCGACCAGACACAACACCCGTCTGGTCGGAGGATCCTTCCTTTTCTATGGAGGTATGAGTGAGCTTTACACCCTGTTCCTCATACCTCTATAGTTTGTAACTTACTTAACTTCATTTCAATATTTTTGTATTAAATTATTAATTCACTATATGATGTTCAAATTATGAAATAATAATTTATGAAAAAAAATAAAAATAACCTTTAAAAACTATACATATCGGAAAAGACTTTTTCTCGAAAGCTGATTATTTGAAACTGACATTGTTGTATACTATATATATAGTCCTCCTTATCGATTTCGATTACGGCGACCCTTTGAAATTATTATTTCCTAACGTGTGCCTGTTGTATACTATGTCAGTGTTGAATCGTGCATGTACCCATGTTTTGAAAAAGAAGTTATGATACCTAGACTACAATATTGTTGAGGAGACACATGTCTTGTGTCAAATCATCAAATATAATCACGTATACATGGTTTATGATGAAGTAGGCAAGCTATTTAAACGAAGCAAAGGGAAATAAAACTAAGTGTGTGTGACAAACATTTTTTCAAACTCGAAGTATTTATTTCAAATAAGTAAACCAATTACCAATAAACCAATATAAAAATCTGCCGGCTTGAAATGAAGGCTGCACAAAACAGTTTTTTTGGTAATTGTTTGTGATTCGGGAATTACATCCAACCATTTTTGCTTCATTTATCCTTTTGATGGAAAGCTGTAACCAACATAAAAATAATGTTATTTCAATCATGCGATACATAGGTGCAAATTGTATTTATTATACGCATTATATTAATAGTTTTAATCAGAAATACACTAAAGCGTTGGTTTCTTCCGTCTACAAAACTTCTAGAGCATGGTCATACTACTTATTGTTATTAAGCAAAATCTTTGTAATTCCTTACCAATAAATGAAATGCCACAACCAGCATACGATTCACTTTTACATGTCTTGATACAACACTTTTTCACCATTTCCACCACAAAAATAAAAATAAAACCGTAGCTAAAAGTTTCAATGCGATGCATCTTCACAAAATAACAGAAAAAGTCATTTGCATGTCAGATTTTAGTTACAAGAGTAATTTTATGATAACTACCAAACGATTATTATTTTGATTATTTTATTTAAATTAAATTGTTTACTACTATTTACAGATTGTAAATCTTTATATAAAATTATTTAAAACTAATCTAAAAGCTAAAAATATTTATACGTAACTTATTTTACTTGCAGTTGGTGAAATATTTTCTACCATCTATAACATTTTTATTTTCTAACAATTGAGAAAAAGGGACAAACAGTCTCGGCTTTGACTATCTCTCTCGGCTCCTTTTGCCTCGGCTAAGATACTCGTAGCCTAACAAAAGTAAACCTAAATGTATGTAACAGTTGTGGTTCATATTTGTATGATACGATTTTTGGAGAGCTCAGTCCGGTTTGTATATTAGGTCCATGGTACCTACCAATCCTCCCTTCGGCCTTATGGCCTCTTTTCTGTTGGTATTTTCATTTTACTTTTTTATTTTTATGAGTGTGTTTAGTTTAGTTTTTGATAAGATCCTGTGCGAGCCCCAATAAATACTTTTTCTTTCTTTCAATCTTGAGACAGTAGGCACGTTGGCGGTAATACTTTGACTTTAACACGTTCACTGCGGCAAGCTTCTGACAGAGTTTGCTCGTCCGTGCGTAACGGCCGCTGTATATACCGCACTAGAGTTTCCTGATATGTGTAACGGCTGTATATTTCCCGTATCAACTTTTGACACCCTGTTTTTGATAGACACCGAATTTGGACATGGTTCTTTCTAGAACACGTGGACAATTATATTCTTTTATATCAGTTAGAAGTTGCCCGAAAATCCCTCAAGCAACTTATTAGATATGAGCGAAAATATGGACCCCTAAAAATACGGGGAAAATACAACCCGTGCGCACACTTTGATTTCCACTTTATGGAGTTGTTTGTGGGCAGTAGTGATGGGCCAACCAACCTCTCATAACCGGAATAAACAATATTTACAAAGAAAGAAAATATATTTATTTGTTTGCATAATAATATATAATTATGTTAGAAAGTGTTTTTTCCTTCTTTGCAAGAAACTCCTATACATCACGCTGTATTTTGATGCGACACTCGCCATTATTTATAAATAATATAAATAAAGATGTAGAATGCGATAGCATTAAAATAAATTATACATATTTTGGAGTTTTAAGAAAATAATACACTGAGTCGGCAAAATATTCTTCATATAAATTAAAACAAAACCAATATAAATTATTTTCTCCCTATTGGGAGAAAATAATTTACCTAGTTTAAATAAGCTAAACAAAAATAACTGTCTCCTCTAACGGTTATTGCGCGAGTAAAACTACATGACGTCATTTCTTGACTGTAAATTGTATCGCGAAGGCTACACCCGCACCACATTTGCGTAACACAGTTTCTTTCACAATCCGAAGGATTTTGAAGGAAATTCATAATCCATGGCTTCATATGTTTGAAAAATGTGTCTGCTCGCCAACGTAAATAACGCAATGAATGTTGTCGAAATGTCAAAATGAATGACATTGCAAATTTGCAATTGTTAGTATGTTATGCAATTACCCCTACCCTATCGAGTCAAAATTACAGCGAATCTTTTCAAGGCTCAGACAACGAGCGGATTTTTGTTTCGTTTATTTTGAATTTTAATAAAAGAACCACGTTCGTAGGCACAAGTTCAAGAATAATAACTCTTTTTACTACCAATAAACTATAAAAAATCTTACAAGCAATATAGTTTACAAAGAAAATAAAACGTACATAAAAAATGTTAATAACAAAAAGAAGAAAGAATTCTACAAACGTTTTGTTTGTATTGTGTGTAAAGAAATGAAGATCAAAATATTACGTATTGCTCAGAGTGCTGTATTTTTTGTTGTGGTAAAAGAATTTGTACCTATTTATTAGATTTAATACCTATACTCGAAAGGTTTAGGTAGTTAAATAAAGGTAAACAACAAAAACCACGTGACTCATCGATGCTAAACCTTTTATTTCTAATGTTAAAATCATATTATTTTTGGTCATATAATAATATGTTCTATTCTGAATCTGAATCTGAGGAACTATCTGTCACATCAATAATAAAGCGTTCAGTGGTATCATCAATTATTTTGTCTAATTTAAACATTTTCTGTTCTTCTTTTATTACATGACCCTCGCAATTTTTCCAATTATCAGCAGTCACATTAGCTAAAGCCTCTGGCAAAAAATGTTTTAGGTCAGACATTTTAAAAGTTTTATTTTTCTCGGCTAAATACCCCTTAACTTGAGCCCATGTCTTGAAACTATGTCTGTTTTCAACGGACAACACTCTTTGGGCCATGTTTCTTCTACATACTTATTTAAACACATTTATCAATGTGTGTTTCTCAGGGTTTAAAGAGGTCCTGTTTTGAAGCGTTTTTTCGTCGTTGATGGAAATGAGAGTACGGAGTTGGTCTGGCTAGTACCAGGCTCGGGTTCACTCATTTTTCAACCATACGAATTTAAAAACCAATAACGATAAATAACAAAAACTTACAATAACTAAATAACAAAAACAAAACAAAGAAACAAGCTATATTAACAAAATCGAAACGCACGCGCAACATCGCAAATGTCGAGAGTGCTATCAAAAGCGTCTGGTTAACCGACTAAACGTAATACCTGCTACTTCAGTTGTCATACTACGTCCCAGGTGTACTCTTCAATTTAGTAACGTTTTATTCATTGTATTTATAAAAGGTTTACGGAACCTGTCTTTTTGGGCTCTTTACAATAGACAGATTACAAAATATTATTATATTTTATAAATCACAACAAAAAAATTGTGCTCAAGCAATTACATCTACGAACAGTAGTTTACAAATAAATGATAAAGTTTAACATACATTAAGACGGTACCCCGACTAAAACCTTACCATAGTGCGTTATTCAGAGGCTAATAAGTCATTCACTATGGGTAATATATATATACGATGTAATATATACGACATATATATAATATATTAATGGCGGTTAATATTAATTTTATTTAAAAAAAAAACGAACAAAACGAATAAACTTTTATCAATTTAAACCAAATACAATTTTAAACTTAAAAAATAAACTTCTTGATTTAAATAATGATTTTATAACAATATTACGAAAAGATTGTTATCACGACGGCTGCTTGAGACGGAGTGAGGGGCGAGTACTGGCTGCACCCTCCTTTTATAGATGCCACCGCACGGTAGTTTTAAAATAACGTTTATACGCTAATACGGCCTCTCCTGACGTGTGGTTGAGCTCAGCCACATTGTCCAGGTGATGGTCCTTGTTCGCTGCAGTCACGATCTTCGGCAAGTGGACTCGGGCAACGCGAAGGGCTCATGTCTTCAATGGCTGCATCAGTAATTGATGGACCCTGGTGTGTGTCTGCATCTCCACGACTTGAGTGGTCTTCACAGCTAGTTGCACTGGTAGACGGTGCTGCGAGACTATCCTCTTCAGCTAAAAATGAGAGAATAGCACTTCTTAGTAATATTCTTATTACTTAATCAAAACCGATGTCTGTTGTAATAAAATACAACACATCTAGACGGAGGCACCCAGTTAGCACGTCTCGGCAGAGCTATCGCTCAATGCCCTTATAAATAACCTGAGACGGAGGCACCCAGTTAGCACGTCTCGGCAGAGCCATCGCTCAATGCCCTTACAACCATTATGCACATAAAGTAAACAGACGGAGGCACCCAGTTAGCACGTCTCGGCAGAGCCATCGCTCAATGCCCTTACAACCATTATGCACATAAAGTAAACAGACGGAGGCACCCAGTTAGCACGTCTCGGCAGAGCCATCGCTCAATGCCCTTATAACCATTATGCACATAAAGTAAACAGACGGAGGCACCCAGTTAGCACGTCTCGGCAGAGCCATCGCTCAATGCCCTTACAACCATTATGCACATAAAGTAAACAGACGGAGGCACCCAGTTAGCACGTCTCGGCAGAGCCATCGCTCAATGCCCTTATAACCATTATGCACATAAAGTAAACAGACGGAGGCACCCAGTTAGCACGTCTCGGCAGAGCCATCGCTCAATGCCCTTATATACAATCACTATGCAACTCTTAGATAGAAAAGTAAATACCAAAATCGACTTACTATCAAAGAACGTGGCGCACGACTCGGGGGTCCACTCTCCTCGCCAAGCAACCATGTGTTCGGCGGCAGCCTGAGTGACTTTACCATATGAACCACTTAACAACTGTAGCTCGTATCGATCGTGGGGAAGGGTTTTCACCACACGATATGGCCCTCGCATTCCCGAGTCCAGCTTGCCTGTAACTTGAGAAGTTTTTACAACAAACACATTATCATTTAGGTTGAACGTACGCTTGACCTTCCGATTCCTATTAACGTATTCATCTTGTTTAAGTCTATTCTGGTCAAGTAGTTCGCTAGCACGCTGTCTTTGTAACTCTCTTAACCCCTCGCGATTCGGTCGCACGTCATCAACAGCGACATCGCGAACAAGTGATCTTATGACTGGCGTGACTGCTTCAACACCAATAAGCAACTGTAAAGGTGAGATCCGAGTGGTCTTGTGTTTAGTGCAGTTGATAACAAGCTGCATTTTCCACAAAGAATCTGACCATTCACTCTCTGGTTTAGATGCCTCTATGCGTAACATATTGAGCAAAGTACGACAGTAGCGTTCGACCTGACCGTTTTCACTATGCATCTCAGGTGTTACAAAATGAATTGCGCTACCCATTTCAGAAACCCAACCCTGAAAACTAGCACTCTCAAACATTCGTCCTCTATCACACACGATAAGTTTGGGAGTGCCAAATAGGGAAACAGCGTTTGAAAACATTTGTTTTAATTCGTTGGAATCTTGCCTTTTTATCGCATAAAACAAACAATACTTAGAGTAGGCATCTACAATAAGAAGTACATACTTTTTCTCATTTGAAATAGGTAGTGGACCTAATACGTCCATGTGCACCGTATTAAATGGGGTATCTGGCTTATGCCATGATGAAATCGGATAATGAGGAGCCCTAGGAACTTTCTTGGATGAAAGGCAAATCAAACAATGACCTACGTATTTCCTTACAAAGGCATAGAGCCCTGGGAACCAAAAATGACGCAGAATTAGGTCAATGGTCTTATCCGCACATATATGTGCATGCTGGTCATGGAAAACTCTTAGGAGACTTAATCGGTGTCCTTTGGGAATAAAGCATAGTAGCTTTGGGTCCTGGCCCGTAGGGGTGTATTTATAATACAGCAGATCGTTACGAACAACATACCGCGAAGAGTCTAGTTCGTTATTGTTGACTCTGTCAATCAACGTACGGGTTTCCTCATCCGCAGATTGAGCAATCTGTGCCCAGTTCTTCGGCCTAGTTATTTGAAGGACATCAACAGGATTTCGACTTAGGTAATCGGCGTGCTGCATCATAACGCCCTTTCTATATTCTATCGTAAAGTTGAAATCCTGCATGTATATCCACCAACGCGCGACACGTGGTAAAAGATCTTTTTTTCGTTCCGTTAGTTTAAGCGCGTTACAGTCCGTCACAATTTTAAACGTAATACCCAACAAATAGTGGCGAAAGTGTTGTAGAGCTTTAATAATCGCGAGCGTCTCAAGCTCATAAGAATGGTATCGTGGTTCGGCGCCTTGCGTAGTTTTACTAAAATACGCCACTACTCGGCGTTTACCATTTTCATGCACCTGAATAAGAACCGCGCCGTAACCAATAGAACTCGCGTCCGTATGCAACTCGGTTGGTAATAACGGGTCAAAAATAGCAAGCACAGGTTCACTTGTAAGACAACGCACTAGGTATTTACGCGAGTTTTCTTGTTCTTCGCCCCAGTGAAATTTAACGTTACTCCGTGTTAAACAAGCAATGGGCGCCGTCTTAGATGCATAGCCGGGTATGTAGCGGCGAAAATACCCTGCCAAACCGAGTAGCTGGCGAACCTGTTTTACGTTTGTGGGCACAGGGGAGTCAATTAAAACCTTAATTTTTTGTTCGCTCGGTCTAACCTGACCCTCAGAGATAGTTCGACCTAGGTACTCAACCTCTGTAGCCACAAATGTACTTTTCTTTAAGTTAATAGAAAACCCCGCAGACGTAAGTGTTTGTAATACCTCGCGTACGTTCTCGATTGCTTCATCGATAGAAGACGCCATCAATAATACGTCATCAATAAATATGAGGGCTTTACCGGACTCTATTAGTGATTTAAGCGTATTCGTGATTATTCGTTGATATACGACTGGCGCGTTCGCGAGACCAAACGGCATTTTTAAATATTCGTAGTGACCTTCGGGGGTCACGAAAGCGGTCTTCGCTACAGAGTCGCTGTCCAACCTAATTTGGTAGAAGCCTGTCGCCATGTCTAAACAGCTGAAGAACTTGCTCTTACCAAGGCGATCAATATGATCTTCTATCAAGGGTAGTGGATAGCGATCTTTCACGGTAACCGCGTTCAACGCGCGGTAATCAACGCACATGCGATCTTTTCCGTCTTTTTTCTTGACAAGAATAATCGGACTTGCGTATGGAGAGTTGGACTCGCGTATTATTTTCTTGTCTAGCAAGTCTTTTACGATATCACGCACTTTAAATTTTTCGTCGATTGAAAGCCTGTATGGCCTATAACAAATCGGTGTCTCACTCGTCAACTCAATGCGCATATTACCAGTCGTGACTGTTGTTAAGGCAGTCCCAATAATAAAAAAATCCTTAAACTGATTTACGACTGACATTAATTTTTCACGATCGCTACCTTCAAGCGGCGTGTTAACCGAAAATTCTTCATTTGAGTTGATGAGCAACACATTTTGACCAACAGAACTAGGAATTCGAGTTATACGTTGTTCATTGTTTGCACGAATATACGTTACCCCCTCGCGGTTCAAAACATCCGTACCTATTAGTACTGGCACGTTTAGGCATTTTAAGGGAACGACAAAAAGATCCACCTCTAATGAGATATCGCAAAATTCTATAACTAATGTTACGCGGCTATTACATTCAATATTTTGATCACCTATTCCACGTAATACTTGATATGTGGGTAGTCGGGTACACTTAAAATATTTTAGCACCGATTCTGAAATAAGTGAAACCCGCGATCCGCTGTCTATGAGTACGTCGGTAGGTATACCTTGTATAACGGCCGTTGTGACGTCACTGTCTGTTGATGCGCC
This sequence comes from Griposia aprilina, assembly GCA_916610205.1. Taxonomy (NCBI): domain Eukaryota; kingdom Metazoa; phylum Arthropoda; class Insecta; order Lepidoptera; family Noctuidae; genus Griposia; species Griposia aprilina. Next base: position 17,581,173 of record OU744290.1, on the reverse strand, counting down.
TTTCAACTCGAAACAAAAATTAACGTTGTTTTTATTACGCGTTTCAGATCTTTGTTTAGCAAAACAGACAGAGGCGTCATGGCCTGGCTTTTTACAAAATGAACACGGCCCTTTAGGTTTTGTTTCAGTTGATTCATCGGATTTAACAGTTTTAGATTGTTTAGGGCACGCGCGCTGCAAGTGACCCACACTACCGCAAGAGAAACACGTTATTTCGCGATTTATATTATTATGTGGACGTTTTCGAGAGTTTCGGTCAAACTGTTTACTTTGGGAATATTTCACAGAGGTTACAGATGAGTTGGGTTTCGGTTTGGTATAAATAGAAAAGAATTCAACAAGATCTTTGGTCGTTAAATGAGCGTTAGTCGCAGCGGCACGTATTTGTGCGTCAGTTACACCACGTATGATGATCGCGACCGTTAAATCATCGCTTAACCCTCTAACAATATTTAATCTCAATATGGAGCGCCTAGCGTATTCTGCATACGTGGAAAACTTGTCAGAATTAGTACTCATGACGTCAAACAAGATATTTGCAACATCAATTCTTCGTGAGCAAAGCGGCTTAAATTCGATCTTAAAGTTAGACCAGGTACGGTCGTTTGTGACCCAGTCGTTTAACCAACTACGAGCATCTCCCTTCAGGCAGTTAGCAATCCGGGATAAACACTCGTTGTCGTCCCATCCATTAATGTAACGTGCCCTTTCAACCTCTTCACACCAGGAATCGATATCATGTATGCTGGGATCGAAGTTTGAAATATAATAATGGTTCGATCTGACCTTGGTTAACGCACTCAATGCTCCAATGAGGCGATCTGTAGCATCCAGTGACGTCGAAGTACTAGCAAGCGATTCTCCAACGATGCTGGTGTTTGACTCAGGCACCGCTGATTGTGGCTCCTGTGGCGAGGACGCGATGATCTGCCCAGGCGCCACAATGGCACGTGCTTCCGGAGCCGTTGGCACCGACACGGTGCTAGTTGCGGGTAGGCCGGTGTTTTCTAGCGCGGTCAGGCGCGCCAGAATAGCTCCAAGGGTTTCTTGGAGTTCGGGTGTATCACTATTTTGATCGCGCCTATTTCTACCTCTATTACGAGTGGTAGCTCTTTCGGACATGATTCAAAAGCTTTTCGCACGACACAGCAAATAAGATAGGCAATGGAGCCTATCCCACTTCTGATAATGGCGGTTAATATTAATTTTATTTAAAAAAAAAACGAACAAAACGAATAAACTTTTATCAATTTAAACCAAATACAATTTTAAACTTAAAAAATAAACTTCTTGATTTAAATAATGATTTTATAACAATATTACGAAAAGATTGTTATCACGACGGCTGCTTGAGACGGAGTGAGGGGCGAGTACTGGCTGCACCCTCCTTTTATAGATGCCACCGCACGGTAGTTTTAAAATAACGTTTATACGCTAATAATATATATATAATATAATCTAAAAGCACATTATTAATGTTCGTTATCCTATCATCACATTGCTCGTTCTTACTTGTTTTTATGTGTTGTAAATACATTTAAAATCTCCTTAAAAAAAAGTGACTAAAATGATTGATTGCATGCATCTTTTCTTAAAGGTGACGTTCTAATAATTTAAGGATTACACTAATGGATACATAGTTTAAAAATCTAAATAATTGTCGTTTTATTTTATTTCAAAAGCTCACTTGTCTTTTATTATTAAAATTATTCCACAATGTTTGAGAATTATAATTATGATAAATGGGCGTGCGCAGGGAGCGGAACAGTGCGAGACTCAGCGACGGAACAGAGAAGGACCGAACGCTCAAGGTCGTTTGGTCATTTCATACAGCTGTCAAAGAATTACACATGTGATTTGAATATACGGACAGATTAAGTTGGTTGGCAATTTGCTAAGTAATTTATTTTTCTGAGTTTCCCTATAGCACAGGTTGTTATATACACAGCTGTCGTATTATTTCGACAGTTTATTTGAAATACAAGCTAAAACAATCTTCACAAACGATAGCTTTCTCATATAAGGCATGATTGTACCATTTTCTGCCAAGTTTCCCAAGGAGCTACCTATACTGATTGCATTAAATATGTAAACTCCTAAACGGGTTTTTCCTTCATTCTGTATTTTTCTGCGATATCACAAAAGTCGCCGTATACGTACGTAACTACGTAGGTCTTTCTTTGCTCCTGATACATAAAGATGCAAGGAAATCTTATGTCCTGCTCATTATCTATAAGAGATGCTTCAAAATATGAATAAAGGCAGCTAAATCTAACACTTGCATCAACGCCATCGGAAATATTTTCATGTCCTTTTTGTTTATTCATTTAATACTTTAAGTAAACAAATATACAGAAGCGGACTTCATGCCATAGGTGTTTTCTATCAATCAATCTTTGGTCGGCGAAGAGACAAACTAGAAGGTGGGATTACGAAAATTGAGGAATATTATATTTATTCAAATATATATTCCTCAATTTCACATATACCTATTACAAACTATAAATATAATACATAGAGATATATACGTTTCATGTGCTTAAATGCTACTTGAAAAGCTGCTAAATTATTTCTCGACGTTAGGTTTCAGCTGAACTCAACTCTCCTTTGACTTTGAAAAATACCGAAACAAGCCTTAAATTAAGCATTTCCTTAGCCACAAACTATAAGGGTTTACTCAGAAACAAATTAAAGTTAAGGCGGAAGCGTCAGGGTAGCCCGCGAAATTCAAATGTTTTTACGATTTTTACAATGTGCAGGTCCGGTATCAGGTTGTATGTTGATCTTAATATGATTCGCGGCCGTAACAAATATTTATTTATATAATTATAATCATGAAAATCATAAATACATCTCTCTAAGTTCATATTACCCTATTGAGTGACTATTCCATGAACTCATGACATTTGAGGCCAATTGTAGCTTAAGTCGTTGTATTGCTGATTCTAATGGTTATAATTATGTAATGCCATATTTTTACGGCCGCGAATCATATTTTAATCAAAATACAACCTGACACAGACCTGCAAATTGCAAAAAACGTAAGAAAATTTGAATTCCGCGGGCTACCTTAGCGTATCTCCCTTAAATACTTTTGCTTTCAGATTGGCATGCAGACTTCTAACGTGGATGCAAAAAACAGTAGCATTATGTATTTTGATGAAATGGACACCGTGATGATAAGGTACAGTCAAGGAATGAAAACATCAAGCTCGTTTGGGTCAGTTTAAACTTACGCCGTGTATAATTGTAACATGGAATTAGTATGTACTATTAGTACAGTACGTACCATCACGCCTTGTTTCCCCGAAGAGGTGGGCAGAGGTGTACCTATAGTAAACCCACATTTCGCCAGTAATGTTTAAGTCCCATGTAATAGGGGGCGAGCCTATTGCCATCAACCGGGCAAAAATCCAAACTCCGGGCTGCTACTGAGAAAATTCCAGATAGAAAATCCAATAACACTTTACCCGACCTGGGAATCGAACCCAGGACCCCGTGCTATGGCGTAGCGCTTGCAACCACTAGACCTTCGAGGCAGTAGTTATCAAACTAGCTACGTATAGCGCTACAACGTTATTTATTTTGGCGCGTAGTCTAAATTGGAACTAATGCCGCCATTTTGTTTTTTGAATACCTACTTATATTTCAAGTGACATGTCATAAAACTATTTACCAAGAGCGCTCCTCTGCCAATGTCATTCGAGCGCCAAAATATCCTTGTAGCAGTGTAGCATACTAATTCCATGCAGTGTACTGACAAATTTATTTTTGGAATGCAAATGGTAGTTCGAAAAAGTGGTATTACAATGTAGGTACTCTGTAATGAGGTAATGTGAGCTCCTTGTAAAAATATGTTATTTAGAGTACAACCATACCAACATTATATTGCTGACGCCAAACCGCATAGCTGAGTTTTGGTTCCAAGTACGCCGGTTAATTGCAGGAACACGAAACACGCAGAATTAAATATGCATTAATTCCCCACAATATGCATGAACACCCACGTTTGTGTGTAAGTGCCAAGCGTTTAACATAGCGCGCACCGGATTGGCAATTAAAACTTTTTAATATTTGCAATTTTTTTAACGTCCTCAAAGCAAACTACCGACTAACTTTTAATTTAATCTGCCTGAGTTTGACACGTTTCGTAATAAAAATATATCATACGTAAAAATGGACCATCATTGTCATTCATTTTAAAAATAAATGACTGGCTAAAACACTTTGTTTTACAATATTTAAGAACTGCAACTTCTATCAGTGTGTTTTGGAAAATTAAAGGAAATGTAGAACTTTTTCTGGTCCAGCTAGTAATTCATCTTAAAGCTTATTCAAGTACTGATAGACTTTAGCTATTCCTGATGGGGACCAAAAAACACAGAAATGTGTATTGTAGCTGCTAGTGTTAGTGTTCATAGTTAACCTTTAGTTTTATTCACTAGGCTAATTATTTTACGATCAGACTTGGACACCAATATAACTAACGGACGAGATTTCTGCCACCGCTAATTTTATGAAACGAATGTTGGTATGTCATTTATTATAAGCTGAATTGTTCACGACCGAACAGTTCTGTATCAAAATTATTTTTGTGCCATTCACCCTTGTGATTTTTTTTCAAAGTACCAAATTCTTTGTACAGATTTATATTGCTCACTGTTTAATACGGTTCAAATTCTCCAACTCGGTCGCGTAGAAAAAAGGAAAATCAAGTTAATTCTCCAATTGTACTCAGTAAATGCGGAATCAAGTCAAATGTTCCATGTCATTTGTGATTTCGTTACTCCCAAAGGAATCCGCGGAAACCCTGATTTATTCATTCCCCGTATCGTATGCATTTCGGTTTATATTTTAAAGACACATGATTGGTTTATGTATAAGTAAATGTTGATTGATGAGAAGCGTAATCATCTGTAGTAAGCATATTAAATAAGGGAGGATTTCGTTAAGGGAGGTTGTGAATGTTGTACTCAGTTGCAAAATGCTATGGATTTACCAGTAACGATAACTAAAATAATTCATATTTATGTAGCTTATATCAGAAAGGTGTGGTCAAATTTAAGGGTGTGGTACTGATCATCAAACTGAACAATTTTCTCAATGGGACCAACATCGTAAACTCGTTTTTCAGTTTGATGGTACTACATCCTTAAAATAGACCATATTTTTTTGATACATGCTGTAGATATAATTACATAGCGATCGGTTAGCATCCTCGCAGTCTTATTAATTTCCAATAACCTGTTAGACTATAAAGGCGGTTTACCTACATGTACGCTGACCGATCGAGGAATCTTATAATTTAGTCAACTTCATCTGACTGTCCGTTTGTCATTTAGTTTTCTATAATTTATTGTTGTAAGAGTAACAGGCCTTTTTTTCCGTGTCAATGTGTTCTGATCCAATGTTTTTTTTTTTGCTACAGTTCCAGAACAGCAGATTTGGTGTACCTCCTGGAAACTTTTGTGATGCTGATGAAAGGCAAGAGACCCGTGAGGAGATACTTTGATTCCTACTCCACACCCTTCCATGGATTCCAGAAGATAGTGTCCAATGGCACACCTGTTTTCAGGGAGGAACATGCCTTTTAGTTCGTCTTTACATTAAAACTTGACTTAGTTTTTTTTCCATGATTTGATTTCATTTATTTATTTTACATTTGTATTGAAGGAAATTTTAGGTGAATGGAATTTCGTAGTCAAGACAAGTAGGTAATTTTGTCTATGGAATGATTTTTTGTTTATTTTTAACCGACTTCACAAAAAGGAGGAGGTTCTCAATTCGTCTGTATGTTTTTTTTTTTTTTTTTATGTGTGTTAGCTCATAACTTTTTTCTGGTTGAACCGATTTGGATGATTCTTTTTGTATTTGGTAGCTGGTGCTTCACATGTGGTCCCATTTAAATTTGATCAAGGTCTGAGTAGTAGTTTTTGAGTTATCCTTAATACTCCATATTTTTGCCACTTAGTTTATATGGATGATGTGCTAATAATTTCCTGTCACTGTTATTTACACACCAAGTAGTGGTATACGAATTTGTGTGGGGTAGGTACCGCAACTAAAAAGTGAAAAATAAAAACTTTTTTACAAAAAAACAACCGACTTCCAACAAAAACACTAAAAGACGTGAAAAATAACTTTAATTTCGGAAGTCGGTGGGCAAAAACGAAAATACAAAACCAAAGACACCGAATTCCGAAATTAAAGTTATTTTTCACGTCTTTTAGTGTTTTTGTTGGAAGTCGGTTGTTTTTTTGTAAAAAAGTTTTTATTTAACCTGCTAATCAGTTTCTTTGACCACCAACTTCATGCTTAGGGACAAAGGTTAACATGCAGCAATTGGTGTCTCCATTTGAACTATTTCGTGCATGGGAGGGATTGCTTAAAGGATTTAAAAAAAAGCTAAGATAATAAGATCAAAGTAAAAACTCTTCTCCTTTCCCAACCACACCATACAACTGTTGCATACTGTTTTGTTTCATAATCAGAGATCGGATTCGGATATTCAGATGCATATTTACCAAAAGTTAACTTTTAGCTGTGAAAGTATGGAAGCGGATTCTTAATATATATATTTTTTGTAAAAAAATCGGATGCTTCATATATAAAATTATTGTTTAACCCCCGATGCAAATATAATTATGTATGTAGGGTGTAATAGGAGGGGTGGTGTGTATTAATTAAAACAAAAACAAAAAACAAAACAAAATAATAATTTTATTAGATTAAGTAGGTAGGTACTTACTTACTTATATCCTGATTAGGCGTAAATATTACCCCGGCTATAACAACTTCAATCACTACCTTTCGATCGCTATGATTTGGTCCGGTTTGGTCACTGAAATCTGACGGTAGCGAGATTTTTTCGATACAAAATCGCATTCCATTAGCGAACATTTCAACTTTACCTAAAGTTGAAATGTTCGCTAATGGAAGGCGTTTTTTTTTTTTTTTTTGGATTCATATTCACCAGAATATGCATCCAAATATCCGATCTCTAGTCATAATTCAAGCAGATAAAAACGTCAACAACCACAATAAAACAGACACAAAAAACTACTACTCCATACGTATAAATTTGCTATTGTACCATTACAAAAGTTTGGTGAAACCACAAGTTCGGTAGTTGTGTACCTTATAATATGCAAAAGCTAGCGCTGCATCGCTGCAACATTCTTTAATTAAAATTATATACCGCTTTTTGGAGAAATGTTCGCTTGTATTTAGTTCATTCATTTGTTTTTTTTCTGTAAGTACAACCGGGATGTTTTCGGTATAATGTGGTGTGTGTATTGTTGTGAGAAGTTGTTTATTTAAATAGTGTTTGTATGGGCTTTTTACTTATTTTTTTGTAAAAAAATCAGATGCTTCATATATAAAATTATTGTTTAACCCCCGATGCAAATATAATTATGTATGGGTGTAATAGGAGGGGTGGTGTGTATTAATTAAAACAAAAACAAAAAACAAAACAAAATAATAATTTTATTAGATTAAGTAGGTAGGTACTTACTTACTTATATCCTGATTAGGCGTAAATATTACCCCGGCTATAACAACTTCAATCACTACCTTTCGATCGCTATGATTTGGTCCGGTTTGGTCACTGAAATCTGACGGTAGCGAGATTTTTTCGATACAAAATCGCATTCCATTAGCGAACATTTCAACTTTACCTAAAGTTGAAATGTTCGCTATTCACCAGAATATGCATCCAAATATCCGATCTCTAGTCATAATTCAAGCAGATAAAAACGTCAACAACCACAATAAAACAGACACAAAAAACTACTCCATACGTTTAAATTTGCTATTGTACCATTACAAAAGTTTGGTGAAACCACAAGTTCGGTAGTTGTGTACCTTATAATATGCAAAAGCTAGCGCTGCATCGCTGCAACATTCTTTAATTAAAATTATATACCGCTTTTTGGAGAAATGTTCGCTTGTATTTAGTTCATTCATTTGTTTTTTTTCTGTAAGTACAACCGGGTTGTTTTCGGTATAATGTGGTGTGTGGGTATTGTTGTGAGAAGTTGTTTAATTAAATAGTGTTTGTACGGGCTTTTTACTTATTTTATTAGGCTGCTTTGGTGTATGGCTCAATCTAGTTGACTGATCGAGAACCTGCTGTGCCTCTGAAAGCACATAAGGTCTTTCTTATGTAGGTAGAAAAAATACCCCGTCCAGCAAGGTTATCAGCGAAACTGACAAGGTCAACCACATAACTCTCAACGTCTCATCGTCTGAAGTTCTGTAATTTTATGGGCATTTTGAATAATGACAAGTGTGGGGTAATTGCGTAACACACTAACAGTCGGAATGGCTTTCATTTTGACAGTTCAACAACATTCATTGCGTTATTTACGCTGTTGAGCAGACAATTTCTTCAAACATATGAAGCAATGGATTAGCAATAGGCTTCAAAATTATTCAGATTGTGATTGATAGTGTGTTATGCAACTAGGGGGCTGGCAGATAGGCAGAAGACATGACTTTAATCCCATATTTCATTCGACAGTTTCATGAACTATAAACTTACTGAAACACACAGACTGAAACTAGCATAAATTCAGCAGATTGTAAATATTTGTTTGTAAATAATAAAAACCATAAATGAAGACGAATGAAAAGCAACTAATCTCATAATAAAAAAACTTATTAAAAAAAAAATCTCTCTAAATTACATATACAATACATACCCTACCTACAACTGAAACTTTTGTATTTAAATATTTCTTAGTTTGTAGTCTGTTTGCATGTTTTATACTTATCCTAGTTATACAGGGAAACCTATTAATAGACATACATACTATATTATGTATCGCTGTTGGTTGCTGTACGGTGTGTTAACCGAACAGTAAAATCTGTCAATGCAAATGCAAGATGCAAATATGCAGAAAATGTCAAGATATTGAAAGGAATGTCAATGAATGCTCAACGGATAAGAATCTAAATAAAATGCAAGTTGTCCGACTCAAATCACGTCTAATTGAACACTAATTAAATTATGGACAAAAATACATCATCTACGCTCCGCCGTATAACAATGCATTCCCAAATGTAGGTCGCGATCAAAGTGCAAATACGTGAGCCTACTAACTAGCATAATGCATCAAAAATACATTTTTTTTTTAAACCGTGTACGTACACCGTACAGTTGCCTAAAGAAAGAAAAAGGAAAAAAAAGTATTGCCTTCGGTCAAACATCCTCCATAAAATATTATAGGTACCCAAAAGTAAATTCTCTCAAATTTTCATTCAACTAGTGTGCCATTTTCTTACGACACATAAATCCATCTGAGTCTCAAGGATGCTGTAAATCAGCAGACGACAGCCAGTAAAAGAGGAACCTGCATTTATTGAGATAAAGGTAATGTATGAGTGAAGTGTCGTTAGACATTCCTGCTGTAATTGGAAAAGACACATTTCTTTTCCTATTTAATTTTAATCATCTTCTGGCAGTTTGAGTGATTTATGCGGCCTGCCCAAATGTCCTTTCTTTGGTATTGTTCGGCGAATCGTTGAGTTCTTTAAGTTCTGAGTTGAGCTGCCTGATTACTGACAAATGCGTTCACTGACTGGACAGGTGCACTCAATCTGTGTGATTTTTCCTCAAAAGACCATTTCAGACACGAATCTACTTGTCTTCACATGATCCGACCAAGATTTTGTCTGGACTTTAAAAGAGACTGTTATCTCTGGGTTTGTTTCGGCCTTTCTTCTGGGAGTAGTCAGATAGGAAACGCCGACATCAGTTTTTAAAATGTGATTGACGTGTAAAAGTGTTTCTACATACAAACCTACTTACAGAAATAAAATCATTGTACCATTTAAGTGGAGTACCTTCTTGTGTTTCCATTGAAGTACTTGTATGTAGGTAGATATGGCATGGATCCATCCTTTGGGAGGCACAAAGTAATGCGTTATCTTTTGTTTTGCTTGCTTTTCTGGAGGAATTTGTGGGACATTCTTTTTAATGAGATTTTTATTCGCTTTTGTGAAGTCACTTTTAGCAAAAAAATTGAGGTCAGAGAACATTGTTATGCGGTGACAAAGTGAAAATCTTCATATTACTGAATTATTAACGCTTTTTAACAATTTACCAATTAACAACCTTAAATTCATTCATTCACTGACAGACAACGTGCAGCCTTGATTAACCACTGGGTCTAGAAACATGGCATTTTGTACAAGACTTCCGTATATAACGAAAATAAGCATTATGGAAGGATTTGTGAAACTTATGTAGTCTCCTAAAGGGGTTAAACAGGGGATGATAGATTGTATGGAAATTCGTCACATGCCTTGTGTGATACTCGTATTTGTAAATTGTGTATATATATATATATATATTATGTATGTTCGGGTATAACTCCGTCATATATAGACGGATTTGCAAAATTATTTTTTTGTTTGAAAGGGTATACTCTCGAGGTGGTCCCATTGTCACCAAATCAGAATCTTATGAAGGGATCCCATGGAAATCGAGGAAAATCCTCAAATATACAGGCACGCCTATAGCTATTCGGGTATTTTTTAGAGTAACTCGTGCATTTGCTCTCGGAAAGCACCATTCGGTGAAGTGGAACTGATGATGAAGACCAAAGGTGGCCACCGGAACTACTCAATTATAAGTATTTCACGGGTTACGATTCGATTACTTTAATATGGTTGCTAAGCAATTTATGCTCGTCACAATGAATATGGTGAAATGGTGGTTCTTACCAGGAGAACTCCTCAACAATTGACGTCCCTGTTTCGGGAAAAGGAATATTTTGTAAAAGGTGATGAGTAGTTGACATTAGGCTATTGTAACTTAGATAATTTAATAACTGACTCACCAAAAATTGAAAAATAAAAATCTTTTTTACAAAAAAAAAACAACCGACTTCAAAAAAATAACACTACAAAGTGAAAAATAACTTTAATTTCGGAAGTCGGTGGCAAAAAAGTAAAATACAGATCGAAAGACACTGACTTCCGAAATTAAAGTTATTTTTCAATCTGTAGTGTTTTTTTTTTGAAGTCGGTTGTTTTTTGTTTGTAAAAAAGTTTTTTTATTTGATATTGATCATATTTTGTAAAGGACATTGCTGTGCGCCCATACATTATTCGCCACGGAACCAAGATCATCGGAAAATGATGTGTTGTATTGTCGATCATTAGTAAATTCCTATATGATGTTATATTTATAGCGGACTAGCTAAATAATAGATAAATTTCAAAAAAAGTATCAGATTTTGAGGTTATAATCGAACCACGAATACAGTTTTTTTTTTTTTTAAGTGTATTTGCTCTTGACTCTAGTCTAGGTCAGAGATGACAGAGACAAAGTCGACGATGGAGTGAGCTTACCCAGAAGAAGCCTGTTCACTCTCACTTTGAAGAGGTTTGGGTTGTATGCGGTTGGAAACACAGACGCAGGTAGAGAATTCCACTCTTTTGCTGTGTGCATTATAAAAGATGTTTGGAAACGCTTAGTGCGAATTGGTGGAATAGCAACTAGGTAGGGATGGTAACTTGCAGTGCGCCTAGATGTCCGATGGTAGAAGGGGCCGGTGGAATGAGGTCGTGGAGTTCTTGGGCACACTCACCGAAGTACAATCTGTAGAAGACCGACAAGCAGGCAACCTTATGGCGATGAGCCAAGCTGTGAAGCTTGGCATCCACCAGTTTTATGTCGCCAATGAGTCTCTTAGCTCTGCGTTCCACCGAGTCAAGCGCGGCAACTTGGTATTTAGCTGAGCCATCCCAAAGGTGGCTGCAATACTCCATGCAGGATCGGACTTGCGCTTTATACAGGGTTAAAAGCTGTCCAGGCGTAAAGTATCGCTTCACCTTATTTAGGATGCCCAGCTTCTTAGCCGCAGTTTGGGCTTTATACTCGATGGTAGCGCCGAAGTTGAGACCAGATGTCAACTCCTTGCCTAGGACCTCGAGCCGATCAGTTACAGGAACAGATGTACTCCGAAAAGTAGGAGATTGGTTGATTTGACTCCTTTTAGCGGTAAAAAGACAAGCCTGTGTTTTGGTGGCGTTAAAAGAGACCAGATTGTTATCACCCCACTGGGAGGCAAGGATTAAGGTCAAATCTGTCCGCTCTACCATGGCCTCTCTCAAGGAACAAACAGGTTTTTCATAAGTCCGTGACTCCGAGTAACTTTTCAGAAACTGAACAACAATATACTAATGCATTTAGCTATTTTTAATACCTACCTAGATAATTAAGTAAATATCTAAGTAATAAATAATAATAGTACTATTGATAGTACTAGTAATATTGATATTAGTTAAGAGGTTAGTAATACTCTATGGATTCACGTATTAGTAATCCGACGAACTCTGGTATGATAATATTTCATCACCAATCAAAGCAGGACGAATAATATCATTCGGATTCGTTTCACTCGGCACGGATTGGATCGCTAGGAGTATTATGTTTTCTGTTCACTCTGCCGTTCGTGAAGTATACGAATGAATGGCAACAAACGAACAAGTACGGCAGTGATACGTATTAGGTCTTATTTATATATCACTGACACTCAAATATTAGTTAAGATATTATAATATTACTAGTCATGGATTACTAAAAGAATATATTCATATTAGCTAATAGGTACTGATAAATATCGGTATTAACCCATCTTTAGTGACAAGTGACCATTTAGTGACGTCAAAAATAGGGGTGCTAAATACGATACGTTAAAAACGATATTTCCTAAGATTTACTATGGACATACGTTACAAACAGTATTACATCAACTTTTGTCATCCGATAATATTAATACCATTACAAGTATGACAATGTCCTACTTATAATAAAACCATACTTCTCTACTTCACCTATACTTGTACACAATATTAATAATAACATTTGTATCCAGTGTGCAATATTGCTTTCGTCGTAAACTTGTAAGCAATCGTTTAGTTAGCAGTAAACCACACACTTTTCTAAACGATCTTAGAAAACCCGGAATAAATATGAAGATGAAATATGTAGGTTTTGTTACTACTACCTATCCACCTACCTATTCATTATACTTTTAGTGAATAATAATAACGAAATGGTGATTTAATGGCTTTATTGTAGCTTCTATTTACACTATTATGGAAATAAATTCATAATGTGATTCCGATTAAAAAATATGCAACAATTAAAAAACAATCAAAACATCGATTACAATCGATTGGGCATTTTTTTTTTTTTTTTTTTTGGGTGGGAAATCATCAAATGACCTCTCCCGCTCTGGGCGGAGCGGTAGGGCGTGTCAGACTCTTACTGACTAAAACCCACCCGTGTTCCTTCAGTTGCCTGTGCGCCAGGGCCACGGTAACTCTTTCGAACAATCCGCGACCCCGGCAGGCATCGGCCCTGTCGGACCCCGTCAATTATGCTGACATCTCTTTGAGGCGCGCGTGGAACACAACGCGCCGTCGACCCGGGCCTGGTCCTTGCCGGACGGCGAGCTGCCCATTGCTCGCCGTCCGCAGGCCCGCGCCTACGGTGGCCGGGAGTCGGCTATCGACTCCCGACGCCCAGGGTGTCTCCTCCTGCGGCGACTAGGGTCGTGAGGGCGCAACGATTGCCGCACCCTCACGCGCTCCGCCTCCTCCTTCGCGAGCATTACTGCTTCACAGAAGGAGGTGACGGCTTCCCATTCCCTCTCGCTCCGTACCATGGCCTGTACCAGGACCGGACGCGAGAGATCGCCGCCGCCGATCGCCGCCACGAAGACACGGCGGTGCTCCACCCAAGCTGGGCAGACCTCCACCGTATGCTCCACCGTGTCCTCCGGTCGATCCACACAATGCCAACACCCGGGCGTTTCCTCCCGCCTTATCCGAAACAGGAACCTCCCGAAACAGCCATGTCCGGTGAGGACCTGCGTCAGGCGGAAGGTGAGGACGCCGTGGCGCCTCTCAAGCCACTCCTCAAAGAGGGGACTTACCGCCGCAATTGTGGCGTGCCCAGCGCTGGGTTGCGACAGTCGCACTCTCCATGCCGCCATGAGATCCCGCCGGAGCTCTGTCCGCTGTGCCGCGATTTCTCGCGGCAGCGGAGTAACGCCCCGGCGTTTCGCCTCCTCGCGCCACTCCCAAATGTGCGCGAGGACTTTTGCCTCCAGATCCCATGGCGGCAATCCGGCAAGGAGGCTCGCCGCCTCGCAGGAGACCGTGCGGTATCCTCGGACCAGCCGGATGGCCATGACCCTTTGGGACGCGTTCAACCGGCGTGCTGGTCGGAGCCTCAATGAACGCGCCCACACCGGTGCCCCGTAAAGGGCCATGGACCGCACGACCCCCGCGTAGAGCCTCCGGCAGGAGGCGTTTGGACCCCCTAGATTGGGCAGGAGCCGCTTCAAGGCAGCCCCGGCCCGGTCCAGTCTGGGAGCCAAACGTCGGAAATGCTCAACGAAGTTCCACCGGCTGTCGAGGACGAGTCCCAGGTACCTCATCGTCGACTCGACGCCGATGTGAACCCCTCCCGCCATTATTTGGGAACCCGACAGTGGCGCGTTCCGAGGGCCATGAAAACACATGGCCTCGGACTTGTGCAGTGCCACCTCGAGTCCCAATTGCCGGATCCTCTCAATGACTGTCGCAACCCCGCGTGTCATTAATTCGGCCGCCGCCTGGTGCGACCTCCCCTGCGCCAGGACCAGCGTGTCGTCAGCGTAACAAACGACGCTGACGTCGCTAGGGAGGTCGGCGCGCAGCACCCAGTCGTACCCGATGTCCCACAGATGCGGCCCCAGGACCGATCCCTGTGGGACACCGCACGACATCTCTCGCCGGTTCCATTCTCCCTGGTGACCAGGGTAGATGACGGCCCTGTCCGTCAGATAGGCCTCGACTATGCGACAGAGGTAGGTCGGCATCCGGTGATACCGGAGTGCCTCCCTGATGCAACTCCAGGGCAGGGTATTGAAGGCATTGGCGATGTCTAGAGACACCGCCAAGACGACCCCACCCCGGGCCACAGCATCCCCCGTCGTGAGGGCTCGCACGCGCATGATGGCGTCCACCGTAGAGCGCCCCCTGCGGAAACCAAACTGGCTGTCCGCCAAATCCGGCCCCACCCGCACCAGCCGCCCGACAAGGCGGTCTGCAATGACTCTTTCAAAGAGTTTGCCCACCTCGTCGAGCAGCACGATGGGCCGGTAAGCGGACGGAGAGTCCGCAGGGCGCCCCGTCTTCTTAATGAGGACCAGTTTCCCCGTCTTCCAACGAATTGGAAACTGGCCCCCCTCCAAGCATGCGCTTAGGAGCCCTCTAAGTCGAGGCCCGAGAGCCTCCAAGGCTAGGACCCAGGCTTTTCCAGGTAGCCCGTCGGGTCCTGGGGCGGTATTTTTGGCGCTCAGCCTACGTACCGCCACTCTCAACTCTACCTCGGTCACCTCAGGAGCATCGTCGTCGTCGTCGGTTACGTGGTCCACAGTTGGCACCGCAGGAGGCGGAGCCATGGGCGGGGGAGTGTGCTCCCCTCGCGCAGGGAACAGAGCGCTCACCACGCCCTCCATGAGCTGAGGCCGGAGACTCTGCGTCAGGGGGGGAGCCCATGGGCGGAGTTTTTCCCGCACCACTTTGTATGGGCGTCCCCAAGGGTCCCTGTTCAGAGTCCCCAGCGACTCCTCACGGGCCAGTCCCCTGGCCCGCAGTATCTCCGCTCGGAGGGCGGTCTTCGCCGCTCTGTAACCCTCGTACAGCTCCGCCTGAATGATTTCCGTATCCGGAGGGCGGATACGGAGCCTGCGGTGCCTGGTGTACAGGCGTCGCGCAGCAACGCACGCCTCGCGCAGCGACGTTAGCTCCGGCGACCACCAGTACACCTGGCGCCAGGCGCGTCCAGGCTGGACACGGGGCATTGCCACGTCACATATTTCGGACATGGCCTCCCGGAACCACTCCGCCTCGTCGTTAATATCAGCAGGCCTGTCCGGTGATGACACCCAGGCCTGCACGATCGAGGCTTCCAGGAGGAGCTCCCGGTCCAGCCGCTTCAGCGCCCACCGCGGACCACTCGGGGCCTGTCGGACCAGCGCGCTCGAGGTCTGGGTGGAGACGTCAAACCGGATGTACCGGTGGTCGGAGTGCGTCTCCACCCCCTCCATGACGCGCCAGTCAATGACACGCGGCGACAGAGCGGGGCTGGCGAACGAGATGTCCACCACTGACTCACCCCGCATCCGCACACACGTGGGGACAGAACCCCGGTTTAGGACGACCAGGCCTGTCTCCAGAGCCCAGTCCTCCACCATCCTGCCCCGTGTGTCCGTATACCGGGAACCCCAAGCCGTGTTCTTGGCATTGAAGTCCCCGAGCACGAGCACGGGGAGGGAATGGTACCCGACGACGACGACTCTCAACTCCGCAAGGGAGTTGTGGAACTCGGCGAGAGTTCTGTTCGGGGAGAAGTATACCCCTACGACAACAATCTCCCCGAACCGTGCTGCCACGCAACCCCGTCCCCTCTTGACTGCCTCGAGCGACGGGGTACCGGCGGCGGCCGACGAAATTAGGGTCACTGAGCCGCTCAGGTCCTCCACCCAGTCATCCCTGGGCGGGACAAAGTACGGCTCAGCGACCACGGCGATGTTAATCGACCACTGCGCCATGCTCTGGAGCAACAGATCCTGAGCAGCGACGCAGTGGTTGATGTTCGCCTGGAGGAGGCGTAATGGGGCCATTATTGGCACTCCATATTAGCCCCCTCCCGAGGCCCTTGTGAGGGCCCTGCCGCGGTTTCTGCGGCGGTGACGACGATGGAGGCGGCAGCGGCTGCGGTAGTGGCGGCGGGTGCGGCGGTGACGGCGGTTGCGGAGGGTTTACCTCTGCCCCTGGCTTTGGCAGGTGGGGCGCAGGCCTTACTCCCAGCCCGGTGATCGGCCGGCTTGCCAGCTGCCGCACATAAAAAGCAGTGCGGCGTGGCATTGCACGAGCCGGCCTTGTGCCCGGGCTGACCGCAGCGGAAGCAGTGATCGCTGCGGTCCACCTCCGAGGTGCATTGCACTCCCACGTGGTTGCCCACCTGGCAGCGGAAGCACCTCAGAGGTCTGGGTTCCAGCAGTTTCACCTGCGCAGAAACCCAGCCCACCAGGAGCCTTCGGCCCTCCCCGGCGACTTTTCTGGCCGCCGACACGGGGCAGCTCACCGTAACGGCTCGCATCCCCGTGTGGTCAGGACGAATGGTGCCCGCCCTCACCTGCTCGGCAGAGCACCCCCCAGTCCTAACGACGGCGGCCACCACCTCAGCCTCCGTCACACAGTCGTCCAAGCCCACGATGCGCATGTCAATGCACTTGGTGGGCCTGGACACTCGGGCCTCATCCGCATTTAGAGACGCCCTAAGCCTTTCGGCCAGAGCGTCAGCGGTCGGGCCGCTGGCCGCACCGGGGACCTCCAGCATCCGGGCTCCAGTCGCAGTGACCCTTACACGGATCCCATTGGTGACCCCTAGCTCCTCCAAGTTCACCGCCGCCCTTGCCTTGGTGAGCACGTCGCAGTAGGACACGCCCTTCTTCACCGCATCCGGCTGTAGTGTAATCACTACAGCTGCGGACTTTGGAGCGCGGAGCCTAGCCGCGACGCTTCGCTCCTTGCGCCGCTGCCGCCTCTCATCGATTGGGCATCCCTAATCTTATTCGACAGGACATGACATAACGTTTGGCAAAGGGGGCATTCCGAATTACGCCATAATCGCTCACAGCGCTCATATCATTAATTTGCGTTCTGATTTAGATATCACGATTATGACAGCTGCGAGCTGTCAACATTTCGGAATGCTCGTGAACGCGCTCACAGTGCTCGCTTAACGTCAACCCCAAACCTTGCACAAGAAAGAAAGACCAACTAGATATTTTCTGGAAAATGGAAGTTCAATGCATTGGCACTTCTGTTTTGTTGGTTGAGATTTATCAGACCAAAGATGCAACTCAAAACAACTCAACAGCATAACGCACAACTGTCATTTTTGACAGCGCTCACGATGATATTATTAAAAGGCATGGTCGGCGTTAACGCAAGATGGCGCATGTCATTACGTCATCTATGACGATTCACGGGACATCGTTATCGCGCTCACGCTAATTCGGAACGGGTGTAAGCACGCTCAAATCGATAACAGTGCAAATCGGAACGCACCCGAAGATGACGACGATTAATGATATTAGTCGTGTAAAATACTTTTAATGTTCATTTTGGCATGCAGCTAGTCTGTGTTATAAAAGTATTTGCAACTTATTTAGTAAAATAGACAAATAATTATCGTGTATGTCCGATGCTTTTATTGCACAGGGCGATTTTGGATATTGTCTTTTTGGTTGCACTATAAGTAAATTGTGGTATTCAATGCGGTAGCTTAATTTTAGCCAACGTAAACAGGAAAGGACCGTGCTATTTTAGTGTTTGGGAAATAATACACTGTGTAATCAGGGATTATTTAAACGATCCGATACGACACGAAATGCACGTAAGTAGAAAAAAGAAAATTAGCATGACATCACACCTGTGTTCGCCGAAGAATTGTCAGAGGTGTACCTATAGGCAGTACACCCACATTTATAAGAAATACGGGCTGGTTTCCGCAACTCCACGTCAATGCGCGTATTTTGCGTAGGTACGGGTGGGAAAATCGATTATTCGATCCACCTCAGCTCCTCGAGGAAGGCCAGCAAGGCCTTGGTGTTACTAACAAACTCACGTAGGGTACCTGGGTTACTGAAGTACTATGCCCTGTATGTGGCAACCACAGGGTGGTATAGAAGCACATAAGCTGCTGTTTCGTCGTCGTCCAGGCAGGCCCTGCACAGCGGACTGTCTGTGACTCCTATGACAAAGAGGTATTTATTAAATGACCCGTGGCCAGTTAAAGCTGCTGTAACTGTACGCAGCTGTTGTTTAGCTGGTCGGAGAACCTGTTTCGTGAGGTGGCCATCAATTGTAGGGAGTGCTTCCTAAGCCTGCCTGCATACACCCACTTTTCGGCAGTTATGATAAAGTCCCATGTAACAGGGGCTGACGAGCTTATTACCATCAACCGGGCAGTAATCAGATTCCGGGCTGCTACTAAGAAATAAGAAAACAAGATATTAAGATCAAAAAACCCGCTAGACTTAGCTCGAATTATGCCTGAATTATGATTAAGCAAAGGTAGATGCCGAACGAAGTTTGCCGATCGGCACGAGCCGAATGATAGCCGAATATCTGTAGTAATTGCTTTGGGTTGGCTTTCGTGTTTGGTGAATATACACGAACATGTGTTTAGCACCTCTAATTGATGTACCTACGAGTATCCGCAATGCCTACTAACCTAACCAACCTATAAGGCTGTAATGTATAGTTAAAACCTATCTCGAATTTGTGTTGAGCGGTTTACCAGCATACACTTCCAGACTTTTGAATTTTTGACACTGTCCATTCTTGAAAGAAATCTATAAGGTAAGAATTTCCAAGTTTCAATTACGAAGGTAATTATTATATCTTCATTATTTATTGGTACCATCTTAAGATATTAAGGGGCCTACAGGACCTAAATGCAAGTTTTATACTGCCTTAAAGTATATGATCCACTGCGGCAAACAAAATCAGAAAAATATGTGATATTCTTCAGGATATATGCTAGTTAGATAGTGTGTAGAAAACATAATACAATAGAAGAAAAAAAAAACACGAATATACCTCTAAAAATTTCTCTTAACGATTAAAAGCCATACTAATATACTTGCAATTCAACGACCATATAGCCTGGTCGTTGATGCAATCATTCTGATTTCATTTTTGTTTTGTTAAAGAATCAGGCCAACCCGAACATGGGTGTACCCTTAGTCCTAGCTAATTACTGTAACTAAAATATAAAACAAAGATGGTTCCAAATAAAATGAGTAAATAACTTTCACCACACTTTGATTTAGTTAGTTTAGTTTCTAGTTTAAATTAATTGAGAACTTGTTCGTAACATTTCCAATTTGTTAATTATTAGATATTTGCTAGGTTTTAAGACCCAAGTTTTGTGAATTACTTAAGTGGTAAACCAAATTCGCTGAGGCTAATAACAATTTTGAATCGCGGCTTTCTAAAGTTCGTAATATCACATCATAATTGTTGTTGAGCAAAAACTTAGATTTCGATTTAATGATAGAGCCTCACTTTTATTATGTAGGTACAGGGTGTTTTTTTTTAAATGGGCCTGTGTGAGTATATCTATAATTAAATTAATAAGTATGTGTTAGAGCCTCATTTACTACGAAATATAATAGGTAAAGTTTTTTGCGATTTCTGACTTTTATAGTACTCTAACCTCAGTAGGTCCGCTAGAGGTTTTTGATTCTTATAAGAAACAGGATCGACTGGCATCAATTTTTTTTGTGAAAATTTGCCCATTTTCTTGCTGGCTATGGCTAACATTTTTTTCAGAATCTCTGAATGCAGATCAAAATTTAATATCAAAAGGACAGTATTTTAAAACCGTTTTCCTGTAGTTACATCGATTACGCTACCGCAACCCGCAAGCAGGTGCGACGTGATGCTAGTAGACCGATTTCTAAGAAAAAAACATGGAAATTGTTCTACAGGTGTCGCGTCGCGCCCGCCTGCAGGAGTCTTCACCGCCCCGTCTCAAAAATCCACACTGTGTGTACTTACCTCCATAACTATACTTACCAGAGTGTTGTTCAAGTTTATAGACTAAAATATCGAATTAACTTTAATTCGTTCCCTTCGTTCGTTTTCTTTTGAGATGTCATTGATGTCAATACAAAAATCGTACGATCTAAAAGTCCCCACGCCGCGCGAATTATTTTAAATACTGAACCGCATCTCTTCTTTCGTTTGCTCCAATTCTGTTACGTTCCCAGAACGGTCCCGTGACCCACTGTACACACACCCGGCATCTATCACAATCACAATTATTTAGTTACACGTATGTCGTTTGCAGGATAGTCTGCTGTTATCTTAATAGCAATACTTGAGTCTGGGCAGAGGCTTTCGTGTTGACAACTTTTCATTCAAAAATGGTCATTGTCCTTTGTTTTTAGAATATAATGGTGGGTACATAATTATATGTGAAACGTAACATGAAATGAAGCATACGTTGAAACGAACATGCCGTCTAAATATTAGGCCGGGGATAAAGTTCTTTCGTATTTTTAACCGACTTCAAAAAGGAGGAGGTTATCAATTCGGATGTTTATATATATATTTTTTATGAATGTTCGGGCAGAACTTCGTCATAAATACACGGAATTGCAAAATTCTTTTTTGTTCGAAAGGGGTTTATTTCGAAATGGTCCCATTTAAACTTCATATAAATCTGAAGATGAGTTTCGGAGATAGACAACGGAACTCTTCAAAAAATGACAGCAAATCAACCGCGATTACTGCTATCGCATAAATATGCATTATTTACGCAATCACACAACATAACATCACGCCTGTACACTCGAAAGGGTTACGCAGATGTATTCAGTATATCAGGATACACCCATATTTTCTATCAAAGTTTTAGTAGTAGTTGCATATATTTTCGCGACTGGAAGCTAGTTGTATTCAAGCTTGATTTATACAAAAAAATATTTATTGATCAGCTGATTGACTTTGAGAACACACCAAGGATGTTGAAATAAGTCCACACAATCTTAACATTTCTGCCATAGCTCTTTCATCATGCGGCCTGTTGAGTAATTTATAGTTGACATTAGGCTATTGTAACTTAGAAAAAATAAATTAAAATTAAATAACTGACCCACAAAAAAAGTGAAAAATAAAAAACTATTTTACGAAAAAAAACAACCGACTTCCAAAAAAAACACTACAATGTGAAAAATAACTTAAGTTCGGAAGTCGGTGGCAAAAAAACTAAAATACAGATCCAAAGACGTTCAAAATTAAATTTATTTTTCACTTTGTAGTGTTTGTTTTGAAAGTCGGTTGTTTGTTTTAAAAAAAAAGATTTTTACATATACAAATTCATGACTGAGAGCTCGAGTGGCCCCCAAATATTGAGATTTTTTGTATACCCAGACTTTTTCAACTGGGTCAAAACTATTTTGTGGTCAACCCCTAACTCTTCAGCTATGTCCTAACTAGAGAGTTCAGAGAGAGCAAGAGTGCTTCAGTATTTTAAAAATAGCATCGACTTTATCCGTAACAGGGCGACCAGAGCGAGCTGCATCTTTGCCATCAGAATTCCCGGACTGAAAATGCTTCAACCAACTTTGTGCTACTTTTACTGACACAAACTTAAGGCCATAAACGTCACATATTTTTTTCGCGGCTTGTGTTGCATTCATTCCTTTTTTGTAATAAAACTTTAAATTGTATAGAATTTCTTCGTTAGATTCATTCATCTTGGTGGACAGAAAAACAATTGAAAAAAAATGGCGGGAAATCGTTTTTACTTATTATTTTTATTTTTGAAATGTCATCTATTTCGACTGCTGTGATGGCTCTTTTCTGCAGAATAAAAATAGACTCCATATCTGTAGCCCGTCCCCATAGGAAAATACTGTAAGACATGATACTTTATAAGTAAGTGAGATTAGCCTCACGGTATCTACATTAATAAATAGACTGATTTCACAGCATAATTATGCTGCTGGACTTAGCCATCCTGCAAGAGATGTAGAAGACCCCATTGCAGCCTTGAGTCAAGCGTGATCCCCAGGAAAACAGTTTTATCGATGAATTACAAATATATCGATAAAATTCACGCACGTTAGGTCAAATCACTGAAAGGACGGTGACACAGCTTGTCTTGGAGTAGACTGCGGTTGGCTGACTAGATTGATCGATTGAACGTATGGTCACCGGTTCACTGGCTGTCTGTTAGTGGGACATGCAGTTTAGAAGATCTGAAACCTATGTCAGTTAGTGTTTCATTTATTCTAAAAGATTTTCTTGGCATTGAGTGTGAAAAGGTGTTGAGTCTTAAAGATTTTGCCGATATTACCGACAACTGTGTATTCCGATCTTGGTGTATTGTAGGTACCTTATGACTAACTTTTTTTAAATAAAACTGGCGAAATGAGGATGTACTATATCTACCTAACTTTTCGGGGAAACCAAGCGTGATGTCAATTTATTTTAAATTAAAAGCAATTAAATAATTGCATATATACAGATTTATTATGTGGATCTGGCTAAGAAAAGGAACTAGCTATTAAGATTTTCAATACAATACTGACACTACTGTTTTTTTCTGTGAGTGCCAGTATTCTTTATTTCATATACGTTAAAATGCTTATAAGCAATATAAAAACATAACTATTTACACTAGGTACTATATTAAAAGACTAACTAAACGAATAAATACAAAATAATACTGCAATGTAATTTCAATAGGATGGAGAGTAACGGACTTCTGAAAATTAAATGGATATAACTACTGCAATCGCTAATCTATCTGACAAACAAAATGTTCAATTAATTGCATTATTTACTTTAGGCATAATTTAAGTCTATAATGATTTTGAAAATTAGTTAATTAATCAAATTTATTGACAATTAGTAAACCTTTAAATCTAATTTCATTAATTTCCTCTAATTTGTGTACGTAGGTAACAGCGGATTAATTGGTACATAATTATTATATTTTCTAACTAAAACATTTATTAATATTTTCTCATCACATTGAAATAACAAATAATTTAGTACTAACCAAAACGTTACCATTCGCATATTTTATTACATTATAAGTTTGAACTGAAATACAAATAGGAGCTCATATAAAATAATTTCGTTGTTTACATTGTGCAGCGTAGAGCGTGCCCAAGGCACGCTGGGGAGTCGTACCCCGGCGGCGTGAGGTAGCTAAAACTCAAACACTCGCCGCAAATACACGTAAAATTTATTATAATGTTAAAAATAAAATCCGCAATACAGAAGAAAAGAAAAAAGGAAAATTGGTAATAAAATAGGGTTCAGTCGTTGGAATCAAGGATAAAAATGCTAATATCCATTGCATTTTTATCCTTGATTCCAACGAGAATGTACTAAAACAAGTAAAAATGTATAATCAGAACTTGACTTTGAGAGAAAAATCTTAATATATGTTACCAAATATTAAGCGTGTTAAACGCGCTCTGACGAATTAAAAAATCGAATGCAATCGTATGCATTCGTGTCGCTCTATAAAGAATTACATGAAAATTTGCGGGAGATTAAGGTTTTTCTTTACATTATTCATTCAGACAATTTGGAATTAGACTATAAGATCTCGTGATTAGAAATAGGTAAGCACTTAAGATGACCAGATTTGGTTGATTTAAAACTTAAAATGACTCTCGTCGTTGTAGTACAGAAAGAAGGCTTCGTCTATTGTAATTCTTGCGCGTTGTAGCGCCACTCAAACAGGTTATTTAGCACCTGATGTCCCAGCTGATGGTTGAGATTGGAACCTCACTCTTCGACCTTGCTCGGCAACGGATCCGCGGTTCCACGATCGCTCGGACTTCGGCAGCCGGCAGACGAAGAAAGAAGACAGGCGAACAATCAAGTTGCTGGATAAGGCCTAAAAAATGAGGTCTTTCGAACAATCTAAGACAAAAGAAATTCTTCTTAGATTAAAGAACAAGGCGCAAGTTAATTTTTTTGTCGCCTACCCAAATGTCCTTTCTTTGATATTGTTCATGGAATCGTTGAGCTCCTTAAGTTCTGAGTTGAGCTGCACGATTACTGACAAATGCGTGCCCTGACTGGACAGGTCCACTCAATCTGTGTGGTTTTTCTTCAAAAGACCATTTCAGACACAAATCTACATGGTATTCACATGATCTGACCAAGATTATGTTTTGGACTTTAAAAGAGACTACTGTGACCTCTGAGTTTGTTTGGGCCTTTCTTCTCAGAGTAGTCAGATAGGAAACGCCGACATCATCTAATTTTTAAAATAAGTTTGACGTTTAACAGTGTTTATACAAACCTATTTACAGAAATAAAAACATTTATTATTTATCATTAAAGGAATACCGAACCAATGATGGGAATACTCACCAAAAGAAAAATGAAGAAATCCTGGGAACGTAAAGACGATCGATAAACACGATGAATACACCCATAACGTTGGATACTCCACGGTAAAGAAATCTATTATATGCTATTCATATTCGAAGAATATTTTAATAAAATTATGTTTCTCTTCGGAATTCCAACGACAGAATGAAGCTTTCAAAATTTTTAGACAAGCTTGTTTGGAACAATTGACAATTAATTGAATATTAAAAAAAAAAAGTTGACAGATTGACGTGTAAAAAGGATTTAATCGATTTGTGAACAAAAAGTATGTAATTGCAGGAATTATACTGCAATTGGTACTACATTGCTGTGTTGTTTTAATTGCAAATACCAATTTATTTATTTATTTATTTGTTGTATTACGGGCCCGTTGTTTGATTAATAGTCAAACATACTAATGGTTAAAATGCGTTAGCTAAACTAACATTGTGTTAAAAATGACAGAAGTATGTTGTTTGACAAATGGTTAAGCAAAGTACTGTTAAAAAAAAAATTACAATTCTATATATATAAAAATGAATCCCTATTGCCCTTGGTCACGCTATCACGCATGAACAGCTGGACCGATTTCCCATTTTTTTTTTGTTGTGGTCGTTATTGTCAGGAAAAGGATCTTATGAAATAAAAAAATTACGAAGTTGATCGGAACGTTACAAAATTTAAGAAAACTTAACGCTAATATTAATTTTACATAACTGTCAGTTGTTTGAAATAACTGTCAGCGATTGACAGAATGCGCGCTGCAAATATCGTTTAACACAGATGGATCGGTTGATAAATGAATCGATAGTTTTAGTTTTAGTCAATAGTCAAAACTAAAACTAAACGGCATAATATGACATTCATAGTTAAGACAGGACAACGTCTGTCGGGTCAGCTTGTTTGCTATAAAAATTGACCATGCGCAGACAAAGTAGTTAAATTTTGACAGCTTTTGACTATTATCAAGTGACTAATTGTTAAATTTACTATTCGTTATGTTTAACTATGTATCAAACAACGGGCCTTTACAATCAATTTCGGATTCGTAGATATCAGCACACACTGCTGCACTGGGGGAATTGCGATATTTCCAACAAGATTTATCTATTTTTGCTCAGTGCGGTTAGTTGAGCAGTTTAGGTGCCGTCCAGTCAAGCGCCGTTGAAATCAAGGCTTGGATGTAATACTTCTGCAATTCTCTTGGCTTAGCCAAAACATAACTGAACTCCTTTGCTCTTATAGGAGAACTTAAAGTAGTAGTGCATATCAAATATCCAAAAAAACAGTCACTAGAATTTACCCCCGTGCTTTTCCGGTTACTACAACATATTTCTTTTTCTTATTAGCGCGGTGGCTTGTCCCGTAGTATGAAGGCAGACTACTCACTTATATAAGTACATTTTTTTTTAATTTCTGGTTTAAACCGTTAAACTGGTTTTGTACAAATGACACTGTCCGAATTGAAGGGCAGTTAAAACATCAACAAGCATCGTTTGATTTCATAATCAGCCTATGGGATTTTCCACTGCTAGGACCCAGCCTACACTCTGCGTGAGGGAGTGGGCCTTAATTCACCACACAGGCCCAGTGCGGGTTGGTGAATGTCACCCGTGTTTGAATTTTTGCTTCTAGGACATGTTTTCTCATGTTCTGATGTGATGTTTTCCTTCGCCCTTTTCAGTGCAGTGGTGATGACATAAATTTTACACAAAGCAAAGTGCCTGACTGGGTTCGAACCCACGACCACTTTTAAGTCGAGGCCGTTACCACTGGGCCACCACTAGGTATTAAATAATTAAAATTATTAAAGTATTTTAAAGCATTTTGCAAAAGCGAGACAGTTCTGTAATGGGTAGTATTTTGTTCAAAAGGCATTTTTTTTTTTAAAGAAAATACAGGTAGTGGATTACCACCCACAATTTTGCGAAACCTTTAAAAAATAAATAATAAAAATACTTCATAAACGTTTATTCGGAAACATGTTCGTTCGTATTTCGTTTAAAATCCTGCCAAACGGGCATCGAATACATGTAACGATTTCATTCAGTCAAGTTTCATATCGGTAATCCCTGGTCTATTCATATGACCGGTGCACAAACCGTGATGAGTAAGGCTTGGACATGCTGGGACAAAAAATATGGAACCTACCTATATCTTTGAGGATTTAAATGAACAATAGGCAACAGAACGTCTTTAAAAGTATCAATATTAATATTATAAATTTGAAAGTAACTTTGCCTGTATGATATAGTAAACCACTGAACAGATTTCGATAAAATTTAGCAAGGAGAAGGAAGGACATAGGCTACTTTTTGTCTCATACATAATCCAAAATGGGTTGATAAATGGGATTTAAATTTGTATGGGAAAACCACAGGGATATGAAAATTCAAATTTATGCTTTTGGTAGGGAATAAAGAAAGAAGAATAAAGAAGTGTCTTAGTGTTTTTGTAAAATTATCCCACAAGGGGGTAAAATAGGGATTGATTTTAAATTCACATGTGATATTGAATTTTTTGTGTAACTCTAGCGATTTAAGGGATTGGAAAAATAGTCTGCCTGTTACCTTTTCATGCCATAACTGCTGAACGGAATTGTGTGAAAGGCATACGCATAGGCCATGATCTGGGTTCGGACATAGGATACTTTTTATCTCGGTTGTAAATTACCGCGGGACAATTTCCGATAGTCACGCGGTCGCAGCCGCAGGTAAAAGCTAGTTATAATAAAATAAAACTAAGTCACTTTTCGTGTATATCTGTGTGGCCGCTTAGTTCATTTAAATTACACAATGGAATTTGATGCGGTTCCCGCCATCATCTATAGTCAAAACTGTAAATTATCCATTTACAGTTTTGACTATAGATGATGGCGGGAACCATGAAAAAAAAATTGCTTTGAGGTGTGGGGACGAGACTGATGCCGAGAATATAGTTTGTATGTTTGTCTGGATGTATGTTCGGATTGGCGCCAAAACGGTTGAACGGATTTGGGTGAAGTTTGGCACACAAATAGTTCTGGAATAATATACTTTTAATCACAGTAGTACGTTCCCGTGGGATATTTTCCGACATCTACGTGGGCGAAGCCGTCTGGCAAAAGCTGGATTACAATATTTATTTCGGCAGGTTTATGTGTAGGTATAAAATATTAATATTCAAGTTAGACATAGTACAAAAATCTCGGTGTTTTGAAATACTTATTGCTACATCAACAGTACATTGCACCCGTGCGAAGCAGAGACGGCTCGCTAGTTAGTAATAAAATACATTTTTTAAAGAGTTGTAGATACTAGTGATTCTAATGACTATAATTCTGTATTAGTACTTTGTTACCGTCGCGAATTATATTTTGATCAACATACAACCTGACACTGACGTGCAAATTGCAATAACCTAAGAAAATTTGATTTTTATTGGCTACCCTAACGCTGCGCCATTAAGGCACTTATCTGACCGCTTATCCTATCTTATCCTTTTGTATTTTTTAGTTTTTGAATATTTTATTATTTGAACCATGTACCTACCATTTAATGTTATTATCTCGTTGCCACTCTGTATACATAAGATACAACACTTTACTAAATACTTAGCTGAAGCAAAACCCACCATAATTGATAATACATACTGATTTGTGCTGGAATTAAAAAAAAATGTGTTTGTGTGTGTTGTGTGTATATGTAGTTTTACTGAAAAAAAATGAACATTGTTTTATTCGGTGCTTGGCAACCTCTCAAATTCCGTCAATGTCTAAAATACTGTCAACGGACATCACTAGTGGACACAGCCTCATAATCCGAGCAATACACAACAACAAAAAGTACACATACATATGTACCTACACGGATTTCCTAAATTGAAAACTGCCATATCGGATCCGGATATGACGTAATATTGATATTTGATACGCCATTTTGTTTTTTTGTGTGAGCCCTGATTATCCTCATTGGAAGGTAGCCATTCAGTTTGATGAGGTAATAAGGAGAAATAATGTTGTGAGGTTTCATGCCTCGGAGGAGAAAATTGTCTGGTCTGTTTTTTTGTAAGTGTATCAAAGTGTATTGGAGTTGTTGCGAGTTTCGTTGTTGATAATAATACTTGTCTATGCTATTATTACCAATTTTCTTTAATATAAGGCTGGGTTTCGTTTTCAATTTGTTTAGTAATGCAATACTATTACCTATAGTAATACATACCATTAAGATGAAGAGGCTTGGAAGGCGGTTTGGTTTTGCACTCTTTGTGTGTCGATGGATCTTGCTCCTTCGCACATCGGAAGATACATAATCCATTCGGCCCACTAAAATAATATTACCTATAGGATATCGCGCTGTACCAATTGGCTAGTTTACCGCTTTGACCGAAAAAACATGGTCGTCATTTCCCAACGCCATGCCTCAATGATTGCCGTGCCGTGCCGCGACCGCAATTCCCATGGTGCATAAAAAATATGGTGTATCAATGGAGACTACATTACTTAATTATGGAGTATTGTTAGTGTATCGAAATTGTAGTTGCAAAAATAGCACAAATAGGAAAACACACCACACTGTACCGACCAGCATCTACAGTTATTGCTTAATTTTCTTCTTTTTTATTGTATTATGTTATGGTCTTAGTTTATGTATTTTTTAATTATAAAAGTTACGCATAATACAGATACATAATACATATGTTGGAAATACGTTAAATCAATCGTTTGACTTTGACGAATCGGGTCGCCATCGCCACTAGGTGGCGCTGGACAGAGTCTATAACGCAATAATTGATCAGAGTAAAGCAGAGTTTCTTGATGGTGGTTAAGCAGTGAATACGTTTAGAAACTGTCGCGCGTTCCAAGTTGTGTCGTGTACAGTGTGTGATTCGCTAGCGTGATTAATTTGATCGTAAGTTATAGCGTATTTTCTATTGCGCAATAATACTTCACATAGAGTACGCCTACAGTAGTTACAAATATGGCTGATGATAACGAGAGACACGTACCTTCTCCATCATATTTATATATATATTTCTATAAGTACGTACATATTATGTTCAGCTAGAATCACACTTCATTCTGTGAAAAATTACTTATCCGATTTATTATATTACACAGGGGGACGTCATTACGTCATTCGAGAGGTAGTTGCTGAAAATCAGCGCTGTTGATGATAGGTTCGTCCGAAGTTACAGTATTTTGCTGAGCAACGACCTGTTCTTGCACAGATGCGACGCACGGCTTAATTGTCCTTATTATTGTTGTTTGTTTGTTGTCATTTGCCAATGTCGCAACACAGAGCAATGTGTAGTGTCTTTGGTCCCTGGCCCAAACATCAAGCAATGGACAAAATTGACAAACTTTTATTGCTTGAATACGAGGCTTTTGGCTACTTTGTATGAGTGTATTTATTGTAATTTATTTGTAATGTGCGTTTTGTTTGTGCAGAATAAACTATTTTTCATTCTTTCTTTCTTCCTCTAAGTGTATTGAATGACAATGTGATATTGAATAGATTATTAGATAAAATAAGTATATATATATATAACCATTGTGTCTGATTAGCTGTAAGTTTTCCAAAAATAATAAAATAAATAAATATATATCGTTTGTTCTGCACAAACAAAACGCGCGTTTATTGGAAATCGTCACTTCGTGAACGGTTATTTTGGGAACGCTCCCAGACATGATGACACATAGCAGGAGACGTGTCAGCATTTTCGGGAACGCTAATTCTTGATGCAAAGCTTGATGCATTGTACTTGAAAAGGAGTTTGTTTGTATTATTATAATTTATTATTTAATTCTATATTTACTAATATATAGAGATGCCATTGTATTTTAAAGCAAATAAAAAGATACTTGAGTTATTTTTGGACTTTTCATTTCAACTTTTCAATTACGTTCCCCAAATGACCGTATGCTCTGTTCAATAGTAAGATAAAAACTATGCTCTGTCTACCAAAGTTGTGTTTAAAAAAAAGTTTAGTGACAATCCTAACTTCCTAACTAATATTATAAATGCGAAAGCAAGTTTGTATGTTTGTTACCTTTTCAGTCCTAAACCACTGAACCGGTCATCCTGAAATTTTACATATACGTTGTCAGGTGTACAGAAACGGACATAGGGTACCTTTCATCCCGAAAAAAACTACTGTTCCCGAGGAAAACAACAATAACGTTCTTATGATAATAGATGGCGCCACGTGTCTTTCGAATCGTGATTGTATCATAACCCGAATTGATTGTCGAAGTCTCAATTAACGAGAGCGAAGCCGCGGGCAAAAGCTAGGTATAACATATTTGTTATAAATATAGCTTGTAACATTATTCGTCATAAAACCAGTCTTGAAATTTCCCACCTCAGTGATTTCGACCCTTATTACAATAGCAGCAAACACCACTAAATAAAATTACAAGACCTTAGCCACAAAGGACCATTCATTTTCTTTATAAACTTTTCAACAAGCTAGCCACAAACAAGAATGTGTGCTAGACAAATATTTGTTTTATTTAGACCAAGAATAAATTCTATGAAAGAGGAAGTTACCTTCTTTATAAAACATAATAACTTCGCTTTTCTTCCGGCACTGTATACGTATAGACCTCATTATTTCTATGGAAGGTAAGTACATGAAATAACAATTAGAATAAAAGTATCTTAGTAATTAAGTTTTGAGTTGAGCTCCACGATTAGTGACAAATGCGTGCACTGATTGGACAGGTCCACTCATTCTGTGTGGTTTTTCCTCAAAAGACCATTTCAGACACAAATCTACATGGTCTTCACATGATCTGACCAAGATTATGTCTGGACTTTAAAAGAGACAGTGACCTCTGAGTTTGTTTCGGCTTTTCTTCTCAGAGTAGTCAGATAGGAAACGCCGACCTCATCTAGTTTTAAAAATATGATTGACGTGTGAAAAGTGTTTGTACAAACCTACTTACAGAAATAAAATCATTTATCATTTATCACTACCAAATGACCGTTCTCAAATTGTAGTACAGCCGCCAGCACATCAAGTTACCACAAACTGTCAGATTTTCTCATTCGATTTTGAACTTAACCGTCAACATTTTAAGGTTTAAAATCGTTTGGAGAAATTTGACAGTTTCGTCTAGCTTGACCTGCTGGTGACTGTACCTACCTATAATCTTATTTTGTATAATTATGAAACCGTATATTCAGTATAATAAAAGGTTATCCTTTCTCTGAACATCATCTGCCTAGCAATTTTCCAACTATGTTGGGGTCAGCTTCCAATCTAACCTGATGCAGCTGAATACCAGAATTTTACATGGAGCGACTGCCTATCTGACCTCCATAACCCAGTTACCGGGTAATGCGATACCACCCCTTGGTAAGATAAGTTAAGAAAAGAAAGAAAGATAATACGTTTATTTGCGGTAAACATGACGCAGAGAAAAACACACAAATACAAAAAGAACGAGTTGGGGGAAAATAAGCGTCACATCCACGCAAAACGGCAATCGCTCAGCATAATGCTAAGACCCTATGCGAGACAGAGCCCCAGCGCTGGTTTTCAGCGACAGCCGACGTTGACGTGATGTCGTCAACCAGTACAACATACGTTAATTAAAAATAACAAAAAGTAAGAAATAAAATATATACACTATACCTAATTCTATATGTTTATTTAAATATAATATACTTCAGATTGACAGACTCAGACTGCCAGACAGTCTGTCAGACTTCCGGGCTTCCGACGACTCGTAATGACTGTCAAAGATCAGCGAATGACACCCAGGACCACCGGCTTAACGTGCTTTGCAAGGCACGGAGTGGTCTCGGTATGTAAAAATGGTCACCCATCCACTGAGCAACCGCGGCAAACATAGCTTAACCTGATCGATCGACCGACACGAGCACCCTTTCTCTAGACGTGGGTATCATAAAATATCAAGGGTGTCAGATACTTGTTCACTTTTAATGACGCCATAATGTGATCTACGGCTGCGTGGTGATAATTTTATTGTGGTCTTAGAGATGCCCAATATTGAGAAACCGACATTAATTATTACAAGCAATTGTTTAAGTATAGCCTGATTATCTGAAGGTGCGTTAGGACAGTGCGAAACATGCGCCACAAATGCATTTTTGGAACGAAGTTCCTTATCGCGCGTTGCGAAAGGGGGCTAGACGGAAAAAATTAAGACCAAAAGTTGTAACGACACTTTTTTTAAAGTTGTAAGCCGTGCGGCGTGCGCGTGTTTCTCTGTCTGTCTCTCTCTCTCTCTCTCTCATAGAAAGCAAGCCAGTTATTTTTGTTTGTATATCTGATGCCTCTCAGCCTGTGCTCGCGTCACTTACCATGCGAAGCACATGTCTTGCACGGTGGACGCACGTTTGAATATACAGGGTGGCATCATAATCGACGTGCAAACTGAAACCATTAATTCAGCACATGATTCTAGACACCCTAGCGTAGTAATTTTTCGTCGGTTAGCGATAAAAAAATCTGCTGTTTCATAGAAAAGTGCAATACCTACGCGATCAGAATGTGAAATTTTCTTTTTATAACCGACGCCGGTAAATTTCAACGCAGGTGGGTTCCGAATCATGTCTTGTACTAAATTCATGGTAACAGGTTGAGGTTGTGCGATGTCCCTGCCACCGTGTTTTTTTTTTTTTGTCACCTGCGATTTATAGATGTCCGTGGCAACACAGCAGACCGCATCAGAATATCAGCGCTGCGGTATTTTTTTTTAAATATCGCAGCATTAAGTCTCCTACAAAAAGGTGCGACACGCGACGCGAATCTCGCGCTGTCGCTTCGCGCCTGTCCGCCTTTATGCTTATGAGAAATTATTATTATTAACTTAAGAGCTTTTTTGGCCTCACACAGGTCTTTTTTGTTTACTTTTTGTTTTTAATATTAATTTTATTAGTTTTAAATGCTCTTATTTTTTACTGTTTTTATGTCCTGTGCGTGTCCCAAATAAAAATAAACCATGTTGCTTTTTTCTTTAATAGTTTACTTCAGATCATCCATTACAGAACATGCAGAGAACTTACTTCAACTACTACTTTACTTAAACTTTATTTAAATCGGAAACAAACACTCTTAAACCACGACCTAATAGTGTACTTATATTATGGGCTCATTTAATATTTTTATCAGTAGGTAGGTACACCGCCCCTGCAGTCTCGACATTAGACAGCGACAAAAATCGGTCGCTAAGTCGTACCGTAGTCAAAGTCCTTTACTAAATTTTCAACTTTATTTCGAAAGGATAGGGTTGAAAATCTATTAAAGATATTTGACATCGATTAGACTGAACGACCGATTTTTGTCGTTATATTTGTCGAGACTGCAGGGCCAGGCCGCGTGTCCACGCCTCCACGGCAAGAAAAATTGCCGGATCTATGCAAGAATTCGTGTCGTTTCTACACACGACTAGTGTGCATTGCATCGGCGCTGCACAAGACAAAAATCTTGTCTGCGCCAGATACGACGCGATCTGTAGGGGGCGGGGGACGGTGTGTACAGTGCACATGAGAACGTTTGAGCGTGTGGACCTGAGGGCCTAGACAAAGTAACATTCGATTAACGATAACGCTAGTAGAAAAGCTAAAATGTATGGGATTGACATAAGCTATCGAAATGTGACGTGATCATAGGTCAACGAATAAAAATTAGCTAGACAATGTAAACAACATTCGATTATGAAATGAATCGACAGCGTCGAAAGATTAGGAACTTCCACAGAGATGCATAGCCAAGGGACACTTTTTGACGAGCGTTATTGCTAGTTTTTGGAATAATTAGCGAAAGCGATAGCGATTGTAGAAATAGAATCGCTCGCTTTTCTTCTTTTTTTAAAGTTTATTTGGAGGCACGGTAGTGTTTTTTGTATACTGAACTTTGTTTACATACCAAATTTCGGCTTTCTAGCACTTCAGGAAGTACCCTAACATTTGGAAGTCTCATACAAACTACCCCCCCCCCCCATTTTAGGGGATGGGGGCGAAAGTTATAAGTTTATGATTTTTTTTTGCTGGTTGTATACTAAACTTAGATTACATACCAAATTTCAGCTTTCTAGCACTTCAGGAAGTAGCCAAACATTTTGATGATCATCAGTGTGTCAGTGTATCAGTGAGTGTGTCAGTGACGAAATCGGTGTATTTTAGATATCATTAAAATCTAAAGTATTAGAGCTATTCAATTGAGACTTTGTATGTTTAATAAGTCTATTATTGAAACCATATCCTGAGAATATGAACTATCTGGTACATCGGAAACCAACTCTATGAGGGTTAAAAAAAACGACGAAACAATTCGAGAAAAGGTAGGTAGTGCCCTTGCGCTTCGCTTGGCTCGTCTTGGCGCGGGCACTACCATGCCCCCAGATTCTTACCGTCTACATACTAGATTTTTTCTTGTCTGCAACAGACACGACATTCTTTCGTGCAGAGACCCGACAAAATTCTTCTCATGAACATGAATATTTTCATCTTGTCTGTAGCCGACACGACAAATTCCTTGCCGTGGGTGGACACGCGGCCGTAAAGGTTGTCTGCAAAAGTAACCTAATATTATGCAGGTTGGTAGTAAAATAACGCTAGTTATATTGGAATAGTCAAGCGAGTTTGGTATGAGCTCTCAAATGATTTGAATTAGGTTTTTGTTTAGAAAAACGAGTGAAAAGACAGGCGCGTCTGCGAGCTACGCGTCACACTGACGTCACGCAAAATCTTGCATCGCGCAAGCAGAGTTTACTGCGCAAATAGCATATATACAACGTCCCGACATCAAGCGTCGGGCACACTAATGACGGCCTCGCAGTCCGGACCATGACCGGCTAGCTCTGAAAACGGAAAGGGCGGGGGCCATACACACTACTGTGTAGGAGCGTCGAGTCGGCACCTTCATCGCTGGTCGTCTTCGTCGGGCCTCCCCTAGGTAACTAGGGGAGTCACCTGGCGGGGAAAGACCGCCGAGGTGTCGTGAAGAAAGCGGCGCTATGTATTAGCGTCGCGGTGCGCCTGAAAAATGCATAGCAACCACTCACATGGGCGTGCGTGTAACTAATGCGCGCGCTCAAATGTATATCATAGGCAAATAGAAGGGCCTGTATTTACGGGTCACTGTATAGCTTCAGCGGCCGGGGGCTAAGCCCCGGTAGCGCACGCCAAGCGCCCTTACGGGGGCGTAGCGACATCAAACAACACCCGTCTGGTCAGAGTATCCTCCCTTTTCTATGGAGGTGTGAGTGAAGTTTACATACACCCTGTTACTTATAACTCTATACTGGTGACCCCGAATATGAACGTCAGCGCAGTCTTCGTGCAACTACTTCAGCATGACGTCATCATCATCACTTCCGCAAGCTTTAGAGCGGCGAGTCATAAATCCAGCCAGCACCCACGGCTTTCACGGGTATCCTGCCCACCAGCATGCAGCGCGAGCCCATGCTGGTGGTCTTAAAGTGGCCTCGGCAAGCATCGTAAGACACACGACTCAGCCTACTATCGACCTCCGATCTCCGGGGTCGAGTGATGTAGCGGCATCTACAACGCCACATGCGAGCTACGCGTCACACTGACGTCACGCAAAATCCTGCATCGCGCAAGCAGAGTTTACCGTGTAACTAGCATATATACAACGTCCCGACATCAAACGTTAGGCAGTTGGCCACCAGACACGACACCCGTCTGGTCGGAGGATCCCCCCTTTTCTATGGAGTTATGAGTGAGCTTTACGGCCTGTTCCTCATACCTCTATAGGAGTATTTTGGATTTACTTATATCAAATAAATTCTAACTCCTGAATTAATAGTGATTTTAAAAGCACTATCAAATTATTTAGTAGTGATAGGTCGACTATGGTTTTTGCCAATCTTTGGCTAGTTAAAGTGACTAAACTATTGGATATATTTGGTTGAACTTCTGTATGCAGACTGGGAACTTCGATGTAAACATGAACGCTCAGAATAAACATAATAATTAATTTATAACGTGTTTTCCTTCTGTTACGTCCCAATCCTCACTAGAATACCTTCCTTTATACTTAGGTACAGTAGGCTGCATGCCAGTAGTAACACTTTTTGACCTTGAATTAGCCTAACGTAGTACGGAGTTTTATAATAGAATAAGAGGCCAGCTTATACTGGTTTCTTTCCATTAACGTGCGACCTACCGTACTTGTATAAGATCTATCAAATAAATAAAGTTGAAGTGTCGGTTTTTAATGTGAAAATAACAGCTTTTTACTAAATAATGCGATAGGATATATTTATAACAAAAAAACAATTTTTAACAAGTCTGTCTGTTTGTTTGTTCCAGCTAATCTCAGAATAGGCTGGACCGATTTTGACGGGACTTCCACTGGCAGATAGCTGATGTTATATGTTGTTAGGTTGTTGCGGTAGCACGTTCCTGTGGGATAATTTTCGACATCCACGCGGGTGAAGCCGCGGGCAGCAGCAAGTGTCTAATAATTATGTAGAAACATAAACAAGTGGGCTCAGCTGCAGGGGAAACTAGTTTCCATTAAAGCCCATAAATTTTCGGCATTGTTAATAATTGGCATCATTACAAGGTAAGTACTCCCCTAAACTTTAAACTAGAACACACGTTGACCTACTTAATTATAATTGTTCCTTAAGGCTTGTGTGGTTTCCAGAGAAAGGATCATCACTTCAAACCACACTCTTTCTTTTAAAACCGGTAGTTTATAAGATTTAAAATTTTGCTAACCAGCATATTGAGCACAATGAAATCTATAGACTCTCTATTGTAGTTTATAATAATTAGTTTGCATGTGGTAGCAATGTATATTTTTTAAAGAAGATTGCGAGTAGAACTACTCAACTCACTGATCGAGCAATATGCAATCACACCCTGTTTTCAGCATTATTATTAGGTACCTGGGAATGACCTGTCTTAACAAGGGGATCGATCCTATCGTTACCAAGGATTTTCAACAATTCTGAACATACAAACGTAATTTAATAAACATAAACGAATGTATTGCTGTACGCTTGAAACATCATTCATTAGTTTTTAAATCATCCAATTTATTAAAATACAGTACAGTCAGTGCATAACAATAAAAATATAGAAGTTGTTAAAATGATTGAACGTCATAATCAAATATTTTAAAATCTGTTTGTTGTTTTTTTCAATCGCCAGTTTATTTGTAAATGAAATACCTTACCCGTTGGGTAATTGTGAAATACACTAACAATTGCAATATAATTATAAGTGTGATACGCAATGCGTTATTGCAATTCATTTTAACAATTTGACAGCATTCATTGCGTTATTTGCGTTGTCAAGCAGATGATTTTTTCATATCTACAATGGATTATACATTTCCTTCAAAATCCTTTGGGTTGTGAAAGAAAGTGTATTACGCGATTGGAGTTCTGCTGTCAAAACGTCAAAATTTACCCGAAAAGTTAAATTGAGAAATCGTCTTTAATAATGTCTACTTATTTTTTTTTCAAGTAATTTTTACTATACTCGTTCTTTTTGTACGAATAAGTCTTTACCTTCACATGCACTCCTTGTTCCCGTCTCCATCCATGTTTATGATTTTCCTTCCTTGACTAACCCGGTATAGCTTCCAAACCGACGTTGTTGTAGAATTAAATAGGTTTTATAGGATCAAGTCACGCAGCCATAACTTTTACCGAAGACTTGCTGCACCCACCGTAGACGTTATTTTATTATATTGATATTAGTCTAGTCATTTTAGATTTCAGCTTTAAAAGGAAAGTATGGAATTTGTTTTTACTTAATGAAATGGAAAATTGGTATAAACATTTCACTTGAAATACAAAGTTTGGAAATTTGCTCCATTTAAGAAGTTTCATATGAAATATTCTGAAAAATTCTTAGATGGAATAAATTTCCAAAGTAAGACGATTGATATGGAATTGGTGATTATTATTCAGTAAATATATCATTCCTACAGTCGCGAATCGCATTTCGATAATATACGACGTAAAACAGAGCTGCAATTTGCAAAAAACCAAAGAAAATTTGAATAAAGCGGGCCACAGGTGAGGTTTCACCCTAAGGCATGTTTACATGCAGTGAGTTTTCTCGCATTCATGTCTTTATTATAAGGTTCAAATGTACGGAGAGATTTTCTGACATGTGCGTGTACTCACTCCATGTAAATTACCAACTGTCCGCCACTGCCTATATTTTTATTTTATTTGATTTAATAATAATTTATTTATTTCATTAAATAATATTGTTAGTATTAAATAGTATCATAGTGTCATCACACTTGACTTAATGCTAGTTAACAAAAAAGGTAGGTGTTGCAAGCAGCACTCTTACTAAGTTATGAAATAACTTGTATTAAAATACAAGAACAATATGACAATAAATTAAACATGTCGTATATCTAATGAGAGAT
Organism: Griposia aprilina; assembly: GCA_916610205.1. Lineage (NCBI taxonomy): Eukaryota > Metazoa > Arthropoda > Insecta > Lepidoptera > Noctuidae > Griposia > Griposia aprilina. The sequence goes on along the minus strand of OU744290.1, from coordinate 17,541,801 downwards.
ATGAGGAACATTGTGTAAAGTTCACTTATACCTCGATAGAAAAGGGAGGATCTTCCGACCAGACGGGTGTCGTGTCTGGTGGGCAGCTGCCCGGCGATTGATGTCGGGACGTCGTATATTTATATGCTAGTTGCACGGTAAACTCTGCTTGTGTGATGCAGGATTTTGCGTGACGTCAGTGTGGCGCTTAACTCGCATGTGGCGTTTATAGCTGCCGCTACACTCCTATGCATTAATATAGTTAGTGTTTTCATGTATTGTCGTCTCCACGTTGTAAAGCTTCTGCCCGCGACTTCATCCGCGTGAAATTTCTTGTTCCCCAACCCTCCTCGTCGCATTGCATCGCCCGTCCGCGCTATTACCAACTTCGTTTTCACTCAGCGTTCTTTCTGACTTTTATTCTTTTTGCTCGAATCCTAAGGGTCTTAGCGTGATGTTAAATAGCCTATAACCTTCCTCAAGGATTGGGCTATCAAACGCAAAAATAATTTTCCAAGTATGACTGGTAGTTCCAGAGATTAGCGTGTTAAAACAAATAAACTCTGCAGCTTTATTACTAGTACGAGATATAGATACTCGTAGATATAAATATAGATAAATGGTCTAAAAACTCTTTCTTTAAATTTAGTTTTTTGCTATAATTACCTACGAAAAAATATTTGTTTCAATTTCCTTCCAATTTCATTTCGTCTGCTACACCTACGTCTAGGCTTAACAAACTTTCTTCCATAATTTTATTGAACAAACACTCAACACCTCCATTGACAATAAACTAATAATTCCAACAAACTTGGTTTACCATGTATGAACCAATAAAACAAGTTTGAAACTAGCAAGGACTTTTGTATAATGTATATTAGCACGTAGTTCATACAATAATTATAATTGATGGCTTTATTATTGCTTTAGAAACTGAACTATAGCAGCAGTTTCTAGGTTACCAAATACTTGGTGACCTAGAAACTAAAAATACAGCAACTCACACACAACAACACGCACATCACACCATCACACATAAGTAATCACATTCACACAAATTCATTTTGCTACAATTACATTCTAAATACGAAAAATCATCCCAGAAGACTACTACTACTTACTCGTACTTTATTTACTTACCATTTACCCGATCCTCGGCTATTGTTATCTCCAACTGCTACCATCCACCACATAGAGATTATCGATAGCAAATGGTTATTTGGCGGTAGTACGCAGCTAAGCTAGTTTGAAGAAAAAGAAAAATCCTCAAACGCCTGAAATGTTTCCTGAAGATTTCTTAGCTTTTTCATACTGATATGAATAAAATTTATCAATAGTTATTTTTTTATTTAAAATTACATGTACAACATTACAGAATTGAATCCAAAGACGTTGTACAGAGCAAATTAGAAACTAAAAAGTGACACAAACACATACTTAAGTAGGCTAGGTAAAATAAAATAATACAATTAAAAAAATGTAAACACAACGAAAATAAAATTAAGAACCACAAGTTAATTTAGTTGAAGTAATTTTACTTAAAAAAAAATGTATATCAAATAGCAAATTTTGCAGTCCACTGCAAAATACCTCGCCACTAAAATTATTTATTATTAAACTTACACACACTATCTTAATTTACAGGATGACCCCAATACAAAATTATTCATATCTGTATGAAAAAGATAGTTATGAAAAAAAAAAACTATAGACGACAGGTTTTCTAGGAACATGTGTCTGAAAATAAGGATAATATATTGCTTATCAAAATAACTTGAAAATCCAGACCCGTGTAGTATAATTTTTTTATAAAGAACAAGCTGACCCGACAGACGTTGTCCTGTCTTAACTATGAATGTCATATGTCGTTTAGTTTTAGTTTTGACTATTGACTAAAACTAAATCTATCGACTCACTTATCAACCGATCCATCTGTGTTGAACGATATTTGCAGCGCGCATTCTGTCAATCGCTGACAGTTATTTCAAACAAATGACAGTTATGTAAAATTAATATTGGCGTTAAGTTTTCTTAAATTTTGTAACTTCCATATTTTTTATTTCATATGATCCAATAACGAACACAACAAAAAACAAAAAAAGTGAAATCGGTCCAGCCGTTCACGCGTGATGGCGTGACCAAGGGAAATAGGGATTCATTTTTTATATATATAGATATTGGAACCGCAGAAGTTGTTATTTCACCCGGAGGAAGGTTTTACCAAGAAACAGGAAACGGGCGAAATAAACCTTATTTTTATTCTAACTTAAGAAATACTGTAAAAACTGAATCAACCTGAACCTGAATATAATATTGAGACTCTAGTTACTTACATTATAACATTTACACGAGTAACATAACATATAATCATGTCTATTTTCGCCGGCGGATTACGCTAATGTACCTATAAAAAATTCCAAAAAAAATACGTTTGAGTTTCCTTTTAAAAAATAAAGGTAGAGAAATTGAACAGATTATGAAAATTAATTGACGTGTGTTTATATCTCAAAACAAAGGGAGATATATTTTGTTTTTTTTTTAACCGACGAAAAACGAAGTGGTTCTCAAGTAGACGCGTATTTTTTTTTGTATCATATTGTTTTTTACAAGATCGTATTCAAGAACGCTTTTACCTACATACATTTCACTTTTAATTTTTACTGTTCATCAATGATTATGTTGATCGTTGTTTACGAAGTTTTTAGAATAACATATTTATCCCAGCTTGCCACAGTTTTCCGCATTTCGCTACAGTTTTTCATTGTGATCATCATAATCGTAAAGTCATAATCAGCCTATAACGTTCCCACTGCTGGGACACAGGCCTCCTCTCTGTGAGAGGAAGTGGGCCGTAATCCACCACGCGGGCCCAGTGCGAGTTGGTAGATGTCACATGTCTTAGAATTTTTGGTTCTAAGACATGCCGGTTTTCTCACGATATTTTCCTTCACCATTTTGAGAGCAGTGGTGATGAAATAATTTACACAAAATAAAGCGTCTGACTGGGTTCGAACCTAAGACCTTTAACTCGTAAGTCGCAGCCGTTACCACTAGGCCACCACTGCTGTGTGATCATCAACAAAACCGTAGTAACCATATGAACCATAGCTGTAGTGGGAAACGTATTATACAGCATGTATCAGACAGGTGTGGTCAAATTAAAGAGTTTCCTCCATACTGATCCCTAGTCCTAACTCGCCCGTGCTTTGTAGCTATCCATATATACGGACCGGGTGAGTTGGGACTAGGTATAAGTATGGACGAAGCCAATTAAAGGGTGTAGATTTTTTTGTGGTACAGGTCATCAAACTGAATAACTTTCTCTATGGGACCAACATCGTAATCGCGATAAAATTATCAGCTGTCCAATACAATACTTAACCCATTCCCTGTCCCATGAACCACATACCTACTAGACCTAATTGTATGGGACGGCTGATAATTTTGTCACGATTAAGATGTTGGTACCATAGAAATAGTTGGTCAGTTTGATGGTCTGTACCACACCCTTAAATTTTACCACACCTTTCTATTACACGCTGTATATTAAGGAAAGCCAAATATTCTAAAGAACTCCACGATCAAACTAACAGCCACAATGGATTTCCTAGGCCACCTCTGACATTGATAGAGTAACAAATAGTGGTCGCACCGCAATAGTGACGGGACAAAATTAAAGAAAATGCCCAATATGGAGACGAATGGGGCCGATCCGTCTTAGACCTTAGTTCTAGGGAACTAATGAAACGACTGTGCAGTTGCATAAGTGTCGTTCTGGTTCTTTTTATTGAATTAGACGCATAGGATTTATGAGGGAGGATTTAGTTATAGAACATATTATTATTCTATTCGGTAGGTATTTATTATTGGTTTTGGCGTACGTGTATAGCTAGAGGTATAAACGTAATCGAAACAAAAGGAGTAGGTATGTAAAGTTCGTAGCAAGTGGCGTTCTGTAGTTTCTGCCTACCCCCATAGGAAAAACGTGTGAGTTGATCTATGTATGTGTCGGAAATACGTTAAACCAATCGTTTGACTTTGACTAATCGGGACGCCAGCGCCACCACGTGGCGCTGGACAGAGTCTATAACGCTAACGCTTGACCAGAGTAAAGTAGATTTTGTTGTTGGCGGTTAAGCAGTGAACACGTTTAGAAACTGTCGCGCGTTCCGTATAGTTGTGTCGTGTACCTACAGTGTGTGAATCGCTAGTGTGATTGATTTGTTCGTAAATTATAATTTGATTTGAACTGCAACCGGTTTTTCTATTGCGCAATAACCAACATTACCCATAGTACGCCCACAGTACCTAGTTAAAATATGGCTGATAATAAAGAGAGAGACGTAGCTTCTCCGTTATATGTATATTAGGTCTTTACCTATGAAATTGCCGTTCTGCAGTACTGGCCATTTCAAATCAAAATAATTTTTGTTTGGCTAAGAATTCTAATTTCAAATTAATTTTATTTTAAAAACATGGATTTTTTTTTCTAAAAGTAGTCATTTCTTTATTGATTAGTGTTACATTTTCATCGCATTTCAATCTTTTTCGTCATCATGGATACGTTAAAAATTCGAGTAATTATGGAATATGAGTACCGTCGTGGCAGCAACGCGGCACAAGCGGCACGCAACATCAACGACGTTTACGGAGCTAACACTACAAACCAACGCACCACCTGTTATTGGTTTGCTCGCTTCCGTTCTGGAAATTTCGACCTGAAAAATGAACCTCGCGGTCGTCCGAAGACTTTGGTCGACAATGACGAATTAAAGGCGATTGTGGAAGCTGATGATACACAATCTACGGCTGAATTAGCAGCAGCTTTCGACGTTAGCGTCAAAACAATATTGGTCCATTTGCGTCAAATTGGCAAGGTAAAAAAGCTTGACAAATGGGTGCCCCACGAACTCAATGATCGCCAGCGCGAAGTACGCGTCGAGACGTGCCTTGCACTGCTCAACAGACACACAAATGAAGGAATTTTGAACCGCATTGTTACCTGCGATGAAAAATGGATTCTGTTTGATAACCGTAAGCGCTCAGCAAGTTGGTTGGATCCTGGTTCAGCACCTAAACAATGCCCTAAACGAAAACTTACCCCTAGAAAAGTGATGGTCACTGTTTGGTGGTCTAGCGCCGGTGTGATTCATCACAGCTTCTTACCAAACGGGGTGAGCATTACTGCAGATGTGTACTGTGAAGAACTGAACACAATGATGGAGAAGCTGGCGCATCTCCAACCAGCATTGGTCAATCGCTCGTCTCCGCTGCTCCTGCACGACAACGCGCGACCTCATACTGCACAGCAGACGGTCTCCAAGTTGCAAGAACTGGGGTTGGAAGCTCTCCGTCATCCGCCCTACTTACCAGACCTTGCGCCTACAGACTACTACTTTTTCCAGAATTTGGATAACTTCTTGGCGGGAAAAAAATTTAATACCCGAGAGGCAGTACAAAATGCCTTTGAAGAATTTGTTGCCTCCCGTCCAGCTGATTTCTTTAAGAAGGGCATCAATAAACTGCCACTGCGATGGCAAAGATGCATTGATTGCATGGGTGATTACTTCGATTAATACAAATAAAAAATTCATGAAAAAAATTCGTTTAAATTTTTTCATACAAAACGGCAATTTCATAGGTAAAGACCTATTATTTGGTTTTGTTCTTGTTTTGTTTATTTGTTTAACTATCGTTTTTTTTTTAATAATGGTCTTGTTTGAGGCCTAAATAATGACTGCGTGGTGGGGCTTGCGTGCGCCGAATTTTAGGTCTGTGCCGGTAGAGATTTTACTTTGCCGGAACACGTATAGTGCCAGACCAAGAGAGATACAGAAACCCGCAGGGCGGCATGTGCCAAGCAGAGAATTGGGCAGTAGCTACCCCACGGACCCTATCTCCCGACAGAAGTTTTGTTCCTTATCTCTGGCTTGCCTTTATTGGCCGGCTTTTGTGGAGATTCGCAAGAGCAAACGTGCTCGATGGAAGGAAGTATTCCAGTAAGTGCTGGTAGGGATCTTGACCATGTTCCGGGCTCTGGGATTGTTCTGATAGCCGTGGAATACCTCTCCACTCCTTAAGCACCCTAGGACCTGTTGCCCCTTTTGTCCCTAGGTCACTATGTGCTGGCGACAGTTCCCGGGCGCCCATTGTTGAGTGTGCTAGTCACCCCCTGCCATTTTATCTATGTATTGTATGTAAAACATTGGTCAATCAGGGGCTATATTTAGTCTTTCCATAGTTCTAGGTAACCAGTCATCTTTAGCTACCCAAACCCATAGTTAAATGTCTTTTTGCTCCATATCCTGTAATAGTTCTGTACCAACCGCGGGTTCTCCTTAGGTCCACTTGCATAGTGTAAACTTTCTGACTTGTTGATAATCGTCGGTTGGTACACCCTTATCATTTAAAATTATCAGAAAGGCTTCTGCGAGTTGGCTTCGACACGAGGGTCCTGAGATATATCAAAGACATTTTAAAAACAATAATATTATAGACTTTTTTCCCTATCTTTTTTTTATTCGTTCGTCATCTTCGATACGTCAAAGATGTGCTTAGCAAGAAAAATAACGCACTGGGTATCCAAAAACTACTAAATTTTGGCTCAATTTCATCGTCGTTTTTCATCTGTCACTGCAGTGTAGTGCAAATTAAAGAAACACCCGATGTGGAGACGAATGGGGGCAATCCATCTAGCCTCGCTGTTCCCACGGCAAGAACTAATGAAAAACCTAGCAAAGTTTCATAAGTGTGAAGAATGAAAACGAGTTCAGTAGAATTTTTTTGCTATATTTCTGTACATGACAATGACAGGGAATGATTACTCATTCATGAATAGGTTCTCTAAGAGTTTTTCTACTCAGTAAATATTTTATCTATTTTCACAACGTTTGTCTGGTATATCGATACTGAAACTGAAAGACTTTCTTTTAATTTACTTTCTTTCCAAAAGTCACTTGAAAATTTTTGACAGATTTTCATGCGTCTTTCGATTAGTGTTTCATATTATCCTTAAGGTGAATCCTCAGGGTGTACCCACCAAATTAAAAAAATCTTTGGTTTTTTGCAAATTGCAGCTTTGTTTTACGTCGCATGTTGATCAAGATGCAATTCGCGACTGTAGGAATCGTCGAATCATAAATCATAAATCATTTATAATCGACATATCAATCGTCAAACTTGGGAAATTGATGATTATTATTCAGTAAATATATCATTCCTAAAGTCGCGAATCTCATTTTGATCAACATAAGACTTAAAGCTCCCGCAAACTGGCGCGACGCGACAGCACAACTCAAAGGCACCGCTCGTTGCGCGACACTCGGTATAATCATGAGACTGCCTTATTGGTATAGTGGTCGCAGGTGCTACTGCTGAGCATGAGCTCCTAGGTTCGATTCCCAGGTCGGGCAAAGTGTTATTGGGTTTTCCATTAGCAGTTTCTTAGTAGCAGCCCAGAGTCTGGATTTGTGCCCGGTTGGTGGCAATAGGATCGCTCCCTATTACATGGGATTTAAACATAACTGGCGAAATGTGGATTTTAATATTAAAAATATTTATTATTTCCAAAAAGGTTACAGACTTAATATACTTGGTTAAAAAAAGGTATTGTTACTGGATGTAATATAGGTACATCTTGGCTAACCCTTCGGGATCCTTATGGTATGTTATGTGTCACGTAGGTACTCGTATTTTGTATAATCACGATATATACCTCTTTAATTAAAAAAAAACGGCCAAGTGCGAGTCGGACTCGCGCACGAAGGGTTCCGTACCATTATCTATAAAAATGTTTACGAGCTCTATACGAGATTCCGTGTGACGAATCATGTCAACCTATATTTAAAGAGCTTGGTTTGCTACAGTTACCTTCATTATATATATATGAAGCATGCATGTTCGTTCAAAAACACAAAGAACTATTTAAAACAGCGGAGTAAATAAGCTCTCGAAGTAGGCGAGACCAATACAGACTTGTGCTGGATGTACTGCCTCGATCAGCGAAATATAATAAAAACTCTCTGGTTATGTGTGTACGTCTCTATAATAAATTACCAAAAATGTTTAAAACGTTAAATTGTACGTTATTTAAAACCCAATTATATAAATGGCTTAATAATAATAATTTCTATGGTATTAATGAATTTTTTAATATGAAATCTATGTAATGTATTTCAATTTCATACTGTATTTTTAGTAAGTAAGTTTGCACGCTTTAGTTTTAAGCAAAACATGTTTGAGCTATATTTTCCAATAACACCTTGTATACCATGTTTTATGCAAATAAAAAATATCTTATCTTATCTTAAAAACGGCAAAAAAATCATGTCTATTGTATGGGAGCCCCCCTTAAATATTTGTTTTATTCTTTTTTTTTGTATTTGTTGTTATAGCGGCAAGAAATACATCATCTATGAAAATTTCCACTGTCTAATTATCACGGTTCATGAGATACTGCCTGGTGTCAGACAGACAGACGGACGGACAGGGGAGTCTTAGTAATAGGGTCCCGTTTTACCCTTTGGGTACGGAACCCTAAAAACGTACATTCCGAGCAAAAAATATCGAGACAGTTCAATAGCCTACAAATAGTCGCGAAACGGAAATCAAGCCCAGTCTCTTACGATGGAACATGGACACTCCAAAGCCATTTAGGTCATCAAAACAAAAACATTTGCTTACAAGAACAGCTGACACGAATCCCCTTTACACCAACATTCTATTCAAAATATAAAAGGAGGCCGATGGCATAGATTAACAAAATAGTAGAGGCAAACCTTTTGGTCCGAACTCAATTAATGCCTGCAGTTTCCGGCTGGCAGGACCAGCCAATGCACTCAGGAATTTATTGTAACCATGCACGGTGCAACAACATTGACCTTGTTTTAGGCTTTATACTCCTGTTAAATGCTATCAGTCACGTCTGGTGTGAGATTAAACGTCACGAGTATTTTTTGGGGTTCGCTCACATTTGGGCTGGTCGCAGCGCAACGCACTGGCAGATCGCTCGCCAGGTGTATTTTGTGTGTGCGATGGTTGATACAACATGTAATAAAAGGAACCAGGAGGATGGCGTTGCGACGCCGCCCACCTAAATGTGTGCGAGCCTCATTGCACTGGAGGGAAAGCAGTTCCAATTCAAATTCGAAATTTGAATCTGCAAATTTTGAATTCTTTGAATTTGAGATTTCTAATGCGCTTTGGTGTATTTTTGCAATTTTAAAGATACCCGTAGATAAACGTAGTCGCGCATACAGCGTTTCGTCAAGATGTAAGAAATTACGTCTTGACGAAACCCTTGGCTTGGGCGATTTTAAGGCAGCAATGTACGTAAGTCCCAGTAAAAGTACGAGTATATGAGTCTCGCTTCTATACAGTTTTATTATTCTATACCGATGGCAATAAATAAGGGTGTATATCAAACCAGATCTCAGGAGCATCGTTAAACCAATGCCGTAATCACGTTTGCTCGTAAACCGCTTTACCGGACCACCGCAAACAAATTAAACGTTTTTACTGCTAATAAATGGAGACGATAAACATTATAACGAAAATAGAAAGCGTGTTAATACAGAACATTGTGATAGAAAATGTTTTCCGGATAGCGAAGTGAGCTACTTTTGAATTATATCTGCAAATGGGTTCGGCGCAAAGTGACGGCAGAAGTTGCGAAATTGAATGCAATGAGAAGACCCAGCTTTCAAATAAAAATGGTTCTATATATGTCCCTGATACAAGTCGCACAACTTGTGCGCAGTGCAGGCAAGACTTCAAGTCAAAGCTTTGTGTATAATGTTCTACGATAAAATAAATCTAGGCTCACCACGGACAAAATTTGTTTGCAAGCCCAAATACAATGCTGGCTGAATAGTCACTAGCCAGCTCTTACACCTCTTTTAACATCTTTTCAAATTAGGAACAACCTCGCAATAGTCCGACCCTGACATTGATTTATCAGTTTTGACAGCAATTCCCAGTAAATTGAAACTTCGCTAGGATAGAAATTATTCTAGCTGTCACATAGTTATAATACAGGATGTATCAGAAAGGTGTGGACGAATTTAAGGGTGTGGTACAAACCATCAAACTGAACAACTTTCTCCATGGGACTAACATCGTAATCGTGAAAAAATAATCAGTAAATTTGGGTCCACCTTAAGACCACACATTTCTAGTACATGCTGTAGGTATACCTTGTGGTCTTATGACGACCACATTCATCGTTAGCGTGGTAAACCAATTTAAGGGTCGAGTATCAGTTCAATTAAAGGGTCAACTTTGCAAAAAGTCTGGCTGGTTAAACAAATGAGCATCTAAAGTGACCTTCATAACAATTGAACGCCGACGCTCAACTTCACTGTGGCTTCAAATTACCGCCACTCGTTAACAAAATAAATTAATTCGTAGTTAAACACTAATGAATCTCTATTTTGATTGTTTGCTGGATGGAATATTTACTTCAGGATTACTTCGAAACCGGTAAAATTAGTTAGTTTTTTAGGGTTCCGTACGCAAAGGCTGCCCACGGGACCCTAAGAATATAATGATTTTTTTAATATGTATTGCACACAATTTGATAACACATTCATTCCAAAGACTTTCTCGGTGAATAGTAACGCTTCATTCAGTGACTGGGCCACCATTGGTATACATAAAAGTAGAAAACGACTTTATGAATTATATGATGAACGGACTTGTATAAACACTGCTGAATTTAATTTATATGTTAAGAATTATTCAAAATTATTTAAAAGAGTTTGCAGTATGGCCAAGTCACGTTATTTGAGTTCAAAAATTAAAAATAGTAGTAATGTAATTAAAATGACATGGAGTATCATTAACAGCGAAACGGGAAGGTCATGCAACCGCTGTAGTAACTACACGCTTGATATTGATGACAATATAATTAATTCAGATTCCCAAGTCGCCGCGGCCTTTGAAAATTTCTTTGCTGATGTTCCCGTATCCACTACTAAATCTCTAAACTCATCACCCACTGCTGCAGAGTCTTTACTTAAGGAAAACGTTCCTGTATGTGATTCTGAATTTCATTTTAAATATGTCACCTGCAAAGATATAATTAAAACCTTTCACACATTAAATGTTAAAAAGACCGCAGATCTATGGGGTAATTCTGTGGACGTTGCTAAGTCCATAATAAACATTGTAGCACCTACTTTAGCTGTTATTTTTAATAATTGTATTGATCGTGGTGAGTTTCCTGATCTTATGAAAAACAGTAAAATAATACCGTTATTTAAATCGGGTAGTACATCAGACCCTACTAATTATAGACCTATTTCAGTACTACCTACCTTTAGTAAAATTTTTGAAAAACTTATTTTGAATCAAATGCAAGGATTTTTTAATAATCACAAATTACTGCATAACAAACAGTTCGGTTTTACGAGGGGTCGTTCGACTACTGATGCCGGAGTTGAACTTTTAGGACATGTTTATGATGCATGGGAGGACAAATGCGATGCTTTGGGAATCTTTTGCGATTTGTCCAAGGCATTCGATTGTGTTCTTCATGAAACATTGATCAGGAAACTGCACCACTACGGAATCCGAAACGCCTCTCTGGATCTTCTTACTTCTTACTTAAGTGATAGGATTCAGAGAGTTGATGTTAATGGAAAAAGATCACCCGGATCGGTAGTAAGAATGGGGGTCCCCCAGGGCTCAATTCTTGGGCCATTTTTATTTCTTATTTATATAAATGACTTGCCTTACCTTATAAAGGATAAACATGATATAGTGTTATTTGCAGACGACACTTCACTTTTATTTAAACTGAAACGTCAGCAGCTGATTACAGACAATGTAAATAGCGCCCTTGCAATAGTAGTTAACTGGTTTAATGTTAATAACCTACTTCTTAACGAGAAAAAAACTAAATGTATTAAGTTTACGATACCTCATGTTAGACAAGTAGAAACTAGTGTTCTCATAAAGGGTGAAGTGCTGAAACCCGAAAATACCACAGTTTTCTTAGGCATAACTTTGGATACCAAGCTTCAATGGGGCCCCCACATAGATAAATTGTCAAAAAATCTTAGCTCTGCAGCATACGCCGTTAGAAAAATTCGTGGTTTAACTGATTTAGAGACAGCCCGTTTAGTATACTTTAGTTATTTTCATAGTGTGATGTCGTACGGTATTCTGTTGTGGGGAAATGCCGCCGATATCCAGACAATTTTCGTTTTACAAAAAAGGGCAATTCGTTCTATCTATAAATTAAGTCCCAGACACTCCCTCCGAGCGGAGATACTGCGGGCCAGGGGACTGGCCCGTGAGGAGTCGCTGGGGACTCTGAACAGGGACCCTTGGGGACGCCCATACAAAATGGTGCGGGAGAAACTCCGCCCATGGGCTCCCCCACTAACGCAGAGTCTCCGGCCTCAGCTCGTGGAGGGCGTGGTGAGCGCTCTGTTCCCTTCGCGAGGGGAGCACACTCCCCCGCCCATGGCTCCGCCTCCTGCGGTGCCCACTGTGGACCACATAACCGACGACGACGACGATTCTCCTGAGGTGACCGAGGTAGAGTTGAGAGTGGCGGTACGTAGGCTGAGTGCCAAAAATACCGCCCCAGGACCCGACGGCCTACCTGGAAAAGCCTGGGTCCTGGCCTTGGAGGCTCTCGGGCCTCGACTTCGAGGGCTCCTAAGCGCATGCTTGGAAGGGGGCCAGTTCCCACTTCGTTGGAAGACGGGGAAACTGGTCCTCATTAAGAAGACGGGGCGCCCTGCGGACTCTCCGTCCGCTTACCGGCCCATTGTGCTGCTCGACGAGGTGGGCAAGCTCTTTGAAAGAGTCATTGCAGACCGCCTCGTCGGGCGGCTAGTGCGGGTGGGGCCGGATTTGGCGGAGAGCCAGTTTGGCTTCCGCAGGGGGCGCTCTACGGTGGACGCCATCATGCGCGTGCGAGCCCTCACGACGGGGGATGCTGTGGCCCGGGGTGGGGTCGTCTTGGCGGTGTCTCTAGACATCGCCAATGCCTTCAATACCCTGCCCTGGAGTTGCATCAGGGAGGCACTCCGGTATCACCGGATGCCGACCTACCTCTGTCGCATAGTCGAGGCCTATCTGACGGACAGGGCCGTCATCTACCCCGGTCACCAGGGAGAATGGAACCGGCGAGAGATGTCGTGCGGTGTCCCACAGGGATCAGTCTTGGGGCCGTATCTGTGGGACATCGGGTACGACTGGGTGCTGCGCGCCGACCTCCCTAGCGGCGTCAGCGTCGTTTGTTACGCTGACGACACGCTAGTCCTGGCACAGGGGAGGTCGCACCAGGCGGCGGCCGAATTAATGACACGCGGGGTTGCGACAGTCATTGAGAGGATCCGGCAATTGGGACTCGAGGTGGCCCTGCACAAGTCCGAGGCCATGTGTTTTCATGGTCCTCGGAACGCGCCACTCTCGGGTTCCCAAATAATGGCGGGAGGGGTTCACATCGGCGTCGAGTCGACGATGAAGTACCTGGGACTCGTCCTCGACAGCCGGTGGAACTTCGTCGAGCATTTCCGACGTTTGGCTCCCAGACTGGACCGGGCTGGGGCTGCCTTGAAGCGGCTCCTGCCCAATCTAGGGGGTCCAAACGGCTCCTGCCGGAGGCTCTACGCGGGGGTCGTGCGGTCCATAGCCCTTTACGGGGCACCGGTGTGGGCGCGTTCATTGAGGCTCCGACCAGCACGCCGTTTGAACGCGTCCCAAAGGGTCATGGCCATCCGGCTGGTCCGGGGATACCGCACGGTCTCCTGCGAGGCGGCGAGCCTCCTTGCCGGATTGCCGCCATGGGATCTGGAGGCAAAAGTCCTCGCGCACATTTGGGAGTCGCGCGAGGAGGCGAAACGCCGGGGCGTTACTCCGCTGCCGCGAGAAATCGCGGCACAGCGGACAGAGCTCCGGCGGGATCTCATGGCGGCATGGAGAGTGCGACTGTCGCAACCCAGCGCTGGGCACGCCACAATTGCGGCGGTAAGTCCCCTCTTTGAGGAGTGGCTTGAGAGGCGCCACGGCGTCCTCACCTTCCGCCTGACGCAGGTCCTCACCGGACATGGCTGTTTCGGGAGGTTCCTGTTTCGGATAAGGCGGGAGGAAACGCCCGGGTGTTGGCATTGTGTGGATCGACCGGAGGACACGGTGGAGCATACGGTGGAGGTCTGCCCGGCTTGGGCGGAGCACCGCCGTGTCCTCGTGGCGGCGATCGGCGGCGGCGATCTCTCGCGTCCGGCCCTGGTACAGGCCATGGTACGGAGCGAGAGGGAATGGGAAGCCGTCACCTCCTTCTGTGAAGCAGTAATGCTCGCGAAGGAGGAGGCGGAGCGCGTGAGGGTGCGGCAATCGTTGCGCCCTCACGCCCCTAGTCGCCGCAGGAGGAGACACCCTGGGCGTCGGGAGTCAATTGCCGACTCCCGGCCACCGTAGGCGCGGGCTTGCGGACGGCGAGCAATGGGCAGCTCGCCGTCCGGTAAGGACCAGGCCCGGGTCGACGGCGCGTCGTGTTCCACGCGCGCCTCAAAGAGATGTCAGCATCATTGAAGGGGTCCAATAGGGCCGATGCCTGCCGGGGTCGCGGATTGTTCGAAAGAGTTACCGTGGCCCTGGCGCACAGGCAACTGAAGGAACACGGGTGGGTTTTAGTCAGTAAGAGTCTGACACGCCCTTCCGCTCCGCCCAGAGCGGGAGAGGTCATTTGATGATTTCCCACCCAAAAAAAAAAAAAAAAAAAAAAAGACACTCCCTCAGAGATAAATTTAAGGAGATTAATATAATTACTGTGCCTTCTCAGTATATTTATGAAAATCTTTTGTATGCACATAAAAATATTAATCTGTTTAAAAAATACAGTGATATCCACAATATAAATACTAGAAACAAACACAAATTTATTGTTCCTACAACCAGGCTCAAGAAAATAGGTGGCTCGTTTAGATGCCAATGTATACGTTTTTATAATAAACTTCCTAGCCACATTCAAGATCTAAGCTTTAATAAATTCAAATCTTTTATAAAACGGAAACTATGCCAGAAAGCCTATTATACTGTGAAAGACTATATTGAGGACAAAAAGGCTTGGGATTGAGCTGCTCCAATAAATTTACACGGTGAATGTTGATTTTAATTTGCTAGCTATTTTAGACATGAATATTTACTGTAAAATGTATTATATTATTTTCATTATTGAGAATATGAGGACTATGTGGGTCATTGTTTCAGTTATATTCTTGATCTGGCAGTTTAAGTAGTTTATGCGGCCTACCCAAATGTCCTTTCTTTGGTATTGTTCGTCGAATCGTTGAGCTCCTTAAGTTCTGAGTTGAGCTGCACGGTTACTGACAAATGCGTGCACTGACTGGACAGGTCCACTTAATCTGTGTGGTTCTTTCCTCAAAAGACCATTTCAGACACCAATCTACATGGTTCTCAAACATTATGTCCGATTTTTTATATACACATTGACATTGTTGAATTTTATATACACAATGACATGAGTATTTACTTGTAAAGTAGTATGTTATTTTAATTATTGTGAATGTGAGGATTATGTGGGTCATTGCTTTTTTTTTCGCAGTTAATTTTGATCATGATCTGGCAGATTGAGTAATTTATGTGGCCTACCCAAATGTCCTTTCTTTGGTATTGTTCGTCGAATCGTTGAGCTCCTTAAGTTCTGACTTCCTGAGTTGAGCTGCACGATTACTGACAAATGCGTGCACTGACTGGACAGGTCCACTCAATCTGTGTGGTTCTTTCCTCAAAAGACCATTTCAGATACCAATCTACATGGTCTTCACATGATCTGACCAAGATTATGTCTGGACTTTAAAAGAGACTGTGACCTCTGAGTTTGTTTCGGCCTTTCTTCTCAGAGTAGTCAGATAGGAAACGCCGACCTCATCTAGTTTAAAAATATGATTGACGTGTAAAAGTGTTTGTACAAACCTACTTACAGAAATAAAATCATTTATCATTTATCATTTATAAGGGTCTGCTGTCCGTCCGTCTGCCACAGGGCTGTATATTTTAAACCATAATAGGTAGACACTTGACATATTCTCAGAGTGTGTAATAGTATGGCCGCTATAACAACAAAATAATAAAATTAAATTAAAAATTAAAAGGGATCCCCATACAAGAAACCTATTTTGTTCTCTACTAAAATATTAAATATTGTACGGGTGGTACGAAACCCTTCGAGCGTGAGTTCGACTCGCACTTGGCCGCGTTTTTCATATCAATTTCATAATTTACGGCTTGCAATTTGCTAATTTAAGGGCGGATGACGTCATTATGTTAATTTTTCGCGAACGTTCGCTATAACTGTAATGCTGTTATCTGTAATGAAGATAGGTATCATCTGAATTATATGTTTATTTAATTATCACGATTCGTAAGAGATCATTTTTTAATCTCATCATGGAGTCGAAATGATTAATTCTTATGGTGGTTTTGAAATATTTTGTGGGTGTATTTGGGTACTTGCACATTTTATTGCAAATGATTTTATAATAACCCCAGTGCTTCATGGGACGATTTTCGAAAAACCCTTATATACGTTATTCTTTATTTTTGGTCTAACGTATAAGTATGAGTTTTTAGTTATACGGACCGCGCGTTAAAATCCGTCCATACAAATTTTGACACCCCCCAAGCCCCTTTAGGGGGTAGCTTAGAAAAAAAAGGCAATCTTTATAATTTACTTACATATATGTATTCGTGTAAAGTTTCACGTTTATTAACTCAAAGAATAAAAAAATTCATACAAACAAAATCCCCCCTTTTCACTCCCTCAAAAGGTCAAATTTCCAAAAACCCCTTCTTAGCGGATGCTTACGGCATTATAACTATTTGTGTGCCAAATTTCATCCCAAATCCGTTCAATCGTTTGAGCTATGTGTTGATAGATCAGTCAGTCAGTCACGGTTTTCCTTTAAGTGTAATTTAAATAACGCACAACCTCTTAAGGGGTCATTGCACTCATCAGTATAAACAACTTTTACTATAGTAACAAACCCTGTTCCCTACATTTATGTTCGCATTATAACTCGTTAAAATGTAAGGATCAGCATATTTTTTTTCCCATAATAAAAGTTGTTCATAATGATGAAAGAAAGAAAGAAAAAGAAAAGAAAGAAAATAAATTTATTTGACCCAGGTTAAGGCACACAACATTCACACAAAGCAAAAACAAAAAAAACTTAAAAACAGTATTGTGTATTTGTGTGCCTCACGGCTGCGCCAAATCGGCTGCGGCTGTTGAGTGCAATGACCCCTTAAGATATAGATAATACGTTTGATACATTTTATGACTCATCCCCCTCTGTTCCGTATTCATAGCTGTTCATACAATGCAGCAACCGTTGACAAATAAACCGTATCCGAACAGGCATAGCCCAAGACGCTTACAGAAACCACATCAAATTAGACATAGACAAGCTTCGCAATATTTGTCCACTAGCAACACGGTGGACAACGTCCATATTTGTCCACACGTAACGCAAACGCGCTGCGTACCAGTGCACAGTGCGGTAAACTCTGTAAAGAAAACATTTTTCTCGAAAAACACGCGTAAAAAATTACATTATCTCACTCTGAAGCGAGCGGGACCTACATTTTGTGAAATAATTTAATGAACAATATAAAAATATAGCCTTTGGCGCTTCTGTAATGATATGCAAAATTCATAGGCCCTTGGATTGCCTGACAAGTTTTATGTTGGATTAACCAGATTATTCGGGAGTGTTTTTTTTGTGATTTGTGTGAGTCAATGAACCAGACCAGCGCGCCAATTGCGTAATACACTTACAGCAAGAATGGCTTTCATTTTGACAGTTCAACAACATGCATTGCGTCATTAAGATTGTAGAGCAAACAAATTTTTCGAACATATGAAGCAATGGCTTAGCATAAGGCTTCAAAAGGATTCAGATTGTGATTGATAGTGACGCAATTAGGGTGCTGCATAAAAAATACTTATAATTTAAACGAAAGGGCCAAAAGACCAGGGAGGCGATTATCGGTTTACACTCGTTGCATGGCGCACTCGTCATTACTGCTCGTCTCATAAAGTCGCTTATAAAATGGTGACATTATCCAGATTCATGTATTCTCAGTAGGTACAAGTCATCACGAATCTCGCAAAGCAATCCATTCCGCATAACGATGCAATTTTTTTCAACGCAACCCTTTTAATGTATTTCTGACAATATTTCAAAAATAATTTTAAGTCAAAAACAAATTTGCATTTTGTTCAGCATTTTTTAAACATTTATCAATAACTACCGAATACTTTTTTATTTCGTAACTCCGTTTTTATTTTTACTACACTTTTAATGATTTCAAATATGGAAGCCCATTTTCACTAGTGTTAAAAATTGAATTGGTTAGTATAACGAGGCTCTCAATGTTAGGTCCCTTACCCCGAGTATGTCAATCAAACACAGTTTACTCATGACATAAAAGAAAGTTAAAAAGCATTGAGACTGCCTCAAAACATTTCAGATAAATAAGACACGAAAATAAAACCGGCCCAGAAAAGTCACACATGAAAAATTATCGAGGCGTATAAAATACTTTGCTTAATACGCCACTCATTCATCAACAAATGAATTAAATTCTGGGAACGACGAATTTATCTTGCCACTCAGAAGTGGATAAAATAAATTGTCAAGTAAAATTTTCCCGTATGTAATAATACTGTATCGTTGTGTATGTTTTCCCTTTTTTTTTTTTTTTTTTTTTTTTTTTGGATGGGAAATCATCAAATGACCTCTCCCGCTCTGGGCGGAGCGGAAGGGCGTGTCAGACTCTTACTGACTAAAACCCACCCGTGTTCCTTCAGTTGCCTGTGCGCCAGGGCCACGGTAACTCTTTCGAACAATCCGCGACCCCGGCAGGCATCGGCCCTATCGGACCCCGTCAATTATGCTGACAACTCTTTGAGGCGCGCGTGGAACACAACGCGCCGTCGACCCGGGCCTGGTCCTTACCGGACGGCGAGCTGCCCATTGCTCGCCGTCCGCAGGCCCGCGCCTACGGTGGCCGGGAGTCGGCTATGGACTCCCGACGCCCAGGGTGTCTCCTCCTGCGGCGACTAGGGGCGTGAGGGCGCAATGATTGCCTCTCCCTCACGCGCTCCGCCTCCTCCTTCGCGAGCATTACTGCTTCGCAGAAGGAGGTGACTGCTTCCCATTCTCTCTCGCTCCGTACTATGGCCCGAACCAGGGCCGGACGCGAGAGATCGCCGCCGCCGATCGCCGCCACGAGGACACGGCGGTGCTCCGCCCAAGCCGGGCAGACCTCCACCGTATGCTCCACCGTGTCCTCCGGTCGATCCACACAATGCCAACACCCGGGCGTTTCCTCCCGCCTTATCCGAAACAGGAACCTCCCGAAACAGCCATGTCCGGTGAGGACCTGCGTCAGGCGGAAGGTGAGGACGCCGTGGCGCCTCTCAAGCCACTCCTCAAAGAGGGGACTTACCGCCGCAATTGTGGCGTGCCCAGCGCTGGGTTGCGACAGTCGCACTCTCCATGCCGCCATGAGATCCCGCCGGAGCTCTGTCCGCTGTGCCGCGATTTCTCGCGGCAGCGGAGTAACGCCCCGGCGTTTCGCCTCCTCGCGCGACTCCCAAATGTGCGCGAGGACTTTTGCCTCCAAATCCCATGGCGGCAATCCGGCAAGGAGGCTCGCCGCCTCGCAGGAGACCGTGCGGTATCCCCGGACCAGCCGGATGGCCATGACCCTTTGGGACGCGTTCAAACGGCGTGCTGGTCGGAGCCTCAATGAACGCGCCCACACCGGTGCCCCGTAAAGGGCCATGGACCGCACGACCCCCGCGTAGAGCCTCCGGCAGGAGGCGTTTGGACCCCCTAGATTGGGCAGGAGCCGCTTCAAGGCAGCCCCAGCCCGGTCCAGTCTGGGAGCCAAACGTCGGAAATGCTCGACGAAGTTCCACCGGCTGTCGAGGACGAGTCCCAGGTACTTCATCGTCGACTCGACGCCGATGTGAACCCCTCCCGCCATTATTTGGGAACCCGAGAGTGGCGCGTTCCGAGGACCATGAAAACACATGGCCTCGGACTTGTGCAGGGCCACCTCGAGTCCCAATTGCCGGATCCTCTCAATGACTGTCGCAACCCCGCGTGTCATTAATTCGGCCGCCGCCTGGTGCGACCTCCCCTGTGCCAGGACTAGCGTGTCGTCAGCGTAACAAACGACGCTGACGCCGCTAGGGAGGTCGGCGCGCAGCACCCAGTCGTACCCGATGTCCCACAGATACGGCCCCAAGACTGATCCCTGTGGGACACCGCACGACATCTCTCGCCGGTTCCATTCTCCCTGGTGACCGGGGTAGATGACGGCCCTGTCCGTCAGATAGGCCTCGACTATGCGACAGAGGTAGGTCGGCATCCGGTGATACCGGAGTGCCTCCCTGATGCAACTCCAGGGCAGGGTATTGAAGGCATTGGCGATGTCTAGAGACACCGCCAAGACGACCCCACCCCGGGCCACAGCATCCCCCGTCGTGAGGGCTCGCACGCGCATGATGGCGTCCACCGTAGAGCGCCCCCTGCGGAAACCAAACTGGCTCTCCGCCAAATCCGGCCCCACCCGCACTAGCCGCCCGACGAGGCGGTCTGCAATGACTCTTTCAAAGAGCTTGCCCACCTCGTCGAGCAGCACAATGGGCCGGTAAGCGGACGGAGAGTCCGCAGGGCGCCCCGTCTTCTTAATGAGGACCAGTTTCCCCGTCTTCCAACGAAGTGGGAACTGGCCCCCTTCCAAGCATGCGCTTAGGAGCCCTCGAAGTCGAGGCCCGAGAGCCTCCAAGGCCAGGACCCAGGCTTTTCCAGGTAGGCCGTCGGGTCCTGGGGCGGTATTTTTGGCACTCAGCCTACGTACCGCCACTCTCAACTCTACCTCGGTCACCTCAGGAGAATCGTCGTCGTCGTCGGTTATGTGGTCCACAGTGGGCACCGCAGGAGGCGGAGCCATGGGCGGGGGAGTGTGCTCCCCTCGCGAAGGGAACAGAGCGCTCACCACGCCCTCCACGAGCTGAGGCCGGAGACTCTGCGTTAGTGGGGGAGCCCATGGGCGGAGTTTCTCCCGCACCATTTTGTATGGGCGTCCCCAAGGGTCCCTGTTCAGAGTCCCCAGCGACTCCTCACGGGCCAGTCCCCTGGCCCGCAGTATCTCCGCTCGGAGGGCGGTCTTCGCCGCTCTGTAACCCTCGTACAGCTCCGCCTGAATGGCTTCCGTATCCGGAGGACGGACACGGAGCCTGCGGTGCCTGGTGTACAGGCGTCGCGCAGCAACGCACGCCTCGCGCAGAGACGTTAGCTCCGGCGACCACCAGTACACCTGGCGCGAGGCGCGTCCAGGCTGGACCCGGGGCATTGCCACGTCACATACTTCGGACATGGCCTCCCGGAACCACTCCGCCTCGTCGTTAATATCAGCAGGCCTGTCCGGTGATGACACCCAGGCCTGCACGATCGAGGCTTCCAGGAGGAGCTCCCGGTCCAGCCGCTTCAGCGCCCACCGTGGACCACTCGGGGCCTGTCGGACCAGCGCGCTCGAGGTCTGGGCGGAGACGTCAAACCGGATGTACCGGTGGTCGGAATACGTCTCCACCCCCTCCATGACGCGCCAGTCAATGACACGCGGCGACAGAGCGGGGCTGGCGAACGAAATGTCCACCACTGACTCACCCCGCATCCGCACACACGTGGGGACAGAACCCCGGTTTAGGACGACTAGGCCTGTCTCCAGAGCCCAGTCCTCCACCATCCTACCCCGCGCGTCAGTATACCGGGAACCCCAAGCCGTGTTCTTGGCATTGAAGTCCCCGAGCACGAGCACGGGGAGGGAATGGTACCCGACGACGACGACTCTCAACTCCGCAAGGGAGTTGTGGAACTCGGCGAGAGTTCGGTTCGGGGAGAAGTACACCCCTACGACAACAATCTCCCCGAACCGTGCTGCCACGCAACCCCGTCCCCTCTTAACTGCCTCGAGCGACGGGGTACCGGCGGCGGCCGACGAAATTAGGGTCACTGAGCCGCTCAGGTCCTCCACCCAGTCATCCCTGGGCGGGACAAAGTACGGCTCAGCGACCACGGCGATATTAATCGACCACTGCGCCATGCTCTGGAGCAACAGATCCTGAGCGGCGACGCAGTGGTTGATGTTCGCCTGGAGGAGGCGTAATGGGGCCATTAGTGGCACTCCATTTCAGCCCCCTCCCGAGGCCCTTGTGAGGGCCCTGCCGCGGTTTCAGCGGCGGTGACGACTGTGGAGGCAGCAGCGGCGATGGCAGTGGCGGCGGGTGCGGCAGTGACGGCGGTTGCGGAGGGCTTACCCCTGCCCCTGGCTTTGGCGGGTGGGGCGCAGGCCTTACTCCCAGCCCGGTGATCGGCCGGCTTGCCAGCTGCCGCACATAAAAAGCAGTGCGGCGTGGCATTGCACGAGCCGGCCTTGTGCCCGGGCTGACCGCAGCGGAAACAGTGATCGCTGCGGTCCACCTCCGAGGTGCATTGCACTCCCACGTGGTTGCCCACCTGGCAGCGGAAGCACCTCAGAGGTCTGGGTTCCAGCAGTTTCACCTGCGCGGAAACCCAGCCCACCAGGAGCCTTCGGCCCTCCCCGGCAACTTTCCGGGCCGCCGTCACGGGGCAGCTCACCGTCACGGCTCGCATCCCCGTGTGGTCGGGACGAATGGTGCCCGCCCTCACCTGCTCGGCAGAGCACCCCCCAGTCCTGACGACGGCGGCGACTACCTCAGCCTCCGTCACACAGTCGTCCAGGCCCAGGATGCGCATGTCAATGCACTTGCAGGGCCTGGAGACTCGGGCCTCGTCCGCATTTAGGGACGCCCTAAGCCTTTCGGCCAGGGCGTCAGCGGTCGGGCCGCTGGCCGCACCGGGGACCTCCAGCATCCGGGCTCCAGTCGCAGTGACCCTTACACGGATCCCATTGGTGACCCCTAGCTCCTCCAAGTTCACCGCCGCCCTTGCCTTGGTGAGCACGTCGCAGTAGGACACGCCCTTCTTCACCGCATCCGGCTGTAGTGTAATCACTACAGCTGCGGACTTTGGGGCGCGGAGCCTAGCCGCGACGCTTCGCTCCTTGCGCCGCTGCCGCCTCTCCTTCCTTTTGGCCGCCCTTGAAGCCTTCCGCTTCTTTCCGGCTACTTGCCATTCGGCGTCGGCCGGAGGAGCATTAGGAGGCGGAGGGGGTGGCGGCCGTCTCGCCGTCAGGGCTGGGGCCGTCGCCGCCTGAGTAGGCCCCCTACCCTTCTTGGGCTTGGAAGGCGCCGACTTCGCCGGGGCCGGCCCCGCAGGTTCCAGCACAGGCCCGCCTTTTGTTCGCCCTGCCGATCCTGACTTGGCCGCAGCGGCGGCAAAAGAAATCCGGCTCGCCGCTAGCGGGGGACGCAGAACAATGGCCTCCAGAGCGGAAAACCGACTCTGGAAGGCAGCCAGCTCTCGCCGCACCAGGGTCAGAACCCGGTCCTCTGCAGGCACCGGCACCGGCCGGTCCTGCCTATGCTGCTCCCCCTCCTGTGGCACTTCTCGAGGGCCGGCTGCCCGGAGGCCGGCCAGGTCCACTCGGAGCTCCTCGTTCTCCTTTCGGAGAAGCTCCATGGCGGCTGTCAAGCGGGCGACCTCCGCCCGCATCTCAGACATTCCGTCCGACGGAGGCCCAAGGTGTAAGGCCTCCGCTGCCGCCATAATGGAGGCCGTGGCAGTGGGTATGACCTTGTCTTTAGAGGACTGAATCCTCTTCAAGGCCACACCCCTGATTGCGGCTACCACGACCTCCTGGAACCTGGCCACTCGCTCCGGCTTAGAGCCGCCAGCGGCGTCTGGCTCACCGCCTGACGACTCGGAGAGTTCCACCCTGTGTGGGTTGCCCTCCCTAGCGAGCCTCTCGCCTGGCTGGGCCAGCTCGGCTGAACTGACTCGGCTCGGCTCGCTGTCCTTTTCGGTGGTGAACCCTTTGTCCTTACCCCGATCGTGAACGCCACCCTGCCGAGTAAATTTTCTGCGGGTGGCGCTCCTCCCGCCATCAGAGGACGACCCCTGGCTATCCCCTGGTTTGGGGCGCTTCTGGAAGAGCCTTCGGTTCTTCTCAGCAGCCCCTACCACAACGCGCTCCGGGCACTTGAATGAGCCCCTCACGCCCGATGCGGCGTCGGACTCCGACCCCGCATCGCTCCCTTCCTCTCTACTACTTTCCTGTTCTTTTGTGTTTTGTTTATCTGTTTCCATAATTGTTCCCACGAGTGTGGGGGATATAAAACGTCCATCCTAGGTTCACCCCCTGTCCCTAGGCAAGTGTTCATTTGTAACCCAACCAGAGGGTCCACTGGTACTCTGCTGGGGGTGCGCTAGCGACTGATGCGCCACCTACAACTACAAAGTTGTAGATGACACTACTCCTCAGCCATTCATACCCTCGCCACGCACCAAAACTTGATATTAGAGGAATTTTTTATAGAGGTTATCTTCCTCGCGGCCCAGGCGGTTAAGCCAAGACCCTCGACCCCCGTCAAAAGTCAGAGACATAACCTTGACAATCTTTGGGGCTACGAGACTAACGGTGGCAGAAGCAGAAGACTCCTTACTGCCTGCCCGGCGGCAGAGTTAGTGCACACCG
The DNA here is from genome assembly GCA_916610205.1 of Griposia aprilina. Taxonomy (NCBI): domain Eukaryota; kingdom Metazoa; phylum Arthropoda; class Insecta; order Lepidoptera; family Noctuidae; genus Griposia; species Griposia aprilina. The sequence goes on along the minus strand of OU744290.1, from coordinate 17,517,150 downwards.
AGCCCGCTCTTACTCCGCCGCTGTGCGTCTCTGCTTAAGCAGAGAGACACACGTTGGAGCGTTCCTCCGACAGGATATTAGCGTACGGACAACTAGACCCATTAGGCACACAGTGCCTAATGGGGAGTCATTGCCCGCACCCCAGGATGCACCGTCCCGGAAACTGGCCTTTCCCCCAGATGTATCCAAGGGAAACTCCAGCCCACGGGCACACGTGGAGGTTTCCTGTCCTAGCACCCCGTGTATGTTTTCCCTGATTTTGATTTATATTCGTGAGTTCAAGGAGATTTTGTAGAGAGACGTATTGTTAAGAACAGTTTATGGGGGCTTCAATGGTATTATGAATTCATAAGGTAAACTGAAAAAGGTTGGTTTTGCTTCATTTTACATTGAATAAGCAGATTCTTACTTTTGTTTTTGTCTAACGTATTAGTCACCACCATCATCATGAAAACAATCTGCTTAACGGTTTTCTGTTCTTTAATTTCTTAGAAGAAAGAAATGAAAAATGCTTCGCGGCTTCCCATGGGTACGTTAAACAGGATAATGGCAAAATTGTAGCTCCTGACGCTATTTCTCAAAGAAACCTGGGATTCTCAAATCACATTAGTCATGGTTGACGGTCAGTTGGTCTTCAGTGCCTGCTCTAATCATCTACCTAGCCTTTCTTAACTCTGATGGGGTCAGCTCTCAGTCTAAGTGAATGCAGCTGAATACCGGTATAAAGGTATGAGGAACAGGGTGTAAAATTCACTCACACCTCCATAGAAAAGGGAGGATCCTCCGACCAGACGGGTGTCGTGTCTGGTGGGCAACTGCCCGACGTTTGATGTCGGGACGTTGTATATATCGCACACCTAGATAAAGAATAATACAACTCAAAATACCTCTTTTTTCAACAAAAAACGTTTTACTCGTTTTCTATTTGACCGATTTAAAATTATTGTTGTATGATGTTGTATATTATTTTACCAAGATATTAATCTGCTCAATTAATATCTTAGCAAAACAATATACAATATAGATCTAATAATAGCAATAACTCGATTTTGGATTATTTTGAGTTATGCCACCCTTTATCTAGCTGTGCGATATGCTAGTTGCGCGGTAAACTCTGCTTGCGCGATGCAGGATTATGACGTCAGTGTGACGTGTAGCTCGCATGTGGCGATGTAGGTACCGCTGCACCAGTATTCCACATAGAGCGACTGCCTATCTGACCTCTACAACCCAGTTTCTGGGTAGCACGAAACCCTTTGGCAGTTCAGTGCCAGCTCTAACGATCAAATAAAACTAGGTACCAGTTTTTAAACTAATGTAGCTTTTAACGATCACAAAAATTTTTGTTAATCTGTTTTTTGTTTCCAATAAAATATTTATATTTCTACCTACATAAATTTGAAAACTAAAAATTTCAGCAAACCTTTTAAACAACTACGGATATGGTTAAATAGAAACAAACTGAAATATTTATCCCATTTAATTGAATCCCACTTCAATGAACAACCTAGTACAGTCAAAATCGGTACATGTTTAAGGCCGGCTGCATGTGACATGGTAATAATTTAGCGAATGGTGTACCGGTCCAGTTTTAATACCATTCGACTTGGGTTCTGGATGGTACTGGCCATCAGTAATTCAAACGGGTTCCTGTAATCTCTGTGTGTGTTTATGTACTTTTTTATTATTCACAAAAAATAACGGGAGTGGAAAAGGTTTTTTCGATGAAAAATATACAAATATATCGCAAAATGTACTAAGAATAAATGAAAGGAACTTGTTAAGATCAGTACTACTTCCCTATTTTCGTCTGCAGGTTCTGGCCTTTTGATTTCGAGAGATTAAAAGGTACCTATGCTGGTATTGTTGCTGATGACAATAGGTTGTATTAAGTAAAAAAGGCTGTAATAATTTAATTAGGAATGTCAACTGTCTGTAGCTTAGAATCTACCGTACCAACTCAAGTGGGTTCGACGAACTGTGGTCTGGACCCACTGTGACGAACTGTGGCTTTTCCCCATGGTGAGAAAAATACCCAAGAAACTACTGTATGGTATGCACGTGCTGCTTCTTTCAATACAATCTTTTGGCATATATGTTACATAACAATGTGACAAACAGTCTCTGAGTTTGCATCACTGTCAAAATCACAGTGATCTTTATTACCGTTGCAGTAAGGTTGCTATTGGGTTGTTGCTGTCAGAGGTAAAATAATTGTGAATGGACTGTACATTCAAAGCCTCCTCGCCTACGCCAACAGTTGTAAACAGGAAATATAGTAAAGAAAATTTTGAGAAAAATCGCCCGAGTCAATATTTGCTTTCGACCTAAAAGCTACCCAACGAAATAGTAACTTTGCCTTCGGTAGGTTCGCAGTTCAGTCCTGCTTAACTTTTTGTGAATCGCCGTTAAAGTTGTTTCCTATATAGAATCGCGAATACACGGAATAATTTCGATATTTTGCTGAATAAAAGTATCAATGTTAGGAATGGATTTTTTTTATTCGGATTCTGATTTTACCTGCAATGTAATATATAGCAGTCACTTGTAATCCCCGTCATAGTAATTTTTTTTATGTACTGGACGATACCGGGGAACCTTCTGGTTACGCGGATATTGATGGTCAAAATTCCAACTTTTACTGACGTTTTTCGACGATTTTAATATTATAACATGACTTTAAATACCGCCACGACCCCTGTACCGTTGCATACATCCAGAAGCATAATGTTTTGCGTGTGTTACATTGCGCACTACCGCAATCAGCAAATTTTTACACCAAAAATAAAAGTCCTTTCCCAGCAATTATTTTGTGCAATGTTACTTAGTTTGATAGACAGAATCCGTAGTTGACGGCTATGTGATGGGTCATTTTACACCCTGTGTGTAAATGCAAGTACTAAAATATTGACTGCCTCGTGGGTTTAGTGGTTGCAAGCCTACTGCTGAGCATGAGGTCTTGGGTTTGAGGCCCAAGTCGTGCCAAAGTTAAATTGGGTTTTTCCGTTAGGAATTTCTCAGTAGCAGCCCAGAGTCTGGATTTGTGCCCGGTTGATGGCAATAGGCTCGCCCTTAAACATGGCGAAACGTGGGTGTAATTAGGTACACCTCTGTCTAACCCTTCGGGGATTACAGGTGTGATGTTATGTTTGAAATATTAATATTTTATTTTATTAATTTTCTATGTATAACTGTTCAGGGAACTGTGCTATATACACTGGATCGCAAAAATTCCAGGTCGCTAATAAAAACCGTGATATCTCCGTATATTATATACCTAGATCGCTAGAACAAATAATATGTAGTAGGCAGGTAGGTTACTAATGCTTGTTCTAAATCTCTAAAGAGGTTTCATTTGTACAAGCAAAAGATTAAAAAAAAAAATGTGCTCCTTGAAAAATTTCAAAATTTAAAATTAGGAAAAGAATATTTTTTCTGCTTTTGTTTCAAACCGAGCTGTCATTATAAATGGTTCCTTGGATTGATCAGATTATTCAGTGCAATATCATGTCGTTACCACCTGAATAATGTACACGGATTTTTACCATGGTACAAGAAGGGAGAAGTTAGCGTAGCACTGCTAGAACAATAGGAGTATCTTTATCAACGGTCCAAAGAGTACTCCAGTGATTTCAAGAGAGCGGCATGAACATCAGGAGACCAGGAAATGGCAGGCCAAGGTGCACAACTACACGAAAAGACCGATTTTTCGTGAGCACTATATTAAGAAATCGACATTTCACGGCTGTTCAGGTCCGAGACAGTTTTCAAGAAATTCACCACAACAATGTGAGCTCTGATACGATTCTGCGACGTCTTCGTGAAGCTGATATAAAGCCTTATAAACCAGCAAACGGCCCCAAACCGCTCAGAGAACATCGTGTTGCCAGGTTACGGTTTGCTCGAGAACACATCCGATGGACAGATGAAGATTGGTCCAAGGTTATGTTTTCCGATGAGTCCAGATTTTGTTTATTTACGTACGTCCGGAGACGAAGAGTATTATTTAGACGACCAGGAGAACGGTATCATCAAGCGTGTTTTGAAGAAAAGGTGACATTCGGTGGAGGATCAATAATGGTTTGGGCTGGGATATCTTCAGAGGATCGCACGGAGTTAGTGATCACTGAAAACGGTTCTCTGACTGCTGTCGAGATACATAAAAGAGGTTTTAAATGAGTATGCTGGTCCTTTCTTAGTGAATATGGGTGCAAATTCCATTTTTATGAACGATAATGCGCGACCACATACTGCTCGTTTGGGCAATATGTATATTCAAGACGTCGGTATTACCTGCATGGAGTGGCCAGCTGACAGCCCAGACTTAAATCCCATAGAACATGCATGTTACGAGCTCGAGAGATGCGTGAGACAACGCTCTCCTGCTCCTGTTACCTTACACGAGTTAAGGAATGCGCTAGTGGAAGAATGGGCAAACATAGAACAAAACCGTATTAAAATTTTGGTTTACAGCATGCCACATCATCTTAATGAAGCGTTACGGGTTCGTGGAGGAAATACAAAATATCAAATTGACAAAAAATCTTTTATTTTTTAAGATTTACTGCGAAGTGCATTTTCGTTGTCATAAGTTAGAAGCGAAATTTTATTATTTTTTAGTATTTAATTAAAGTTACATAGTGTAAAAAACGTGTTAAGGCTCGTGCACACTGGCGCGACGTGACAGCGTACACAAAGGCACCGCGTGCAGCGCGACTGGCGGCGCCTTTGTGTCGGGTTGTCGCGTCGCGCCAGTGTGCACGAGCCTTTACACACTTTTTTATATATCAGTCATCTACAATATACAATAGTTTCGCAAATTATTCTTATGTATTTAAGAAACTGTCACGCCATTTATTAGCGACCCGGAATTTTTGCGATACAGTGTATAAAGATTATGATAATAGAACCTTCCGTTTTAATTATAAAAAGTTTATTTCGTGATTAATTAACAGTTGCAAATAGGTATTATATTCTTTGAATAGGAGATTAGAGTCAAATATTACAATCACGACTCACGATGTTTGGCATACAGGTTAGTGGATTTTCATTTTGACCTCATTTCGTCGCTCGCATAACTATAATTCCATCTCATTTTTTAGCTGATTTGAGTTACGACAACAAAAATTTTCTATTCGTGATTCTTCACTAACCGTCGTTTCTCTATGTTAAACAACGTAAACGACGGTTAGTGAAAAATGTAAAGAATCACGAATAGAAAAATGTAGTTGTCGTAACTCAAATCAGCTAAAAAATGAGATAGGACTTTTAGTCATGCGAGCGACGATTTAACACTCTCGAAAACCATGAAAACGACACCCATGACGAAAAATCAGGAAACTTTCGCGGCCGCCTTCTAGGATTTTTATTGAAAGGTGGTAGAACAAGACGTTCTAGTTACAAAAAAAAATTATAAACCATACAATATGACCGTGGACGATTTGGCAATTAGGTATTAGCAGATTTATTTAAGAAGGTAGATTAGATTTAAAGAGGTAAAAATAGTTTAAAAGAAGTGTACCTACATAGTTTATTAGAATATCAATTGAAAATCAGAAAGATCAATTAGATTAATAGCACCGCGTAATAAAAACATCACAATGAGAATTTTTCGCTTAACAACTTTAAAAGTACCGATTTTTTTTTAAAAGAGTAAAGGAATTAAAAAAAAATTATGCATATGAAAATACATATGTGCAGAAAAAATCATCTGTTCGACTATATTCGATATCCGTGGACTATATCCTACTACATAGTAAACGAATAACAAATCAAATCAAATTATTTTATTTCACTTAAACCAACATGGGCCAATTGATTGTTTCCTATGGAGAAGAGCCGGCAAGAAACTCCACAAAAGAAAAAGTAAAGTTCCACCAACACAGAGAAAGTCTAAGATTGTTTAAATACCTATTTACGTACATTGTGTTTTCATACTATACTATGTATGACTACTAAAAGAGTAAACAATTTATTTAATTTTATAATCGTATTTTTTTTGCATTTTTCTTGACTTTACTACATATTTCAATCAAAATGTTTGACAAAGTTGAAAACTAAAACTAATTCAATCGTCAATCGTTAGTTGAAACTAATTACGTTAGTTTTAGTTTTTAATCGTCAATCAAACTAAATTTTTGCCAAAACTGGTCTTGGTATGTATTGGATGGTCACCCTACCACGGATCGACCTCGGCCAGCGTTGCTTAACCTTGAAGATCGATCCGGCTGTTATTATTTAGCCTCTTGCAAAACATACCAACGTCAAATCGTTTATAAAACATACGGGTTTATCAAGGATGCTATAAATATAAAAGTGACCCCTAGTTATCTGAGTTCATGTGTTTACACACAACTGTGGCAATATGCCAGTTTTTATTACAAATATGTTACCTACATTTACAGAATATCAGATTGCTTTTTTATACTTTGTTCAAAATACTATTAAATTCTGTAATGGCACCACGCCTTTTAACAACAAAGTATTCTTTCATTGATTGCCCGAGTTTTACATTCAGAGTTGGGAATAAATAAAAATGGGAATATCTAGGCTAACTTATTTTTTTTTTAAAGGTTATTTCGATGCGGGATTTTAACCCCCGACGCAAATACGACGGGGTGTTATAAGTTTGACCGGTCTGTGTGTATGTGTGTGTGTGTGTGTGGTCATCTTAGCTCCCGAACGGATGAACCGATTTTGATTTTGTTTTTTAAGCTAGAGCTAAGCTGAAGTAAGCCCATTCTCATTCATTGGAATTTACTATAAAAATAGACATCTCAAAAGTGTTTTCATTTCAATCTTCGGTTACAGCTTTATGGAAATAACATTTAGAAAAAATAATAATTCGCGATGTAAGTGGATGGATTATTTTTTCTTTGCAAAATGTTTTTGGAGTCATAAAGAAATAACGCAACCTACGCAAGTTTAATAAATTCAATCAAAGAAGAACTGACAAAAACAAGTGAATGAATATTATATAAAAACCCTTCAAAGTTGGAAAACTTACTGAAGCTATAAAAAAAAAAATATCATTCTGTTTTTAAAACGAACAAAGACCGATTTAACTAAAAAAAAACAATGACCACTTTTAAATAAAATTCTTCTTTCAAACTTAACAAAAAAACAGAAAAGGCACAAAAACAAGTAAACATCACCGAAAATAAAACTTGGGGCAAGTGCAAAAACGTTGTCATCCTTTATGTTAATCCCTTAATGAAATGACATGCCGTATAATTTTATTTACGGTAATGAATAAAAAATGAGTTCACAATAGTGATGGGAAAAGAATCGTGATTTAAACCTTTATCCGACTTCAAGAACTCATTTTGAATAAAAACCAGAGGAGTGCGGTGTTGTGATGCAAGTATGCATACTTATCCTGATTTTTATGATATTGCTGAGCAGAAATGAATTTGCAAATAATAAACCAGATATTCATTGGATATACTCTGAATATTCATAGACGTCGATCATTAGGTAGTTAGCGCGAGGAGCAATAAAAGACTGGACTGTGTTTTAGGCAATGGTTTAATGCCGTGCTTATTATAATAATAAAACTGTCTTGGACAAAACAATTAAATGGTTAAGTTAGAGTGGAGAATGGTCCGTCGCGGTGCTGAGGAAGCGAGTTGTCAACGGGCCGAGCCGTGTCGCAGCCGCGCCACGCGTCTGCTTACCGATGACGCGTTGATCACGCCACCTGCTCATGCAGATCGCGAGCAAGGTGTAGGGCTCGATGCCCAACAGGGTTATGCTAGTTACAGAAAGAAGAAACAGTTAACACTGATCGTTAGCTGCTGCAATATCAAGTATTTCAGCTGAGTTGCTACCACTATAAAAATGCCAAATAATATTCTAAAGCATGCTTACATTTGTGTATACTAATAAGTGCATTTTAACAAATAAAAAAAAAAATAAAAAAAAAAAAAAAAAAACTTTTTAATTTTTGCCAACACTAGTGTTGGTATGTAATGGACGGTCACTCATCCACGGACCGACCTCGGCCTCGAAAGAAGAAATTTAACGAAATTATTTTGTTAGCTTTCTTATTTTCCTGCCCTAGCGCAATACTTAAGACACTCAATAAATTAACGACGGACGAGTGACCATTTTACCTTGGCATCTGGTGCAATCTGGAACCAAATTGAAATGTACTGAGTTCGACATTATGTCAGTGCAGTACTGGCTTTCAAGCATGGACTTAATAAGTAATATAAAGGTAAAGATATTGGGTTGTTAAGACTTTCCTTTCGTCATTCACTAACTTTAGGTTTGTGGGGTTCCAATCATTGAATACATTTCACATTACAGGGTGGCCCGTGAAACGAAGTCCAAAGCAACATTTTAGAAGCCTCTCTCCAAGGGCTTGCCAAAACACTCCTATGTATGTTCAGCGATAGGAGCTAGACGGTTTTTAATATTTTTAGGGAAATTCTCTCTTGACTTTTTAATTTAATTTTTCTCTTTCTGTGTCGCATTATTATAATTTTATTTTATTGTCTTTAAATTATAGTCTAAGATAGATAAAATATACTATCTATCTTAACATCATCCAAAGTGACTAAAATATGTTCCAAAATGTATGGAGCCTGCCTGGGCCAGGTCCTTGTACACTATACTTTTTTTTTTTCAATCTTGGTTTACCTAACACAACAAAAACCCGTCTTGGCGGTAAGCTGTCATTTTGATTGATTAATGACGTTTGACATGTTTATTGACATTGTTGTGACAGCTGACAGTTCTCTTTCTATGATCAATGGTCGATCTATGGTTCACTGTCATTGTTTCTATGCACATTGTACATAGTAAGTAAATCGGTGAGACGTCATGTTGAAAGTCGATAAAAATAATTGTTAAATATAAATTAACTACCACCACCACCACCACCACCACCACCACCACCACCACTACTTATTACCACTACTACTGTTGTAATCTGTATTTTTCTCGAATTTTACGAATTATTTATTGTATGCGTCACAGAAATAGAAAAATTATAAAGTCTTAAGTCAAGTAAGAATTTCCCTAAAAATATTAAAAACCGTCAATCTCCTAAACTATTAATAATCGCTAAACATACGGATTTCAGGAAGCCAGGCTTCTAAAATTTTAATTTGGACCTCGTTTGACGGTCCACCCTGTATATGTTTAGGTACATATATGCATACGATGACGGATTCTGTGTGAGTTTTAATAAACAAAACAGGTTGATTGATTGATTGTATATAGAATTTTGCATATAAACTGGTTTAAGGGGGAAGCGCCCGGTTGGCCGCGAAATTAAAATGTTCTTAAGTTTTTTTGTAATTTGGCGGTCAGTGTCAGGTTGTATGTTGAACAAAATATGATTCGCGACTGTGATAAGTATATATTTACAGAATTGTAATTATTAAAATCATCAATACAACCCTCTAGGTTCATATAATCCTATACTGATTTATATGTTATGAAATTGTCATTCAATAGGATTATATGAACATGCCATAGTGACGACGTGCAGCTGCCGTCTACTTTTTCCGTTTAATTATATATTATTTGTTTTATTTTTACTAAGTACTCGACCTAACTTGTCCTTTTTATATGCAGTTTCTGTGGCAATAAAACATGTTTTCTTTCTTTTATCAAAAATGTTCTCTTAGTCAACAGTTTCTTCTTCTCGTTATTTTATATCGGCAGGAAACACATGACGGGTAATGCGTTGGTTAAATTATCAGCCCAGTAAGCAAAGTGGTTACTGAAACAGCTGCCCCACCGACTGCCACACTGAGGGCAGATTTCATCAATGAAACTTAACGCGACCAGCACATCTAAACTGCGGTCAGGAGCTGTCAGTGTCATTATTGTTGTGGAATATTGACACAATGACAATGAAACGGCGCTAAGTTTCATTACTAAAACTGGCACTAAACTGGATGAGGTCGGCGTTTCCCATCTGACTACTCTGAGAAGAAAGGCCGAAACAAACTCAGAGGTCACAGTCTCTTTTAAAGTCCAGACATAATCTTGGTCAGATCATGTAGATTTGTGTCTGAAATAGTCTTTAGAGGAAAAACCACACAGATTGAGTGGACCTGACCAGTCAGTACACGCATTTGTCAGTAATCGTGCAGCTCAACTCAGTACTTAAGGAGCTCAACGATTGCGATTTCGACGCAAATGATTTCACAAAATATTGCTTCTTGCGGAAGCTACGAGCTCGTATTTTAATGCACCGCAGTAAGTGCACCACAAGTCGGTCATCATACTAAATGCTTAGCATTCGCGGTGTATCCTTCTAACGGTCGTTAAGCTAGACTGGATATATTTTACGATGAGTCAGCGATTCGTGCTCAACGTTGCAAAATGTATTAACTGCATGGACTTTATAACACTACATGAGTAGCTTTGTATCTTGGTGCGGTAATGTTCATATTTAAATAAAAAGTATAATTATTAAAAGTGTTTTGCAGTTGTTTAGGAAATAGCTTTTTTTATTGCCTATTTGCTTTTTATACTACTCGCATTACCTAACACTCACATCCCACACACCTACTACATACTACACACACACACACACACACACACACACACACACACACACACACACACACACACACACACACACACACACACACACACACACACACCACCCCCACCACACACACACCCCACACTACATTATCCCATAACACAGCATATATCAGAAAGGTATGGTCATATTTAACGGTGTGGTACAGACCATCAAACTGAACAAGTTTCTATAAGGGACCAACATCGTTATCGCGATTTTTTTTTTCCTTTATTACGATGTTGGTCCCATGGAGAAAGTTGTTCAACTTGATTGTCTGTACCACTCCTTTAAATATGACCACAACTTTCTGATACAGGCTGTATATTTTTGAACCGATATTTTTGACCAAATTATTATCTATAGCCCTGCTGTCTGCTGCTGTCTACTGGTCTGGATGATTTTTGTATTTCGTTGACCAAGAACAAAAATCATCGAGGTAATTCGTTTGCTTCTAGTTGCGCAATCACAGCGATATTGGAACAGCCACCTTGTATTGTAAGAAACGTAGTACTTACTTCTTTTAGGCCAAAGTCACACAGGAGCTTCGCTTAGAAACTACGCTGTGTTCTAGGTGACATGCACGTAGCGACCCAAGTACAATTTTACCAATGCAATGGCCATCACCAAGCGTCAATACGCTTCGTGACTAATTTATCACTAAAGGTGCCTACTGGTTTGCTCTATTTTTGATGATCATCACGTGTGATTAAACAAATTCGAATAAATGTGTAAGTAACAGACGACCAACATCGTATTTTTTGCCGACCGCCACTGTGCGAAAAAAAAAACGACCAATATGATCGATCGTTAACAGTCGACAATAAAGATTGATAAAATCGAGCAAATCTTTATGCAACCGAGTCTCCCAAAAAAATTTTTATCAAATCATCTTGCTAGATGTATATTTTTTTTTTTACTTAGCTCAGTAAGCTCCACTGCACGGTTTGAGCTAAGCTACTCTCTAAGCGTGGCATCAACTGAAGCTACTAACTGTGTGTCTTCAGCCTTAGTTTCCTCCTGTTCGAATGATATCGGATCCTTTTTTAAGAAAAAGGATCCGATATCATTCGAACAGGAGGAAGGGAAAGGGGAAGGGAAGGGGGGAGGGGGGGAAGGGATTTTCATATCTTTAGTAGTGTTTCCTATAGTACTTTGTGTGATATTTTATCCGTCTTCCTGTAAAGGCTGGCTTTCCAGTGCAGTGCAAGGAACGTGGGAAAAAACCTCATAAGGATTGATTCAATTTCCAATACTGTATCTTGTAAAACATATTTCAATCTGAGTAGAGCCAATTTTGCAATATTCACTCTTTTTTTTTGGTATTTCGTGGGGAAATATAGCTTTGCTTCGGGCTCTGCTCGTTTCTTACAACACAGAGCATCCATTGTTAGGTTTTACATAAGTCTGAAGTCCTAAAGGAGTACCAAAAATCTAGCAATTATTTTAACCTTCAAATGAACGTTGTCAGTCCTTAGCGTCCAGAATTGCAACGAAAAAAAATCAATAATATTTAAACACACGAACAAACTCCGGATTCATACATTTTAATATCCTCTTAAATTCCCCGAGAGTAATCCCCCAATTACTTAGTTACAACCAACATTGCAGGTAACATGAACTTTGCAAATTAAAATTTAAATTCAGAACAAAAATGTAGAATAAATCCGATACAGATTCGACCTGAAGCCATATGCATAAATGGAAAGGCAATACTGAGAGACATGGGCTGTACTGAACAACCGGACTAAAGGTTCTAGACAAAGTAACATGCTATCACCATTATCAGCGATAACGATGATGGAAAAGTCAAAATTGTATTCGACAAAAAAAAACAAAAGCTATTCTAAAAGCTTATGTCAATCCTGTTGAAAGTCGTAGAAATACGAATCACATTGCAAGCAGTTGCCACTTGGATAGGCCCTACGAAACGTCAGTTGGGCCTGACCATACTCGGATAAGTTCAGTGAGACTAATTTTATTTTAAGTCACTCCAGCCTCAAGATGCATAAGACTTGAGGCCTTTCCATACAAGGTATGGATTTTATGAGATGAGGAAAGCCTGTGAAAACCTGAAAACATATGTGGTAATTGCGCAACACACTTCCAACGGCAATGATTTTTATTTTGACAGCTCAAGAACAATCTTTGCGTTATTTATTGAGCAGACGAATTTTTCAAACCAAATTAGAAGCATATTCAATTCCAACTATAGCTACCTAACTATCCGCAAAAGATGTGCCTCCCTGGTGCCCCGGGGGCGGGCCAGTCCCAATATTATACTGCGGTGTGTCGCGAGCAGACTGGACCGCTTTTGTGTGAATCGCTGCTGCAAGCTTTCTACATCGGTGTTGAGCTTGTAGCAGGGGTTCTCATTAACATATCGCACTGATAACACAATACTGTTGTAACTCAAAATATTATGTAAATTTCGAGATAACATTATATTAAAAGAAATAATGAAGTGAACAATAACTTTTTCGTCGATTCTGAAAAACAGTCACATTTTGAGTTACAACAGCATAGTATTATCAGTGCGATATATCGCAGTGGTAGGTTAAGTGTGTAGGTTAAGTTTACTAACATAGTTGTTAAGAAATATTGATACTAACATATTTGAGTCCATTGTCAGTTGTTGATTAAATATAAATAAATAGCAATTGCCTTCATAATCTTTCGGAAAACCGAAAGATTATGAAGGCAATGGCTATTTATTCAATTTTGATCACAATGATATAAAGTGCGTTACCTACGTAATAAGGGTGCTGAAGGTAAAACTCCTCGCAGTATGGCGTCTTAACGGATAATGCATTACCGGATTGAGTTGCAACTTCCATTATTCCTATAATTATAAAGTTACTGCAGATAAAGTCGGAACACGACCACTGTATAGAAGTGAGTAGAAGTTTTGAAGTTTTAACGATAAACAACTTTAAGCGGAGTCATTAAAAGCGGAGTTTGCTTAATGAAGATAGCTGAGCGTTCGGATTGTGGAATTAAGTTTTGATATTTTAATTGGATATAGAGAACTCTTGACATTAATGCATGTGTTAGTGGCGGTGGTAGTCCAATTGAAATTATTTTTTTGAGATATGTTTATAAATCGTGAAAGCTGTGCCATGCAGTTCCCTTCAAACTTTATAATGGGCAACATTTAACTACTTACTGGAAATATGTCTTCCACTTTACAAGCATTATGTACTTTAAATTTTTACAACTAAGCTAAATATTATAATAAGTGATTGGAACTCAATAACTTACTACTTAATCATGAGTTAATATTATTTCAACTCGTATAGCTAAGACATCACAACTGATAATAATATTTAACCACACACAAAATCTCATAGGTACGAGAGGTGAGATTACGATTAATTTCAAGATTAAATATATAACTATACGTAGACCCGACAACAGCCCATTTAAATAGGCTTTTGTAATGCAAATGTAGCTAAAATATTTTGTGTGAAAAGGGAACCTTGTAAGGGTCTATTAAATTTTATTTGTCGTGGGATGGGCTCTGGTCCCTTTTAAGAGAACTTGAGAAATCGCTCGGTTAGCTACTTAACTATATCAATTTATTTCGTAGGTATACGAGTAGAGGTGGATGATGTTGCCATGCTAAGGCTTATATGCGTAAGCTTAGATTAGAGCATAATTTTACCTGAGACTGCTTTAGTGTAATAGCAATATATACTTTTTTTTTTTGACCTGAATGTTATTATTACTTGACATTCAATCATTGGCAGCCTTGTTCCACCCACTACTGTGTATAGGCCTCATCATGCTTTCCTGGTCTATGCGAGTCTCATCCAGGTCTTTCCCGCGAATTTCTCTCATCCTGACATAATTATTATTGTAACCTGACGTATATGTACGATAATTATTTTTGTTTCGCACCTAACGCAAAATGTAAGTTAGCTTAATTAATTTTCTTATAATTTGTAATTCGTAATTTTGTCATCTTTAATTTTATTGCCAATGCCTGAAATAAACGATTATTATAATTAACTCGTCTCCTGAGATGTAACCTTGGATCTCGTGATTAACGGTAGACATAGCTGGATTGGGGAGACTGAGGACACAACACTCAGGAGGCTCTGGAAAATTCAATGATACCTGAACCGACGACCTCTATTTCTCCCAACCCAAATGAGGCCTTGAAAACTGTGATAGAAAGAACCCCTACAAAGACCCTAGAAGCTACTCCACAAAATCCAGAACCCGATATTGAGGAAGATAAAAATGGGAAATAAAGCAAAACGAAATTTAAAAGAATTTGCACAGTCGTCATTAGAAGATGAAGATAAATTATCACCATCGCCAAAATCGACTTACGATGTGTCTGAAGACGAAGATTATGATGCTTCCTTTAGTTGTGAGTCCGAAAGCAACAATGAAAATGATACATTACCTAACACTAACGTCAGGGTAGTTGTAAATTTAATATCCATGAGAAATCTAACACGTCGTTATGTGAGATAGAGTCAAAGTCTGACAGACTTGGCTATATCGTCCTATTACTGCAAATACCGATTAAGTGCAAAAATCGCGTTTTGAGATAATGCCATTTGAAAGTTTGGATGTGCTATCAAATCATCAATTATGTTACCTTAAACTGTCAGCTAGTTTCGTAACGAAGGGTCGTATAAAAATAATGGGTTTTACCAGTTTGTACAGCTTGAAAAATTAATTCTAAAGGTCTAAAAAACATTTTCGTCATAAATTCACTTAATAGGTATTTGCAGTAAATACATAAATAAAATAAAATAATAAATAAAATTGTTTATTTATCCCAATAAATAATACACACAGACACAGTTCATAACAATGCGACAAGAGTACAGTGAGCATAAAAACATAACTTGTGTACCTTCTGTACACAAGTTATGTTTTTATGCTCACTGTAGGTATTTAGGTTTACAAAAAGAAAAAAAAGTCTATGCATACAAGAAATAATGAACCCTGTCTCTTAAACTAGGAAACCTGTATCTTAAGAGACAGTGCTCGACCAAAATTTTAATTTTATAAAACTAATTATACAGGAGTGAAAGTGTGATGTACTACCAGTACAAATGCAGTAATTGGACGATATTATTTAATTTGCAAAAAAAAAATGAAAACCATAAATTTAGATGGCCTGTAAATGATGACGTTGCTGAGGTGGCAGGATATCGAGTTGTAATAAAACCACCAGATTTAAAAATTAAACAGTTAACGAGTGCTCTCATTTTCATTCAAAAAATCTTTGAGAACAATAATGAGTTCAATTCATTCGACATTCTTTTGCTTAGTAAAAAATCATTTAAGAAGCAAATCCAAGCAACCCTAAAGGATCAGCAAAGTATTGTATAATTATGTAAAGATCGCTTTTAGCGTTAAGACCGCCCATTGTATCACCCTATGTAAATTTTCTACATTTATATCTGTAAGTTTATGGTGTACATAATAAAGAGTATTCTATTCTATACAATGACGTAATGTTTAATAACGTATGCACACAATTTTATTTTTTTTTGTATAAGAAAAAAAATCCAGATATGAGTTCTAGGATAATGTCATTTTAGATATTGTATCTGTGTTACTGGCTAGTTTTTAAATACTTTTTATTGTGATCTGTGGAGAACGTAGTGGGTAGCATAATTGTTTAAAATAGTATATTTAAGATATTTTGACTGTTTTTATTGTGCTGCTATTTGTTTTTCCTTAAATAAATAAATAAGATTAATCCTCTTAACGTGATTTCTTAACTTGAATCTTAAAAAAGGCACCGAAAAGACTGTAGACGTTCCTGTTTGTAGAATAAGTAATAATCGATAGATTCAAGATTGATTAAATGGTTATATTCTAAAACAATTGTGACAATAACAGATTCACAAGAAGTTTTTTTTTATAATAATTATTTGGGCTCTAAAGACTGTAACGTGCCAATTTTTTGAATAACTATTATTAGGAGGTAATAAATAAATATAATAAGGTCAAACAAACGACATTTTTCGTACCAAATAGACTTTATATACTTTCGTATTATGCAATAAGGTGCACTTGTTCCCTTATGATCATGTCTACCCGAGACCATGATCAAGTGTCCCACGAGACACTTGATCCTTTTGTTGTGTTCTGGGAAAAAGAAAAAAAAACAGGTACGCACAGATATATTTTAAGATTGAATGATGCAAAAAGGTAGAAGGATAAATTTTCTAAGTAATCGTAAAAAAATATTTTGCTAAACTTTATTATTTTATGAGATATGAATGAAAACCCAAAATGGAGATCAAGTGTCCTCAGTTATCCATTTGTCTCATTCATGGTTATGAATGAGACAGAAATAGATAACGTTTAAGGTTTTAGATGACTACTTTAAAACTTACCATAACTTATAAAACTTATTAGTACTTATATTATCTTCTCATGTTTTTACAAATAAATTATATTTTATATCTTTATCTTTTTTTTGAAGGTAGCGTCTTTTTGTCCGCGACTATCTTAATTGAAGTTACTGGTATGGTTTTAGGACAAACGGACAATATCACTCAGTAGACGTATCTTATATCTATGCATTGCTATCACAGCTTCAACTTCAGTGATTTTCAGTTGCCACATTATCGTTAAAAGCAGATATAACATTAACTGCATTCTTCGTTGAAAGCAGTTATTATCCAGCTAATACGTATGTACACTTTAGGTATAGACTGATGCACATAAAAAAAAAATTAAACCAGCTGAATTATTGTATTTTCCACAGGCAAAAATGGCAAGTGCGTCACCAGCTGCCGATAACGCTGAGCAAGCGCCGCTCGCCGCCGTCGTCGCCCGCGCCACAACTCCGGCTGCGGATACGTCACGCGTAGGTACGTCGACCCCAAAACGTGCCTATGCTGCTATCGTCACCAGCGGAAAATCTGATGCGTCGCAGCCTAAGCGACAAACTAGAAGAGGGGAAATATGGAAAGAGGGACCAGCCCTGACTGCGGTCCGTAGCTCTATGCCAAGAACGAGCCAAGTTGATGAGGACGGCTTCACTAAAGTAGAAAGGAAGAAGAAGAAGCCCTGTTCTCGTAACTTGTGCGGTACCGCACCGAGTGGACCCAACATGCTGCTGCGTCCTGCTGTGCCTACGACGCAGCTGTACATTTCACGTTTGCATCACTCCACTACAACTGAAGAAGTGGCGCAGTATTTGAAAGTGAAGACCAACTGGACTCTGAGGGTCGAAAGGTTGGAATCGCGCCATAATATCAACTTCAAATCTTTCGTGGTACGAGTTCCAACCCACCATCTGCAGACCTGCATGAAGGAGGACTTTTGGCCGAAGGGTGTCGTATATCGACGTTTCCGAGGACGGTTACGCGACACCACGCAGCGAAACACGACGCCGACAACATTACGTGTTTAGTTTTAGATTCTCCTGGTTTTATTTTAAATATGTATTAGTTTATTGTAAGTTATTAGATGTTAATTTGTGTATTTTATCTATGGGCCTTAGTAGCTTGATAATAAAATTATTATTATTATTATTATTATTATACAAACTTTCATCAAAAAAAAAAAAACCTCTATTTAATCCTGAATGGAAACATTTTCAAAAATAATAAATAATAATAATAATAATTTATAATTTATTCTCTCTTCACAAGTCTCTGCTGTACAACCTTTGTGAGAGACTGGTGCTTGACATAGGTTTTTGGAAAAAACCTGTGTTTCAAGTCACCAGGCCCCTTCCACGGCTAGAATTAGCTTTAACAGAGATACCGTGCAAGAGTTGCAGTTATGCAACATGCATAAAAAAAAACCTTTCTTAGTGCTAATTTTCGTCGTATAAGGAACTCTTGTACAATATTTCATGGACCCAGATTCAGGTAGTGCATTGTCTGTCAGTGAATTAATGAATGTTTGTTTTTTTTTAATTCTGAGCTGATATGGTAATAATTTCACAACTGTAGGCGACGCGAGTACATAATATAAATTTGTAAATTGACTTATTTTAGCGGAACGTAAATCTTACTATTTTACCTCTAATGTACATGTCATAGTGATTTTGAATTTTAATAATAAACAGTGGAGCGCGGTCGAGAAGGCGTACACGTTTAGAGGGGCGCGGGGGTATTCGGGGTTCGCAGCGCTCGCGCCAAGGACAACGCGGCCGCGCGTTCGGCGGCGCGCCAGTCGGTTAGAAACCTATCAAAGAGAGCACGTACACGCCTTTTTCACCCCGCTTGCACGCAATTAAGCCTGAATATTCTTTTACTGGTCCACCCTTTACATCAATGGTCCTTCGAGCTGGATTGGCTATCAGAAACACTTGTCAAGCTTCATTTGTTCATTTGCTTCGCTTCAACTAATTGCACGACGAATGTATCGCACGCCGCCCGCAAAAAACAAAATGGTGGGCACGCGAAGCACGTTGCGACGGGAGCGCGAACAGCAATTGGCGATCGCAAGTGGTGTGAAACCTGAAGAAAAACTAGCTCATCCTCCGTCTAGTTCAAGTAAAAAATCTGGCAGCAGAAACATCATGGTAAAACCTCCTTCTGCGAGCACATCAGTGAAGGCGAGGAGGGCGCAGCTGCTCTTCGAAGCTGCACAAGAAAAAGCGCAGCTACAAATGGAATTGATAGATAAAAAACTAGCCGTCGACCTGGCGGAGCTGGACAGCAACAGCTCACAGTCACTGGCAGATATTGAGCCTGCTGAAAGTGAAGTTGGTTCCCGAGTGGAAAAGTGGTTACAAACAAGTCAGGAGGTGAAAACTCAGTGTGTCACTATTGGTAACGACGACGCGCTGTGCCCGGCACATCGGCAAGACGCTATCTTGCAGCAAATGGGGGGCGCCGGCCCACTACCACCTGTAACAGAAAACACATCCCAACAACACAGAACGCTGCCAGCGGTGACTGCAATGCGGAGTGGCACTGAAGATACCATGCACATGCTGGCGTGTGCACTCAAGGACCTAGCCGCTGCCGCAACCACCAGCGACAACCAGCCAGGAACTAACGTGAAAATGCTTAATCGATTGTGTACGCCAAAGGACTTACCTAAATACGATGGTGACCCGCTCGAGTGGCTACAATTTAAGCGAGCTTATGAAGAATCTTCTCAAGTCTGCAATTTCAGCGACCGAGAAAACTTATGGCGACTACGAAAGAGTCTCCACGGACGTGCCAAAGAAGCAGTCACAGCGCTGCTGATCGGCGCCACCTCTCCTGACGTCGTGATGTCCACGCTGCAACTACAATTTGGAAATAATGATATAATAATATCTAGAATATTACAAGACATCAGCAAGTTACGCCCAATGTCACAGGAATATCACAAAGAAATTGTTTCCTTCTCGATCAAAGTTAAAAACTGCGTCGCAGCGGTGACTGCCATCGGCTGCGAAGATTATCTAAAAGGAATGAACATAGTTTCTACTGTGCTGTCTAAATTACCGACAGTATTGATTTCTAAATGGACTGATTACTGTTATCCGCTTCTCAATGAAAACACAAAACCGAAGCTCGTCATATTATCCGAGTTCCTAAGTGCAGAAGCCCAGAAGATAACACAATGCTCAGTGAATATATCTTACGTGCAAAATTATAAGAACAGTTACAACGATAAAAATAAGTCGCAAATAGTTTTGATAAACGAAAACAAACACAGTGAAAATGAAAACAGAAGTACCAAGTGCGGGTTTTGTCCATTAAAAAATCATGCACTACCAGACTGTAAGAAGTTTAAAAAGGCATTACGTAAAGACCGATGGACCTACGTGAAACGTCATGGTGTCTGTTTTAAGTGTTTGACGTCACGACATAATAAAGAATCTTGTCCCGCTACCGCGTGTGATATCGACAACTGTGGACAACTACATCACCGTCTGTTACACTATAACGTGAATAAAAACAATGTAAAAGTGCCGTCAACTAGTGAAAATGAAAGTAAACCGCCAGAGACTGATACATCTGTGGAAACCGTAACATACATAAACAAATGCAACAAAGTGTTGTTAAAAACGGTGCCTATTTTAATTCACGGACCAAAAGGAACGTCGCGCAGTGTTGCACTTCTGGACGATGGCTCGACAGTGACACTGATAAGCGCCGAGCTAACGTCGCGCTTAGGACTGCACGGCTACAAGCAATCTATGCGTGTGTGCGGCGCGTGGGACAATACCGAACTAGTGTGCGATAGTGAGATTATAAACTTAAACTTATCTAACATTGAGGACAACAACAAGTTTACAATAAAAGCGCGTAGTGTTAAAAATCTAAACTTACCTGTGCAAAACCAAACTTCAGTGAACTTCAACGATTACGAACTGAGACCTGAAATAAAAAGTGTGATAAGTGGCGGACAATGTAAACCAGAAATATTGATAGGGCAAGATAACTATCATTTGCTTTTACCGTTGGAAATAATAAAAGGCAAAATGACCGAGCCATACATCACGCGTACTCCATTAGGGTGGTGCGTACATGGCTGCGTGCGCGCGTCGTCGCTTGACATACAGAAAGCGACGCCGATTCTGCAATCTACACTATTCATAAATGAAGAAGACCAACACAGTGAACCATCAGAAACTGAGCGTATCCTAAGAGACATACATGAAGACATACGCCGGTCCTATTCTTTAGAGTCACTAGGTATCTCTAATAAACCTAGACTAAACGCAGACGACGCGCGAGCTTGGGAATACCTGGAACGCTCCTCTAAATTAAAAGACGGGAGGTGGTATGTTGGACTACCGTGGAAAGATCTAAAGTCCACCATGCCCGACTCGCGCACCAATGCAATGAGAAGACTATGTGGAGTTGAGAAGAAGATGAAGTCCAGTGATGGCTATGCTACTCGATACCAAGAAAGAATTGCTCATCTACTCACTAATGATTACGCTTCGCAAATTGAAACCAAAGAAAACGTAAAAAGAACTTGGTACCTACCGCATTTCGGGGTCGATAACCCCAACAAACAGAAACTGAGATTGGTATTTGACGCCGCCGCAACATCTAACGGCGTGTGCCTAAATGATTACATATTGAAAGGTCCTGACTTGCTGGTTTCGTTATATGGTACCATGCTGAGATTCAGAGAACACAAAATTGCTGTGACGGGCGACATCCGTGACATGTTTTTAAGAATAAAAATTATCAAAGAAGACAGAGATACGCTTCGCTTCTTATGGCGAAAGTCACCTGAGCATGAGGTCAACACTTACGCCATGAGCTCATTAATATTCGGCGCAAATTGTTCACCGTTTATTGCGCAATTTATAAAAAACAAAAATGCGGAGCTTTATAAGTCGTCTATGCCGAGCGCTGTGCAAGCCATACTAAAACAACATTACATGGATGATTACATTGATAGTTTTGAAGACGAGAAAACCGCTACTAAAACAGTGAACGAAGTTAGTTACATACATGGTCAAGGTGGATTTGAAATCAGAAATTGGACATGTAACCATCAGGTGATATTAAATAATTTACCACAAGAAAGTCTGCGAGCTTCAGAAGTCAAGTTCAAAGTCGGCCAGCAATACGACGGCGAACGTACACTAGGCCTGATGTGGAATCCAAAAGACGACACGTTAGGATTCGACGTCTCATTCAAACGAATACCAGCTGACATAATCGCTGGACATAAGAAACCTACGAAACGAGAAATGTTAAAAGTGATAATGTCAATATTCGACGTCTTTGGGTTTTTATCACCGTTTACTATAAAAGGAAAGATTATGTTACAAGACACATGGAAGTCCGGTATCAACTGGGATGACGAGATACCAGATGAAATATACACAAAATGGTCAGAATGGCTAGATGTATTAAAATACATAAATAACATACGCCTACCTAGGCATTACGTAGCGGCTACACGAGCGACCGCTACGAGTGCTACGCGGCCTACGGCAAGTACGCGTAGCGCGGAGACAGCGACTATGGACGATTACGCGAGGGCGAGCGAGACAGCTGACGGCCCGAGTGCAAACGCACTGAATAGTGCGACCGACGAGCACTGCGGCTATACGAACCTACAGTTGCACGTATTTTGCGATGCGTCGACCAAAGCGATGTGCGCCGTCGCCTACTGGCGGTGGCTTGATAATGATAAACAAGTTCGAGTTGCGTTCGTCTCTAGTAAATGTCGTGTGGCACCTGTGAAGTACGTGTCTGTGCCGCGCCTGGAACTACAAGCGGCATTGATTGGTTCACGATTGGCTGAAACATTGATTAATGAACACAGGATAAAAACAGTAAAGAAATATATGTGGTGCGACTCAGCCACTGTATTACATTGGGTTCGCAACGATAGGCGTACCTATAAAGCCTATATTGCTCATCGACTCGGTGAGATTGATGAGTATACACAAATGAAGGATTGGAGATATATACCTACGAAGAAGAATGTCGCCGATGCCGCCACGCGAGAGTTTTGCGAAGTAGAAACATTGGAAAATGAGTGGTTATACGGACCAGCATTTTTATACGAGGACGAGAGTTTATGGCCTTTGGAAGCGGATGTACAGCTAGCTGAAGTTAGTAACATGGACCTAGAATGCATAAATACTCTTCGTGTTACGCCCGTGTGTTTGCCTGCTGTACCAGAACCTAGCAGGTTCTCCTCCTGGCTCCGTATCTTGAGGTCTACGTGTGTCGTCTTATCTTTCATAGAAAAATGTAAAAAACTTACCGGTGACGTCGACGGCGTGATGATGGGACGCGCAGAAGTGTTGCTACTGAAATATTCTCAGATGAAATCCTTCCCTGAAGACATAGAAAACCTGCAAAAGAAAAGGGCATTAGATAAGAAAAGTAAACTGCTTACCTTATCACCGTTCGTTGATGATGATGGCGTTCTCCGTGTGGGCGGTCGCATAGACGCCGCTCCTGCAATAACGAAAGAGATAAAACAACCAGTAATACTGGACGGACGAAGTCATATTGCTCACCTCATAGTTAAACATTATCACCAGAAGGCTAACCACGGGAATCAGGAAATGGTCGTAAACGAACTGAAACAAAAATACTGGATTGTTCGAATAAGACCAACGGTAAAATACATTACTTCAAAATGCATGTTATGTAGAATCAAAAAGGCACAACCTCATCCACCTAGAATGGGTGACTTACCGGAAGCGCGAATGGCCCATCATCAGCGTCCCTTCACTTTCACGGGGGTTGATCTATTTGGCCCCATGGAGATAACTACTGGCCGCCGCAAGGAGAAGGTATACGGCGTGATTTTCACCTGCCTAACCGTCAGGGCGGTACATATTGAGCTTGTTTCTAGCCTGACAACTGATGCTCTCATCATGGCTCTCCGACGGATGGCGGCGAGGCGAGGCTGGCCGCGACATCTATACTCAGATAACGGCACTAATTTGAGAGGCGCTGACAAGGAGCTTAGAAAATGTATCCTAGAGTTGGACGAGGAACAATTAAAGAAAGAAGCTCTCAACTATAGTTCGACCACAACATGGACATTCATCCCCCCCGCTAGTCCTCACTGGGGAGGGGCGTGGGAAAGATTAATCAGGAGCATCAAGTGTTCGCTGAAAGTGATTTTAAAGGAACGAGCACCACGTTACGAGACACTGCACACATTGATGGCCGAGGTGGAGCACATTGTGAATAGCCGTCCACTTACGCATGTGTCGGTGGAACCAAACACTGATGAGTCATTGACACCCAACCATTTCTTACTGGGTGCGGCTTCAAACTTACCGGTCCTTGGTACCTACAATGACTCCGACTTATACCTGAGGAAGCAGTGGCGCATATCGCAGAGGCTGGCTGATATGTACTGGAGACGCTGGGTTCGTGAGGTTCTTCCGGACATGCGACCCAGGCAGAAGTGGAACGAAGAGCAGAGACCTTTGAAAGTGGGAGATCTCGCACTGGTTGTCGACCCAAATTCCCCTAGAAATACGTGGCCGAGAGGCGTCATTCAAGATGTATTGCCAGGAAAAGACGGACGTATCAGAGTCGTTGATATTAAAACGAGAACGGGGGTGCTGCGGAGGACCGCGGCACGCGTCGCACGAATCGCGATGGGTGATGAGTGCTGCGTCCGCACTGGGGAGGGGAATGTAGGCGACGCGAGTACATAATATTAATTTGTAAATTGACTTATTTTAGCGGAACGTAAATCTTACTATTTTACCTCTAATGTACATGTCATAGTGATTTTGAATTTTAATAATAAACAGTGGAGCGCGGTCGAGAAGGCGTACACGTTTAGAGGGGCGCGGGGGTATTCGGGGTTCGCAGCGCTCGCGCCAAGGACAACGCGGCCGCGCGTTCGGCGGCGCGCCAGTCGGTTAGAAACCTATCAAAGAGAGCACGTACACGCCTTTTTCACCCCGCTTGCACGCAATTAAGCCTGAATATTCTTTTACTGGTCCACCCTTTACAACAACATTGCAGTCACTAATACTCTCCAAACCAACCAAATCACCTAAAATTAGCTACTACAGCCAACTAGCCAAGATCATCCAAAATTAATCTATCACAATGTCACATTTCCCATTTACATAACATAAGACTTAATACCCACAATCTGCATAGAAGCTGACACAAACACAATATCGAAGTAATCAACATGTTGGAATGTTCTAACCAGAACTAATAGAACTATAAGTGGAACTCGACTGGTCTAACCAACCAGTTACACCAATTACCAAGTAATTGGGCGTTATCGATGCAGTTCTATGGCGCAAGTGCAGTTCTATGGTTCAAGGGCGCCGACTCATTGGGTGCTCGGGGGCTCAGCACCCACGAGTGGTAAATAGAGGGGGTGGAGCACCCATGAGCATTGACATCAAAACTGAGGGCCTAGACAAAGTTACATGCGATTAGCGATGACGCTAGGAAAGGCGAAAAATGTATGGGGTTGACATAAGCTATCGAAATGTCACGTGTTCATAGGTCAACGAATAGAAATTAGCTAGACAATGTTAACATCATTCAATTCTATGAAACAAATAGACAGCGTCGACCGATTAGTTCCATAGAGATGCGTAGCCAAGTGGCACTTTGTCTAGGCCTGATCAGTCAATCGGCTTTGTCCGATCTCATATTAAAATCCGCAACGTCGTTAGGTGAAACCTTTTAAACCGGGGTGCTAATATTGTGGAGCGCGCTTCGCTCGCTCTAGCATCTTAGATTTTGTTCAATCCATATTTTATAAACTTAAATAATTTGTAAATTTTTAAGGGTGAAGACGGTGCCTGTCTGTTCGCTGAACATGAGTCTTACTGGACAGATTAAGAGGCAATTTTAGAGGTTAAGCAGACCACAAAAATGAAAAATCCTAAGTCGGGCACGAGAATGAGCACTCGCAAGGTTTTCTAAAAGTCGGTGCCCCTGATTCTAATCATTATAAATAGGATGGAAATGGAATAAGTTTTAAGAATTGAGGCTAATGCCGTAAGGAAAGTTTTGAGTATAAATGTGGGTGGCTATAAGAGTAGTGGAGACCATGGAAATTATGGGTGGTCTGTATGAAGAATGAAATGGCTAGAAAAGGGGAAACTACAGAGCTGACCTCAAATAAACTACGATAAGGGCATGAGAATAAAATGTTGATGGTTGTAACTTTGCTTCAAGCTGTATCTTCAACTTACACGAACACATGTGTCATCTGGTTGTGTTTGATGTATCCTTTGATTAGATTGCGATTTCTGACTGGGTTTCAGTAATAAAAAACGGAATGACGAAAAAAAACATGTCTCTTAAACACGTGCATTAAAAAAAAGACAGGTGAGCAAGCAAGTTAGTTTGTAAAGGAAAGTGAAATAAGTCAAAGTTCAGCATTCCGTGAGTACGCTTTTATAGACTGAGAATATGGTCCTCTCTCCTTAAACTTTGTCATTACATTTAGTTTCCTTATTCTTGTTTCATGTTTATTATTACATATATTATATTATGTAGATAAGTATATATTTTATGTATGTATGTATTTGTTGTATATGTAAATGGTACACCACTGACTAACTGCATTATTGTCTCTCCTTCTACCTTGAATCCATCCAAAGGTTGTCTGTAAAAGATCGCTTTTAGCGATAAGACCGCCCATTGTGTCACCCTATGTAAAATTTCTACTTTTATATCTGTAATTTTTATGGTGTACATAATAAAGAGTATTCTATTATTTTCTATTCTAATGTTGAAGTTTTTGTAGTACAGAAAGTTGGTAAGAAATATAAAAATCGTGATTTATGCAGCTTCAATTGACTAAAACGTATTTCTTTCATTAAATTGTTGTACCAATAAATACGGCTATTAGGAAAGTAAGGAGACACAAGTCGGCTCCTTGTTTCCATGCCAAATTATTGCGTCTTATCATACCACCACCGTACAGTTAAAAAGAAAATCACAGCAAACTCACCCTTATTCCCAAACGTTAATTGATATCAAGAGCGTCACCAGCACGCCGTTAAAACTAATCACCAACCATTTCCACCGAAGAAACTGGCTCGCGCCTTTGTAAAATTAATAAAAATGATAGTTGCTACGTCGCCTGTAATGGATGCATTAGATTTTATTAATACTTTCTCGGAATTTTGAGGGTTAAGCGGGACAGATTGTTTACAGATTCAGGTTAAAAGGACAGCCAGAGAACCAAAAGTGTATAACCACAGTTTTAACATTACATAATATCACGCCTCATTTTCCCAAAGGGTTGGGCAGAGGTGTACCCCCACATTTCGCCAGTCATGTTTAAACCCCATGTAACAGGGGGCGAGCCTATTTCCATCAACCGGGCACAGATCCAGACTCCGGGCTGTTACTGAGAAATTCCTGATGGAAAAACCCATTAACACTTTGTCCGACCTGGGAATCGATTTTTTTAATTCCACACAAATCATGTAGGATATTAATGCAATGGATAATGCAAGTTTGTCTTTTTACCAATTAAATTGATGACACTGTCACAGTTTAACAGTTTAGTCGATTTGCGATGAATTTTTACGCTATGCAGGTCGAATGTCATCGTCATATTCTTTTGGACATCATGCAATCGAAATAAAACTTTCCTCTTATTTTTAGGCTGTAACGGACGTCTTGTGAAACACACGGATACACCCTCAGTCCAAAACCAGCCTATTACGGTCACAGTGCAGGGCAAAGGTCTCTTCTCAGAGAAGGCACGAGCATTGATCACCACCCTTGCTCAAGACGAGTTGTCGATTTCAGACTTATATTAACCATAAGTCCAGGTTTCCTCACGATGTTTTCCTGCAACCATGTCAGTAATGTCCAAGATGAAATCAGAAAGTACATAATGAATTGAAAAACTCACATTGGTACTTGCCCAGATTTTAACCCACAACCTCGTATATGAAAGGCGAGGCCTTAACCACTGGGCCATCACGACAGTCGAACGTAAATGTGGCGTGCTTATTATGCCATTTCATTTCGTGTAGCCATTTTCAGTCGATCGGCCATTGATTACGCGAGGAATGGTCTTCACGTCAAGTATCTAGTATTACCTACCCATTAATTAGTAAATGACTCTCTGTGTATTTTGGCTACTGAGCCAAAACTACAAACGTAGTGTACATAATTATAAGAAACCAAAACGGATAGGGACAAGAAAACGAGCAGCGTAACGTTATAGCTTTTTAATCTACACGGAACTAACTTTTCAAACTCATACTCAAACTCAAAGCATTTATTTCAATTAAACCATTTACAGGCACTTTTGAATTGTCAAAGAGTCGGTCAGTTAGTCAGAAAGCTGAAGCTAGTTGCTCATTCCAAAACGTAGATCTCTATGGGGAAGAACGGGCAAGAAACTCGAAGGACACTCTTTTTAAATCAAGATATTACACAATCTTTGGTACGTTATTCTTGTTGCTTCTATATGTGAGAACAATGTAAATAAAATAAAATGTATATTAAAAAAGAAATCAAAATACTCGTATAAGAACAATAGAAATAAGCCGTGGCAGTTAGGAGATGAAAAAATGCACTGCCATGTGTTTTTATACCATTTAAAAAAAAAAAACGGCCACCAGCTGGCGTGCTAAGCAACTTCCGGAAATAAAATATTAAATATTATTTTAATCCAGTTTGCAACGACTTTCGTTTACTAATCGGAGATGGTATTTTGAATACCGAAAGTCAGTTGCAAAGTGTCAAAATTAATTCACACAAACATTTACAAAATAATCTGTAACATTGAATTACATTATAAAACCAAAAACTAACATACAGGGTTATTTTTTTTTATGTAGCTGTTATTTTAGTATATTGTGGTGTCTTACGACTTCCACGCGAACGAACTCGCAAGCAGAAGCTAGTTAGTAAATAAGTAAAAAAGGTATAATGGTCTTATAGGAGACGAATATTGACAACTGAAGTGATTGTAATCCTGAATGAGATCGAAATAGTTCGAGTAACTACAGCACGATTATTTAACACAAACACGTCCACAGCAATACAAAAGCTATCTAGAAGACTAATCAGACGATCCTATTTGTGCTGGCGAGCTAAGCGCACATGAATAGTGTGATAAAGTGCTGGTCATGTCAATGAACACAATGGGAAGGCAATCATCTCCCACAACGTTATACAGGCTGCGTTATTGAACTACAGCGTGGAGGATAGTGGCAGCAGGACCAGTTTGATGTAGGACTTGGTTTGGATACTATTATCCTTACTATATTATTATTATTTATTATTTATATATATTTATTTTATATTATTATTATTTTATTATTATTTATTATTTTATTTAATATTATAAATGCGAAAGTAACTCTGTCTGTCTGTCGCGCTTTCACGCCAAAACGACTGAACCGATTCAAATGAAATTTGGTACACAGATAGTCTAGAGCCTGAGAAATGACATACGCTACTTTTTAATGCGAAAAAAGGGTTGTAAGGGGTTGAAAGGGGGGATGAAAAGTTGTATGGAAGTTTCGTCATTTTTAGAGCTAGAGGCTTGAAACTTATTTTTTAGGCTGTTGATTCGATATAAATAAATATGACATTCAAAGTTTGTAAAAGTTTTACCCTCAAAGGTGTAAAATAACAATAGGGAATAGGGGATGAAAGTTTGAAGTTTGAGTTTGTTTGTTTGAAGTATTTATACTTATGTGTCTTATTTGTAAAATAATTAGCCTAAATAATTAAAAATGCTACCCAAAGACACTAAACCACGCAGACGAAGTCGCGGGCACAGCTAGTAATTAATATTATTTGGTAAGATACTAGCTACTAATTAGCTGGTGGTTGTGTTTTAAATAGTTTGGAGATATTTAATCTGTCCAGTCGGTTCTTGAAGCAGTTCAGTGTGAGTGCCGTAACAACATTTTCCGGGGGCCTGTGTCATGCCACCTATTCATATTTATATTCCACCGTTCGGTTAGGCAAGAATTGAAGAATTTTAGACAAGAATTGAAGGATTTTAGACAAGAACTGAATGCTATTTCTTTAGGGAATCTCCACGAAAATGTATGTTGGCATTCAGTGACATTTAGGCGTAGTGTTCCGTAAGTATTTTGTAATGAGACTTTTGTCTACGCTATGCCAGTGATTATTATATAGACAAACATTTTTTTTATGTTAGGCTGTATTAGCCTGGCCGGACATCTCCACGGCTTGAGCAAGTCTTTAAGGGGATGCGCCAAGGTAGCCCGTAACCATTACAGGCTCTAGTTAAGGCGGAAGCTTCAGGGTAGCCCGCGAAATTCAAATTTTCTTACGTTTTGTGCAATTTGCAGGGCAGTATCAGGTTGTATGGTGATCTAAATATGATTCGCGACCGTATCAAATATGGCTTTACAGAATTATAATCATTAGAATCAGCAACACAACTCCTTAAGTTAGAATTGCCCTCAAATGTTATGATTTCATGAAATAGTCATTCAATAGGGTAATATGAACTTATAGAGATGTATTGCTGATTCGATTATAATTCTGTACAGCCATATTTGTTACAGACGTGAATCATATTTTAATCAAAATACAACCTGACAGTGACCTGCAAATTGCAAAAAACGTAACAAAATTTGAATTTCGCGGGCTACCCTGAAGCTTCCGCCTGTAATGGTTTACTTACTCTCTGATTGGTAGACTTCAACAAATGCTCGAGTGAACGGGCGTTAGGGGATTCCAAACTGCGCCGAAGCAGTGAGTTCGAACAATCAGATAGAAAAGAAGATTGTAGGTAATTACTTAACTAAAATTGCTCGCCATAAATTGACAAGGTCTATTTTTGGAACGAAGTTCCCTAACGTGGCTTGCGGCAGGAGTTGGTTGGTAGAAATCGTCACGCTGCTGGAAAAGCGGTATGCCCCCTCAATATGATTTTCTCTCTCTCTCTCTCTCTCTCTCTCTCTCTCTATCTCTCTTTCTGTCTCTTCTATTATATACGAGTATGTGTGTGCGTGCGACTATCGCGTAAGGAACTTCGTTCCTGACTGCACACGTTTTGTCTTTGTGACAGTTACATAATATTAACCATAATGAAGTGTCAATTTCCTGAGAATTGTTGGCAAAAGTGGTTAACCAATAACGATGTCGACTATATATACACACACAATACATAGACAGTATATAGTTCTCCAGACCATATTTTGACCATGGCGGCCAATCTCAACGGAAACTGGCCTCTGGTATGGGAGGTATTGTCGTGCACAAGTGTGTGCGCAGACACAGGTACACTCTCTCTTCCCTCACTTTCATAGTCCGATGGGACGGCAATCCAACACGACCGGAGACAGATCAGGCACAGGACCAACGGCTTAACGTGCTTTCCGAGGCACGGGTGTCTCACACCGCCAACTTCGAAACTCCGGGCTGTTACGAGTACTAAGAAATTCCTAATGAAAAACCCAATAACACTTTACCCGACCTGGGAATCGAAACCAAGACGCCACGCTCAGCAGTCGCGCTTGCATCCAAGACACCAACGGGGCATTTCGGCGGGGATACCTATATAGATTGTCATGCAGACGCTATTTAGATCGTTAAGGTTCGACAAGTCAAATGCCTATGCAGCCGTTGTGAGGTTCAGCCACTTTAAACAATGCGGAGACGATAATACGACATTATATAAAAACACTGGTAATACTAATTATTTATAATTATGATTGAAGTGCCTTGAGTAATTTAGTTTTTTTTTTTTTTGTAAATTTTATAAATTTGTACGTCTTACGGGTCAAACATGTATGTACCAAAGGAGATGGCTAAATAGTTGCCCTAAGCATGTATAGAAATTTCTCACTAACTCGTAACATTCAAAAATTCATTCAATAATTATTACGTGTTTAATAATCTCCTAGAACTTTCATGAACTAATCAAAAAATTAAAAGTTTTTTTACTTGTTCTTCCATGTTTTTTGTTTGACAAGAAGAACATTTGATTCTGGCGTTTCGTTTTACGAAACATATGGACAATAAACCTACTGTTAAAGATATTTGTTTAACCAGAAAAAAACAGTTTTAATAATTACATTATTTATTTTTGTACCTCAATACTTCTCAAAACGTTGGTTTCTTGTATTACCATCATCTGATTTTTATAAATGATTGGCAATATTCAGAACAGGAACGGCACGAGAACAGTGGTGGCACTAAAAACTGAGAATCGATTCTTTTCAATTTCACTTTATTCGATTAGAACTGAATAAAAAATTGCTGAAAGCTTCGGAACATGTATTATACTTTTGCTTATTCTTTTCAAATGATCCAATAACCATCGCAATTTTTGTAACTATTTCATGTTGAAAAATGTTGGAAGAATAATGATCAACAAGAACAATTGAAAGTTTTCTTCCGATCTTATCGATTACTTAATCGATTTTGTTACACTCCAAGTTCAATCCCATCCATCTCTATGAACACTATTGTCAATTTTTTGTTCATATCTCTTGTTTCACGTATTTATTTATTTCCGTAAATCACATAAGTAAGTATAAATATCAAAACCTTTTGGAATAAAAAACATACATAAATTAACAAACAATAGACATCATTATAATGAAAAAACCAAACCAATTTCCAAAAATCAAGAATGACGGCTGGGAAATTCGGCCTCTCATGCAAATGAATTCTTGAAGATTATGAAAACCATTTTATGTTGACGAGATAGCAGCTCGCCGCGCACGCCTACCACCTCCGGACTCGTCACTCAGTTCCGTCCCACCGCCACCGCTGCCGCCCCGGAACCCAGTGCCATCGAGAGTGCTGTGCTGTGTCACCAGCTGTGGCAATTGCGTCGAGCTCGAGCGACGAATATTTTTCTCCGCCGAAGTCGCTAACACTCGTAAGTCAGTCAACAGGGGGAAGCCTGCTACCGAGGCGCTTTGGACTTAGGGGCCAGTGCTGGGTGCCCGCTGCCGGTGGTTGTGTGCAGTGCTTAGATTATAAAATATAAGGTGCAGTGCATGAGATGCACTCAGTCTATGAACGAGAACGTCATGCACGCTTATTACGGGTCTACACAGGGGGGAACTAACCTCTGTTACAAATACATACAAATGTATACATCACGTCTGTTTCCCAAAAGTGTATGCAGTATGGATCTCAATTTACTACATATCACTTTTGCTTCATAATAAATAATGCATATACCTACATAATAAATAAATAAATCTCGTTGTTGTTGTTTTATTTCAATATTTTATGTGTCCTTCTTTAATCAGTGCGTATAATATGTGTGTGTAGGGGGTGATTTTCCTTGCCAAATTTTTTTTTTACCTTGTTGAACTTTGTTTACCCATTGACGTAGTAGTTTACGTAGTTACGTAGTAGTCTACGACTTAGTTGTGAAAAGTTCCTGAAACTTTTTCATACGAAATACTGATATTCAACTATTCAGCGTTACATATTACTAGGTACAATGCATACATGCACATGCATGCATTTGCATGTAGTTGCTAGGGCAGTAGCACATACTTTATTTAGCAATTTACTTTATTTAAAATCAACGTTTAGAGAACTATTGAGGTACAAAAATAAATGATTATATTAATGAATACTGTATATGTCAGCTTACGCAAATATCTTAAAAAGTAGGTTTACGGACCACATTTTCGGAAACGTCAAAGTCATGTTCTCCTTGTCAAACAAAAAACATGGCAAAACGAGTAAATATCTTTTAATTATTTGATTAGTTCACAAAAGTTCTAGGAGAAAAATAAACACGTAATAATTATTGAATGAATATTTGAATGTTACGAGCTATTGAGAAATTTCTATACATGCTTAGGGCAATCGCCCAAGCTTCATTTAGCCATGTCTTTTTAATATTGACACATCCTGCATGCTTAATTAGCATGTATACCTACGCATGTTTTGACAAATATAATTATCTTTATCTTTATGTAATGCGTAGGAGTATTTTAAAACTATCGAATAAATTGTAACACCGAATTTAAAAAAAAAACTTTTTTCAAACTAACTGTACCTATATGGGCCGACTATGGGTTTTGTCAATCTTTGCCTAGCTACAGTGACTTAACAAATGGATTTACAGGGTGGCAAACAAATCGACGCGCAACCTAATACCATGACTTCAGTAAAAGATTCTGAAACCCCATGCGTTGAAACTTTTCATCAGTTATTTAAAATTAAAATAAAACTATTCCATACATTTTGACGGCCTAGGTATTGCACATTTCTATGAAATGGTAGAATTTTTTATAAAACCGATGAAAAATTTCTACGTTTGGGGGTCTAGAATCATGTGCTGAATTTAGGGTTACAGTTTGCTGTATTTGTCTGATTTTTTGCAAAAGCGGACTGGGAACGTCATTAGACATACGAAGTTTAATTTATTTTCGTATTGTAGTCTCCAACTTGTAGGTAAAAAAAACCTTTTTTACAAAAAAACAACCGACTTCCAAAAAAAACACTAAAAGACGTGAAAAATAACTTTAATTTCGGAAGTCGGTGTCTTTGGTTTTTGTATTTTCGTTTTTGGCCACCGACTTCCGAAATTAAAGTTATTTTTCACGTCTTTTAGTGTTTTTTTGGAAGTCGGTTGTTTTTTTATAAAAAACTTTTTTTTTTTCACTTTTTAGTTGCGGTAACCCCCAAAAATTCGTATACCACTACTTGGTATGTAAATAGCAGTGACAGGAAATTATTAACACATCATCGATATAAACTAAGTGGAAAAATTATCAAGTATTAAAGATAACTCAAAAACTACTAGTCAGACTGTGATCAAATTTAAATGGGACCACATGTGAAGTACCAGCTATCAAATAAAAAAAGAATCATCCAAATCGGTTCACCCAGAAAAAAGTTCTAAGCAAACACAAATAAAAAAATAAAAAACATACAGACGAATTGAGAACCTCCTCCTTTTTGTGTAGTCGGTTAAAAAGATGATAGCTTCGTATTTGTTGGCATTTATGAATAGAACATAATAAATGAACCCCATGATGTTAAACTATACTGTTTCAAGAAACCTTTTTGTGGTAGGGCTCTATTTTAAATTACCTTGGGTCAGATACTATTAACCACAAGGGTTTCTAGCACCATCCATATACTCTTTTATTTAGGCTTAGTTAGCAGACTAATTAGTGATAGTCTTGATAAAAAGCTGCCATTTCTTGTACTAAGCCCATAATTATTTTCAACTAATGAAGTCTTAGGAAAATAGGTATGTTCCGCAGAGATAGGGATTTGTTTTAATTATAAGGGTAGTAATTAAAACTATCTTAAGGGTTGCTGAGTTATTTTTTTTACGGCAAATTGTTTGAGTACAAGTTATTTTTTATTTTTTTATTAATAATTTATTATTCTGGCGGCAACAAACCTTAATAAAGAGTAATTTACTTACTTACCTAGCTGTTATAATAACTATGGGTTCTAAAAACGTTTTAAATTGAAATCATGATTTTGTAATTTATTTGTGCACATTTTCTTATCTTATGTATACTGTTGACAATTTTTTATTTTTTATTTGACCAAGATTATGTCTGGACTTTAAAAGAGACTGTGACCTCTGAGTTTGTTTCGGCCTTTCTTCTCAGAGTAGTCAGATAAGAAACGCCGACCTCATCTAGTTTAAAAATATGATTGACGTGTAAAAGTGTTTGTACAAACCTACTTACAGAAATAAAATCATTTATCATTTATCAATAACAAATAATAATTAATAATTGCCATCAGAATAATTTATTTTTGTATTCAAACAATTTGCCGTGAAAAAATAATTTACTCATCAACCCTTAAGATAGTTTTAATTAGTACCCTTATCCTGTGCGAGTCCCACTATATATATATTTTTTCTTTCTTTTCTTTTTCTTATAATTAAAACAAATCCCTATTTCCTCAGAACATACCTATTTTCCTAGGACTTCAATAGTTGAAAATTTTGGGCTTAGTACAAATAATGACAGGTTTTTGTCAAGACTAACACTAATTAATCTGCTAACTAAGCCTAAATAAAAAAGTATAAGGATGGTGCTAGAAACCTTGTTGTTAATGGTAAGTATCTGGCCGAAGTTAATTCAAAATAGAGCCCTACCACAAAAAAGTTTTTGAAACAGTAGTTTAACATCATGGAGTTCATTTGATATGTTCCATTCATAAATGCCAACAAATACGAAGCTACCATCTCTGTATACAAGGTGGAGACAACAATACGACAATAAATTAAACTTCTTATGTTTTATGACGTACTCAGTCAATAAAATTAATAAATTAACATAACATATTGTAGACAATCCAACTACTTATAAAGTTAACAAGAATTAAACAGTGTTTTTTTTAAATCATGTTAGATTTATGTAAGTAGATATTTTGTCTTCATAATTTTTTTATGGAACTTTATAAAAAATTGAGCGTAATACCTGCTATCAGCATCTTTTATAATTCAAGCGAACGAAAAACTAATCCACTTGCTATTCAATAACTCCCTGAAAGTCTGGATGGAATTGAAGAGCGCTCAACTGCACCAATTAATAATTTCAGACTTGCATAAAGTCCAGAATGACCACGCTGAGCGGTCTCGTTCAAATTCGTTAATTTCGTTCAAATCGGTCAGATGGGAAATTGTTCAACAAATAAATCTAAACAATGCCGTTGCATATAAAATTCTACGGACTTTACTTTGCAGAGCTGAGGTTTATTAGAAATACAAGGAACTTTTCGTGTGTGTAGGTGTGTGTGTTCTTTTCTTCTTACCGCAAATAATCGTATTTCCTTGCTTTCTTTAGTTTGTGTAGAGTTTTTAATATTGTGTGATGATAAATACCCTTTTTCTTCTCTAAGTATAAGTTGACGATATTGCAAGCTGTGTTATTATTTATTGTACAATAAATAACAGAACAGAATATCATAGAATACTCTTTATTATGTACACCATATATATTTTTTTCAGTTCACCATTCTGATTACGGATATAAATAAAAAAGTAAAAGCAGAAGAAGAAAAAAGTATAATATGTGTAGCATAGACGTCACAAAATCAAGATTTTCTCTTCTTGTTCTGACACATTACTGTCTATATTTCTATTCTATTTCTCCTTTCGCAGGTCTGCTGGAAGAAATTGTTTAAGAAATAAGCAGTACCTTTGTACTCAATACTAATATGCAATATCTGTATCTATTTTACTGTGTGTACATAAATAATAAAATAAATAATATTCAATATATTATACATAGTCTATTTTCTACTTCTGGCAGATAATTATCACATTTATCAGCAGCAGCGGGCTTAGCATGACGCTGTCTATCTCTTCGAAGAAAAGACACGGCTATTCCCATATAAAGTGACATTTCGTTTCTCCATTTTTGACATCGCACCGTAAAAATCCTTCTAAAATCTGTCATTTTGTCTTTCGTTTCTGCCGATCGTTGTCTCGCCATGCTAAAGACAGTAGAAAACTTTTTACTCGACGGCCACAAAGTATAAAAATGGAATGGAAAAAAGGAATTTTTCACTTTTTGTATGCAAAATGGGAAAAAGGATTACCTACATGTTGAGTTTTAGTGGTTTAAGGGTATCATAAAGGGGGTCGAAATTTTCATTATATTTGAGATAGGACACACCATTTTCGAGACTTATGCAAAATAAAAGATAAACGTGAATAAATTTCTGAATTTCGTTAAAAGTGCAGTTGACTCTTTCTAGTTTGCTGCCGTCGTACTGTCTTCACGAAACGTCATTTTTGTCTATTCTTCCATCGACAAGACGGTGTTTGTGCTAAGCTTGCAGGAAACAAATAAGTACTAAAAAGATGTAGATAGACAGATAGAAAAGCTTTTGCCTGTATTATAATTTACTTTATTTCGCTTATGAAAAAACTATTAATAGGAATATACAATAAAAACACAAAAAAACAAAGTTCAAAAACAAATAAGCGTAGTGACTGTTTTCGTCTTATTTTACTTGGCTACTAAACTGTTAATAGAAATATATAGTAATAATACAAACAAAAAGTTCAAAAATAAATTAGCGTAGTGACTGTATTCGTCTTATTTTACTTGGCTACTAAACTGTTAATAGAAATATAGTAATAATACAAAAACTTTTACAAAAAACATACACTAAAAATATTTGTGTAGTGACGTTTTCGTCTTATTTTTCTTGACTACCCACTTATCGGTTTCCTCAGAGTAACAGTAAACTATCTAACTTTCGTTCGGGGTAACTTATAAGTCATCGCCGAAGCTAGCAGCAGCAACTAGAAGGCAAAAAGCTATAAGGTTAGCTATCAAGTATAATACTGGGAAAATTCTCACTTGTTTTGACGTAATAAACATACATAAGGCTGTTGGGAATAATTAATTAATTATAACATTGTTCTAAAAGGAATTGCTACGGTCATTAAATCTTGGTTTTTTGCAGATAACTACTGATTATTATTGACACAAGACAGAAATATTATAAATAGCCAGGGATTGAAAACCGGTACGAATTTGGGTTCCGGTTCTTCATTTCGGTTCTTTAAAAGGTTCTTCTTTTCGGTACGATTCCGGTTTAGGTTCCGGTTTGGTTCTGGTTCCAAAGTAGGTACCGGTTCCAAATAAAGGTTCCCATATACTGGTTCCGTACCATCCGATTTAAAGGTTCTCTACAAAATAACTATCACAGAATCTATCAAAGCAAAAGTGCTCCTCTCCGCTCTCACATAAACTCCAACCTCTTCACTAGTCTTCACCCGAAGGGCGGCCGCCTGTACCTCGCCGCTATCGTACAAAGCATTGACCTGCCCTGAACGGCATCGTATAGAACTGGTTCAAACTCGCTTTGAAAAGAACCGGTAAAATAAAGGTTCCAATTTAGGTTCCTGTTCCGGTTCGGGTTCTTGTAACGGAACCACTAAATACCGGTTCTGTACCGGTATTTTAGGAACCTTTTCAATCCCTGTAAATAGCTGGCACGACTGGCTGCTGCACAATGGTGTGCTGGTGCATACACTTATGTATGGAAGTGAGTGTTCGGTGTGGCAAAAGAAACATGAAAGTAGAATAAATGCTGTGGAAATGCGTACCTTGCGAAGCATGTGTGGTGTGACTATGAATGATAGGCAGAAGAATGATGTGATAAGGCATAGGTGTGGTTTAAATGAAGATGTAGTGACAAAAATTGAAAAGAGTATGCTTAGATGGTTTGGTCATGTTGAGAGGATGAATGGAGGGCGATTAACAAAAGGTATTTACAAGGCAGATGTGAGTGGAAACGCCGGGAGGGGACGCCCTAGGAAGATATATTATAGTGACCTTATTGGTGATGTTCTTCAGAAAGGTTAGGTGCGTAGTACTCGCAACCAGCGTGCGTGTATGACGACATGTATGAACGTAAACGAGGCAAAAGGAGTATGCGCTCTGCCTACCCTCATGGGAAATAGGCGTGAGTATGTGTATGTGTGTAGCTACAGTAATCTAAACCAAACCAAATTTCTGGCAGCGAAATCTGGATTAAGATTTATGTCTATGTTTAAAAAGTACCCAGATATTTAAATCGACATCCGTTTTTTTAACGTTTAAATGGTCATGGATATCGTCATCTTGAGGGGGGGTGGCGGAGGAGGATGTTTCATGTTTCAGTCACGCTAAAAGCTCGGTATTATAATATTATAGCCGTCTTTAGCCGATTAAAAGACTAGTCTTTTACTCTATTATTTATAAACTTTTAGTTTAAGTTACTTAAAATTAAGGGCGTTTGTTCATCGCCACCGTCAACGGGACGTCGACGAGAACGATATAACGGTGCCGCGGTAGCGATACATCCATTTACAATGGCCGCGTGTCCTCCACACGTCCGTCCCCGACCACGGGGATCCCGGCCCCTGAATTTTTGAGTAGTTTGGCGCAACCGCTAGAAACCGGTCTGAGATTGTGACGCGCCAAAGTACCGGCAATCCGTCGCACCGGCGCCGTTCGCTCGGCTTTTGAACCGTCATTGAACCGCCGCGCACCGCCGAGTTCAGTGGCGGTGCACAAACGATCGCCGTCACCGGGACGTCACGTTTGGTTCGAATAATCTCGTTAACGGCCCGTTGACGTTGGTGATGGGCAACTGGCCTTAGAGACGTTTAATTGTCAAAAATGTATAGTAAAACAAACGCGAATCATAACTTAACTTTAAGGAACGTTTATAGATAAGGGGGTAGATTTGTATATCCTGTGGAACCGGTATTCATAGCCATTACTTCGGCTTTGGCCCATGCCTTAAGCAAAATATTAATAAAAAAACCTAATTCTACTAAATTAATGATCCATAAAAAGCGGATTACTCATAAATTAGATTTTCTAAACTAACGATCAAAGTTCTTCAAAGAGCTCTATTTTTAAACCGTATCACAACTTCGAAATAAATGTCAATAACTTCTTGATAATTTATTCAAAAGTTGGACGAGTTCAATTTAACTTATAAATTATTCCGATCAAATAAGTTACGGTTGATCTGATCTAATCTTTGTTGCTATGAAAAGGGTAACGATTTCAGACCAGTATTTGTGATGTTATATTTTGCTGGTGGAGATATTTTTCCTTATTTTTAAAGGTATTTTTCAAATCTTTAACTATCAAGATATTTGTGTACTAATTTAATTTTCTACGAACGAATGACGACAAAAAAGTCTATTCGTAAGGTTTGGTTACGATGATTATCTAAAAGCCACTCCGTCAAATGAGTAGTCTGACTCATTTGACGGAGTGGCTTTTCGATAATCATCGTAACCAAACCTTTATTCAATTAAATATTGCATACCTGATTATATTATTAATAAAATATTTGATGATGATAATAATTTAGTATCATTATCATTATCATCATCCACAGCACACTTTACCCACTGCTGAGCATAGGCCTCTCTTTTCTTGTGCCAATCCCCACGGTCCTTACTGTATGGGCAGTTTGTCCGTACAGGGAGATGTAGTATGTAGATTGTTGAGGGGTACGAATCACACCGGATGTAGACAGGAAATAAAATCACTGTTATGTGTCCGTTACTGATTGATCGATTTATTACGTAAAATATTAAATTATATATACATAGAGTAGGTTACTTGTGGTGGGCGTGATACTTTATTCAGCAAATGTAATCAAGTAATCGGCGACTAAGCAAATGCTTGGTTAAGGTAAAAACTAACACAATACATTTCATGTGGCGATGCTCGTACACTTACATTATTATAACTAGGTTCAAAAGAAAAGTAGAGCATACGTTACTGAACAGAGGATAGAACAAAATATTATAATCATACACACGAATATCATAGAGAAGTTTAATTATAAAGATTAAGTTTATTTTGAGTATGTAAGGATCGTAGCAGGTGGCGTTTTGAATTTTCTACCCCTATGGGAAGATGCATGAGTTTATGTATGTATGTGTAATTATATTTACTATAATTAACATTATCATAACCCCAATGCATTTTATTCACCAAATGCTTTCATTTGCACATACGCTGTGGGAAGCGGTGAAATTCCCACGTTTATTTGCAATCCGTAGCATTTCGTAGCACACCATGCACGTAGCTACCTATAACTATGAGGTCTACAATACAGGGTCAAATTAAATCAACTAGCGAAACTCCAAAAACGTGCACGTATTTCTACATCGTTCTCATATACCAGTCATGATTGGTTACATCATCCATGTTGAAATTATACATATTATTATTATTATACAGGCTGGCATGAACATTGACGCGCAAACTGTTACCATGAATTCAGTATACGATTATGAATCCCCCTTCGTTGAAAATTTTCGTCGGTTATTACCAACCCGCATTGGGCTCACGTGGTAGATTACAGCCCACTCCCGCTCAAAGAGAGGAGGCCCGTGCCCCAAGCAGTAGAAACATTATAGGCTATTTTTTTAATTAAAAAAAATTACTAGCTGTTCCATACATTTTGACCGTGTAGGTATTGCACTTTTCAATGAAACAGCAGTTTTCGTTTTGATAACACACCATTTTTTTTTATCCCTGCCACCCTATCATCATTTGTAACAATATTTTTGATTTAAAAGAGTGTCCATGAAGTTTATTTTCCGTTCGTCTTCAAAGGCACCTACTACACTTTGGAATGGGCAACTAGCTTCATATTTCAAACTGATTGACTCCTTGACTCTTAATTTCAAGTAACTACTGAAGACTACGGGGTCAACGGCCGCTAGTAGTGTAGTTAGGTACATAAAATTAAAAGAAAATGTTTTTAAGTTTTTTTATCGTCATTAGTTATCCGTACCAATCACATCTGCGGAGTTTCACTAGCTAATTTAATTTGACTCTGTTAACTGGAATATGTTTAACTAGGTCATCGTATTATACACAACGAAATATTTCTAGGAGACAAGAAAAACTTCTCGCACTATTTAAAATTCGCCTCTCCTTCTGTACCAAAAGAAAAATATAAACCCTTCCTACTCTCAATGATTTATTATTCCTTGTCTTGTTCTAGTCGTAGTTTAGTAAACCGGTCCGGGGTGATTAAAACAATGCAAAGCGGTTATAACTTAGACAAGGTGCTCGTTAGTATTCCGGCAGAAAAAACTTGCTCTAGCAAACTCTTTTATGCGGTAAACTCGATAAAAAGAAATATTTCTTCAACTCAAGAATAATGGTGTGCTGAGATTCCGTTTTTGCTTTTTAATGTGGATGGAATTATGTAATTTTTGTTTTTATTGTACAGAATATATCTATTCTATTCTGTTCTAAAGAGTTTATTATTATATTCTATTGGATGAATTTATAGTAGCATAAAATCATTATCGCGCCTGTTTTTTCCGGTGGGTTAGGCAGAGGTTTGGTCTGGTTGGCATTAATAACTGACCTCCGCGAATATTTTATAAGTTGATGGCATGTAAAAAAATGAATCTACATAACTACTTATTCATATTCAGAAGTACAGAAAAAAGAGTAGAGGATTAGCTTGGGGAGCTGACAGAACGTGTCATGATGTAAATGAAGTGGCATCGTATATCGAAATATTTATGATATATTAATACTAAATCGCCTTTCACTGCATAATAACTTAGTCCCGGTAATATAAACGTGCGTGGCTTTACAGTACCTACATAGTACATCTACCTATAATATAGTTCCATGTAATAGAGGGCGAGCCTATTGCCATCAGCCAAGCAAAAATACAGATTCCGTGCTGCTACTGAGAAGTTCTATTGGAAAAACCTAATTACACTTTGCCCGACCTGAGCCTCGAACTTACGAACAGGGTTTGAAATACTGGTATTTTTAGGAACCGGTACTATTGGTCTTGGTGTGATATCAGTACCAGACGTAGTACCTGTACTATTGGCCTTTCTTATCAGTATCGGTACTCTACCGGTACCAAACAAATATTTCCATAAGCCAGAGTGAGAAAACAGATATAGTAAATTAAAAGAATAGTTACGAGTAATAGGCATTAGAAAAATACCTTCAAGGGTGCCAACCATATGAGGTTCCTTGTACAAATATGCGATTTGTAGTACGCGCCGGGTACCTGAATTTAGTACCGGTACTTGTTATGTGGAGAACCACTAAGTACCGATACAGAACCCGTACTTTTGGTATCGGTTCCGAGCCCTGCTTACGAATAATAATTGGATTTACAGTAGGTTAATATACCTAATAATTTTATTTTTTCTTGTCAAAAAAGCAATCTTCATAGCTGCTCTACCGCCAAAGAGTTAGAACACCAGCAATTTAAAATTAATCTAATTTGGCACCTATTAATTTTGCTTTAACATTAACTATGAAAAAATATATCAATATACCTATACCTACCAACGCACCATAAATACGTACATAAGAGCCGAGCGAGCGAAGCGAGCGGTGTCGCAGTGCCGGCCGGCGAGCGCTACTTCCAAATTAGATTTCTTACCGACTAATTCTGATTTGTTAACCGCCCACACGTAACTACCCGTTAAGCCATTTTACTGCTTAATTTATTTAATTACTCATTTAAATATTTGCTATCTATATGCATGACTCATTTTTAGGGTTCCGTACCTCAAAAAGAAAAAACGGAACCCTTGTAGGATCACTTAGTAGTCCGTTTGTCTGTCAAAACCCTTTATCTCGGGAACACGTGGAGGTATCGAGTTGAAATTAAAAGCATATATGTACTCAGGTCTATAGTCCCTTGAAACTGTGAAAAGTCAAACTTCTAAGTTAACGTAAAAAAAGATACGGCCGTTTATGCCGCAATAAACGTATATTTCGACACTCAAGGGAATCAAAATTTATAGGGTACTTTCCGTTGACCTAGAACTATGAAATTAGGCAAGTAATATCGTTTTATACTACAAGTACAGGGAAAAATCTGAAAACTATACATTTGTAATGAAATCATAAAAAATATAATCTTTATTTAAAATACTTAATCAATCAACGCGGTTAAACAACGGTATGCGAGGTCAGAATTGTATGGGTGACCAAATCTTTTTGTAGAGTTTTTTAAACTTTTACTAATTTGTACAGAAGAGAAAAATCTGAAAGCCGTATATTTTTAATTAAATCACAAAAAAAAACAAGGTCTTTATACAAGGAACGGAGGTTCAAATTTTTAAATGAGTTAACCGTGTCATGTGGGGTG
The DNA here is from genome assembly GCA_916610205.1 of Griposia aprilina. Lineage (NCBI taxonomy): Eukaryota > Metazoa > Arthropoda > Insecta > Lepidoptera > Noctuidae > Griposia > Griposia aprilina. The sequence goes on along the minus strand of OU744290.1, from coordinate 17,472,600 downwards.
TCGTATGAAAAGGCTTCATTGGCACAAGCTTAAACAGATTTTTAATTATTTTTATGATGTATTCGATTTATGACCAAGAATGAACAAAAAAATATTTTCCTTCTTTTATATGTATTATATAGGTACCTAATAACTTTGGTGTATGATGTATGTAGTACCTAATAGTTTGCACCGATATGCGTACCTACTTAGTCCTTTTTTATTTTGTAATTAAACACAATTCTAAATAGGTACCTACCTACTTATGTGTCTTGTACCTAGTGGTATTATACATATTATATTTTAATACGATACTAAACAAACGTAGGTCACATTCAGTTCACGTAGAAAGCAGACAAGAAACGTTATTACAGCCCTAGATTCAATTACATTAACAGTGAATTATAAATTAGTAGATAGGCAGGTACTTATTATACACTAGCAGCGACCTACGTACCTTTTTAGAGTTAAATCCTTACAAACGAAACTCAAATCTTCCCTCTTTTTAATAATAATATAGAAGTAGATAGATATAGATAACTGACTTTCGGGAAAAGCTCGGAAAAAACTGCGAGACTCGATTCCTGAACAATTCATAATATGTACCTACTTTTGTACGGAGCCCTCGGTGGGCGAGTCCGACTCGCACTTGTCCGGTTTTAATATTTAGTTTACTGCTCAGTTTTTACTGCGACCTTGTGAATAATCATGGTTATGACCTCTCCCGCTCTGGGCGGAGCGGAAGGGCGTGTCAGACTCTTACTGACTAAAACCCACCCGTGTTCCTTCAGTTGCCTGTGCGCCAGGGCCACGGTAACTCTTTCGAACAATCCGCGACCCCGGCAGGCATCGACCCTATCGGACCCCGTCAATTATGCTGACATCTCTTTGAGGCGCGCGTGGAACACAACGCGCCATCGACCCGGGCCTGGTCCTTACCGGACGGCGAGCTGATCATGGTTACCCTAACATATGACTCTTGACGAAATGGGTGCGATCAGAAGCGTCATCAAATTGCCTAAGGCATTATACATAACGGAGACAGTACATAAACGGGCGGCACCGTATGTATAGTGCCGGCCCTTACAATCGGCCTGCGATATTATACTAAACACATATGGACGAACTTTCCGTTCCCAAAACACCTGCATTACGATTCATTTAATCATAACGACAGTTCCAAAAATACCATACATTGTACCCAAGATAATAGTTTAAATTACCCGACATACAACCCTTTATATTATTATTCATCAAGCGTTATCTCCAAAGCAGGTAGGCAGATAGCCAGGTGAGATTTGTAATGTGCGTGCAAACTATTGTTATGTGACCAAATCCTGAAATCTGTGGGCTTAACAGCGCCTCGGAGACATTTTGTGGGACCCACAGTATTACAGTTAATGATAACGCGTTCAATGCCTATTTGTTTGGGATAACAAGGTGATAAGTGTAATGTGCTATTAATGTTGGTTATTTTGTTAACGTACCTTTTATTTTTCCAGGGAGAATGGTTTTGGCATGTGGATTGAACATATTATAACTACGAAACTCCAGGTAAAGTAGGTAGGTACACGATAGCAAAAACGAACATTTTGATAACGATAGACAAAACTGTTTTGAATCTGGTTTGATTAGATCTGCTCACAGCCTAAATAGATTGAAAATCGTTATTAATTAACAATATTTTGACATGCGCAAAATGACGGATCATCCCAATTCTAAACAAGGCATATTGCCGATAATATTTCCGTTAAATGGTTATTATTCTCCATTTTCGCATCTAATTAACGTTTCAAACCGGCAACCATGAACACGATACGTGGCGATATTACCACAGAATGCTGGTAAAGTTTCCAACGCAGGCATTATTCACAAGTTTTGGTGTTATTAACATCACAGGTCAAAGTCAATGTCAAATCATTTGACACATTGAATCGTTTGATCATTTGATCTTGGGACACTTGGTCGCAGACAACTTGGATGATGACCTTGATGTTGAGAGGGAACGGAGGGCTTTGTGTGTGCGTTGGAACATGTTGGCTCGTAGATTTTCACGTTGTACTAAGCCAGTTAAGCTGATGCTTTTGAAATCGTATTGTCAGTCCTTCTACACGTGTAGTCTATGGGTCAACTACATGCTGCAGCGAGTGTACGGGACTCTGCGTGTGCGGGACTTAGGGTGTTGTTTGGGCTGCCTCGTTTTTCTACCGTATCGTCTATGTTTGCTGAGGCGCACACTGATTGCTTTTATGCAATCATCCGTAAGCGAAGCACTTCGCTGCACAGATGCGTGCCCCGGGGCACTGTAATCGGCATCCGGGATGCGTTGGCTAACAGGTGGGATTCTCCACTGTTGAAACAGTGGATATGGAGTGTGCACATGCGATGGGCGCTCAACCCGGCGCATGTTTAAATTAAAATTGCATGAATAAACTGTGCACTAGGCTAAGTGTTTTGTTACTAACACTTATGGATGTAATTTTTGATTGCGAAATAAATATATTTGATTGATTGATTTATTTCAAATAGGCACATAAAAGGCACCTCTGAGCGACAAACTTTAAAAAAAAATGATTCTAGTCGCCCCTTCTAAAAGGTAGTATAGTATAAAGAAGAATGGGCAAGAAATTCCACCGTTACTCTTTTAAAACGTTTTAAAATATTTTGTATACATTCATTATATAATTACTAGCTTCTGCACGAGGCTTCGCCCGTTTCGATGTCGGAAGTTATACTACAGGGACGTGCTATACCGGGATAAAAAGTAGCCTACGTCCTTTCCCAGGATGCCATCTATCTCATTGCCAAAGTTTATCGAAATCCGTTCAGTGGTTTAGGCCTGAAAAGGTAACATACAGACAGAGTTACTTTCGAATTTATAATGTTAGTATGGATATGAATATGTGAAGATGCACTTAGAATACAATTACTATACTACAATCGTTAAAAATAATTAAATATCAAACAATGACAGATAAATTAATTATGTGATAGATACCTACCCGGTGCTGACATATTAACAAATATTGTAAAAGTAGATGATTTTCCTAAAATTTTAACAAGTAATATTTTACTGTGTGAGTTAAAGCAATTGCGGAATGTAAAATCAATGCCTTAAAAATTGGAAATTATTCAATTAAATTAGCAACCAGTTTGATTTTGACAGGCATCTGTATGTCTGAATCTGCCTTTATTGGGTCGGTACTTGACGCATACAATCCAATATATAAGTTTTTCTATAGTTTTATAATATAAAACTATGGATTTTTTTATTATAGGCACTAATAAGCAGATTAGGGAAGCGCTGGTAATTTAAAAAAAAAAACGAAAGAAAATACGTTTATTTGCGGTAAACATGATGCAGAGAAAAACACAAAAACTCAAAAAAGATCAAATTGGGGGAAAATATACGTCACATCCACGCAAAACAGCAATTGCGACATTCCGGGCAACGACTCATGAAACTATAGGTTAATTCGGAATACGATAAATATGTCAAGTAATTTGAATTGCGGATTTGAAAGAGCCTTCTAGTTTCTTTAGAACCATGTTTATAAAAATGGCATTTTCCATTCGACCGGTCACAATGAAAGTAGGCACATAATGTATTTTTGCATGGAAAAGGTTTTAAATGGCTTTTTTCCGACCTCCACAGGTGCGGTGTGTCCTTTCGTGGTCTACTTGGAAGTCCCTGAACCGTCTCCAGACACAAGTGGGAAGATGTAACTCCAACCTGGTAAAGTGGGGCTACCTCGATGGTACGGCAGCTGGATGTGGATGTGGAGCTATGTCGCAAACTATGCTCCACCTTCTATCTCGCCCTCTGTGTCCCAAAACTTGCAGTCAAAGTGACCTCTGCGCTGCCACCGATGACGCCGTGGAAGTGGCGAAGTTTTGGGCCAATAAAATTTGAGAAAAGTCGTGCCAGCGACACGAAGAAGAAGAAGAATGCTCTGAATAAAAATGTAAATCTGCAAATCTAGGGACGAGGTGGGTTGCATTAAAGATAGTAGGAAAATATTTTATCGTTCCTCTTAAGAGGAGTTTTAACCATGTGATTATTCTAGCGGAATGGGCGCAGTGAATTTTAATGGATTTTTGTTTATGGATATATATAAGTGTGGGCTGGACTACGACAGATTAAAACAGGGTATAGGTAATTAATTTATTGATTAAAATATTTTTTAAGCAAAAACTGACGTTTTTAAGTTCTTAGGCATTGAAAGAATTCAGATGCAATATTGGCAATTTTTTATCCATAAAAAGTATATTGCGAGTCGGAAGATTCTCTGGAACGGCTCCTTGTGGAGTCATCCAGAAGATACTCATCACGGAGGAGAGAATGATGCTTCTTTCTCTCGTCCGTGGGACCCATTTTAGCCCACATTGTTACTTGGTAGGTTTTGAAGTCATTTTTGGGATAAACCTAAACCAACCGGTGCTTTTGATCGACTAAAATCGATATATTACGTCATTCTTTACAGCACCGAATGCCAAGACACTACCCCGAGTCTTAATACTATCTGTAAACTAAAACAGAAGTGGGTATTGACCTCGCGTCCCGCTTGCATAAACAATGAGACACCATTTATCAAAACTGATATCTAGTCCTGTTACTGGCATGGTGTCTTTGATAGCTATAGGTGTGCGTATTTTGAATCACTTAGAAAAGGTTCCAAGGGTTTATCAAGGTTTTGTGACGTAATATTAATAGCTAAAGTGTTTGATCGGTCTGTTAGGTTAAGCTATGTTGTGGGCAATCGTTCGTTGGGTGCCGATACTTGGAAACGCTGAAGCAACTTGCTGCAACTGTGATCATCATAATCGGCAGCCTTGTTGCACCAACTGGTGAGTATAGGCCTCCTCCCTTTTGTGCTATGCTTCCCTGGTCTGTGCGAGTCTCATCCGCTGCGATTGTAGTTCTAGATAATTAAGTAAAAGATTGTGTTAAAAGTAAACAAAAGCATAACTGTGTATTTTTTAATAAAACGTGTTGTATTATCGTTCTGTGGCGGCATCTACAACGCCACCTGCGAACTACGCATCATACTGACGTCACGCAAAATCCTGCATCGCGCAAGCAGAGTTTAACGCGCAACTAGCATACATATAACGTCCCGACATCAATCACCGGGCAGTTGTCCACCGGACACGACAACCGTCTGGTCAGAGGATCTTCCCTTTTCTATTGAGGATGAATGAAGTTTACACCCTGTACCTCTAAGAGTGTTAAACATAAAAATACAAAAAAATGTTCTTTCTTTATAACTATGGTTTTAAATGTGAAAAGGCCAAAAATAGTTTCGCATCGATTTTGTCACCGATAGCCAATACCAATTCACTTTCCTAACAAAACCGAGTAGCATTCTGTTTCAGTATCATTTTATTCTGTGAAGCGTGAAATAAAAAGTTTTATCTAGCCCTGAAGCTGTTGGCTAACTTTGAATGTATACTTTAAAAGTACATATTTTAAGTGCAGAGTCAATCAATCTGCCTAGCCCTTTCCCTACTATGCTGGAGTCGGCTTCCAGTCTAACCCAATGGCGCTGAATACCTGTATTTTAGATGGATCGACTGCCTATCTGACCTTCACGACCCAGTTACTGGGTAATACGATACCTCTTTGTAAAACTGATTGTCAGATTTTCGGGGCTTCTGACTACCAGTAACGACTGTCAAAGATATGCGAATGACAGCCGAGACGTTGGCTTAAGGCGACAATAAGTGCCAGTGACCTTGAGCGAGTGGGAGGAGCATACGAAACTTTTAAGTAAATAAAATTGCACAGAGCGTTAGCGTCTACCCGGAAATTGGTCAGCGATGCACTGCCGCCCGTCGCCCGCAAGAGCCCCCGCTTCAACGCGCATCCAGTTTATTCGCAAAAACAACCCACCTTGATTTATCAAATACAATACAAATAAAAGCCGTACAAAAAAATTTGGGTACTTAAATTGTCTTTTAGATGGTGCAGATTTCATGAAAATACCCTCGATAGATTTTGCGTGATTATCGTTTTTGTGTTCGCGTTAGACATTACTTTACAAATTAATTATACTGTGTTATAAAAATATAATTTCAAATATTCACATATCAAATTACGAAGAAAATAGTCTAGTTTATCATATATTTTTTTCAAACAAATTAGACTATTCGTTTAGACGTGATGTTCAATTTGAAATCATTAAAAGTTGTATATCTGCGCCTTTCGACGCACGGTGTAGTCTCGATATGAAATGGATGGTCACTCATCCACAAACCTACCGCGGCAAGCGTAGCTTAACCTTCGATCGATCCATGTGGCTGTTATTTTTTAGCCACGAGCCCCTCTTTTTAAGTGCAGAGTATGATATGCATAATGATATGTACTCAGAAAAGTGAAAGAACGCATCAAATAAATGCTACATACTATAACAAACACTACGAATGTAAAAGGGTTGTTTAATAGCGGTCGTACACCTTATCTTTACGGCCGTTTTCCTCTGGGGGATGAGGCAATTGAAAATTTTCAACGTTTTCAAAGCTAAGTGCATCGATCTCAGTTTGAGTTTAATATTGTAAATATATTTTCTGTGGCAAAAACAACATTTATCACTTTAGAAAGATAAATAAGAGACATTGTGGCTTTTGTTCAAGTTTTTAAACACATAACCTAACATAACATCTCCATCATAGACTAGATTTGTGGACCTTTTTATATTTTGTTGAGTACATGTTACTTGTTGACAGGCCTACACTGTCCTCCCATATCTATCAACACTGTAATTGGGAACATTGTAAAAGCCCCTTATTTTTAAAAGAGTAACCGTGGAGTTTCTTGCCGGCTCTTCTCCATAGGAAACAACCAATTGGAACCGTGCAAATAGCTTCTGACGTTTCATAAGTGCCCATGTTGGTTTATGTGAAATAAAATATTTTGATTTGATTTGATTTGACATCACCCCTGTATTTCCTGAAGGGTTAGGTAGAAGTGTAGGTACCTATAGTACTTTTCACCAGTTATGTTTAAGTCCCATGTAACAGGGCCATCTATTGCCATCAAGCGGGCACAAATCCAGACCCGGGACAGATACAGAGAAATTCCTGATGGAAAACCCCAATAATACTGTCTGACCTGGGAATTGAACCCAAGACCTCAGCCGTCATGTGACCTTCTTATAATATGACATTGACACCAAAAAAATGGGCCAACTCTATTTACAAAATTGAGAAATGAAATTAGATTTGCATAAAAGTATTTATTTCTCTAGGGACTTGATATTAAAAACATGACTTTCGGAATTTTATTGAATTACATTTTATGCCTTTTTAGATACTTTTAAAACTTGCCTATATTTTCTATTATTACACATACACACATACGTATACTCACTCACTCATTTTCTATTAATTACGACATTATAATATTGTGCTTAACTCTCTTACTCCACTAAATCAGCCTCATTTGTCAAAATAACTTAATGACTTTATTTTCACTAATCTTAAATACAATATTTAAGCTAACACTAAAATATATACAACTCTTGGTTCTGCCCGCGATTTCGTCCGTGTGAAATTTCTTGCTCTCCCGACACATCCCGTCGCATCGCATCGCCAGCCCGCGCTATTATTTCGTCTACTCTTAGCGTTCTCACTGACTTTTTTTTCATTTTGATAGGTTTCCAAGGGTCCTAGCGTGATATTAAATAGCCTTCCTAATAAATTGGGCTATCAAACACAAAAATAATTTTTCAAATTCGACTGGTAGTTCCAGAGATTAGCGCGTTCAATTAAACAAACAAACTTTTCAGCTTCAGCTATTAGATAATATAGATGTCCTAGAATTAATGCGTACCCCCAAATACCCCAATTAGAATATTATGTTATATTCATAATAAATACACTGAATTTTTACTATTACACATGTTTATAACATTGTATATTTATTAAATTAGTAAGTTATATTGATTGTGGGAGAAAATTGTGGTCACATTACAAATCTATGAACGCTCATAGTCGCATACGTATAAGGGTCTAGCGTAGTAGAAAATTCGTCCATTTTGGTTAGTCGTGACCGTACGGCGGAAGTGAGAATGTAATTTACATAGACAGTTTTAATTATTTTTGGGATAAAAAAATATCTATATTAAAAATTACAGTAATCGATTTAGTAAACGATTCTGAACAAACTATTTAATTTCAAAATGTGTATTAATATAAATAAATTAAGTAATTAATTAATTACATTCAGTTACACATTTTATATTGGGTTGGGAAAAAGGTTCTTTCGTATTTTATAGACTAAGAGCTCGTGTGGTACCCAAATATCGAGCTTTGTTTTGTACCCAGATTTTTTCAAATGGATCAAAACTGTTTTGTGGTCAACCCCTAACTAACTCTTCAGCAATGTCGTAACTACTAAAATTCCGATCTTGCTGCAATTTTTCATTAATGGCATCGCCTTTATCCGTAACAGGGCGACTAGAGCGAGTTGCATCTTTGACATCAAAATTCCCGGACTAAAAACGTTTAAACAACTTTGTGCTACTCTTACTGATACTTCATTAAGTCCATAAACATCACAATTTTTTTTCGCCGGCTTTGACGTATTTTTCCTTTTTTTGTAATAAAACTTCAAAATGTATCGAATTTCTTCGTTAGATTCACTCATTTTGGCGGATAGAGAAACAGTTGAAAAATGGCGTTATATCGTTTCTATTACTAATTTTCTTTTTTTTTTATTGTCGTCTATTTAATGGTACCAAAACCAGCCAGATACAAACAGTACAACCAAAGAGATTTTACTACAACTTTAAACCTATAAAATACGATAAAACTTTTCCCCGACCAGGTCGGGGAAAAGTTTGTTTGTTTATGTTTGTAGTTTTATTATTATCTAATAAGATAATAATAAATAATCTCTTTATTTCAGAATAAAATTCCATAATTGTAAAATTTGTTAGCACATAACCACTTAAAAACCATGTTAGCGTACAAATACCTACAATACAAAGATGTTAGTAACATAACAAAAAAAAAGAGGAAAAGGTCATTGGGCATCAAACAATTTGTCCGTATCGCTGTCAATGGGAAAAGTACCCAAAACTGACAGCATATCAATAACATAATTAAATTATAACAACAATTAATTCTAAAACAGAGGAACGGACAATTGTAATATGTTAGCCATTAGTATCTAAACCAAACCGTCAGTCCCACTCGCACATGATTGAAATTCACCGCAGGGATTAATTACCTATGCTTTACAATTATCTAAATTCATAAATGTTTTGACAGCTCTGTTAATGTATTGTTATTATCAGTGAAATAATACAACTGAATGGATTGATTTGCCACAAGGTAGACCGATGATATTGTGAACGCCGCAGGAATCCGCTGGATGCGAGAACCACGGAACCAGTAGAACTGGCGATGCATGGGGGTGGCCTATGTTCAACAATGGACGTTTTTCGGCTGAAATGGTGATGATGAAAGGAATGTTTTACAAATAAGCACCTAGCTCCAGTAAATTTCTTAGCAGGAGCCACCAATGTTTCTTATATGACTTTCGTTATGTAGAGTGATCTTATCATAATATACAATGTTCAGGGTTTGGTTCAACGAACGTACGCGCATCACGTCAACAAATAAGGTTCGAAACAGCGATGCGTTTGATGTTAGTTGAATCGAATGACCACCAAAACAAAAGTAATTTTGCAGATTTAAATAAATTAAACAAGAAATGCAAGGTTCAGTGGAATAATATTTAATTTAATTTAAAGAAATACTTAAAATTAATTAGTTTTAGGTATTTCTTTAGGTGATTGTGTAGCGGTATCAACATCGCCACATGCGAGCTACACGTCATACTGACGTCACGCAAATCCTGCATCGCGCAATCAGAGTTTACCGCGCGACTAGCATATATACAACGTCCCGACATCAACCGTCGGGCAGTTGCCCACCAGACATAACACCCGTCTGGTCGGAGGATCCTCCCTTTTCCATAGAGTATGAGTGAACTTTACACCCTGTTCCTCATACCTCTATACTGGTGACCCCGAACTTGAACGTCAGCGCAGCCTTCGTGCAACTACTTCAGCGTGACGTCATCATCACATCATCAGCACTTCCGCAAGCCTTGGAGCGGCGAGTCACACAGCCAGCCAGCACCCACGGCTTCAACGGGTATCCTGGCCACCAGCATGCAGCGACCGCGCATACCTGGTCATCACCCTCAGCCTCATCAGCAACCTTGGCACAGCACACTGCACTCTCGGCCGGTCCACAAGCAGAGCCTTCAAACCCTCTCCTGGTCGACGCCAGCAGTCAGCCTCAACCCGGCGCGGTACCACTTCCGACGCACTGGAGCATAACGCAGCGCCACCCCGACTCACTGGGGAAAAACCTTCGCAGACAGTTCCAACCCACCGTGAACTATACGGCACCCTGTTCCGACTCACTGGAACCGCAACTGGCCCTGGCAAGCATCGCCAGATACAAGACTCAGCCCACTATCGACCTCCGGTCTCCGGGGGGGAGTGATGTAGCGGTATCAACATCGCCACATGCGAGCTACACGTCATACTGACGTCACGCAAATCCTGCATCGCGCAATCAGAGTTTACCGCGCGACTAGCATATATACAACGTCCCGACATCAACCGTTGGGCAGTTGCCCACCAGACATAACACCCGTCTGGTCGGAGGATCCTCCCTTTTCCATAGAGTATGAGTGAACTTTACACCCTGTTCCTCATACCTCTATAATTGAATTCCTTTTATTATCATTACATAAATAAAATATTATAGTAATACTCAACATCTTGATCGTCCACTGCTTATAGGTTATGTGACGTCACAACAATCCACAATGGCGGCAAAAAGCCGAAGAAAAGCGTTGCCGAAAAAAAAATGTTGGTTACTATAATTATCGTGTTTGGTATCTAATGAAAGGACTTGGGGAGTACTTTCTGAAAATATATTGGCTATCTATAAATATTACATAAACCCCAAATGATACTGTTGAATTTTCGCAAACCAAAGAAGTGGGTAGGTACCTACCCTCAATGATCCCAAACCCCAAAATAATTGAAATAAAAATTAAAAGTCCGGAGTCAGACGTCATGTAATTAAGACATATATCGAACAGTTTGCGTGTGACTCCGGATTTTTAATTTGTCAGCCTGTGATGTCTTGTTTATAACTTTTGAGTTGTTGTTTTTGTCGTAGATATGTTTTAGTTTTTATTAACTTTTATTTTTATTATGAAATATTTTTGAATAAGTGTTTTCTTCGAACATTTGACAATGCACTCATTTTTTCTGTCTGGTAACATGTACCAATACATCTAACTGTGCGACACAAAACTGAGCGTTTTATGGCGTCCTACGTTTGGGCAGCGCATTAAGAACTCCTTTCTACTTCCTACTTTTGCTATCGTGTCGATGGCACGTATTACGTTTTTAAAACGTAGTGTGGGGTAACCGGTGGCATTAGCGTACATCAATTCCTCCTGAGTGATAAGGCTAGACTGAAAGTGTCTCAGCAGAAAAAAACAACAGGTAGGTACCAATTAAATGCAAATTAGTAAGAAGAAAGAAATACAGATAATACGTTTATTTGCGGTAAACACGACGTAGAGAAAGAACACAAGCACATAAAATAGCAAGTTGGGGTAAAATATGCGTCACATCTACGCAAAACGGCCATCACTCAGCATAATGCTACGACCTTATGCGAAACAGAGCCCCAGCGCTGCTTTTCAGCGATAGCAAGCTATGGATGGGGAATTTGCGAGACGGAACTGCGGGAGATACAACACCAAGATAAATCGGTATCACCAGCTACCCGCCAAACTCCCAAACCCCGTGTCTTCCTGCCGGTGCCTGCTGCTACAGCGGACGTTACGATAGGCCATACAGACCAGTATTTACAATCTAAGGATGGTTGGACAGAAGTTCGACACAGGCGCTCCCGGCATTCGCTCGGAAAAATCTATTGCGTGGGACAGCGGCACCTGGTACCACCAATTTAGAGGCCTCGGAAAGATGGAGATACTTGCACCTCTTCTATGTGAAGCAGGATACTTCTGATAGCCAGGTACGTGACCACTACCATCTCTGGAACTGATGTTTGCACGGTAGAAGCGCTCAAACCCCGGGGCAAATACGCCTCCTTCAAGTTGGGTGTGCTCTCGATACTGGCTGAACACGCTATGGCAGCTCTAAACTGGGCAGAGGATATTTGCGTCAAACTATGGCGCAGTAACTTTCGTGGCCGAAGTAATGAGACTCAGTAAGCTCAGCCACGTTCCTGCCTTACCCGTTTCTACGGATCGTAATGTCTATATGCGTTTACTGTACCAGAATGTACGTGGGCTAAAAACCAAGCTACCTACATGGAGATCAAGCCTGTTACTCTCCGAGCATGACTTAATAGCCGTAACAGAGACAAATCTGGACGATTCAATACAGGATTCAGAAATTTCAAGCGGAGATTGGAGCATTCTACGCTGAAACAGAGTGACTCTGGGTGGCGGCGTGCTGCTTGCCCCGGCGTTACCATGAAGAGGAGGCATGATCTCGAGACTGACCGCGGCGAAGATTTATGATCTATGATCACAATTTACGGCCTTTACTTATTTATCTGTTTGTGATGTCCATGGACCTAATATACAAACTGGACTGAGCTCTCATACCAAAAAAACGAACAGAGATCTATAATCGATCGACGATCTCTATAATGCATACCGAGGCTTTCATCTCTTTCTAATAGGGTGACCAAACATTTTTTTAACAGACAGGAAAGTTCATTTTGAAAGAGATAATTTATGTCCGGTTGATACTAAGTGATTTCAAATTATTGTTTTGTAGCGGTATCTACACCACCACATGCGAGCTACACGTCACACTGACGTCACGCAAATCCTGCACCGCGCAAGCAGAGTTTACCGCGCGACTAGCATTTAGACAACGTCCCGACATCAACCGTCGGGCAGTTGCCCACCAGACACAACACCCGTCTGGTCGGAGGATCCTCCCTTTTCTATGGAGGTATGAGTGATCTTTACACCCTGTTCCTCATACCTCTATAGTTTGTAACTTACTTCATTGTAAGTAACTTCATTAAAAATTTTTTTTTGTAATAAATTATTAATTCACTATTTGATGTTCAAATAGTGAAATAATAATTTATGAAATAAAAGAAAAATAACCTTTAAAAACTATACATATCGGAAAAGACTTTTTCTTGAAAGCTGATTATTTGAAACTGACATTGTTGTATACTATCTAAATAGTCCTCCTTATCGATTTCGATAACGGCGACCCTTTGAAATTATTATTTCCTAGCGTGTGCCTGTTGTATACTATGTCGGTTTTGAATCGTGCATGTACTAAAAAAAATCGTGCGTGTTTTAAAAAAGAGGTTATGATACCTAGACTACAATATTTTTGAGAAGACACGTCTTGTGTTAAATCATCAAATATGATCACGTATACGTGGTTTATGATGAAGTAGGCAAGCTATTTAAATGAAATAAAGGGAAATAAAACTAAGTGTGTGTGACAAACATTTTTTTAAAATCAAACTCGAAGCATTTATTTCAAATAAGTAAACCAATCACCAATAAACCAATTTAAAAATCTGCCGGCTTGAAATGAAGGTTGCACACAACAGAACTTTTTGGTAATTGTTTGTGATTCGGGAATTACATCCAACCATTTTTGCCTAATTTCTCCTTAAGATGGAAAGCTGTAACCAACATAAAAATAATGCTATTTCAATCATGCGATACATAGGTGCAAATTGTATTTATTATACGCATTATATTAATAGTTTTAATCAGAAATACACTAAAGCGTTGGTTTCTTCCGTCTACGAAACTTCTAGAGCATGGTCATACTACATATTGTTATTGAGCAAAATCTTTATAATTCCTTACCAATGAATGAAATGTTATGATATGTGAAATGAAATGAAAAATATATATATGAAATGTTTTGATACAACACTTTTCCACCATTTCCACCATAAAAATTACAAAAGAACCGTAGCTAAAAGTTTAAATGCGATGCGTCTTCACAAAATAACAGAAAAAGTCATTCGCATGTCAGATTATAGTTACAAGAGTAATTTTATGATAACTACCAAACAATTATTATTTTGATTATTTTATTTAAATTAAATTATTTACTACTATGTACAGATTGTAAACCTTTATATAAAATTATTTAAAACGAATCTAAAAACTAATAATATTTATACGTTACTTATTTTACTTGCAGTTAGTGAAATATTTTCTACCATCTATAACATTTTTATTTTCTAACAATTGAGAAAAAGGGACAAACAGCCTCTGCTCTGACTATCTCTCTCGGCTCGTTTTGCCTCGGCTAAGATAGCATAACAAAAGTAAACCTAAAATGTATGTAGCAGTTGTGGTTCATTTTTGTATGATGCGATTTTTGGAGAGCTCAGTCCAGTTTGTATATTAGGTCCATGGTGTTGTCTACATAAAGCCCACTGCAACTGATGATGAATACATGACGTGGTTCTTTAAGGTTGAGAGCATCATCTCCAATTTGAACGGAATGATAATGATTTTAGGTGACCTTAACTTAAAAAGTGCATCTGCGAATGTTAATAATTATTACTGTTATTTCTTAAGCTTTTGTAGTCTGGCTGACATGAATGAAGTGGTGAATATGCGTGGGAGTAATTTAGACGTAGTGTTGGCTCGGGAGGGTATCGAAGTAAACTGCGAGCATGTCAAAGGTGCAGAGCTGGTTCCAATTGACTTGTATCACTCTCCGTTAGATATTGCAATTACCATCACATCACATATGGATAGTAAAAAATTGGACCCCAGCAACATTGACCGTAGTAGGGATTGGAACTTTGTAAAAGGGGACTACGCACTTTTAAGGGATCTAATTCGTTCTGCCCCATGGCAATATGTTCTTCGGTGCAATGACGCACCCTCCACTGCTGGTGAGTTTTACAGAATAATGTATGACTTATTTGATTATTCCATTCCAAAGAAGAAGAGAATGGTCACTAGAAATAGGCGGTATCCAATCTGGTTTACTAAGGATATTGTAAACGATACGCAGCGTAAAACCAAACTACATAATAAATGGAATGTTTCATGCTATGATCTTATTTATGCGGAGTTTAGTGCCCGGGATCGGATCTTAAAGCAAGAACACAGAACGCCTACAGATTGTATTGTAATAGTTTTGAAAATGCCATAGGCAAAAATCCGCGACAGTTCTGGCAGCATATTTCTAGCCTGTGATCAAGGTGCGGTTTCGAGCCAAACGTGGTGTACAATAGTGAGACTTATTCGGGTGTCAAAGCAGCTGAGGCATTTGCTCTGTATTTTGCTAGTGTGTTTCTACCCAATACACCTGAATTGGACCCTAGAAATTTAAATGTGATTAGTGAGGGAGATAACATTCCTCTTCCCTTTTTACCCGAGCGGATGTAGTTAAGGCGATTGCTAAACTCAAACCATGTAGCTCGGTTGGCCCTGATATTCGTAACATTCCAGTCTTTACCCTTAGGGGATGTCATGATATCTTGGCACCCCCTCTATGTCATGTCTTTAACTTAGCCCTTCAGTCCGTATACCCTGAGCAATTGAAAACTTCGCGAGTCACTCCCATCCCTAAAACCAGTGATAAAACATCAGTAGAGGCTCCTCCTATTGCTATTCCGCCAACCATTGCCAAGGTTTTCGAACATATACTCCACGCTTTCATTTACAAACGCGTAAATATGTCCTTGCCCAACACGGTTTTCACCCGGGTCGATCCGTAAACTCGAATTTACTGATTCACGTAGACGCTGAGCTTAGGAACGTTGAGCTTTAATTCATTGGAGGTAAGAAGAGGCCTTGATCAGCTCACGGTAGCCTGTAAGACCTTACGGGGACGTATCGACTGCCTGGAGCTCTATGGCCGTTTCTGCCGATTATTAGTTAGTGCCCGACAAATACATCGGACACCGCCAGAGCCGCCGCGCAATCTATTTGCGCAACTGCCATCCAAAACTGTAGCCAGAGCCGAATCCCCAGTATGTCATACTCTGAAGGTGCTAAATGCCCTTCTGACTGCCAACCCTGAATGTGATGTGTTTGGGGATGAATGGGTCTGGTGTTCTGTGAGAGAAAGTATGCAAGGGAGTCCACTGTTCCATGTTCGTTTTAAATGAGATTTTATACAACATATTATTATCAACGTAATAATTGTTTCTATATTAATTAATGTAATTGGTGGTGTGCCTACCGTTATAATTAACTATAAATAAATAGTTGACCTTGACGTGATGACGTCAACCGGTGCAGCATACGATAAGATAAAAATAACAAAATAAGAAATAAAATAAATACATAATACGTAGTTCTAAATGTTTATACAGTCTGTCAGGTAAAGAATGTATCACCATAAAATAGCATATAATAGACCCTATGGCAGTTCCAAAAAATATATTATCTACATTACCCAAGGACCTAAGATAAAAAAATAAAATACATTCTTCTTCACCACGACCACAAATGAATGAATTCCTTCTGTTATTTATTGTTATAATATTGTACTTTGACTATGCCGAAAGAGCGGCAGTAAATAGTGTGTCTTGAAATTGCAAAGTATTTTTTTTTAATCTTATCTTGGCATATAATTAAAATTTTTATAGTTTTTTAGAACGGCCATAAGGTATATTATATTTTTCGTTTATTTTATTATTATTATTATCCATTATGTACCGGACATTCTGTATAAACATACTACCTATAACATTCCGGGCAACGACGAAATTCATCCAATTCTCGGTTTCCACCTGAGTAACCACTATCTTAACAAGTTAATTTTTTCTGTCCTACATTCGACAGGTAATAATCTCATCACAAGTAGGTACTTACCTAGTTATTAATTATAACCGGAGCGTACATCAAAGGAGCTGAAGTGAGATGTCTATTAATTGCCAATATATTTGGCGACACACTAATAAACGTCTAGTTTCTTATTGAAGGAGTATTGCTTGTTGATATTTAGTTATTAGTTCATCATGAGAATGGCGTTGGAGTAGGATTGAGCCGTAAAATTGGAACTGTATAGTGTATATACTATACAATTCCAATTATTACATTACATTACACTATAGTGTAATGTAATGTAATAATTTGTTGTAATGACAAACAAACAAATGACTCAGAGGCAGGCGTAATAGTAATCATTTTTCTTTTTTACGCTTTTTAATTAATTTTATAATTTTAATTTTAATTCTATATTAATTATTTCATTGATTATTTTTATATATATTTCTAGTGATTGAAATTTTATTTTTATTTCAAATGTTCAACATTATTATGATCATAAATGTATTGAAATAAATGATTTTGAATTTGAATTTTTAGGTACTGCCGCCATTTCTGTAGTGACATGAACCTAAATTTATTATATGGGGGTAAGCAGTCACGTAGGAGCGTTACGTGTGACAAAATCTACATAATTAGTATTGAACTCTTTTTGTTGGAAATACATTCTTACATCAACAGCAAAATTATGCAGTAATCACTGAGACAAACGGGTCAAGGATCGCAGCATGCAAATGTTATTTCTTAGTCAAGTTTTAGTATCTAATGTCACGTATAGATAATTATTATTTTATCTTGATTTTTTTAATTAGTAATGGGCTCACTAATTACTTTTTAAATTTTATCTATTAGACCGACAAAAGTCAAGGACAAACTACATCAAAATGCGTTGATACCTTACTTAAAACTATGTTTAATATTCATTACATTTACTGAAACTTTAACTTATTACTTAGCCAATTTGTAAGCTTACTTCGACTTAAGTTTACAAGTAAAGTTACCGTAAATCATTTTGAACTAAACAGTTACTTGAAAGTGCCTGTGTCTACTGATTTATCGCTTTATTAAGTAGCTACGCGTTTTGTGTGTCCCGCTTACACGAGTATGTTCCCCTGGTACCCCTAGTATGAACACAATATACACTAGCACTACGCCCGGGCCCGCGACTTCGTACGCGTGGATTTCGTTTTTCCTCAAAAAATTGTAACATCCCCTCCACCCCCTTTCCAAGGTAGTTTTCAAAAATTAATGTTAAGGATCTTTATCATTAATTTAGAAAAATAAGTATTCGTACCAAATTTTAAGTTCATAGATTTTTCAAATAAAATGTGTCCTCCCTTTCACCACGACAGGTCTTGTTATAAAAAAGCGTATGGTACGTTTCCATTGTATGACCTAATCAATATTTATACCCATTAATACACCCCCTTAAACTTTATTAATTACTCTTTTCCTCCCCGTTATGAGTTGCTTTTGTAAAACCCAGAATCACATACGTTTTTATTTTTTATTTTTAGTATTAGTACCTAGTTCTGAGATAATCCGACAGCGTGTAAAAAAAAATCCTTACTAACTTTGACACGCCCTTTAAAAACCCTAAAAGTTACAATCTTTATTATTTACCTACTAAGGCAAATATTGCCAAGTTTCAAGTTTGTTAACCAAAAGGAATAACTTTTTTCAAATAAACTGTGTGCCCTCTTTTCATCCCCACAGGGACGGGATTTTGAAAAATTTGTTAATGCCAATTTTCGTTCGTTAATCAAGCCACTCAGTAAAATCCCCCCTGTATTTACTACCCGTTTTCACCCCGTGAGGGGTAGCTTTTCCAAAAACCCTGATAGGTACCTTTAATTCTTTATTTTTGGTCTTAAGTCTTAGAAAGAACGAAAAAGAAAAAGAAAGAAAATACGTAAAGAAAAATACAAAGAAGAACAAAAAGCAAAAAAAGAACAGAAAATACTAATGCAAAGAAAAATACATATACAAAATGTACAATGTGTATTTAAATAGTGAGTTTCGTGTCTTGACACGAAACTCTGTCTATGGAAGAATTTTAACGCGCAGTCCGCTTGCGGACTGCGCGTTAAAATTCTTCCATACAAACTTTGAGACTCTCCAATCCCCCTTTCGGGGATAGTTAAGAAAAACAAAAAATTACAAACTATAAAGTTTGTAATTTATTTTCATATTTGCCAAACAAGATTATTAACTCAAGGAATGAGATTTGTCATACAAAAAAAACCCTTTTCACCCTCTTAAAGGTCGAATTTTCAAAAACCCCTTCTTAGTGCATCCTTACGTTATAAAAGGAAGCCGTGTGCAAAATTTCACTTTCCTAGTCCGAGTAGTTTCGGCTATGCGTTGATTATGTCAGTCATTTTCTTCTATTATATGTATAGGAGAATACCCACGTGTATTATACAGTTACGTAACGTTACAGTTACGTGTTTGATAACTCGTAAGGCCCTTTGTACACACTTTTTTGTAAGGCGCGGTTTATATGCCGTACCGTAATGAAACCGTGCCGTGTACAAGGGGCATAACTCTGATTCTAAAGAATGGTTGGTCCTACTACAGACTTAGCACAAGCATCGTTTTTTTGATTGGAAGAGTAGAAAAAATGACGTTCCGTGTAGACAGTACGGCGGCAGAAAAGTAGAAAACGTCACCTGCACTTTTTACGAAATTCACTCTTTTACATAATTCGACTCAGATTTATTTGTTTTGTGATGGGATTTTTTTTTCTGTTTTGTTCTCAATTTTTACTGATATTAAGTCAGGTATATAAAGACAACTACAACATTTTTTCTCAATGTGTCGAACTACCGTATTTTAAAATAAAAAAATATTATAGTAATATTGGCTTTAACCATTTCCTTCGTAATGCCCTATTAACTTATAGAGGTATGAGGAACAGGGTGTAAAGCTCACTCATACTCTATGGAAAAGGGAGGATCCTCCGACCAGACGGGTGTTGTGTCTGGTGGGCAACTGCCCGACGGTTGCGTTGGTAATCGCGACGCCCCCGTAAGGGGGCGTGGCGAGCGGAACCGGGGCTTAGCCCCCCGGCCGCGGAAGCGATACGGTGGTCCGTAAAAACGGACCCCTCATTGTGGTTGCCTTAAGCGGCTGGTGGATGATTGGGCGTGTGTTAGTTACGCACGCCCATGTGAGTGGTTGCTATGCGTGTTTCTGTAGGCGCGCCGCGACGCTAATAGATAGCGTCGCTTTCTTCACGACACCTCGGCGGTCTGTCCCCGCCAGGTGAGACCCCTAGTTGCCTAGGGGAGGCCCGACGAGGACGACCAGCGGCGAAGGTGCCGACTCGACGCTCCTACAGATTAGGGTGTATGGCCCCCGTCCGCCCCGCTTCCAGAGCTAGCCGGTCGCGGTCCGGACTGCGAGGCCGTTATGTGTGTGTGAGCGGTATTGTATTGTGTTACACCGCTCAATGTCAACGCGAATCGCCGCCCGCACGGCGCATCCGCGTGTGAGTATAGGCGCCTGTGTAGAGGTGAGTGTCTGTATTTTGTTGACGTAACGTGCCTATATTAACTTAGAACACGTTACGCAACGGATGTTTGTTATTATTATGTAGAGTGCAGTTGTTTCGAGTAAGCCGCGTGTAACCTGTGTGCAGCTTACTCGGGCGTCCAGTCCGGTGCGATGGGGTCAATCGTCCGCTAACAGGTCGCGGGGCAGGGGTCTCGCGTCGGGGGGGCGCGCATGCCATGGCGCTATCTGCTTGACATGAGGCCAAGCAGATGCGTCGGCACGCGCGAACATTCCCTTCGCGAGGCGCCGCACAAACTCATCCAGGCTCTCAATCCCGAGGTCCCGGAGGATAACATCATTCCTCACGCAGCGAGGAGCGTCAATGATTGTCCGCAGCGCAAGACTTTGTTGCGCGCGGAGCAGCTTTCGGCTCGACTCGCTCGTGAGGGCGAACCATGCCGGGGCGGCGTACGTCAAGATCGGGCGCACGTACAACTTGTACACGCCCATCTTGACGCGCGTCGGGAGGCGGGACGAGAGCACTGATCTAAGGAGGTTGCGGGCGACCCTACCCTGTGCGGCAACGTTGCGGACGTGTGTCCCCATCGTGAGCCGACGGTCAATGGTGACCCCCAGGTACTTGGCCCGGGGTGACCACTCGACGTCGGCTCCTTGAAGTCTCAAGGGTGGTGGGAGGGGCGCGGAACCGGTGACGATCGCCTGCGTCTTACCCACGTTCACCGACAGCCGCCACTTCGACAGCCACTCGGGAAGTAAGTCGAGGGCGCGCTGCATCTTGACCGCCGCGTACTTCGCATTGAGCGAGGAAGTGATGTACGCGGCGTCGTCTGCGTACAGCGCGAGTGTCGCGTGTTCTGTGGTGGGGATGTCGTCGGTGTAACGTGAGTAACACGCCGGCGACACGCAGCTACCCTGCGGCACACCCGCTAGCACCGGGCGCGCGCCGGACAGCGCTCCGTCGACCACCACCCTGAATGTCCTGTGAAATAGAAAAGTAGAGACCACCTTTACAACGCGACGGGGCGCGTCTGACGTGGCCAGTTTATAGATAAGGCCGTCGTGCCATACACGGTCGAAGGCCTTCTCCATGTCGAGGAATACTGCGACCGAGTATTCCTTTTTATTCATTGCCGACGAGAGGTGGTGCAGTACCCTCGACAGCTGGAGCGTCGTGCTATGTTCCGCCCGAAACCCGAACTGTTCCGGCCGCGGCGCGATATGTGGCTGGAGATGTCGCAGCAGGAGTGCTTCGAACACCTCGGAGACTGTCGGCAGCAGCGTAATGGGCCGATAGCTCTCCGGCTTCAGTATGTTTTTCCCCGCCTTGGGCAGCATGATGACGCGCCCTTCCTTCCACGCGTCGGGAAACGCCCCCGTGCGCAGTATCCCCGTAAACAGGCGCGCCAGCGCCGCTACCGTACGGTACGGCAGGTGGCGCAGCACTGTGTTGGTGATACCGTCAGCACCGGGGGCCTTCCTGGGCTTGGTCCTCAGGATGGCGCGTCTGACTGCACTAGGCGAGAAAAATATAGGATCTTCTTCGGGAGCTATCGGCGTCGCGAAGTAGTCTCCTAGGTGTTTCTCGACTGCTGCGACATGTTCGATGTCGCTAGTCGGGTTCGGTTGGAACTGACGCTCCAGGTGCTCGGCGAAGACCTCCGCCCGGTCCTCCGCTACGTATTTGAGCGCCCCGTCGCTGTTTAGGAGCGGTCGCACCGGGGCTGGGGTGTTCGTTAGCTGGCGGCATAGTTTATGAACAGACGTCCAGCTGTCCGTCGCTGCGTCTATTCGTTCCTCCCAGCCCGCGGCGGTGTGGGCCTGTAACTCGGCCTTCACCTTCTCCGCGAGACGGTTGAGCTGCGTCTTCAACGTGGGGCATCTGAGTTGCTGCCACTGCTTGCGTAGGCGCCTCTTGACGGCGATCATCGCATTAATGTGCGCCGGCAGGGGCGGCAATAGCACTCTCCCCTGCGGCTGCGTGCTAGTCGCCGCTTCTAAGGCGCTTTGTATGCAAGCAGTGATGTCCCCGGCCGCCTGATTTACGTCCGCGGAGGTGACAATAGGCCGAGTCGGCGTGGTGGTCTCTACTTTTTCTACGAACTGAGTCCAGTCCGTGGATCGACGTGGCGCTATAGGCATCGTTCGGGTCGGCATACCCGATAGGACGACGAGTACGGGTTGGTGGTCCGACCGTAACTCGTCGTCGATCACTTGTTGCGTGATCTGGCAGTGTAGCCCTCGGTGGACTACGATGTCCAGCACGTCCGGCATGCACCGTGCGGCGTCTGGGTAGTGTGTCGGCGTTTCTGGGCCGGACACCGTGTAGCCGAAGGCTTCCGCGTCCGCGAAGAGCCGTCTCCCCTCGGTGTTTGCATTCATAGAGTTCCACGCTGGGTGCTTACAGTTGAAGTCCCCGGCGAGGATGGTGCTGTTGGCTGCGTTGAGAAGCGCTCGTAGCTCGGTCCGGCCCAAAGGGGCCCCGGGCGGCTTGTAGCACGCGTAGATGTTGTAGTCCTCGCCGGCTATATGTAGCTGCACACCCAGCGCGTAAAAGGTGCTGAGCGACGGCAAGGGGAGCTCTTGGTGGACGACTCTTCGCCTCACTAGTACCGCCAGACCACGATAGCGGATGTTGTGTGCCGACCTTTCGTCCTTCCTGTAGACGTGATAGCCCGGGAACCTGACCCTATCTTCGGCTCCCAGGTGTGTCTCACTTATAAGCGCCACGTCGATGTTTTGGTCCCTCAGGAGATGGCGGAGGGGGGCGACCTTGTCTAGTAGGCCGCGGGCATTCCAATGGATCACCCTTAATGACCTAGCCATGATAAAGCGTTAGCAGAGTGGCCAGGCCATCAAGGATGACCGTCTCTATGTCCTGCCCCTGCCTAATGGCCTTAATAAGGTCCATCAGTAGCGTAATGGCGCAGGCTGTGAATTCTTTCTTGGTTGTGGCTGTATGTCTCGGCTGTTGTGTACTTTGTTTGGCGCCGGTAGCGACGCCACTCGTCTCTTTGGGGAACTTTCTTCCTTGTAGTTCCCCCTTTTGTCGCGGCGCACTACCGGCGCTAGCGATAGATGCTCCTGGTGGTTTGTTTACAGCCTGCGCCCCGCTTGTGGCAGGGGCGGCCGCTGCGGCCTCTTCCTGGGTCGCCGGGGGGGGGGCCTTCTTCCCCTTGCCTTTCCCCCCGCGTCGCTTCTTCCTCCGCCCCGAGGAGGTGGCTTGGGTCCTCTGTGTGGGCCCGTTGGCTGCCGCCATCAGCGATGCGCCTTGGGCCTCTGTTGTCGTCTCGTGTGGCCTCTCTGTGGCCGCTTGGGGCCGGCGTGTGGAGGCCGTGATGGCGACAGTCCCCGCTCGCCTGTTCCTGATCTCCGTCTGGAACACGGGGCACTTTATGTTGCACGCGGGGTGCGGGCCACCGCAATTGGCGCAGGTGGCCGGCTCCTCCCGCGGGCGCGGGCAATCACGTGCCGCGTGTTCATCGCCGCATCGTACACAGGCGAGCGGTCGGTGACAGTGGTGCGAGCTGTGCCTAAATTTTTGGCACCGATGGCACTGGGCGGGCCCTTTTTTGCCCCGCCAAGCCTCTATCTTGACACCACGCATAAACATGAAGGTCGTGGTGTCATAGATAGTCCGAGCGTCTGGAGTTCTCTTTAGTACCGCGTGGAATACGCAGCCGGGTCTTCCCTGCGCCCCCTTTATGTGGCGCACGTACTCCGGCTGGTACCCCAACGCTCGGAGTTCCTCCTCTATCTCCTGGGGTTCTGTATCTGCAGGCAGCCCCCTGATGGCAATCTTCATGTTTCTTTCCGCTGGTAGGGAATAAGCGAACCAGCAGACTCCGCTATCTTTCTCCAGGCCGACCAGGTACCGCTGGACCAGGCGGTATTCTTCCTCGTTTTCGGGAGTGAAACGGACACCACTCCCGTAGGGCCTCGCGTTCGGGGGCCGGCCCAGCTTGGCGCTGATGGCCCGGAAATGGGCGGCCCAATTTGGCAGCTTTTCCACTACCAGCGGCGGATATTTGGGCCTCTTCTGTTTCTTCCCCGGCTGCTGCGTCGTCGTCGTCGACGTCGCGGCGGCGCCGGGAACGGCGGCAGGGTGGGGGGCTGTAGCGTCACTGGGGGCAGAGGGTAAATTTGGAATACTTACCCCCGCGGACGTTGATGGTGGCGGCGATGCCGGGGGGCGAGCGGCGCGCTGCGTCGGCAAAAGTAGGCGACGCAGGCGTGGCCCGGACCCGCCGCGGCGCGCTCTCGCGCTGCGGCCGCGGCGAGTCCAAGCAGTGCCGCTTCGCCTCCGCCTCGGTGTCGCCGGAGCTCCTCCTTCGCCGCTGGGGTCTGGGTTCGAGTTGAAACTCGAAGTCGAACCCCAGCGACGGTGTCGGTGATGCCGGCGACATCAACCTGCTGGCGGCGTCGGCGATGGTTCCCCCGGTGGGCCGCCGTCCGGGTCGCAATGTCGTGTCCTGAGACACGTCGCCGCGACCGGACGCGGCCGAGCCCACAGAGGCCAGCGACATGCTCGAACCCGCGCGGGATGAACATGCCGACAGCATGGCGGGCGAGTCGCATGCCGAGGCACGCGGGGGGGCCGGTGAGTCGGGTGCACTCTGCCTTGCTGGCCGCTCCCGCTCAGCCACCGCCGAACCCGCCAGCGAGAGGCGGGGTCCGGATGTGGCGGTGCGTGAAGCTGGCACAGCTTGGGGCTTCGGCTCGGGCGGCGACGCGAAACGCGGCGGTGCAGCGGCTCGAGCAGGGGGTGCGCGGAGGCGCGCGGGCGGCGCGGGGGTGCGCGCGGGCACAGCGGGGTACGCGTGCAGCGCGGCGGCGCGCGCGGGAGGCGCAGCGGAGCGCACAATTGCTGGCGCGCGGGCGGGCGGCGCTGCGGCGCGCGTATGATGCGCGCGGCCTAGGTTCGCGGCAGGCCCCGGGGCCTGTATGGGCACCGGGCGGAACGCGGCGGGGCGGAGGGGTACCGCATGCTGTCGGCTCAGCGGCGGCGTCGGCGCAACGCGCGCAGGCGCCGATGACGTCGGTGCTCCGGCGGCTGCAGCGGCACTCGATCCCCCCCCTCTTCTCTCCTCCTCTTCTCTGGGTGGTCCGGCCGGCGGCGCACCGGACGACGCGTCACCGATGTTCGGCATCGACGTCGTCCGGTCCAGCGCCGGGCGGAGCTCCTGGGCCCCGGCATCGCGGCCAAGGGAGCCGCGCTTGCCGGGTTTCGACATCTTCTTCACTTTCTTTTGCTACTCTTGTGTGGTGGTCGCCGCGACCGCTACGGTGACTGCTCACCGAGCAGCCCGGGAAGGGGGGCTCCCCCTGTGTTCGCACAGGTGCCGGCTGGGACCTGTACAAACACAGAGAAAACTATTAAAATTTGCGGTCCGCGCGGGAACAGTGGAACTTTCGCTCGAGAACGTTGAAGCTACACTGATGACCACTTGGCCAATCCAGCCCGACGGTTGATGTCGGGACGTTGTATATATACTAGTCGCGTGGTAAACTCTGCTTGCGCGATGTAGGATTTGCATGACGTCAATATGACGTGTAGCTCGCATGTGGCGATGTTGATACCGCTACATCACTCCCCCCCGGAGACCGGAGGTCGATAGTGGGCTGAGTCTTGTATCTTACGATGCTTGCCAGGGCCAGTTGAGGTTCCAGTGAGTCGGAACCAGTTGTCGCATAGTTCGCGGTGAGTCGGAACTGTCTGCGAAAGTTTTTCCCCAGTGAGTCGGGGTGACGCTGCGTTATGCTCCAGTGCGTTGGATGTGGTACAGCGCCGGGTTATGGCTGACTGCCGGCGTCGACCAGGAGAGGGTTTGAAGTCTCTGCTTGTGGACAGGCCGAGAGTGCAGTGTGCTGTGCCAAGGTTGCTGATGAGGCTGAGGGTGATGACCAGGTATGCGCGGTCGTTGCATGCTGGTGGTCAGGATACCCGTCGAAGCCATGGGTGCTGGCTGGCTGTCTGACTCGCCGCTCTAAAGCTTGCGGAAGTGATGCTAATGTGATGATGACGTCACGCTGAAGTAGTTGCACGAAGGCTGCGCTGATGATCACGTCGGGGTCACCAGTATAGAGGTATGAGGAACAGAGTGTAAAGTTCACTTATACTCTATAGAAAAGGGAGGATCCTCCGACCACACGGGTGTTGTGTCTGGTGGGCAACTGCCCGACGGTTGATGTCGGGACGTTGTATATATGCTAGTCGCGCGGTAAACTCTGCTTGCGCGATGCAGGATTTGCGTGACGTCAATATGACGTGTAGCTCGCATGTGGCGATGTTGATACCGCTACAAACTAAATGATGTAAAATAGGAGAAGATAGCTTTTTCTTTCTATTATTTTTCACAGTTTGGCATTCAAAACGCTCTCCTCTAAAATCATGATTTTGTAGATAAACGTATATAGTTTATGGCCGTCGAGTAGAAAGTTTTCTACTGTCTTTAGCACGGCGATTACAAAATCAAATTTTCTTCACTACCTTAGACAACTGTCAGTTGTCAGTGTGATTTTGACAGTTTCGGATAGAAAACTTTCTTCTGAAATAGTCTACTATAAAAAAGGATCTTGACAAAGATCGCTAAAAACGAAAGAAAAAACGACATATTGTCGAAGGATTTCTACGGTGCGATTTCAAAAATAGAGAAACAAAACGTCACTTTGTATAGAAAGAGCTGTCAGATTCTTCGTAGAAATAAAAAGCGTCATCCTTTTAGTGTGTGCTAAATAAATATATTGTCTTTCTTTTGTTTTACTGGCGTTACCAAATCCCATACAATAAATTTGCCTAGCCTTTTCCCAACTATGCTGGGTGTCTGTCTTACCGGAGGTATCTGAATACCTGTATTTTACATCAACTGCCTATTTTACAGCGACTGCATAGTGCAGCGTAGAGCTTGCTGCTAACATGCCGGGGAGGCAAACCCCGGCGTGAGGTAGCAAAAAAAATCAAACTCACGAAGCCAAAACACGTAAAATTTATTATGTAGTTACAACAATCCGAAATATAAGAAAAAAAAAAAAAAATGGCAAAAAAAAACAAGCTTTTGTCGTTGGAATTTAAAAAGTCAAAAATACTAAGAAAAAAATAATCACAACTTCAATTTGAGAGAAAAACTTAAAAGATGTTACCGTAATACAATATTATAAATGTATTCCGACGAATTTAAATTCGATTACAATCGTACGAAATTCGTGTCGCTCTAGAAAGTGTTTTACACAAATAAGCAGAAGATTACGGTTTTTCTTTACATAAATCGATAAGATTACTTTTGAAATAGATTACAAGATGTGATGAAAATAATTTAGGAAAGCACCTTAAAATAAGATTGGTTGAATTAGATCTAAAGAATGTCCCTCGTCGGTGTGGTACAGATCACTTCGCCTATAATGATGCTCGGGCGGTATAGCGTCAAACAAACTACTTTTTTAGCACCTGATGACCAAGCACTTGGACTTGTGTCATCGACCTTGCTCAGCTAAAGTCCCGCAGGTCTCTGCACGTTCGAACTTCGGCAACCGGCAGACGATGAAAGAAGACAGGCGTACAATAAATGGCTGGGTATGCCAAAGACCAAAAAAGGTGGCCTTTCAAACAATCTAAGGAGAAGGAAATCTTCTTAGAATAAAGAACAAGGCACAAGTTAAAAGAATACCGAACCAATGAAGGAATTACTCACCAAAAGAAAAAGAAACGATAAATTCCAGGGAACGTACAGACGATCAATATATACGCTGAATACTCACATAACGTGGTTAAACCTTTATCATTTTAAAATCACATTCGATGAATGTTTTAATATTAATATGCAGAAATTAGATTATTTTCATTGAAATTCTGGCGATAGAAAAAAAAGCATTCTATTTTTTTCTTGACAAGATTCTACAGAACAAATGTCAATTTTAGAATAGTAAAAAAAAACACCAAATATAAAAAGCTGACCGATTGACGCGTAAAGAGAATTTAATCGATTTGTGAACAAAAAGTATGTAATTGCAGGAATTATACTGCAATAGGCAGTCGCTGTAAAATAGGACCTATAGATGTCCTCCACAACCAAGTTACTGGGTAACACGATAGCCCTTGGTAAGACTGGATGTCAGACTTCTGACTACCCGTAACGATTGTCAAGGATCTACGAATGATAGCTGGAACCAACGGCTCAACGTGATTTCTGACGCACGTAAGGATCTCGATAGGTAACGGATAGTCACCCATCCACGAACCGACTGCGGCAAGCGTAGCTTAACCTACGATTGACTCGTGCGGCTGTTATTATTAAGCCACTAGCTGCTATAAATCCCATACATACAAGACAAAGTGATATCCCAAACTCTAGACTCTTCATAAAAAGATCAAGAAGGTAGACACTAATGTTCAAGTAGAATAGAATACTCTTTATTATGTGATAAATGACCTGTTTTTTTTTCTATTAATTAAATTAAATTTTATTCGAAAGCATTCATCGATTTCTTACTAAACTTTAACTATATTGACGGCTCTGGTTACGTATTTCTTTTGGTGACTGTACACCATCAAAATTACAGATATAAATGTAGAAATTTTACATAGGGTGACACGATTGGCGGTCTTATCGCTTATGGATTAAAGGGAGACAATACTGCAGGTAGTCAGTACCTACCTACCTAACTAAATTGGCTATTTCATTAGGTTATCGATACTTGTTTAATTCCAAATACGTCATTAATTGCCGCAAACGCTTCAGTATTACTTACATATATGACGGAGAAGGTATGTCTCTCTCGTTATTATTAGCCATATTTTAACTACTGTGGGCTTACTATGGGTAGTGGGTAGTGCTGGTTATTGCGCAATAGAAAAAACCGTTTGCAGCTCAAATCAAATTATAACTTACGATCAAATTAATCACACTTGCGAATCACACACTGTAGGTACACGACAAAATTATACGGAACGCGCGACAGTTTCTAAACGTGTTCACTGCTTACCCGTCAACTACAAACTCTGCTTTGCTCTGCTCAAGCGTGAGCGTTATAGACTCTGTCCAGCGCCACCTGGTGGCACCGGCGTCCCGATTAGTTAAGTCAAACGAGTGATTTAACGTATTTCAGACATATATTTCCATTTAAAATTCATTAATTGCGATTAATTGTCCGATTAACCATTAATAAGTATTTATCTTCGTAAGAAAGAAAGAAAGAAAGAAATAATAAAGTTTATTTGGACACAGTTTGTGAAATACAAAATAAAAAGTGAAAGCAATTTTTAACAACAAGGTTTTTATTTTATTTTATGTAGTAGTGATGGGCCGACTATGGCTTTTGCCAATCTTTGACAAACTATTGGATACATTTTGTTGATTTTTTGGATGTAGACTATGAACATCATTAGGTACTTATACGCAGTTCAATTTAATGTCGCATTATCGTCTTCACCTTGTATAAATTATCGATTAGATCTTTGTACGGTAACAATTTTGCCATATTCATACTCCGGGAGTTATTTATTTACGCCCAAAGATGCGTTAAGATGAGTGTTGAAATATGGTAGTTTTGACGCTCATTACGTTTAAACAATTATTTTTTTAGTTAGGTAGTACGAAATAATGACTGAGTAGCGGTAACACACGAGACAGCTCACGCAACTATGAGATTACAGTGTCACCACACCACCACAGCTATCATGCCGCCTGGTGTAGTAGAGTGACGCAGGCTTTCGATTCGATTGGATGCTTATTGAAATCTGCCTATCGACGCCTTAGAGTGAAAACCTTGTAAGTGTAAAAGAAGTAACTTTTCAGGAGGAAGAAAAGTCTGCGTGCTGTAAAATTTTTGTACGGCATCTTTTATGTTTTTTTGATTCATTTCTATGGAAATTTAACCCGCTTTTATATCCAGAACAGTTCGATACTATAAGATTGTCTGAAATGTGGTCTGAAATGCATAAAGTGTTACCTAGGTTGCAAGGTATTCACGCCAAACTGACAGATGCAAGTATTTATGAGGTTCTCATTTTGTGTCATAGATGGCGCTACGAGTATCGAATGAACAAATTGGTCAGATCAGGATGTGCGTTGCGAGGTTTTCTTCCGAGAAACGCAATAAAATAAATTTGAGCAAAAATGCATTCCCGAGGTTTTCACTCTAAGGCGACGCTATGCTTGTTAAACAGCTCCGTGTCAGTCGGACAATGTACAGTTTATATTGGCTGAAAAAATAAAGTTTCGAAGAATTATTATAACATTTTCTTCGAAGACTGATTAACGACATGCTCGAGGACAAACGCGACTCTTGACTCGTGGTCAAATGCGAGCCTATTCAATCTCATTGAGGAAAATGTTGTGCATCTTCAAATTGACTTAATCCTTGAAAATCATAAAAACCATAACCTTTTGTGTATACCACGTATTTCCTCGTAATAATTATTATTAAGTAGTCAATAAGTAGTAATTAGTAGTTATTAGTAGTAATTTAGTATTTCGTTTTTTTTTTGTTTTTGTTTCAGGCGTGATGTTATGTATGTATGTATGTATGTAATTTAGTATTATTCAGGCCAGGAAGTCACGGATACAAAAACATGATGATCATTGATGGTAAGTATATGATTTCGCCATTCTGACTACCTTCGGTCTAAGACTCCATATGCCGAAGTGATACTTAGACTTCCATACTCAAATACTTCTGGGCAATAAGCTCTGAAGCTGCGAACTTTATAAGTACGCGCTCGGCTAGCAATATAGCTGAATATTAAATACTGGATGTGAACCTCCGAGATTATTATTGCGTCTTGAGTAAAGAGCAAATATACGCAATATATTGAGTATTCAGTTATTTTTTTGGCGACGACGCGACGGTTCAGATATTAAATTATGCAGTATACTCGTACGTATGATGAGATGCGAATTTTGCTTCTATGTCATTGGGTAAGGAACTTCAATCGTTAGTTAAATTAGATTAGCAACCTAAAACACAAGGAAAATAGGACTTTGGTGTGTTAGAGTGAGATAACAGGACTTATTTGAAGAACCATATCGGTCTGTATTGGGCGGTTTTCCGTCAAGAACGTCAATTATTATTTATTTTGATATAATATTATTTTGTGTTTTTTACACTTCGTACAAAATCTGATCTGAACTAACTGCTAGCTGTACATTTTTGATCGCTGTGTTGAAATCTACTTTCAATAAGCCATTTTGGCTTATGTACTCCTATACTGCCTTTTTGATACGTTTTCACGTTGATATTATGCTACACCAGTGAAGCTAACAAAAAAAAAACTGTTATTTAATTTTTAGTTTATTGTAAATTCGAATGATTAGGGCCAACTAGTTATTCGATATTTTGTAAACTGTCTTTAGCAACGCGAAACAAAAACGACAGAGAAAATGTCCATGAAAGGATTTCATCATCGTTACCATAATTTCAGCTAAAAGACGTCCACGGTTGAATATCACTGCTGGCCTCCAAGAGTCGCCACATTGACTGGTCCTGTGCTATTAGCATCCCTCGGAAAAAAGAAACATAGGAATTAAACAGCCAAACTTTCTGTAGTGGTAATCATACATACATAAATTCACGCCTTCTTCCCATGGGGGTAGGCAGAAACTACAGAACGCCACCTGCTACGATCCTTACATACTCCTTTTACCTCGTTTACGTTCATACATCTGGTCATACACGCACGCCGGTTACTCCGCACCTGACCTTTCTGAAGAACATCACAAATAAGGTCACCATATGTCTTCCTAGGGCGTCCCCTCCCGGCGTTTCCTTACCTAATACCTTTTGTTAATCGCTCTTCATTCATCCTCTCAACATGACCAAACCATCTTAGCATACTCTTTTCAATTTTGGTCACTACATCTTCCTTTAAACCGCACCGTTGCCTTATCACATCATTCTTCAGTCTATCATTCATAGTCACACCACACATGCTTCGCAAGGAACGCATTTCCACAACACAGTAGGTATGGTGAAACTAGCCTTTAGCATCATACTTTAACATGCTGTTGTATGCACTATACATATTATATGAATCATTATAAGTAGTTATCTACATTTTTTTAACGTCAGTGACAGTACCTAAACAGCATGAAATACATACAAATTCATACAGAATGTTCGCCTAATATCTCATACGTGGTCGCCCGTGCCTCATATGTGCCAAGCTCAGGCACCGCTTGGTTCAGATTATATTTTAATCATCTCTAATGTTTCGTAAACACGTTAAGCTGGCAGTCCAGGTCGACATACGAATGCTATGAACATTTTACTACATTACTGTGACTCTAATCCAGATGGTTAATCCATTTTGACAGAAAGCCACCGTATTCCTTAAAGCTTCGTTTTCGACGAAAAGTCACGTGTCTAATAGTCTATAGTCATTTTTGCACCGTCTCTGTAATGTTTGTAAACGCAACTCCCACTTTTAATAGTCCTCCAGATCGAAATTCGGGCATAGTGGCCAATCTCAGCGGAGACTAGCCATCGGCGCGGAAGATATTATAGTGGACAAGTGTGTGCGCAGACACAGGTGCCATCGCTCTTCCCTCACTCTCATAGGCCAATGGGATGGCAATCCGAGACGACCGGGGAGAGATTAGGCGCAGGAACAACGGCTTAACGTACTACCGAGGCATGGGAGTATAACACCACCAAGTTCTAAACTCCGGGCTGCTACTGAGAAATTCCTAATGGAAAAACCTAATTACTCTTTTGCCCGACCTGGGAATCGAACGCTCAGCAGTCGTGCTTGCGATCATGAGACAAACGGGGTAGTTACGAGCCCCATCTTTAAGAAGAGTACTCAAAGGGTGAGAGCCCTTTTTAACCGACTTCCAAAAAGGAGGAGGTTATGTGTTCGGCAGTATGTAAATTGTGAACAGATTTTGAAAAAAAATTTTTTTGAAAGGGTATGCTCACGAGGTGGTTCCATTGTCACCAAGTCAGAATCTGATGAGGGGATCCCATGGAAATCGTGGGAAATCCTCAAATTTTATAGGGACACCTATAGCAATTTGGGTTTTTTTTTATTGTAACTCGTGCATTTGCTCTCGGAAAGAACCATTCGGTGAACTGGAACTGATGATGAAGACCAGAGGTGGCCACCGGAACTACTCATTGTGGTTGCGATTCGATTACTTTAATATGGTTGCTAAGCAACTTAAACTCATCACAACACATATGGTGAAATGGAGCTGATGGTGGCTTCACCATCAGTTTCAGTTCTATGGTTTTTACCAGGAGAACTCCTCAACAATTAACGTCTCTGAATCGGGAAAAGCAATATTTTGTAAAAGGTGATGAGCAGTTGAAGTTAAGCTATTGTAACTTAGCTAACTTAATAACTGACCCACTAAAAAGTGAAAAATAAAATCTTTGTTACAAAAAAAAAAACAACCGTAATCTAAAAAAAAAATACAAAGTGAAAAATAACTTTAATGTCGGAAGTCGGTGGCAAAAAACTAAAATACATATCCAAAGACACCGACTTCCGAAATTAAAGTTATTTATTACTTTGTAGTATGTTTTTTCAGAAGTCGAATGTTTTTAAAAAAAAATAGAAAAGAAACAAAGCCAAGGCAACAATACATTCACAGATGCAATATGAGTAGAAAGCGCAACGCATATCCTAGAACATAACGTCTTAAATAGTCTCAATCTACGCTTGCTCGCTGTCTAATTAATTAAGGCCCATGCATACACTTGGGTAAACACTGATAAATCGACCGCGCTGAATGTACACGCTGCTACTTAAGTACGTAGTAAGGTGAAAAAGGTGAAGGTGAGTATGTGCATCGATCGGATGATCGATTTTTGTAAATGTTTACTCAGGCGGGCTTTCAAATAGTCTAGAAATGAATTAAATTAGGCCTGATTGATTTGAAATTGATGACTAATTCAAAAGGGAAAAAACATAAAAACAAAAAAGACTTGTTTAAAACATTCTGAACTGTTTGTTACTTAAATTAAAAAAAAAAGTTTTTTCTAACTACTAAACTACTCTCTGTACACGTGGTTATTTTCCAGTTAAGCTTATAGCTATATACCTAATATGACTAATAATAATATCTTAACTTAGGGCTTGCATTACACCTTGGCTTTTCAGGACGTGACGTGACTATGAAAGCTGGTTGGATAAATCATATACGAAGTGGCGCGGACCTTATCGCATTCAATTATACCACGTATACTACATGGTATACTTAGACGGTATACAAAATTTAAATGAAATTCATTCAAAAAAAGAAACAGCTGTTCCTTACGTTTTGTTACAAGTAGCTCGACAAAATGTATGGAACAGCTGATTTTTTTAATGTAATAATCCCCATAATAGTAATAAAAGGTTTCAAGCAAATCAAGATCAAACTAACCTAAGATCTATGGAAAAGGACTATCAAAGTTTGTACGTCCATTAATGGGATTATGGCGCTGTACTTGGCCTTTATATTTAATTTGTGTGTGAATCAAGGAGTCTTCCTGGATCTAATGAAATACAGTAAGGTAATTAAACTTTTGAAATCAGGGGACAGTAAAGACACCAATAATTATAGACCCGTATCCGTGTTGCCGGTTTTCAGCAAGGTGTTTGAAAAAGTAATGCTGAATCAAACTCAAACTCAAAGCATTTATTTCAAATAAACCAATTACAGGCACTTTTGAATTGTCAAGGGGTCGGTCAGTCAGAAAGATGAAACTAGTTCAATGCTAATCAAATTCTCAATCATTTTAACACTGATAAAATCTTACGTGATCAACAGTATGGTTTCACCAAGAGACGTTGTATGACTGGCGCCGGTGTCACCGTATTAAAACACATATTTACGGCGTGGGAAGAGGCCTAAGGACGCCGTAGGAATCTTATGTGACCTCTCCAAGGCATTTGATTGCCTCGACCACGAAACCTTAATCTTGAAACTGGAGCATTACGGACTAGGAAAACTTGCGCTCAGTTTGGTAAAACCTTATTTAAATGATAGATAACATCAAATTCAAATAAATGATTCACACCATTTATTTGAACTTGCTGTTGTCTTTCACTCCGTTCAAAAGTAAAAATGGGTGTACCACAAGGCTCCTTTCCTTTTTTTGAATTTATGAATGATATACCCCATTTGTTAAAACCCAACCACGAATGGCCTTATTTTTTGACGATACTTCTTTAATATTTTAAATTAATAGACGTACATTAAATATTGATGACGTAAATAACGCCATACTTTTTTTTTTTTTTTTTGGATGGGAATTCATCAAATGACTTCTCCCACTCTGGGCGGAGCGGAAGGGCGTGTCAGACTCTTACTGACTAAAACCCACCCGTGTTCCTTCAGTTGTCCAAAGAAAAAAGAATAAAGGTTATTTGGACATAGTTCGTGAAACACAAAAAAATAAAAAATGACAAAAAAAAAAGTGTAAACAACAACAGTGTGTTCCTCACGGCGGCGCCAAAAAGGTTAAGGTATAAGATTTTCTTTACCAAATGTCAAAACTACTCACTGTGCACTGCACTGTGTATTAAATGAAGAGAAACTAGAATTTGTTGATAATACTGTATTCCTGGGGATCACGTTCGACTCAAGGCTTCAATAGGGTCCTCATTTAATATCCCTTGCAGGACGGCTCAGTTCAGCAGCATATGCTGTGAGAAAAATCCGTCAATTTACTGATGTAGAGTACCGCGAGGCTAGTCTATTTTAATTACTTTCATAGTATTATGTCTTCCGGTGTTTTACTATGGGGACGCGCTGCAGACGTCGAGTCTATTTTTATTCTGCAGAAAAGAGCCATCAGACCCAGTCAGGCTCGTCTTGGCGGAGTACTACCGTGCCCCCAGATCCCAACAACAAACTTGACATTGTAG
Source organism: Griposia aprilina (assembly GCA_916610205.1). Taxonomy (NCBI): domain Eukaryota; kingdom Metazoa; phylum Arthropoda; class Insecta; order Lepidoptera; family Noctuidae; genus Griposia; species Griposia aprilina. Next base: position 17,436,397 of record OU744290.1, on the reverse strand, counting down.
TTGTAAAACATGTTCTCCCATGGATACATTCAAACTGCAATTGTAAATTTGTACGCACATTTTTGAAAGATTTATCAGGTTTTTTAAGACCCTTGACTTTTTATAGGTTTTCCTGTAGTCTGTAAGTAAAGAACTAATTACTGTATTTTTTTCATACTTTTAGGCTTAGTTGTTTTGGAGATAAAGGGGGGATGGTGAATTATCTTTTTTTTTTATAACGTCAAAACTGTTTATTTTAAATTTGAGACTCGCATGCTAATCCCTTTCAGTTGATGTGTAACACGGTACAGCTTTCAAATCTTTTGTTTTTAATTTTCTACTTTGTCCCCCAAATGTGATAAAGAGTGTTAAATGTGTTATTCAAAATTCATTTATTTACGTTACACGTCCGTGTTTGTGTCAAGGAAAATTATATGTGTACCAAATTTCAACTTAATCAGTCCAGTAGATTCGGAGCAAATTGGCTGTGACAGACGGACAGACAGAAACACGAGTGATCCTATAAGGGTTCCATTTTTTCATTAGGACCTACGGAACCGTAAAGAGAAAATACTTCATATTCCATCTTGTTTTTGGTACAGGATTCCTTAGTAAAAACACATTCTATATGTTTTGGTCAGAATAACAAATTATTGAGTTCAGTTAATTAATTTATGTCAGTGAAAGTTATCAGTTAAATGTCAGTTAATTTAACAATTTGAAATTGAGTTTTACCTATCTATGAGAAAAAAACGTTTTTATTTCCCGAGTATTCAAGACCGCTATTGATAAATGGACAATAACGATACACATTATTAAAATACGCACAGAAAATATAATCGATATAGAATTGATTTCGTTCTAAAATCAGTAAAAAGTAAAAGGAGCAAAGATAATTAGGATAGTACATACATACATACATAAACTCACGCCTTCTTCCCATGGGTGTAGGCAGAAACTACAGAACGCCACCTGCTATGATCCTTACATACTCCTTTTGCCTCGTTTACGTTCATAAATCCAGTCATACACGCACGCCGGTTTTGAGTATTACGCACCTGACCTTTCTGAAGAACATCACCAATAAGGTCACTATATGTCTTCCTAGGGCGTCCCCTCCCGGCGTTTCCACTCACATCTGCCTTGTAAATACCTTTTGTTAATCGCCCTTCATTCATCCTCTCAACATGACCAAACCATCTTAGCATACTCTTTTCAATTTTTGTCACTACATCTTCTTTTAAACCGCACCGTTGCCTTATCACATCATTCTTCAGTCTATCATTCATAATCACACTACACATGCTTCGCAAGGAACGCATTTCCACAGCATTTATTCTACTTTCATGCTTCTTTTGCCACACCCAACACTCACTTCCATACATAAGCATACATAGCTTCCATACATAGTATTATCAGTATTAATCGAAAAGGTAAGGAGGAAACGAGACCGTGCCAAAACTAGTATCATCTACATCAACTCAGCCTATCGCAGTCTACTGCTGGACATAGGCCTCTCCCAGGCTGCGATACAACACCCTGTCCCCCGCCTTCCACATCCAGTATGTCCCAGCCACCTTTTTAAGGTTTTCAACCCATCTAGCCCCTACTAGACACTACTACTACTCTTGCCGATACACGGTCTCCACTCCAGGCTTCGTCTGCTCCACCGGCCATCGGTTCTTCGACAAACACGGCCAGCCCACTGCCACTTCAGCTAACTTATCTAATTTACATACGTAGTATCATTTAAATAATGTTAACAATGCAAAATGTAAGACCAAAATAGTTTTACTCCATTTAAAAAAAGATTATAAATTTAAATAAACGTTTTTTGACTTCTATTCCGTAGGCATGACGATGCAATTACAAATGTGGTTACAAATACCAACTATATACTGCAGCTGCCATTTGTCATGTTACCAACGCAATGGATGTCAAAATCGGTTGAATGGACTGTAAGAAAGGTTTATTTAATTTTCTAATCTTATTTTAAATGCAGTTTATAAGACATTAACGCATACCCATTTTAAGGTGTTAATTTCCTTGTAGCACCTATTAAAGGTCTTTGACATTTGATGTAGGTAATACTTCTTTATCCATACATATTACAAATTAAAGACGCTTTTCGTGTCTGTCTGTGTGACCGCGCTGTTTATGTAAACTACTGTTCCATGTACATATTTTGGTATTGTAGGTATTACACTTTTGAATAATTATGCTTATGTTTTTTTATACCTATTCGAGTCGAGAAAATCCCTCATGTAAATGAGCCTTTAACACAGTTGCCTACTGGATATTTATTTTAATGTCAAATCTCTCCTTTTGAACGAAACACGTTTTATAATGTTTTTTAATAATGTGAAACATGTATTGTTAGAATCGGACACGGATGTAACGATGTAACGAAACGGTACTTATTATACATGGTGGCAAGGACATCGACGCACAACCTGTTACCTACCTGTGCTGAATTCATGGTTTCAGTTTGCGCGTCGATGTGCCACTCTGTATTTTTGTCAAAACATTAATAATATTGGAATAGTAGGTAGATACAATAAATTGGTGATCAATCATTTTAAATAATTGAGGTTTCTTGATAAAATTTTAATTACTAGCATTTTGCCCGCGACTTCTTCTGCGCATTTTATACTTTCCTCTATGAACATCAACACCAAGGTGGTAAAGTATACAAAAAAGTTTAACCTTTACCTTTTAACCTTTTTATTTACTTAGGTACGCATTCGTGCCAAATTTCAACTATAAAAACCCAAGTGTGAAACAGAGAAGTGGACTGCGTAATTCCTCGTAAATTACGCAGGCTGTAATTTTTAACCTTGTCTTAGACTTTAAATAATGTATCATACAGTTTTAGTTACAAGGTTTAGAGTTGCTTGTCAAAGTGAATAATTTAAATAAACCTATTTAGTCCGACATTTTCACGTGACATTGTAGGTATATATCGAGTAGTTTGTAGATATTTGGGCATTCTTACTTCAACACGTTAAATATCGAATACGTGCTTTTTAATTCTGTGACTTTTTTGTTTCAAGTTTTTATTTTACCTACTACGTATATAACAGTATTTTATTAAGATAGTGTTTATTTAGTAAGTAGTAATTGCAGAAATAAATAAATTAGAATATTAAAAAAAATAACAGGAAGAAAGGAACATTTAGAAGGAAGAAAGATCTCGTAAAAATGTTCAGGTAAGGGATTTTTCCGCATTTATTATTGAATATTGTAGTGACTGTGTTATTTTTTTTGCCGCGTTTTCGCTGCCCTTATATTCAATATCATAACTACCTCGTTGGTCGCAAGCACAACAGCTGAGCATGAGGTCCTGGGTTCGATACCCAGGTTAGTGGAAGTGTTATTGGGATTTTCCATCAAGAATTTCTCGGTAGCAGCACAGACTCTGGATTTGTACCCGGTTGACGGCAATAGGCTTTCCTCCTATTAGGTACATTGGACTTAAATATAACTGGTGATATAGTTGTAGATACTATAGGTACCTCTCTATCCAACACTTCGGGAAAAAACAAGCGTGATGTTATGTTTGTGTAATTTATCATAATTATTTTTGTTTTCAGCAATGTGACTTGTATAACGCCGACTACGGGTGTATCCCCTAACACTTTCATATCTGCAATACAGTTCTTTACGACTGCACAATTTTTTGTGCAGACCAAGGACTGGCCACCCGAAGCAGAATTACAGGGTATGTACAAAGTATATAAAGTATACAAGGTGTAAAGGGCAACGTCGCGCCAACTTTAACCATGAATTCAGAACAATCATGATTCTAAACCAGCTGAAGCAAAAATAATCATCTGTTTCATACAAAAGTAGGTACAACACCTACACGGCCAAAATGTATGGAGCAGCTAATTCTTTATTAGTAACCGACGATTTTTTTTTAATACTAGTGGATGAAGTGAATCATGTACGGTACTGAAATTATGGGAACCAAATCTAAATTAAAATATTTTATTTCACATAAACCAACATGGGTACTTATGAAACATCAGAAGCTAGGTGCACGGTTCTAATTGGTTGTTTCCTATGGAGAAGAGCCGGCAAGAAACTCCACGGTTACTCTTTTAAAAATAAGGGGCTTTTACAATGTTTCCAATTACAGTGTTGATAGATATGGGAGGACAGTGTAGGCCTGTCAACAAGTAACAGGTAGGTACTCAACAAAATATAAAATTATGGGAACAAAATGAAAATCAAAATATTATATTTCACATAAACCAACATGGGCACTCATGAAACGTCAGAAGCTAGGTGCACGGTTCCAATTGGTTGTTTCCTATGGAGAAGAGCCGGCAAGAAACTCCACGGTTACTCTTTTAAAAATAAGGGGCTTTTACAATGTTTCCAATTACAGTGTTGATAGATATGGGAGGACAGTGTAGGCCTATCAACAAAAAAAACTGTGAACTCCTGTGAGGTCCTTCACAACCTGTATGTATATGTATGTATGTACGTATTTCGAATTCGTAAATTTCTTCTATCGTATCGGCACGAACTATATTCGAATGGCTTATCCTCATCATCAAACCTGTAAAGTCCACTGCTTAGTAAAATCCTCTCGAATAGTTCGCAATCTAACTCGATCCTCGAATAGGTCATAGCTTGGCAAAATATTGGTCAATAAATAAAAGCTTGTTGCAGGGCTAATTACCCTAGATTTAAGTATTGCTTGCTATTATAACGCGCCCGTTGCTATTGAAGTTGCAGATAGAGCATTTTCGGTAGCAAGCGAGACCAAAACAAGAGTAGGTTACCCTACAACTTACAATATCATTACCAAAATGAAATTCTAACGTCCATACTGTGAATGTACATTCACAGTATTGACGTTAGAATTAAGTTAGACGTTAGAAAAAACGTTAGAATGACCTTCACGGCCATGATTGGCTACGTTAGCCACTTAAGACCACACGCTCGTGACCCATAAGCACAGTCATCGTAGCTGAAAGCGGAATGGGAATTGGAATATATACAGGATAAGTTTTTAACCAATGCGCAACTGTATCCATGTATTTAGCATATGATTACTCCCTAGCATAGAAATTTATCGTCGCTTATTTTTCTTTTATTAGTTGTTCCATACATTTTGATTGCGTAGGTATTGCACTTTTCTATGAAACAGCAGTTTTTTTTTTTATGATAACCGACAAGAAATGTCTGCGCTAGAGTGTCAAGAATCATGTGCTGTGTTCATGGTTACAGTTTACGCACTGGTTAAAAATTAATCCTGTTTAAGGAGAAGATATCTCAGGAAAACAATATCAAGGAGGCCAAGACAAAGTTACTTTCGATCAGCGATACCAATGAAGGAGTAGACACAAATGACGCCACATGAAGACAGTACGACGGCAGCAAAGTAGAAAGAGTCAACTGCTCTTTTTTACGAAATTCAGTAGTTTATTCAAGTGTTTCTTTTATTTTGCTTATATCTCAAAAATGGTGTGTCCTATCGCAAAAATAATAAAACAATCGACTCTCTTTTAAAAATCCCTTAAAAACCCAAAACTCAACATATAGGTAATCATTTTTAACATTTTCCCTACAAAAAGTGAAAAATTCCCTTTTTTATAATTAGTGGCCGGCGAGTAAAAAAAAATCTACTGTCTTTAGCATGGCAATTACAAAATCACTACTCTAAACAACTGTCAGTTGTCAGTGTGATTTTGACTGTTTGGTATAGAAAACTTTCTTCTGAAATAGTCTACATAAAAAAAACCTAGACAACGATCGGTAGAAACGAAAGACAAAATGACAGATAGTAGAATTCTTTTTACGGTGCGAAGTCAAAAATGGAGAAACGAAATATCACTTTGTATAGAAATAGCTGTGTCTATTCTTCCAAGAAATAGAAAGCGTCATGTTAAGCCTACTGGGTGTAATTAGCACAAGGGTAAAGAAGGCTTTTACCAACGTGGGCTGAAGATTAGTATTCACAAAGGTGCAAATAATGTAGCTTCGAAACTCTCTATGTTGTGCTATTCAGTACCTTTAGCTAATAAGAATAACAATCATTGCAACATTTTTTACGTTTTGGGATAAAAATAATCACACTCTTTTTTGTTATTAGCTTCACGTTAACACGTGTGTTACAAGTGAAGTTAATAGGAAAAAAAGCGCTTTTCTGAATGTGTGTACTTTTAATTAATTTAAACAAAGTGTTCCACACTTTTTGAATTAATCAATGGATATAAAAGAAGTGACAAGCTTACATTAGTAAGCTTGCTTGGAGGATGGGTTTCTAATTATTAAATTAGGAACCCATTACCACCAAGTTAGGTTTAAAAAAAAAAATCGTTGACTCTGCAATGACGAGGGCGGATCCAGGATTTATTTCTGGCACAAGATCCAGACGGATAGAATAGATTTTCTTTTGATCATACATATAAAAAGAAAAAAAAAATATAAGAAAATAGAAAAAAAAAAATAGTAGAATAGTTTATAGAAATAAGAGTTACTTTGTCGGCATAGGTAACAGTGGCAGACTAAGCCCGTCACGGGCCTGGGGCGGCAAAACAAAATGAGGCCAACCGGCCTTCCCAGTCTATGTAGGTATTTCTAGTAATATTTTGCAAAAAAAAAATAATAACAAACAAATCAAGTATAACATGCGTTATTATATAACTAGTGACCCGCCCCGGCTTTGCACGGGTGCAATGCACTTATGAATGTGGTGTCAATGTGGAGTGATTAATAATATTATGTTACTAATAAGTAACCTAATGGATTGATTTATATAGGCACGCGCCGCGCCCGCCGCACATTGGGGATAGAGCCAATTTTTTGTTCAAAACCACTTATATATCGCAAAAATAAACCAAATGAGACAATTTTTGGACAGAAATGTTTGTAATTAAATTCTAAAGAGACTGACGAAGCCGGATTTCTAATATTCCTTAAACCTAAAACTTCATAACCCACTGAAACCAAGGTAAAGCGAGTTTTACCCTGTTCTTTAACCCTTCCAGTCACTCATTTCAACTTAATACAAATAGTATATTAGAATTCAGCACATTACATAACTTTAAAAATAAAAATAAATCGAAAAAGTTTTTTTTTTTTTAAGTTTGTTTAAACAAATTATTCAAACAACTTAATAATTAAAATTGTTTCTAAACATTAGTAGCATATTTAATTTTTGTGCATAAAAAACCCTTAAATTTAAACAAACTTTAAAACAAAATATAATTTTGCAAAAAATTGTTTAATCAAATTGTATACGTAACTTAATTTTGCAAAACATTCTACAAATAAACAATTTGCAATTATATTCATTGTTTATTTCGTATCAGGAAAAAATCTCATGATCACTAGAATAGAATATAAAATCAGTCATAATATAAAAAAAAAAAAAAAAACAATTCATATGCATTTTTTTATAAAAAAAATTACAATCTAATTTCGCAAATCGGTCTTTGGAATTTAATTTCAAACATTTCTGTGCAAAAATGGTTTAATTTGGTTAATATTTGAGGTCTGTGGTGTGAACATTCTGTCCCCAACGTGCGCCGGCCGCTGCCAGCCGGGACAGCCTGACGGCCGCTCTTCTCCGCATTTTAAATCCCTGATATCTTCTAAGATATTCATTGTAATGACATGATGTACGGGGCAATTTTGATCTAAATTAAATGTACAACGTATATAACATATTTAGTTGGATAAGGAATAATACTGTATTGTTGAAAATAGCTGCGTAATTTTTTTTTATTTTAATATTAGGTAAAAGATAAAAATAGTTACTGTTGGTTATCCTTAGGAGATAGACATATAATAATCAATAAATAATAATAATAATCATATAATTTTTAATCTAATTTAATTTACTTTTTGTACAAGTAATGAATCCATAAGTATATTTTTCTATGTAATTTGTAATGCGAATAAGGGAATAATTTCCTGAAATAAAATGATTATTATTATTATTATATTCCATTCTGGTCTTTGTTGTAGATCTTTTGAAGATATACAATTCAGTAGTTGATTTATTGTATTTTGATCTATCTCGTAAGGTTTAGCCAGCGTTTGCAATGTAAGCGCACAAAAATATGTTTTTCTACGACATTTCATTAGAAATCCTTGAAATTCTCGGCTTTTCTCTACTATAATATGCATGTACTCGTATTATGCATATAAACTTGCCTCTAAAATCACTCTGTCTATTGATAAAAACTGCATTAAAATCCGTTTCGAACTTTAAGAGACGTTGTTTTATACTATGTAAAGATAGTCTACCTACACCATACGCCGCGCACCCGGCAAGATATTTTTTTTCAGGATAATGCATTTTCCATCTTCTCATTATGCTATACACGAAAAACAAGATTGCAGGATGCAAGAGCGAGTGAAGGCTCGTGTACACTGGCGCGGCGCGACAGCCCGATACAAAGGCGCCGCTCGTCGCGCGGCACGCGGTGCCTTTGTGTCACGCAGTCGCATCGCACCAGTGTGCACGGGCCTTGAAGCGAGTTCGAGATTTTTTCACCCCGTTTCTGAATTTTCGGTTAGGTTTCTTTAAACATTTTTACGAAAATAGGAGTTACTTTGTTGTTAGTCGAGTTACTATGCAAAATCTTTGAGAATGTTTAATGCAAGAGTGAGCAATACAGCGATGCGACGAAAATTTTAGCACACTGCCCTGTAAAGTTAGGTTTTGTTTTGACTATTCATACATAAAGAGGAGTTTCTTGGTGGTCGATGTATGTGGAAAAGTTTAACAATCTACAAATTCTAGAATTTTCGGCGAACTATTAACATAAACTAAGTGTCTCTACAATGATTGCTACTTACTTGATTACTTACTTACTTGATTTAATGCCAGTGATTCTAATTATAGATCTTTAACTAAATAATAAATATGTGTGAGAAACATACATACAAAACATGTAAATTTTAATATATTTTTTGTATATATTTTCCACGCTTAATTCAATAGTTCTTTAATACATAGTTAATAAAAAACAAACTTTTTGCAAATTATTAAGTACTAATTTAGACGTAGGTATTTTTTTGGTGGTAAGTAGTCCTATCGCTCACGATGCTACTCAAAACCAACGTGTTACAAACTCAAATAACGGGCTACTCCTGAATGTCACGACACTAGTGTTTCAATGATGGTCCGTACAGGACTAGTTTGTGTTTTGTTGTGTCGTGTCCGGACCGCCATTGAAATAATACTGCTGTAACATTCTGCCTACTCCTTGGTGTTTTTATTTATAACTCTGCTCAAAACAGCGGACATACGAGAAGAGTAAAGGCAGGTTAGTTCGAAGACAGGGGGTCTACTCCGAAATGATAAATCCGAAGTATCGGCCGAATGTTCGAATGTAAAATTATATCGAAATTACTACGAATGACTAATAGAAACAAATCTATAAAACGTTCAACTCTAGCACTACATTTCATTCGGTCCGACACTGAGCCAATGCGAACTTTGTTCGTAGTAGGACAACAATGCAAAATTAGGTCGTGTTTCGGGCGGTCCAGAACATTCGGATGTGTCACTTCAGAGTAGACCCCCAGTATCTGGCAGCCTTACTATCACATAAAAGCGCTAGCTTGGTTGTTGCTTTGTGTAAACACACTTTCGAGCTAGTCCGAGCCATAAACAATAAAAAAACATAACATCATGCCTGGTTTCTCTGAAGGGTTGGGCAAAGGTGTATCATAAATTAGGTCCCATGTAATAGGGGTCAGTATAGGTATTGCGAAATTCCAGATAGAAAAACCCAACAACAGTTTACCCAACTTGGGAATCGAACCCAAGATCTGATGCTCAGCAGTAGCGCTTGCGACCACTAGACCAACGATAGTATAAATAATAATAATATAATCGTTAAATATAAAAAGGAGCACAATAATTTATGATCACTTTATGAACAATAAATATCAATGACAACGTGGAAAGAGGAAATGACGTCAGTCATTGTCGATAGTCACAGCCGCTGTTTGCGTAGGTTGTAAAATTTCGCGACAAGGCATGATTGTAAATAATATCCGTCAAATCAAATCAATTTTTGTATATGCATAATACAGGTAAGTCTAAACAGATGTTACAAATAAATATAAAGTACTCTGTATCATCATTACCTAATAAGGTGTGCAAATATTTATATTATTGTTAATCTAATTAAATAATTCTTAAAATAAATTCAAATTCCAATTCATTTATTCATTTTGTGAACATAGGGTAAAAATGATACAGATGTCATCTAAAAAAATGTTGATCCATACTATGTCCCGCCAAAGGGCATACAAAATCGCTTAAGTAATCGAATGTCAACTAACAAAATAGAAACAAAAATAAAGTCAATAGTTACGTAGATGTCACAATTTCATGCCAAACACTGATAGTTAATAATATGTCAATAAATTATAGACGGCACATAAAGAAATAGGAATTAAATAGTCACAATTTCGTATAAGCACAATAACAAATGCAATAAAAATGGCAATAAATAATATCATTGTCATAGGAGAGCAACATTTTAATTATGTAATATTATTTTAATTTGCCATTAAGATATTCATTAACAGAATAATACCACTTGTCATTCAAAAATTTAAAAAGCTTACGTTTAAACTCATTCATATTGTTGCTATCAAGCAACAATATGAATGAGTTTAAACGTAAGCTTAACGTAACTTACGCAACTTAACGCGTTACTCGTTACACGCGCGTTACGCGTTTAGCGTAACTTTATAACAAATTACCTGATCAAATTGTATCAACAATTTGATCAGGTAATTTGTTATAAAGTTTTGGAGCCATTGCATATACACCGTTGTAGAGAAATTTGGTTTTTGTGCACAATGGGTGCAACTTTTTTGAATGCAGTTGACTTTCGACAGATTTATATAAAAACATGTTGTTTTTTACAAAGTTACAGGCTTCATAGATATAAAGTGATGGTACAGTCAATATTTTTAAGTTTTTGAAATGTGGCTTGCATGAATCTGTTCGTTTTATTTTACATATAGCTCGAATACATTTTTTCTGTGCTATTAATACCTCCTCTACCTTAGTAGCATTGCCCCAAAATATTAGACCATATCGCAAAGCAGAGGCGACATATCCACGATAAGCTGCAAGAGCGCTGTCATATTCACAATTTTGCCTAGCATATAAAGAGCATAGGAAAACTTACTGAGCTTCCCACACACATTATTAATTTGAGTCCTCCATGACATATCGTTATCAATTAATATGCAGTCCGAGAAATTTTGTAACATTCGTCTCAAGTATTTGGTCACCTTTGTAGTTTACCTGCGAATGTGACAGAGTTTTTTGCCTAATTTTAGTTTTTGTTAGATTAATTTTAAGGTTATTAGCGTTCAGCCAGTCAGTAATAGGAACAAGACTAGTGTTAATGTCATCTTCTATATCTTTATTACTGCCAGTATTATATATAACCGTGCTATCGTCAGCAAATAATGACATTTGGTGCATAATTACTTGGGGAAAGTCATTTATGTAGCAAATGAAAAGCAAGGGTCCCACCACAGAACCCTGCGGAACACCGTAACAAAGAACTCTAGAGCTAGACGAGTATACTACTTCAGTTTTGGATTTAATGTCCACTTGACTAATCTGAGTAATTTGTTTTCTATCCTCCAAATAAGACTGTATGAGATTAAGCACGATACCTCTGATGCCGTATCTATTTAGCTTTGTTTAAAGTACTTTATGGTCCACATAGTCAAATGCCCTGGTCATATCCATGTACATTGCCATTACTGGTTTCCTATTGTCCATATTGTGATGTATTTTATATGGCCATATTAATGGTTTTTGTCTTCCTAAAACCCATTTGTTCCTTGCAAAAAATGTCATGTTTTTCAAAGTAATTATAAATATCATTATAAAGAGCTTTCTCAAAGATCTTTGAGAAAATCGGTATAAGAAGAGCTACAGGTCTATAATTACTTAAATTTGTTTTGTCATCTTTTTTATGTAATGGCTTTATAATGGAAACCTTTAAGTTTTGCGGAAAAAAACCATTTTGAATACAACTATTTATAATGTCACTTAATATAGGTGCTATAAGAGGAGCCACTGCTTTGACTACTCTTGTGTCAATATCATCATATCCAGTACTATTGGTATTTTTGAGGTTATTAATTGTAGTAATAATGTCCTTTGGTATGGTTGGTTTCATAAACATCCGATCCTAATCGATCCTAATGTATTAATATTATTATTCGTCTGAAAATTATTGGCATTCGGTTGGACTGAGTCTACAAAATAATCATTAAAATTTCTCTGCTATCATTTTAGGATTCGTTATATATTTGTCATTCACATTAATTACAAGTATATTATCCTTAGGAATGTTGGGTTTTATACTATTTATTACCTTCCAAGTTGCCTTAGATTTGTTGGTACTTGTTCCAATAAAATAGCTATTTTGGGCTCGTTGTGTTAATTTGATAACTTTTTAGTATCTCATTGAGAACATTTTAAAAGCTTTTTTTGAGTCACTGTTTCGTGTTAGTCTATATTGCCACAATAAAGTTCGTCTCCTCTTACTACATCATTTTATCCCCCGCGTGATCCACTTTGGCCTCATAACGGTGGATATTTTACGTTTGATAATTGGGAAGCAGAGATCGTAGAATAGTTTAAACAAATCTTACAATGAATCAAAGCTTTCATTTGCATTATCCGTTTCGTAAACTTCAGAGAAACTAAGACTGGCAATACATTTCCTAAAAAGATTAATGTTTTTCTTGCTGTAATCGCGTTTATTGACATAGTAGTATTTTAAAATGCATGTTAGCTGTACCGTAAACTTCATAATTTGTGCTGTGTAGTCAGACACACCTAGTAACAAGTAATAACATTACACAATTATTACACTCAAGAAAAACAATACTAAATACAAATTTCAAAGGTTTAAAAATAAAAAATAAAAAATTCAGATGAATTACATGTCATAGACTTAACAATAAAATAAATTTAATTAAAACCTTTACATTGGTCCAAATTAAAATGAAATTATACAGATGTCAAATTAAATTATTATAGCATGTTTGACACACTATTTGTATTGTCATATTATTCAGAGTCAATAAATTACTCTTACTATAAGTATCTATATTTAATCCTGTAAGTACTCCTTCACATTATAATAACATTTATTCACTAGGAATTTGTACAGCTACGGCTTGAATTGATTTAAAGGTAACTTTTTGACATCATCAGGCAACTTGTTGTAAATCAATGATACCATAAAAAGAATACTTTTATTGATTTACTATATACTTTTACTGTTTTCCCAGAGTCTATCAATTTCTAATCTTTTTTTGTCACGTAATTGTCTATAGTAGCTTTTAAAAGCAGTCTTATAATAATTAGGATTTAGTTTCACAAAAACATTTAAATCATATATGTATAACGCAGGAACGTGTTCTTCAAATCGTTGCACTCCTTAAGTCCTAACTTCCTGAGTTGAGCTGGACGATTACTGACAAATGCGTGCACTGACTGGACAGGTCCACTCAATCTGTGTGGTTCTTTCCTCAAAAGGCCATTTCAGATACCAATCTACATTGTCTTCACATGATCTGACCAAGACTATGTCTGGACTTTAAAAGAGACTGTGACCTCTGAGTTTATTTCGGCCTTTCTTCTCAGAGTAGTCAGACAGGAAACGCCGACCTCATCTAGTTTACAAAATATGATTGACGTGTAAAAGTGTTTGTACAAACTTACTTACAGAAATAAAATCATTTATCACAAGCAGTGTCAGAATTTTTAAGCTTTTAAAGTAGGGCTGACAGCTGGTAGTGTTGTCTACATTATAATAGGTTGGGGAAAAAGTGTCTTCGCATTTTTTAAGAAAATTAAAAACATGTTTTGATGTAGTTTATTTACATTTAACTAAAGTATGTAGGTACCATTTTGTTCGGTAACTTTTTGCCATCTTGTAGGTAGGGACATGATCCCATTGCTATAGAAATTTTGGGACTTCTGATCAAAATACCGCGACAAGTGGTTTTGGCAGTCCTCTCGTGATGTTAACCTGACACTGCCTAAAGAATTCTGAAGAGACCGAAACAGGTGGAAATCTGAAGGTGCAAGGTCAGGACTATACGGCGGATGCATTAACACCTCCCATCCAAACTCTCTTAATTTTTGCTGAGTGGTTATAGATGTGTGAGGTCTTATCATGATGAAAAACCAGACCACTTCGGTTGATGAATTCCGGCCACTTTCTCTCAACTTCTTGCTTTAATCTCATCAGTTGTTCGCAGTAGAGTTCAAAATCGATGGTCCTGCCTGGTGGTAACAGCTCATAATGAATAATGCCCTTCCAATCCCACCACACACACAGCATCACCTTGTTGCGAGTTAACCCGGGTTTCGCCACAGTCTGTGAAGCCTGACCGGCCTTTGACCACGACCTTTTTCGCACGTTCTTGTCGTACGTGATCCACTTTTCATCATCAGTTATCAGCTTCTTCAAAAATGGTTCGGTTTCATTACGTCGTAATAAAGAATCACAAATGAGTACACGGTTCATTAGGTGTCTTTCAGTGAGCTCGTGAGGTACCCAAATATCGAGCTTTTTTGTGTACCCAGTTTTTTTCAAATGTGCCAAACTTGTTTTGTGGTCAATTCCCAGTTCTTCAGCTACGTCGTAACTACTAATAGCCGATCTTGCTCCACTTTTTCAAAAATGGCATCCATTTTATCCGTAATAGGGCGACCAGGGCGACGTGCATCTTTGACATCAAAATTTCCGGACTGAAAACGCTTAAACCAAATTTGTGCTACTCTCACAGACACTGCACGAGGTCCTTATACATCGCAATTTTTTTTCGCGGCTTGCGTTGCATTTTTACCTTTTTTGTAGTAAAATTTTAAAATGTATCGAATTTCTTCGTTAGATTCACTCATCTTGACAGTACGAAAAACAAATGAAAATCACACATTTTCCTAATTTGAATTTGGAATTATGTTCTTTAAAATTTAAACTTTCAATGATACCAAAACCATCCACATACAAATAGAAAGAGATTTTATTACAAGTACATACATACTATAATGCGAAAAGACTTTTTCCCCAACCTAATACATTGCTCTATTGCATTTCTTTTGAGCTTTAAATACAGATTCCTTATTGACTGCGTTGTCCCAAGATATAATACCATATCTTAGGACAGGTGCAACAAGTCCGTGATAAGCAGCAAAGACGGCTTCTTTATAAAAAAAAATTGAGAGTTTGTACAGAGCAAATGAGGATTTATTGCACGACTCATGATGCGAGTGCTTTACGATCGAAAAAAATTTTTCGCCTCATTTTGGCGGCTATTTTTATTATTATAGCCTTGTTAGTTCACGGAATCAAGATATTTTGCATACTATTGTCGAGATAATTTAATGGAGATTAATTTCATACTTTTTAAAAATTGATTTACTGCAATAGAATTGGAAAAAACACCAAAATAGGTCAAAAAAAAATCCTGTCCGTCATGTGTGAAACCCGGAAACACTGTAACTTGTGAAAAAATCCATTATTTGAGTTATTTTTTTTTTTTTTAAATTCTAATCGACGATGGTAGGTCACTGAATGCGAATGATTAATTAATTCAGTGTCGTTTAATTGCAATTAATAAAAAACGAAAACTACAAGACTGTATATCTATATATATCCATAGAAATATACATATGGATGGTGATATATCTATAGATATTATGTACATTTATTCCACCAGGGGCGCTTGTGCAGTACCTTCTTCCTACTACAGCTGTTTTTTCGGCAATTAATTTTGAACGACTTAAGTTTTTTTTTTTTTTATATTTCATAATTAAATGAGCATTATGAGTCGTGCACTTTTGGATTTTCCAAATTTTAATTCTTTTGCAGACATATTCTATATGTGTTTTTCATGTCAGGTAATTACAATATTAATTCTTAGAAACTTTGTATCTGTCACAGGATGTACTATTTCGCCTTGGTAACTAATATTTGTATTTATCAGTTGAATTCTCTGGTGAAAGCGTATAATTTTCGTTTTGTTCATATTTATTTTAAGATTATTTTTGGTTAACCATTGTACTATCGTATTTAATGTTTGGCTGACTACTTGCTCGTATTCATTTTCTTTGTCGCTTTTTATTATGTGAGTCAAATGTAAACCTGATTTACATGCTGCTATTTAATTGCCTGTAGCAAATCATTTGGTGTCTAAACAGTGTTTAGACGATGCAAGTCGTTTGTTGTTTCAATTTTATTTTAGGCCACAGGCAAAAAAATCGCATCGTGTGCATCGTGGGCTTTAGTGACAACTTCCTCTAAATAAGAAAAGCCTTGACATTTACAATTCTTGCTAAACCCATAAATCAAGAATTGATATTGACTTTTTCACTTGATAGCTTGTCAAACTGAGCTGAGCTAGACTTACAGAATGTGCTGGCTTATCAGAGAGTTTGTACGACCCAATTTGAGGCCAGTGGTATCCATATTTTGTAAGCATAGAGTAGGTTTATTTACCCGAACCGAAGGTAGTTCTTTATACTTTGGAGTACATTGAAACAGATTCCACGGGTATGGAAATTTATATGTACAGTCAAGCCCAAATCAGTGGTAAAACCGGTCAAGTGCTAGTCGGACTCGCAAACGAAGGGTTCCGTACCACCGTAGACACAAAGCAGTACATACAAAAAATCACGTTTCTTGTATGGTGTTTTTTTATTATTTGCTGTTATAGCGGCAATAGAAATACATACTCTGTGAATTTTTTTATTGTCTACCTATTACGGTTCATAAGATACAGCTCGCTGACAGACAGACAGACAGACGGACAGCGGAAGCTTAGTAATAGGGTTCCGTTGGCACCTTTTGGGTACGGAACCCAAAAAAATGACATTGACAGCATCTTTACGTCGTAGCTATAAAGGTGGATTTCGTAGTGCAAGCGATAACCACTGATGTGTGGTTGACTGCACATCACGGTTGCTGTACGTCCCTGAGTACCTGTGCATCCTAGGTACCTAGTCAGCTCCATTACTTCCTAGCGGATTGATATTTTAATATTATTGGCATTTTAAATTTTGTTCCGATAATTATGAGAAAAAAGAAGAATTCGTACTTAAATCGCATGGTATGTTTTAATTATATCGTAATAATAATTCCTGTTTTTATAATTTTAATCACAGATTATGAAGAATTCGACTTCATAATCGTGGGAGCTGGTGCAGCTGGTAGTGTAATGGCCAACAGGCTGAGTGAAATTGAAGACTGGAGAGTACTACTACTTGAAGCAGGTGAAAACCCTCCTATAGAAAGTGAGGTAAGTTGGTCTATACGTGCATACAACATACAATCAGAAAGGAGTTATATAAAACCAAAAATACATGATGGTTATGATATTTGTAAATTGCAAGCTACTTCCGTTATTATTGCGTGAGAACAACTCTTTAAATAATAAAAAAAACACCTCTTCCTCAGATACCAGGACTGACTAATAATCTATGGGGGTCAAAATATGACTGGCAATATACAACGGTAAACAATGGGTTAACGAATCAAGCCTTGAAAGATGGAAAAGTGATATGGACCAGAGGTAAAATGCTTGGAGGCAGCAGTAGCAACAACTTAATGGCTTATGTTCAAGGAAACCCCCGTGATTACCAGTCTTGGTATAACGAAGGAAACATTGAATGGCATCCAGATATAGTTAAGCAATATTTCAAAAAAGCTGAAAGCTTACGAGATGCCATTCGTTCAAAGATTCCCGCAGTTTTCAATCACTATGGGCTTGATGGACCTCTAATTTTAAATACTTTTAATCATACAAATACCACTTTACTAAAAAATCTGCTGTCTGCTTTGGACGAAATTGGAATGAAAAACGTTGATGATTTAAATACAGCTAACAATTTGGGTTCTAGCAGATTTATATCGATGGCGAGTGAAGGTAAAAGGGTGAGTGCGGCCACAGCATACCTTAACCCTATAGCACGAAGCAGGAAAAATTTGAAGATAGTTAAAAACTCGTTTGTAACTAAAATTATTTTCGATGGAAAAGAAGCGTGTGGTGTCGAGGTAGATCACAACGGCTGCAGGTTAACACTCAAAGCAAAACGTGAAGTCATTCTCAGCGCGGGTTCTATAAACACTCCTCAGCTTCTCATGTTATCTGGTATAGGACCTAAAGAACATCTCGCAGCGAAAAATATTAAAACTGTGGTCAATTCGCCCATGGTTGGACAGAATTTACACGATCATACCAGGATTCCTATTTTATTATTTACTGATGCACTTGAGGACACTGATAAAGCAACGAAACACTTTGAATCACTGAGATATCTGTATGATCGTCATGGATACTTATCATCTTACAGTGATCAAGATGTGACTGGATTTTATTCCGCCGATCCTAATGCTTCGTATCCAGATTTTCAGACTGTATTTGCAATCTTTAGAAATGAAGAAAGTATAAAAACATTTGCTTTAAGCTATGTTAAGTCCGTAGAGGATTCAATATTGAAGCAAAGTGTTAACAAAACTTTATTCCAGATAAGTCAAATTTTACTGCATCCTTATTCTAGAGGAAACATATCGTTGAATTCAAATGATCCATATGAAGACCCTCTTATATACTATGATAACTATAGTGATTCGAGAGATTTAAATTTTACAATCGTAGGAACAAAAATATTAGCTGAGCTCGTCAATACGACTTACTTTAAGTCGCTTCGAGCTGTATTGGGCAGGATCGCGTTGGCTGCCTGTGATGGTTATGAACTTGGTAGTACTGACTATTGGAGGTGTATTGCTGTAAATATGGCACACACTATTTTCCACCCAGTTTCTACTGCTAGAATGGGTAGGGATATAAGTTCTTCTGTCGTCGACAGTTGCTTGAGGGTACATGGCATACGTGGATTTCGAGTGGTAGACGCTAGCGTGATGCCAACCGTCACTAGTGGCAATACTGTTGCTCCTACCATTATGATTGCTGAGAGAGCAGCCGATTTAATAAAGCAGGATTATAATAAGCTTCCTCCATTACCTCATTTTGTAGCGTACCATTAAATTGCGCTTAACTTCTAAAATGATTACCTCTGTAAATAATAATAAGATGTAAGGTCGGGAAAAAAGTTCTATCGTGTTTTATATACAAATTCAAGACTAATTAAGAGCTCGTACGACATCCAAATATTGGGTTTTTTTGCTTACCCAGACTTTTTCAAATGGCTCAAAACTGTTTTGTGGTCAACCTCTAACTCTTCACCTATGTCGTAACTACTAAAATGGCCGGTCTTGCTCCTCTTTTTCAAAAATGGCATCTTCTTTATCCGTAACAGAGCGACCAGCGAGCTGCATCTTTGACATCAAAATTCCCGGACTAAAAATGCTGGAACCAAATTTGTAATACCCTTTCAGACATTGCGCTAAGTCCATAAACGTTTAATTTTTTTTTTTTTGCGACTCGTGTCTTTACCTTTTTTGTAATAAAACTTCAAAATGATTGTGTCGAATTTCTTCGATAGATTCACTCATTTTGGCGGACAAAAAAGCAATTGAAAAATGGCGGAAAAACGGTTTTTCCATTTTTGTTTTTTATATGGCCTCTATTTAATAGTATCAAGACTAGCTAGATACAAACAAAGAGATTTTACTATAACTTAATACCTATAAAATACGAAAAAACTTTTCCCCGACCTATAATATTAAATCTTTTGTTAAAAACTTTGTAGATATTAGATGCTATTTTAAGTTATAACATTTTACCTTTTAAAACAATATTTATTGATCTTGGTGCCGATTCTCTTGTCACAAAATTCTCTAAACTAGACTAAAAATCACTAAAATTTAGTTTATTCCTGTCAAACGACGATTTCTCATTCTGAAATTGACTAAAGTGATACAACTTAACTATATTTTAATTTGACAGCACTAAGATGGCACTGAATTATTAGTTTAGTGAACATGGCAATTTTGCTATTCAAAATTTGACGTTGTTCACCTAAAATTTTGGTTGTCTAACTAAATCTAGCTATTTTTTATCGCGATTAAAAAGGTGTGAAATAAAATTAGTTGTCATGAACTAAAATTCACCACAACACCTCGACTTCAGGTGCAAAAACAGTACTGTGTCTTTTTTTGATTTTATGTTGCTTATATCTCGAAAATGGCGTGTCCTATCGCAAAAATATTGAAAATTTCGACCCCCTTTATGTAACCCTTAAACCCCTAAAGTTCTACACGCAGGTATTTTTATTTTCATATTTTCGATACAAAAAGTAAAAAAATCCATATGTAACACGTCGAGGCGGCCCCTTAAAAAAAGGTTGGCTATTTTCACTCTAACCAAAATTGTACATACATTTGCAAAATGTTAATATTATCTACTTAAGTAAAACGTTTATAGTATTAACTCTCTGACCCAAATTGTGATTTAAATAGATACAGTTAAAATTTACTGATGTCAAGTTAAAACATTTGCCTTCAAAAGCCCAAGAGACCACCCAAATGGATGCCAAAAATAAGTCGAACTACTAAAATTAAAATAACTTTACCAGTCCCAAATTACAGGCAAATACCGGAACTACGAGTAATAAAACATTTGTTAAGCGAAAGACAATGGGACTGAGACGAAATTAGGCAACACAGTTTCTTGAGGTCTTAATTTTAATTATTTCCGTCATTTTGTCACCGGTTCCGTCGGTAGTGATGCGATGACGTGTGCAAAATAAACAATGTCAGTATATTTCCTTCATGTGTTCATATGTGGTACAACAGGGCCGTATTTTACCAAAGAAACGGGAACTGTATCAGGGGAACAATTGTATTTCCTTGTACCTTTTTTTCTCTACTGTGCGGTCTTGGCTAAGAATAAACATCGCGATAAGTTCCCTTGGGCGTTGTAAGAGGATACTGAGGAATTAAATCACGACGATGAGTAGCAACACTTTATATGCCATGCGATTCATGAACGATAAAAATAGAGCGTTTTAAAACGCTCCATTTTTACCCTACCTCTTACCCTACCCTTACCCCCCCCCCCTATTCCCCCCTTACCCTTATTTTTTGACCTTAAGGTGTCGGGGGAGAACCGGCAAAGAAGTTTAAAATTGATCAATGTCTACGGGGAGTCCCGTGTTCAGTAAGATAAATCACAGGTTGATATGACGATTTAATCGAGGTTGTGGTTAACGATGTCGACATTTTTCAGGATTCCAGCTGTAGTTATTCATCGGAAGTAACTTTTTGGTGAACATATAAAAAAATAACTCAGATTCTGGTGAGTCTAATGGACTTTAACAAATTAAAGGGAATAATATACCTTTTATGTAATACAACCCGTATTTATTATTATAATCAAAGTAGGAACAGCTGCACCAAGTAAACAAGGAATTGTATTTTACTTACAAGACGACAACTACCAAGGGAGAGATCATCTTTTGTTTCTTGAAACTTTTTTCCCTGGCGGAGCAAAGTTTTATTGCATAAATGGCGGAACTAAAGGAGTTGTGGTTTTAAACAGCAGCAGTGCATTTGTGATGTCTTTTCGTGGAAATTAGCACCTGTTGTTCAATTCATTATTCAAGTGAAATATATCGAGGGCTTCATAACAAATAGGCGTAAGGACACGCAAAAATTACATTTTAAATTTTTTGCAGCTTTAGATAGTACAAAACGAGGTTTATTTAACATAGTTAGTCTTATATTTTTCTAAAATGAAAAATGTAATTTTCACGAGTACACCCATTTGTTATGAAGCCCTCGATATGTAGTCACGCATAGTTGACCTCGTTATTGCTTTACCTCCCTGAAGTTGAATGTCACTTGCACGTCAAAAACGATAAGGTCTTTTTGTCTATGTGACAGATAGATATTTTTAACCTTAATGAAGTTTCAATTTACTGGGAGTTGTTGTCAAAGGTGGTAACTAAATTACGAGATCGACTATTCTTTAGTCAAGAAAGGAACGTGAATCATAAAACTTTGTCGGTACATAACGGATGCACTGCAATGACTAGACTTAGGTACAGTACGATTCAAACTTAATGGCGGCTGTGAAGTGCGCTATTCGCTGCGCATTATCTCACCCCTCACCCTCGCTGTCACGTGAATTGGTTACTGCGCAGCGACTCGCTTCATGTTCCGAGCCGCCATTAAGTTTGAATCGTATTATACATAGTAGGCTACAATATTCTATCAGTTCCTTCATCAAGTCTAATATAAAAATTGAATCGTTTTTGGTTTCGTTGTAATCGTGTTAATGAAAGTTGGGGAAAACCATAAATCATGTTTAGAATTGTGTAAAAACTTAGAATGATACGTAAGATAGTGATTTTACAAAGAAATCGTAAGTACAACAGTTATAATCTCAATTAAGTGGACTATATAGCCGTAATTTATAGTTTTTTAGTAAAGCCCAGGTAGCCTAGACCAAGAACTAGCCCTGGACCTAACCTTTAGGTATCTTGTCCATGAGAAAAGCCTATTTGATTGAGTTTATAAGTTATAACACTAATAGTTCGTTAAGTTCGTAAATATCCAACCTGCTTTCAGAGGCGAGTCACGCCCTGAAAAAACCAAGCTGTAATGGTCTAAGTTAAGTTATTATTAGCCATATTAGGTAAAAGTATATCGCTATAAGTTTAACTGGAAAATAACCAAGTGTACAGAGAGTAGTTATTTCAATATTTTAATTGGGATTTTTCCCACGCTGTTAAACTACTTCTATGTTGTAAAGTAATGACGCACAAGGGTTTTTTCGACTCTGAATCACTACCATGTCTAGTCATCTATCATGTAGTGAATAAACATGACCATGTAAGCAGGAGTCATCTATCATGTAGTGAATAAACATGACCATGTAAGCAGGAGTCACCTATCATGTAGTGAATAAACATGACCATGTAAGCAGTAGTTATCTTTCATTTAGTGAGTAAACATGTTTATGTAAGCAGTAGTCATCTTTCATATAGTGAAAAAACATGACCATGTAAGCAGTAGTCACCTATCATCTAGTGAATCAACATCTCTTTAGTTACATGTTGGTTCACCCTACATTAGTAGTCATCGATAATGTACTCTATATCATCTAGTGTTTCAAAATAAAACTCCTGAAAAGTGAAGTTTCTGTGTTATTACTTATTCAAAACATACCCGTATCCACATAGACTTCAGGATATAGTTACACTCGGAAAATACTGGCAACCTGTCGGTACAGGACGTCTGCGACGTTGAGACAGTGAGGGGCCTATTCGGATGCTGTATATTCTGGATAGGTACTACGACCTCCTAAATGCACGTCGAGTCCAGCGATCACGCCCGTCCAGTACAAGAACCATAAAATCAAGGCTGTAGTTCCCGAGGGGCCCAGCATAGGTGTATCTAAAGTACACCCACTTTTCGCCAGTTATATTTAAGTCCCATGTAATAGGGGGCCAGCCTATTACCATCGACCGGGCACAAATCCAAACTCCGGGCCCGCTGCTACTAAGAAATTTCTGATGGAAAAACCCAATTACACTTTGCCCGACCTGGGAATCGAACCCAGGACCTCATGATGCTCAGCAGTAGCGTTTGCGACCAGTAGACCGACAAGGAAGTCCAACTTGAGAAAGTAGTTTTAATTTCCCAAAATTTAAAAGAACAACAAGTGGGTACAAAGCATAGATAATAGTAAAACATTGTATTTGTAAATAAGGTTATCCGTGAATCCTCAGCTGTAGCCCACCAAATTCAAATATTCTTTAGTTTTTTGCAAATTGCAGCTCTATTTTATGTCGTATGCTGATTAAAATCGCGACTGTAGGAATGATATATTTACTAGATAATAGGTAATCAAATAATACTCGTAGTTAATAATAAATAAATTTGTTCCATCTAAGAATTTTCATATGAAATATTCTGAAAAATTCTTGGGAAGAAAAAAATTCTTTTGACGATTGATATGAAATTGATGATTATTAATCAGTAAATTTATCATTCCTTCAGTCGCGAATCGCATTTTGATCATCATACGATGTAAAATAGAGCTGCAATTTGCAAAAAACCAAAGAAAATTTGAATTTGACGGGCTACAACTGAGGATTCACCTTAACAACATTATTTGGGAGTTTTGGGAGGAGGGATTATTGGGATGCGCTGAGGTAGACCGCAAAATTCAATAAAACTTTTTATTTTTGCAATTACGATGATTTTTATGATTATAATTCTGTAAATAAATATTTAATACGGCCGCGAATCATACTTAGATCAACATACAACCTGATACTGACCAGCAAATTGTAAAAAACGTAAGATAATTTGAATTTGGCGGGCTACTTTGGCGCATCCCCCTTAAGAAATACAAACAAAGGACACAAGAAACATGCAACGTTTGGAAGTTGAACAAATTCGTCCACCCCAAGGTTCAAGGAAACATTAATTCCATTCGTTGTGACAAACGGCACTGAATGGCGTTTGGAACTTGTCTCTAACTGGTTTGTGGGGTACGTTATAATTCTAACACAAATTTAGTGGGACTTTGTAAGGTTAAATCTTAGAGATGCTAAACTTTCATTCGTTCTAAAATCATTATAAACGATTATTTTCATATATATATCTGCTTCCGTATACGTAAGCACCTCGTAGCGTACGTTACAAATCGTTTTCATAACGTATTTTCTTTCTTAAACTAATTATTTTAGCCGACCTTACTTCGAAGAAAAATGTTATGCAGTGGACCGCACGTCATTGGTAACGTTTTGTCCTGGACCTGGCTAGTAGTACCAGTAGAGCTGGCTGGAAATTCCGTACTATGCTAGTAGTACGGACTTTCAATAGAACACGAGGCCAGCATATTTTTTTTATTTACATACATATGCTACCATTACACTTTTCTAATTCGGTAGTATAGTCCCAGTAATGCCCGATATTTTTTTCCGCCATTTTACTAGTTTTTTTACATCATTATGTTGAATAAAGGGTTATAAAACATTATGACAAGTTTTAGGTTCATATGTATATATAAAGTTAGAAAAAAACAATGTGTCCACATGGACACGCTAAGCATTTGTAGTAGAAAAAAATAGATAAATTTGTATGTAAATAGTTGAGAGTTCAAAATAGCCGACAATAGAAGAAAATAAAGTTATTTCATATGATACAAAGGAAAACAAGTCACACATAACCCGACATCACATTTCATGCACTCCGTTCTCCCAGCAGAAGATTTTTTTACAGTATGGACCAACATATTTACGCTTTTTTTCTGTTTTCTGCACATAGTGGCTAATTTGGTCGTATCTTGAAGCAATTGCCAACGATGAATTAGAAGCATTTGGTCTTCCTTCTCAGTACTCCTGTAAGGTCTTCTATTAGCTACAGGGGATTAGCCACTTAGAATCAGAATAGCAAAAAAGCAACGAATTTCATCGGAAGTAATATTTGGGCTAGAGCAATTTTTCGACAAAGCATAGTGGTTAGATTCAAGTACAAACATATCTATGATATCGTTATCAATCATGCGTTCGTAAAATTCAATAGCCGACTAATCACCAAAGTTACTAGTTTCTAGCTCTGAAAACAATCCTAAAAATGACTCCATTTTTCCAGAAATCCATGTTCTCGACTTCTTTCCACAAAGCTCATCAAAGCGCCGACTTTCACTGTAGGTATCTTGATTCATAAAACGTACTTCAGTTTGAGTCTCAGCAAGTAACTGACGTTTATTCAAACTTTCAGCCCTTCCACCAGTATCTTCATCACCAGAATCCTCATCCATTAGTTCTGTAGGTTCTGGTGGGCCTATATAAATAGATTCCGGAGTAGGTCGGCCCTCTTTACTTTCTTCACCATCACATAGTATGTCTAGCACTTCATTTAGCGAACAACTTCCCTTGAACTGATCGAAATCAAACAATATGAAAGAGAACAAATATAATGTCAAAAAGCTATGGCAGGTGCTTAGCGTGTCCATATGGACACATCACATTCAACGTATAAAAATATAACGTAGGTATACCAAAGCTAACCTATACATAATCAGCCTATAATGTTCCCACTGCTGGGACTCAGGCCTCCTCACTTTGGCTGTAATCTACCACGCGGGCCCAGTGCAGATTGGTGGATGTCACATGTCTTCGATTTTTTTTGTTCTAGGACATGCCGGTTTCCTCACGATGTTTTCCTTCACCGTTTTGAGAGCAGTGGTGATGAAATTATTTACACAAAGTAAAGCGCCAGCCTGGGTTCGAACCCACGACCTACATCTTGTAAGTCGGGGCCGATTCCACTGGGCCACCACTGCTCTCCTAACCTATACTTTATCATAACTATTTCATCAATCATATTGACGCGATTGCGGCAAAAGCGTCAAAGATTTCGGGTTTCGTGAAGAGAGCTTGTTCGGAGTTTCGGTCCACATCAACACTAAAAGTGCTTTACTACACCCTTGTCCGAAGCATACTGGACTACGCATCTCCAATTTGGAATCCCATAGATCGTGTCCATATTAACAGGATAGAAAGTGTACAGAAGGCCTTCACCAGGTACTTACACTTTAGATGCCCTAGTTGCCCTCATGATGCTAATTATTCCCAAAGGCTTAATCAATTCAATATGTACCACTTGAACAAGGTAGAAGCACTTCTGATCAGCTCTTGTTTTACAAAATCATCCATAACCTGTCGGATGTACCTGAGTTATTATCAGAAACCTAGGCGTACCGTAACTAGATCTCTACGCAAAATAAATACCTTTGCACCGTCCTCATCAAGAACCAACCTTGGTCTCAATGCCCCCTTGAATGGATTAATGGCTAATTATAATAAAATAGATATCTGTAACAATATATAGATAGATACATTTACAGACACATTTTTCCAATTTCGCAGAAAACTTATAACTATTAGCGACAAATCATAATTTTATAACCTACTTTTTACTTCTTGACTTATTTTTTTTGTTTTTTTGCGGCATATCACTTTAACAATTCTGGAATGTTCTTATTGCACACGCTATCGCGTTCTATGTTTTGAATTTTGAATTTCACATTTACTGTTTATTTTTTGATTTTAATCTTAATGTTTTAATTTTAATTTTGATTGTAATAATAATTTTTATTTTTATATTTGATTCTAATTTAGATTATGATTTTGTTTTTTATGATTTTGCTTTGTTCTTGTTTCTAATTACTTTTTCTATCCTCACTACGAGTAAAAAATCTTGTTAAAACATATGTTTAAGATGCAATTTTTTATGTAAGTGCTGAGTACGCCTGTAAGTAACTAATTCACCATAACTCAATGCATATGTTATTTTTTATTATATTATTGTTCTAGTGAATAAGTCGTTGGTGTATCTATCAAATAAAATAAATCATTTATATAAGCATAACCAATTTCACATTACTCTGATTTAATAATAAACAAACAAATAGTGATTAGCCAAAAAATATCTATATTGTAATTGTATAAAAACTACATACTGATTTAAATTGATAGTAAGTTTGTGTTTTTTTATTCATTTTCATTATATATTTAAAAAAAAAACTGTATTAAATGCATGTTGTTTTCTTTCCTCACACAAACATAAACCATACCATCCAAAATATAATTCGTTCTCGTTGCTTTTGCCATTTGCTACTATGTGGTAGGAATACTCGTAGATTTTTGAGTCCGTCTAAGTGGTTACAGTCAAAAACATAAGTAGCTTAATTAACCTGATAACAATTTTGAATTTTCGAAATCCATTGAGTCTGCATTTCTTTCCATAATACGCTACGGATTAAATCTTCTATTTCTTGAGCTGTGAAGCTGTTGGATAGACTAATGTTGTTATTTAACAAAGACCATTCATTTGCATATAAATGTGTTTCACAGACACGGGAGTGAATGGGCAAAAATTTATGGTATTGTTTAGAAGCATGACCTTAATTAATAATGGAACCATTGTGACTACTTTGATTGCCACATCCTTGAAAAATACAATGCCTTGAAGTATTTTCGTTTTTAATGTGGCGGAATGATTTCATCAGCTGATGCTGTTGGAACCTGTTGGTCTAGAGGTGGAAGTGGCCAGGTTCTGGTATTGCTTGCTGAGGTACCAGCAATTGCTCTGCTCCAACTGGTTGAAGCTCTATTTCAGCATGTTCATCTGTGACCAGTGGTCCTTAAATAATGTTTTGTGCTAACTGGCGAGTAGCACGCATTCAACATAAATGACACACATAATATGAATCTCTTGATGTCAACTGCAAAGAAAAATATTATTTGAATGCATAACAAAGGCTTTGATTATTTAAAGGTATTTGGTTAATTTTCTTAGGAGAATAGAAAGATGTGATTACCTTAAAGATGTAACTACCTTGGCAATTTTCAATATTGGTTTTCATAATAGTGTTGTTGTATGTGTTGTTCTTTGCTATTACTATGAAGAAACAACAATATTGTGTAAGGTTAGTTTGAGATAATCACATGAATTACAAAATCTATTTTATATGGAGTTTCCTGGTGAACATTCTTTTGAAGCTGTGAAGACAAATGACATGAGTTGGGTAGGATTGGAGGACCTGGATCAAGGAGATCCAGGCCCCCCAATCCCCAGGCACTGCAACATCGTTCACTAAATCACAAGCAATGTTAAGTATCCGTGGTAAGTAGCACAAAGTCAGCGAGTGAGGCCAAGCGCGCACTACGAATTTTAATCGTTGCGGATAATAATCGCAAATCTGTGAACAATACTAATATACTAGAGTCCGCGCAATGCGGTAAAAAATACACAATATTTATTTACTTAATTTATTTTATTTATCTTTATTTCAGACATACAGTCCATATAATAATTACAAAGAAAGTGTTAGTAGGGTTGTTAATAGTACACACAAAAATAAAAAGGTGTTAGTAATTTGTTAGTAAACAAAACACGATACACATTAATAACTTAGCCTATTTACTATTCCTGTGCAGATGTACACCTGCCCAGTACACAGTAAACGGACCATCAATTTTGCACGCTAACGTTCTGAGGACAGTGTTGGTGCTACCACGGACTCTACTCATCATCGACGCAGTTCTTTTTCTAATGATTGCGAAGAAATCATCGATGGAAGCATCCGCAAACATTGCGGAAGCACTGCAGTAACGGGGCTTTTTCAACACTGCCCTCAGAGCGTCGTTGTACTGAACACGCAGGGCGTTGTAAGCCCGCCGTGTAAAGTTGATCCACAGACTGCACGTGTAAAAAGACTGACAGAAGGCTCTGAAAAGTAACAGTTTTACATCTGTGTGTTACAATATATATTTTTAGAAATAAAAAGGAATACAAAAAGTTTTTTTTTTTTTATATAAAAACTTTTTAAGGAATGGCCGAAAAAATATTTTTAAACAAAAACAGTCCTTTTCAGATTGCCGTCTTTGTTTCTTTTTTTGTTTTCACATTGATTTTTTGATCGATGAATTTTGATTCAAAAGCCAAGATATCTACAGCACGTAACCTTTAGTTATGATGCCTCTTTTACCTGAAGAATGTGCAAGAATCATGGTTTTTCTGGAACAAGGCGTCAGTATATGTCGTACTGCAAGAATCGTGGGTGTAAAATTAAGAATGGTCGTGGGTGAAGCGAAGGTACGAAGAAACTGGAAACCATTTGAGGAGACATTGTAATGGCAGACCCAGGTGCACTAGTACCCGAGAAGACCACTATATTCACTCCACTGTGTTGAGAGATCACCACCTCAATGTAGTTAAAGTCCAGCAACAAGTTTTACAGGTATTTAAAACTTTTTTTTATTTTTGTGTATCATGCGTAATAAGTAACGCAGATGTTTGCCAGAAAATAGGAAATGGCAAAAAGGTATTTAAGGGGTTGAATTCCTTTTATCATTAATTTGTAATCCGCAAGTTCTAAAGAAAAACAATTTATTAAGAAAAGATCCTATACCTATTCATTACAATCATTTACATTTTCTGTAAATGGCTGAGGCATGATTTAACATTGTCCTTTATTGTGTGCATTGTTCGCGTCACTGGGACATTGTCTAACAGTATAATCGACCGCACGGCACCGCGAACAAATTGGGCCGTCGCGCGTCGTCGGCGTTGCACGTACCCTCTGGCACACAGAAGCCTATCCCCTGTAGCACACCCAGATTATTTATATTACCCCGGAATTCTCCAAGGATATATGACGCCAGTGCTAGATCCCTCCTTGTTTCCAACTTGTTGTATCCCACCATGCCTAACACAAACAAGGTTGGATACATCAAGGGGTGAAAGGGATGTACTCCATACCGCCTTAGGTATATGTTTCTCGTAAATTTATTCTGTATGTGTTCCCACATGAAACTTTATTTAGTCTGATGTGGAGACCATACTGCCGCAGTAACCTCCAAATGACTCGTTATTAGAGCGTCATACAATGCCGAAATGGCTTTAATATTTTTGAAAGTTGTCGCTCTGCGAAGCACAAATCCCAGTCGCTTCTATGCCTTTATACAGAAATTGATAATATGCTCACGGAATCTCAATTGAGTATCCATACGAACACCAAGGTCTCGCACTGCCTCCTCCCTATTCATAGGCACGTCGTCCACTTTGTAGTTGTGGTGGAGTGGTACTCTTGCACGTTGCACGACTGAATGTTGGAATTGAACATTTCGTAATATTAAATTGCAGTTAGTTCTTTCGACTCCACTCAACTACTCGATCAATGTCTTGCTAAAGGCGGTGACAGTCGATCGTCCTCGTTTTCGGTAGCCAGCAGCAGGCAGGCACCTGATATCTCTTATTACGTCAGGCAAGTCATTGATCATTATTATGATTTCTAACGGCCCTAAATTGCTACCTTGACTCACCAAAACCTAGTGAAATAAGGCTGCGACCGGAATCCACAGTACTCTACATACTGTTTCCTTTTCCCCATATATCTGGCAAAGAATTGGAGCAATTTAAATTTGCAGCCAACTTTCGCTAACTTTGATAATAAGACATCATTATTCCCCAGGTCAAACGCCCTCTTAAAATCAATGTAAGCAGTGTACATCTACACCCCTGCACCAATATGAAGAAATAACTACGTCATGGCATTCAATAAGTTGCTGGTCGTACTATGTGCTGGTCGGAAGCCGTATTGGATGTCTGACAGTTGCGATGCAACTTGCTCCTGGACATCTCGCTGAATGGCAGACTCAAACACTTTCGCTAGTGTCGACAAAATTGCCAGCGGTCTAAAAAATGCGACCACTATTCCGTCTCCCCCCTTTTGGTATAGGAATTACGCGGGTGAGCTTCCGAAGTTCTGCGAAGTACGATGTTTCTAGCCACAAATTAAACATGTGTAGGAGCGTTTCTGCTAATACCGAGCCCTCTGAGCGATTGGGACTGAGCCGAGTAAGCGCAGCTCGAACTTGGTCAAGTGTCAGTCGTGGGATGTGCACAAGTGCGCTGCTTGGCCCCCCCGCCCCACCGCTTCATTCATCTCTCATTTACACAGAATAGAAATTCTTTTCAAATTTCGTCACAAATTCTAGGTCTGATAAAACAACCCCCTCTTTCATAATTTTGTTACATTTTAGTGGATCTCTTTTTTGCCCTAATCTAATCCCAAAAAGACTTAGGATCCTTTGCTAAGTTACACTGCACTCGATCTTGATGATTTGTGTACTCACGGTGAATACTTTCTTTAATCCGTGCCCTGCACGTAGAAAAAGCATTGTACCTGACATTTACTTCTTATATCAAAAATTGTTAATCTCACCCACTTGCTCATCTGTCTAACGAAAATCGGGTATGCAATTGCCAACACTATTCCTACACCGCAGCGACGACATTAACGTGTACAATTTTGACAGGCGCTAACGAAATGTGCCGCCAGTCATGCATGCGACATCGCCAGGGGAAATATGCTTGTTGATTCGTACAAAGAGTGAGACTCCATGCTGCGCCTTCCATGTCCGTATGCAGTTTTCGTTTACTAAAACCACGTGGACGGCAAGAAATTTAGGCAGTTTTTATATTCTCATTTCAGGAATGGCTCCATTTTGACCTTTTTAGGGTTCCGTAGCCAAATGGCAAAAAACGGATTCCTTATGGATTCGTCATGTCTGTCTGTCTGTCTGTCCGTCCATATGTCACAGCCACTTTTTTCCGAAACTATAAGAACTATACTGTTGAAACTTGGAAAGTAGATGTATTCTGTGAACCGCATTAAGATTTTCACACAAAAATAGAAAAAAAAACAATAAATTTTGGGGGGCCCCATAATTAGAACTGAAACTTATTTTATTTTTTTCATCAAACCCATACGTGTGGGGTATCTATGGATAGGTCTTTAAAAATGATATTGAGGTTTCTAATATCATTTTTTTCTAAACTGAATAGTTTGCGCGAGAGACACTTCCAAATTGGTAAAATGTGTGTCCCCCCCCTGTAACTTCTAAAATAAGAGAACGATAAAACAAAAAAAATATATTGTACATTACCATGTAAACTTCTACCGAAAATTGGTTTGAACGAGAACTAGTAAGTAGTTTTTTTTTAATATGTCATAAATCGTAAACCGCAATTTACCTTTCATGTTATAGATAATGGTACGGAACCCTTCGTGCGCGAGCCCGACTCGCACTTGGCCGGTTTTTAAAAACTGGGAGGACAGCCGGCAATTTCATATTTCACTTTTTTTGAGAAAAACTTATTTGGAGCCTAAAATTGCTTTTATTTTTAGCTCCCGCAGGTGTGATTACGGGGAATATGTAGTAGAGTATAATTGGGTAACCTGGCAAAGCGAAAATATCAGTATTCAGTATTTTGTCGTAGTTCCTTAGTTTACTCGAAAATAACATGAAATAAAAGCTCGATGGCTCAGTTTCGGTTCTATTTTTTTATTTGCTTTTACAATAAGGCGTGTTCTTTTTACCAGTAATTACTTAAAAATGTTGTCTGCGACCGCTACTACGAAGTTGATCGAGATTACGTTTAATCTCGATGTAGAACGGAATTAGTTTTGAGCTTACAGACTTTTAAACTTTTATTTTTTTCTTTTCTGACACTGCTTTGTTAAATCTTCTTACACAAAATACCTTAGTGGGAAAAAATGCACAACAACAATAATTTCGTTCTTCCACCTAGCCATGTGATTTCAGAATCAACATAGTTATTTTCAAAAATATGTTCTGAAACCCAATTTAGTGGACTGTAACGAACGTAATTACATTTAAATCAATTTCTAGGAATACGTTCAGAAATTCAGATGTTGATAGTGATAGTTATTAAGATAGGGGTTAGGTAACGGGTTTTTAGATTTTTTATATTGATAGCTAGGACACTAATAATTATCACATAGAATTCCAAAAGTTTCATATAAAGGTTACAATACACGTGGCTACATTAGGTACCTACTAAATAATTTTAGATGAGATAAAGAAAACCAAACTTACCTAATAAAAAGAAAAGAAAGAAATAAAAATATTTGACGTTGAGATAATATTAGTAGTAGATACTGCTGTGCACTTGTGCTGAAAACCGAACCAAGGCATTAAATTTATCTCCTTTTAGTGTTCGATTAATTAGAAGGAAAGGCTGTAACATGATTCTTCAAAATAAAAAATCCTAAATCTGAGGAAGAATTTAATCAAAATAATATAAGAAAGGCCCATAGTAGTGGCAAGTGTCGGTTTTCTCTTAATTATAAGGAAAGGAAGGGACCGTGTTGCTATAAATCAAGTTTCGTGATGAAAATGCGGCGTTCAAATGATGTACTAAACCATTACATAATGGATAATGCAAACATTAGTGAATCAATTTACTGACTTCCCTCCACCTCCCCACCAACCCAATCCACCTCAACCACCCCAATTAGAACCCAACCTCAATTAGAAATTCTTTAGTCAACTAAATTTACGTCATGATAATATATATGGCACATTGCTTAGGGCATATTTTCTAAAATTGTTTTATATTATACTCGATGTTTTACGCTTTCAGATCATCCCTTCTTATCTTATCATAATAATTCTTTCATATTTTATCGAAGTATCATTATAGTCGGCATTTTACCAAAACATTGATGTAACCTAGCTCGTACTAGATATATTCTTGTTTCGGTTTACGGTAACCGTAGGAATATCAGTATACACGTAAAAAATGGGCTAGTCGCCAGTTGATAAATGACAAATAAATCTTTCTCGCACCTCGTGCGCATATTTATAAATTACGTTGGGACGTCCCAGAAAGTCTAGTATGTCCCAAATACACCGCTGGTGTGAATCCTGTGCAAGATTTATGGCCATTGGTAAGGTAGGACTATAGGAAAAATTAAAAAGAAGACACCTTGGGTAACTTTGAGGGAGGTAACGTACTAGGCTATCAGAATACGCTGCTAGTAGAATTCAAATGCAGAAAGTTACCCGAATTCGAGACACTCGACAGATTTATGCTTCCCTGGTAGTTGTCCATGACAAATGGAGGTGCCCATCGCCGTGTCTGCCATTACGAACATTTAGAATTTATTGGAATAGCATACGAATGGAGATAGTGGTGAATACAAACATTGTTTGTTCGCTAGGAAGACCTTTTCTCCATGCCACTCGTTTTTTTTACAAGGTACTCGTATATTGCTGTTACCTGGAGCAGCGAAGATAGTGTAATTAATTTCAAGACGTTTTTGAAAAAATTCGAAAATAACCAAAACAACTACATTTTTAATTTATAAAGTCAAACAAAAACAATTTACCGCTTTATAAGCATAAAACTAACAAGTGCTGAACACAATAGCTCTTACAAAAACATTTTGCGCGAACAAAGTCACGTAATAACACAGAAGCTATGAGGCATGAACTATTGACATGAGAAAATGAACAACTCCGAACTGACTTCGGCACGATGCCAAATTTTAATGACGACCGACGCCTCCCGCGGTCGGAAATTATTTGCAAATAAATGTTAGCCTTGACTCTTTGCTTTGCAAACTTAATTTACCCTCACAACTCTCTTACTGACAACCCTACGTCTCAAACAGTCCTTACCCACGAAGAATAAGGCTCAAAATAATACTGCTCCCACATCTCCTAGGGCTGTCAACGTAAATAAGTTCTTGTATCTCGGCTCCAATCTAAAAATCGATCAAATATTACGTTCAGATGATTGTACAGTACACCATTAAGTAAACGTAATAACAATTTTCATTATAGATGTACAGAATGAGCTTCGTTTGTCCTTAGAGACCTTTTGGTGTTCGTAAATGTCTTGTATTTTAACGCTACGAGCTATAAAGCAAATTTTATAATAAGTTTTCACACTGATAAACATAATGTAGTGATTTATTATAAATTATGGGTTAACCCATACCCATGGGGTTGGGTTTATGGGTATTTGAAAGGCTGCTTTAAACTCTGTGATTAATCACAGAGTTTAAAGCAGCCTTTCAAATATGAATTCTTTAAAAGAAGCCAGCAAGCCTTAACATTTCTGCAATTTTTTGTTTTACTTGTCAAAGCTTTTGTATTAGAAAATTCCAATATCGAGTAACCCTTGTACAAAATCACGTTTCTTCCTACTTCTATATTTAGCTGGACTTTACTTTGGTACCTCAAAGAAATTGACCTACCACAACACAAAGCGACAGAAAACAATCAGCACTATTTCTGATTCCATTGCCTACTTTTTACTATTGCATTAAATCTTGGTACGAACAAAAACCGCATTGAATTGAAGATTCTTGGAGAAAATTGTGTGAGAAAGTTGGGTTCTAGTGGAATCTGTAAACGGATTCGGTGACTTGCGAAATAGGAACATACAATTTATTCGTTTACACTTACGTACGTGCCGCGATTTCATGATGGTGGCCCACCCGGTATTCCTACGTTATTAAAATTGATCGCTCAATGGAATTGTTAGGAGTCAATAAAGTAGAAGTATATGAAGAAATATGGGTGAAAGTATTGTGAGAATTTCCTTTTGATGTCGTTTCGGTAGTTGGACAAAATGTTTTTGTAACAAGCTGAGTGATTTCTGAGAATAGGCAGGCACGGCTTTTTTTTGTCGGCCGTATGGAAAGTATTGTCTGTGCCTGAAAGATTGTGGAGAACGTCTTCAGGTCATGAGCACCTGAAATGTAATTACAAAAGAAATAAACTTTGTAGGTATTGTCTAAATTAATTCCCCAGCATTTACAACAAGTTACACAACACGCATTCTACAAGTTGTGAAGGCTAGTTGTATACTAGTCAGAAATGTCAAAATGGTGCGCAAAATAGTTAACAATTTATACATGTCTGAAACAGCGGCAATACATGTATGATACATTTGTGGTCAAAAATATGGGTTTAAATGCGCGGCTAGATTTCAGTGATTTACAGGTAAGGCAAATATTCTGGACTTAATTAATTGCAAGTATCACGACATTTTCTACCTGCACATTTGATCACCATCAATTCTCGTTTCTACTCAAAAAGAGAGTTAATTAGTGCCCGATCACGTATACTAAAACCACACGTCGACGGGCGCATTTTGTCGCTACGATGCGATGTGGTGTGGTTGTGGTACGTGTGAACGGGCCCAGAAGTGACAATAATAAGTTCTAACTATTTTTGCCTTTTCTTGTTTAATATAATATCATTTCCAGCAAAAGGAATTATATTCTATATAAATAACAGAATAGTTAAGTGTGTTTTATCACAGTATAATAAAGTAAGCAGTATTATGTCTTCATATAAATCTGGCGAACCGACGCTCTTCAAAATCTCGGTGTACACCAGTATTCAACAGTCGCGCGTCTGCCGCAGTTACGTAAGGACGCGGACGGCGCGAGACGCTACTGCACATTTAATTATGTGAAATATGGCACGAAGTTATCGACTATATTGTTCAGTGTATGGATATTTGAATTCATCAATATCGTAAGCAGAATATTTTTTTTTCATTCGGCTAGGTAAGGCTATAAAAATAACATTATTTTAGTTTTTATGTATTTATGTTATGTAGGTATTTCTAAACTTATTGAAGCGTAGCGAGCATAACTTCCTTGATCAGAACTCAGCTCTTTTTCCATGCGATTGATACCAGATTGAAGCAAGAGAATAAAATGTATCTACTCGTATATTAGCTTCTGCTCGCGGCTTCGCCCGCGCGGATTTGAGTATGTCACAGAAACTCTTAATCGTACGTCCCGCGATAGTAAAAACGTTCGGGAAATCTAAACTATTCATCCCATATTCATCCAAATGATTTAGTGTAAAATGCAATGTTTGTCTACATAAAATTTCCCTGACAATAAGCAAATTTATATCGATAAGGATTCAACATTACCTACTTAAATTGCCCTAGACAGCATATTTGTTTTTACAACTCTGTCATATTTTATCAATTTGTAAATTAACTTGAGCATTTAACCCGAGAAAGCACTTAGTACTTTTTTATAGGCCTTTTTATGTAACTTTTCTTTGTAACCATATTTTGATTTAAAAGAATGTCCATGGAGTTTCTTGCCCGTTCTTCTCCATAGGTACCTACTACGCTTTGGAATGGGTAACTAGCTTCATCTTTCTGACTGACCGACCCCTTGACAGTTCAAAAGTGCCTGTAATTGGTTTATTTGAAATAAATGCTTTGAGTTTGAGTTTGTGTTTGTAAAGGATTTTATTTTTGAACCCAAATAAATGGATAATATGTTAAACAAAACAGACTACCGAATGGCATTGGATGATGTGGCGAGATGATTTAGCAAACAAACCTTACCCTACAAGTTACCGTATTTGTGAAAAACATTTTAATGTACATGACACCTTCAACAAATCGCAAGTTTTTAAAAAAGAATGCTCTCCTTCGTTAAATTTTTCGGAATTTTAAAGTACAATTATAACTTACAACCCAAGAGACACAGCCAATGGGCAACCCCAGTGCGTGTTTATCCACCGAGCAGCCGTAGGTAATTATTTCAAGGACACTGCCGAGACGTAATACCGCTTACTTTATTATACTGTGCCTGTTGATGGCAAAAAATAAAAAAATAAAATAATTTCACTCTTATAGCTTAAAAAGCCTCGTACTCAAATTCATTAATCTATAAAATGTTTAAGATTGTCATTATGAGAGCATTTCGGTCGTTTCCTATATCCATCTCTTTCCCTCCTATAATGATTGAGAGACGATATATATCTACGAATGACACTTTGCATCGGGACACCGCTGAAGTGACATACTCATGATTACTTACGCGCGCGCAATTTCTGGATTTTTTATAAACGCTTTGATGTAGAGCTGCTACTACTGCATTAAACGTTGAGTGAAGTGCAGTGATCTCGTGCCGAACTAAACACCGACCAATGAAGCCACGTGGAACCAGCTAAACCTTCCACAACGGTATTTCAGGTCAGTCCTTCCTTACCCCGTTCCTCTGCGACGAATGCTCTCTTCTAACGCGTCACGTAATTGATATTGAACCCGCGCACAATACCTAAATCTCACCGTAAACATAATATTAGCACTAGATAATTAACTGTCCAGTACTTTTTCTATGAAATCAGATAAAATAAAATACATGGAGCGGAAAATTGGTATTCGCTTCCGCGAACGTTTCGCATAATTACCAGGAAACACATAATATTTTTATTTACCATCGCATATTATCCTAATATCTTTTCCTTGGGGGTTTCTAATAAATTGCTCTTGATCAAAAACAGTAAGTAAAGTCAGGGCAATTAATTGTGAAGCAAGTTGACTAGCAACTTAAATTGTTCATAGGATATTGCAATAACAATTGTTATACTTGAATTTTGTCGTACTTAATTAAGTACGACAAAATTCAAGCCAAAGTCAAGTCTTAGTTTTCTGTTCTTTTTTGTGTGCATGAAATTGTTTCCCTGTCTTTTCTTTTAACCATAATTTTTTGGCAATTTCTTCGTTTTCTTAAATAATTATGAATGTTTTTTAAGTGATCAAAATCACATTTCTAGTTCATATCTTATTTAAGCACTTTTTAAAGGCAACCCTCGAACTCACCTGTTAAGTCTGCTGCCACGCGTCCGCTCTCCCCCGCTATGAAACTTATCTAAAATGGCGTGAACGTGTTCCCGCGCCGAATTAAGTTTTGAAGGAATAACGGTTTCGGCGACAATTATCATTCGTAGCTACGTCTGTGGTTCAGTAAAGGTTAACACGGCAAATAAAAGCATGAAAGAAGCAAAAAAATATATTGACCCAGGCTATGGCAATATTCATACAAAAACACAAACAGGAAAAAAAAATGTGTTGTGTAACTCACGGCTGCGCAAAATAGAACAAGTTCAGCATAAATGCCAGACGACAAGTGTGTTTTTTATTTTTTTGGGTGGGATATCTTCAAATAACTCCTCCCGCTCTGGACGGAGCGGGAGAGCGTGTCAGACTTTTATTGACTAAAACCCTACCGTGTTCTTTCAGTTGCCTGTACGCCAGGATCATGGTAACTCTTTCGAACAATCCGCGACCCTGGCCGGCATCGGCCCTATCGGACCCCGTCAATTATTGCTGACATCTCTTTGAGTAGCAAGTGGAACACAACGCGTCGTCGACCCGGGGCTGGTCCTTACCGGACGGCGAGCTATCCATTGCTCGCCGTTTGCAAGCCCGCGCCTACGGTGGCTGGGAATCGGCTATCGGTTCCCGACGTCCAGGGCGTCACCTCCTGTGGCGACTAGGGGCATGAGGCCGCAACGATTGCCTCTCCCTCACGCGCTCCGCCTCCTCCTTCGCGAGAATTATTCCTTCGCAAGAAGGAGGTGACAGCTTCCCATGCCCTGTCGCTCCGTACCATGGCCTGGACTAGGGCTGGACGCGAAAGATTGCTGCCGCCGATCGCCTCCGTGAGGACACGGAGGTGTTCCGCCCAAGCCGGGCAGACCTCCACCGTATGTTCCACCGTGTCCTCCGGGCGATCCACGCAATGGTAACACCCGGGCGTTTCCTCCCACCTTATCCAGAACAGGAACCTCCCGAAACAACCATGTCCGGTAAGGACCTGCGTCAGGCGGAAGGTGAGGACACCGTGGCGCCGTTCAATCCACTCCTCGGGGACTTTGTGGCGTACCCAGCACTGGGTTGCAAAAGTCGCACTCTCCATGTCGCCATGAGATTCCGCCGGTGCTGTCTGCAGTGCCGCGATTTCTCGCGGGAGCGGAGTTAAGACGACTAGCGCTAACTGGACCCTATGTTACGAGGACGTCTTACGGATATAAATCAGTTTTATAGTGGTGTTTAAGGAAATAAATAAAGTGGTATGGTTGCAAAAGAAACAAAGGACTGTCGTCAATGAATATTCATATTCATATTCATTTATTTACTGTTTTGTCACAGGTGAATTCAGTTCTTACAATTAGCGTTATAGTATCACTGTTAGATACGCATGGGGTGTACAATATTTATATTTATGTCAATAACAGATAACTATAATTATCATAAATTCATATCAATAAAACATTCAAATTGATCATATCTAACTTCCGTTGCGCATCTATGTCGTACTGCCGATGCCTTCGGCGTCTCCTAAATGTGTTGATCGTGTTAATTACTTTAATAGGTGTTGGCACGCCACAGTTTGGAAGCCGCAAAATGGAAGCTACCTCTAAAAGCGGCTGTACTATGCGACTGGGTCGAGAGTTGCTGCGAGCATTACCTTCTCCCACATTCTCGTCTACTCTCTATTCAACTCATCTTGTCGTACAGGTAGACCGGTTTCTGGTATTCAAATCGACTTAGTGTGTCAATTTGGTTAACGAATAATTTCCTTGGCTGTACTTGCGTACTTATCAATCGGGGTAAGTGAGCGAAACGTGCAAAAGGAGGCTGAAGCGACCACTAGGTAATAGGTATTAAGACTAAAAAACAAATCGTAAAACTTATCAGTTTTCTGTGAGTTTTCGGCCCCGTTCACACGGCGATATTGCAGATACTTGATAATTTTGGGATCAAATGGCAGTTGCATGAGCACTTCATTTGTTTTTAACCGTACGAATAGTGATATGTTGACGCGTGATCCCAACTTTTTACCGTAAAATATAGTACTGATAATAGTTGTGAAACGGGGCCTCACCATTTCGTATAGCTCACAATAATGTTCAGATTTGCCTCACGGTAGGCCAAATGGCGAAGCCTTGGATACCTATATAATATTATAGGCGATTTCAACATCTGTGGGTCGTCCGATAATTATTGTCGTTCGGCAAGCGGCTAAAAATAAAGTCGCAGGTGGGACTACAGAACTGAACTGTCACATAAAAGTAGAACTACCGAATACCACACTTTGGTTTGTGCAGTTTTAATGGGGCTATAAAAAAGTGATCCCCTTTTTCTAAAGAATGGAAACTATTGGGACAAAGCAAAAATATGCGTTTCAAAAAATATCTGGCTCCCAGTTGTAAGTCGGTCATTCCATTTTTAAGCAATTAAGACCGGTATACCGAGTAACATAATGGTTGAAACCGCATACCCAACTTTTGTTTTCAACTGGATATTTTGAGCACACGCAAACGATACCTATTAACGTTCTTAAACCAACAGTATAACTTTTAATAGGCAACACAGACGAAATTAAAGCTTAGGCAATCAAAATTCCCCTTGATACTATACAAGCTTCGCTCGAAACCATACAAATGTATTTTATGAGCTTTCAAACGTCAACAGTCTTTTATTAGAAGAGGCCGGGATTGAAAAGTGGGTCTTTATTGATTTTAAGTATTATTTTTTACTTTACTCATTATCAAACATAAGGGATTGAAAAGGTTCGTAAAATACTGGTAAAGAACCGGTATTTAGTGGTTCCGTTACCAGAACCTAAACCGGAACAGGAACATAAATAATTAGAACCTTTGATTTACTGGTTTTTCTTCAAAGCGACTCCGAACGAGTTCATACGATGCCGTTCAGCGCAGGTCGAAGCTTTGTACGATAGTGGCGAGGTACGGGCGGCCGCCGTCGGGTGAAGACTGGTGAAGAGGTTGGAGCTTTTGTGAGAGGGGAGAGGAGCACTTTTGCTTTGATAGATCCTGTGATAGTTATTTTGTAGAGAACCTCTAAATCGGATGGTACGAAACCGGTATATTGGAACCTTTATTTGGAACCGGTACTTTGGAACCAGACCCAAATCGGAACCGTACCAAAAAGAAGAACCTTTTTAAAAACCGATATGAAGAATCGGAAGCCAAATTCGTACCGGTTTTTAAACCCTGTTCAACATATAACAAAAATGGTGTTGGGGACGGCAAAGTAAAACAATCACCGAAAACGCTACTGGTTTCTTGTCTTTTAGCTGGACAGAATAAACAGCGCTTTATAGATCAATGCATTAAAGCCGCGTTCACACTAAATTGTAAAGTCGGTCGCCAACTGTGAGCGCCCAGTACAAAATTTATGAAAAAAAAAAAACTTCAAAAACGGACTACCTACTCTGTAAAAAGAACTGAACATTAAAAAAGAACACTACGGCGGCCAACTGTGCGCTCAGTATGTATATAGCCTAGAGGGGTTTAAAGATTGGCGTTTACCGTAAGGCTTTACGGCTCCTTCAAATCGGCGCGACACGCGCTCCAAATCGCACGCTACACAAAGGCACCGCTCGTCACGTGACACGCAGTATCTTTGTGTCGCGTGCGATTCGCGTCGCGTGTCGCGCCTGTTTGAAGGAGCCTTTACTCAGCAGTGGGATGATGCAGGCTGGAAGTGATCTACCAGAACTGCCGTGTATATTTTGCCGGTTATAAGGAGTACCTACAGAAAAAATACTCTTTAATGTAGCGGTATCAACATCGCCACATGCGAGCTACACGTCATACTGACGTCACGCAAATCCTGCATCGCGCAATCAGAGTTTACCGCGTGACTAGCATATATACAACGTCCCGACATCAACCGTCGGGC
Source organism: Griposia aprilina (assembly GCA_916610205.1). NCBI lineage: Eukaryota > Metazoa > Arthropoda > Insecta > Lepidoptera > Noctuidae > Griposia > Griposia aprilina. The sequence goes on along the minus strand of OU744290.1, from coordinate 17,393,546 downwards.
AGTTGCCCACCAGACACAACACCCGTCTGGTCGGAGGATCCTCCCTTTTCCATAGAGTATGAGTGAGCTTTACACCCTGTTCCTCATACCTCTATATTAATAATTACAATAGAAGTATTATTGGTCAAAGACCCTCTCCCTCCCTCTCCCTCTACTGGGTGGCTGTTTGGCTGAAAAGTTTCCAATAAGATACTGAAAACCGCTACTAGACAAAGCCGCAGTAAACTGCTTTTAACAATTCATACTTATTTTGTCTGGTGCGGTGAACATAAACACTGGAGGAATTTTCCAGCTAATATAAAACTACCCGTATTCTTTTCTTTAGTGTAACGTGAATAAGGGATGGGCAGGAGATATGGCTTATTTTAATTTCTGAATTGTTATTTTTATGCTTTTATCTTCTTTATACAGACGCTTTTACGTGCACGTCTTTTAACATCGTTCTAACATGTATAATTCAAACATGAATGATGTAAATATATGTTTTAACTATAATTATGTTGATTTAGAAGAGTGTCCATAGAGTTTTTTGCCCGTTCATCTCCATAGGTACCTACTACGCTCTGGAATGGGCAACTAGCTTCATCTTTCTGACTGACCCACGCTACCCCTTGACAATTCAAAAGTGCCTGTAATTGCTTTAGTTAAAATAAATGATTTGAGTTTGAGTTTCAATTTGATAGGTATCTTATCGTCCATTACAAAATGCTGTAGTCATCAATACGTTTATTGAACTTTTTAATTTTATACTGCCTCGTTGGTTTAGTGGTCGCAAACGAGGTCTTGAGTTCGATTCCAAGGTCAGGTATAGGGTTATTGGATTTTTCCATCTGGAGTTTCTAAGTAGCAGCCCGGAGTCTGGATTTGTGCCCGGTTGATGGCAATAGGCTCGCCCCCTATTACATGGGACTTATACATAACTGGCGAAATGTGGATGTACTATGCGTACACGCCTATAAACCCTTCGGTTATTACAAGCGTGATGTTTTCTTTTTGTTCATTGGAACTGTTCCTACAGCCCGATTTAAACTTTATGGCGGCTCTGAAGTGCGCTACTCGCTGCGCAGTACCTCACCCCTCACTCCCGCTGACAGGTGAATTTGTTACTGCGCAGCGACTCGCCTCATGTTCTGAGCCGCCATAAAGTTTGAATCAGATTGTACCAACCGTTCATTGTAAGTAGCTGTCTAGGCCCACTTGCGCGTGTGTGTATTGGTTATCTTAAATAACTCCCAGTGAACAGCTTACTCAGGGTTAATCAAATAAATAATATTGCGCCACCAAGAGTTAGAGGTAAACCTAGAGTCAAACTTTTAAATATTTAACCCACCGATTAAAACTCTGAGTTAGTGTTAGTAATGTCAAAATAAATTGACGCTAGGAGGTACCGCTGATAACAGATTACTTATTTTGTGTTGTTTTATATTGTTCGACGTTGTAGTAAGTAAAAAAAAATCGTATGATATCAGCAGGTAAAATATTTATGAACTCACATAAAAATAAATACAAATTGTAAAAAAAAACTTAAAACATTTTTTTCCTTATCTGATGTTTTCGTCAATCAATAAACTAAATCTCCACGGAAACCACATACAAAACGATTCAAATGAAATGTCATATTATAAAATTAAAAGACAAGAAATAACTAAGTACCGTAATGTAGAGTAAAAGAGAAGGGTATACAATTTAAGTTCAGGACATTGCAATAATATTTTATGTTACGTCGATTGAAGTACATGTTCCCAACACAAAAAACACTAATATCAGGTTAACTAACCCAGTGTCACGTTTTATTGGCGTAACGCGTAATAACAGTTAAAATGTAAATTACTTAACTCCGAGTTTACAAACTCTACATTGATTAATTACCCGATTAAACGTGCAAGTGGGCCTAATAGGTTTTACTGAAAAGTAAAAATATCAGGCCATAATCCGATATAATAACAATATAGATACTGATTATTCTCCCATACATTAGGGCCGAGGAGTTATTGAAGTTTTGTATGGAAAACAGTTGATATTTTTTTCGCGATTTCGATGTCGGTCCTATATAGGTATGGGGAACAGGGTGTAAAGTTCACTCATACTCTATAGAAAAGGGAGGATCCTCCGACTAGACGGGTGTTGTGTCCGGTGGGCAACGACGGCGGATGTCGGGACTTTGTATATATGCTAGTCGCGCGGTAAACTCTACATGCGCGATGCAGGATTTACGCGACGTCAGTGTGACGTGTAGCTCGCATGTGGCGGTGTAGATACCGCTACAGTCCCATGGAGAAAGTTGTCCAGTTTGATGGTCAAATACATCCTTAAATATGATCACACCATTCTGATACATGCTGTAGATACAACTTCACATTTTAACAAAATCACACACGTAACTACAAAACGTTTTGAAGTTATGACTGAGTTTAACTTACAAACTGCTCGTTTTACGAGTACAACCATACTTACACGATTTTTATTTTTGCCAATAAAATATTTTAAATCAAATATTCTCGATGCGTTCGTTGAACTGCTGTTTTATGGCTATGATTTACATGCAACTATAAATCGGAAAAAAATATACGAAACTAAAACACGCTGCATATTATTTAACAGTAAACATAGGTACACATACGTTTTTGCCACTGGGCTAGACATAAACTAAGCCGAACAACGAAGCAATTGGAAATGAATGAATGTATGACGGATCGTAAAAAAGGTTTCTATAAAGTTAAAGATTACTTGGATGACAAAAAGGCTTGGGATTAATGAATCTACTTCAATATAACCCCAAGCATCAATCCATTTTATACTGTGAATAAGTGTTTTAGAATTAATAAAGTAATTTTTATTGATTTACATGACATAACATAATTATGATATTTTTTATGACATTTAAAGAGAAAACTGTCTGTGAATGTGAGAAGCATGCAGGCTAGATTGAATACATGATTATTATTTCAATATTGTGAATGTGAGGACTATGTGGGTCTTTTTTGCTGCTTTTTTTTCCCTCTCAGCTAGTTTTAATCATAGTTTGGCAGTTTGAGTAATTTTTTTGGCCTACCCAAATGTCCTTTCTTTGGCATTGTTCCTCGAATCGTTGAGCTCCTTAAGTTCTGAGTTGAGCTACACGATTACTGACAAATGCGTGCACTGACTGGACAGGTCCACTCAATCTGTGTGGTTTTTCCTCAATAGATCATTTCAGACAGAAATCTACTTGGTCTTCACATGATCTGACCAAGATTATGTCTGGACTTTAAAAGAGACCTCTGAGTTCGTTTCGGCCTTTCTTCTTAGAGTAGTCAGATAGGAAACGCCGACCTCATCTAGTTTTTAAAATATGATTGACGTGTAAAAGTGTTTGTACAAACCAATTTACAGAATAAAAAATCATTTATGATAAAATCTTTTTCTTTTTTATTTATTTATTTTATAATTTTTTAGTTTTTTATTTTTATCATTTATGTAATCGCACAAACATTCATTCGTATACAATAGTCACAGCATACATAACATAACATAATCAGCCTATAATGTTCCCACTGCTGGGACACAGGCCTCCTCTCTTTGAGAGGGAATGGGCTGTAATCTACCACGCGGGCCCAGTGCGGGTTGGTAGATGTCACATGTCTTCGAATTTTTGGTTCTTAGACACGCCGGTTTCCTCACGATGTTTTCCTTCACCGTTTTGAGAGCAGTGGTGGTGAAGTTATTTACACAAAGTAAATCGCCTGCCTGGGTTCGAACCCACTACCTACAAATCGTAAGTCGGGGCCGATACCACTGGGCCACCACTGCTCCCTAGTCACAGCATGCTTATTTAAAAATGCCTTAAATGAAACATAATATGTGTCATTCAAGGCATTTAAAAAAAGCATTTTTATAATTGATGGTCCAGATTGCTTGTCAACCTAAAAATACCTTTGATGGTGTAAGAAACTGGAAAATCAAGTATCTCAAGTGAATCACTCTGTTTTTTTTTTCTGTTAAGTTTAGTCTTCAATTGAATGTTGATCTCAACAGAAAATACTAGGCCGTTATTAATACAAGTATTTCCGACGAAGAAATATCTCAAACACCATCTTCGTGAACGGGCGCCATCAGTAGGGTCTGGTCATCTCTTAGCTGACACAGCTTATTTTAATTTAATTTAATATTTGAATTGTTTTGTCTTTTTATGACGGACGCTTTTAACGTTCTGCATCGTTCTCACATGCATAATATCAACATCAATGATGTAACCAATATGTTTTAACCATATTTTGATTTAAAAGAGTGTCCGTGGAGTTTCTTGCCCGTTCTTCTCCATAGGTACCTACTACGCTTTGGAATGGATCACTAGCTTCATCTTTTTGACCGAGCGATCCCTTGACAATTCAAAAGTGCCTGTAATTGGTTTATTTGAAATAAATGCTTTGAGTTTTTCTGAACATACGTCAAACACGTATTTCGCAAACTCTTATTGCGATTCAATAATCGTTTCAAGCACATTTTAACTAAGTTTGTCTGTTAATCACTACAATTATCACTTTAAGTACTTAATTGTGAAAGGAATTAGAGTTAAATTTCCTTAATATAATTAGTTTCGCAATTTGAAACATGTCGTTCCACTTAGAGATCTAATTAATTTATAAGCAGCTTTACGCCAAAGTGAAATAAAACTGTATTATTAGTTTTACTTTGAAATAACGATTTTTTTATCCTTTTTGCTTTCTTTGAATCTTCGATTGATGTAATTTCGTGATCTACGGTTTATTTGTATTTTTTTTTATAAGTCAATGATAAACAGCATATGATTTTGGAAAAAACTGGGTCCTGTGCTGTCCTGGGTTTGATCCCCAGATCAGCCAGTGTTATTGCTTTCTTCAATTAAGGATTTTTCCCCAGTGAATGGCAATTTTTGAACACCTCCGGTGGGGGAACTTTAAGCACCTCTATCTCGAGGAATACAAGCGTGCTGATATGTAACAATGTTGGAATAAAATAACCGTACAAAAAACATACGAAAAAAAATATGTACCTATTATGTAAACAGGGTTAAACATTTAAATTGCTTCCAAACTCACTTCTTGATTAGATTTCTTTGCTTATTGACAAAAATAGCAAAAAAGGATGAATAATTTGAATCTCTGAATACGGAACGGACCGTTTTGGACCACAAATAAGATAAGAGAGAGAGAGATAAGATATTTGCTAAATCGTTCGACCCTACTTATCTTCAGATTTACTTACCGTGAAGGTAATCAAATCGAGACGACTGAACCCTTTGCACTCAAACGGTTTTTCTAATTTTTTATTGAACCCTTTAAGGGAGGAAAATCCAATAGCTTCATCTAAAGCAAAATTGGACTTAGGAAGACTGTTCACTTAAAATTATTTAGTAGTTGCATCAATATATTATCTTAATTTGTGGGAGCTTTAAAATGGCAAGTGTCAACGCTAAATGTTCATATCTACTTATATAGCTATTTACCTGTGAGCTTTCTGAAGAATAAATAAATAAAATAAAATAATTGGTCACAAAAACATTTGCATAAGATTAATTAATTTATGGACTTATATTGAATCTCGATCGCGGTTTCTTTTCTGCCAATGAAAGTGTAAGATTTTGGGAGCTGTATATTAAAAGGATGATGCTCAAAATCGGTTTTTATAAGTGAAATTTTCAGGTCATGCAGCGGAAAATTTTTGCTTCGCCTTATAACTGCAAGTTAGTAAATACCGAAAATGAAAGCCTCAGGTGTGTACCTACAGAAACCAGATAGGCGGTGACTTTGAAGACTTTGTTCTAAACATGATTAGGTAGGTACATACAGGGTTAGTTTTCAAAGACCAGCCAAATTTAAGGGTGTGGTACAGACCAGCGTACTGAACAATTTTCTCCTTGGGATCAAAATCGTAATCACGAAAAAAAAATCAGCGGTCCCATACATTTAGGTCAAGTAGGTATTGAAGTTTTTTATGGGACAGTTTATAAATTTTTCGCGATGATGATATTGGTCCCATGGAGAGAGTTGTTCAGTTTGATGGTCTGTACCACATCCTTAAATTTGGCTGGTCTTTGAAAACTAACCCTGTATATGAGACAAGACTAGTAATTGATATTACGCCGGGTGCTGACACGCGAATTACAATAATCATAAATTTTAATTTTTACCTGACTTCAAAAAAAGGCGGAGGATCTCAATTCGACTGTATGTTTTTTTTATTTTTTTATTATCTTAACTTTTTTCTGGGTGAACCGATTTGGATGTTTTTTTTATTAATTGATAGCTGGTGCTTCATAAGTGGTTCTGTTTAAATTTGATCAAGTTCTGACCAGTAGTCGTTTTTGAATTATCCTTAATAGTGCATATTTTTCCACTTAGTATAAATTGATGATGTTTTAATAATTTCCTGTCACTGTTATTTACATATCTAGGAGTGGTATAAGAATTTGTGTGGGGTAGGTACCGCAACTAAAAAGTGAAAGATAAAAACTTAAAAAAAAACAACCAACTTCCAAAAAAAACAATAAAAAACGTGAAAAATAACTTTAATTTCGGAAGTCGGTTGTCAAAAACGAAAATACAAGACCAAAGACACCGACTTCCGAATTTGTTTTCCGAATGTGTTTTTTTGGAAGTCTGTTGTTTTTTAATAATCTGTTACTCACAAATAGCTAAGTTTTATTTATTATTTATTTTCGTATCTGTCGGTGGCATCACAGCAGCGGGGCCTATCAGAATAAAAGCTCTACGACACTTATTTTTTTAATGTCTCAGCATCACGCTGAGATACTCTTCGTACAGGATTTTCGGTTGATATTTTCATTTTACTTTTGTTTTATGAGTGTGTTTAGTTTACTTTCTGATAATCCTGTGCCAGTCCCAATAAAAACTTTTTCTTTCTTTTTTTCGTTTTCTTTCTTTAAACCTGCTACTGTACGTAGGAGATGGCTACTAAGAGAAGACTAATTCCCTAGAAGAAGTCTGATAATGGCGCAATGCAGATAAGACCAACATCCATCTGTAAGTGAATAAATATAAAGCCTTAAGTAAGCCCGGGTTTAGGCGAGACCTAATTTGTTCAGCTTATAAAACTGCCTCAATTCCCAACGAGACACTTTAACAGAGTTTTACTGCAGATTTCCAAGTAGGTAGTGTGATTATTTCACATTAAGTATCAATAATAAGGCATTTTCGTGTCTGAATAAAAAAGCGACATTTCATTTTCCACCAGGATATTTACTTCATTAAATCCTCTCTATATAAGGCTATATATTTTTTATTTTATGGCTTCACTCGGTCGTAAAACTGAAATGAAGGCTTTTTGACCTTTCATTGCATTCCTGAACAACGAAGGTTTTCGATTTCAACTCTTCTAAATTAAAAGAAGGGATTTTATTTGTTACAAATCTCGGCGGGTTTTTTTGTAACTTTTTGGAAATGGTGTCAAAATAATACAGGGTCAAATTAAATTAGCTGCCATAACTCCACGTTGAGTAGGTATTGATAACAAATGACGAAAAATAAAAAAATAATTAAATTCTTTTCTCATTCACTCAGACCGACTAGTAGGTATTAGGAGTTAAGATTTTTGTTATCGTTTTTGTTTTAAAATTTGACATAGATACCATCACGTTTTTGAAGTATCGATAGCTTATTTAATTTGATCTTTTATATAATTACTACTATGGAGTCGGCTTCCAGTGTGACTACATTTTTATTTGATCGATTATCAATATTTTACTGTCTTACATGGGATTGTAAGACAGTAAAATATTATTATCTCACCTCCATGTCCCGATTGCTAGACAATACTGATAAAATCTATAGTTTTCAGACTTGATCGAACCAATCGACCCACGCTTTAGTTAATCATTCATGACCCCCTTCTTAAATTAAAAATGATAGTAAGCTTTCTTATCATTATTACGAGTAGTTTAAATTACAAAATAAATTACTGTTGGGGTTTACAATAATTACCAACAATTACCCAACTTTTCAATGAGAAACCATATTGTATCCCGAAATTATTGATATCGTCTTCCTCTGGGCAACATCTTCTTAAAATGAATTATTACATTTTCTTATTCTAAGAAATGCTGTAATTGGAAATACGTTCTGACAGAAGGAAAAAAACAATCTCATATTGTGGCTTTGTTTTTCATTCATCAAGCTAAAACGTTCCTGAAAAATGTAAATTGCTGTAGACGTTAAATTGTTTATATTTCAATATCAAATGACCAACTGTGCATTATCTTTGTTGTGCAAGGAGAGGAAGAACGCAATTGATTTTTAACTCTATTCTGTTTATATCAGAGTTCATTCTTGCAGAGATGATTGGATTACTTTTGATGAACAGTTGAACAATACTGACTTGAAAACCGTATGTATTTATAGATAACAGAATAAATCTTCTTAAGAGCGCATACACGGGTCCACTAGTGCCACTCCTTTAAACAAATATTATCTCGTGACTGAGAAGGAATTTCGAAAAACGGCTCAATAAGTGACCTCTGTAAGTATGTCTAGAATTTTCTAATACCTTTTTATAAACTTTCATATTGAGACACGGAACAACAAAATACGATCTAAATGAATGTGGCCGGTTTTGTTTAGATCGAATTTTGTTGCTTTTTTTTGTTGCACAACACTACAATTATAGCACCCACTGATAGTGACTCAAAAGAACTTCTTTGTAATTTAAAACCCTTCGGTAGAAAACTTCGAGCTATCACTAAAGTCTATAAATCGACTAAACAATGTCACACTCGACACTAAAAATGCATGATACATCTCGTAAAGACACGTCATTATTCTCGCATTTCAAAAACAAACAATCTTATAAAGAGATACTAAGAAACAAGACGGAAAAGGGTTAAAATAATGAGTTTATTTGTAATAGTGAGTAAACTTCGTAGCCTCGTATCCTCGTATATACGGTTTCTGAGAACGCTTGCATTTGGAGCTCGTAAGAGTCATACTTTACGCATTGTTGTGACTAACTTGAAAGTGATACATGGTTGCTTAGTTAGTACAACTTGCAGGATAAGTTTAAAGTTTTTGAAATAAAAACTTCTTTATGCGCATTTTGCGCTCTTTCCGAACAGTGAACCAAACTGAACCGTCACGCACAGACGCTGATAAATGATAATACGTATACTCGGCCCTGAATCACGTATACTCGGCGCTGAATCACGTATGCTCGGTGCTGAATCACGTATACTCGGCGCTGCATCACGTATACTTGGCTCTAGTCGTAAGTTATCACTGCTATCGAGTAGTCATAACCACATACCCTTTTTTTCGATAAATCCGCTTTTAAAAAGAGCATTATTACCTACTAGTATGGCTCCATGCGTTATTCTTCATGCACAGCTCGTGAGCGAGCTCCTGCTCGTTCAGAGAACTACGACCATGCCTACATCTACCGCTCAACAGCTCTATAGAGGTATGAGGAACAGGGTGTAAAGCTCACTCATACTCTACTGAAAAGGGAGGATCCTCCGACCAGGCGGGTGTTGTGTCTGGTGGGCAACTAACCGACGGTTGATGTCGGGATGTTGTTTATATGCTAATCGCGCGGTAAACTCTGCCTGCGCGATGCAGGATTTGCGTGACGTCAGTATGACGTGAAGCTCGCATGTGGCGATGTTTGATACCGCTACATCACTCCCCCCCGGAGACCGGAGGTCGATAGTGGGCTGAGTCTTGTATCTTGCGATGCTTGCCAGGGCCAGTTGAGGTTCCAATGAGTCGGAACCGGGTGTCGCATAGTTCGCGGTGAGTCGGAACTGTCTGTGACGGTTTCCCCAGTGAGTCGGGGTGGCGCTGCGTTATGCTCTAGTGCGTCGGATGTGGTACAGCGCCGGGTTGAGGCTGACTGCTGGCGTCGACCAGGAGAGGGATTAAGAGCTCTTCTTGTTGACCGGCCGAAAGTGCAGTGTGCTGTGCCAAGGTTGCTGATGAGGCTGAAGGGGATGACCAGGTATGCGCAGTCGCTGCATGCTGGTGGTCAGGATACCCGTGGAAGCCGTGGGTGCTGGCTGGCTGTGTGACTCGCCGCTCTAAAGCTTGCGGAAGTGATGCTGATGTGATGATGACGTCACACTGTAGTAGTTGCACGAAGGCTGCGCTGACGTTCAAGTTCGGGGTCACCAGTATAGAGGTATGAGGAACAGGGTGTAAAGCTCACTCATACTCTACTGAAAAGGGAGGATCCTCCGACCAGGCGGGTGTGGTGTCTGGTGGGCAACTGCCCGACGGTTGATGTCGGGATTTTGTATATATGCTAATCGCGCGGTAAACTCTGCTTGCGCGATGCAGGATTTGCGTGACGTCAGTATGACGTGTAGTTCGCATGTGGCGATGTTTCATACCGCTACAGCTCTATTGAGTTTCGGTTGAAAAGGTATGTTGGCCGGTGTTAATACAGGCACTCGAGCCATATTGTGAATTTGTTTTTAAGGTGGACTGGAAATCGAACTTCGCACATACGATGCCTATAGTATTTCAAATGTTCATGGGCAGCGGTTTACCATAAGATAGTTCAAAATTAGTAGGTAATCGCCACTTTTCAGACAGATATAATAATAACATTAAAACATTGACGAAGTATTCGATTTCAATACAAACAATAAGAAAACTTTGACAACCAAGCAATGCGGAAAACATAGTCATCAAAAGGAAAATAAGTATAAGTGTTTGACTTGTAAAAGTATTATTTGATATTTGTCTTTATTGTTTATCCTCAGAATTTATTTTACTGGGGCGTAATAGCAATTGTATTAAGAGTAAATATTTGTTTATTTGGTAGTGATGCCTTTTTTCATTAATACTGGATCCCTTTCAAGATTTAAGTACTTGGTACGAGTAAGTAGCAAGAATGTAATTATGTTTGAAGCTATAAATAGCATGAACGTCAAAAGAACAAAGGGATGGAACTTAGCACATTGACACCTGGTTTTATTTATAACTGACCTCAAAAGGGTTTTAGTTTATATATTATTATATCATAATTATCAAAGATCCAGGTTTCTCAAAGATTATGGAGACCAAAGGGCTATTATCGGTTTGTGTTAATGAAATATTCTACGCTTTGGAACGGGCATCTAGCTTCATCTTTCTGACTGACCGACCCCTTGACAATTCAAAAGTGCCTGTAATTGGTTTATTTAAAATAAATGCTTTGAGTTTGTGTTACGTAGGTATATAATACAGGCGTCATGTTCGTGAACAGGCGCCGTCAGAAGAGAGTGGTCATCTCTTAGCTGACACGGCTTATTTTAATTTAATTTAATATTTGAATTGTTTTTGTCTTTTTATTACGGACGCTTTTAACGTTCTGCATCGTTCTCACATGCATAATTTCAACATGAATTATGTAACCAATATTTTGTAACCATATTTTGATTTAAAAGACTGCCTCTTGCCCGTTCTTCTCCATAGGTACCTACTACTCTTTGGAATGGGCAACTAGCTTCATCTTTCTGACGGACCGATCCCTTGACAATTCAAAAGTGCCTGTAATTGGTTTAATTGAAATAAATGCTTTGAGTTTGAGTTAAATTATTTTGATTTCACTGGCTGATGGTTCAGTGGTCGCAAGCGCTACGGCTGAGCTGGTCCTGGGTTCGATTCCCAGGGGCAAATTTGTTATGCGGTTTTTTCCATTTGGGATTCCCGGAGTCTGGATTTGTGCCCGGTTCTATAGGTGCACCTCTGCTTAGGCCTTCAGAGAATACAGGCGTGATATTATTTTGATTTCTGACCATCCCAACTGTGTGTAGTCTTATCCCTATATACATTTACTATAAAAATACAAGCCCGAGCATGAATTTAAACTATTCTGAACAACGACACGATGAGCATTTTATTAAGATTATCGATAAAATATCGAAGCGAGCGAGCGATTTCTTGTATTTTAATTTCTATAGATAATAATGACTTCTTTATGTTTCATGTAATCATTAACTTAATTTCTAATAGTGTAATTTAACAATGCAAGCCTTATAGGGTAGATTTTTGAGCTACTATACAATATTTTTAAGAGCCTGTTGTATCACCAAAAAACGCATTAATAAAAAAAAGCGGCCAAGTGCGAGTCGGACTCGCCCATGAAGGGTTCCGTAGCAGTTTACGATTTATGACATGTTAAAAAAAAACTACTTACTAGTTCTCGTTCAAACCAATTTTCGGTAGAAGTTTGCATGGTAATGTACATCATATTTTTTGTTAGTTTTAGCATTCTCTTATTTTAGAAGTTACAGGGGAGGGTACACTCATTTTACCACTTTGGAAGTGTCTCTCGCGCAAACTATTTAGTTTAGAAAAAAATGATATTAGAAACCTCAATATCATTTTTGAAGACCTATCCATAGATAGCCCATACATATGGGTTTGATGAAAAAAAAATGGTTTCAGTTCTAAGTATGGGGAACCTCCAAATTTTTTTTTTCTATTTTTATGTGAAAATCTTAATGCGATTCACAGAATACATTTACTTACCAAGTTTCAACAGTATAGTTCTTATAGTTTCGGAAAAAAGTGGCTGTGACATACGGACGGACAGACAGACAGACAGACATGACGAATCCATAAGGGTTCCGTTTTTAGCCATTTGGCTACGGAACCCTAAAAATGACTTCAACTTTGAAGATGCGTCGTGAATCGGAGTGTCGGAACTATCCTCCGGTCGAACTATGAGCTATGTGAAAAATGTGCTGTTATTACATTTTAGTAGTTATTATATTATTTATGCGTTGCGGGTGACCAATTTACTGCACTCTTGATAATTATTTACCTATATATTAATTAGAAGCATTTCATAGTAGACTAGATACCAATTTTTGTTAAAGACCACCTTAAAAAACGGAAATCTTAACAGACACAGTAGATGTTCCCTTCACCCCTTCTAGCTACAATTTATTCTTATTATACGGGTTACAGGTAGTCAGAAACTCAAAAATCTGATAACCAGTTTACCAGGGTGTATTTTGTTACCCAGTAATAGCTGGGTTGTGAAGGTCAGACAGGCAGTTGCTCCATGTAAAATTCTGGTTTCCGCTTCATCCGGTTAGACTGGTAGCCAACCTCAACATAAATGTAGTTAGGAAAAGGCAGGCACATTGATTAAAAGAAAAAGAAAGAAAAAATATTTATTCTGCACAAACAACACGCACAATACAAAAAAAAACTATTATAGACAAAGAACAAATACACACACAGAGACAGAGTTAGAAGCACTTAATTTTCCATAAAAAATATACAACCAAATCTAGGCACTTCATTTCTTCACCTTAGTGTAAATCCTTCTACATAAAATCCGCAGACGAACCACAAAGTACGGCGCTAACCGTTCCTACCGCGTGTTCCGGCTTGGCCCGGATTTGTATCAGACTCGCCGATCAAATGGATTGTGGCTATTACCCAAACCTCCACACATTTTGTGGGTTGCACCTTAAATAATTTGCCCCTTCACCAATTTGAAGATACCCATAAGTATGCTTAGGCATGTTGCAGATTAAAGGCAGACAGACGCGACGCGACTTTTGTAGAACAATTTCCACTAAGATTTCATAGAATTTTTTCTACTAGAGTCTGGTCGCGCTGTCGCGTCGCGCCTGTTTTCGGGAGCCTTAACACATTATTGGTTCACATAACGGCGGATTATCAATTTATTTTTAGCCTATTTTATTCCATTGCAGGCCAAAGACCTTAATTTCCACTCATATCCGTGTTGTAAGTCAATCTCGTTATGGCGATTGCGTTTTGTAAATCTTTGAGAGCTCTAGTCGCCCATGGTAGGAACAGGGTTGGTATCTACTCATTACTGAATTTAAATACGACATTACTTCACTACATGAAGATTATACAGGGTGTTGAATGACCGATCACATAGCCGACAACTACGCATTCTGCATCAAACTAAATAACATTGCACAAAAATAATTTCTGGGAAACGACTTTTATTTTTTGGTGTGATCATTTTGTTTGCGGTAGTGCGCAAAGTAACACACACAAAATATTGTGGTTATAAGTACACGTAATGGCAATCTAATGAAGTAGTAGGTACCTACGAGTATAATGGATCAAGAACGTTTTGTTTAGAAACAAAATAGTTAGCCAAAGAATAGCTTGTGGCCAAAGTTTTATTTGAATTCATGGACTTTTTGGAACGAAGTTCATTATCGCACGTTATACTCTTTGGCGAATAAGAGCTGTACCGAACAAAGTGTAACATTTTTAACGTCACGACACCTACTTTATTTTTGTTACACCGACTTCACAAAAAAGATTGTACCGCAATAAAATAGAAAACATTATTACATATTAAAATATATTTATTCAACCCCTGCCATTTATAAAAAATAAATAAAGAGTGTTGTTAACTTGCTTTTTATTCTCAAGTTTCGTTTAAGTTGTTAGCTAACGATTTATTACACTCGATCGCTTTTCAGACTCCGATGGCCATAAATCTGGATTTTGTTTGGATTGATCTGAAAAGAAGAAACGCTGTAATTATTCATCGTAAGTTTCATAGAATTTTAATGTAGTTTACACACACACACACACATACACATACACACACATACACATATTTAATTTGTTTATCTTTCTCAGCTTTTTCAGTAATAGCACACGAGGTTGTTGACATGTGGAATGTGAGCTCGGATGTCATTGTGCCGATTGTCGTATCGGCCAATGGCTTGATGGCCGATAGCCTCGATCAACATCTCTCGAGGCTCTTGTTCTAGGCGGTTGGATCAAGGGCCTGATTCAGAAGGCAGTGCTCCTCGATACGGCTCGCATCGTGAGGAGGTTCCTATCTCCAGAGCCCTAACCACTGGTAGCTTGGGCTCTGCTCCAGATACCGGCAGACGACTATTTTTTTTATAATTTTAAAATCTTTTTTTAATGTTTTTATAAAAAAAAAAAAAAATGTATTTCATAAGTATGTAAATAAATAAACGACTTATTAAGACTAAGTAACACATACATCGAGAACATGGAAAAAATAAATAAAAAAAGTTTTCTTCATCACTACAAAATTAACAAGTACGATAAATGTATTTTGAAAAGGATCTATCTAGCAATTTTCTTGGTTAGGTGCTTACTTATACTACTACTTACTTACTTAGTCGGTTCACCGACGACGGCATCTACATGTAACATGACAGTTCGAAAATGTAACATATGCCTCCATGGGAAAGATTTAATGCATTTATTTCAAAAACCAACCTTTTCATTCTCCGAGTGCACCTGTACTCATAGTCCCAAAATTACAACCTTCCATTGTGTCAACCCTAACAATTTAAGTTCGACTGGCGACGGAAACTGTTTGTGCCTCTGCTCTGCCTCTTATTGGAGCCCAACAGTTACTTATTACTTTTACTTTAGCTATTTATGTATCGGATCCGTTTTTCCTTTGCGAGGTGGTGTTTTATAGGTTTTCTTTGATCCCAAGTGTTTTCCGGTCTATTCTCGAAGTTTGCTTGATCAAAGAACGAGCTGTTCGGTTATTAGAGTTTGAGTTTAACTAACTACGTGAATTTACATAAGTATATACAGTTTTGGTTATTGGTATTTTAGTAATGATAATCCTCCAGACTGAATCTCAGCGGAGACTAGCCATCGACGCGGGAGACAATATAGAGCACAAGTGTCTGCGCAGACACATGCGCTCTCTCTTCCCTCACTCTCATAGTCCGCAGGTCCATAGTAGCTATGTTATGCAGTATGCGGTGAACATATAACAAACTTCTGTGATTTCTGAGTCTCGTAATTCTTTTAGGACGATTACACGTTCAATTGAAGAATCCAAAACTTGATTGCAGATGTAGAAAGTATTCTTTCAAATAAAAAACATTTCCCTGGTACTATTAGGTTTCTTGTGCGCTATGCCAAGTAAAGAGTAAGAGAGAGAGAGAAAAAAAGAAAAAAAAGAGAGAAAATGGCGAGTGAGTAAATTTCTACGTTTATATCTGTAATTTTTATAGTGTACATACATAATAAAGAGTATTCTATTCTATTCTATTCTAAGTAGGCTCCTCTTCTGACATTGCGATCTAAATGAGTCGAAGGGCGAAGGGAAATAATCAACCGCCCCATATATGGGTCGAGTAGGTCTACGTACCTATTGAAGTTTTGTATGGGACCGTTAATTGTTTTTTCGCGCTTACGATGTTGGTCTCATGGAGAAAGTTGTTCAGTTTGATTGTCTGTACCACACCTTTAAATATGACGACACCTTTCTGATACAGGCTGTATATCGCTCATTTGGAGAAACATCGACGTAAATGTATTTTTTCCCAAAAATGAGTTGTCGATATTTGTGCTCGAACTAATTTTCAGAGGAGCACAAGCGTGAAATATTTTTACATAATAAAGAGTATTCTATTCTGTTCTAAGTAGGCTCCTTTTCTGACATTGCGATCTAAAAAGAGTCGAAGGGCGAAGGGAAATAAGAAGCCGCCTCATATATGGGTCGAGTAGGTCTACGTACCTATTGAAGTTTTGTATGGGACCGTTAATTGTTTTTTCGCGCTTACGATGTTGGTCTCATGGAGAAAGTTGTTCAGTTTGATTGTCTGTACCACACCTTTAAATATGACGACACCTTTCTGATACAGGCTGTATATCGCTCATTTGGAGAAACATCGACGTAAATGTATTTTTTCCCAAAAATGAGTTGTCGACATTTGTACTCGAACTAATTTTCAGAGGAGCACAAGCGTGAAATATTTTATTATGTATTAGGATTTATCAACATTTCAGAATGAGATGGTAACCCATTACAAAAAATAATTCACACTCCCCACCACTCATCACTCACCTGTAAAATTTGAAAAGCACCAGTTACGTCGATGTTTCTACAAATGAGCAATATGCCAAACGTGTGGACATATCAGTCATCCATTATATCCATTACAGAGGCAAGACATGCTCAGAACCTAGAATTATCTTAATAAGTTTCAGTTAATTACATGAGTTCATGGAAGGCAAACCTTTGAACCATTCTGTTTAAGATTGAACTATACTTATGCCCAATGGATACTGATCGCTTGAATTCATTACCAACCTTTTCTTTGATGGAATAAATAAAGTGTTCTTTTGAACAAAAAATTAAGAATATATATTTGCTTTTACCCTATCCCTAATGAAAGAAAAATAAGTATTTCGTTCAAGTTTCTTTTTAATTTTCTTTATTAATTATTTCGTTTTCTTTTCTTAACTTTTTAGTTTAATTTGTGTTCGCGTAGGGTTTATTTTTTAATTAATCAATTTAGAAATGTAAGTCTGTATTACTGTGTATTTTTTGTTCACAATTTTTTATGAAATTATGTATTTAATACGATTTCTTAAGGTTATTTTCGATTTAAACATGCTTGAGACGATTTAAGAAGTTTTTAAGTAGTCTTTTGACAGCTCAGCTTTCTTAAATCCCTTTTTATGATTTCAAACACCGCAAGCACGTTGAGTTTTATGTTAGTTTTCTCTTTAATACTCGTAGACTTGTAGTTATTCTTTGTCTTGCTAAAGCTATAACGTAACAGAAAAAAACTTGTTTGAACAAAAACCCATACTTCTTAATACCACTATGTTTACTTACACACCTACTGATACTGCTCGTAATACTCGTATAGCGTGAAGTCAGCCTCCCCAGACCTTCGCATGGTGCCGACATTACGCACGCACCCATTTACTTTTATTAGGACTGACTGAAGTGAAGGCACCGAATGAAATTTTAAGATATTAACTCAATGTTAAGACGCTGGAACAATGTTGTATTATTTGAAGAATTCTACACATTTTATTCAGGTACAGTACGTGAAGAATGTTCGCTAGTACATACTTACATTGTAGGGTGAGTTTTTGAGATAGGACTGCACGGCGAAAATCTCGACTACAAGAATTGACTTCGATTCTAAAGCTGATATCAGACGCTTAATATTTTCCTTTCAATCGGCTTCTTTCACTCGACATGAAACGTCTGAACATAAAATGAATCAAAACTGAAAAATGAATTTATTAGTGAACTGATCTGAACTGATTTCGGCACTCAGCATCTTTCACTCGCCTACTGAATGATAGAATAACGAAATGGTAAGCAGCAGATGAACGTTCAATCCTATATCATTTTGTCAATGTAGTAACGAACGTGAACGTGGAATGAGACAAAAGTGAGCCTTTACTCGTGAAACATCTGATATCGGCTTAGGGCCCACTCACACGAACCACACCACAGCCAATATCACACCACAACGACACCACGTGGACGGGCGCCAATTTGTATGAAAATTAATAGTTTATTCACACGGACAACATTTGGCCGTCAAAATCAATCGTGTGGGCGATACCGACCAAATGAAGACCACGTCGCAGCCACAACGCAACCACAACGATCGGTCTATCTGTAAACACTAGCCATAACGTATCCACAAAGCAACTACTAGTGACAACGCAACCACATCGAAATTTTGGTAGTTACCACAACGTAACTGCAAGATGCTGCAGCGACACTATTCACACGTAACCACTGCTTGCCCATATTTTGTCGCCGCGATGTGGTGTGGTTGTAGTACGTGATATCGGGCCCTTAAGAGGCTTACAAGAGCTAAAGCGCGGTCACTGTCGGATTGCATAGAAAAGAAAGAGACGCGCGATGACACAACGCTGGTAATTTATTGCAAAATATGAAGCAATTATGGATTTACAAAAAAACTATTCATTGGACTAAAAAAATAAAAGACTATTACGTTAGTATGTTACTTGTAGAATGATCTGACAAAAAATCTGAATGTTTGCATGTATATTAGTATGGTTTTTAATCGTTAAAAAACTTTTTTAGATGTATCTTCGTGATTTTTTTTCAATCATATCAAATTAATTATATTATGTTTTCAACACACTATCTAACTAGCTTAGATCCTGCAGAATATCATACATTTTTCTGATTTTGATTACTGCAGTGGATCATATATTTTTAGGCAATATAAATTTGCGTTTAGGTCATGTAGTCCCCTTAAGCTAAAATTTTTATGGACGAAAAATATGCAATTTCAGTTTTCTCCGAAATTGAGCCAATCTAAATTCCTTGTTTGTGTGTGAAGAGGTATTGATTTTTCTCCAAAAACCAGTTCATCACGCTGTACACCAATTCCCATTTCTCATAGTTTTAGAATGTACCCCGTATAAAATCAAACTGTATTTGAAAAGAAACACACATCCACAGTTTATTGACGGTTATTTATATTTAAATCAATCTGACGGAATTTTTACGTCTTTCGCCGGTTCCAAACGAAGATTTTTTTAATGAAGTTATTTTCTTATATTGGTCTGAGGAAGTTATGCAGTTTTTAGTATTGCAGCGTCGCTCTCAACTTTTTATTACTATTAAATTTTATTATTATTAGGTACGGCTATTGCCTTTAGACTGTACCTGCCTGTGACTGTGCCTGTGTTTTGGGCTGTATATCAAATAACTGATTTAGCCGTATCCACGTTATGTCGAATCACCTATTAATACAAAAAGACATTTATTGTAACAATCAGCTGCCGTTTAAAATAAGAGAGAACTATGAAAAGTTAAGAAGAACAAAATCTGAATTCAAAGAAAGAAGTCATGAGCATAGACATAAAATTACTTACCTCGCCTCGGTCAAAAGTTACTACAATACTCATAAAGAAAATATTTCCACCTTAAAATTACTTACCTCGCCTCGGTCAAAAGTTAATACAATACTCATAAAAAAAAATCCACCTTAAAATTACTTACCTCGCCTCAGTCAAAAGTTACTACAATACTCATAAAGAAAATATTTCCACCTTAAAATTACTTACCTCGCCTCGGTCAAAAGTTACTACAATACTCATAAAGAAAATATTTCCACCTTAAAATTACTTACCTCGCCTCGGTCAAAAGTTACTACAATACTCATAAAGAAAATATTTCCATCTTAAAATTACTTACCTCGCCTCGGTCAAAAGTTACTACAATACTCATAAAGAAAATATTTCCACCTTAAAATTCATAGGGGCTTCTATGAGTTTCGTAATAGACATATACAGGGTCAAATTAAATTAGCTAGCGAAACTCCGCAGACGTGATGGGTATCTATATCTTAACACGATAAAATAAAAATAAAAAAGAGTTGAGGTTTTTTTAAGGGTCAATGGCCGCTGGTTGTTTTATTTATTATATGAGTATGAGTTGACAAAATATGCTTAATCGTGTATAAATATATAAAAAAATCACGTCTCTGTGTTTTACCCAAAAATAGGATTTTTTAAACTGATATCTCAGGTGAATATACTAAATGCGGTCAATAACCCCATAGTTTTTTTTTTATCAAATTAATTTATTTTTTGTTTTATCATGTTAAGATATCAACGAACAACGAACGATCAACGATATGTTATTTTGTGATTTGTTGTTGATAAGCGGAGATTTGTTAGCTAATTTATTTTGACCCTCTAATTTAAAACGGGCGGTCTTATAACCGGTGGTATCGGCCCCGACTTACGAGTTGTAGGTTGTGGGTTTGAACCCAGACAGGCGCTTTACTTTGTGTAAATAATTTCATCACCACTGCTCTCAAAACGGTGAAGGGAAACATCGTGAGGAAACCGGCATGTCCTAGAACCAAAAAATCGAAGACATGTGACATCTACCAACCCGCACTGGGCCCGCGTGGTAGATTACAGCCCATTCCCTCTCAAAGAGAGGAGGCCTGTGTCCCAGCAATGGGAACACTATAGGCTGATTATGATGGTCTTATAACGCATTTTAGTAGGGCACTAAATATTAAGGATAGATACGAGTATATGCAGGTAAACTGGCAATAGAAGAAGAGAGAGAGAGAGAGAGAAAGAAACTGACATACAATTAAATGATGTGGTCATATGCTACCTAAGCGTATAAAAGCAAATAGTTTTTAACGGATTTTTTCTTTGAAATTGTTATTTCATGATTTTCTATACCTAACATGGCAAATATCCTACTTCCCATTTTTTTTTACAGAGTTTTCTGGAGTTCAATTCATATAAAGATAGCAGACGTGCAGCATGGGTCAACCGAGGATGGATTAAAGGAGCTAGGAAGTGTTTATTTATGTAAAGATCAGAGCTCTTTTTTTTGTCTCTAAAGTTCCGAAAACAAGCAACGGATTATTGGTAGAGGGTTCACTAATGTTTCACCAAAACACCATGGACAAATTTTTAGTTTACAACCAACGTTTCGTATACTATTTATTTCACAAACAACTTATTCCGCAAATGTTTTTATTTTATAAACACTCGCTTTGCAAACATTTAAATGGCAAATGCTTCTATTTACAAATGTTTCGGATGATATTTAATTATTTATACATTTTTCATTTAATATTTAGATTCTTTTGGAAAAATCACGTAAATATAATTTTATAATACGTTTTCTAAACCAGTGACACAATATTTGAAATGATTATGGAATATGGAGCAGAAAATAATATAGATATAAAGCAGAGAGTTTGCATATTAGATTTTGAAAAAGCGGCTATCCTAATGTTGCGATCAAATTTTAAAAACGTAATCCTACTTGGTTGCAATTTCCGTTTGGGTCAAATAATTTACAGGCAAGTACTGAAGTTCTTTAAACCTACTAAAGTATTTTTTTTTTCTATACAATCTAGTCGTTTCTGGTTTCGTCGTAGGGGGTCACTAAACCTAACCTAAACTAACCATTAAAAAAAATAACCTAATGTAACTAGTTCGGTTCCGGGTAGCCTGATAAAAGTAATCTCTTTTTTTCTATTAGTACAAGTCGTTTCTGGCATATAAGTTTGTGCTTATAGAAAACATACCAGGGCCTGTATCTTTTAATCAATGAATTAATTAAAGAAACTATAAGCAATGCCAATGAGATTGAACACAAAAAGTCAGGTGGCCCTATTGAAAAAAAAAGGAAAATAATATATCTCGAAAGATGAACGCATTGCGAGAATATTGACGAAAAAGAAAATTATTCGGAAATTAAGTTATTGAAGCCACAACTAAGATAATTGTTAATACTAATACAATTAATTATTAATACAATTACAATTAATATAATTAATTAATTATTAATACAATAACAATTCATTCATGTACTCAATTAAATGACTAACTAGCTAACTTAATGACTATTTTTTGCCTATTTAATGAGTTTCATTTTTAGGTAGGTAATTGTGTGGTAAGTCAATATGTAAAAGTTTTTAGACCAAACGTTGTTTTATGAGATAAAATTTAAAAAATAATGAATTGTTTGTTAAATAATAGGTCCGTTATTAGAAAAAAGTTTACCGGATAATTATTTTCTTAAGTGAATTATTTGGCAAACTTGTTGTTGTATAATCATGAAATTGCAAATTATGTTTGTGCCAATCGTTGCTTGTCAAGTAAATATTTGTAAATAATTTTTTGGTGAACTGACCACCTTGGTAGAGAAATATTTATGAACTTATTTTATCCGCAAACCTATGACAGCCAGTAACTCCTTGTACCTGCAAATCATTGTATATGTAAGCGGGCACGCCATGTATGCCTGGAGGCTTTTACGAGTATATGTACGTTTTTATTAGGTATTTTGTATTATGAGAAAAATGAATTTCTTAAATCAAAAAATAATCCCAAAGCGACCTGGAAAGTAATAAATGACATTTTAAATAAACAGGTTTCTAAATCTCCCCCCACAGACCTCTTGACCCTTTCTGGTCTTAATGAAAAATCCTCAATAAATAAGGTCAATACTTTCTTCGCAAGTGTTGGCAAAAATCTTGCGGACAGACACATAAATACGTGCTCTAAGCATGTTCCATTTCTCCGGGATGATTCACGGCCGAACTCTCTCGCGCTTCTTACCACGGATTTCGATGAAGTTGAGAGAATCATAATGAGTCTTCGTACTGATTCTGCTGCAGGTTGGGATGGAATTCCAACCAAAATGATAAAGGTGAGCCGCCAATTCCTCGTACCCCCTATCACACACATATGTGATCTATGTATCTCTAAGGGAGTATTTCCGAGGTCATTAAAGAAAGCGATAGTGCATCCTGTCCACAAGGGAGGAGACAGGGGCAGTGCCAATAATTACAGACCAATATCTGTCCTTTCGGCACTGTCTAAAATTTTGGAAAAGATCCTGAACAATCGCCTAGTCAACTTTATGGAAGCACATGGCATTTTATCAACTAATCAATTCGGTTTTCGTAGAAACAAATCCTGCGAGGACGCTGTTGCTGCGTTTGTTGATAGCGTTTGCTGTAAAGGTACTTGATATGAGGTCTAAATGTCTGGGCGTTTTCTTAGACTTATCTAAGGCATTTGACACTGTCTCTGTCCCTATCCTTTTGTCTAAATTGGAGAGGATAGGAGTGAGGGGTCCAGCGCTAGCAATCTTTAAGAGCTACCTCTCTGAGAGGAGTCAATGTGTCAAAATTGGCTCATACGTCAGTGACGAACACTTGTTGTCTTTTGGAGTTCCCCAAGGCTCAATTTTGGGACCTACCCTCTTCTTGATATATGTAAACAGCCTTTGTAACCTATCCATCCCATACTGTAGCATATATACTTATGCGGACGACACAGCTTTGCTTGTGCATGGTGTAGACTGGAAAGAAGTCCAGGAGCGAGCGGAGTTTGCGATGGGCATCGTGATGTCTTGGTTAGGAGCTAATACTCTTACATTAAATGTCGAAAAAACAAAATATATCCCGTTCTCAATTAAATCATGTACGCAGCCGGATGACTCGTTTGCTGTCAGAGCCCATACCTGTAATGAACAATTAGACCAATGTCTCTGCCCTCCCCTAGTCAGAACAACACAAGTAAGGTACCTCGGTATTATGATAGATAACCTGATGTCCTGGAAGGTGCAAATTGATGGGACATCTGGCAGAGTGAGGAAACTCATAGCTATTTTCAAGAGTCTGCGCTATAGTGCAGACTTAGGTTCACTTCGGATGGTTTACTTTTCGCTCTGCCAGTCAGTACTCTCATTTGGGATAACGACTTGGGGAGGTGCTTCAAAAACTATTTTTCTTAAACTTGAAAGAGCGCAACAAGCTGTTCTTAAAGTCATGACTTTTAAACACTTCCGGTATAGCACCATACAATTATATCAAGACTGCAAGGTTATGACCGTTAGACAGCTCTTTGTGCTCAATACCATCTTGCGCAGACATGGTTCTCTGAAATGCAATACTGGTCATCTGGTAAGTAGAAGATCAAAACATGTCTGTCCTGTAGAACGTTACAAAACTAAATTGGCTGAAAGACACTTTCGAGTATTGGGTAATCGAATTTATAATGCAGTTAACAAACAATGCAATATTTATGGCGTGAATAAATTCGAGTGTAAAAAGAAAGTGAGTCAATGGCTCACGACTCTAAACTACGAGGAGATTGAAAAGTTACTTGGAAAACTTTTTTAACAGTTCCTGCTTTTTCAGACAACTCAAAAATACACCACACACATATACACGACACATACACATTACACGTACACACGACACGTACACTTACCAAATTCACATAGAGAGAGGCTATACATTTTAGTTATTTTAATACATTTTTGTTATTTTAATTTTTTATTTAATAGATTAATTGTTAGTTCCTTTATCTTATTTACTTTAACTTTATTTTCTTTTTGTACTCAACGACAGCTACTTACGCAATGTAACTCCGTACTAGTTTGTATAGATTGAAATGTAACAATAGAGAGAGCCCTGGCACCCATAACACAAGTTTAATCTTAGCTTGGGTGCCAGTGGAGATAGTCAGTGATTAATGCAATTTAAAAAAAAATAGTGTCATTGTATTAACCTATCGCCTTTATGCTAATTGTAAAATTGGAAATAAAGTTATTATTATTATTATTATTATTTATTTCTGCTTGAGTATAGTTTTCAATGTTTTTGTTGGTTTATTAGCGTGTGCTAGCTGATATATGGCAAATAATTGAATTCAATGTTTCGTGAGTCTTAATGTTAACTACATATTGTTGTATAGAATCAAGTTCTTCTAACTAAACTGACTTTTTCTTTCCAGCTAATGCATTGGGAAGTGGTAAAGGACGGGTGTTTTGGGGGACTGTATTATCTAATGTTGACGCACAAAAAGTGCTGATTATTTAACAGCCTACTTTAAATAAATGACTTTTGATTTTAATTGTATTGCAAAACTGCCATCCACCTTCACTAGTAAATACAAAAGGAAAGTAAAATGAGTATATTATCCAACTTTTATGATAATCCTTAACCATAATCACACTAATGTACTCTCTGACCTTCGTCATGACGTCACGCCATGGAATAGCCGTCAAGCCTGTCAGTTTTGTATGATGATGGCAGCCAGCCAAATAGGGTAGGCTTATTCAGAACCGTATATTTATTTTATACCCGTATTTAATTGAAGTGAATAATTATTACAATATTTGTAGAGCATTTGGGGCTTATTTTGAAGGGCATCGGGTATAAAACCAAGCATTAACCTAAGATCACACCTATAATTCCCAAAGGGTTAGGCAGAGATGTTCCCTATTGTCCAGCCATATTTTGCCAGTAATGTTTAAGTTCCATGTAACAGGAGGCGCGTAGTGGATTACGCCCCACTCCCACTCTCAGCGAGGAGGCCTGAGTCCCAAGAGTGGGAACGTTTTTTTTTTTTTTTAGGGTTATTATGTATAGGGGGCGAGCCTATGGCCATCAACCGGGGGGCAAAACTCCAGGCTGCTACTGAGAAATGTATAGTGCAGTGCAAGTATATTAGTAGGTAGGTACTTATATTAACAGCACATTTTAGATAAATTTCGCTTTTTATCCAAATGATTTAAGTTGATCTCAAGAACAGTTCCATCACAACATAATGACTCGTGTGAAATATCTAGACTTTGTTCCTATTTACTTTGACATTTAATTGCTATTTTATTATACATTTTCTCTAATGAATTGATGACACTATGATGTAGTATATTTAATTAAAGTTTTAAGTTCTGATTTGTAATGCTTTGAATAAAGCCTCGTGCACACTGGCGCGACGCGACAGCCTGACACAAAGGCGTCGCCCGTCGCGGTGCACGCGGTGCCTTTGTGTACGCTGTCGCGTCGCGCCAGTGTGAACGAGCCTTTCTGGATAAATTTATAATTATTTGATGTTTACCTATTTATATTTGTACGCCGTTGAGGTAAAACATGAACGTGATTAATTGAATGTAACATCTTGCATGCCATGTTATCGTGTGTATACTCATGTTTTGGACAAATAAATTATCTTATCTCTCATTATCATTGTCTTTCAATCCCAGAGAATCTCTCTATTTATAAATTCCAAACAAATCTATACCAACGATCCCTATAGTCATAAAATCTAAAACCTAATTCAGAGTAAACCTTTTGAATGTCAAGAAAATTGATGGTTGCTGACTATATCTAAATCCACTACCTCCCCGGGGCCCAGAGGTGTTTTCGAAAGCCGTACGTAGTAGCTGTGTTAGTGGTATTCGTGATATTTGGAGTAGGCAGGCACCCAATTTCTAAAGCTGATATTTTATCGAGGTTACGTGTAAGTGAGCTTGGCCAAAAAGTTGAATTTTTATAGATATTTTTGTTTGTGTATACAGATTGGTATGAAATGGTGTTAGGTAAATTTTTAGAAAGTATAATACGTAATAATAATAAAGGTTTTATTGATTCATAAACGTGTGTTACAATGCTTAGGTATGACACTGAATCCCTAACTAGGATACCCTGTGTCGCAGGATCCAGTCTCTTTCAACAGATAATAAGGAATATAAAATATACTCGTAATAACAAATGCAACAATTAATTAATTAAACTTAGGACTAAAAGATAACCAAATGTATGTGTGAATATGATGAGTGTTAGTGTGTATGAGATGATGAAACCTTTAACAGTTGAATGTTAAAAGATTTTCCGTTTCAGCATAATTAAGACTAAGCAGCTAATCCAGAACCTATTTTTGTACCCAAACTTAGTCAAGGGGAAGATTTATTGTTCACTTTTTCATACAGTTATGGTCCAATACGCGAGAAAGCTTTAGTGCCAAATTTGAGTTTGCAGAAAACTATGATCCACTTAGGTTTTCTAAGCGCTGATGTATTTCCATTCACATGTACTCGTACTTTCTGAGTTTATCTTGGACATTGCGGACATGGTTGAAGGAAAATATCGTGAGGAAACCTGGACTTATAGTTAATATATAAGTCTGAAATCGCCAACTCATCTTGAAGAAGCGTGGTGATCAATGCTCGTGCCTTCTCTACATGAGAAGAGGCCTTTGCCCTGCAGTGGAATATTAATAGGCTGGTATTATTATTATTGATGTATATAAGTCTCTTGATATAAAAAGCCAATTGGCGTGACAGTCAAACGTCAAGAAAAAAAACATTACAATCACATCTGCTAGCGCGGGGAGCAATGATAGAGTGGACTGTATAAATAGGCAATGGTTTATTGGCGTGCTTATTACGGATTTGCTGCTGCTGAATAGGAATTCATTGATCGAGGGACTCAGCAGGGCGCATGTGGGCTGATATGTTGACGGGTTGTGTTGTAACAACATAAGCTACGCCGATGATATGGTCCTGCTGGCTCCCTCGGTCAATGCACTCAGAAAATTGGTTAAGATATGTGAGGACTACGCTGCCGGCAATGGGTTACTTTATAATGTAAATAAGTCGGAACTAATGGTCTTTAACGCTGTTGACAAGAAGTGTCCAGAAAATGTACCACCTATTAAAATTAACGACGTCTCGATTCGTCTGGTACACCAGTTTAAATACCTTAGACATGTCGTTGCTGACGACCTTAAAGACGATGCGGATGTTGAACGGGAACAGGGGGCATTGGCGGTGCGGGCGAATATGCTGGCCCGTAGGTTCACGCGATGTACAGATGCGGTCAAAATCACACTTATTAAAGCATACTGCACATCCCTGTACTCGAGCGCTCTATGGATCAGCTGTACTAAGCGTGCCGCCAATGCATTGTGTGATCAATACAACAATGCTTTTAGGGCCCTGTTGCGACTGCCACATTATTGCAGTGCATCTGCTATGTTTCTCGTTAATAGTTTCTCAGCTATAGTGCGGAAAAATAATGCATCTCTCCTCACAAGTTAGCGGGACAGTGACAACAGCCTTCTGAAAACTATTGCTGATGGGCCTGACGAAAGCCCCATAATGAGGCATCTTACAAAAACCACCCTATCTGTAGAAGAATTTTGTTATTTTATAACTTTCTACTAACATCTAGAATTATTGTCAGAAATATTTTTGAAATTGGTTCCAGTTGTCTGTTGAATAAATAAATAAATTATGACAATTATAAACTTTCCCGGACAAACAATTAGTTATATAGTTTAAGAGAGGAGTATAGCCTGTCGCGTTGGAGTTCATTGAAGCGAGTGGTCGTCGGGCCCAGCAAAGATGTGCCTCAGCGTGCCGATGACGCGATGGTCACCCCGCTTCATCATCAAGTTGTTTTGGTTTCCAACACACCCTTGCGTTTTCTTATAAATAATTTCCAAATCAATACTATCAAATTGCTGATTTGAATTCATGTACTATGCTCGCTATGCAAGAAGCGTAGTCAAACCACAAATCTTATCGGTTTTTTTTTTCCCGCCTAATTGTTATTATGGTGTGCAAGTATAAATAAATTCAGTGTAGCAGAAACAAAAGTGTTTTTATTAAAAAGGATCCACGGAGCGCCATCCTTACAGTTCCTATGAAAACCCAATGTCCCACAATCTTTTCTACATAATCCCACCAACATGGTGTTACATGAGACCCCGACAGTATTAGCATAATACCTCAAAACCGTCTCGAGTGATCAAAAAACCAGCAAAACCCATATTTTTAAGAGTATTAAATTCATTTAAAGCTGTCGTAGACACCTCGACGGCTAAAAACGAGTTGTCACAAGCATTCGAGGCACTTTGAATATTCCTGTAGACGGAATAAGTTTAACGGAAACGTAAGGTGGTGTTAGATCGTAAAGCGACCCCATTTCTTTACAGAAAGCACAATGACATGTTGAATAACGTAGTGGAGAATATGCTTCAACTAAGTTTGGGGACAGTTTTTCTTTGGGTTAAGTTTGGTGCACTTTTGGATCATCGAATGTTTGATCAAATGTTTGTGATAGAGTTTATGATAGTATTTTTCATGGTACTATACTTTCTATGGAATACATGGGACAAAATTGAACGGATAGAATATTTCGATGAAGAATTCCATTATGCTGAATCTCAATTGTTAGTCTGGTGAGCTCTATATCTATAAAATAAAAGAAAATCAACAGTGTCTGTAAATATGTATTCATTATAAAGCAGCAGTAGAACTGCAGCTCTGTAAGCTACACAAGTTATTTCCTAGGAACTAAGCCGATTTACTAACAAATGCCTCTATAAAAATAAAATCGTCGTTTGCGGAAACAAAAGACTCGAAAAACTAAAACTAAAGCAACAAGAAACAATGCACTCCATTCGAAATGATTATGAATTAACAAACACACTACCAGAAGCTTACATCCAACCAACAGCTTTTGCATCTTCAAAAAAACTACAACACCACGCCTAGTTCGGGCACATTGCCAAACGCTGAAAACCAGGTGCCTTCTTAAAGCGGACAATTCACTTAATAGCTCTCCAGAGCCAAAGAATTGCTGAGGTAGACCCTTAAATTAAAAAGCATAAGTTAACACCTCGGCTAGAAACACAAATGGTCATTTTGACAAAAGTTTTACTTCAGCAATTTGAATTCTTTAATGTAAAATTAATTGAATTCTCTGCGGACGGTGTTAAAGTGGGCAGTAAAATTAAAAAGAATTAAGAGGATAGGGGACGGTGACAAATGGCTACCGAGTAGTTTTTAACCACTAATGGAATTGCATAATGAGTTCTTTGATATACTACATGATTCTAGTATGCATTTTGTGGGGTCGTAACCATTTTTGAATTGCACAAAAAGCAACTGAGATATTTAACTGTTTTTTTTATAACCTACTACTCGTAATCAAGCTAAAACCATGTGTATTAGCACAACTATCTAACTTGGTCAAGGTCATCCTCGAAAAATTGATTATATGTACATCTACTCTTTCGAATAAGGAAGAAAAGAGAATTGATCGATTGATTGACGCTTGTTCGCTGCAATTCGTAAATTACGGTAGGTTCCTTAAGATTCAACTTCCGCCAGGGTCTCTTCTCATTCAAGGAAAAACTGTTATCTTCCATCATATAAATAACTAGCTTCTGCCCCCGACTTCCTCTGCGAGAAATTTCTTGTTCCTCCGACTCACCGCGTCGCATCGCATCGCCCGCCCGCGCTTTGACTTTATTTTTGCTTAGCGTTGTTCCTGATTTTTTTCTTTTTGCATGACTCCTAAGGCTCTTAAAGTTCAAATCCTACTGGTAGTTCCAGAGATTAACACGTTCAAATAAACAAAAAACTCTTCTTCTATCTTACTTCAGGTTAACTATTAATATAGATGACGGTCACATTGAAAAAATATGGACTCTTTAAAAAGCCCATAAATCTCCAAGTTTCTACCGATATGATTGTGATAAAAATTTACAATTGCTCTTAACACGACAAAACCATAAATCGTTTACAGCCTCATTCCAAACAAGCACGTTTAACATGTCCCGTTTACTTAATACTTGGACATGACATGTCTGAACCCACCCTACAAACATTAAAGGAAATTAAGGTAGGTACACACATCGTGGCAGTAAAGATTCAAATTATACTAGGGACCCTGTTTATTGCCAAATCTTCCCGCAGAGGTCAACAGAACGGCTCGTCTCATGAATAAGGTCTTGTAGTTCAGACACCTTTAGAAACGTGATAGGACTACCGAATTACTGATATGCTTGAAGACTTGGCTGTGGGAAGATTTTATTTATTTCTCTGTGTAGGAATTTTTGGGTGCAATGAATGGAAGGTGATAAATGTCATTAGAGTTTATTAACGTAGCTGTTCTAGGCTTCAATGCCAACATTCAATCAAATGACTTTATTATTAAAGTAGAACTAGGCTCCAATCGACCTCTTGGACTTTTCTAAAGACTCTATTTCCAACAGTCCCTTTCTATCGGAAATTGCTATGAAATATTTTGAATAGGAAAATATTACTTACATTCCCTTCACAGTTTTTGTTTGCTTCCTTGATTCTATGTTTATTACTTTCACAAACTTGTTTTAATGGACTTCCTTATTTTATTTTTACCTTTATTTCATCCATATAGTGCATTAATAGAGCATTAATTATAAGTGACTTTACTAAAGTACAACTTTTGTTGACTGTCTAATCATATAACCACTGCGTGAGTACTGTCTAACAATTTAGAAATTTACATTATGTGATCGAAAATAAACTCAAGTTGCCAGACATCTTTTATCTGTAAAATGTCCTGTTCCCAAGTTACTTTAAAATTCTTACTTATGACAAAACATAAAACCAAGCAAGCTCTTAGATTAATTCATCAAAAATTAATGAAATGATAGTTAATTTAATGAGAATAAAATAGCAAAATATCAAAAACTACTTTCGACGTAAAAGATTGTGATTCTTCAATTGAAACGTCTTTTCTTTTTGAAAATACCTTGTTAACCGACTTCACAAAAAGGAGAAGGTTCTCAATTCGTCTGTATGTTTTTTTTTTTTATGTGTTGCTCAGAACTTTTTTCTGGGTGAACCGATTTAGATGATTCTTTTTTTATTTGATAGTTGGTGCTTCACATGGGGTCCCATTTAAATTTGATCAAGGTCTGACCAGTAGTTTTTGAGTTATCCTTAATAATGCATATTTTTTCCACTTAGTTTATATGGATGATGTGTTAATAATTTCCTGTCACTGTTAGTTATACACCAAGTAATGGTATAAGAATTTGTGTGGGGTAGGTACCGCAACTAAAAAGTGAAAAATAAAAACTTTTTTACAAAAAAACAGCCGACTTCCAAAAAAAACACTAAAAGACGTGAAAAATAACTTTAATTTCGGAAGTCGGTGGCCAAAAACGAAAATACAAAACCAAAGACACCGACTTCTGAAATTAAAGTTATTTTTCACGTCTTTTAGTGTTTTTTTTGGAAGTCGGCTGTTTTTTTGTAAAAAAGTTTTTGAAATTTCAAGTCACACAAAAATCTGTTGTTTGTTGTAGATAAAATGTTGTACAATGAACGTAGGTATCTCTTTTTACAATGGATAAATTAAGCAAATTATACTATAACGTTTTCACAAAAGAAAAGTACACAAGGTACCTCTTAACGTATTATAATATTCTTGTTAACAACCAGATTACCAGACACTTAAAACTAATTGGCTATAAGCCTTAAAGCGGAGAGAATCTATTAACGTCGCAAGCAAACCAAAAAAGGAGAAAAGTTAAAACTACCTCTAGCAACGTTTTCTAGCATTTCAAATTCCATGTTTGAATAGAATCATATCTTCAAACATGCAATGCATTATACCAAGCAAAGAGGCTGGAAGTGTCATGCACACCATTATATCCTACGGAGACTGCACTAATCCCCCTTCGTGCAGTAACAAGCATGCCTCCGAATTACGTGGGGTACTTGAAGATGTTTTTGCTTGAATACAAATGTGCAAGCTGTTGAAAGCACTTGTTTTTATAGACATTGTTTTTTATGGTGTGAGTTATCCTCTTTACATTTAGTTCAACTTCTAATACTACCTATGTTTAAATTGTCAACTGACTTTATGTACAAAAGTGTATGATAGACAAAGATGTCTTTAATAGGTAGACCGAAGTAAAACAAAAGAGTCTGGGCCGGCAGTCTTGGCACAGAAAGCGACGCTGTCGCAAACTATCGATCGCTAAATATTAAGGTGAATTCTCAGTTGTAGCCCGCCAAATTCAAATTAATAAAAAATATAATAAATTAAATTAACCAAAGAAAAAAGACGTGTGGCACTCGGGGACTGCCGCGGTAAAGCTATTGCATAGCATTTTGTATCAACTTATGCAATTATAATTATTTATTTATTTTATTTATGCAGTATTTCTTTTTCTTTGATATAAAAACCAAAAACGCAAAAATAAAAAATTAAAAACCAACAATACTGGGTCCCGGACCCTTAGTCTGAATACTCTAATTTTCCTAAATATTAAAAATAAGAATTTAATTTTTTTAAATCTAAAATAAATTTAAAATGGGGCGCTTTAACCTAACTTTATCGGGGCCAAAAGATAGGCCCTTCACTGCCGATTCCAAAGACCCCAAACTCGATACCTGTACGACCTCCGGTTCAAAAGTTAAGACCCGGGGGGGTGAAGTAGCCCTGGACGGGTGGAGGGGTTGGTCAAAAGGGGTGTCGCGGGGGGGTCCCGGGATCATATTAGGTCTTTACCTATGAAATTGCCGTTCTGCAGTACTGGCCATTTCAAATCAAAATAATTTTTGTTTGGCTAAGAATTCTAATTTCAAATTAATTTTATTTTAAAAACATGGATTTTTTTTTCTAAAAGTAGTCATTTCTTTATTGATTAGTGTTACATTTTCATCGCATTTCAATCTTTTTCGTCATCATGGATACGTTAAAAATTCGAGTAATTATGGAATATGAGTACCGTCGTGGCAGCAACGCGGCACAAGCGGCACGCAACATCAACGACGTTTACGGAGCTAACACTACAAACCAACGCACCACCTGTTATTGGTTTGCTCGCTTCCGTTCTGGAAATTTCGACCTGAAAAATGAACCTCGCGGTCGTCCGAAGACTTTGGTCGACAATGACGAATTAAAGGCGATTGTGGAAGCTGATGATACACAATCTACGGCTGAATTAGCAGCAGCTTTCGACGTTAGCGTCAAAACAATATTGGTCCATTTGCGTCAAATTGGCAAGGTAAAAAAGCTTGACAAATGGGTGCCCCACGAACTCAATGATCGCCAGCGCGAAGTACGCGTCGAGACGTGCCTTGCACTGCTCAACAGACACACAAATGAAGGAATTTTGAACCGCATTGTTACCTGCGATGAAAAATGGATTCTGTTTGATAACCGTAAGCGCTCAGCAAGTTGGTTGGATCCTGGTTCAGCACCTAAACAATGCCCTAAACGAAAACTTACCCCTAGAAAAGTGATGGTCACTGTTTGGTGGTCTAGCGCCGGTGTGATTCATCACAGCTTCTTACCAAACGGGGTGAGCATTACTGCAGATGTGTACTGTGAAGAACTGAACACAATGATGGAGAAGCTGGCGCATCTCCAACCAGCATTGGTCAATCGCTCGTCTCCGCTGCTCCTGCACGACAACGCGCGACCTCATACTGCACAGCAGACGGTCTCCAAGTTGCAAGAACTGGGGTTGGAAGCTCTCCGTCATCCGCCCTACTCACCAGACCTTGCGCCTACAGACTACTACTTTTTCCAGAATTTGGATAACTTCTTGGCGGGAAAAAAATTTATTACCCGAGAGGCAGTACAAAATGCCTTTGAAGAATTTGTTGCCTCCCGTCCAGCTGATTTCTTTAAGAAGGGCATCAATAAACTGCCACTGCGATGGCAAAGATGCATTGATTGCATGGGTGATTACTTCGATTAATACAAATAAAAAATTCATGAAAAAAATTCGTTTAAATTTTTTCATACAAAACGGCAATTTCATAGGTAAAGACCTATTATATAAGTGGGATTGATTTAAATATAAATAAATATAATACAACTTAATATTGGGGTCGAAAAAGAGGGGGTCAAAAAAGGGGGGTCAAAGGGGCTTGTCTGTATATATGTACTATTTGAGAGAGGGGTTAAAGGGGGGGGGGGAAATTTGGTCAGAATTTTGATATTCCCAGCCGTTTCCGAGATATTGGGATATTGAGTTTTAAGATAGTGGTGATTATAATAAATGTATGGTGTCCGACTGGTAAATGATAAATGGCACGAAAGTAAATGGAAATAAATAAATATTAATTCAAGTTACATTTTCTGATAAATACCTATACACCTATATACTTTCTCATAAACAGCTGCTTATGTATTCGTCCGATTTCGGAGCAGCTCGTCTCGATTCGTGCGAGCTTCGTAGAGTCGTACAATACGTCTAGTTGCACGCACACAAACACCGTGTCGAAGACTGCCGAAAAGAAACGACGTTAGACAATGCACGGCCTTCAAGCCACACCTCCGTGCCCGTCGGAGTGGGGAGCGTGAGGTTTTTTTTCGTTACGGAATTTCTGGATTTGGTCCCCGCGCTCATGGCCCGCGATAGAAGCTATGCAATAGCTTAAAAATTAATTTGGCAGGCTACAACTGAGGATTCACCTTAATACTTAGCGATCGGTAGTTTGCGACAGCGTCGCTATCTACGTCGAGACTGCAGGCCCAAGAAGCCACGGCGAGCAATGGGCAGCTCGCCGTCCGGTAAGGACCAGGCCCGGGTCGATGGCGCGTTGTGTTCCACGCGCGCCTCAAAGAGATGTCAGCATAATTGAAGGGGTCCGATAGGGCCGATGCCTGCCGGGGTCGCGGATTGTTCTAAAGAGTTACCGTGGCGCTGGCGTACAGGCAACTGAAGGAACACGGGTGGGTTTTAGTCAGTAAGAGTCTGACACGCCCTTCCGCTCCGCCCAGAGCGGGAGAGGTCATTTGATGATTTCCCACCCAAAAAAAAAAAAAAGGTCCTAGAAGCCAAAATCAATATGCGCTTTTATAATTTCTAACGTGAAGATATTATCGTGGACATACATCCACAGAATGTATGGCGTATATAATTTAAAATGGTCTTCATATTTAAATCCTTACTTCCTTACTACTTAATATTATAAATGCAAAAGTAACTCTGTCTATCTGTTTGTCTGTAGCGCTTTCACGCCAAAACTACTGAACCGATTTTAATGAAATTTAGTACACAGATAGTCTAGAGCCTGAGAAAGAACATAGGCTTTTACTTTTTAATGCGAAAAAAGGATTGTAAGGGGCTGAAAGGGGGGGGGGGGATGAAAAGTTGTATGGAAGTATCGTCATTTTTAGAGCTAGAGGCTTGAAAATGATTTTTTAAGCTGTTGATTCGATATAAATAAATATGACATTCAAAGTTTGTAAAAGTTTTACCCTTAAGGGTGTAAAATAACAATAGGGAATAGGGGATGAAAGTTTGAAGTTTGAGTTTGTTTGTTTGAAGTATTTATACGTAGGTATGTGTCTTATTTGTAAAATAATTAGCCTAAATAATTAAAAATGCTACCCAAAGACACTAACTTACGCGGACGAAGTCGCGAGCACAGCTAATTCCATATATTTTACTGCCCTGTGTTAACGTGATACCGTGCATAATTTTATCAATATTATGAAGAATATTCTCAGAATTAATATTGTTCAATAGAGTTTATTTTTATCTGTAACATCAATGGACTTAATAAACGTATTATGAAAGGAAATATTTCTTGAAAACCTACGCTTTCATAATAACTGTCAATGATCGTCAAACATGATCATCGGAAATTGTGTTGCTATGTGCGTGTATACACGAACATGAAGGATGTGGGCGCTTCATGTGCTTATTATTTTGATTTCCTGCAAATCCTGACAGGACACCCTAATAGCTTTTGTTAGACATAAATAGAATAACTACCGATTGCCGTTCAATCAAACGCTACATGCCTGACACTAATGCCATGACCACATAATTATAATGACATGGCGGCATGGGATTATAAAGCTTTCTAAGAAGAAAAAAAATATGACCATTTATTTAAACTTTTGAACCTGACATATACGGATCACAGAAGTACCCAGGATGTCCTCGAAAATAATGAGGAATTCGCGAAAAGTATTATGCGATCCAACATTAAAGATTCTGGTTCGTCCTAGCATATTGCGTTCCTCGTACCCGGTCAAGCGAAACCCCGCAATTTAATGATTTTTATTGGTCCGCCTTTCCTGCGAAGGACAGGAAAATTTACCTGACCAACCCGCCCGGTCAGGTACAATCACATTATTGAACGTTTATTACGTAACGTGACACATTGAAAATTACGACGCATGAGCGGTCAAATGTGTAATTTTGACCGGCCATTGTAGTGTTTCTATTTCGCCGCTCGCCTGCTTTTGGCAGTGTGCATTCAATTTTCGGGTAATGGTGAAGTTAATTGGGTATTCGCGATTTCTATTCCATTCTTTGGCCATCGTTGGTTTAATTTAATAAATATGGCTGTTCCTTTATGCGTAGGAATTGCGATAGGTTTTATGTAAATATTAATGATTTTCAACTACATATTTAGTTGTTTTGTATGATAATATATGTAGTTTAACTCATTAAATGAGACACAATTGATTGTCTATTGTTATGGCCATCTAGCGTGGCACCTTTTTTTTTTTTTTTTTTTTTGGGTGGGAAATCATCCTGACTAGTTAAAATGATCAGATTTTGTGTGTTAAGTAATTCTTGGAAAACTGTACTTGCTTTAGATTTCAATTTATTGTACTTATTTTGTTTTTTGAGATACTTAATAACTTTATAACATTTTTTTGATCGTAATTGTTTGCCCAATAAACATTTGATGATGTTATTATCCACGTAACGATATAAAAAAAAAGCGGGGCAGTCTTCGGGGACTGCCGATAGAAGTGAAAAAAAACGAAGTAAATTGTGAATTGTATCGTCGAAGCGTGCGGTGACGATGACGCGAGTTTCACGCTTTTTGTTCACCCAAAAAGTACACATATATACACAGTATACATATAGCTTATGGAAAGCGTTCGGTGACGATGACGCGAGTTCCATGATTTTTGGTCACCCAAAAAGTGCTCAACGCGCCTAAAGAAGTTTTCACTTCAAATATTTCGGACAACTGTAGAATTTTCTAGAAATTCAGGATTCATGTTTAATATTTACGGGCTGAGTATAGAGCGCAATTTATAGGATAAAATGGGAGGCTTATGTGCAGCAGTAGAGTGGACTACTATAAGACTGCTGATAATGATGGTGTTGCTGAGGACGTATGTATTTCAGTATAGCCGATTAGTTTCAAAATTGTACCGAACCCATTCATGACCTATTTATAAACTGAAATTAGAAAAGTGTATTAACCATATTACACTTTTTCGGTTAATACACTTTTTGGATTTTTTAAACAACGTTTTGTATAAAGCACGGTAGCAAAGCCAACAAAAAAATCAAAGAAAATATCTCATTTTTATGGGGCCATGAATAATGATTGTCTCATTAACAGCCACGACCATAATTATCCGTTTCCTTCAGTGAATGAATCCGTGAATAAAATCAACTGGTTGATTCTGTATTCTCATAGCACTCTTTAATGACTGTCAGTGTGTCAGTCTTATTTATCCCTATAGCCGGTAAATAAGTTACAATTATGAAATCAGTACATGATCGTAGAACCATTAGCGTTGAAACTATTCGTCGATTATTAAAAGAAACATCAGCGGTTTCATACATTTCGAACGTGCAGGTGTTACAAACAGCTGTTTTTATTTACAACTGATGAAAAATATCTACGCTGGGGTTCTTGAATTATGTGCTGAATTCATTGTAACAGTTTGCCCGTCGGTGCCCTACTGTCAATGAGATCCAAAGTGGTCTATATCGAACCCCATTTTTAGATGATACAATTTTTAATCTATCTTCTAAGGTATTCATTTTAATGATATGCTGTAAAGGGCAATTTTTATTAATATTTTATTTAATTGGATAAGGATTAATACTGTATTGTTTAAAATAGCTTCGTAAATAACCCATATTTTTTTAGTCATATGTAAAAGATAAAAGTAGTTACTGTGGGCTAACTTTAGGAGATAGACATAATTTAACCAACGCGGACTTTTCTGAAGACCTTTTTAAGAATACTTATACAATTCCGTAGTACATTATTTTGATCTATCTCGTAAGGTTTAGCCAGCGCGCTGCGTTACAATGTAAGCGCCCAAAAATATGTTTTTTATGACATCATTACAAATCTTTGAAATTCTCGGCACCGAGTCTATCATCATTTAAGTTAATTAATGTTCAGGGTTACGCAGAAAACGACTTCATTTCTTTGTGTTTCAACAGTTAAGTTTTTTTTTTTCAAAACTGTGTATGTACTTCATACCAAATGCCAGTTTTCGTTAAAAAACTCCTAAAACTTTTATCCATATAAATTTTAAACTGAATCAAAATAAATTGTAGGTGTATTTAAAACGGGTGTTTTCGAGAGCCCGGCTCTCTCCATAATTAATGTCTATTCCCACGTGTTTGCGTTACTTTCATGTTACCGGGCAGATGTTTTGCTTATTTTCTAGTAGGTAAGGATTTTAATATTAAACTAGGAATATTTTATCAACAGATTTTTGTACCTTGACGTTGAAGTTTGCATTATTTTTAGATTAGATATAAAATAGTTTTTGCATTTATTTAATTAGAAAATTTTCATACTAACCCATATTGTTCCTATTACGTACGCTTGTTAAAATAATATTATCCTCACGACGTCATGCTTGTCCGTCTGTCATACGGCTAGACAGACTTAATGTTTAACAGGCCTAGTTCTCATGACAATCTTCTCTTCTAGCAGGAACGCGCGAGGTAATCGTAACGTAAATTCGAATAATTTTTGAATCGAAAATATCGATTCAAATTAACTATTCCATAACATTATAATTTTTTGCGACAAGCACAAACTAAAGGAATATTATATGCGAAACAAGCTTTTTTTTTATTTAAACCCTAAAAGCCGCGTCGTTTTGACGTACACTCAAAAGTATATTCGCGATTTCTTTCACATGCTTGCTTCGATCGCCAAGATTGTCCGAACCAAGTTAGTAGCCGCCAAGAGCTAATGGAAAATGACTTTATTGCCTTGGTAAGTACCATCATTTTGTAGTAATCATAATGTTGTACAATTCTTTACGTATGTTTCGATTCATCACAGTTAGATGTATTTTATCGGATTTATTATTTTATTTCAATCTCTTTTCTTTATAATATTAGTTGCAAAAATTAGATGACTGCCTCTCGACAGCTGAATGTCGAAGACATAGCAACAATTTAGTCAATGTTGATGACTGTCCTCCCGAGGAAACGGATACAGAAGAGGAAGATTGCGGGACTCAGGATGAAGTCAGAAGTGATATTGAACATGAGATGGTGGAGCCAAGAGATTCGTCAAAGCCCTGGAGCATCTAATGAATTGACCAATATGGATGAAAAATCCATACCCATGTGGTACACGTAATATTGATGTGTATCAAAACTGTTTATAAATTCTAAATATTTACACATAAGTTTTTGGTTTTATTATTGATATACCTATATAAAAGTATATTTGGCGAAAGTAAAAAAAAGATATTAAAACCGGCTGTGTCTAAAGTTTCATGCCATTTTTATAGGTCTCATTTCTAAAGTTAAATGAATACATATTTTTCTTCATTGTCGCTTTACATTTCATTATCAAAAAAAATAAAAAAAAAAACGAAAAAGTGTCAAATACTGAAAGACATACTTTTCTTGTTGCACGTCCATTTGACGAATGATTGAAGGAAAGAAAGAAAAAAAATGCGTGAGTGTCGTGGTACACTCGGTTGGAACGAAGTTCCTTTCCTAGTATATTTAGAACACCCATAGAACAAATTGGATTCATAAAAAGGGTTATATTGAGTCAACCTTAAAAGATAGACATATGCTGTCGCGTACTTTTTTTTAGAACTTTTAAAGCGGAACAATGCTGTCATACATGGTTTTTGCGTAACTTTAACCGTTTACGCAGCGCACGCAACGGAAGCTCACAAAAAGAATAATTATTTCCCGTTTTTGCAACATTTTTCATTTATCCTCCGCTCCTATTGGTCGTAGCGTGATGTTATATAAAAAAGCCTAAAGCCTTTCCGATAAATGGATTATTCAACACAAAAATATTTTTTCCAATTCCAACCAATAGTTCCTGAGATTAGCGCTTTCAACCAAGCAAACAAATAAAGAAAGGGTCGTGACGGAAATTCGTGACGGAAAATTCTTACACTTTTTTTCGCCTAGCCCCCATCCGCCAAGTCCGTAGCGTGCGATAAGGAACTTCGATCCAAAAAGAAAGATAATTATTTTATTTGGGACACGCACAAGAAATACAAATACAAAAAATAAAAAAGGAGAATTTCAAACTAAAAAAAATAACATTAAAAACACCAATAAACAAGTTAAAAATAAAAGACCTGTGCGAGGCCAAAAAGGCTCCTATCTCAGCATAATGCTAAGATATGATGATTGGGCTTTATAGCCAGTAAAATATGATTGGGCTTCTAGGGTTAAAATCGTTTGAATTTACGTTACGTTTACTCCGTTCGTTCGAGCTAGGCCCACTGATGTGCGTTAACACGCGTTATGATGAACATGTGAATGATAGGATTCGGTCTAAACTAGTTCTCTATACGTGCGTTAACGCGCGTTAGCTCGCAGACTTGTACACTGTGGTATGGCTGTAGTAGAATCTCTAAGCACGCGCTGAGAAAACGTGCGTCAGCTTACGTTTCCTAGAAACCGCATAAACAAGGTTAATAGATAACTACGTCAAGTCTTATTGAATATTCGTAGCGTCTTCCTCTTGTTGGCGGTAAACAGTAATGTAAGTCCTTACACATTGAATATTGTGGACTAATTGCATTCTCTAAGGTACGACGTTAGAGCAGCAAATATCTACTACTTACCTACTATGTAGGTAGGAGCAGCGACTATCTACTATCATTGTGTTTACTTGTCTAGACAAGTATTTAAGCCAAACAAAATATTGGAAATCTCTTTTTACTGTTGTAGTCAGTAAAAGGCATTGTTGGCCAAAATGTACAGGACCTTTTAAATAATACAGCAACCTAGTAAACAGAAGGCCGGCTCTAGTACTTGAAAACGTTCATATTCAAGTCGCAATCTCATCTCAGTAACAATAGATGTCAAAAACTTGTCAAAAGTGTAGGTAAATTAGAGGATTTTTCGACAGATTAAGGGGCTTACAAGAGCTAAAGCGCGGTCACTGTCGGATTGCATAGAAAATAAAGAGACGCGCGATGACACAACGCTGGTAATTTATTGCAAAATATGAAGCAATTATGGATTTACAAAAAATCTATGCATTGGACTAAAAAATTAAAACACTATTACGAGTACGTTAGTATGTTGCTTGTAAAATTATCTGAAAAAAAATCTGAATGTTTGCATGTATATTAGTATGGTTTTTAATCGTTAAAAAACTTTTTTAGAAGTATCTTCGTGATTTTTTTCTATCATATCAAATTAATTATATTATGTTTCCAACACACTATCTAACTAGCTTAGATCCTGCAGAATATCATACATTTTTCTGATTTTGGTTAGTGCAGTGGATCATTTATTTTTAGGCATTATAAATTTGCGTTTAGGTCATGTAGTCCCCTTAAGGCTAGAATGCGAATGTTATTAAAGATATGAGCGGGAATCGCTAGTAAGCGGTGAACGGTCATAGTTACAATAACGGCTGGCCAAATACAAAGCGTTTTTTGACATCTTGATGTCAAATGGTGAAAATGGCCGCTTTTCATGACAGCCGCTATAAAATGACGGAATCGCTTTCCTAGAAAACTATAGCTTTAGATTCGACAACTTGTTGGTTCTGTATTTTGTGAATGTGAGAACGTTATAGGCCTAACTTGTAGAATGTAGATTTGTAGACCTTTTTCTATTTTGTTGAGTACCTGTTACTTGTTGACATGCCTGAACTGTCTTCCCGTGCCTATTAACACTGTAATTTGAAAACTTTGTAAAAGCCACTACCGTGCAGCTAGCTTCTGACGTTTCATAAGTGCCCATGTAGGTTTATGTGAAATAAAATATTTTGATTTTGATTTTTGTTTATTTAGTTATCCTTAATTGTTTTAACGTAGGTACTACATAAATCTGCATAGCACCAAGTCATCAAAAGAAACAGTCATCCGGCAATAATATTATCCCTAAAAATATACTTTACGACTTAAAAGTCGGTTCCCAAGTCGAACATTTCTTTCCATCTTCTTAAAGGTATATCGCATTCAAATTACGTAAACAGAAATCGGATAAAAACACAAAACCACCAGGTTTCGGGTCTACGTAACACAAGAAGGATAATAAATAAAACAAAACATTTTTCTTCACCAGCACATTATCTTCGAACTCATTCGATGAATATATTAAAAGAAGAACAAGTTTATGAATTTTTTCACAACTTCCTTGAACGCCCTCCCAATAAAGCATTTGAATTAAAACCGCTACGTTTTTGGAAATAATGTCGGGCTTTACTCAATAGAAAGTAAATTATATTATTTCGGCTTTTGTCAAAAAGTTTAGCATGTTTTTTTTTGTGATGATCGTTTCTGGTAGCGTTCTATAGTTGCTGCTTTCCCCCATGGGAAAAAGGCGTGAGGTTATGTACATATTTGTGTTTAATATATTTTTTATGTTTACCTACCTACATCCTCATTATAATATTTAATTGATGGTGACTTTAATGGATCTTACTGAACCTTTGAAAAAAAAAGGAATGAACTTAAAGCTGAAATTGATTATCAGATTATAAGAAGGAAAAGAAAAGTTTTTCAGAATCTGTTAAGACTGCTGTTCTCATCGTCGAACAATTCTTTTTATTATATTGTTCCAATTTTAAATGAAAGAATCTATCAAAATCGCCTTGGCTTATTTGCTCACCAAGATTGAAAAACATAACAAATTAAAGCAGGTTCACACAATGACCATCCAAACAAGCATTCAACCCTATACGCATACTACACCCGCCACAGATAATAAATAACAAAGAAAAAGATACTAAACTCAAAAATCGAGAACAAATGTTTGCTTAATTTTAATTTCACGCTTGCAAAATGCAGCTATAAATTAAGATAGCGGTGACCAAGTAATTTATGGGTGTAAAGGAAGCTTAATACACAAAAGAGATAAGCTCAGAAGGTCGGCTCAATAAAACAAGCGAAAACAAGCGAGCGCACACATACCTAATATGGTCTGTGTAGCGGTATCGACATCGCCACATGCGATCTACACGTCATACTGACGTCACGCAAATCCTGCATCGCGCAAGCAGAGTTTACCGCGCGACTAGCATATATACAACGTCCCGACATCAACCGTCGGGGTTGCCCACCAGACACAACACCCGTCTGGTCGGAGGATCCTCCCTTTTCTATGGAGGTATTAGTGAGCTTTACACCCTGTTCCTCATACCTCTATACTGGTGACCCCGAATATAAACGTCAGCACAGCCTTCGTGCAACTACTTCAGCGTGATGTCTTCATCACTTCCTTCAAGCTTTCGAGCGGCGAGTCAGCCAGCCAGCACCCAAGGCTTCCACGGGTATCCTGACCACCAGCATGCAGTGACTGCGCCTACCTGGTCATCACCCTCAGCCTCATCAGCAACCTTGGCAAATCACTCAATTTATAAATACCACTACCAATTGGCATCCACAGGTATGTTTACTGGTCCAATATATGTAATTTTTTATCAGATAATTTTGGAAAGACTATAGATCTAAATCTATAAATCTAAAAATCTATAAATAAATAAAACAAAAATAATCTTTGGAAAGACTAAAGACTATAGACGTACGGCGATCTCAAACAAAAAACAGTCGCGAGGGCACTTGCACTCGCTGTACGTAAAGCGTGTCATGTATGCGTACATTATAGCTCATATTCAACCTTCTGTACTAATCTATTTTAAGCTTTATATTTTAATCTGTTGCT
This sequence comes from Griposia aprilina, assembly GCA_916610205.1. Taxonomy (NCBI): domain Eukaryota; kingdom Metazoa; phylum Arthropoda; class Insecta; order Lepidoptera; family Noctuidae; genus Griposia; species Griposia aprilina. The sequence goes on along the minus strand of OU744290.1, from coordinate 17,348,814 downwards.
GTTGTTTTGAGTATTCTATTCGGTTTCCCTTAGCCAGGACAAATAGTCTGTATCCTATCTCGCCGATAAGAGTAAAGTGTTGTGTGGAAGGACTGTGGGAATTTATTAAGTTGCAGTTTTATTAGAAAATTCGAGAAAATTTTGAGAAGCCTGACTGTGAAACTACTTTATAAAATTACTTTGATAGAAAGACGACGTTGATTGTTGTAAATATTAATTTATTTACTATTACCACTTACATATGCTTACATAACATGATTGATACAGGTCTATCAGCTCAGCCTATCGCAGTCCACTGCTGGTCTTAAGCCCAGTCTGAGCCACAATACCGTGTCCTCCGCCTTCCGCATCCAGTCTGTCCTGGCCACCTTTTCCAGGTCATCGGTTCATCTAGCTGGGGGACGGCCCACACTTTGCTTGCCGACACGCGGATTTATTGTTCCAGAGGCTATAAGAAAGTACTTGGAGGTTAATTCACTAAACTATTTTTAAATCCAACCTTACTTAATTAGTGCCCACTAGTTAAAAAACATGCAATTTATTGAGCGTTCGAAATAGTGTAGTTCGAGCCAACGTTAAAAGAGTTCAAATATAAACTTGCTGATGTGTTATTTCCTCGGTCATTACCAAGTGGCCTAGAACAAAGAATGTGGGTCATGCAGATTTAAGAATCATTTGAAAAGAAAGGAAACGGTTTGCTTCAACCGCATCCGATGTTAATTGATCAGAATGAGTACCTACTGACATTTCCAAAGTGGAGCAAACTCGGGCTAAAAATACTGGTTAAAGTTGAGAAAACCGATGCAAGTGCCAAGAATTTCCGCAATTACAAACATTGGTAGTTTGGTACGTATAATACATTGTATAAATGGTAGATACTAATATCTGACGTCCAGTTTGCACACTCATCTCATAGAGACAGAGTAGTAGTGAAACTAACAATCTAAAATGTCTAAAATGTATACTGTAGGTTATTAACTTCAAAACAGTGTTTTTTCACGATGATTTTGCCGTTCAGACTCACCTACTATACTAAAGCTCAACCTGACCTGAATAAAACATTCAGGTGCTGACCGAACATTTATAAATATTAAGAAAGCCTCAAATAGAAATATCACAAGCAGTCACATCACTACATCATATCACATAGCTGCAGCTAAGTAATTAAAGTATTTTTATTTCAGGAAGTGACATATGCTTTACTTGTGGTAACCAAGTGTACAAACACGCTGTGAATGTGTGCGTGAAGACGAGTAGCGTCAGCACATAACACACACATTTCCGACTTTGCCACTGTCTCGGACAGTAACGAGAGCTCCTGCGCTTACACACACATTAATCGCGTGTCGCTTTGTGAGATAAAATACTATACCAAATTTTACCTACAGGAATCCCTAAATTCTAATACTATCCTTTGTTAAAACAATACACTGTTCGATATTACATTATCTCACAAAGTATTTTACTACATTCAAGACAAGTATGTGAATTCTCTCTGAGACATAAACCATCTCCGATATTGCACATACTGCAGTCACAAACATAGCTACAGAGAGTTATCTCCTTGCAACGACCAAAAATGCACGCACACATAGACACTATTCACGTACAGCGAGTGCAAGTGCACTCGTGACTGGTATTCGTTTGAGATCAGCGTACGTACGCGTCTATGTGTGCGTGCGCCTGTTTTCGCTCTTTGTATGAAGCCGACCTTATATATTTTGTGCTTCGGAGTTCTGAGACTAAGTTATGGGTTATGTGTCATAACTCGTTTATCAAACTCATCGTTGAACACCGGATCAGACTTGCTGTTCGACCTTTACGTATCTTGTATAGAAATACTGTCATGTGTAACAATCGGAGCATCTACACATATTATAATAAAATAGTCATAGTATAAGAAGTCAAAACTGTACATTGAATATTTTTGAAAATAGTGCTAATATAGTATTTTAGTTTCTTTGTCCATTCGTCTGTTTGTCTGAATGTATGTTCCAGATTGGCGCAAAAATGACGACGGATTTCTTTGAAAATTGGCACGCAGATATGTTTTTTTTTTAATCTGGATTAAGACATTTTCATTCATCACATCATCATCATCATTTTCATTTTTCATTTTAATTTTTTTTTTTTTTTTTTTTTGTTCTTTTAATCCCTGTAGTAAATTCCAGTGGGATATTTTCCGAGATCCACGCGGGTGAAGCCGCGGACAAAAGCTAGTCGTAAATAGATATTATTGCTCAAGGTTCGCCAAGAGCATTTGTCGTTTATAGCTCAACGTCAAAATTACTCGTATTTGCTTGGTTTGTATTTATTTAATTCTACTGTTGTTTTGTCTTGTATTATTCAATATTTACTTCTGTGAGTTTAGTAGTTACTGCACGTATCTGATCCTTATTCAAGTGCAATCGTAATCGCTTGTTGCGTAAAGTTTCATCCTTAACATTGTAAGTTTTCCACTTCTTGAATATTGTCTCTACAGTTTTGATTGCGTATGCATGCTGTACTGCTCAAGTCGTTGCAATTACAAGACTGCTTGACTGCTTGTATTGTCTGTTTTACATGCATTTTTATATACATCTTCCTCACCTTCATAATGTAGGGTGTCATTAAATAAAACAGTTTCGATAATGTGCATTACTTTAATATTAAATCGATGTACGACATAAAAAGTTATCTGTACACAGATATTTATTAGTTTTACAATTAAAAAAATTAAATAACGTGATCTGGATAGGCTTTACAGTCAGTCGTTTTGAAAATATTGTTTTCTTCTCGACTGTGTTAATTTAGGCGGTAATTAATAGAACACAAATAACAACTATAAAACAATTATAGTATTCGCATTATTTATTTTCAATTTGTAACTAATTATGTAATTAATATCTCAAATTATACAACATTTGTCGGTAATGATCACCGTGACCATTTTTCTCTAATTTTGTTGTGCAGTTTTAAAGGTACAAGACCGTATAAATTACACCGGCTGAGCACGGCAATGGAGTAAGAACAGGATTTACAATCGGAACGCTCTAATCTGGAGCAGTATCTGAAAGGTACGACGACGTTTCATGTCAGAAAGTGTCGCCACAGCTTGGTAGCGTGAGGCGTAACGTGCCTTGATAATATCAATATGATCATGGTATTTTTTTTAAACGGTTTTTTTCGCACAGAAAGTCCACGTTCCTCCATATAACATCAACAATACTTTAGGATAACCTGCACTTTGAGGGACCTGTTCGAAGCCACTGCTAACGCTGTCGATGTGGCCGAGTGCTAGTCGAAATTCATTTAATTAAATTAAAATATTGGAATCATCGGCACGAAAAAGCAGAAGAAGAATAATAATTTAGGATAACATATTTCAAATTAATGAAGTTACCGACACTAAAACACAATGATCAACCGAACAGAATCCAAGAAGCAACAAATTGACTTTAAACTAATTAAGCACTCCAAGACCTGCACGAGTAAAATAAAGCTCAAAAACCTAAATCTCAGCCCCGATAAAATCTATCTCCAGTTGAAGTAACTACAGCTAAAGCAATTTCCTGGTACCCAACAATTGGTACGGCAGCAAATCTCCGCTTAGAAATAATCCAGTTATTCGGTACATCGGCGTCGTTAAAGTCACGGAGAACATTAATTGGTCTGCGAACACGTCCAAGTCTCGCACGCTACGAGAATCGGAGTGTCGCCTAATTTGTGACGTGACATCAAACTAGCCTTTGTCGGAACTTGGTTGCAATTTACAAGTTTTTAATTGGATTTCACGGTAAAAAGGTGAATTTGTGAAGATGGAATTTTCTTTACTGGAGAATTTAATAAAAGTTTCGGTTTTAGAATTGTTCGTAATTGAGGTTTGTTTTAATTGAATTGCTTATTTTCAGTTGAAAAATGGGCAGTGGAAATACAACTACAAGTATAAGAAACTTCAGTTCAGGTTTTGACGTTCTCGTCATCTTTTTCACGTATATAATTTTCCAAAGTTATTTGTTAGGTACCTACCATTTATATTTATTTACGGTCGAAGAATGTTCTAATACAAGAGAATAAGTACAAAAAAACGCGCAGTGATAAATGACGATACGTAGTTTGTTTTAACTTTCCAAAACAACATAATGTAGACGTAACACATTTCAGAAAACACAGTGAATAGTCCCAAATATATTCTGGCAACCAAATATCAAATGACAGCAATATACTCGTACATACAGAAATGCAGGCGTCTCTCATCTCAAATTAAATCCAAGTGTACACCGTTCCAAGTCCTTAATTATTGTTCACAGATACGATACGATAAACTATTCAAGTCTTGTTAGCGCTTGGTTAGAATATAACGAAGTATCAAGTGACCTGTCTTCAGACATTGCAGTTCACATAGCACATCGAGCAAATAGCTGTTACAACGTTGCATCTGCACATAAAATACTTAGTTTAGTATACCTACATTGGAGAGATGAGAGTACCTATAAAAAATGTTGAAGTATTTTATGACCTTGTTAAATGTTTCAATGTCACTAGCGACGATTCCATAATTTGGTGGCACAGCATAAAAATAAATGATAATAGTTATTTGGTATTAAGGCCTGTAATAATGCCAATAACCTTGAGCATCTGGGCGGAGCTAACGACCCCTCTCCGCGCCACTCCGCTACCCGCATGCAACAGAAAAAAAACGTGCGACGCGGCCCGCGCGCCGCCACGCGTTGCCTCGCCTAGTCTTGTCACAGAGTAACGAAATAACAGAAGGTCAAGTCATGAAAGTTAAATTATTTTATATGTGAACCGCATATAAAGTAGTTCAATTTTGTTTTTATTTATTATTTATTGATAGGGATGTACTTTTCGGGCTATGATTACGAATAAAATTGTTAAAAGCTTTCGAGGCCGTGAGTAAAAGCTTTACCTTTAGTATAAATCAGCCTGGCTTGCAACACGAGGTAAACAACTTGATGTATCTTTTTAACTAAAATTAATGGCTAAATGGGCTGCTAAGCGCAAAACTCAAGAATGCCTGGACCAATTCAGTATTTTTTTTTAATATTAAAATAATCTTCAAGTTCCTCGACAGACCTTACAAGATGCTTGTGAGTCAACATGTCATCCGGTAGAGAACGTACTTTTTGACTGCCCAAATCATCTTGTTCCCAAAATGAATGCAGTTCTACATAATTTACAGGTAAAATAAATAAAAAATGTTCATAATTTGTAAAAAAAAGTAATTACTGACATTCACATCCAAATCAACAGAATCACCTTCAACTTCTCTGGTAGAACTAACTGATTCACTGAGTATGGGTAGTGAATTTTTTATTTGATTTAACTCAACAAAACATTCCTAAAAAAAAAATATGATTAGTTAAATATTATTGCCCCGCTTTAGCCCGCATGGATAATAATGAAAGTGATAATTATAATAAAAACATGATTGTCATTTTTTTTTCTTATTGTATCTAGTTTGTGCCACCAGCGGATTGCGATAGGCTGATTTAATTGATTGATTGATATCACCCCCGATAGAAGTCGAATAAAAAGTATTCGACATTAAACCTACTGGATATAGCCGATCTGCCAACTGAGCTGTTCATGATCCTACTAGTATTATGAAAAGTATCTTAAAGTTCAACCGTTCTGTATTGGGGGTAGATGTTACTACCGTCAGAAACGGTTCACTTTTGTACTAAAATCTGCATATATTTCACGTCTATTAGCAAAATCGACGATAACCGCCATTCTTACGACAAAAGTAAAAAAAAACGCAACACACAGTAATACATATTTAATACCTATTCGTATTCAGTATTTAGAGTACTTTCTCTCCAGGTGAGGTTAAAAAATTCCACCCTGTATAAATATAATTGAAAATAATGACGCCAGTAATCAATAAACTAACAAATTATTAGCAAGTACCTAACCTATAATCTTCCTACCTACTAACCTATAATCATAATTAATACCTACTTCAGGAGCATTTTCAGTATTGGCAAAGTTTTCGTCTGTAGTTGTATCTACTCGTAAACTAGACCTGAAAAATAATAAAATATGTCACAAATAATCGCAACGAATCAGAATTACTTAGGTACCGAAAAGTAAAATTTGTAATTTTGGCTGAAAGTCATTGCGTGCACGTGGACCTTCTGTGATCGTTCACTACTATATGACACAGAAGCGTTATACTTACGACTTTGTTTGAATGAGGTAGGTATTTTATAAACAGTACGCGACGCGAATCGCGTTCGACACAAAGGCACCGCTCGTCGCGCGACGAGCGGCGCCTTTGTGTCGCGCTGTCTCGTCGCGCCTGTCTGCGGGAGCCTTCATACAACCGCGCTATGATAGGTACACTACTACAAGCATGAGGCGCGTCCACTGGCGGCTTCGTCCGTGCGAAGAGACACCGCACCCTAATTACGTAACACACTATCTATCACCATCTGAATAATTTTGAAGCATATTGCTATTCCATTGCTTCATATGTTCGAAAAATGTGACTGCTCAACAACGTAAATAACGCAATGAATGTTGTTGAACTGTCAAAATGAAACTCATTCCTACTATTAGTGTGTTACGTAACTACCCCGCAGGTTCATATTGGCTCAGCCAGTTGCCTCGTTCAGGCGAAGCGCACACACGCCGCTTGCTTGTAGTAGTGTACCTATCACAGCGCGGTTGTATGAAGCTTACCGTCTGTCCGTTTACTCTGTGCTATCTACTTCTAAGAAAGATAAGTAAAGCTATAGTGTGTAATGAAAATGTAGATAAAACTTTAAATTTACCTTGATAAATGTATACCCTTTTGTTTGTAATATTTTTTTAGACCCCCCTTTGTTCGTTTCAGCTTATTCCCCATGTTTTAAAAACTAATAAAACTGTACAATTAATATAACTATAAAACACTACTTATTTACAAGAATCAGAAAAAACCTACTCCACTATTTACAAAATTCAATTTCTGCAGTAATATTTTACGATTTTATTTCGTAATGCTGAGCTCTTGCAACGCGACATACGTCCACCTAGCAACACGATGCGCCCGCACTGAATTTATGGACGAGTGCGGGGGTGATGTAGACGCAGTCCTTAATCGGACGCCTTTTTAATTTATTATAATAAAAATAACACATATTTTAAAAAAGTAACAAAACCAAATTATTTTCCTTTGTATTGCAAAGCAGTGGGTTTTTTTTTTAATACTCTTTTGATCAAAAATTAAGGAGTAAAATGGTTTCAAAACCATTATTTGGAGGTGATTTGGTGTTTTTTTTTTTAATTATTTGATACCGATATGAAAATTATGGCTAAACCAAATTACGTATTATATCATGTAGATTACTGATAAAAAAAATCAGATGTAATTTGTCTGTAAATGCCGACGAAAAGTTGCTTCAACTGCATGCTTTTTTCAAGCTTTTTTCGAGAGAGCAGCCTTAAGGCCTTACTTAAAAATGTAATCTTTCTTGTTTTGTTCGAAATTAAGAAACATTAGTAAAACTTGAAATTATTTTGCCAAAATCTTCATTATGGAATCTCTATACCCTTCAACAAACATGTCAAGCGGTATCAACGCTGACAATACTAAAAGTCCATTGAATATGTCATCATTAAATTTCCTGCATTGGCCATAAATTCATGTTTGTCGCCCATTTCAAACCTCTCCTAAATCATAAGATAATGACTCATTAACATCTATAAATGTCGTGTTAAGCTCGTGCTCGTACTCGTGCTCATGTTTCCAGCCTATGCAAACCAAAACCTTGGCAAGGCTAATTATAACTGGACATCGGACAACTGGACATATTATCATAATTTCTCCCTCTCACAATATTCCCGTTAGGAGTTTACAGGTCGTTGTCAAAGCTAGTTACCGTGCCGTATCAAACGAGCAATTAGCTATCCTTATTGTTCGAGTCTATATTTGCATCAACAGAATTGTAGGTGTGTGATTTCATCATTAAATTGCTTGAATCTACTTGTATTAGTCAGTATTTTTGTTTTCATTGGTTTATTAATATCATCATCTTCTATTAGGTCTGGGATACTTGTAGATTTTGTAGGTACTTGGGGTTTTTTGAGTGTGGCATTTTAGTTTGGTATGACCAAAATATGGAATCTCATTCCGATTCTGACTTTTGAAGTCTACTTGAAATCTTTCACCCCCATTTACTGTAATTTTTTTACAGTGGCCTTCTACATACTCAAAAATAACCGTTTGAATTTAAAAATTGTATGCTGTTTTGTATGAATTTGAAACTGATTTCTATAATCAGCCCAACTAACACAGTCGAGGTATTATTATAAAATCAAACGCAAACTATAACACTATTTACCAACCAATTATAAATTATTTCCACAACGTTTTCAACTCTTATTTTATTCCGTAACTAGTAGACACAAAAAGCAATTATCAATAATAAAAATCAACAAACAAGTTTTGATATAAAACGAAAATTTAATTTATAATTAACTCCATGTTTGCACATCTGTCACCTAATTTAGCTATTTGATTGGCGAAATGACACAAATAATTAAATCTATCAACATAGAGATATTACAGTTACTATAACTAGCAATGAGTGATATAAAACAAAGGATATACACATTATTTATTACATACTTGAATTTACAAATAGTTAAGAGTAGCATCTTGAAACTTAAGAAATAAAATTGAAGGAACATTTTGTGCTACCAAAGCGATTTGCACGAAAAATAAACGTATACAACATGTTAAACAATAAAAAAGATGTTTTGGCTTTTTAGCGCGATCCTGACAGGAGCTGGCATGAAACCAAAGTACTATATTCCAACAAGGTTCTCCATACAGTCTGGTATTATGAAGGAATTCATATAACTGAAAACACAGATATACAACAGCTCCAAACTACGCTTAACTCCCATGAGAAACAATGTGAATACATAAATGAACACACTGATTCGTTCGACATACAAAACAATGCTTAGTTATCAAAGGTCAACACAGTATAACAAAGTTCTGCTAACAACGATCCATCTCTCAATTCACAACGGAGGAACAACCACACTGTCTTTCTGTGTCTACAGTTGGAAAACTGCTCGCAGTACAATAGGAAAGTTTTCAATTAATATCACAGTTTCCGTATTTAAAAGTAGAACATTACAAACTTCACTAGTTAGTCCGTGAACTATATACACTCCACTACACGATTCAACTAGAAACAGTAAGTTCTGGATACGTCCGAACACTGGCTTTTGTCTTGTTGTCACCCGAAGTAGTACTGGGCGTTCGAATATCGATATAAACTCCTGGTGTTAGGGTCCGTTTCAGTTTGTATTTGAACTCTTGGCAGAGTTTTGACCGCAACTCCGCGCCCTAACGTCCCATGCGGCATAGTTCTAAGAGGCATTTCTATGGGGAATTCGGCCACCTGTCCGTACATATTAGTGCTCACATGCGGGTACGTATTGGGTACTGGTCGGCCGACATACTTATTGATTTTGGGACTTAGAGCAACGTTGGAGTATTGCATTTCTTGCTTGATTCCCGAATCAACTTGGTCTACGGGTCCAGATAGACTAGTTATGTTAATATCGTTGTCAACTTCCGATATGCTGTCGTTGAATCCATTGGGGATTTCCGTGGTGGCTGATACGTCAGGGCCTTTTGGCTGGTCGGATGTTTGTTTAGTCATGACGCAGCGAATGATGCCCAAGATGATGCATAGGAGAAGGCTACCAGCGACGCCAGCTATGATGTATACGTACATGATGTCGAATTGATCTGTGGAAGAGAAAATGGTATCAATTTCCAGTCAGTGCACCCCGGTTCTAACTTTTAGATCTTTGAACCATTTATCACGTTTAAAACGCGAGCATACAGAGTAGGTGAGGCGTTGGATTACTATCGAAGCGCTTCCGTTGTGAAAATTCAGATCTGCGCTCTGATTGATGTATTTTTGTTCACTAAGATTCTCTTTACTATTTGGTGTTCTTAAGTGAAAATTGTGTCCATAAGTCAGAAGAGGCCCGAATTCCAACTAGAGATTAATAGGGTCATCACCGCTAAAGTAAATGGGAGATCATTTCGGCCTTATAAATTACAGGCTTACAAACGCTATTCTATTTACTTAGCTATACAAAAGGTCACAATGACGACAAAAGAAGCATTATAATAATTGATTTGAGCAATATTAGCTTTAAATAACAAGTTATTTCAAATAATAAAATTATTCATCATAGTTATTGCTTCGCTTTTAATGCTTTTAATAAACCCATACAGCATAATTTCTAATCAGAATTAATTGCGAAAATAAACGCGGATTTAATGCAAACAATATGACGTAATTAATTGGTGTTTGAAAAGGCTGATTAAACCCGTTTTATGCTGATCTTAAGCCTGTATAATATTTCTTAAACAATGTAATATTGGCTCAACACTTATCGTTGTTTAGACAAGGCAGGTAATTATGCATATTGCGTAGTTCTGTATGTAAACTTGGGCAAGCAAACTGCGGTATTGAATAGGGCCTTGAAATAATTCACCGGGTTAGGAAGAACGATAAATTATGAAGCAGTAGAATGCTTAGAACGTTCAAACTATATTGTTATAGTGTTACCTTCATGATTATAGAGTTGAAGTAGGAATTGATATTAAATGTTATATTGTTGACATGACCTCGTTACACATAGAAATTAGATGTGCTGTTAGATCCGTCTCCTTCACATGACAATGAAAGAATATAAAGTTCGGTTCTCTTAAAATCGTGCATAAACGCGATATACCACTACCTACTCTAGGGCTTCCAAACATGCAGTAACGAGATCGCGGAATTCCGGGATAACGCGTTATTTTTCAGTCCTGCGTATTGCGGGATTACGGGAATTGCGGGACTGGAGAGCTGCATGTACGCGTCCATTTGCCGACGACACATTCGACATGTGTTATGTTTTCTTCGCAAACATTTTCAACTGAATGCTGACCAAATTAATTAAAGTCTTCAAATTAGTAAATAGAAAAGTTTTTTGATTTTTGTTTCATTTGTACGTCTATTGTTTATTTTTCTTCTATTTCCACAATTTGATCTCTATAAATTAATAGTTCAACTTGATTGATCTCTTGCTAATAGTAAAACCTTAATAAAAGTGAAGTTATGCTGTTTATTTCATTGTTTTATTTACCTTATATAAATATTATGACTAATTTCTGTATGCGGGTTCCAGCGGGATTGAAAGTGTTGAGTCCCGCAAATACCGAGATTGAAGAAAGGCTGCGGGATTGGAAGCCCTACACTACTCTATGACCCCTTTGAGACTAACTTGGCAATCAATACTAATTAACTACAACAGTGTACCTTCAATCGTCAAGAAAAAAAAATTAAAAAAAGAATGCCATTATGGGATAGATATCGATATAGTTATACAACGTGTATCAGAAAGGTGTGGTCAAATTTAAGGGGATTAGGACAGACCATCAAACTGAACAATTTTCTTTATGGGACCAACATCGTAATCACGAAATAATTATCAGCCGTCCCAAACATTGGGTCGAGTAGGTATTGAAGTTTTTTATGAGACAGTTGACACTTTATCGCGATTACGATGTTGTTCACATAGAAAAAGTTGTTTAGTTTGATGGTTTCTTTTTTTTTTTTTCCTAATTGGCAGCTCGTAGTTTTGACCACTGAGGTCTTGGCTACTTAACCGGGAAAGCCTGTGGGTGCCTTAAGCTACTAACTTAAAGCCTCCAGCCAGGGGCGAAATTCTTAAATACTAGATGACCGCACGCTAAGGGCACCCCCTGTGGGGTACGAACCTCGGCTTAGGGCGTCACTGAGGGGAGGGCAGCAAGGTGGGACAGGCTGGATCGAGATTATATTATTATTATCAGGGGAATTTAAAGCTACAGGCTAGGCTACGGCGCGGGCTGGCGCGTCGTCGAGCAAGGGTCGGGGGGGTTAGTTTGATGGTCTGTACCACAGCCTTAAATATAACTACGCATTTCTGGTACACCCTGTAGGTATATGTAGATTCTTCCTAATAAAGAAACCAAGACAGAGATCCCAAATTATATTTTCCAAATAAATTAAGACTTAATTAATCGGATTAAGCATCACAATAGATTGAATAACGAAGATTAAACAATACCTGAGGATTGTCTTTAACCCGAGATAGGTAATAAACGTGAAAATTGTGGGTAAGAGAGGAGTTTAGGAGAATATTGTACTGTAGTAAAGTTATAAACTAGACTTGGAACTATTTGTAGACTGAAGTGGAGCTATGATTGGTGTATATAAACTACGTCTTGTGGCTGTGTCTAATTTTGAGTGATATTAGCTCTTCAAGTATTAGCTGAGATGTGGATTTAATATACGTATGGAAAAGACTAGTTGCAATTAAACTAGATGAAAATTAGAACGAAATCTTTCGTCCCATTTTCTCTTTACTATTATAGTGAGACAAACATTTTGAGCAAAATCGCTTCCAAGGAGGTTCGATTATTCAGCTTATTTATTCTCGTAATGTGAAACTCCTTGGTGGAATTCTTATATATGTTTTATGGAAAAAAAAACCGTAAGGGATACGCACGGCGCTATAGAACGGTGTATGCGGTAAAACATGTACTTAAATAAAAGAGTACCTATTTTAGCGCTCATTCCATTGTATGGTGCGTATTTTTTTACGTTCGAACAATATAAACAGGCTTCGTAAATGTATTTTTTTAACAAATGTGTTGAAAAATAATAATAATAAGTACTTCAAAAATCGATCTGCCTGCCTCTTTCCTAACTATATGTTAGGGTTGGCTGTCAGTCTAACCGGATGCAGCTGAATACCAGTATTTTACATGAAACGACTACCTATCTGACCTCCACAACCCAGTAACTGGGAAACACGATACCCCTAGGTAAGACTGGTTGTCAGACTTTCGAGCTTCTGTGGACCCATAAAGACTCTCAAAGATCAACGAATGACAGGCGGGACCAACGGCTTAGCATGCTTTCCGAGGCACGGAGGAGTCTCGGTATGTAAAGATCGTCACCCATCCACAGACCAACCCTGGCAAGCGTAACTTAACCTGATGGATCGACCCTGCAGCTGTTAAATATTAATTAGCCACGAGCTCCTCACATGTACTTACTTATAACATAACATCACGCCTTGTTTCCCCGAAGGGTTGGACAGAGGTGTACCTGTAGTACACCCACATTTCGCCAGTTATGTTTTATGTTCCATATAATAGGGGGCGAACCTATTGCCATCAACCGGGTACGATTCCAGACTCCGGGTTGCTACTGAGAAATTCCTTTTGGAAAAACCCAATAATACTTTGGCCGACCTGGGACTCGAACCCAGGACCTCATGCTCAGCAGTAGCGCTTGCGACCTCTAATTACTTAGAAATGGAAATATTAATGCATAGTAATATCAGTTACATCTTGATACCTTGGTTGAGATTGGACACCGGTGACGACTATAATTCATTAAATCTATTTATACACTTAAGTATACTGGCATTATCAACGTCGCATATCACGAGCCAACGCGAAAATCTGAATGTCACATATTACTGATATACCTCTACCTCAGAAAGATCCTATTTGACTCTGTTGGGGGATGATTTTGGAAAATCTGTGATACACATGTCTCATAATTTTAATTGAAGAGTATGTGTACAAATTTTCGAGTCAATCGACACAGAGAATAAGAAGTTTCACAGAAAATTCCACCCCCCATTTCACCCTCTTAGGGGTGGAATTTCAAAAAACCTTTTCTTAGTGGATATTTATTTTTCATAAAGAACACAACCTCCAAATTCCATGTCTCTAGGACCAGCGGTTTAGGCTGTGCGTTGATATATCAGTCAGGACTTTGAATTTTATATATAAGAAGATGTGTTTATGTATGTAAACTTATGTAAATAAAATGAATTATTTTAAGAGAATAATAATAACGAATATTTAAATAATTAGTGCGATATTAAATGTAAAATGTTGTAGAGATACTTTTTTGATTTTTTCACTAACTCTATTTGTTAACCACCTACAACAACAATAAACGATATTCTATTATATAATTTTTGGACTGCAGCGATAAATTATTTCTCAGGAGATTCTAATGTATCTATTAAGGTATCAAATGACTGCGTGGAGTTGGTACGCTGAACTTTTGTTGATTGAAGAAAATGTATGAAATATTCAGTAAGTATATCATTTCCCAATCTTGGAATTAATTATCACGGGAGTAAGTAATCACTAAGATTTATATCTACGCGGGGGCAGAAGCAATCACGAAAATTATTTCAATTAGTTGATTAATCTCTATTAGGAATCACATTTGCTAGATTACGTTTTTGGCTGATGATAAAGTAGGTGAATGACGGTCGCCGGTCAATGAATGCAAGTAGACCACAACAGAAGGCTAATTCCCGTAATCAAAAACGCTTAAAATCTAGTCACAATGTCATCTTTGTGTCAATTATTGTCAAAAATGTACAGAAGTAAGAGGTATTTTCGACACATTGCCACTGAGATTAGTATGCTAACTTTCCTAAAAATACGAGAATTTCCCCTCTGATCGTTGTAAAAATCTAAGAGGGTCAGCTTTTGTCCAGCATTGGGCACAATCGTCAGCCTATAACTTTCCCAGTGCTAAGACACAGGCCTTCTCTCTGTGGGATCCGGGACTTTCTTTTCACAGAAGTGGAAGTCAGCAAAACAATGATGATGACAAGAAAATTAAACTCATTGCGTGTTTCTTACCATCTTTAGGTAAATGATGTCTAGGTGGTGATGCTGAAGGCTCATCTCTGTTAATACTGGTGATGTTAAGACTGGTGGACATTGAAGGTCGCTGCGGTGGCACTGCAGCTACTGCTGGCGCAGAAGGCACTGCCGATTCTCCCCACCAGCGGTCGTTGGTCTCATCTGTAAGGAATTTTCTTTTGAGTATCTCATTGGTAGATTGGACTACCTGGTCTAGTTAGAATTAAATTGGATAATTTTTAGGTGATGACTGAAATATTTGAAGATATCCTGACATAAATAAAGTCCTTTCGTTTTAATGTAGTGAAATAATTGAATGTCCTACTTTTTTATTTTAATACATTTCCAATTTTAAAACAGCTTTATAAAGTCAATAAAATATCTAACCAAAAACTTTTGTTGAGTAAATCTAATATTTTCTTTAAAAGACGAACTATGCTCAAAAGGTTCTTCTTTTATCATCGAGACGGGTCGTTCAAAGAAAAGAAAAATAAATTGAGATATTGGGAAACAGTGGGCCAGATTGATACCAAATGAAATATGGATATATCGTTTAGTCAATGGCAATGCGGAAGTGAATAGACAAAGGATCAGGAATAGATGCTAAACTCAATTCTCGTACCTATGTGTGTACTGGGCTTTGAATGTATGAAGCATGAAACGCTTTTGTTTGTAATACTGTAAGGAGCAGTTTAATTTACGGTGTATGCCTGGGGGTGTGCATTAAATTACTTAAAAAAAAACAACCGACTTCCAAAAAAAACACTAAAAGACGTGAAAAATAACTTTAATTTCGGAAGTCGGTGTCTTTGGTTTTATATTTACGTTTTTGGCCACCGACTTCCGAGATTAAAGTAATTTTTCACGTCTTTTAGTGTTTTTTTTGGAAGTCGGTTGATTTTTTGTTAAAAAGTTTTTATTTTTCACTTTTTAGTTGCGGTACCAACCCCACACAAATTCGTATACCACTATTTGGTGTGTAAATAACAGTGACAGGAAATTATTAACACATCATCCATATAAACTAAGTGGAAAAAATAAGCAGTATTAAGGATAACTCAAAAACTACTGGTCAGACGTTGATCAAATTTAAATGGGACCACGTGTGAAGCACCACTTATCAAATAAAAAAAGAATCATAAAAATCGGTTCACCCAGAAACAAGTTATGAGCTAACACACATTAAAAAAAAAAAAAAAACATACAGACGAATTGAGGACCTCCTTCTTTTTGTGAAGTCGGTTAAAAAGATTAGAGTAGTACTTTTACCTACTTATTTTTGTTATTACCACTCTCTTGTTATAAAAGGCTGTAAACATAAAAATATACATCATTACGAGTGCATGGAGTACATCAATATAAGTGCTACCTTCCTGTTGATAACTAACACTGAGCGAGACACGGAGAGACTTTCTAAACTCCAGGATTTAAACAAAGCATATTGGACCAACATGGAATTCACAAAAAAACACGTCTTACCTACTAAAACAACACTTAACTCAGGATACCAGTGCGATATCATAAAATGTGAAGTTCAAGACATAATACGATTGCTTCAGATACTTTGTTCAACTTTTCTTGTCAGACTAAACTTAATAAACGTCGATTGAAGACAGCAAGTTGAACATTTCAATAGAGGAAGAAAAGCAATTGCCTTCCGCACTAAGTTAAACTCGGAACGCCGCACCTTCAAGAGATACTGGTAATTTTACCGACAATATTAAAATTTCCATTTAGATCTTGAAGGAAAATACAGGGAAGTTTTAAGTCGTTGCCGCCAGGCATCTTTCCGAGTATTAGAGGTTGGTGGAGAATATATAAAATATAAATTAAGATGAAGATAATATTGTTAGTGTAAAATTCGAGTACAACGCAAATGCATCTAATATCAGACACCTAATTATAGCAAAACACAATAATCCAGAGACACAACTAAGGAATTCTCATCTCTAATTTCTTCACCCAAATTATAAGGTACAATAAACAACAGTCTTTTTCGTTAATGGAAAACGAAAATGGAATGGAGACGATAAGGAACCGATCTTCGGAAAGATCCTAACTCATTTTTCCAAACCGTACTAACAACATTCCTAATAGAGTTGGAATATGAGTCGTCACGAGCGCTTCGTCTCAAGGAAATCTTTTATCCCATAATCCGTTTTCACACTGACAAAGCAAAGAAGCGCCCTGTCGGGGGCCAAACAAATCCTCGTAGATTGCAAGAGTCCAAATTAAGAGCGGATTAAGCAAATTTATTCGTTTTTGTCTCTTCTCATACACTTTGAATGTAGGATAATACACTTAGCGAAGATGATTTTGATTGTAATCGTACGCTTGCCTCATAATTCTTGTTAGGAGTTGATAGATTAATGTGTATAGAGGATTTAATGAGAGGATCTTAAATCTTATGAAGGGCTAATTTTATATAAGGTTTACTTTACAATTGCACCACAACACAATCCCTGGGGATATACACTATTATTTAAATAATCATTTCACTAGAATTCCCAACTATTATCTTTACTATATATAATAACTTGGTGTAGTAAATAGCTAGTTATAGAACTAACTATTTACTACACCAAATTATTATATTAGGTTTTACATTCTCTTAGTGTAATCAACATAATTATAAGGTTCCCACTGCTGGGACACAGGCCTCCTGTCTCCGAGAGGAAGTGGGCTTTAATCAACCACGCGGGCCCAGTGCATTGGTTCTCATTCACATTCCCTTGTTTGAGCTGAAATAATTTATTCTATTCACTGTGTACTGTATTTAACTCAGTAAAAATTGCTTAGCTATAAAGTTTCGAGGTATATGAAGGGAGCCTTAAAGGCAAGTACTTAAACAATTTTAAGTGTTAAACGACTGAGTGGTAATGAATAAGGATTTATTCTTGCGCTTACTAGGAAAATGAAGCAAAAGATTCATTTTAAAGAGACATTTTAATTATTTGAGTACATTTTTTTTTAAGGCATCTCTTGGGGTTGACAGAGATGTGCAATATTTCAAACTGTGGTTATCACCGATCAAGGTACCTATCGTATCCACTGACAGAATATTTGGGTAAACCGATGGTTTGAATGAGGTGATCCTGATCAAACCATGTCCCATATATACTTCTGAGGACCTAAAACACGCCACTGATACTGCGATTGGCGTGGCCACCCCACCTAACCTTTGGCTGGACCCAACTTACCTAATATACATACTAATATTATAAATTCGAAAGTAACTCTGTCTGTATGTTACCTTTTCACGCCTAAACCATTGAACGGATTTGGATAAAATTTGGCAAGGAGATAGATGGTATCCTGGGGATGGACATAGGCTACTTTTTGTCCAGGTAGCACGTTCCCGTGTGATATTACCGACATCCACGCGGGCGAAGTCGCGGTTAGAAGCAATATAGTATTTATAACTTTGCCATCGACTCGAAAAGAAGAACAAGAAGACATAATATTATATGGCAAACCTTTGACTAGACACAAATTACAAACTGCGGTCGGCTTCCACGAATTTTAGCGATTCGGTAATCCCAATTTGATAACACAAATTGAACCGCATTATCTTAAGCTTTGGTCTTCACAGAAGAAGACCTTCATCTGTCTAAATATTTTTTTTATTATGAAGTTTTTTTTTTTGTTTATTTTTAAGATGTAAACTCTGGAAGTATTGACACGATTACAAAAAATCTTTGACTGATAGAAAGATGTACTACTTCCGAGTGCTATAGGATATGTTTTATATTAAAACAAGAAACTTCACGCCGACGAAGTCATAGTCTTAAATACGAAGCCTAATACACTAATCCATTTTAACCACTTTCAAGACGCTCATAATTCTCGTAGATAGGTACTTAAACCTGTTAAATGCCTGACTACTCCCTTCATATTTAGTAACATTCCTATTTACCTCGTCTATTATTAATACAAGGAAGAAATAGAACTTTATTTTATAATGTGACAAGTACTCTCAAAAGAGGAACAAAGTTTTAAAACATCATTTTCATTTTAGCAGGATGTCTGGTCCTGTAAGGCCTTTATTTTGTTAAAACAACTTCTTGAGCTTTAGAATGAACAGGACTAAATGTATTTAGGTAATCATTTTCTGAATGTAAAGCTTTAACGACCGCCTTTATTTAGTCTAGAGTTTAGTAAAGTTAACATTTTAAGACTATAGTCTTAAAATTTTAACTTGGTTTTGTTGGTCTTTAAATTCGTCCATTTATCATAACTCAATTTACATAATATACCATGATGCCTGTTTTCTCCGAAGGTTAATCGGTGGTTTGTAAACTCACATTTTGCCAGCATGCAATAGGGATTTGTTCCCTTTTGATGCCTATGTTGTCATTGTTGCTTTTTTTTTCCTCTCAGCTAGTTTTAATCATAGTCTGGCAGTTTGAGTATTTTTTGTGGCCTACCCAAATGTGCTTTCTTTGGTATTGTTCGTCGAATCGTTGCGCTCCTTAAGTTCTGAGTTGAGCTGCACGATTACTGACAAATGCGTGCACTGACTGGACAGGTCCACTCAATCTGTGTGGTTTTTCTTCAAAAGACCATTTCAGACACAAATATACATGGTCTTCACATGGTCTGACCAAAATTATGTCTGGACTTTAAAAGAGACTGTGACCTCTGAGTTTGTTTCGGCCTTTCTTCTCAGAGTAGTCAGATAGGAAACGCCAACTTCATCTGGTTTTTAAAATATGATTGACGTGTAAAAGTTTTTGTACAAACCTATTTACAGAAATAAAATCATTTATCATTTATGAGCTTATTACTATCAATCACGCACAAATCCAGACTCCGGACTGCTCTTGAGATTCCTGACGGAAAGTCCCAATAACAGTATTTCTGACCTGGAAATTGAACCCATGACCTCACGGTCAGCAGTCGCACTTGCTACCACTACACCAACGAGGCAGTACTCTAACTTATAACCTGCAAAGGATAATAAGGCACTGCAAAAACTCTGTATCAGCCATCGGCAAATAAATTCTGATTCTGATTCTAAAGCGAAGCTAAAAGATCATCTTCTAAAAAATATTTGCTATGTCTACATTAAATTGGTTTTACTTTAAATTTACATGATTTTCGTGAAATGGCTCTCACCTAAATATGACTTAACCCGTCGAAAACCGCTTCTCAAACACAAAACTCAAACTCAAAGCATTTATTGCAAATAATCCAATTACAGGCAATTAACATATTTTTACTAAAAATTGGTTACATCATTCATGTTGAAATACATGTGAGAACACCGTTCTCAAAAATATTCTCATAAAATATCTAATATTCTCATGAATAATTTCAAGACATGCACGTTAAAAGCGACCGTAATTAAAAAGTTAAAAACAATAAAAATAACAATTCTGAAATTAAAATAAGCCATGGCAGCAAAGAGATGACCAGTCCCAACTGACGGCGCCCGTTCACGAACATGACTACTATACTAGATTGCAAAGTTTTAAACACTTCCACCGATAACAACATGCCTACTCTGAAGTCTAAACTTTACACGTACCACAAACCACAGTTCGCTTCAGTAGCTCAAAACTTAAAACCGTGAACAACGATAGCACTTGACAGCGTAAATTTATAGTCCAGCTTAGATTACCTTACATTGTAAATTATCCTTAGAAACTTTATGGCACAACACCTTTATGGGTCGGCAATAAACAACGTTACACCTCGGGCCATTCAAGGAGTCGTTGAGAACATCGAACTTTACGGGCGAATTTCACCAATGAAACTGTACACATTCAGCTCATCTAAACCACGTTCAAGATCTGTCAGTGTCAATATTCCATAGCAATGACCCTAACCGCGGTTTAGGTGAATTGATCACGTTCAATTTCACTGGTTAAATTCGTTCTGTGACTACTATACATGGATTAATCTGAGCAGATGAAACTGCACCAGATCGGCCTGACCAGATGCGTGCACAGCATATCATACACAAAATGGCCCAACAACGTGGACTTTTAAAGGTTGCAGAAATCTGTTAGAAGCGAGAAGCACACGACCAATCCACGTGTGGAAATTGTTTTGGGAGGCCTGCGTCCATCAGTCGACTTCTAGCCTTCTGGCTGATTAATGATGATAATAGAAACTACTTCGTTATAGCTACGTAGATATTGAGGCCGTAACCGTTACAAACAGTACAGATTTGGATCAGCACCATAATTGTGTAACACACTATCTATCATAATCTGAATCATATTGAAGTCTATTGCTAATCCATTGCTTCTTAAGTTCGAAAAATCTGTCTGCTCAACAACGTAAATAACGCAATGAACATTGTTGAACTGTCAAAATGACAGCTATTCCTACTGTTTAGTGTGTTACGCAATTAGCCCGCAGGTCAGACGAATCTAAAAGTAAAACTAACTCTGTATGGTCAGCCTTTTAGTTTTTCGCCATTAATTCGGAGACAGCCTGATGATGGTCATTTATTTAAGCGCTCGGTGTAAAGGGTTGGTTGTATAGCTATTATTTTAATGGTCGATGTTAGTTAGATCGTGTTTGTGATTGCGGATGTTGGTACCCATACAGGTCAGCTTGGAACAATGTTTGGTTGATGATTTAAATGTATTGGCCTATAGGCTTTTCTCACATCATCAACTCGAATAACAGTTGTTTTTCTTTTACAACTGTGTTTTTGCGATTTCACCCGTATTCTATCTATAACTTATTTACCTCGATGGACCCTTTCATGGGTTGTCTTAATAAACTAATAAACCTTTCTTAGCTGTGCGGTTATCGGAACTTATAATCTTATTCGTCATTATTTATATCTTCAGTGGATTGGATTGTTTTGTCTGATAGTCAGTCACTCAAATAAACGATCCTATTTTTTTATAATATTATGACAGCTTTTATCGCTTTTATTTTTAGGACTAAAGGAGCAAAAGGAGACGCGTCATTTAAGAGTCTTAGAGCAAGATTCACAGACCATATCTTTGAATTTGCTTTGTAAAGTAAGCGTTTCAAACGAATGTGAACCCTATCCCTATGTGTTTAGTGAGAAAGCATATAAAGCATACGAGTATGAAAATTAACGTTACGAATAAACATAGTTCATATTACGAATGTTTAGAGACGCTTACTGTATGGCAGTCTGTGGATCTTGGCCTTGCTTCTTAATTCCAAGTAATTGTTTGCTATCTAATTCTACCAGACCAAGTCCATCGTTAAAGTTATCAGCAAAATTCACAACTAAGCATGTTGCTGTAGTCCATTAAATTTTGTTGGAAAAACTGACATAAAGCTTTGCACATTATGTACAGCTTTGCACATTTATAGTCACTCCAAAACTATTCATGTAGAAATTTCATAAGAAAAATAGTTTTTTTTCTATAAAATTGGATGAGATGAGATAAAAAAAGATCGTATTCATTTGACGTAAGCCCTATTGACTCTTAACAACTGCGTTCTAAATAAAGCTGTCTGAACAGCTTCTCCTGCCAAGTACCGGGCATCTGGTGGCTTAATAGGTCTAAAAAAATAAAAAGCACTTACCAACTTCATCGTGCTCAAGATCGGACACGTCGTGAGCAACCTCGTCCTCTTCAGGAGCACTCTCGTACCTCTCCTTTAACACCGTACGTGGAACTACGGAGAAAAATAAACTTTATGAATAGTGAAGCAGAGTTTATTTTAAATGAGGATGTACATTAAGGGGATGTTAATTTTAGACTTTTAGGGTGCTCCGTGTTTTAGAGTATTTTTGTTTTTCAAGTGCGTCAGAGTTTGGTAGAACAAGCAGCGTTGGTCGAACGTGACCTGATGTTGACGTCACTAGACTTATATATTTTTTCTCAGTAAATTTCCGACATTTTTTATACTGTCTCAAGATTTTTATTTTCGAATGTTATTGAGTTTTTTAGACGGAGGTTTGACAGGTTTATATTCGTTTGCGGTCGTTTATCTATAATAATATTATAAAGAGGTATTTTTTTTGTTTTTTTGTATGTAGGGGGTAATCTCTGGAACTACCAGCCAGATATGAAAAAAAAAAATTGCATTAATTTGGTAGAATAATTCTTGATGAAGGTATTTAGGAGCCGTGCAGAAAGAAAAAAGTCAGAAGGAACGCTAAGCGAAAACGAAGTAAAAGCTCGGGCGGGCGATGCGATGTGACGAGTTGGGACGGGGGTACAATAAATTTCACGCAGACGAGGTAGTGGACAGAAGCTAGTATTTGATACTAACGTAGTTGTAAAAGAAATATTTGAATAGATAAAACCCCGAAGGGATGGTGAACACGTGAACAGTGAATTGAATTTCGCTGTTACTTGGAAAAAATTTTTTTGGAGCCGCCACGCCTTTGTGCGAAAAGGTTTTGGATTTTATCAGAACAAGATTAAAATACTTACTGAAATTTGCACAATAGACTCAATGATTTACATTTAAATATGCGTTTTGTCAACACAGATTTGCTGAATTAATTTGTTATGACAGTATTTAAATATTTGGTCATGCAGCATTACTTGAAATAACGTTGGAAAAGCGATTTAATTTTGGCGAAATATCGAAAATAGTACGCAATTTTTTCAAATGAAAAACAAGTCTTTGTTTGTGCCTACAATAGAGAATGGTTTTAGAAGTGTTTATAATAATGTGTAAATACACAAATTTTATCAGTAGGTAGCTATTATTTAGGATGAACCCATAGCTTAACTATTTATCGGCCATAGTTCAGAAAAGTTTTACAGTAGTTGTGATAAAAATGGAATTCAAGAAGTCAAGCTTAGGAGTCATGCTGGAACTTGATACTAATAAGTTAAACAGCAGGGTGAGCACGGCCACTGTGACGTGCCTTGAGTCCCAAATTTTATCACAGTTTGGGCGATAAAACCGTCCGTACCGTAACAGTAAATTATTACGGTTACGGTACGGACGTACCCAGGGCGTTTGTGACAAGACATAATTATGTCTTGTCACATACGTCTTGGGTACGTCCATGCTCGCCCCGCAGTAGCTATACTTATTACTTACATTCTCAAAGAGTAGTGACCTACTTTACCTACTCAAACATAATGATTTGAATTTCGTATAGGTATAGTGTTCTTTTAAACTGGGACAATATGGAAACATCTCACGGATTTCGAATCCGAACCCTCGTGACCTCTCCCACTTGACCAAAAAATTAAGTACCTATGCCAAAATCCATGAAAATAAACTAAAAGTGATCTAAGACAGTTTCCGCGTATCTCCTATGAATTCGGATTTCCCCATATTGCCCTGTTTTTTTTTTTTTTTCCTAACTTTGCAACTCGTAGTTGTGACCTCTGAGGTCCTGGCTACTTAACCGGTCTTTCCTGTGGTGCCTTAAGCTAACTTAAAGCCTTCAGCCAGGGGCGAATTTCTTAGTTTCTAAGTGACCGCACGCTAAGGGCACCCCCTGTGGGGTACGGACCTCGGCTTAGGGCATCACTGAGGGGAGAGCAGCAAGGTGGGACAGGCTGGATCGAATTTATAATATTATTATTAATCGGGGAAATTAAAAGTTACAGGCTCAGCTACGGCGCGGGCTGGCGCTTCGTCGAGCAAGGGTCGGGGGGGAGGGGCAATTACGTCGGGGGCGTCGCGATAGACCTCGGCGGCGAGGTCGGAACGATGGCGGTCTGTGTTTGTGCACTGTACTGGTGGCCCTACTGCTCTCCTGTAGGAGGGTTATGGGGTCATCGGGGTCTGTCAGGGCATGCCTTGGATGGCGGGTACGACTGATACGGGAGGGGGTATAACTAGCAGCCTCGACAACCAGAGGGTTGCGATGTGAGGCCGCGGAATCAAAGAATCGCTTGGAAATGCGCTTCATGAATTGACTGAGTGTGGGGATTGTAAGATCGAGATGGAGTATCTCGTTGCCCGAACGAACCAAGGGGAGCCGGTTGCCCTACGGAGGAACCGGTTTTGGAGGGTCTGCATCCTATGAATGTGGTGGGGTTTTGAGTGTGCGAAAACCACACTCGCATAGGTCATGATTGGGCGAATGCACGCTGTGTAAATGCGCGATTTGCCCTTGAGTGACAATTTGCTGCGTCTATTCAATAGGAAGTGGAGTCTACCGAGAGCGAAAGCGGCGCGCGAACGCGCCTGCTTTATGTGCTCACCGAAAGAGAGATGCTTGTCCAGTATTACATGCAAGTATTTGGCTCGTTTCTCCCTAGGGATAGGCTTGCCGAACATGGTGATGGGACGGGTATTGCCCCAGTTAAATGATAAATGATTTTATTTCTGTAAGTAGGTTTTTACAAACACTTTTACACGTCAATCATATTTTGAAACTAGATGAGGTCAGCAATTCCTGTCCGACTACTCTGAGAAGGAAGGCCGAAACAAACTCAGAGGTCACAGTTTCTATTAAAGTCCAGACATAATCTTGGTCAGATCATGTGAAGACCATGTAGGTTGGTATCTGATATAGTCTTTGTAGAAAAGAACCACACAGATTGAGTGGACCTGTTCAGTCAGTGCACGCATTTGTCAGTAATCGTGCAGCTCAACTCAGAACTTAAGGAGTTCAAGGATTCGATGAACATTATCAAAGAAAGGACATTTGGGTAGGCCGTATAATTTACTGAAATTGCCAGATCATGATTAAAAATTTAAAACTATCTGAAAAAAAAAGCAATGACCCACTTAATCCTCACATTCACAATAATTAAAATAATATAATACTTTACAAAGTAAATACTCATGTCATCATATACGTAGTTAAAAAAAGACACTACACATAATTTTTCCATCAACCGTACCTACACTACAATAAAATTCAAACAACAGTTTGTGTCGTTCCAAAGGTATTACCAACGGTCCGATTAGCAAACAGAATTGTGACGGAAATAGACAATATTGGTCCTGGGTTGCAAATTTATTTCGGCCTTCTCGGTACAAAAATATAGAGAGAACTTTATGAACGGTTCAGTTCTTTTAATACCTTTGTTTAGTCTTGCTCGGTTTGAATTAAAAAAGTATGTAGATAGAAAGATAAGGTAGTAAATATGTGCTTCGTATTATTTGCGAGTAATTTCTGTTTTAATTTAATTTTTTTCGGTGACAATTTACAGCATGTGAAAGGTGTATTAGCCGTCCCATACATTCGGGTCGAGTAGGTCTTGAAGTTTTCAAAATCAAAATCTAAATATTATATTTCACATAAACCAACATGGACAGAAAAATAGAAGCTAGGTGCCCGTTTCTAATTGGTTGTTTCCTATGGAGAAGAGCCGGCAAGAAACTCAGCGTTTACCCTTTTAAAAATAAGGGGCTTTTACAATGTTACAAATTACAGTGTTGATAGATGTGGGAGGACAGTGTAGACCTGTGTTTGTATGGGACATTTGATATCTTTTTCGCGATTACGATGCTGTTCTGATGGGGAAAGTTGTTCAGTTTAATGGTCATTATCACACCCTTAAATATGTCCATACCTTTCTGAAACATGTTTTATACAGGGTGACTTGTAATTTGACGTATTCCTTCCAGGACGTGATAATGTGACCCATTTGCAACAGTAAAGCACCCCATGAAGCCTAGGCAAAAATTCATGGGATTAGAGAAAACCCAATTTTTATGTATGTTTGAAAATTTCCCAGAATTCGTCTCAGAAATAAATATGGAGTTGTTTTATTTTTTTATGTTGAGTTAATTCCATCAACATTTTGTTCTCATCATCTTCCTGCCCGTGTCCCATGATACTTTGGGTCAGTGGTTCTTCCATTCTTCCCTGTCAACCGTCTCGTTATAATTCATTCTCATTTCCATCATATCATTCCTCACACAATCCAGCCATCTTTTATTTGGCCATCCACATTTTGTTCTTAGAAGAAATTAACTATCGTTGAGCTCCTTAAGTTCCGAGTTGAGCTGCACGATTACTGACAAATGCGTGCACCGACTGGACAGGTCCACTTAATCTGTGTGATTCTTTCCTTAAAATACGATTTCAGTCACCAATCTACATGGTTTTCACATGATCTGACCAAGATTATGTCTGGACTTTAACAGAAACTGTGACCTCTGAGTTTGATTCGGCTTTCTTCTCGAGAGTAGTTAGATAGGAAACGCCGGCCGACTTCATCTAGTTTAAAAAATATGATTGACGTGTGAAAGTGTTTGTACAAACCTACTTACAGAAATAAAATCATTTATCAACTGCCTCGTTGGTCTAGTGGTCGCAAGCGCTACTGCAGAGCATGAGGTCCTGGGTTCGATTCCCGGGTCGGGCAATGTGTTATTGGGTTTTTCCATCTGGAATTTCTCGGTAGCAGCCCGGAGTCTGGATTTGTGCCCGGTTGTTGGCAATAGGCTCGCCTCCTATTATATGGGACTTAAACATAACTGGCGAAATGTGGGTGTGCTATAGGTACACCTCTGCCTAACCCTTCGGGGAATACAGGCGTGATGTTATGTTATTATCATTTATCGAAAATAAATTCAAAATAAACGCAACGTTCATCATTCATTCTACATTATAAGATTCCTAATAACAATATTATGTGATATGTATACTAATAACGTCAAAAATACGTAGGTGTGTAGGTACAAGATTGGCAAATTGCCCGCGGCAGAACATTAGCCTATCAATCTGAAAACTGTTTCTCTGAATGTAAACGGCCTGCTGTAAATAATTTATTAACGTTGAATAATGTTTACGGAAGTCCTTTTCTACGCCTACCAGTATCAATAATTTACCATTCATTCATGAGCTCGTGCCTTCTTATAAGAAAGAAGATAAAGTTGTACATTTTTAATGGATGATGAACCTAATAATGAGTTGTCACCATAGATCTATGATGGGGTTGTCTAGGACGCCTATAGATAACTACCATACCACAGACAAAGCTGAACTGTCTCAGCACTGAGTTCTTTTGGCGGGTGGCCGAAATCGGAACTAACGCTGGCCTAGGGCGTGTCAGACTTTTACTGACTTAATTACCCTCGACTGTTCCTTCAGTTGCCTGTGTTCCAGAGCCTCAACTATCAGCGCCCATACTACAATAACTAATAGCGCCCTCCTCTCAACGTAATTTGAGCGCCGAAAGATCTTTGTAGCAGTGTATGTGCTTGACTGGCACCACACCAACCCAGAACACAACAACGCTGTTTTGCGAAGAAAATGTGGAAGTTTATTGATTTTTTTTAACTTCGTTATACCTACTAAGTATTCTATAAGACAGGGATTCCAACTTGAGCAGTTTCAAGTTTAATAGGTCTTCTCGGAACACAAATGTTCGAAGGAAACGTGAATTTCTATGCACATTGTAACATGGATTGTCGCTTGGGTACAATTCCTGTCACATGTGCAAGGAACATTTAGCAATAAAAGCTAAGACCGACCAAAAAAGGTGTATGAATTACTAGTTTTTGCCCGTGACTTTACCCGCGTGGTGGTCGGAAATTATCCCATGGGAATGTACTAACAGGATAAAAAGTATCCAATGTGCTTACCCGGGACATAGACTATCCGTGTGCGAAAATTCATCCAAATCCATTCAGCCGCTAGGGCGTGAAAAGGTAACTGACAGACAGAAATAGTTACTTTTCATTTAAAATATTAGTATGGATTTGAGAAAAACCCTCGACTTTATTAACAAAGTTTTCCCTGAAAAACACTCTTCTAATTATTATCCATTAATTAACATATCCAAACGACAATTTCATCCTACTGTTCGAAAAAACAGCATTAGCATAATTTTGCATAAGTACCTCAACTTATGAGTAGAAGTGAGCTAATGTATAGGCAATTAAGTGTCGTATGCACCTGCACTAATGATGCCAAACGGCATTCTGTACACAGCTTTATTGTTTAACTTCATAGTCTGTTAATATTCTAAACTGCACACAAACAATTCCATTTTTAGGGTTCCGTAGTCAACAAGGAATCTATAAAGTTTCGCCATGTTCCTCCAACCGTCCGTCTGTCCACAGCTTAGCTGAGAGATTCCTAGGAATCTCTCAGCTAAGCTGTGGACAGCCACACCCACGCCAACCAAACCAAATTACCACCACCACGCCACGCCAAATTACAGCTTTCCACTAGTAGAAAGCTGTAATTTGGCGTGGATACATATATTAATCACGCAAAGTAGGGATGATTTTATTTCTCGCCTACCCCATGGTGTGTGGTGTCATTGGATAGTTCTTTCAACAATATTGCAGGTTTGTGAAAACAATTTTTCGATTCAGGGATCCGTTTGTGAAATATTAAGCTCTAAAGTGTTCATTATTAACCGACTTAAAAAAAGAAGGAGGTATTAATTCGACTGTATTTTTTTATCTATGTTAGTTCAGAACTATTTTCTAGGTGAACCGATTTGGGTTTTTTGTTTTTATTTGAAAGCTGGTGCTTCTCATGTGGTCCCATTTAAATTTGATTAAGTTCTGACCAGCAGTTTTTGAGTTATCCTTAATACTGCGTATTTTTTCACTTAGTTATATTGATGATGTTTTAATAATTTCCTGTCACTGTTATTTACATATCAAGTAGTGGTATATGAATTTGTGTGGGGTAGGTACCACAACTAAAAGTGAAAAATAAAAACGACTCAAACAAAAAACATTTTTACGAACAAACAACCGACTTCCAAAAAAAAAACACAAAAAACGTGAAAAATAACTTTATTTTTGGAAATCGGAGGCCAAAAACGAAAATACAAAAACTTTTTTACAAAAAAACAACCGACTTCCAACAAAAACACTAAAAGACGTGAAAAATAACTTTAATTTCGGAATTCGGTGTCTTTGGTTTTGTATTTTCGTTTTTGGCTATTTATTTATTTAAGTTTTTTTTTCACGTCTTTTAGTGTTTTTGTTGGAAGTCGGTTGTTTTTTTGTAAAAAAGTTTTTATTTTTCTATTTTTAGTTGCGGTACCTACCCCACACAAATTCGTATACCACTACTTGGTGTGTAAATAACAGTGACAGGAAATTATTAGCACATCATCCATATAAACTAAGTGGCAAAAATATGGAGTATTAAGGATAACTCAAAAACTACTAGTCAGACCTTGATCAAATTTAAATGGGACCACATGTGAAGCACCAGCTACCAAATACAAAAAGAATCATCCAAATCGGTTCAACCAGAAAAAAGTTATGAGCTAATACACATAAAAAAAAAAAAAAAAAATATACAGACGAATTGAGAACCTCCTCCTTTTTGTGAAGTCGGTTAAAAAACCATAGACACCGCCTTCCGAAATAAAAGTTATTTTTCACGTTTTTTAGTGTTCTTCTTGGAAGTCGGTGGTTTTTTTGGGTGTGAAATCATTTAATAACTTTCTCCCGCTCTGGCCGGAGCGGGAGGGTGTGTCACACAGTTAAGTAGGGTTTACAAGTTTAAGAGTAATAGTCGACCAAGTTAGATTTGCAGTTGAGATGTATTATGAGAATATATTTTTCAACAATACCGTTAAGTTTGTTCTTGGAATGAATTCAGCCCAACGACGGAACCCTTAATTGTGCGTAGTCCGACACGCACTTGGACGGTTTTTAAATCATGAATCAATATACCTAACTTGATTCAGTGAATTTATTCCCTGAAATAAATCACAAATGTTACCGTTCGTTACTTTCGCCGAAAACCACTAGCATCACTCAGAAAAAATGTATCCCCCAAGAAAATAAAAAATAATAAGCACACTTATAAAGGACGACCAATTTTGGAGATACCTCTGTAACAAACCAGCCAAATAATTGTAAGCCAACATTTCCTTACGAAATAAACATCTCGGAAACAAAAGCAGTTGTAACGAAACCTGCACATTATGATTATGACAAAAAGGGTTCTTTCAGCGGTGCTCTAAGGAGCAGCGCTGAAAGGCATCCACTATACTACCAGATAATAAAAGATGGAAGGAGTTTCGACTGTCCGAGTTCGCTTCGCATTTTTATAACTCGGATTTATTGCTGGAGAAGCGAGTCTTGAAGCTATAATAACAAGAAGCGCTTAAAGCATAAAACTCAATCGATAAAACAGGACCTATTTATGGTTAGATTTCTGTCATGCCAGTACCTGTGCAAGTCAATGATGCCATAAAGACCAAAGATAAGACCATTTTGGTCCTTGGAGTTCCTTATTCAAAATTTCATCTCTATGACATTTAACATTAAAAAAGTGAAAAGGCGGTCATGGCAAACAAATAATAAATGAGGATTTGCTGTTATTTTAATAACTGCATGCTTAAGTATTTTTCAACAGTGAACTCGTCATTTTTTTTTTTGAGTTTAATCCTTAATTCTCTTATATAAACAAAGTCACAAACGGAAGTTAAGTCCGTTTCATAATGTGCCGAATTTCGGTAATGCTTATTCTGGGAATGGCATTTGAGATTCGCTTTTGTGAAAAGTAAATGGAAATTGTATTCATCCGTCTGAATCAATGTACTGCAGGCATGGACGAACAAAAAAAGTCGAACGGAACTCCGCTAAGACAAAACTGAGTCCCGAATATGTGTGAATATATCTAAGTGTGGGTGTTGCCGTTTGCGCGGTCGGTCCACTAATGTGTGAATGTGTGCGTTCAGCGGCCCGTACGTACAGCGAGCTGGCCGACTTGAGTGACCCAGTTTTCTGTTAGCGAGAATCTGTCCGACTTTTTTTGTTCGTCTATGACTGTAGGTGTCTATTTGAACTGTGCTAAGGTGAACACTTCAACTTGGGTATAAGTCAAAGGTTTTCAAAGTTATTTTGGAACAAACTTCTTAACCTATAATCCTGAGCTTCTCTGCAATGAACAAGAATAATGAGTTGGACCAGATTAATCTAATTGCGAACGTCGAATGGTAGGTATTAGGTTCGTGTTGGATTAGAAATTAGATTTACTATACAAATTAATTAAGTGAAAATACCTAATGTTGGTAGGTATCATAAGTTTATTACGCTTCATCAATGTTAGAATAGGCAAAGCTCATCCTATTAAAAGAGTAAAACATATTGTTCTCTATTATAGAATAACGACTAACATTATTAAGGTCTAGGAAACTTAATTATGCTATTACTTGTTATTATATTTCTTTTCAAAAGGACCCGTATATGATATTAAACAAGTATCCTATTATTTTCTTATTCGTACTTTCATTGTTATCTAGGTTTAGTTTATTTAAGACATCGTCGTTCTTTTCTGATAATATAATATTTTTGATACTGCTCTGCTCTTTTTAAACACAAATAATCCTATTATGATTAGTTAGACAAAACATATTTTGATTCCAAGAATCTCAAATAATTTTCTAGAAGTACTGGTATATCAAATTCAAATTGCTTTAGGCCAAACGACTTAAGAAAAATCCAGTTTGCGATAGAAATTACCTTTTTCTCCTCAACAAGTTGAAAAATATCTTCCGTTAGAAATGTCAAAAATGTCTTGTTTCCGTAATTTAACTAGGACATATTTATTAACGAGAAAGACGAATCTCCCGAATGCTTTTTCAGTCTTAATCCTGCAAACGACTCGCCCGAAGCAAAAATTTCGAAACGAGCTGATTCAACTCTTGAAAAATCTTTGGATTTTATTTATTTTCTAATTTACCTTTTACTATACGAAGGGATCTACGAATCTCTAAGAAAGTTATTATTTATGACTTTGGAGACGGATTTCAATAGGCCTATAAAGGTCTACGAAATTTTTGGTCTTTTGATCGACAGTTAAGCAGTTAGAAGTTATCACCTGAATTCGCATATATAACTTTTTTACGATTAATAAAAGCTGTAGTAGCTGTTCTCCAGACTTTATATCTGTGATGTTGAAGTTGCGGGACACGTAATGAGGATCTACGATAACTTGGAGTTTAAATAAGGTTAGGTATTATAAGGAGACCTCGTCTCAAGTTACACGTGTTTCGCTGAATCACAAATAGGTGAAGTTGTTTTGTTTTTATTTTCTTGTAGTTCTGTGTTATTGTAGCTGTTTTAGTCGACTGTAATAGCAAAGTTGTGGTTGTTTCTCTCAACAATGAATAAATTTGGTTTAGGTCCATTTTTAGTTGTTGTATCGACACGTAAGTACTTATACATTTCATTTTCAAATGAAAAACGGCCCTGATGTTTTTTGTTAACATTAATATATATTATGTTATTTGAACATATGGATAACGGCACTCAAAGACATCAATAAACCCATATCGAATTATTAAGTATTAGCGGTCCATTTATGGCAACTCTTGGCTGCGCAGCTTAGAATCTGAATGTCAATATTTAGAGTGCAACCAATATAGAGTGCCTAGTGCTTATCTTGAACTACATTTAAATGTACTGAATCTGGTATTAGGCAATCATTTGGGTTTGTAACGAGAGCTGAAATTCCAAGATAATTCTAAATATAAAAGTTAGTAAATCTGTGTGTATTGTTAGTACGGGTCAAGTTTCCAACAATAGTGTAGAATCATAATTCACCGCTTTTACTTTATCTATTAACTATTATATTGACATAATCTTTCTTATCATCAAGATCAAAAAAAAAAATTAAGACAGCGCGTCACTTATGTATTATTAGCAAATACATTTCCTACTCTGCCGGTGTGTCTACGTATCTATATGTATATGGAATTCACAAAATATACTCACAAATTCATCATTCTACTCTTGTCAAACCACGATTTGTCATACGCTACTAAGCAGTTTATATATAACTGTCCACTCAGTTTATAGTTTCCTTTGTATTTCCTTTTTTCTTCATCTCAGGCTTTCTACAGCTTATTTCTGTTCTATGTAGATTCTCATCTCTTGCCATATACCGTAAAACGGGGTGAATAGGAACGCAGGGGTGAATCGTAACGAAACTTTAAAAGGAATTTTAACATTTAAATAATATAATTTGTTGCCAACAGGGACACGTAATCGGTTAATTGTAATACAGTATACACGTTAGAGTCCTTTTTGGCGACAGACTATAATATTTCAATGTTAAAATCCCTTTTAAAGTTTCGTTACGATTCACCCCTGCGTTCCTATTCACCCCGTTTTACCGGTACCTAATCATCTTCTATCTTCAAAACGAATACATTTTTACTCCCAGAACAATAAGAATCTTTCCCGCTCAAGCGATTCTTTTTCCGTTGCCAAATGCAATAGCTATTTCTAAGAAAATATGCAGATAGATGCTAACAATTTCTATGTATGCGTCGTCACTGGCTTAGTAAGCTGTATTGTTTTCTGAATTGAAACGTATTTTACTGAATGTTTTTTGTCTATCCAAGATATCGGTCGCGTATGTTAGGACCATTTTTGTGTTTACTGATTTCTCTTGCAATAACAATAATCATGGTTGCATTGGTACGGACATGAATTATACAAGCATTCCTTTATCGGTAAATGTCTTTCACAAAACAAAAGTGTATTGATAAAACAATGAACGGCTAGCTGTGTTTGATATTTTCAACAATCATCTCGTCTGGCAAACGATTTGTTTTGATTCACTGAATGCCAAAAAGTAGTTTATGCTTCATTTACATGGACATAAAAATTACTAAACGGTTTCATAAAAACACAACTGAAAAAAAAACAAAAGCTCGTCGTAACTGAACTCTGCCCACGTAGGTACTGTAGGTAGGTACAACAATCATAATTGCTGCTGAGGGTCCATGTACCGTTAACCGCAACCCTGGGAAATTGAGGCTTAAGTGTGAGTTGAGGCCATAAGCCCTAAGATACACGTAACGGGAGATTGTAGCCGACGTTGTACACAACATGCCACAGGGTAGACGTAGCCTTGTAGCCTTATAGTCTTATAGCTGGTAAGTGGTGTGTTACCACTACGAAATATAGAAGAGTTTAAAATTGAACGTGAAAATTGTTTTGAATTTTTTTTTTTTTTTGTAGATAAAACTTTTGGGACAACTGACATTGGTGAAAATTGAAAAACCAACCTATTTAATATTTAGCTACCGTAGTTGAAACTTTTACATGAGATAATCATAAATTGAATTTTATTTTTGGCTTCGCACGGTCTTTCGTTTTTACTTGTTAATGTTGTTTTTATTGTTAATTTTGTTAGTTTTATATACTTCTTTTTTGTTTTCTTACTTTTACTGTTTGTATTTCCTGTGCATGTCCCAAATAAAATATTTTACTTTGTAATATAAGAACGAACTCTCAGAAATTAAATGGAATTTTGCTAAAGCAGTTTATTAAAACTGTAGCGGTATCAACATCGCCACATGCGAGCTACACGTCATACTGACGTCACGCAAATCCTGCATCGCGCAAGCAGAGTTTACCGCGCGACTAGCCTATATAACAACGTCCCGACATCAACCGTCGCGCAGTTGCCCACCAGACACGACACCCGTCTGGTCGGACGATCCTCCCTTTTCAATAGAGTATAAGTGAACTTTACACCCTGTTCCTCATACCTCTATAAAACAATTAGCAGTCGTAAATACATAACTAAGCTAACTTTGGAGCGGATACAAGCAGAAAGATCTTTCAGAAGACAATTTTAAAGCAAAAATCGAAGATGTATAAGTAACAGGTATCTTCACAACTGTGCCTCTTGCCTTTAATATTTGATGAGGCGGAAATTAGGCAAAGTATGTCTTCACTTGTGTACCTTGTTTCCAGCAACATTGTTTCCATTAATAACTAAAAATTAAATATTGATTTTGTGTTTTGAAATATTGTTACTAACATATTTGTCCCCATTGTCACTTGTTAATCTTCTATATTACAAAACACAAAAATTGTTTCTACCTATGTCCGTTATAGACTTTGAAACCATCCAACCGATGTGCCCCAAACCTATTAGAAAGGCAATAATGCGAAGATGGTTTTAAACTACTAAAACAATGGAAAAATAAACTACAACTTCATAAATGGACCGAATATGCCTAACGCATTGTTTTATTGCAGTAGCACACGCCGGGTATCCGCTAGTTAAATATAAAATCAAGTTAATTTAATTCATTTGTGAATCTAAAAGACAGTGAAAAATAGGTGAATACTGAAATGTAGTCTTAACTCGTGAGAAAGGAAGCTCAAACAAACATCTTGGGGAAAAATGATAAAGTAGAGTGCGGAGTTATCAGTAAAGAAAAATGAAAAAAAAAAACATGAAACTAATATGAACACAACAATAAGACACCACATTCGTTAAAATTCTAAACGTTGTAGTTTATTTTTATCTCTCACGGCGGATGGACTAACAGCTGTTCAAATCAGCGAAATGCTTATCACAAAATTCCTGACGCTGGAATTCTTCAGAAATGTTTGTTTCACCGAAATACGTTTCTCAACTTGTAAGAATTCGGCATACATTGTAGCAGAAAATCTTGAAACTACGGCAAAATCAGATGCGGCTCTACCAACATACTTATTTTTCACATACATAACCATCTTCACGAAAATATTACGTGACTCGTTCACCACTTCATATTTTACTAACAGAATATTAAAATTTACTGCTTTATCGAGCCGAATGCGGATAGATACCGGATTAAATAGCTTTCGCCGCTGAAATATTAAAATTGCCCCAAAAAAATACAATAACTTGCAAATTTTCGTCGAAACAAAATAATGTTACAACGCCAATCGTGATTTACGTAACCGCGGTTCCATTGGAAACCCGCTAAAAGAAACGCTTCCGCCAGCTGACCTCCAATAAATAAACATTTGACAAGGAAAAAACGGAGAGAAAACAGAAAAATATTTAAAAAAAAAACAAGTAAAAATAAAGAAGAAACTTTTTGACTGATCGACAAGAAATAACTTTCTTAACTGGAAACAGAGGGTCCGTTTCGTTTTCGCCAACAAAAAATAGGTTTTTTTGTGATCAAATTCAAAATTCTTAAGCGTATTTACTTCCAAATCGTTTCATATCTTACAGAGGCAATATCTGTGTACAAATTAGAGATTTCGGATTGAAATAATGTCGGCAGATGTTCATAAATATTAATAACTAACTAGGATTGGCCCTGTGGCGCTATTTGCTTGTACACTTTAGTGGTCTCTAGTGACAATAATACAAGAGGTTCTAAAGCTATCCGTTTTGCTAGACCATCTTCGCGTTGTTTGTAACTCGGTCCATTGTTGAGAGATATATATCTTTCGCGTCTTCAGTGCGGATGACTAGGAATCCCCAGAATTTCTGGCCGTTTTCGCTTAGTTAGTGTTACTGCTGTTAACACTGGTGTAATAATGTTGTCTTGTTTATTGGCTACGATACCTACAGTTGGTAATTTCGTTTGAATAGTTTAGTGTTTAATGAAAATGATCTGCAAAATGAATATGATGCCAAATGATAAATCATTTTATTTCTGTAAGTAGGTTTGTTATATGCAAACACTTTTACACGTCAATCATATTGTTAAAACTAGATGAGGTCGGCGTTTCCTATCTGACTACTCTGAGAAGAAAGGTCGAAGCAAACTTAGAGGTCACAGTCTCTTTTAAAGTCCAGACATAATCTTGGTAAGATTATGTGTAGACCATGTAGATTTGTGTCTGAAATGGTTTGTTGAGGAAAAACCACACAGAATGAGTGGACCTGTCCAATCAGTGCACGCATTTGTCACTAATCGTGGAGTTCAACTCAGAACTTAAGGAGCTCAACCACTCGACGAACAATACCAAAGAAAGTAGAATAGAATAGAATAGAATAGAATACTCTTTATTATGTACACCATAAAAATTACAGATATAAAAGTAGAAATTTTACATAGGGTGACACAATGGGCGGTCTTATCGCTAAAAGCGATCTTTTACAGACAACCTTTGGATGGATTCAAGGTAGAAGGAGAGACAATAATGCAGGTAGTCAGTGGTGTACCATTTACATATACAACAAATACATACATACATAAAACATATACCTATCTACATAATATAATATATACAATAATAAACATGAAACAAGCGTAAGGAAACTAAATGTAATGACAATGTTTAAGGAGAGAGGAAGTGTTTTGGGTAAGCTGCATAAAGCACTCAAACTGCCATTGTCATGCTGAGCCATTTTATTATGCAATACCTACCCTAAAAGCGCAATTTATCCTGTATAAAAGTATATCCCGCGCCTCTGAGTCATGGTGGTGGAAGGAACCGTAAGGTTATAGTCGGTAGAAGTACGACATAACCCTCCATTCTCCCCAACCGGAGGGTATATATGAGGACTTCCCCACAGAAAACAGACAGTTATGAATAACACGCAGGGTAATGCCGAAGCTAACGATGGTTAGAGACCCAAAGCTTTTATAATTATGAAGAATGTGATATTTGTACAGCTTATAAAGTAAACATTTTCAGAACCTATTACAATCAGTGCAGATCCCCGTCCCTAAGCCTGTAGTACATAGACAGTCACCATAGTTTAGCACAACGAACAGTCTTGAAGCGATATTGCCATTACGCTTGGCAGATAAATTGGTTGGCGTCCTCCTGCTGTAATCCTTTTGTCTCTTCTGACTAAGTATATACCCAAACGTATACCTATCTTTAGGTATTAGTACTGTCCACTTAGCACAACTATTCAATCAGAGACCTAAACGTTCTTTAGTAAATCTTTAGAAGGTGTCTTTGGTGGCAACACGGGCCTCGGTGAAATGAAAAAGAAACGTAATTATTCAGGGCGACATTATCATTTTCAAATAGTTTTATTTTTGCGCTTAATCAAGTTCTTAGCAAAGTTGAATTTATTTTAATCAAACATGGTTATTTTAACCCAGGGATTGAGCATAACTTGTCACTGGCACGCAACGTCGATTAAGCTTGCAAAACTTTATTAAAGAAAAAGTAACAAAATAATAGACTATCTATTAATTTGCTTTTTTATTTGCAGTTTTTTTTCCAGCCTGTCACTTGTAAAAATAACAGAAAATGGGAAAAGATTTCAGTTCTTTTTTGGTTAGGTTTGGGTTTGTTATTTTGTATTGGTTTTTTAAAACAATTAAGATTATCGAGGCTCCCCCCAGGTTTATGGAATAAAAGCAATCGGACTTAAAGAGACACTAGACAAACCAAACGCAACCTTGATTAGGTTACAAAAAATGGACAAATTGAGAAAAAATGCCCT
This sequence comes from Griposia aprilina, assembly GCA_916610205.1. Classification (NCBI taxonomy): domain Eukaryota; kingdom Metazoa; phylum Arthropoda; class Insecta; order Lepidoptera; family Noctuidae; genus Griposia; species Griposia aprilina. Next base: position 17,310,058 of record OU744290.1, on the reverse strand, counting down.
GTCTGTTGCTTAATTCAGTAAAAAAAAAAAACTGAAAGGTTTTCTTAATAACTGAAGTTGATTTTACAAATTGGACGATAACAAATTTCCACTGCAAACCGCTTACACTCTGCCTTCCATCAGACGCGCACTTTAAAGTTACACATTACACTTTCGGCCATAAAAAACAACCTACAATATAAAACGTCCATTAAAGCTGCACGTTGTTTAAAAACATTTTACGACTTAATTGCCGAACTTACGAGTTTTAAAACATTCTCACGGACTTACCACAAGTGTAAACAACTTTGAGGTAGGTTCGGCTCCCGGGTCGGCAAGGCTTTCCGAACATGTTGCTGTCTGCGGCCAGAACACATCTTCTTTTACCGTGGCACTCCCTCATAGCCGTCTCCGTCGCATATGGCTCCAAACAGGCTGTGAAAAAAAGTTTTATTAGACATCAAATGTTTTGGGGTAAATATTTGGACTTCATCTTATATAGGGTGTGATTACAGTCGATACTTTGTTAACTCTCTCTTAAAGTTCTTCTGGATAAATGTTAAAGTCAGACCATGTTAAAGACTATAAAACTTAAAATGTTAATGTCTGTAAGTATCTATTTGTAAGTAAGTTTATTCTGTAATAATAAAAGTAGGTACTTAGATAATAGTCCTAAATACTCTGATATTCCAAGTATTATTGATGTGTTTTATGAATGAACCGAACCCCATTTGATTGGTCCAGTAGGTACTTATTAGATTATCTTAGGTATGTTTTATTTTCAATATGAGATCTGAAGTCTCTGTGTAAGTTCCAAATGGTTAACAGATCCATTTGATACAGCCATTGAAATTCATCAAATAACTTATACTCTATGTAACCGATGAAATGCAACAAATTATTTAAAGTGCTGAAAGAGAAACCGACACCGCGCTATTTAAAAGCAATGCATCCGTAATTACGACGCGCTTTTATTAAAATCGAAATAATTGCGGCGGGCATAGTGAACATTATTCAACGTAGCAACACTGTGGCGTTTATAAAAGAAAACCTTTATTTTACGAGTTTTTTTTCTGTTTTTTTTGTCGATATCTAATAAGTAAACCATTGTTTACCAAACGAATTTTAAGAAATGCTTACCATCTTACAGTAGAGGCTCTTAAAAAGAGGTCAAAGACTAGTGCCAAAAAATAATTATCTTGACTTACAACACTAGCACACTCAGAAATATCCGAACGCAACAAAAATGCTTCAGTTACATAAGATGGGCAGTATAATGAGGGCCATTATCGATTTGATGTTTTCCAGCCCCCGTTTATCGCTCACTTAGGGTTGAATAATGCCTACCCACTTTAACGTAGTATATGGGGAGCCGTTAGCGCAACTAAAATTAGAGAGACGCTTTTAGAATGAACAATTGAACGGTATGTTTGTATGAATATCCAAACGGATAATTTGATTTATTATTCCAACGCAGTTTCGTTTTAGCAATTCGAATTTCAAATGTTTAAATTGCCATATCATTCAATTGTCACGACCATAGATTTGTTTTTGTTGACTTCTCAGTGTAAAAAGTAAGATGTTCTGTGTTTATATGATTGTTAGTTTTAACTTTAAGTTTTGATCAATTAATACCGCTGTTCCTACTTGTGCTTGAATGGCTTCGATACTACTGCGCACAATTGACTCAACTTCGATATTGTGTTGGCCACAAATACATAGGTAGTAAGTGGGCCAAACACAACAAAACAGTTAAGTCGGTCATCTGCGCGAGGCCTCATAGTTTTCATTCCTATATTCAATTTAGAGATATAAAATAAAAAGCTTAATTAAAACTTTCCTAAAATAATTTTGTAATCAATTTCAACTTATAAAATATACAATACTTTCTTAAACTGACTTGAAAATAATTTAAAACTGTATCTTAAAAGAATAAAATATTACAATGGAATACAATGAATTTTAAACAATTGGAGTATTATACGAACTCGCTCATCCCTACGTTTCTAAAACGTAAGAATACCTATAAATAATTTATTCAATAAACAGGCTTCAATGGGCTGAATTTACACGTTAAAATTAAATTAGCGATTCCGACCGGAGAACGCTTTCATTTTGAAATTAGGTTTCCTTCAGAATGAATTTGAGATGATAAAAGTACTAAAGTGTGCTTATTAATTTTCTATCAACGTCTATTGTTCGCCATATTATATATTGCTACATTTTGAGAACCTTTTATCTCGATTTATTTATGCAAATGTGCCAAGGTATTTTCCATTTACTCGTCGTTTTAGCAACAAATTAGTATTCTATAATTTGACAGCTTTGAGTACAGTTGAGAGGTAAAAATGACTGTTAAGATGAACGATCGGTTTTTTCAATTGATTCACAAATGCAACGTCAGTGAATCTCTGATTGAAGCACCTAATGTGTCTCATATCACATTGCTGATGTAGAATTTGAATTAACATTACTCTTTCCCAGGTAACATGAAATAGAATCGATGCGTGATGACACTTCATCCATCATTCGAGACACGTGAAAATGAAACAAAAATACCGAAACGAAAATGGTGGAGGAACGAAACAAAATAGATTAGAAACAACATGATGAGTTTTTCAGGTGAATAGAGTTCGGTGACGAAAAGGAAAAGTAGATAATGGATGAAAAATAAGGAAGTTCGCGCGGCGGTTAGGGTCACTCACATTGTTGCTAACCATCCGGTTGGTGTTTTTGGTGAGATGAGTTTGGAATCAAATTATTATCCGTAAATAAGTATCCAAGACGTATTAGATTACTAATAAAGAATTGGATTTACCACATATTGAAGTAGTTTTACGAAGCTCTTACAAATAAAGTTCATATGTTTATTCTGAATATGTTTTTGAAATATATTCCTCACAGTTAGTACTTACTTTCTTCCTTCATTCCTCTAGGCTGTGGGCACTGGATGGAATCATACTCCGTCCGGCCATACTGAGCTGAGTAAATTGCCACCCTAGAGTGAGGATTGCAGCTGAGATGCAGGACGTCATTCTCACAACCAACTTTGCTTCGAAACTCGTCTGTCAACAAAAACGATATGGTTTGTTACCGTCAATGATAGAAGTCTAAAAAATATGCAGAGATTAGGGACATCGATGCGCAAACTGTTATCTATCTCATACATAAATAATCATGTACTGAATATGAATTCATTGTATGATTCTAGACCCACTTGAAATATTAGTCGGTTAAAAAAAGAACGCTGTTTCATACAAAACAGCATCGTACACGGTCAAACTGTATGGAACAGCAGATTTCTTTGTCAGGATGTGCTGTATTCATGATAACCGTTGGCGCATCGATGTCACTTACACCGAGTATAGTCCAGTCAATAAAATGAAATCTGTGCCAATATAACATAACTGAACTACCGATAAGTAATCTTAACAACGCTTAAGTATCGACAAATTAAATTTGTCAAAAGAAAGCAATTGGATGAACGCATTCATAGATCCATTACAACAACATCAAGATGGATATCAGGAATTACAGTTTTTCCGTGATACATTCTAAAGTAAGACCAAATTCGATCTAAGAGCTCACAAACAAAAACTAGTTACTATTTCACAAAGGAAACGAGACAAATCGAATTCAAATCTCGTTTCAAATTTCCATCAAAAGGGAATTTGTCATCAAGAACGTTTTAAAAATGCTATTTGAAAAAGGTTTTATAGAGACCAATAGAAATATAGTTGGATCTATATAAATTCATGTTGCAGTGATGAAACATATATATCGGATTCCATTTTGTCTCCCATAGCGTGTATTTCCATTTACATAGCTATCTGGCAGGTATTAATCCGTAATACATTTTTCAAAAGTTTGGATGAAGCCTGTGAATACACCTGCGGGCTTAGCATGACGCTATCTATCTCTTCGAAGAATAGAGACGGCTATTCCAATACAAAGTGACATTTCGTTTCTCTATTTTTGACATCGCACCGTAAAAATCCTTCTAAAATCTGTCATTTTGTCTTCCGTTTCTGCCAATCGTTGTCTAGGTCCTTTTTAATGTAGACTATTTGAGAAGACAGTTGTCTGAGGTAGTGAAGACAATTTGATTTTTAATCGCCATGCTAATGACGGTTTAAAACTTTTTACTCGACGGCCACAAAGTATAAAAATGGAAAGGAAAAAAGGAAATTTTCACTTTTTGTATGGAAAATGTGAAAAATTATTACCTACTTGTTGAGCTTCAGGGGTTTAAGGCTTTCATAAAGAGGGTCGAAATTTTCATTATTTTTGCGATAGGACACACCATTTTCGAGATATAAGCAAAATAAAAGATAAACGTGAATAAATGACTGAATCTCGTAAAAAGTGCAGTTGACTCTTTCTACTTTGCTGCCGTCGTACTGTCTTCACGAAACGTCATTTTTGTCTATTCTTCCGTCGACAAGACGGTGCTTGTGCTAAGCCTGCTGAGTCAATACTGTATTAGACAGATTTTCGGTTTTTAGTCGTCACGGGTGGTCACAAGCCCGAACATCAGTCTGACAACCAGTTTAACCAAAGGGTATCATGTAACTCAGTAACTGGATTGTGGAATCTGCCTGCCTCGTTGGTCTAGTGGTCGCAAGCTCTACTGCTGAGCATGAGGTCCTGGGTTCGATTCCCGGGTCGGGCAAAGTGTTATTGGGTTTTTCCATCTGGAATTTCTCGGTAGCAGCCCGGAGTCTGGATTTGTGCCCGGTTGATGGCAATAGGCTCGCCCCCTATGACATGGGACTTAAACATAACTGGCGAAATGTGGGTGTGCTATATTTACACCTCTGCCTAACCCTTCTGGGAATACAGGCGTGATGTTATGTTATGTGTGGATTGTGGAAGTGACGTAGACAGTCGCTCCATATAGGTGTATAATACTGGTTCTCAGCTGCATCCGGTTTGTCTGGAAGCTAACCCCAAAATAATTTAGAAAAGTCTAGGCAGATTATGAGATAGACTTTCCCTCTATAACAAAAAAATCGCTCACACACTTGAAAAAAGAAAATGGTCCAATAGTCAAAATTGTTATTGAAAAAACTGTTATGACACAAGACGAAAGTACAAAACTCTTCAATCTACTGCAGAAAAAACGGGACTGCTTTTGACTCAAGCACGCATGCCATCTAACTAATAAGATTTAGATGTAAGAGGTTACTTACAAGGACGGCATTTGTAGGCGACTTCGACGAATCTTCTGGAGCCCGGGCATGGGTCGACGCCAAAGGCCTTAGGGCTTGTGTGGAACTTACACTGTCGTTTCTTCTGACACGCTTCCACCACGGTCTGTAACAGGGAGTACTACACAAATTAGTTAGTATGCCTATTCCGTCAGAACTTTAGCTAAAGCATAGTTGGTGTTTCACAGTTTGATGGTTACCCTAACTGTTGATGAGTAGAAAAGTTTCGAGCAAGTTTGGATGATGTTATTTCTGACTATTTTCGGAGCTGGATAAGTGGTGAAAAGATCTTAGCAGAAATTATTTAGATAATTAACGGATCTGCCTGTAATAATACTAAGTTAAAATCTAAAGTTAAGGGGCTTACAAGAGCTAAAGCGCGGTCACTGTCGGATTGCATAGAAAAGAATGAGACGCGCGATGACACAATGCTGGTAATTTATTGCAAAATATGAAGCAATTATGGATTTACAAAAAATCTATTCATTGGACTAAAAAATTAAAACACTATTACGTTAGTATGTTGCTTGTATAATAATCTGACAAAAAATCTAAATGTTTGCATGTGTATTATTAGGGTTGTTAATCGTTAAAAAAAAAATTGAAGTATTTTCGTGATTTTTTCTATCATATCAAGTTAATTGTATTATGTTTTCAACACACTATCTAACTAGCATATATCCTGCAGAATATCATATATTTTTCTGATTTTGGTTACTGCAGTGGATCATATATTCTTAGGCAATATAAATTTGCGTTTAGGTCATGTAGTCCCCTTAATTATAGACTCTGTGAAATTTAGAAACATAACTCTAGAGATATTCTAATAAGCAGAGAAGTTGGGAAAAAGTGGGTAGTGTGATATTAGTCCTGTCTATTTTTAGAGCTCGAATAGGAGGCTGTTTGCTCGTGATGGAATTAATTTAAATGAACTCAAAGGCCTAGGATTATCTATAATTAGGGAGAAAAGACTGTTTGAAACAAACTATGGATGATATGATAAATATGATTCAAATTGCTTAATCCTTAAACCGCCCACGGAAGTAAAAGTTCACTTTCTCATTTTGACTCATTCATATAGGATAATAATTGAACCCGACAAATAATACGTAACGAATAAATTTTAATCATGTTGAATTTTCTCATCAGCGAGCGATTTAATTTGAAATACATATTTTGTCAATCCAATAGAATTTTAACGGTAAAATTCAAACAATTTATTGACGCAATCCTTTTTGGATCGAAATCACATTTCACGGGCAAACAAAATTATAGTCCTATTTCATCGCGGGTTATGTTAAAGCATTAAACGAAACTGTTATTTTACATTGAACAAGTTCATGATATTTTCATTACGCCGAATATTCAAAAAAAAAAAAACAAAAGCTTGATGGAACAGATTTTGTTCTAATAATAAAAAATATACAAAAGCAAATAAGGGCTTTATTTTCTCAAACCGAAGTTGCGCGTAAAAAATATATAGTGAAAATAGGATAAGAGAGAAATCTCGCGCAATATGAGGGGTTGACAGTATTGGCAGCTGCTCGTAAAGCCGACTTATTGCCTAAACATATCAGAATGAGTAATAAAATTGTATAAAAAGTAACAGTTACTGTTTGGCATTTCACTTAATGGATTTTAAAAAGGCATACAATTTGAATGACGCAGTTATGTTTGAATACGACTGAATTGGTAAGATTGAATTGAAATATTTATATTCAATTGAAATGTTGTAAATATTTATGTAATATCAACATTCTGTAAATTCTTTTATTAACGTAAAATTGTATTTGGAATATGCTTATTTAATAAGTAGTTAACTTTCTTAAAATAAATTATGTGCTCGATGAATAGTTTTCCACGAATGTGTCCAAATAAATATTGAACGCGGGGTTTTTATCGACCAGAAACAATTTTTTCTAACGTTGACAATGACAATGTACCTACCTATTTTTACCCGACTGCGCGATGTAATGGAGAATAATGTATTTATCAGCTTATGTATGTATGTAAGTGTATTCCTTATTAAAAGAAATGCTACAAAAAAGAAATGTGCTGTAGGTTTTAAGTGTTTCAACAGTAATTCGTTTAAATCAAAGCTGTTCTTGTTTTCACCACTTCCGTGTGGTCTTGGTTATTACAGACCCCCTATACTTCCCGTCGATATTATAAGATGTGATTAAAGGATTATAAGGAAGACGGGCAAGCTGTATTAAATTAAGAGACTTACAAGAGCTAAAGCGCGGTCAATGTCGGATTGCATAGAAAAGAAAGTGACGCGCGATGACACAACGCTGGTAATTTATTGCAAAATATGAAGCAATTACGGATTTACAAAAAAATTATGCATTGGACTAAAAAATTAAAACACTAGTACGATAGTATGTTGCTTGTCGAATAATCTGACAAAAAAATCAGAATGTTTGCATGTATATTAGTATGGTTTTTAATCGTTAAAATATTTTTTAGAGGTATCTTCGTGATTTTTTTCTATCATATCAAGTTAATTGAATTATGTTTTCAACACACTATCTAACTAGCATATATCCAGAAGAATATCATATATTTTTCTGATTTTGGTTACTGCAGTGGATCATATATCTTTAGGCATTATAAATTTGCATTTAGGTCATGTAGTCCCCTTAAGTAGGTGAAATCCCACTAATGACGACTATACAATGGACAACCCACCCACAAATAAGTCATAGCATCATAAATAATAGGTATTGCTTCAATCTATCTAAACGGATACGAGATACATCTGTTGATTATTAATTGCAACTACATGTAAACTACTTTATTTTCTGAGTAAACAAGTTATACAGGGTGGCATCATCAACGCGCAAACTGTAACCATGAATTTAGCACATGATTCTAGACGATTCTAGCGTAGACATTTTAGGGCGGTTATCAAAAAAAAAAAAATTGCTGTTTCATGTGAGGTGAAATAATAGAATCACTTTGCTTTAAACTTATATATTTTGTACGAATTATAGAGAAAACTTGAATAAACTTATAATATTCTTGCTAACACGTCTCATCTCGTCTATCGTTCCCTGCACATCTCGCCATCTTCCTTTTTTCTCTCTCTCCCTTTCACTCATATACACCTTTCACTCGCACGTCTGCATACGTTCCCTTTTACTCAAAATTCATTCCACATATTATGTAAGTATCGTAGCAGGTGGCGTTCTGTAGTTTCTGCCCACCCCCCTGTGAAGAAGGCGTGAGTTTATATTCTTTATTTCGGACTACAAGTACTCATAATCCATATAGTATTAGTAACTATGACTTAAAAACAATGTCAGTAAACTTTTACAAACTAAAACAACTAAAAATGACGTGGCCCAACACACGTTGGCACGTGCCTCCGTACCCAGTGCCTTATAATGGAACTGTCCACGTTGTCTACAAAAGTTTTTAGCAATACCCACACGCGGTCAAATGTATGGAACAGCATTTTTTTTTTAATAACTTCCTAAAATTTTCACGCAGGGTTTCTAAATCATATGCTGAATACATGGTTACAGTTTGCGAGTCGATGTCTCTGCACCCTGCATAGAATAATAAACGAAAATAATTATGTTAAGGCGGTACCCCGACCAAAACCTTGTCGTAGTGCGTTATTCAGAGGCTATTAACTCATTCAGTATGGGTAATAAACTACATCAAAGCACATTATTAATGTTCGATATCCTATCATCACATTGCACGTTCTTATTTGTTTTTATGTGTTTTATATACATTTAAAATCTCCTTGTAAAAAAGTGACTAAAATTATTGACTGCATGCATCTTTTGCTAAAGGTGACGTTCTATTAATTTGAGGATTACACTAATGGATAGATAATTTAAAAATCTAAATAATTCACGTTTTATTTTATATCAAAACATTGCTTGTCATTTTTTATTAATTTTTTTTTTTTTTTTTTGTGAATCTTATGTTAAATGAGCGTGCGTAGCGAGAAAGAGCGAGACTCATCGACGGGACAGACAAGGACCGAACGCTGAAGATCGTTTGGTCAGGGAAGCGCCTTAACAAAATATTGTACTTTTTAAATATATGCCTATAGGTACAAATAAGCCTTATTACCGAACTAACGCAGTTTCCCAATAATTTTATTTCTACTACTAAATCGCTACTCATCAAACATATTGGTAATGTTAACGGTTTATTGGAAATTCGGGCTGAGTTTGAAAGGTTTACAATCATGTAAAATGGATAAGTAAATGCGAATATTATCTGACCATAATTTTGCGGTCGCGAAATTATTTAATCAGAAAGCAGGCTTTATCATGCCCACTTATAAGGTAATTTTAGGAAATCAAATATTGATTATATCAGCGTAGTTCCCTACAAATTGCAGCGCATTGAATATGCGCACGTCAGTTTTATGACTACTAAAAATAAGCGTTATACCACTTGTTCACCATCAAATTAATTATGGAATTGCAAGTACTTTTGTACTCGGGACTTTCATTCAACGCAACTCTAAGCATTTATTTCATATAAACCAATTACAGGCACTTTTGAACTGTCAAGGGGTCGGTCAGTTAGAAAGATGAAGCTAGTTGCCCATTCTAAAGCGTAGTAGGTACTATGGAGAAGAACAGGCAATAAAATCAAGGCACTCTTTTAAAATCAAAATATTGTTACAAAAAATTGTCTACATCACTCATGTTGAAATTATACACATGAGAACGATGTAGAAAGACACACGTTATAAGCGACCGTAATGAAAAAGATAAAATCAAAAAAACTAATTCAGAAATAAAAATAAGCCGTAGCAGCTAAGAGATGACCAGTTCCTAATGACGGCGCCAGTTCACGAACATGATGTATGACATGTATGAATTCAGCTCAACTATTTTGAAGGGAACTTAATTATCCATCACACACGCTGCCACCAGCGAGACATGAGTGAGCATGGCATACTCTCAGCCACCAGGGCACATTTTCGAATGAAAGTAGAGGTAAATACCCAGTAAATGGTATTTGTAGTAGGTACTTATTGGTCACACATGTGCAATGCAATGTAAATGCAATTGCAATTGTGAAATTGTTGTTTTTTATTATTTTTATTGAATTTATACAATGCAAATATAATTTTTACAATTTTCAGCAGCTCCAACAATGTTTTCGGATGCTAATCAATTAGTTTATGCGCACTTGTGGAGCAAGACCAGCGTTGAGCCTAACATTTTTGTCAGCGATGTAATCCCCCAAGTTTTAATATACTTGACGGTATAGTGTGCGTTTTATACAAGATTAAAATTTCGTTTTATTCAGTTGGAGTATGTGGGGAGGTATTTTATTGTTCAATTTTAAACACTACCCCATTAGTCATTATTGTCACTTTCAATATGGTACAATTCTTCACACATTATAGGCTCCGGACACGAAATCAGTTTTGTCAGCTCAGCAACTTGTGCAACTGATTGTCTGAACGGTCTTCAAATGTATTCTTACGGTCAACTGCACATCAGTTTTAACAGTTTGATATTAATAGCGCCTTTATCTCATAGCTGTACCTGAGGATAGTTTTTAAAAAGTTGCCACTGATATGCGGTTGACACTACACGAGACCTGTGAGAGGCCAGTGACTGAACTGACTAACAAACTAAAGCCTCATGTCCGGTGTCAATAACTGCATTAAAAAAAAAATGAAACAGCATTTAATTATTTTTGCTATTGACATGCTAAGAAGAAATAGAATATTTTTAACATGGTTAAGCTCTTTCCACTAAATTTTATCCACCAACCCGCACTGGGCCCACGCCGTGGTGGATTACGGCCTACTTTCTCTCACTGAGAGGCGGCCTGTCCCAGCAGTGGGAACATTATAGGCTGATTATATATGTTATGTAAGCTATTTAAAAAATCATCTAACCTGCAAAGCGCTGGGCCATATACATGACGTGTCTCCAACGACCTCCACAGCAACCGGCTGGTATTCCGCCAAGTCTGAAGCACACGACCCTTGGGTAGCTGAGGCTCCATACTGGGCCACTTGGATACTGATGGTTGTCCCTCGAGGACAGATGAGCGTCACCATCTCCTCATCACAAGCAGCCTTTTGGTGTGTTCGAAGAGTGCCAAGGAGAAGTTCTGTGAACAATACGAAAATTTTTGGTTAATAAGTGTTTTATTTTCAGAAATATAATTCAACTTTATAATGGAGTCTTTTCTCATATTCCATCTGAGTATTAAATCACAACTTGGAAGAAGCTAATGTCCAGCTTTGAACTACTATTGGTTGAGCTGATCAAAATAGCCCAATAGAGTACGCATAATGTGGCACATACACACTCAATGGTCCACCTGAAGGACTAAGTGCGGAAACCAAAACCCTAAAGAAGAAGATGTGGTACATCATACGGAAATTAAATACAATTGGTAAGAGCACAGAATGATGTTGACCTGGATCTTCTGCTTAATACAAATCTTTAGTTCATTCACGGACAGATAACACACAGCCTTATCCACTGGGTCTGGAAGCATGACATTTTGAACAATAGTTCCTTATCTTACAAAGGTGTGCACCAAGGGAGGAATTTTGAATATTTATCCCCTAATGGGGTTAATAGGGGATGAAAGTTTGTATGGAAGTTCATCAGTTTTGCTGATGGGCAATCCCATCGGGCACACGACTTGTAAAAAAACAATGCTACTTTCTAGCTTATTTATTTTATTATTTATGTACACACAGTAAAATAGATACATATACCGCATATAAGTATTAAGTACAAAGGTACTGCTTATTTCTTAAGAAATTTCTTCCAGCAGACCTGTGAAAGGTGAAATTAAAAAGAAATGTAGACAATAGTGTGTAAGATCAAGAAGAGAAGAATTTTATTTGTGACTTCTCAAACTAGAATATTAAATATCATACACTCAGAACACACACAAACACACACACAAACACACACAACACAACCACATACATACAAACACATACACACAACACACACACCACACACTCATACACAAACACACATACACACATTTATGTGTACATAGAATACAAAAATAAATAACATATACTTAAATAAATACATAATGCTAAAATAAATAAACTTATATATATAAATTCTCAGTTAAAAGTAAAGGTAATGCTCTTTTACTCGGTATTTGAAATGAGAAATATATTTTAAATCTAATAATAAATTAATATTATTTTACCGTAGGCCAAAGAATTGTCCACCTCGACCCTAGTAATTGAACTCATAATCCTTACCACAGATGGTATTAACATCGTCACTAAGCAATTTAGCTCATAACGAGGCTACTGGCTGAAATTAATTTAGGCATTTAGCTTTATTTCTGGTACTGACCAGAAATAAAGCTAAATGCCTAAATTAATGTAGGTAGGCAATTATCATTAGTAGTTAGGGATCTCTGGAACCTTGTAATTACCTAGTTGTTACTATAACTATGTTCATTGAAATTAAAGGGTAACCAGCAATTGGCTGTATAAACTTAATTTATTTGTTAATTAAACGCCTGGTACCTACATACCAGACCTTTAATTAACTGAAATAGAAATCAATGTCAAAGAACTAAGTCATTATTTTTTTATAATATTTGCACGCCATAGTATGACCAGCAAACATGTATAAAGTTTTTTTTTTTACATTACCCTCGTGCATTTTATTCTTCCATGTTTACACATGTATGAACAAATATATTTTTTCTTATCTTAATGATTAGTAATCTAAGTTAAAAACTTAATAAAAAATTAAAATATCATTTAAAATTGGATAAAATAAGGTTTTTAACTTTTGTGATAAACAATATAGTGTCAAGCATCAATCATTACAGTTGATGAATAATCAATTAGATATGAGAGTATGAACGTCAAAGCAGAAATCTGCTGGGTAATTGCATAACACACTAACAGTAGGAATGGTTTTCATTTTGACAGTTCAACAACATTCATTGTGTTATTTACGTTGTTGAGCAGCCAAATTTTTCGAACATATGATGCAATGGATTAGCAATAGGCTTCAAAATGATTCAGATTGTGGTTCATAGTTTGTAACGCAATATAGGGTGCGGCTCTGAGTATCTTTAATACTTCATTTATTGGGTTTATACAAATAACTGTTAGCATCAAACAAGCAATAGTATATAGCTGACTTGAGCTCCACGATTAGTGACAAATGCGTGCACTGACTGGACAGGTCCACTCATTCTGTGTGGTTTTTCCTCAAAAGACCATTTCAGACACAAATCTACATGGTCTACACATGATCTGACCAAGATGATGTCTGGACTTTAAAAGAGACTGTGACCTCTGAGTTTGTTTCGGCCTTTCTTCTCAGAGTAGTCAGATAGGAAACGCCGACCTCATCTAGTTTTAAAAATATGATTGACGTGTAAAAGTGTTTGTATAAACCTACTTACAGAAATAAAATCATTTATCATTTATATATGTATAACCATCTCGGTAAAGACAAAACAAATAATATCGGTAGGGGATCAAAACAACGTTCAGAGTTCAAACTTAATAAGCTGTGCAACATTATTACAATAAACAAAATAACGCTTTCTGATGTGAAAATGTCAAAAAAATCTTCTATAAAACACGGTCTGAGGTTTAAAAGGGCCGACAGATCTATTTACCTCAGAGCTCAGCTGCGTATTGAAAAATAAAATGGAAGATACCACAGCTCCCCCAAGGACGTTACATGGGTCCAACAACGATTTATCAATCTTCATTCTACCCTCTGGAGTTGGTTTTCAAATTTTGTTTGCGGTGAGCAGACGATAATGTACTAATTTTCTCTTTTGACAGTTTTGTTGTTTTTGGACACATTGTTGTTATTATGTTTGTGAGTGGTTTTTGTTTGGCTTGTCAAAAGACAAAAAAATTTTGAATGATCCATTTTTATTTGTTGTTACTGAGACCCAAATCTTAAATTTTGTGTTAGATTTTGGTACTATTTAAAGTTTATTGAAGCCTGTTCATGACATTTAATTACAGTATTTGACACATTTATAAAGAATCATTTTGTAACTATTTTACGCCAAAATTTTCAGCTTTATATGGAGACGAACGAAGAACGAGTGAAGACGATTTTTTAACAAAAATAATATGCCTCATAATGTAAAAAAAAATACCAACTCGGGTAATGACAAGCCTACAACGATTTTCTTTCCCTTTGACTGGATACAATTACAAGCACATAATATTCAACGTTACCAATTAGAGTCAGAAGGTCAACATTCTACTATCATTTCGGATGTAATAACCCTAATTGAGTTTTTATTAGCAACATAACAATTTGAAGACTATGCTGGAAACCACAAGCGGTCTTAGAGCTTCTCAACGAGTCGCAACGAGCCTTGTTATGACCAAACCATATTGTTATGGTTTGAGTAGTTTGACGTCATATTAGCTTGGATAAGAAGAAAAGGATCGTGGGGATTAGATATGGCGCACACTGTGCGACATGCGACCGCAACAGCTCGGCGACTAGACGAAACGAAACGACAGGCTGCGGCCAATAATTTTCACATATTTTGTTCAAAGCTCCACTCACACTAGGCGGCGAGTTGCAGAGTCACAACGACAGGCTAGGGGAGTCGCATGCTCTCGCTACTTCTCGCAGCATCTAGATGCATAATGCCCGCGCACACCAGATGACAGTCGCTTGCGACAGGTCAGCGTCTTGTCGTTGAGCTGTCGCAGTCGCATATCGCATAGTGTGTGAGGTGGTTTAATGGAGGGTGTGCTGTGTTTATGTTCTATTGTTTCTGGATGATATCAGCTTCTATTGTTTTGTGAGTGACACTGTAGATATTGACAGTAGCCGAAGCGATACTCTGTATGGCGTGGGTTCCTGATTGACATATCAATGGTTCAACGTAAATGTAGGTACTGTTTCGTTTTTACACCATAAACTGACAAAATAGTACGAGAGGAATTTTATCCTATTTTGATCATTATAATATCCTATGCTGCAATGTGAGCGTGGCCTATTTTATCTGTTCTGTGAGCGTGACACTCGATTTAATGATACTTCTGCTCTCAATGCCGCAACTGAAAGTTTCACAATCCTGTGACTTTTTGTTGTGTGTTGATTTTTGTATACTTATTAATTTTGTTTGTCACTGCAGATTCTCAGGCCTGCCTGTCGATGGATAGTACAACTTGGACTAATATAACTCACTTTACATTACCCAAGTGTTATTTTTTGTGCAGTTCAGATAAAAAAATCGGCTTGCTTGCAGATGGTTTTAAGTGGCGCTACTTTAGAAGATATGTTTTAACAAGAGTGGAGGAAGCACTTGAGTTCTTTTCATATTTTTTTAGGTACAAGTAAACGAGTGTTGGGAATCGAACTCGATTCCATGCGCGTGGAGTGCATAAACAGGCGGCGTGATCAACGCGTCATTAAAATATATATATATATATAATATATAATATTATTGAAATAAATATTTGAATTGAATTGGCAATGTGAGGCGAGTTGCGACGCTACGCCAACGCCGACACGGCCCGGCCCGATGACCACTCGATGTACTCTGTGACCACTCGCGTCTACATACTCCACCGCGACGGACAATAATCCTAACTCAATTTATTCATTGTTTGTCCGGAACAGCATATTTAGTAATAAAAACGGCAATATACCATTGGCCTTAAACTACAGTCCACTCTTTCAATTCACCCCGAGCTAACACGAGACTTTTACTCTTTAGATCTATTTTGTTTTTTGTTTTCTAAATGTTACAACAACATTCAAATCATTCAAAAGAACTACCTTTAAAGAACTTTCACTGTAACTCCTAACATTATAATAATGTATTCATCGCTTCCTTGCCCAAACAACAGTGAACAGATACCATCAAATAAAATCCAACGACCTCTTCTAATATAATAAATATTAACGACCTATCAAACGTATATCCATACTTAATACTAATTTATAATGTCCAATAAATCTAAAACACTGTTTACCTTATCTTTATAAGCACACACGTGCAGATAATAAAGCTCCCAGATTATATTTTATTACTTCTGGTACGCATTCTGCTGTAAAATGTATGAAAAAGGACTGCGGATAGAAGGTTAGTGGGTTGTCGTTATGGTAGTTGGAAAGTGGTGGTAGTTTGAGGACGGGTTTTTGGGTTTTGGAGTTTCAATTAAAACTACTGAAATAATTTGTAAAGTAGACAGGTTTAAAATTGGAGTTATAGTAGACAGACAGGATTATGTAAGGTTAAAATGACATAAAGACGTATAATTTTACTTACTTTCTTTTTCAAAACTACAGGTAGCTAAGTTATTTTACCTACCGGAGGGAGTAGACAGTCGAAATCAGAGCGGTCCGTATTTCTACAAAGAATTTCAACAGAATTGACATAAGCTTTTCGGGTAGTTTATTTCAATCCAACACTATTTTCGCTGATAAAATTTCGCTCTTTTCTATTTTGCCATCAATGAATAGTAATTTCATGTTAAATATGTTTACTAGAAAGCTTTTTCAATAACTCAAGATTATACAAAACCACGTATAAATCTTAGAGATTACCAAAAAACTAACAACCGTTAAATATTGGTCGGTATAATCCAGGAGGTAGCCAAACAACGGACCATTAAGGGGATGAGATCTATTAATAGGGAACCAGCTCGTATTTCATACTCGATGAGAGACAAGCACGTGGTGCCTGTCAAATTGACAGGAAAGACTTGACGGAATAAGTTAGGGTGTTTATTCGTTAAATGTGGTTTTTGGGATGGTTGTATAACCGTCTTTTGGCGCGACGATGAAAAACAAGAATAAAAATATGAGACAATTGGTATTTATAGGAGGTAATTAATACATTCACACATTTTTTTGATTTTCATGCCATCTCCACTTATTTACGAACGTTGGAATGGTCTCGCCATTGTGAGTTTTTGACAGATTTTTGTATCGCAAAAAAACTTAAGCCCCTGAAATTTTAAATTGTGTTAGATACCATGCATCGACGGCAGAAAAGTATAAGGAGTCAACTGCACGTTTTTCGAAATTCACTTTTTTCACTCAGAATTATTTGTATTATCATAAGATTTTTTGCACGACTCATGATGCGAAGCATCAGAGAGTGCTTTACGATCGAAAAATGCTTTTCGCCTCATTTTGGCGGCTATTTTTATTATTATAGCCTTGTTAGTTCACGGAATCAAGATATTTTGCATACTATTGTCGAGATAATTAAATGGAGATTAATTTCATACTTTTTAAAAATTGATTTACTGCAATAGAATTGAAAAAAAAACACCAAAATAGGTTAAAAAAAAAAAACCTGTCCGTCATGTGTGAAACCCGGAAACACTGTAACTTGTGAAAAAATCCATTATTTGAGTTAATTTTTTTTTTTTTTATTCTAATCGACAATTGTAGGTCACTGAATGCAAATGGCTAATTAATTCAGTGTCGTTTAATTACAATTAATAAAAAACGAAAACTACAAGACTGTACATCTATTTATATTCATAGAAAATTAACATATGGATGGTGATATATCTATAGATATTATGTACATTTATTCCACCAGGGGCGCTTGTGCAGTACCTTCTTCCTACTACAGCTGTTTTTTCGGCAATAAATTTTGAACGACTTAAGTATTTTTTTTTTTTTTTATATTTCTTAATTAAATGAGCATTATGAGTCGTGCACTTTTGGATTTTCCAAATTTTTTTTTAGATTTATTCTCAATCTTTACTTATTAAAGTCACGTAAGTATATAAATACAACTACACCTATTTTTTACAAAGTGACGAAGTGGACGCGGACATAAAGATACCATTAGTCCGCGCGTCCAACTGTTGTAAACAAAGATATCAGACGCATAGCCGATGTAACGTCGATTTTTTTTTAAATTTCGTATTAGTTTAGTGCAACAACCAAAAGTCACGTCTGCGTTACAAATCCTAATCATAACTTAATATAATAATAATTATTATAAATGCGAAAGTAAGTTTGTTTGTTTGTTACTCTTTCACGCTAAAACAGCTGAATGGTTTTGGATGAAATTTGGCACACAGATAGACCATGACCTGGCTAAGGACATGGGCTACTTTTCATTCTTGATCGTAGACGAAATCGTGGGCAACAGCTAGTAATGTTATAGTATTGTAGTAGTATTATTAGTAGTAGTGGTATTTATTGCAGCAATCAACAATGTAAAATACAAAAGAATAATAATCTGTTTTAATATATAATTATAAGCTTTAGGGAGCATTAGGAAGTCCTTCGTAGAAACGGATATAGGGCAGTTGACACATTCAGTTTAATTTTTTGATTTCAATCGCATTTAGGAGAAAAAAAAACAGTATTCGGTCTTAACCATTTCCTTGGTAATGCCCTATTAACTAAATGTTGTAAAACAGAAGACGATAGCTTTGTTCTTCTATTAATTATCACAGTTTTGCGTTCAAAACGCTCTCCTGTAAAATCACGGTTTTATAAATACATTTAAACAAAAAAAAAAAAAACGATCATTCTCAAAATTTGTTCTTATTATAAGATAGTTAAAACATCACAAATCAGATCAATGATACAATGTTTTATTTATAGAATTGTAAATAACGTCATAATTCATTCTTGACGAGAGGCGTAACACGTCGCACGTGGCGACCGTCATGGACGGATGAGAGGTGCTAGACGGTATGCCGTATTTTTCAGGAGGGTGATACTTTTGAAAAATAAGATGTTGTTTTCTCATTAAGAGAAATTTGGATTACTCTAAGTGTAAAAAATGCCAAGTAAGGCATGCAAGGCAAAAATTAAAAGTTTGCATTTTTGTGGATTAGAATATTAATTCAGATCTGTTTTTCAGTATGACTGTGTTGTGGTACAAATTGAAAAAGCGTAAGTGTAGCCGTAATCTATAAATAAACCGGAATGAGTTGCTACTTTATTAATATTTGCTACGAAAAAGCAAAAAACACAATTCTCTCAATTACAAAATAAATAAGCAGTAGGCACAAATCTTTGTCCTTAATAACAAGGATAGTGGTGATTTAAAAATAAAACAAAACGCAACGAAAATGATGTTTTTAATTAAGAGGGCGTGCTATAAAGGCCGAATAACCGTGTCTTTCATTCCCGACGTGAGCCGTAATACCGTGCACATGGTAGACCTGTCAGATAAATGGAATGAACGAGCTCGGACTACAATGCAATACTCAGCTGCACAGACTCAACATAGGACTTAACAGTAGTATACATTTATAAATTAAACAAAGTTACATTTTTGTTGGTTTAAAAATGTAACAAAATAAAATGTGACATTTTAAAATGTATTTGATGTTTGTAGCTCGCTTAAAATACGAGTAGTTACAGAACGGTAAGTGTTGTCAGTCACTAAAAGAGCGCGTGGTATCCCTAAACACGTTTCTAGTACTGGCGTTTAGGGTAGCCTAAAGCATCATTCATCGCTTTAAAAAAATATACTTTGTACGAACGTATAAAAAATCTACTTATGAAAAGTGTCATTTATATTTCACTCCAACGCGTCCCCATCCAACTCTATTAACACATTCATTAATTTAAAAACAAAACACAGCCAAAAACAAAAAAATAATCAAACTCCAAAGCCAAGATTAATTCTTTTTTCTAAATGCAGCTTCAAAAAGGGCCACTTATCTCATTATTTCTGTACAGCATTATATTTTTAAATATAGAACAGGGCGCATCTGTTCTGGTTAGCGTGCGCGCTTAAAGGGCGTATATACGTACGAACCTAATGAGAGTTGAACTTGATGAAGACACGGTTAGAAGCCCATCAATCTTTGTCACCATAATGTTGGATGGCAACTGAAGCGGTATGCGACATCGTAGTTTACGAGAAATGTGCTTATTTTTGGTTTTCTTGTACCTGGTAATGTGTTATATTTCGTGGGGAAAGAATGTTGCTGTTGGTTTTAGTATTAGGAGTACCTACGTTGTTTGATAAAGTGCAGTTAGTGATGGTAAATTCCCGAGAATATTCTCGTTGTGAGAACTTTGCTGTTAAGTTCTCGAGAATATTCTTATGGAAGGGAATTTTGGAGAATTTAAAAATTGGATGACTGTATTGAATCGGTCTATTTTTAGAGTAATAGTTTTGAGTGCATTTTAACGTTTTACGAAGTTTACGTTAAAATAAACTACTCTACAACTTAAATAGTCAGTAAATTCTCCTAAGTGAGAACATTCTCGAGAATATTTCCGAGAAAATTCTCATTAATTCTCTTAAATTTCGTTTGGTATAAATGTTAAATTAGGATTTCTGTATTAAAACAAACTTTATGAGTTACAAATAATCAGCTTTAATAAAATAAAAACATAAGAGAGGTTTACGGTGTAAATAATTAAAAACAAAATAACAATCACAATCCCAACAATTCTTGAAATAAAATTACTTATACTATTCGTTCATTGACAACAGTTGATCCATGTCTTCTAAGTTGATATGATCTGTTTCCGTCAAGATTACTGGCTCATCGTCTGCCTCTTCTTCAGATGTGCTCTCTTCTGATTCTAAATTGAGTGTAGGCTCTTCTATTTCTCTTGTGGCAGATGTACTTGGTTGTGGTTCTTCGGACTCTCTGTTTATTGATTTTTGTTTATTTATGATTTTCCAATTGTGAGCAATCAGGCAAATTTTGCCTGCTCTTTCGGTATTGAATTTATTACGTTTTTTATTATATATTTCTTAACTAAAGAAATATTAGCAATTTCCACTCCAAAATCTCGAACAGTAACCGTTTTCGAGTAAAGTATAAAACAACAACAAAAGAAGTTGACTTTAGACCTTGAAATCAATATAAATATTGGATAGAAATTTAGCAATTTTATTTCCAACTTTAAATTCTCGTAAATTCTCTGTCAAAAAGAATATTGCAGAATATTGCAGAATATTCTCAGTGAGAGAATATTCTCTCGACCCATCACTAAGTGCAGTGCTACAATGATGCAGCAAATAGTAGGTGTTAAATAATAAAAAATAATAAAAAATTGTACGTATCATTTTAACATTGCTCTATTTGGCAGATGCTAATACTTCTGGCTTTTATGTAATAATTTAAAAGAAAATATTGTAGAGTCCTTTAAAATAATATGTAAATAATTGCCCCTCACTTTACAAAAAAAAAAACAAAGTTGTTAACACGAAAAATGCTATGTTCAAAGCTTGGTCCTTTTATACGCATTTTTTAGTTAACGTAAATAAAATGTTTTTTTTATCTCAACTACAGCGCTTTGTGGCGGAAAAATATAATAATACACTCGAGAGCAATGAATCCGGGTCACTTAAAGAATGTTAAAAATCTCGGAAACTAAAAATGATAGGTTAATGCAATAAATTGTATTTAATAGACAATGTAATACTCCTTAAATGAAAGTAAAAAAAATATGAGTCACCATACATTTTATTAACACAAAATTACATAAAGAAAAAAACTGCTGATCTCTCCTTAAAACAAAAATAGGAAACATGAAATTTTTGAACTTTATTACGATTTTCTTGAATTTTAATACTTCGTATTGCCTCCTCGTGCTTCCATTACTGCGTTTACGCGGTTTGGCATGCTGTACACCAAGTTCCTTATACGATTTTGGGGAATATTCTCCCATTCCTCTGTGAGAGCAATTTTGAGCTCACGAAGCGTGATTGGGGGAGGGTTTCGTTGTTTTACGCATCTGCCTAGCTCGTCCCAAGCATGCTCGATCGGGTTGATATCCGGGCTGCGCGCTGGCCACTCCATACGAGTAATGTTCATCTCTTGAAGGTAGTCATTCACAATCCTACCTGTATGAGGTCGGGCATTGTCATGCATAAATATAGCATCCTCACCTAAATTGACCATAAATGGACCAACGTGATCATTGAGGATTTCTTCCACATATCTTACGCTAGTTAAAGAGCCGTTTTCTATGATCACCAGCTCTGTGCGACTTTCAGAAGAAATTCCGGCCCACACAAGTACAGACCCACCACCGTAGGCTACTTTTTCTTCGATGCATGCTTGCTTGAATCTTTCCCCTGGTCTTCGATACACTTTGTGTCTTCCATCGTGCTTGTAGAGCATAAATTTTGATTCGTCGGAGAACATAACTTTTGACCAATCTTCAATACTCCAATTTACGTGGCTCTGGGCATATCTTAGTCTTGAAATACGATGCCCACGCTCCAGTTTAGGGACGTTTGCAGGTCTAAGGGGTTTTAAGTTAGATTCAGCAAGCCGACGTCTTACTGTCCATGCACTTGGGTTACTTCCTCCGAGGCGTCGAAACTGATTTGTGAGTTCAGTTCCTGTGAGAAAGCGATTTCGAAGCATGGTGTTCACCAAGTATCGGTCTTCTCGTGCTGTGGTACACCTGGTTCTGCCCGTTCCTGGTCTGCGTAGGTTAGAACCAGTTTCTTCGTAACGTCGGAGAACTCTTTGTACTGTTGACAGCGACACACCGACAGTCCTGGCTGTATCGCGCTGACTCCGACCGGTTTCCAGCATTGTAAGCATTCTGGTGCATTCTTCAGGCGTAAGCGACATAATTTCAGCTTGAATAATGAATATAGAGCACTATCAACATGGTTTATGTACCCACATAAATGACAGATTACAAACAAAAGCAAAACCAAATGCTGTAATTTCGTAGTTCCATCTTCGAAAGTGGCCCTTTTTCAAATTTGTTTTTTTTATGATATAACTTTACAATAACTAAGAAGTTTTAATACCTTCATTTAAGGAGTATTACATTGTCTATTAAATACAATTTATTGCATTAACCTAGCATTTTTAGTTTCCGAGATTTTTAGGATTCTTTAAGTGACCCGGATTCATTGCTCTCGAGTGTATTAATATTTGAAAAGGTACGTGCGTGCCAATGTAAAAGGTCTTCGTCCGAGGGATTTTTCAAAGGGCCATAGATGAGGGTCAGGCCTTTAAAAGAAAATAAAGGGAAAAGAGAAATTTGGACTAATTAATAGACACCTTAAAAGTATTGTTAGTTAAATTTGCTTTAATTAGCCTGGCAGTCTTTATGGTTTCATTCGCAGGAAACCATTAAATTCTTTTACGCGGAATGATTTGATTACCCACTCAATTCTCTTTTTAACGAACAAATGGATAGTTCATATTTTCGAAATGATCGCAATACTATTTAACATAACATCCCGACTATAATTTCCAATGGGTTAGTCAGACGTGTACTTATAGTATACTCACATTTCGCCAGTTATGTTTAAGTCCCATGTAATAGGGACGAGCCAATTGCTACCAACCGGCCACAAATCCAGACTCCAGTTTGCTACTGAGAAATTCCTGATGGGGAAACCTAATGACACTTGGCCGGACCTGGGAATTGAACCGAGGACCTCATGCTCAGCAGTAACGCTTGCGACCGATATACCAAAGAGGCAGTCAAACAAACACACAAACAAAATCAAAAACACAAGACAAAGTCATTATTTAAATTAGTTTTAAATGTTAATGAATGAAAACTATTTCACTACTGAATTACCCCTGAAGTAAATATCTGTCCTAATAAATAATACAGAATAATAGGTACAAAAAATCTTAGCACATAGTCTGAGCACCGGCAATAGGCAACCCACATCAAAGTGGTTCGATTTCTCTAAACGGTTTATCATGTGAATGGTAGTCTAGAAAAATGTTTGTGAATCAGGCTGTAATGTTATCGTCATTGAAACTACAAATACCTCGTTCTTTTTCGTCTACCATAATAATTTTAGTCTTACGACGCTCTCAATGACGCACAATAGGCGGCCATAATGAACATTAGGTAGACAAATAATAGGTGGGGTTTTTTTCGTATTTTATAGGTATAAAGTTGCAGTAAAATTTCTTTGGTTGTACTGTTTGTATCAGGCTGGTTTTGATACCATTACATAGAAGACATAAGAAGCAAAATAAAAAATTGGTGAATCTAACGAAGAAATTCGATACGTTTTGAAGTTTTATTACAACAAAAAAGGGAACAAACAGACATAAGACGCGAAAAAAATATGTGACGTTTATGGACTTAACGCAGTGTCAGTAAGGGTAGCACAAAGTTGTTTCAAGAGTTTTCAGTCCGGGAATTTTGACGTCAAAGATGAAGCTCGCTCTGGTCACCCTGTTACGGATAAAGTAGATGCCATTTTAGAAAAAGTGGAGCAGGCTATATTAGTAGTTACGATATAGCTGAAGAGTTAGGGGTTGCCCACAAAATAGTTGTGACCCATTTGAAAAAGTCTGGGTATACAAAAACGCTCAATATTTGGGTGCCACAGGAGCTCGTAGTCTTGAATTTGTATATACACACAAAAGAACTTTTCCCCGACCTAATAAATCGCTGGCCCTGAGCAATAAAGCGGTAATATCAAAAATCTATTTTTACAGGAGAATTAAAAGAAGCAAATTTTTGTTTATAGTGCAGCGTACAGTGATACAAAACAGGCGTTCAAAATTATAGTAATTTATTCTACAGAAATATTATTTAAAAAAACTGAAAAAAATAAGAGTAAGTAGTAAGAGAAAAAAAAAGAGAGATCAAATAACATTAAAAAGGGCGTAACCGGTGTTTACCGCTATATTGCCCGGGGCCAACGATATAGCTGAAGTAAACACACAGGCCCGAGAAAACAGTCCATACTTACACAGTTAAAGTCAATGCTGAGTCAAAAAATAATAATTCTCAAGAAAACATACGAAATAACTACTCATTTCATACTAATTAATGTTTAAAAGCTCACTCAGATCTTCCATCTTCACACAGTTTTTATTTTTACGCTCTCAAACGTCTCTTTGTGGCATCCGATCTGTAAACACGATTCTCTTTGTACTTACTTTTAATTCTAACACCAGATGTATTTTCTATTTTTATTTTATTTACTTCCTTTTTGAAATATGGTGTTATGATCTTTTTGAAGATATGGAGAACTCATTTTTGCCCACAGCTTCGCCCACGTAACAGTCTAATATTATCCTGCGGGAACGTACTAATGGGATAAAAAGTATTCCTATTTCCTAAGCCATGTCTTGGTTTATCCGTGTGCCAAATTTCATTCAAATACGTTTAGCCGTCAAGCTTGAAAACTTGTAACGGACAGACAGAGTTACTTTCACATTTGTAATATTGCCGCCCGCGTGGAGTGCAAATAAAATTCTGTAAATCCTTCTTCATTAAAAATATACTTACCTGTGTGCCAACTTTCATAGTGTTCGGTTAAACGTGTTGGAGTTCACTCTAGACTCACAAAATATATTACTGATATTAAAAAAAATACTCTTTACACAGTTTCTAATAATATAATTAAATTATGATTCAAAAGACACGTAGCGCCAGCCAGCGTCCTAAAGCAATTGTGACCGTCGAAAGTTATTGTTCCTTCCCTTGGGAATAGTAAGTTTTTCCTGATTAAAAGGTACGCTATGGTCTTTTTTGTACCCCTGTCACCTACTTTTTTGTACCTATATGCAAAATTTCATGATGATCGGTTCAGTGGTTTAGGAGTGGAAAGGTTACAAACAAACAAACTTACTTTCGCATTTATAATATTAGCTAAGATTAGGAAGTTAGAATTAGGATGGAAGTATGCAGGTAGAGGGGTTATAACATACATAAAAAGGCAATTGATGGCAATACTTTTAATTTTGACAGTTCAGCTTCGTTCATTGCGTTATTTACGTTGTTGAGCAGACGAATTTTTCAAACCTATGAAGCAATGGGTCAGGAATTTCCTTGAAAACCCTCAGATTGTGACTGAAAGTGTGCAGAAGGACCTATTTCGTACGTCATAGTGCGATGACGAACTGTATAATTTCTTATAAACAGTATCCGCTTTAATAACAAGTTGCCAAAGTCGGTTACAGAACTTAGCAATGGAAAGTTCAACACCCACAGCAAATATGTCCTTAATAAAAAAGCATAATAAACGATTAAAGACTACGTTGAAGACAAGGAAGTTTGGCAATAATTCCTTCTGCACATGTGACTTCCCTGGTACCTCATTAACGGCATAACTATATAAATGTCTATTAGCTACTCCCGAATGACGGTGTTTTTTATTTTTTACCTATGTCTTTGACATTATAATTTCTAGTCTTTATTAGTGGTTGCAATGGAATTCATGTCATTTGGTTGAAAAACTCCATTTTACAGATTCTTTTATATTTTGTGAATGTGAGAACGTTACAGGCATTGTAGACTATTTTTAATTTTATTAAGTCAGTACCTTGACAGTTAACAGGCCTACACTGTCCTCCTATACCTATTAACACTGTTATTTGAAAACATTGTAAAAGCCATTTTTGAAAGAGTAACCCTGTAATTTCCATACGGCTCTTCTCCATAGGAAACGACCAATTGGAACCGTGCACCTAGCTTCTGACGTTTCATAAGTGCCCATGTAGATTTATATTAAACTAGCTGCCCGACGCGACTTCGTTCGCGGGCGTATGCAGAGAACCTCACCAAAGTTTCATCAAAATCGGTCCGGCCCTTTCGGAGTCCATAGAAGACAAACAAACAAACATTGATTTTAATTTATACCTTTAAGTAGATAAATATTTTGATTTTATCAAAAGTTGGTAAAAGTGCACTGTTTTTGTGTCTTAACTAAACAATAATGTAAATTAAAAGTCTGCACAACCATTGTGTGTGTGTGTATTGAGCTGAATGGTGCTGATCTATACGTCATGTTCGTAAACGGGCGCGTCAGTAGGGACTGGTAATCTCTTGGTTGCCACGGTTTTTTTTATTTTTTTTTTATTACGGGCGCTTTTAACGTGCACGTCTTTCTACGAGTACATCGTCCTCACATGTATAATTTCAACATGAATGATGTAACCAATTTTTTTTGTATCTATATTATGTTGATTTAAAAGAGTGTCCATAGAGTTTCTTGCCCGTTCTTCTCCATAGGTACCTACTACGCTTTGGAATGGGCAACTAGCTTCATTTTTCTGAACGACTGACCCCTTGACAATTCAAAAGTGCCTGTAATTGGTTTATTTGAAATAAATGCTTTGAGTTTGAGTTTTGAGTTTGAGTGTGTCCCTAACCGGAAATAAGCCTCGAACAAGATTCGACGACGGGATTTAGCCAACGACCGAAGTTTGTCTCCTGTGTCCTTTAAAATCTGGTAACTACTGCTTTTATGGAGGCATACATAATTTTTTAAAGTATTTCTTCTGCACATGTAAGTTTTCTATTAATATAAGAGATACTTCTTTAGCAAAAAATAATATTGAACTTAATTACTGTACAGTATGCTAAAATTTTATTGTGTATTTGCATCTCAGTGATACGCCTCTAGTATAGCATCTTGGTATGCTCTCTTATTTTAAAATTACTTT
Source organism: Griposia aprilina (assembly GCA_916610205.1). Lineage (NCBI taxonomy): Eukaryota > Metazoa > Arthropoda > Insecta > Lepidoptera > Noctuidae > Griposia > Griposia aprilina. Next base: position 17,282,530 of record OU744290.1, on the reverse strand, counting down.
TTCAACACATTTACAATTCATAATATTTTTCTGTCTGAAACCATTTAGGGTCAAAGCTTTAAGGTTAAAGTTGACCTTTAAAATAGGTGAAACACAATTGTTATTTTAGGCTCCAATGGTTCTTTATAAAGAGTTTTATTTCGGGCTGCTATTGAGTTTGGATTATTTTATAAGAACCTTCAGGAAAAGTAAAATAACCAGTTTTCCGATTCTACATGCAGTAAAAAGTTGTCCACTTTTAACATTACGGTAAAAAAACAATTTCACTGTCGCTAACTTTCATCATTGTTGTTCTTTGCTCTTTTTGCATGATTATTACGAGATAATTATATGCTTTATGTATGCATGTATTTATTCTGCTGCATGTGGTCAGAATGGAAGTCGACCCCAACCTAGTTGGGAAAGGCTAGGTTGCTGTACGTATTTATTGTATACAGGGTGTAAAACGACCCATTACATAGCTATCTATTACGCATCTGTACATCAAACTAAATATTATTGCACAAAAATTATTGCTGGGAAACGAATTTTATTTTTTGTGTAAAAGTCGCTGTTAAGAGCGCGTACACGGGTCCAATAGCGCCACTCCTTTAAAAAAATATTATCTCGTGACTGAGAAGGAATTTTGAAAAACGGCTCAATAAGCGACCTCGGTAAGTGTGTCAAGATTTTTCTAATACCTTTTATAAACTTTCATAGTGAGACACGAAGTGTCTTATTACACGCGTTATGTAACTGGTACACCACAGACTACCTGCAGTATTGTCTCTGTTCTCCATTTAAATCCATTCAAAGGTTGTCGTATGACATCGCTTTTAGCGATAAGACCGCCCATTGTATCACCCTAAGTAAATTTTCTACATTTATATCTGTAATGCATACCAAATAAGAGCATTCTATTCTATTCTAAATAGAAATACTGAAAGTCTTGTAGAGATATAAAGACGCGAAGCCACTGATCAGGTAATACAGAGCTACATAAGTACTTGCACAAGTCGCAAGAATCAGCCGAGCAAAATGGGTCAGGCAAGTGTCGGCGATGACACTATCTACGTTCTAGGTATGACGTATGCACTGGTGTATAACTATGTTACGCCTTTATTCCCCTTAGGATTGTCGGCGCGTATGAACGCAGTGGATGGTGGGTTGCATTTGTTTATTTGCATGTAGCGAGTATGATTGGAAATAGTATTTCACTCCCCTTGCTCAAAAAGCCCGTCATTGTAGCGTACCAGAGCGGGGATAAAATGACATAATTATTTTACTCAAGAGGTAAAAGTTTATTTTTATTTTTGTATATTACGAACGAGCGTACAAAAACGAAAAAGTATTTATTCATAAGTTGAATAATCATGAATAAAGACTCAACTTAATATTGTTTCATAAAAAAAAACATTTTATTTTTGAAAATGGAACTAAATGCGGCGATCTCTTCGGTAGAATGCGTGCGTTGCGTTGCGGCTACAAAGGAAATTTTAAAAAAGGTATTGGCGCGAAATCCTTCGAATTATTCTATAATTATAAATTGAATTGGTGACCGTAGTTTATTTTTAATATTGTATTGAATTATTTTATTTTCTCGCAATCATAGTGAAAAGTAGAGTGTTAACACACGGCGCTAAAAACCCAGTATAACTCGGTTTCTATTTACTCCCTCGCTGAAGCTCGTGAGTAAAACTACCTCGTATAAAATGAGTCATTTTATCCCCTTGTATAACAATCTACTATTGTATTGCCAAGTTTTTAATTTTAAGTTGATATCAGATCTTTCACTAGAGCGAATGTTCTTTTTTGTTTCAGTCCACATTCACCTGACACCGACAAAATTACATAGGAATTAACGTGCATCTGCTCGTTTCGTTTTATTTTTTGATCATTCTGCAGGCGAGTGAAAGATGCTCAGTGGTAAAATTAAACATCATTGGATCGGTTCACTACTTATTTTTTCACTTTCGATTCATTTTCGAGTGAAAGATGAGGAGAGAATGAGAGACAAAAAATGTAGCATCTGATATCTGCATAATAAGGCCAACGGATTCTATGCAGCTTTTGTTTGTTGTAGTGCAATATTTCCGACCTTATCGTAAGGTCGAGTTGAAGGTTTGAACAAAGTACAATTCTGTTATAGAAAGATGTAAAATAATTAAAATGTTGCTTTGGAGCTACAATTAAAATGTTAGTGTAGGGTAACTCGTGTGTGTGGAGTTTTTATTTAAATACGAAAAACCTTGGAAAAAGGTTTTTCGTATTTAAATATAGACTAGCAGTAAAATACATAATATTGTACATTCAAACTTACCTCGATTTAACTTTCGGTTATAAGGTAAAAAACCTTTTTCCAAAAAGTCCCCAGGCTAACAACTCCGCCATAATAAAAAAATAAAACTTTTCCACAACATAAAGTCGACGTTTTATTGCGAAAATCTTAATTTTCCTAATAATTAATCTCAGATTGTGGGAGCCCCTCGCGAAACCGTTTCATTTTGTAGAAATAAAAAAAAGTTGTCTACCTACCTACCTACAGTCCTACCTGTTACATAATTTAAAACAAATGAACCCGGACTTCTTTTAATTTGTTCCCTTTTTTCACTTCCCACTCATTATGAATAAAACATTCAAAGAGTGGTGATTGTTTTAAAAGCATTTACATTTTTGGAGATGTTTTCCGAACAATTAAATTGTTTGCTCACGACAAACGAGCTCATCTGTTGGTTGCAAGAGAGCTTCAAAAGGATCCGTTCAAATGAAATACATGTCCTTTTGAAGTCAGCCATTCGGAGAAATTACTCAAAGAGATAGTTTTACGATTAGGGAAGGGAAAAAAGCTGTGGGACATGGACGGACGTTTATGTGTTCGAAATGTATGGGCCCATGCTTCGAGGGCCATCAAAACGCTTTACGACTAACATGGCCAATAGTAGAAACTGCCCCCAACGACTGATTTATAGTGTTTCCGTTGAAAAACATAAAGAATACAGCTGCAGACATATTTAGCGGTTAATGGGACGTTCGACTTTTATTATGTTGCTATAGGGCTCCTGCAGACAGGCGCGATGCGACAACGGCGCGGCGCGATTCCGGTAGAACAATTTCCATAGTTTTCATAGAAATTGTTCTACTAGAGCAGGGGTCGGAAACCTTTTGAGTCGGAAGAGTAAAAAATTACAATTTATAAAATTTCAAAGTTTTTAAAGAGCCACAAAAAATTTCCTTGCCTACTATAATAGTACTTCCATAAATAGTTAATAAAGTTTTTTGATAAAAAAAAACTAATCTATTCATATGTAATTCGTGTTTTTTCACAACAAATTAGATAATAATTATATATATGGTATAATTAGATAATCACTTATTATCTAAGTAAAAATTAAACATTTACTTACAACACTAACTTGTACTTCAATAACAAACAATTGAGCAAACAAATTCAATGGGAGCGATGGCTTTGCATGGTTTTAGAAAGTTTGGATAAATTTGGCTCATAACTTGTTGTTTTAAGTTTCAAACACGACTCTAAATTTTCATTTGTCAGTTAGTTTCTTACTTTACTTTTAATTATATTCATGCAAGAGAACGCTTGCTTGCGCGAATATGTCAATCAGAAGATAGTCAGCACTCCAAATGCCAAGTTCTTCACCGCACTGTAGCAATCTGGAAAACTATTCCATGCGTCGAAGATATTTTTGGAGATTCAGAACGATTTTTAAATGTTATTTTTTTTATTTGCGTATGGAACTAAAGACCCGCAGCTTCACATCCAAAGAGCCGCATGTGCCTTGCGAGCCGTAGGTTGCCGACCCCTGTACTAGAGTCCCTTTGAGCTCTCGCGTCGCGCTCTCGTGCCGCGCCTGTTTGCCTTTAAACAATTTAATGATGCTTCTTGGGGGGCTATTAACGTTCATTCTTGTTCGATAGATATAACAATCACGTGTTGTAAACACTTAAAAATATAACAGATGATAATTATTACAAAATAAATTGGTTCTAATGAGATTCATGCTAGTTTCTTCTTGGAGAACAGTAGGTTCACCACACTGATAAAATGACATAAAAGAAATTAGTAAGAAAAAAAAGGTACGGGTAAAAAACACATAATATGCCAAACCGTTTTGGAATTAAAATGCACCTAACTGCAACTGGAAATATTAAGACCAATGCTTGTTAATTAAACTAATTACCGTGCATAATTTAAATATTACTAAGATTCCATTTCAATTGCACGTAGCGACTAAGACCCACTTCGACCACCAATCATTAAACACGTTTAACGCTAAACGAGTTTTAAACAACATTCTGTATCTGTCATCTTCAAACATTTGACAGAAACAAGAGTTATTTTTTAAATCCGGTTAGCGCTAAACGTAGTTTAGAGATTTGCGGTGCAAGTGGGCCTAATCTATCGCTTCCCGGTGACAGTAGCGCCAATAGTGATAACGAAAACAGGTTACACTATCTCCGAATTCAGGGCTCGCCACAATTTTTTACAGCTTGAGCGTTAAAAAAATAAACCGCACCAAAAACCAACTGTATATTTGTCACAGTTGCGGTTTTTGACTGAAATAAACATAAAATGGACGAGTTTTTGTCGTTGGGATCCGACCATATGGTGTAAACAGATCATAAAGATCGCAAAAGAGATGTAAACATCAAAACATGAGTCAAACATAATGTAAACGTTGAAAATAAACTTAAGAATTTACAGTGTAATGCCCTGTTTCGGCTTAACTCTGGCTTTATCCCCTCAACACCCTATAGAGGACCTTACTTGTGTACCTCTGACCACAAAGCTATTCAGCCGGGTGAGAGAAGCCAGCCGTGAATAATCTTTGCAAAATACGAACCCAAAATTATCTTGGTCTGATGATTTTGATGTTTATTGTGTTTTTGACATACCTTTTGTATAAGTGATATCAATTTTGGATTTTTTAATGGGAATAAGTGTCAACGTTGAGATCTTATTGGTGATGTTCTTCAGAAAGGTCAGGTGCGTAGTACTCGCAAATGGCGTGCGTGTTGTCCAGGGGTAATTGCGTAACACATATAAAATGATAATTAATCGCGATGAATAATTTTTAAAATTCAGCCACGTTCATTGCGTTATTTGCGTTGTTTAGCGGACGAACTTTTCAAACCTATGAAGCAATGGATTAGGAACATTCTTCAAAACCCTCAGATTGTGATTGAAATCATATTACGTAATTAGGGTACTGATGTAACCGCACGGGGCGAGCGATCAGATAGTCACAAAAAAAAAAAAAAAACAGGCAAACTTGGCCCATAATATTGTTAGTAGAACAACTTAAAAAAAAAACTTAAGTTAAAGCTTGCCGCAGTTGGTCCGCAAATGGGTGAACATATTTACATACCAAGACCCCTCCGTGCCTCGGAAAGCACGTAAAACCGTTGGTCCCGGCTGTCATTCGTGGAACTTTAACAGTCGTTACGGGTAGTCAGAAGCCCGAAAGTCTGACAACCAGTCTTACCAAGGGGTATCGTTTTACCCAGTAAATGGGTTGTGGAGGTCAGATAGGCAAAATCGAGACAAAATCAAACTGGTTGCTAATTTAATTGTATAATTTATAATTTTTATGACATTGTTTTTTACATTATGTAACTACTTTAACTCACACACTAAATTATTACTTGTGAAATTTTGGAAAAGTCATTTACTTTTCAATATTTGTAAATATGTGAGCACCATGTATCTATCTCATAATTAATTTACCTGTCATGCGTTATATTTAATTATTTTTACCTATTGTGGTATAGTAATTTTATTCTAGGTGCATCGTCTTCACATATAATTAATGTATACATAATATTGTAAAACATTTTTAAAAGAGTACCTAAAGGTGGAGTTTCTTGCCCATTCTTCTCCATACGAAACTACCTTTTGGAAGGGGCAACTAGAATCAATTCTATTTTTTTGTAAATTTTGACGTTCAAAAGTGTTTTTTATGTGCCTATTTGAAAAAATTGATTTGACTTTGACTTTGACTTTGCAGTCGCTCCATGTGAAATATTGGTATTCAGCTGCATCTGGTTAGACTAGAAGCCGACCCCAACATACATGGATCGGAAAAGACTCGGCAGATGGTGAAGTATGAACGCTAACGAAACTAAAAGAGTAGGTAAGTAAGGATCTTAGGTAGTTTGCGTTCTGTAGTTTCTGCCTACCCCCATGGGAAGAAAGCGTGAGTTTATGTATGTAGGTATGTGTGCTCGAGATCTTTGCCACTATGATTTCACAAGTGTTTGTTGAAGTGGAGAAAAGAAGAAAATTGCTATTTTGTTTATCAAGAATTCGTGACATTTGAACCTTTCCATTAAAATTGATGAGCGATACGAAAATATACGTAAAGTCAATGTATCTCATTAAGTCTACATTTGATCCATTGAAACTTGATCCTTTGTTCGTCTCCGTAAGCAAAAAATTCTTTGTCTCGTATTTTTTGAGCGTTAATAATAGTTCTTTCAATTCGTCATAATTGCAGACGGAGTACCTTACACTCAATAATTGGATCGCGTAGAACGAATTTATTGACTTCATTCAGTTTTGAAATAATTGAATGAGACATAAGGGTCACAAAATGAGTAATGAGGTACGGTACCTATTAAGTTTGGCGATTTATTATTTATTCAATCACTTACAAAGTCATGCGGTCAAATTAAATTAGCCGGCGAAACTTTAGAGACGAAGTGGGTATCGCCGCGTGCTAAACAAACTATCAAGCCTTTTCCCTACTATTTTTGGGGTCGGTTACCAGTCTAACCGATTGTAGCTGAATGCCAGTATTTTGCATGAAGAGACTGCCTGTCTGCCCTGCACTACCCAGTTACCGGGTAACACGATACCCCTTGGTAAGACTGGCTGTCAGACTTTTGGGCTTCTGACTACCCGTAACGACTGTCAAAGCTGTACGAATGACAGCCGGGACCAACGGCTTAACTTGCTTTCCGAAGCACAGAGGAGTCTCCATATGTAATGGATAGACACCCATCCACGAACCGATCGCGGCAAGTGTGGCTTATCCTTCGATCGTCCCATGTGGCTGTCATCATTTAGCCACGAGGGGTATCACCGCGCGGATTGCGAGCAATGGGTAGCTCGCCGTCTGGTAAGGGCCAAGCCGTGGTTGACGGCGCGTTGTCTTCCACGCGCGCCTCATAGAGATGTCAGCACACAATGACGGGGTCTGCTAAGGTTGATGCCTGCCAGGGTCGTGGGTTTGTCCGAAAGGGTACCGTGGCTCTGGCACACAAGTAACTGAAGGAACACGGGTGGTTTTTATTTAATAAAAGTCTGCCACACACTCCCGCTCCGCCCAGAGCATGAGAAGTTATTTAATGATTTCACACCCAAAAAAACCCTTATCACCGCACGCCGCGTTGCTTATAATAATGCGTGTAGAAAATCAGTGTTTTATCGTGTTAGATATCGATCGTGATCTTCATGTATCGTGAAGTTTTGTCTGTTAATTTTATTTAATCCTGCATAAAGAGTGCAGGTAGGTATAAATACTACTGCAGAGTTATGCCTCAGGCTTATGTATACTGCTACTATATACATAATCCTGAGTAGTTATATATACATTTTGGATACTAGTAGGTACAAAGATTGTGCAGGTAAATACTAATACTGTGGTAGGTCTATGCTCATGATTCGGGTCACATATTGTTGGCAGTTTACTAATAATGAAATATTATTGGCTCTTGGCGAATCAGTCATATAAAACTAGCTCTATCAGCAAATTCTCAGAAAATACTCAGATATATTAAAATACTAATACAGGCATAAAGTAGGTCATTAATCTTGGTACCAAACGTACTTAATTTTCTCATAATTATAGTATTTGTTCTATCAGAAAGACTAATGAAGAACATAAGACATGTCATGACCTTACAAAGGTCAGGGTCATCAAAAACATGCAGACAGCAAGCAAGGAATTTCATGAACTTTCTCATTTATCTGTTTATTCATCCCAAAGAGAATAGTTTAGATTTATTTGATAAACTCATATATTTCATCTGTCATTTTGTGTTTTAATATTCTCTGCAGCTTTACCTTGGCAAGGTCATCACGGCTGTTCTAATATTCAAGGGTGTTCTTGTCAGAATATCAAAATTGATAGAAATAAAATTACATAATCAAGCAGCAGTCATGATTGCCCATATGCAGTAGTCGTGTGGTTAAAGCCTCGCTTATCATACACGAGCCTGTGGGTTCAAATCCGGGTAGGTAGGTACCAATGTGACGTTTTTAATTCATATGTAGTTTCTTGGTTTTTCTTAGACATTTCTGGCATTAGGCTCGCCCCCTATTGCATGGGACTTAAACATAACTGGCAAAAAGTGTGTGTACTAGAGGTACACTTCTGCCTAAACTTTTGGGGATTACAAGCGTGATGTTATGTGATCTTATTACAGACATCAGTGAAGGAAACCTGGATTCATCCTTCTAATAATCCTTACTAATATTATAAATGCGAAAGTAACTCTGTCTGTCTGTCTGTCTGTCGCGCTTTCACGCCAAAACTACTGAACCGATTTAAATGAAATTTGGTACACAGATAGTCTAGAGCCTGAGAAAGGACATAAGCTACTTTTTAATGTGATAAAAGGGTTGTAAGGGGTTGAAAACGGGGGATGAAAGGTTGTATGGAAGTATCGTCATTTTTAGAGCCGGAGGCTTGAAAATTATTTTTTAGGCTGTTGATTCGATATAAATAAATATGTCATTCAAAGCTTGTAAAAGTCTTACCCTTAAGGGTGTAAAATAACAATAGGGAATAGGGGATGAAAGTTTGAAGTTTGAGTTTGTTTGTTTGAAGTATTTATACGTATGTGTCTTATTTGCAAAATAATTAGCCTAAATAATTAAAAATGCAGAGAGACTAACCCACGCGGACGAAGTCGCGGGCACAGCTAGTAATATTATAAATGCGAAAGTTTTTTTTTATGTTTGGATGTTAGTTACTCAATCACGCAAAAAATGGCTGAACGGATTTTGATGGAATTTTGTGCACAGATAGTTTATAACCTGGATTAACATTAATTATACTTTTATCCCGTAGTAAAATCCCGGATTAATTCCGACCTACACGCGGGCGAAGCCACGGGAAAAAGTTAGTAGTTAATATAAGGCCGAAATCGCCAACCCGTCTTGCGCAAGCGTGGTGATCAATGCTCGGCCCTTCTCTATATGAGAAGAGGCCTTTGCCCTGCAGTGGAGCATTAATAGGCTGGTATTATTATTATAAGTAAAAGGTTTTGCAGTCACCTACTAGACTTAGTAGATTGCAGAAGCTTTTATTTAAAATTGTTCACTATCCGTTGCGTCGTATGTTACCGCGATCCGTATACACGATAACCAGATCAACGTTATGGATGGACTGTCTTATCGAAAACATTTTTGTGATATAAGTTTATAGAGGTATGAGGAACAGGGTGTAAAGCTCACTCATTCTCTATGGAAAAGGGAGGATCCTCCGACCAGATGGGTGTTGTGTCTGGTGGGCAACTGCCCGACGGTTGATGTCGAGACGTTATATATATGCTAGTCGCACAGTAAACTCTGCTTGCGCGATGCAGGATTTGCGTGACGTCAGTATGACGTGTAGCTCGCATGTGGCGATGTTGATACCGCTACAAGTTTATAAAATTACAGTAGACTGCATTCTTTGGTTCATTAGCATGTTTTGCAGTATCAAGGATTTATTTGATACTATTCAATTATTATTATTTTAGTTTAATAGATCCCTGGGGTAAGCCATTTTAAAACCTATCTGCCAAAAAATAAAGTAAAAAATCTATAGGAATTTTATACTAAGCGAAGAGATTTCAGCAAAAGTACGATTAGGGGTAGGAACTAAGGCAAAGAAATAGGGCTGTTATGTTCGCGCGTGGATGTAAGAATAGGGGTTAAAAGAAGTTTTTATATAAGTTTATATTTCTGGACGTTTATTCGCCTACATCTTGACAGTAATCCTGATGAATGTTCAAGGTTGATGTATTAGTAAAAGCCTAAGATCTATTTGGCGTCAAGCTGTCTCTTTTATCAATAAATCGGATCTACATAATTATACCAAAGATTCATATCAAAATGTTGCACTTACTATGTCAATACATGGAAATATAATTCAAAGCAAATAATAAATACTTTAAAGAAAATTAATTCAATAGACACACTAGGAAACTCACAAGTCTTCTCAAGCTAGCCTGAAATACATAACATTACATTAATTGCTGCGACCCGCCGAGTGCGTATAGGTACAACCGAAGAAAACTTAGCACAATTACGGTTCTCCCCCAACTTCGTTACCTAAGTTGGTTGTGTATATTGAGCCAAGAACACATGGGTATTGTCGAGATCAACTTAGAAACTTGGAACTCAATCAGGTTCTCTGGGCCCGAAGTACTTGATTGTCCGGGATTTGCAAACGAACAAATGAACGCGGGGAAAATAATTCATTTGTCTTCGAATGCTCGCGTTTTCTTATTCCATGTGTCTCCCGTATTATGAACGAGTATTTGTAACAGAATCATAATGAGGGCTTTGTCTATTCTTGGAAAGTATAAGTATAAATAATATTCTGTTATTTGAATTATGATTTTCTTTCTATGTTTGTTTATTTTGAGTACCTACGTACAAATTAACTCAATTTAACAAGCTTTTCTGAAAAAATTATCTAGCCATTTGCTTACACTTTGACAACCTCCAAATTTCGCCGGTGGCACTGACATTAGTTGTAGTATTGCCATTTTGCAAAAAAAAATGTACTGTTACTAGAAAAAAAAAAAAACGATCAAATCTTTTATTACAAAAGTACTAAATAGACCCTGGAGTCTCAAAAAGCCCCACTTTACGGTATATTCATTGTTATAATTTTGACAATATTATCTAAATGTCTTCTAAAATATTTTTCTAAGAAAAATAATGTAATTATAATTATCAGTTTTTTCGTGCAAAACTCATTTCTATCCGCTATCTAAAGTACTCCCGTTGACAGAATTTCGGATCTATAAATAATATACATTTCAAAACAACGACCTTTCCATAAAACTACAACAACAATATTACCTTAATACCGTTGTCTTTTATCATAAAAGATAGAGAACCCTACTTAAAAACTGAAAGGAAGCTTTAAAGAATACATTTGCATATACACTATACAGGGTGTAACATTTCGCGACCCAGTTACTTTCCAGTCTCGACCTGCAAACGTGTGCTATGACCTTGTTAGTTGACACTAGTGTCAAACCATGCATTAAAAGCCAGAGTTAAAAGCTTCAGAATTTGATTATACGTAATTTAATTACCTAAGTTAAGACTAATATGAGTTTGAAGATGCTATTTGCACAGCGTTCCTATCTGTGAGATAATGAAGCTCCTTAGAAGTTCTCAAAATGGATTCGTTTCTGAATTTGAACAGCTTTGTAAATAAAAACATAAATCTTCAGCGGGTCTGCCTTGAAGATTTTTGTGACTTTTATTTGTTCTCGTAAACAAGTAAAGCGTTTAAGATGACAGGTGCTGATTTATCAGGGTTTCGAATAGTTTGCCTGTAATATATTTGTTCATTTCATTTGGTCATGTTCGTGAACAGGCGCCGTCGATTGAGACTGGTCATCTCGTAACTGCTCGGCTTATTTTTATTTTTAATCTTATATCTTGAATTGTTTTTTAATAAAAAAAATTACATTGTTCTCACATATAACAACACATCGCAACAAGAATAATGTACTCAGGGTTTTTGTAATATCTTTGTTTAAAAGAGTGTCCTTGGAGTTTCTTGCCCGTTCTTCTCTATAGAGATCTACAATTTGGAATAGGCAACTACTAGCTTCAACTTTCTGACTAACTGACAGACTCTTTGACAGTTCAAACGTGCCTGTAAATGGTTGAATTAAAATAAATGCTATGACTTTGAATTTTGGGAGGGTTTTCCCGTATTTCAGCAGCAGCCTATTTGTGTAACACACTGTCTATCACAATCTGAATCATTTTGAAGCCTATTGCCAATCCATTGCTTCATATGTTCGAAAAATTTGTCTGCTTAACAACGTAATGAATGTTGTTGAACTGTCAAAATGAAAGCCATCCCTACTATTAGTGTGTTATACAATTACCCCGCTGGGTTACTGTTACTGGCCAAGGGTTATCGTGTTACTGGGTAACACGATAACCCTTGGTAAGACTGGTTGTCAGACTTTTGGGCTTCTGACTACCCATAACGACTGTCAAAAAAGCAAGAAGCAAAGTGTGTCTTGAGTGGCAATAACAAAAATAATGCTTGTCCTATCCTTCTGTATCCACAAAGAACCCAAGTCTAAAACTCAAAACACCAACAACTAAAAAAAACACAAAACACAAAAACACCACACACACGTCACGTCATAACACTTCTATTACCAATATTATCTACTTTCGTTCTATAGTACCAGTATTAAGTCTTTCTTCTCGTAGACAATGGTAGAAACATCTCAACACAAACTCAACGAAACAAACTAAAAAAACAAAAACAGGGATAAAAAATCGAATAGCAAATACAAATAATTTTTCCACTTCGACGAATTCAAAATATATCCGCAATAAAACGTTGCTATTTTCTCACTGAACCTCGTTCGGATTACGAAGCAGGAAAGTGGTATTTATTGCCTTCTTGCCCTGTAGTGGCAGGAAGCCCACGATTGAAACCAACGATTGCTCACACGCCACCCGTCATGTTTCGCGTTCAGTTGTTTTAAATCCTCAGATTAAAGTTTCCCGAAGTGAGTGAAGTACTTATGGCTTAATTTCTTGATAAATTCGAGGGCGAAAACTGACATATTTTTATAAAATGTTTACGAGGAAATTTGTTGTTGTTTTTGTGAGTGGCATCTCTCAGGTAAAGCTTGGAGGTTGTCGGCTACTTAACCGGACTATCCTGTAGATGCCTTAAAAAATTAAGGCCTCCAGCCAGAGTCATAAAACTTATTAACTAAGCGACTACACCCTAAGGGCACCCCCTGTGGGGGTACGGACGTCGGCTTAGGGCGTATAAATTTGTTGTTCTGTCTAGAAATGCAGAGATTGATTATCCTGAATTGGTGATTGATCTAGTTGCGTAGAAAACGTAGGCGTGAAGATATACAGTACTCGGAATTTTGCAAATTTAAGGAAGAAATGAAAGAGCTGTTCCAGTCTTTCATAAATACCCAGCAAACCGAATTAAAAAACATCACTGCCAACCTTAAGGAGATTCAACTAACAAATAACAACATAGAAACATCTGTCGCGTTTTTGATTAAACAAAATGACGAGTTCCAAAATAAGATGACTCAGTTAGAATTGCAGGCAAAGAAAGACAACGATTATATTACTGTGTTGGAGGATAGAATTGAGGACTTGCAACGGTGCTCGCGCAAGAATAATAGAGAAATAAAGAATGTCCCTCGGAAAAACCAGGAAACCAGAGAGGATTTAATAAATATGGTACTTAATCTGGCTAAGAATGTTAATCTTGATATAAGTAAGCGAGACATCAAGGACATCCTTCGATCGCAGGGGAGGAAGGAAGGGGTGAATAGCCCCCCTATAATTGTGGAACTGGACTCTGCAATTCTAAAACAGGATTTATTGAAAAGCACTAAGTCGTACAACTTAAAAAACAAGACGAAAATTCAAGCGAAGCACCTTGCTATCACTAGTAACGGAGACGTTCCTGTATTCGTTTCAGAACAACTTACTCCCATGAACGCCCGCCTATTTTTCTTAGCCCGGGACTTAGCTAAATCGAAACAGTATAAATTCTGTTGGACTGCTTTTGGTCGAGTTTTTCTAAAAAAGCACGAGAATGCTAAGGTGACCCTCGTAAAGAGTGAATCACAGGTGCATAGCTTACTTCAAGGTGCTTGACTAATTATAGATATTCCATTTGTTTATTTACTTTTGTTGGCTTTATTAATGGCCTTTATTTTGTATGGATTATGTAATAATATCTATGGTTTGTTAAAATTCTTTAGATATAACTTTCACATAAACATTTTAACTGTAAAGCACGCTAATCAAATATCAACACTAATAACAACAACGTACAACCACACGTACACACCACGTACAATTTTTCCACGCAACACTCATCAAATAACATTCAAATTAAAGCAATCTCTCGCTTACATCACACATCCACTCATACACCCATAGTACCCCTCTTTAATCCTAAACTTCAACTGCATATTTATGTAGTCATTCTGATTAATATTTTTTCTCCTCAGTGCCTATTTTCAGTCATACACCTTGAGATATGGTTATTAGACTTCTTTAAAAAAAATGGATAGTAACTTAAATACACTTAATGAATTTGACCAGACTGAAATTGCAAACTCGGTTTTAGTTAATATCATCTATATCATTAATACGTTTTTAGCATTCGACAATACTTACTTGATGGTAGTGACTCAGAACATGAGAAGTATTTACAGTAATTTTGACGATTTGCAGATGAATGTGGCTCTGATGAAATTCGACGTGGATGTTCTTATTCTTACTGAGTGTAGACTAAATAGTAAGAAACAAATACCACTACTACATAACTACACGTCTTATTTTACCTCAATCCAGCTAAACCAAAACGATGGCGTGGTAGCCTACGTAAGAAACAAACATTTGCCTCTAGTAGCAGAACTAATTGTAACGCATGCTTCGGCTCTTAAAATCTCCGTGTCTAATTTTACTATAATATGTATATACCGTTCCCGTTCGTACTAAAGAACACGCAAGTGCTAGCTAAGCAGTTAATTATGATAAATTGTTGGTTTATTGTAGACTTCATGTATGACATATTTTTCTAGAAACCTTATTAGGAGTTCTATCCTACTTCGGAAAACGTTCGGTCACAAGATTGCAATGTCAAATTACAATGTGCAAATCATTTTTATTTCAGGTCTAAACCCATATTGAAATTAAATCAAAATATAAATTAGTCTTGGTTTGTTGGTCTAGTGTTCGCAAGCGCTACTGCTGAGCATGAGGTCCTGGGTTCGATTCCCGGGTCGGGCAAAGTGTTATTGGGTTTTTCCATCTGGAATTTCTCGGTAGTAGCCCGGAGTCTGGATTTGTGCCCGGTTGATGGCAATAGGCTCGCCCCCTATTACATGGGACTTAAACATAACTGGCGAAATGTGGGTGTCCTATAGGTACACCTCTGCCTAACCCTTCTGGGAATACAGGCGTGATGTTATGTTATGTGCGTTATGTATAAATTAATTATTAAAAAGAAGTTATTAAACTAATAAAAAAATTAAATATAACATTACCTTACAAAAATCAATAGATAAGTATTGGTTGTGCTTGAATATTAATTGCCATATACTTAGAAATAGTTTACTTCGTATATGGCCCTCAATATTCCACTGTCAGATTTATGAATTCGGTTCCTAGAGGAGGCCTGTAAATTTCTCATGACTGCGTACAAGTTATCTACCCTGCTTTCGGCAACAACACCGCCAAGGCACACCCAGTATGTATCTGAATGCGTTATTATATTGAACACCCAGAGAGTTGTAAGCACGCTGCGTGTATTTGTACCATAGGGCACAGGTATAAAGGTTTACTACTTTTACTTAACATGTTTACGATACGAATATGTTTCAGGATTTTCTGTATGTATTTGAAATAAGTTGACAAAAAAATCTTCCCGAACGTTACCATGGCCTAAGCATGAAATGATTATTGCCATATTAATATCTCATCCAACTTGTACTGGATTTATCATCAAGTTTTCAGTGTGATTTTTCTCAAGGTTTCTAAGAATGCTAGTAGAAGATTCATAATCTAACTTAGTGAAATAGCAAACGCTTAAGCGATCTATATTATAAATCCTACACTACGACTGGCTTTGACAAAACAAAATCAAAGTTATTTTCAAAACTATTTTTTTTAACCCTTCCGAACTGACCCAATTGTTCTTAATCCCTCTTCGACAAAAAAAGGGATGAAACTTTATTTGAATGACAAGAAAAAATAAACAACTATTAAAGGGTGTATTTGACAAGTTATTTCACTTTGTTTCTGCTACGAAACCCGTTTCAAGCTGCCATCTTCATGAGTATTACTCGGACGCTTTCCAATCTGACAGCCATCCGAATGAAAGTTATTCAGGAGAAATTTTGGCTTGTTTTAAAAGTAATTATCCTAATCCGAACTTTGTTATTGTTTACGTAGGAAGGAGAAGTAATCATTAGTACCTAATTTTGTACAAGTTTCTGCACGTGTAATATTTATTTATTCATTTACTGTCATCACTTATTTTTTTTGCATGTGGGAACCCAATGTAACAATATTGTCAGCAATTTATCACACTCAGAGACGTCACCCAAAAACCAATAATACCAACAACCAACCACTAACCAACCAACCTCCACCACTTAACAAACAAATAAACTAAAATGTGACTACAGAGGCCGTACTATGACGTGTTAAAGCCATCATTGTTCAAGCTTGAAAGAGAGACGGAGCTGTATATGACCGATAGCACTATCCCTTTTTCGCAATGGAACCATGATGGTATTACCACGTCATAGTAAGGCAACAGTAGGTCAAACTGAAAGGTATGTTGTTTTCATCCTAATATCCAGCATTAGTAGATACGCATAGAAACACAGGTTTGAATTAACCTAGATCGGGTAGGTCGCTACCTTACATTGTAATTCCGAACAATCATTACTTGCACCTGTTCTAAACATATTTTAGCTTTAGTTTATTTTTAAGCATTATTAATTATTGTTTGACAAATCTTACTATTGACTAAGTGTACCCTTTTTGTAACGTTTTTATTCAATAAATATTCTATATTCTATATATATATTCTATATAGGTTCTTTTAATTTGCGTTAATTTTAATTAACGGAACACAGTTAAGCAAAATCGACACTTTACTAAACTATTAGGTACTAATTAATATATTTCTACTAGCTTTTGCCCGCGGTTTCGCCTGCCTGTTAAAAGCGAAGCGAACGTACTACCAGGGTTAAAAGTACCCTATGTGTTAAAGTATCCAGGTTATAAGCAATCTGTGTGCCAAACTTCATCCAAATCCGTTCAGCCATTTTTTTTATACCTATATTTTCGACATCAGGGTATACCTCGTAGCAATTTTTTTTTTTACAAAAATATTTAATGTAGGAAAAATAAATAAAATACGTTTATTTGCGGTAAACATGGCGCAAAGAAAAACACACAAATACAAAAAAGAACGAGTTGGGGGAAAATATCCGTCACATCCACGCAAAACGGCAATCACTCAGCATAATGCTACGACCCTATGCGAGACAGAGCCTCAGCGCTGGTTTTCAGCGATAGCCGGCGTTGACTTGACGACGTCAAAACCATTGCAGCATACGAAAACTAAAAATAAGAAATAAAATAAATACACTATACCTAGTTCTAAATGTACGTAAATATAATATTTATAAAGTGGTACTCATGCGCCGCCGGGCTTTAATAATCTGTGCGCGTAGAAGTCATAAAACTATAGGATAGGTTTGATATTTTGACTTTTGTCTTTTTTTATTATACGTATAGATTCTATGATCTAAATATAGTTAACACTCCCTAGCTAATAATACACCTTTCACTTTCACACTGCCAACAAGTAAAATGACCTACACAAACTACATATAAAGTCAAGTTACACGTTACGTTATAGTTAACTTTCGCACGTTCACACTTTCCTTAAGAAAATACAGTGACATAATATGACTGCCTTGTAAACGATATATCTAGTTATAAATTGTATTATAACGCTAGCGTCAACCGCTTGTCATGTAAACTTAGCCTAATGTTACACATCCCTATTGACCGTCCTTTCGATCAATCATACCCCGGGGTTCCGTGTCAAACCTTGGCCGACTGAATATGCGAAACTATCGTACTGTCATTAATAAATGTACCCGGACAAAAATCAGATATGGCTGAGACGGAAAATAATATTTTCGGGGAATTAAAAAAAAATAGAAAATACAATTGTCTAATAACTGGCTTACCTACGTATTTTAGGTATGTGATCGTACTGAATGTGGGACCAAACTTGCAATACTGCAATTTAAAAAAGCGTAGGCATCATTAGACGGTCAATAAGAAAAGAGAAAAAAAAAGAGTAGAAAATAAAATAAAAAAGAGTAGAAAAAAGAGAAAAAGTGTCATAATAAAGTAGTCCTCTAAAATCTTATGAGAATATAATACAATAGTATTATATTCTAATAAGATTTTAGAGGATCAGTTAAATATTTCCTATACCTAATCCCGAATGTCTTCATCATCATTTATCATTCCATGTCCTTATCCTAATTTATTTGCGGTTCGCGCAACATGTCCTTTTCTTCCCTACTTCTCTATTAGTTGTTATCTCGGTTGTCACCCCCTTTCTATATAGCCATAATATCATCTTTCACACAGTCCATCCATCGTTTCTTCGATCTTCACCCTACCCTAATAGCCATCCATATCCCGAATGTCAATAGGCACCTTTTGAAAACCCTCAGGTTTTCACTTATACATCCTATTTCTATTCACAAAACGGTAAAACGAAACAGTCTAAAAAGTTTAAATCGAAATCGCGTTTCGTTTCGAACTTGGACGAAAATACGCAGCAGTTGATCTGCGTATTTTACGTTGTGGCGATTTTGTGGGCAACTAAACGCATTCAGGAAATTAATGATTCATTTATGTTATTTATTAGCAGCGTGTTTTACATAACAGATGCTAGGTACTTCACTAGCACTTTACTTAAATTATTCCAGTTATTCAAAGTAGAACACAGCCATTTGCATTCAGAGAAACTGGCTTGCAAATGCATTATAATGATGCATTGCTATATTATTTTAAAAAATGTGTTAAGAGTTAGGTATTCCATTTATAAATAGACTAGGGATCCGCCACTGCTTCGCAAGGTTTTACTACTTGACAAAACATGAAGAGTTCTTTATTACAGAAAAGTTTAATACCTAATATATTGTACATATGAACATTTTGGAATAAATTCTAAAAAATATGATGAAAATGGCGTCAAAATCCGTTGCGTAGTTGAGAAGAACTATTTAGATACAGTTAAATTCATAAATACAACTAAATTTCCTGCTATAAAAGCATACATGTTAACATTATAAATTACTCATAATTGGCTAAATACAAATTATATTTTAAATAGTTCAGTTAATTGTTAGTTACATATTTTTTTTTTAAATTAATGCTATATTTAGCCACTGGATTTACACAAAATCTGTTGTTAGTAGTACTTAAAACCATAACGTCAACAAACAAAGTCCACATTAATCGGTCAGATTCGTGCAAATTTCTACAAAACAATTGAGAGCTTCCTCATCAGCAACAAATGATGGTCTAAAATTCAACGCTGTATTGTGAAATCAGCAGAAATTATGTAAATGTCCAGTTATTCCCAAATTCGGGATGCCTCTAGACTGATATTCTACAATTTGAGCTAAAGTCAGTAAGTACCTACTTATTGTGTTTGATTTGAATACTCCAATTTATTCTGAAGTAGGTATGTACGGTCAGACTCAAAAAGGCGTATGACATCCACAAGAATTAATTTAATGATTTACATATTTTTTCTATAATTTTGTATTAATGTGTAGCCACAAAACATTTATTACACTTTGGGTATGTAATTGTAGCTACATAATGCTATAATATAATAGAACACAAATTGTAGACAATCAAATGAATTCTTGTCGATGTATTATCATCTTTCGGACTCTACATCATAATGACATGCAGTAATTATGATGGTAGAATATTTTGTAGATGAAACTCGATTTTTTGTGGGAAATAGAATAGAATACTCTTTATTATGTACACCATAAAAATTAGAGATATAAATGTAGAAATTAAACATACGGTGACACAATGGGCGGACTTATCGCTAAAAGCGATCTTTTCCAGACAAAAATGAATGGATTACTGAAAAACTGAAAATACTGTCACCTAATTATATAGATTCCACAAAGGTAGTTTAAAAATAGCAAACTCATATTTTTACTAGGACAATGCATTGTACTTGCGTGCGTGGGTTGAAAAAATAGTCTCATAAATAAAGTTTGATAGGATGACTTCATCTTTCGAGTTTCAAAAGTGGACCTACTTTCGAAAAAACTATCAATTTCTTTTTAGCGTCTCATCTTCAGGTACAGTCAAGGAATAAATATGTTAAGCTCCTTAAGGTTACTTTTTATTTGTACCTTATTATTTTCCCGACATTTTGAATGAAAATGACAGTTCGAAAAGGTGACATGCGCCCTCTGTGGGTTTTTTTTTTTAATTCCCTCTCGTTATCGCTCCTTGAGATACAGGATACAGGCCTTACACCTTAAATTCAGGATCTCATAACAAAGCGAAGTCTTAAAACAATTGCCTCGAGGCAATTCGACACTCTCGAGAGTGGATGTTCCACAATTTATTTTTTATCATATACAACGGCAGCATAGCGGGAGGCCATAAAATATAAATAATGGTTGGTGTGATAGCCCTGTCGACTTCACCGCGGGAAAACTCCAACAGCGTGTGGCGTATAGCCATTTTTTAGCTTCATAGTATGAACTAGATTAGGTTATACCGCGAGTATCATAAAACATGGATTCATGAACCTAGAATGTTATAGTTTTCGATATTTGTGCTCATGCATATTCAAGCGGCTGGTGACGAACAGTTACGAGGCTTTGTTGACTGGCCCTAAGTTCATAGTTTATTGACGTTGTTCACAACTTGGTGATCACATGGGGTGCTAGCTCAGTTGGTAGAGCATGAGACTCTTAATCTCAGGGTCATGGGTTCGTGGTGATCATCAAATTAAAATCGTCAAGATCACTAAAACATCGTCAGCAGGGCACTGCGACATGATGCGCTTGTGTGCTTTTAATATTGTTTCTTCAATCATTCTAATAAATAACTCTTCCAAGAAAGAATACCTCCTTTCCTCAATAAATTTAAATCATTTATTAAACAGAAACTCTGTCAAAAAGGTTTCTATAAAGTTAAAGATTACTTGGTTGACAAAAAGGCTTGGGATTAATTAAGCTACTTCAATGTACCCCCAAGCAACAATCCATTTTATACTGTGATTATGTGTTTTAGAATTAATAATGTCATTTTTATTGAATTACATGACAACATAATTATTATGATTTTTTGATGACATTTTAAGAGAAACCTGTCTGTGAATGTGAGTAGCATGCAGGCTAGATGAAATACATGATATTCATTTTAATATTGTGAATGTGAACACTATGTGGGTCATTGTTGCTTTTTTTTTCCTTTCAGGTAGTTTTAATCTTAGTCTGGCAGTTTGAGTAATTTTTGTGGCCTACCCAAATGTCCTTTCTTTGGTATTGTTCGTTGAATCGTTGAGCTCCTTAAGTTCTGAGTTGAGCTGCACGATTACTGACAAATGCGTGCACTGACTGGACAGGTCCACTCAATCTGTGTGGTTTTTCCTCAAAATACCATTTCAGAGAAATCTACATGGTCTTCACATGATCTGACCAAGATTATGTCTGGACTTTAAAAGAGACTGTGACCTCTGAGTTTGTTTCGGCCTTTCTTCTCAGAGTAGTCAGTAAGGAAACGCCGACCTCATCTAGTTTTAAAATATCATTGACGTGTAAAAGTGTTTGTACAAACCTATTCACAGAAATAAAATCATTTATCAATCATTTATCATTTCAAGAGCTAATCCAGCTCTCAAGGTACAAATGTTTTTGTTTATAAAATACACTCCTCCTAAACCGTGCCACCGTGCAATTCCATGTCAGGCATAAAGGTGAAAACATAAAAAAGGTGTAAAATTTCTACATTTATATCTGTAATTTTTATGATGTACATAATAAAGAGTATTCTATTCTATATTGATGAATCAAAGAAAATGTTTTTATGCAGATTTAAAGCCGTTAGACCGGCCATCATTTGAGTTTCGTCATTGTTTCGAATTTGAATTCACGATCATTTAAAATTTCATAGACTTCGCGTTGTCTTAAGTGAAGTGTGGCTCGATGTAGGAGTCCGGGAGTGTACTAAACCTAAATAACTTACATCTCTATTAGAAACGTCTCAGTCTGTTTTTTAAACAACCATCCGAACTGGCAGCTTCACTTCCCAAGATAGATCAGAGCTCGTAGCAACAAGTTAGCCTTTTAAAGAAAGTTCCAAGAATCAGTAAAAGTATATAGATCACCCAACAAGCTTTCAATAAATAGACTTGTAACACTAATTTAGGACTTAACTTAGCAGTTGCTTTTAATTACTGGCTGTAGCTTAGTAATTTAAACTAAGTGGCACTTAACTCATAAGTTGGTAGCTTAATACAGGATGTTGTTACACCTGAGATTCTCGCATTTGTATTTTATTGCAGAACGTGGCTTTAGTTAAATTTATGCTTGTGGGATTCGGATAGTAATTTATGTACGACTATTGTTGTGTGTCATTTGCACCATTTTTGGTCCCGTCTGTCATTCGTAGATCTTTGACAGTCGTTACGGGTAGTCAGAAGCCCAAAAGTCTGACAACCAGTCTTACCAAAGGGGTATCAAATTACCCAGTTACTGGGTTGTGGAGGTCAGAGAGGCAGTCGCTTCATGTAAAATACTGGTATTCAGCTGCATCAGTTAGACTTGAAGCTGACCCTAACATGGTGGGCAGATTGGCAGATTGTTTTGATTTCTTTATGTACCTATACATTTATCTAGAGACGGTAAAGGTTTGTTAGTTGTACCTTTATTCCACCATAAATAACTTCTAAACCAATCTATTTAATTAACTTAGGAATTATAAAATTATCATAATCATAGATTAACTACAAATTGTCTTAGGAATTGACCATTGTAATTGAAATTAGACTTATTTACTTTATTTCATTTTCCCCAAACTCACAAAAAATAAAACCCCTAGGAAATTCTCAGTAGATACTGTAGGTATAAGTAAATTACTACGAATGATTGTTCAGTATTATAATAATGCATGTGAAGGTAGGCAGGAGAAATAGATGTGAACGACGGAAGTACATTAAACTAGTCTTTGCTCAACCACCATGTTGGAAAGCTGTGTCCCTGTCTCCCAACATAATACGTACGAGCCCGCTTTTTATTTATTTAAATCACAACTTTTTATTAAATCAATCTCAAAGTAATAATAAATAATCTTGTATATTGTAATCTAAATAGATTACATTTACAATATACAAGCTAATACTAAAATATTTATATCTACTATTTACAAGTGTATAATGTAAGGGAAAGCTCATAGGACATCAAAAAATTCGTCCGCATCGCTGTCAATGGGATAAGTGCCCTAAAGGCTGGTAGCATTGTCAGGTTGGATGGCAATGGTGATTCTTTGGGCTAAAAATAGGCCAGCCCTCTGGTCATGTGAAGAGTCGACCAACCGTTTGGCGATGGAGGAAATATTTGATGAGCACTGTGAACTCAAGGCCCTAGTGTGTGTTTGTACCTACCTACCTATACGCACATATTTTCTATCAAAAAAATAAAATCCACTCTTGAAAGTTAATTATATCTTAAAACGTTTCAGTCCGTATCACTGTAATTGGCAACTAACAAATCTAGTTGAGTTCTACGCGATAAATTCTCCAATTTTGAAATTGAAAAATTAGCAAGACGAAAACTTAATGGCATTTCCGGCTAGTCCTGTGAGTAATATTTGAGACGAAAATTGCAATCACATTTTCACCATCAGATTAGCTGTAAGTTCCCTTTGATGAAAACGGTCTCCTGTCGTAGCCTGCTTTGGTGAATATACTCTCGAAATATGAAAGTTAAGCAACGTTTTAAATAAATTACTTCATAGGTCTCGTGGTCGCAAACGATGCTGCCGAGCAAGAAGCTGGTCCTGGGTTCAATTCCCAGGTCGGACAAAGTGTGATTGGGTTTTATTTCAAATTCAAAATTCAAATAGTTTTATTTGTAGAACACAAGTAAACAAAAAAGTACAGATGTCAATATTAATAAAATCAACGCAATGTCTTGCCGTCAACGATGCACAAATTTTCTAATTATAATTTCTAATGAATTTTAATTTCTTAACTAATATTATAAATGCGAAAATAAGTTTGTTTGTTTGTTTGTTACCTATTCACGCCTGAACCTCTGAACCGATCATCCTGAAATTTTGCATACACGTTGTCAGGTATACAGAAACGGACAAAGTGTACCTATCATCCCGAAAAAAATATACTGTTCCCGAGGAAAACAACAATAACGTAGTTATTATAATAGATGGCGCCACGTGTCTTTCGAATCATGATTGAATTATAACCCGAATTGATTGTCAGTCTAAATTAACGCGAGCGAAGCCGCGGGCAAAAGCTAGTTAGTAATAAATACAACGAAACTTTCAAAATTAATGCATAGAACTAAATTATAACAAATTAATACATAAAAAACATCAGTTATTTTAACTTTCAAGTTTTTCAAACATTCGTTTTTCTACATATTTGGAATTTCTCAGAAGCGTCTTGATTTGTCCCTGGTTGTTGGCAATAGAGTCGTCACCCATTAAAAGGGACTTAAACATTACTGGAGAAATGAGGGTGTACTATTAGGTACACCTACCCCTGCCTAACCCTTCGGAGTACAGGCATGATGTTATGTTATATGTGTTAAATTAATTATTTTACTTAATACATTGCGGGCAACTGTTTTTTTTTTTGCATTCACACGTATTGTTAGTTGTGCGAAAATTTACATATTAACCTTTTAAACCGACTTCAAAAACGAGAAGGTTCTCAATTCGTCTGTATGTTTTCTTTTTGTATGTTTGGTACGCGATATCTCCGGCAATAATTGTGGATCGATTTTGAAAATTATTTTTTAATAGATAGACTATCTCTTTTTTTTTGTTGGGAAATCATCAAATAACTTCTCCCTCTCTGGGCAGAGCGGGAGGGCGTGTCAGACTTTAACTGACTAAAACCCACCCGTGTCCCTTCAGTTGCCTGTGTGCCAGGGCCACGGTAACCCTTTCGGACAAACCCGCGGCAGGCATCGGCCCTGACGGACCCCGTCAATGTGTGCTGACATTTTTGAGGGGCCGTCGACCTGGGCCTGGTCCTTACCGGACGGCGAGCTGCCCATTGCTCGCCGCCCGCAAGCGCGCGCCTACGTTGGCCCGGAATCAGCTATCGACTCCCGACGCCCGGGCCGTCTCTTCCTGCGGGAACTACGTGCGCGAGGGCTCACCGATTGCCTCACCCTCACGCGCTCCACCTCCTTCTTCGCGAGCATTATTGCTTCGCAGAAGGAGGTGATGACTTCCCATGCCCTCTCGCTCCGTACCATGGCCTGGACTAGTTTTGCCTCCTCGCGCCACTCCCATATGTGCGCGAGGACTTTTGCCTCCAGACACCATGGCTGCAATCTGGCAAGAAGGCTCGCCAACTCACCGGAGACCGTGCGGTATCCCCAAACCAGCCGTATGGCTATGACCCTCTGGCACGCGTTCAATCGGCGGGCTGGTCGACGCCTCAATGAACGTGCCCACACCGATACCCAGTAAAGAGCCACGGACCGCACGACCCCCGTGTAGAGCCTCCGGCAAGAGATAGGGTATGCCTCAGAGGTGGTCCAATATAAATTTTATTAACTTTGCTTCAGTACTTTTTCAGTTAGCTTCAATATACATGTATTTTTTCCACTTAGCGTTTATGGATGATATTATAATAACTTTCTGTCACTGTTATGTACGTAGCAAGTGGTGGTATACGAATTTGTGTGGGGTAAGTACCACACCTTAAAAGTGGAAGTCGGTGGAAAAAAACGAAAATAAAAACCAAAGACACCGATTTCCCAAATTACTTAAAGTTATTTTTCACTTTGTAGTGTTTTTTTATATATTTTTTTGGAAAACATTATGTATCTTTTATTTCTTTGACATTGCGTGACAAGTGCGGGATTATTATTACGTACGAAAAACAGATTATTGTTCGCTATTGACCATTTTTTTTTCTAATAATTAAAAAACAATAATTACTTTTTCGGTCCGTTTTGAGCAGTGGTGGCCCAGTGGTATCGGCCCCGACTTACGAGTTGTTGGTCGTGGGTTCGAACCCAGGCAGGCGCTTTACTTTGTGTAAATAATTTCATCACCACTGCTCTCAAAACGGTGAAGGAAAACATCGTAAGGAAACCGGCATGTCCTAGAACCAAAAATTCGAAGACTTGTGACATCTACCAACCCGCACTGGGCCCGCGTGGTAGATTACAGCCCACTCCCTCTCTAAGAGAGGAGGCCTGTGTCCCAGCAGTGGGAACATTATAGGCTGCTTAAGCAATTACTTTTTAAATATTGCCCTCTTCAAAGCCACCCACATCATGTGTTTCATTACAACCGGCAATTTGGCTGTTCATTTCAATTCAAAACAAACTCAGCTTTTCCATAATGAAATTATATTTAGAAAATTAATTAACTTTCTCCTACTCGTTGGAAGGTAAAATTAATATCTATTGCAATGTAATATATTTTGTGAAGCCTATTTAATATCGCTCCTGTTAGCATTGGACCCAATCAGCTTCTAAATTATAGTCATCATTGGTTTTAATTAGGTTCGGCCCGAATTTGGGACCGGGAAATTGTTATTTCAATTTGCCTCTCTAATTTTTGCGTGTCTGTAGGTATTTTTATAATTGTATATTTATAATTGGTGTGTAGTCTTGGATACGTGATGACGATCATTTTTTTAATTTATTTGTATTATTATTATTTTATTTGTATGTTAACATATTATTATCTCGGGAACTTTTGGTCCCGAACTTTTGGAAGGCGTACGAGAAGCCGAAGCCAACTCGCAGAAGCCCCTTTAAATGGAATGAGGCACCAATAGACGATTATCCCTGTATGCACTGTGCTGGTGCACCCTAGGATAACCCCCGGTTGGTGACGGACTAATGCAGGATATGGAAACAAAGTTATTGGACTACTGATTTGGGTAGCTTAAGTGGACTGGTTATCTAGGACTGTGGAAAGACTATAGCCCCTGCCTGACCAATGTTTTATATAAAATACAAAGATAAAATGGCAGGGGGTGACTTGCACACTCAATAATGGGCGCCCGAAAACGGTCGCTAGCACATAGTGTCGTAGCGACAACGGGGCAACATGTCCTGAAGTGTTTATGAGGAGTGGAGAGGTATCCCACGGCTATCAGGACAATCCCAGAAATACGGCCTCTTGACCGTACCACATCCTACCAGCATCTTCCTTCCTTTATTATTATTATCTTTGGCCTGAACGGCTATTTCTTTAAAAATGAATTATGTCACATCACAAGATAAGTTACCATGTATACGTTTACATCTCATGGTTTCATTATCATGAAATAAATCCAAGCCCAAATTTCAATATTGTTCAGAAAACCCTGATAAGTAATATTGTTGTTACAAAATAAACAAGAAAATCCCTTTTCCTGTTTATCAGTCCCAATACAATCAAATTGAAAATAAAACAAAAAAATATATTCTTTTAAAATGATAACTTAAAAATAACTAAAAAATTAACTAAAAAAATATATATTCTTTTAAAAATGATAATGCAGCAATTACAAAAAGAAATGGGTTCCAGAACAAAATCTTGTTTCATGTGTTCGAATTTACCCGCTTTCAAGGTTAAATAGGTTTTTACCTTTTTTGTTTAACCCATGCCTAAATACATAATATAATAAATCTGTGTCCCAAAAACATTACTATTAAGTACCTATGTATTACATTCTGTGAGCGTGATATAAATGATATTGACAAATCGTACGTATTGATGTATTGTCGAAACGTGAGGTGTTTTCGCCCAGATTTCGCGTTTTTTATCCTCATAATATCTTTTGCTTGCGTTCAGGAGTACTTTGTCCATTACTGTACTCTGTGGTGAATTAAGCTTATTTTTCCTTAAAGCTTTCATGAAATAAGTTAAAAACACATGTAAAAAAAAATTAAAAAAAGACCGGTTTCTTTTCTCTGCTTCGAAATTATGACGTCATTTTTTTTAAGTTGTAACTTCTGAGTCTGTGCTGTCCCCAAGTAAGACTATTTTAAAAACAGAATAGCAATACTTACCTATATCAATAATTCTACAGTCTATTTTGATCACCTCTTCATACCCTTTCTAAACTAAACAAAAAATATATATTCATATCAACCGACCTTCTTTCAAACTCGTCTGACACAGATAAAAAAATAGCAATCCTGTTTTACACTTCAACCCATACGTGGCCATTCACCATCATCCCCAAAGGGGCCTGAACAGGGATTATCATTTCTCTGTCACGAACAAGATTTTCCCAGACCTCATTATTCTGACACTTAGCTCCCAAGCTATTGTTGTTTGTTTGTTATAAAAGTAGTCATTTTTCCACTCTGCTATTGGCATTTTGTTTTTGTTTTGATCGTTTTGTTTGTTGTCATTTGCGAATGTCGCAACACAGTGCAATATGTATTGTCTTTGGTCCCTAGCCCTAACATCAAGCAATGGACAAAATTGTAAAACTTTTATTTCTTGGATACGAGGCTTTTCGCTACTTCGTATGTCTGTATTTTTGATGTCGTTTATTTGAAATGTGCGTTTTGTTTGTGCAGAATAAACTATTTTTCTTTATTTCTTTCTTTCTATCAGAAAACACGTTATAAAGGAAACTTTTGACATCGTGATTTTCATCTCACAAACAATAAAAGGTTTCTACTTGTACTTCAGAATTCAGACAATCGTTATCCATGTTTAATAACGTGCCTTAAAAAGGGACTGAGAATGTGAAACGTAATTTTCTGCAACCTTTAAATTTTAAACGGACGTGGAGTGGGCTTCTAGTTTAGGAGCAAGAATTTATAATATTACATGAGGAGGTAAAGGGTTGAGCTTTTGTTATTTAGCTGTGTTTGATTGAAATTGGGAGTCCGTATTATTAGATGGTTGGTATGTCTGAAGTAACCCTCATTTTGTAGCTGTTTTGAAAAGTTCGAAAGAGTAAATAATAGTTGGTTGGTCGTTGGTCTAGTGGTCGCTACTGTTGAGCATGAGGTCCTGGGTTTGATACCTGGGTCTGGCAAAGTGTTATTGGGATTTTCCATGTGAAATTTCTCATAGTCTGGATTTGTGCTCGGTTGATGGCAATAGGCTCGCCCTCTATTACATTGGGACTTGGAACATAACTGGCGAAATGTGGGTGTACTATAGGTACATCTCTGCCTTACCCTTCGAGGAAACAAGGCGTGATGGTATGTTAGAAAGTTTTAGGTAAAGAAGAGTTTGTTATATTTATATTGTGTCCTACGAGTAAGTGCTTTTTTAGGATCATATGGTTATTTAATATTCCCCACAGCGACGATAGGGCTGTGCTCATAATACTATAACTTAGCCCATTCAATTCAACGCGCTATCGAACATAAGCTTCTCCTGAAAGGAAGTTTTAGATCCCAGTATTAACGGTCGGCAAGTTAGATAGCGATCCCAAAACCCAGACTTTGCGCACCATTAGTCAGAATGGATATTAGACCATTTGTATTAAAATGGGCACTTCTGTATTCCCAGAAAAGCTAGCAAATACTATTTTCCTATTAATTGTACCTACATTTAAATTTCTGCTGCCATTTATTAAGAGGACTACATGACATAAACGCAAATTTATAATGCCTAAAAATATATGATCCACTGCAGTAACCAAAATCAGAAAAAATATATGATATTCTGCAGGATATATGCTAGTTAGATAGTGTGTTGAACACATAATACAATTAACTTGATATGATAGAAAAAAATCACGAAGATAGCTCTAAACAATTTTTTTAACGATTAAAAACTACACTAATATACATGCAAACATTCAGATTTTTTGTCAGATTATTCTACAAGCAACATTCTAACGTAATAGTGTTTTAAGTTTTTAGTCCAATGAATAGTTTTTGTAAATCCATAATTGCTTCATTTTTTGCAATAAATTACTAGCGTTGTGTCATCGCGCGTCTCTTTCTTTTCTATGCAATCCGACAGTGACCGCGCTTTAGCTCTTGTAGGCCTCTTAAGCACAATACGTGCAATCACTTGGTTGCTACTAAAATCTTGTGGTAGAAAACCAAGACAAATGTTGCATCATGACATAATTTAAACTATACGACCTCCTCGATAAACTGCAATGCAAGTTATCGAGCAATATGCGACCGAAAATGTATGCAAAAATGTAAGAAAAAAATAAAAAATATACGTTTATTTGCGATAAACATGACGCAGAGAACAACACACAAATATAAAAAAGAACCAGTCGGGGGCAAAATATGCGTCACATTCTCGCAAAACGGCAATCGCTCAGCATAATGCTACGACCCTATATGCGCGACAGAGCCCCAACGCTGGTTTTCAGTTACAGCCGGCATTGAACAAGGTGATGATCTAAAATTTTTAGGACTTAATGTAGATAAACATCTAAATTGGAAAGGCCATATAGAATAAATTTCCCAGAAACTAGATAGGCTTGAGTTTGCGTTACAAAAATTAAGACAAAATGTTTCTGTAGAAGCTGCCCTTTCTGCATACCATGGGTATTCATCCGTACTGAGCTATGGATTAATAATGTGGGGAAACTCGATCGACATCGACAGAGTATTTAAAATTCAAAAACGTTGCGTCCGGGTCATCAACAATGCTTGATTCCTAGACAGTTGTAAACCTTTATTTCAAAAATGTAAAATTCTTCCAATCCCTTGTATGTACATAAAAGATATCTGCATCTTTACAAAAAAACATGTGCACTACTTTAAACAACGTAGTGAAGTCCTAACTAGACAAAAAAAGACTAAGTTTCGCCACCTACTATATCAACCACCCTGTCATAAAGATAATTATGTATAAGAAAAATGTGTATAATATGTCTGTTTTAGTTTATGATAACTTACCAATTGACTTAAAATGACTACAGGGAAATGTGTTTAAGACAAAATTGACAGAATGGCTTCTAAAGTGTTGTTTTTATTGTATTAAGGGTTACATATATGGGGCATAAAAAAAATAAAATTAGTGTATTGAAATGATTATTAAATTAACAATATAAATTTAAAAAATTGAATAGGGATAGAAATTGTGATATATTGAATGTAAACTTTATTAAAATTTGCACGCTTGCTTGCAGGCAGAAGAGAATTCCCTCACCAACAATGTATTTCTTGCAAATAAACATTTGATTTGATTTGATTTGATATGATGACGTCAACCAGTGCAGCATACGAAAATATAAAAAAAAAAAAAAAAAAAAAAATACACTATACCTCCATACCACCATACCATTTACTCTTCTTCTTTTCGGCTCGACGTTACATCGAAGTTTCTTATACAATTTGGACCCAGTAGGTGGCCACATTTATTTCGGCGTCTGAGTCATTGTTCAGATAGTCAAGGGTGCAGGTGTAGGTACTCTTTAAAAACATTATTCGACTATCGATCGGGCTTTAAAATTCCACGTGTCAATAAAATGTTAATATACAAAGACGACACGAGAAAACTTTTCATCCAATATGAAAACTCAACAGAAACTGTAAAACTAATATCGTTTACAATATAAAGGTGAGAGTAAAAAAACAGATAATATAATCGAGGTTTAATATAACTTGTAGAAAAATGTTCCCAAAGTCTGATTTGTTTGGTAAAGTTTGGAAGGGGTTAAATATTTGAGGACAACATTATGTTACGTAAATAAAGGTACAATTTTATATAAAACTAGCGTTTGCCCGCAGTTTCGCCCTCGTGGTTGTCGGATATCGTCCCACGGGGACGTACTACCGGGATAAAAGTATCGTACGTCCTAATCCAAACCATACGGCTTATCCGTATGCCTTTCATCTAAATCCATTCAACCGTTAAGAAGTGAAAAGGTAACAGATAGACAGATAGTTAATTGTAATAACTTTGACCCAGTGGGCCGATTGTAATGAAATAAAGACTAAAGGATGTCACCAAAATCTGCCCGAACGAAGTACCAAGGTACACTTAGTGGTATAAAATACACTAGATTACTCTTAATAATATTGCATTTATATAATTTTCTTATAGTTACCCGGGGACGAGAATAAAATAACTTTTAACATAATAAAAAGCACGCCATTTTGGCATTCTATCATCGGCACAAGCACAACAAACTTACTTATAAAAAAAAACCATGTTGACAGTTGTCTGCGGTCGGCTTCAGCCACTGTTGTTCAAAGAGTACTATAAGTATACGGGTACTGTTGTTTCACGAACGAACGGAATGACATGTGAATATCAACCCGAGTCTCAACCAAATGCAACGCCATTGTACGTGCTTTTAAAATAATTGATTTAGTAGTTTTAAATTATTTATGGATAAAAATACAATTATTTTCGAATTCCCCTTTTTTTCGCTATGAATTGGTGCACGTGTACCTCAAGATACACATGTTTGGGCGAAGTTGTATGGGCTTTTGTTGACCTCCTTTCATCTCAAGATACGTAAGTATGACTATATATTTACAATCCCTGCAATCTTTTAAAAAGAAGTTCTACATAAAAACTTCTATAGGTATTAAATTTGAATTTTAAAATCAGCCACTATTTTACGTCCTTGGGGATGATTTTACAAAAAAAAAACCTTGTAACACGTAACTCTTTATTTCTTACCAAAATAAATTTTAATGTTCATTTGCGTAACTAAAGAATTGCTGGGTTTCATAGATAAACTTTCATATTCAGGATTATTTTTGAGATAAAAAGTAACCTATGTCCTTCCGCAGGATGTCATCTATCTCCTTGACGAATTTTGTCGCAATCCGTTCAGTGGTTTAGGCGTAAAAAGGTAACATACAGACAGACATACAGAGTTACTTTCGAATTTATAAAATTAGAATTTTGGATTTTCATGTATGGGTAGAGACAGGTGAATGATTAAAAATACCAGATCTTAACTTATAAGCTCGTAATAAAGTGCCTTTCATTCATTTATTTTAACAGGTTGAAAACTAATGAAATAATTACTTTTTTTTTGGAAATAAATTACCTTATTTCCCTGACTTTATAAAGCTAATAATTTTAGTAATATAATTATACAAGACCTGAAGGTCACGAGACACCTTCCAATATCCAACTTCGTTCAAAAAAATACTGAAAGCACAGTAATGTAATACATATTAAAGACATTAAATAAGTCTCATTTGTGAAACATCAACCTAACACACTCAACCGATGATGCGTTAGTGCGTCGAGCGAATAAATAGACACGACCGAAGTTACGCCCGACGCAACTTCCGTCGGATGTGCGTGTGGAGTGCGTCGCGTATCATTGGTATGTATTTACAGAATTATAATAATTAATATCATCAATACAACCCTCTAAGTTAATATAATCCTATTGGATGACACTTTCGTATAATATCATAATGTAAAAAAAAAACCTGCTACATACTACTTTGTAAGTCTGTCGGGATTATAAACGTAACCGTCAGAGGTTCAACATACTCCTATTACAGTTATTATGGACTAGAGACTCATATCGTCATACCTACCCTTGAATAAAAGAGGGTCTATTTTATTAAGCTATGAAATTACATTACTGTTATCCTGGACTAGCTGCGCCCCGCGGTTTTACCCGCTTAAGTCTCGATCCCGTGAGAATATCGGGATAAAAAGTAAACTACAGTAGAATCCGTTTATTATGACCGCCTATATTGACCAACCGAATATTATGACGTAATTACACTACGAAGTTTGGTATTCATATAAAATTCTTTATAAAAAAGTCGGATATAATGACATCCCTTACAGTGACATGTCGCTTATGGGCCATGAAAGCTGCAAAATTATTATCTCGATTTGTTCATAGCAATATTGAAAATGATAATTTGACCATGGCGATGTCTTCTATACACAATAAATAGTATTAGAGTCTGTTTTTACAATAAAATTAAAAAAACAAAAGCAGTTTTTTTTTACAGATTACCTAAAATATGTATGTACTGCATTACGTGCAATTTTGTTTTGATTTAATATGTCTGTATACATACCATGTTTCTCTATTAAAATACTTAAGTACATATTTACATTAAATTTTTTTTTTTTCACAAAACGCTTTGTATGACGTCCGCTTATTATGACATGTTTGTCAATTCCTTTCGATGTCATAATTAACGGATTCTACTTTATTTCCTAATCCAGGTCATGGTCTACTCGTGTGCCAAATTTCATCCAAACCCGTCCAGCCATTTTAGCGTGAAAGCGTAACAAACAAACATCTAAAAAAAATCGTTTAGAAGTTTAGGTATAAATTAAATCCTCATAAACTTAATTTAAAGACTGATCCTAAATCAACATCACAAAATTGCTGTACCAAACAAAAATATTGCTTTAGGCAAAAACAAGATTGTATCATCAATATTCTGTAGGTGTCCTTAATTAAGAACGTGACAGATGGGTTTATTCATTAATTAAAACTCATTGTATGTCTAAAAAAAGATATCGTATAAAAGCTCCCACAATCGGGCGCGACACGCGACGAGACACAAAGGCACCGCCTGTCGCACGACGAGTGTCGTGTACGATTCGCGTCGCGTGTCGCGCCTGTTTGAAGGAGCCTTACAGGGCTGGACAAAAATAACGTTCGGTCTTTATCAAAGACTAGACAAAATCATAATTACTCAGACGGCTTTTCGAATGTTGAAACCTTACAGCTAAAGGATTGATTATTTAATTAATTAATTAATTACATAACATCACGCCTGTAATCTCGTTAGTGTTAGGCAGAGATGTACCTATAGTACACCCACATTGCGCCAGTTATGTTTAAACCCCTTGTAATATCAGGCGAGCCTATTGCTATCGACTGGGCACAAATCCAGCAACCAGAATGCTACTGACAAATCTCTGACGGGCAAACCCAATGACTCCCAACTAACCCCAGTGGTTGAGCTCCTTAAGTTCTGAGTTAAGCTCCACGATTAGTGACAAATGCGTGCACTGACTGGACAGGTCTACTCATTCTGTGTGGTTTTTCCACAAAAAACCATTTCAGACACAAATCTACATGGTCTTCACATGATCTGACCAAGATTATGTTGTTATCATTTAACACTTTGCCCGACCTGGTAATAGAACCCAGGACCTTATGCTTTGCGGTAGCGCTGGCGACCACAAAGGCAGTCAACCAGGATAATTAATTACCTAATGACGTTTACAACAGTTCGTAGCTAATGTGAGTAACTTTAACTTTTTACATCACCATCATGTGCATTGCAAAGATGCTACATAGAAATATGTAACAAATTGAAATAAACCTGACGCATTTCTTTCTGTATTTTCTTTTTACTCTCAAACTTTCAACAGCATAAGGATGCTACTGAAAGTCCAAAGGAAAGTAGGAATGCAATTTACTTAAAGCAAAACCGATGCAATATTTACAATAAACAAAAACGAATATTGCGAGGTACGGTACCGCGAGTTCCATTTAACTTTGTTCAAGAAGTTAGCACCGGAAAGCTGGTACATTACCTCAAGAAAACTTAAGAGTAAACTTACCGAGATTATCGGCTCGATAAAGGGGGAATATGGCCACCCATAACACAACCAAAAGGCCTGTTCTCCTCTCCATTTTGCACGCACTGTCAGTTTCGCACATCTGAGTCAATATCAGTTGATTTTTTGGTTTTGAACGCCATTACTCCACTGTCTTTGAAAGATGGTGATTTCGGAAGTCCTATGCGGTTTTAGGCAGGCCCTGAAACAAATAAAATGTAAGATTAGACTTACTTTAACTGTAATATAAGAATTGTATAGTAGCCCGGAGGTTGGCGGTCTCACTTCATGGGTACCTACATCAGGAAAAAAATCTGGCATTTTGGAATGATCATAAAAGTCGACCAATAAGAAAAAAAGTAAGAAAATACGTTTATTTGCGGTACACATGACATGACGCAGAGAAAACACACGAATACAAAAAATAACGAGTTGGGGGAAAATGTGTCACTTCCACGCAAAACGGCAATCGCAATGCCAAATACCAACGCCAATGCTTCGTAGGATGTGCACGGAAAGGGTTGCCACGTTTCTGCGCGGTTCATTTGTTTGCCAGCGACGCATCCGTGCGTAGCGTGGCCGTGGCTTGCAGTGTAAGATCCCGCCTACATTTTCATACAAAGCGAAGCTAACCACAGTCACGAGCAATAATATGTTACACTTATGCAAGATTCAAAAGTGATTTACTCCTAAAGTTTCGATGGTATTTTTGTGGTGTTACGAACACAGTATTTTAAAAATCCTATTGTTATGAAATAGGTCTACATTCATGTTTTAATCGTAACTTCACTAGAAAATCGTTTACAGGACAGGTAATAAAGGCGCCACTCTAAAGAGCGGCTACCTTTATTAACTGTCCAGTCTAATACATTAATAATGTTCTGCTTAAGCTATTCTAATACATCAATTACTAACGGAACAGGAAAATATCGTGAGGGAACTTAAGCTTAATGGTTTTAAATTGCCAACACGTAGTGAGCTAACAATGCCCACTATTTTTAACCGATTTGAAATAGGAGAAAGAAAAAAAGAAAAAGAAAGAAATAAATATTCAATCAATCAATCGTCCAAAAAAAAAGACAATCAATCAATATCTGCATTTTTTTTTTTTGGTATGTTTGTTACGCGTTATCTCCGACAATTGTGAATCGATTTCGAAAATACTTTTATTAATGGATAGGGTATGCCTCAAGGGTGGTCCAAATAAATTTTATTAACTTTGCTTCGGTAGCTTTTCAGTAAATTTCAATAAAACGTATTTTTTCCACTTAGTGTATATTGATGATGTTATAGAGGTATGAGGAACAGGGTGTGAAGCTCGCTCATACTCTATCGAAAAGGGAGGATCCTCCGACCAGACGGGTGTTTTGTCTGGTGGGCAACTGCCCAACGGTTGATGTCGGGACGTTGTATATATGCTAGTCGCGCGGTAAACTCTGCTTGCGCGATGCAGGATTTGCGTGACGTCAGTATGACGTGTAGCTCGCATGTAGCGATGTTGATACCGCTACAATGTTATAATAACTTCCTGTCACTGTTATTTACATAGCAAGTAGTGGTATACGAATTTGTGTGGGGTAGGTACCACAACTAAAAAATTAAAAATAATAACTTTCTTAGAAAATAAACAACCGACTTCAAAAAAACACTACATTGTGAAAAATAACTTTAATTTCAGAAGTCGATGGCAAAATCGAAAATACTAAACGAATGATACTGACTTCCGAAGTTAAAGTAATTTTTCACTTTGTAGTGTTTTTTTGGAAGTCGGTTGTTTTATTTTATAAAAAAGGTTTTTTTTTTTTTGAAAAGTGGGGCTGCTGTGGAAAAATGTTTTCTATAGACAATAAAATACTTCCTATAATAACTGTAACTTTTCCTAACTGAAATAAAGTCTCTATTAACACATAAGTCGTATAAACTTAGTATAAAAGTGTTAACTGCGCTATAATGACTACATACTTTGAACCTCGTCAACACTATGTAAATTAAGTTAAATGTCCCACAATGATATGTCGGGTCCCGGTCCCGGGAAAACGGGAAATAAGGCCAAGTTATTCCTCATAAATGCTTAAAGACTGCTCTACTATGTAAATCTCGTGTTAATGGAGCCACGCAACTATGGGTAATTGTTTTATAAAATTAAAAGCAGTTGCATTTAAAATCTGATATTCATTAAGTTCAGTCATTAAAGCTGTTTTGGTATTTAGTGGTAACTTTATAGTTTATACACATAGTAAGAATTGCATGCGGATTGGAATTGAATTAATTCATACTTCAATACCCCATATTTTACAAAAAAAAATATGTGTTCTGTGATTATTTACTTCGCATGCCGAAACGTAGAATATTATGGTTATACCTAGAGTATTATTATACTATAAAATTATTACATGAATGTAAAACACCTACATATTGTTTACCCATATTTGCAAATACATGATTTTGATTTAGAATTTGAATATACTAATTTACTAATAATAATTATTATAAATTAGCTTCTGCCCGCGTCTTCGTTCGCGTGGAAGTCGTAAGACACCACAATTTACTATAATAACAGCCACATTTTTGCAAAACTTTTCTTTATAGACTACGTTTGTAGTTTTGGTCTTACCAATCAAAATATGAAGAGAGTTAGGACTGGTGACGCGGGAGCAAGCAACGTACAGTTGTCCGTGTGAGAAGCAGCCCGTCCTTAGGTCGATACCCTCAGCCTTCAGTAGTAATTTCCCATTGCTTGCGAAGTTTTTCGTTTTTAGTGAATTAATGAGCGCCTGCGCTTTTGTATATACGAGTACTACCTAATGGCACCACACTGATACAATGACTGCTGGCTTCTAACAGATTATTCCTGACGAACACCTAACACTAAAATAATTTAGCAGTAGATTGTAAACTCGGAATTTCTTATTAACAGTCACCTAACCATAGATGTTTATTTTTAACCAAAGATGACAGAAGAGACCTAATCTTTATGTTTTCTGTGTACGTTTTACGAACTATCATAATGTAATATAATTATAAGTAAATGTAAAAAAGGAAGCACAAGCACATCAATTATTGGGAATCTAACATAGGTTTGCAAAGCAGGCGTCCAACCGCTATGCTATTTGCTTTGTTGAAAGTTGACTAAAATAGCCGTTCTTAAATTATGTGATGGTTGACTGCATAGCTCCTTAAAGGTATAGCGGGATGGTAATTATTTTAAAGGTATCTGTAGCTATCTGCAATATTTTGACTCGTCTTTTTACAATTTGCGGTAAACTGTAGAAGAATACGAACAAATTGCAATATTGCTCATCCCCTATAGCAAATAGCGTGATAATTTATAGCCTACAGACTGACCAGACTTATAAAAAAACACTGAATGACTGAATTTCTAAAAATTTTAACAAAATCTATTCCGCTGATTTTGCGTGATGAAAATACATGAAACAAACAAACAAACATTCTAAAAATTTCATTTTCAGAATTAGAATCGTTCAGAATTCTAGAAAAAACAATTTAAAAAAAAAGGTACAGATTTGACTTCGCTACGATTTTATTATAATTATGTATAGATTCGAAAGTATCCCTGTCTGCCTGTCTGTTACCTTTAACCACCTTATCAGCTGAACGAATTTGGATGAAGTTTAGCACATGGATAGACCAGAACCTGTGTTAGGACATACTTTTCATACATACTTTTGTCGGAAGTACGTTCCCGTGAAATGATTTCCGACCTACACGTGGGCGAAGCCGTGAGTAAAAGCTATTACACCATGAAACATGCTTACGCGACTCTAGTAGAAGAATTTCTATGAAAACTGCATGAAAATTGCTCTATCAGAATCGCGTCTGTAGCGTACCGACATAATAAACTAACGTAGCGGCGCACGCCCGCAGAGTGGTCAGTTGCTTGCTGGCGCTCGAAAGATGCGGACGTGCGACCTCTGTTGTTGTACAGTGAATTGTTGTTTAATTTACCTACCCCAATACTTCCTATAACGTGGTGAATAACACAGCGTCAACCGTGGCTGCTCAAGTCTTTTTTTTTTTTGGGTGGGAAATCATGAAATGACCTCTCCCGCTCGGGGTGGAGCGGAAGGGCGTGTCAGACTCTAACTGACTAAAGCCCACCCATGTTCCTTCAGTTGCCTGTGCGCCAAGGCCACGGTAACTCTTTCGAACAATCCGCCACCCCGGCAGGCATCTGCCCTATCGGACCCCGTTAATGATGCTGACATCTCTTTAGGCGCGCGTGGAACACGACGCGTCGTCGACCCGGGCCTGGTCCTTACCGGACGGCGAGCTGCCCATTGCTCGCCGTCCTCAAGCCCGCGCCTTCGGTGGCCGGGAGTGGGCAATCGACTCCCGACGCCCAGGGTGTCTCGCCCTGCGGCGACTAGGGGCGTGAGGGCGCAACTATTGGTCTGCTCAAGCCTGTAGGTCATCATAAGTCTCGAGTGCGCAGCAATTACTGAGAAATGAATTTCAGCACCCTAATTACGTAACACACTATCTATCACAATCTGAATCATTATGAAGCCTATTGCTTCATATATTCGAAAAAGTTGTCTGCTCGACAACGTAAATAACGCAATGAATGTTGTTGAACTGTCAAAATGTTACTGAATATAAACGTACGATAAGTTTTTCTTTACGAAAATCCCCCACATTTAGCAATTAATTTGATCCGGTAAATGACGTTACGCGTATACTGTAATTAATGCTTTCGTACAACCTCTCGGAAAATAAATATCCGGTGTGATACTCTAGGAGGATATTATTTTGCGAATGTAATTAGTTATTTAAATACACAGTGAAAGGACACCACAGTCTCGTATTCCAGTAATATTTTAATCTTGCTTTGGTGCAAACGCTCGAGGGAGCTACAACATTCCTTTTTGCAAATGTTAAATATGGTTTTATCACTTCATTGCTAGGCCGATTACATGCCGAAACATTTCCTCAATTAAGTAGCTAAGTGAGTGGAGAGTTCTACTTACCCTTTATATTCCTACTTGACTCGCCGAAATATAGGTCGGCACAGGCGTTCTATTTTGTGCCAACTTATTACTTAGCTAACGATCGTTTCCCAAACGATGGTCCTTCTGGTTCTTTCCTCAAAAGTCTATCTCATACCCTAATCTGTATGGACCTCACATGATTTGACCAAGATTATGTCTGGACTTTAAAAGATACTGTGACCTCTGAATTTTATTTCGGTGTTTCTTCTCACAGTAGTCGGTTAGGTACGACTGACCTCATAACACAACGTAATATAACGCCTATATTCTCCAAAGGTATAAGCAGAGCGGTACCTAAACTGACCCGACGGGTTAGGCAGATGTGTACCTAGATACCGACCGTATCTAGTTTTAAAATTGTACTAAGTATTTATTTTAACGTGTGAAAGTGTCTTTTACAACCGATTAACATAAATAAAATATCATTATTTTACTAAGCTCGTTGACTCGCTATTGTACTAGCAGAAGTGTAAACAGTCCCGCACTCATTAGAAACAAAATAAATCTTAACAAAGTAGGCCATAAGTAAGAGAAAGCATCCGTCCCCCTCCTCGGAAAACAAATGCGAAAATGATATCAGCATTTCTGCCCGAGCAGTAAATCTTACTATTTTCCTTATTCAATCTAATATTAAATCTCGATCTTCTCTATGAATAAGTTAAAAACATTTATACATTTGGGAATAATATTTTCTCTGAAACTTCTACAACAAACAGTTTTATTTGGTGTACTATTTAATATTAAAATCATAACCTCGATTCGCAAGACGAAAATTCAATAGACCTACGAATTTTAGGTTTAAAACTGCGGCTGAGTTTCTGTAGTTAAGCTACTAAGTTAGGAAGAAGTTTCAATTAAGCTTGTTTATTACACTTACTTGGTTTTAAGGTCATTTCGCTAGTAACGTTTAAGTCTCATTCATGTTTAACGCCCCATTTATACACGATTGCAAGTTTCTTGCATACCTACAATAAAATTGAAGGAACTTTTAGACTGTTTAAAGGCTTCCATGCATTACATGGTGCTATTTAATTGCCTGTGTCATACCATATATTAAAGCAACAATTAGAGTTTGAAGGCTCCCGCAAACAGGTGCGACCCGACAACGCGACGCGACTTTAGTAGAACAATTTCTATGAAAACTTCATGGAAATTGTTGTACCAGAATGGCGTCGCACCGTCACGTCACGCCTAGCCTTAACTCTAATTGTTGCATAATCAGTATATAATGTCCCCACTGCTGGGACACAGGCCTCCTCTCTTTTTGAAAGGGGAATGGGCTGTAATCTACCACGCGGACACAGAGCGGGTTGGTAGATGTCACATGTCTTCGAATTTTTGGTTCTAGGACATGCCGGTTTCCTCACGATGTTTTCGTTCACCGTTTTGAGAGCAGTGGTGATGAAATTATTTACACAAAGTAAAGCGCCTGCCTGGGTTCGAACCTACAACCTACAACTCGTAAGTCGGGGCCGATACCACTGGGCCACCACTGCTCTACTCTAATTGTTGCTTCAATATAATTGAAATGGTATGCTACAGGAAATTAAATAGCATCGTGTAAGGCTTAAGGGTCAAGCTTGTTGCTATCAACCGGGTTTTTGAGAAAATAAAAATGGAATGCGAGGGAAGAGAGACAAATGAAAGATGGATGGATGCAAGGTGTGTGTTTATGTATGTTATGCGTGTATGTGTCTTTATGTGTGTACCATTGTATAAATATTATTTTCAACATATTTGCACAAAAAATGTATTTACGATGCCTGTATACATGGTTCGAAAGTTAAAAATTACGCACTATACAACGGAACGTGCGGTAAAATAGTTACTCACACCTAAGTACCTGTTTTACCGCATACTCCGTTGTATATTTATTTTATTTTTAATTTCCATAAAAAAAAAAATAAGAACTGCACCAAGGAGTTTCACATTACGAGAATAAATAAGCTGAATAATCGAACCTCTTTGGAAGCACTTTTGCTCAATAAGTTTGTCTCACTTTAACACTAAAGAGAAAATGAGACGAAAGATGTAGTTCTAATTTTCACCACGCGCACGTGGCGCCATTTGCAATTCGCGCCATTTTCATATTAGAAACGTCAAAGATTGTTGTGACTTTCTGACTGATATTTATAAACAAAGTAATAATAAATGAGATCAAACGAGGAATCCGATATTAATATTGTACTGTTTTCTCGCAAATGTGATGAAAAACGTTGTATGACACACATGCGGAAATTGGTATTTACAAACTCGTGACTATGGTAAGCCCTCGACTTCGTCTCGGGCTATTTATGATACTTGCGCGGTAAGTTGGTTTTTACAAACGTTGACGAAACGTTGGGGTTGGGTTGGGAGTGTGTGTGTGTGTGTATTTATGTTTATATTTATATTTTCGTATGCTTCACTGGTTGACGTAATCACGTCAACGCCAGCTGTCGCTGAAAACCAGCACAGGGGCTCTGTCTTGCATAGGGTCGTAGCTATATGCTGAGCGATTTCCGTTTTGCGTGGATGTGACGCATATTTTCTCCCAACTCGTTCTTTTTAGTATTCCTGTGTTTTTCTCTACGTCATGTTTACCGCAAATAAACGTATTTTCTTTCTTTCTATCTAAAAATTAAATTATATGCAATAACATTTTGTTCAACCTACTGATCGAACCCCCAACACCCATTAATTATAGCAGCCACCAGCCAGTCACACAGATTTAGATAGATATATACAGCAAATCATTTAAGATCGTATTTTATACCTAAATTGGAAATTAAACAATTAATATTCGTTTAAATTATAAAATATAAATATATTAGTTTTAATTTTTATAAAAACTCATGTTCACAGAATTCGATATTTTGTCTACCTCGTGCTATTTCTCATGCAAAATTACTGATCCATTATCCGTAGGTGTACCTAAAATATCAAATTCCGGAAGCCCGTAATGGATAGGGAAACTAGGTCAGTTTACAAAGGAAACACGAACGCCTAACGAAATGTATAATGATGTGAGCTTTTAAAACAAAGTAAATTAATCATTAAACTCGGAACTTAATTTATATTATTATTTATTTCGCTTCTTAAAGTGTGCATTTAATTCATTATTACGTTAATACAATTGACGAGTTTCATATTTCAACAAGCGTCTCTTTATGAGGTAAACAACTGTGAGCAAATACTAATATAATATTATTTTCAAGTAAATACCTACCTGACATTCTGAAAAAAAACTAAAAATCGTTTCACTTAAGTCGAATTTTACTGAATTTTGCAACAACTGCAAATTTTCTGGCATGAAAACAGTGTATGAGCAGCGGTGGCCCAGTTGGAATGGCCTGAATTATAAGTTGTAGGTCGTGGGTTCAAGTCTAGGCAGGGGCTTTACTTTGTGTAAATAATTTCATTGCCACTGCTCTCAAAACGGTGAAGGAAAACATGTCTTAGAACCAAAAATTCGAAGAGATGTGATATCTAGCATCCCGCGTGGTAGATTACAGCCCATTCCCTCTCAAAGAGAGGAGGCCTGTGTCCCAGCAGTGGGAACATTTTAGCCTGATTATGTCTGTAAACACTATGTAGGACTTAGGCATTATGAATATCATATAATCAGCTTATAATGTT
This sequence comes from Griposia aprilina, assembly GCA_916610205.1. NCBI lineage: Eukaryota > Metazoa > Arthropoda > Insecta > Lepidoptera > Noctuidae > Griposia > Griposia aprilina. The sequence continues at coordinate 17,238,352 of OU744290.1, read as the reverse complement.
TCTTCTCACACACGCGGGCCGCTTACGGGTTGATATAAATGTCTAGTCTTCGAATTATTGATTCAAGAGGGGCAATTCCCGTATTTTTGTGTTTTACAAGTAATTGTCACTGAGATGAGTTTGTGACTAGAATTTGAACAGTATTTCTATCTCACGAAGCGACGCGCACTTTACTTTTGGTTACCATGTGTACAAACACGCTGTGTGTGTGTCGCTTCGAGAGATAAAAATACTATACGAGAATTGGCCTTCTGGACATGCTAGTTTTTTTACGGAAGGAGGTAGGAATCGACATCAAATCGAATGTAAATAAGATATTATAGGCAATATGAAATTCTTACGGCCTTTTCTATCCGATAAATCAACCAAGAGAGGAATGATAGAAAACAACCCTTTGATAACAAAGGAAGTATGTTTCGAGGACCTAAATACTAATGGCTTATCTATTAGATAACATTGTTTGTTTCATGTCTTACTACATTCCGCTTCCAATTCATTCAGCCCTAAATCGACGAACTCATTACACAAAATAACTTTTGTAATCCATCATGATTATTCCAACTTCCTATTTTGGCACCGTTTCAAATAATATATCGCTTTCCTGGAATAGAAATCCTCGAATGCTGTAACTTAACAGATATACAGAAGAATTTTCATCTAAAATTCTGCCATATTTGTCCGAGAATGAACGAAATACTTCACAATTGCATATTATCTATTGCTTTAAAAAAGATGTCTTTATTTTAATATATTCTCATTTTATCCATACACCTGCACTTTAAAGGCACACCTTAGTCATCTTTCATTTAATTAATAGAGTTTGAATATAAGTACTAGTTGCTCAAAGCGAAAAGCAAACCTTAGAACAATAAAGCACAGAGTTTATTCCACAATGTTGAAGCGCCACAGATAAAACACAATTCGTAGCTAAGAGAATCTAACCTTCTTGGCCGCTGTAGGCAAGTGCGAAGATTTAAAAAGCAGATAGCGATAACAATTCAGTCCAGTTGCAGCGGATACTTTTATTGGAAACTTGATAAAGTTAAGCCACAACATTGGAAATATAAATATGGTTAATAAATGTAATCCGGTGATTACGATACAGTACAACTATTTTATTAATGTCCCTCGGCAAATATCGTGTTTCGTCAGTTGTCTGATTTTTATCAGTAAATAACATTAAGTTAGAAGAGTATTAACAACTCTATATACTTCCAAGTCGATTGAGAGCGTCCGGTCTGCACCAAGTGCAAAGGCAACCGATAGAAATCCGACGACTGACGAAACACGAAAGTTTGCCGAGGGACATTTAGAAAATAGTTGTACTGTAATTACATTATTACGTACAAATATGGCGATAGTCCCGATCGTTGGTTCTTGCGAGTACCATTTTGGCACTGGACTTTTCGGGTTAAAATTAAAATACCTTATACCTGAGCCAGAACTATAATAATAATTTAAATTGCATACTATCATGTAGGTATGTGCCAAAACTTGCGGTCGGTTTGCGTCGACTATAAAGACGAATTCGACCATAGTATAAATCTTATCCTGCGAATTTCTATTTATTTATTTATTTAAAAAAGGTACACCAACAGCTTCTGTTTACAAAATATTTAAAGTTTTCCCATACAAAAACTGACAGACGTCAATTTTATTTCACGGTTTTCTGACTATGGTAAAATCAGCGCGTAGACAGATTTATAGCGAATTTCCTGCGAGCCAACTCTATAAGCCAGCTTATATCACATAATCAGGAGTTTAGATCAGTAACGTTTTCGTACTCAAATTCAAAATATTTTATTTCCCATAAACCTACATGGGCACTTATGAAACGTCAGAAGCTAGGTGCACGGTTCAAATTGATCGTGTCCTATGGAGAAAGCTGGCAAGAAGCTCCACGGTTACTTATTTACAGTAACTATCAAGACACTCATCCAATAATTTGAGGAAGGTCTCAGATAAAAATTTACTTCCATTTTTTTACTTTTTTCCGTCTTAAAATGTGAGGTGTGCCTTAACACTTAACCCAATACAAACGCTTTTTCTCATGCAAAATATTTTATAAAAATAAAATATGCAAAACGAAATTTTGCAGAATACTCCTACTTTACACATGTTCCCAATTATCTGTGTGTGTACTATCTGGTTTAGTGTAAGAACAAAAGTGGATGATTCTGCAGAGTATTAAAAGAACAATTCGGTTTCAGGCAGTTAACTTCACAGATGTTTCCAGAAAGTTGTAGTCTTTAATGGACCTGGCCTACTTTTAAACAGACCTGGAATACTTTTATGCTAATTTTATTCTGTCTTTAGTAAGGTTCTCGTTGTGGAAAATTTGGGATAGGCAGTATTTAAAATGAGTGTCTTTAATCTTTACTTTTACCTGAAAATAAAATTTCTGATTTTTTCGCAAACATTATGCTCACAATATTAAATGGGCATATAAAGAAACTTAACCATGCCATCTAATACTTTCATTGATAATCAACATAGGTATAACAAGAACTCAAGCGTTTAGACAGGCAAGAAATCGATTTTCATGTCTTGCAGGTCACATTACATTAAACAGCATATAAGCAGGAGCAGAAGCATAGATGGTATCGGTTCTTTAATGTCTGCCTACCCTACGTATTTATATTTGTACGCAACGGTAGCACAAGAGGAACTTACTTCCTTAAAACACAATCACCATATTTTAAACTGTAATAACAATGTACTAGTGGTTAATCTTACACTACCCAGATCACCATCCTACATAGATTCAAAAAGGAACTCTACCAAATTCTCAATTAACAAAACCTATACATATTAGATTACTTTCCACAGTTTCGAATGTCCCTGTCGGAGTTTCCGAAACACTTCGGTAATCTTCGTTATTTATGCACCCTCATCCCGTAAAGTATTAAATCCCATGAAAATTAAAATTCTCTAATTAAGCTAGATTAGAGAGGCACGGGTATATAATGTAGAGTTAATTATTAATTTTATTACTGGGGCTGGTGACGTCAAGTTGAATAATAAAAGAAGTATACTTACTGTAGCAGGTAAAGTCAGGAAAATTCATTGTTATACAAAATAACTTAAATATACTAATAAACTTAAATTGTCCGTATATTCAAATCAAAACTGTATTTTTTGACAGGGGTATGCAATACCTATAACACGGTAAATTCACGTAGATTGTCAGTTTACGTAACAATTAATTTCCCTGAATGTACCTACCTACAATATATTTTAATTTCCGAGTCTTGCTGAGTATTTTAGGATGGAACTTGAGAGAAAAACGGAACTATGAAAAATAGGGAAAAGTGGCAAAAAACACAAAGCATTTAATTTCAGAGAAAATGGTAACTGTATTATTATTAAAGCCACAATTAATTATGTTACTAACAAAAAGCTGTAGTTAATAGGTATTTTATTTTAATTAGTAAAACATCGTTCGTGTCTAGAAAAGTATATGTAAAGTATGATTTTAACTATACGACAGCATAAATTAAGAATATTTTCACATAGCAACATTAACACGAAACTAGTACTACACTCGCCTTACAAAACAAAATCCTTAAGCCAACAACATTTTCTAATTGATATAGAACTTATTATTCAGGACACGTCCTGCGAACCACTATACACAGTCCCGACAGTATAAACAGGGCATAAACTTTAATATAAACAAAACAAAGGCTGAGGCCTTAAGGCTCTTGCACACTGGCGCGACGCGACAACCCGACACAATGGCGCCGCCCGTCGCGCTGCACGCGGTGCCTTTGTGTACGCTGTCGCGTCGCGCCAGTGTGCACGATACTTTAGGTTCTACTCCCAATGCCTTGGTATATAATACGATGTTACATTGTTAAAGTCAATCTTTGACAGTCGTTAGGAGTCGTCAGAAGCCCAAAGGAAAAATCGGGCAACCAGTCTTACCAAGGGTAGTATTACCCAATAACTAAGTTTTGGAGGTCAGATCCGCCCAGTGGGAGAGGTCATATGATGATTCCACACCCAAAAAAAAAAAAAACGATCCATTTAAAGTACTGGTATTCAGCTCTAATATATTTGGAAAAAGGGAAGTAGATGATGCTCACATCGTTAAAGTGTGGCTATATTATAGGCAGGTCTATTTTGCGACGTCACATTCCAAATTACATGCTAGAAGACAAGATTTGTTTTCATGAACAAAGTAATTCCCAAAAATACAAGTGTTTTCTTTACGATTTCATAAAACATTAACTGGTAGTCTGTTTTATTTTTGGGCATAACTATAATTACCTAAGACGTTAATTCTTAGAGTATTTAAACTAAGTATAACACACCTTCCAATACATAAAGAAAAGGATAGTAAAATTATTATTGAAATTCTTAGAAGGGCTTTTTCTTTGGTGTTCTCTTTTACCGTAAAATGCTGTAAGTAGGTACTCGTAATAGGTAATTATGTTTTATAAAAACTTTTTTACAAAAAACAACCGACTTCTGAAAAAAACACTAAAACACGAAAAATAACTTTATTTCGGAAGTCGGTGCCTTTGGTTTTGTATTTAAATTTTTTCCCACCGACTTCCGAAATAAAAGTCGGTTGCTTTTTGTAAAAAAGTTTTTATTTTTCACTTTTTAGTTTTGCTACCTACCCCACACAAATTCGTATTCCACTGCTTGGTATGTAAATAACAGTGACAGTAAATTATCAACACATCATCAATATAAAGTAAGTGGAAAAAATATGCAGTATTAAAGATAATTCAAAAACTCCTGGCCAGACCTTGGTCAAATTTAAATGGGACCACATGTGAAGCACCAGCTATCAAATGAAAAAGAATCATCCAAATCGGTTCACACAGAAAAAAGTTCTGAGCTAACACACCTAAAAAAAGGAAAAAAGAACATACAGTCGAATTGAGAACCTCCTCCTGTTTTGAAGTCGGTTAAAAATATTCACCACTATCTATTATAATAGTTTCCGTCGGTCATATTTTGCGCTATTCTTACAGTCGTTACTAGAGCGAGGTTCTTGCCCGAGTAGCATGGATATGGGAATAATACAGGCTAGTTGTAATATAAAAATACCACATTCTACAAAACAAAACAAAAGCGTGCCCCTAAATTAAACCCAATTCCTTTACATATAAAACGTCATTCATTGTGACCAACGTTAAACCATTTCGTTCGTAAAGTGAGTCGCCCCTGCGATTGCCTTCATTTATTCTGATGAGTTTTATGGCAGAGTGTGTTTCGTAAATACAGCGGGTTCCGTGTTCGGTGTATTTTTGGATGTTTATTTAACTTGGCTCTGTTTTTTGTGGCCCTTGAGTTTCTGGAATGCAGTGGTACTAGAGTAAATGAGTTGATCCTGCAAAATTTATTTTCCAGTGCATATTTTTAGTAGCGAACGTAAACAAGTTTTAATTTCAAACGTGTTCTAGTTGGAAATGCGTGTTTCAAGTTATAAACTGCTATTTCTAAAGGTACACAAAAATAAATTAATATCATCACCGAACCACCTACCTAATGTGGCACATAATTATTATAGAGTATTTATCTCTAGTCACCAACCCGTTACTGTTACATTGTAACTTCGAAAATTAACTATCTTCTGTTAATAAACGTACGAATAACTGCGTACTACGTATTATTATAATAATACTTTATATGCTGATTTCTAGGCCATTGAATATGTAGGCTGTCTTAACATAGCGTTCAATGTAGAAAACACAAACGTGAATATAAATATAACTACAAAAATACTTGGTGTACGGTAGCTTTCATAATAATACCCGTAGTATATTCAACTTACTACCAAACTGCTTAAAGTAACGAAATAATAGATTGGAATCAACGTTTTTATTCACAACCCAACTCCCCATATCAATATAAAAACAATGCGATGTTATTTTAAACGAAGCGGAATGAAAATATAATTGGAACCTATTTTCTGATGAAGTCATCCAGAAGTTGTATAAAAAATAAGAGTAAAAGTAGAATTCGCTGACTGAACCCTGAAACATGCGTATCTTTTTTTATACTTTATTTTTTTGGGGGAAGAAGAAATTAATGTCTCTTTTCGGAGGAACGTTGTGATTTTTGTTTTATGCATGGGGATTGAACAAGACTGCACTAAAGACAAAAGAATGTGAATTAATTGAATTAGTGCTGAAGTTCTTTGTGGCTGGAATGTCCAGCATTATTCATGGAATGAAGAATAAGGAAAACTGTGGAAGGGTTAAGCCTTTTGATACTACACGTTCATATTTTAATGTTAGCTTATCCCTTGTGAATTTTAATAAGAAGAATATTAAAAGCTTATAGGTATGTACTTGCTCTGATATGGAATTCTGAGAGAACAGTCATGCAATTAATCAGTGTAGTTTAAGTATAAATAGAGTGAAACAATAAAAAGATTTTATTGTAATTATATTGATACTTAAAGCATAAAGAAATATAGTTCCAAGTCTCGAGCAAAACGTTTGCCTCATTTGACTAACAATTCTTGCAAGGTAACATGCAAATCTTCCTTGAGATATTTTCAAGTGCCTCATTACCATGCTTTTCTTGACAAAGACAGGTTAAAAGATTCCAGTTATAAAGACTAAGAGACTGCACATATTCTTTATTCAAAATACATTTCATTGTATAAAATGGCGTCACGAGCTTCTCAATTCAAAAAAGTCCAATCTTAATACCAACTTTTGACCAAACATTTGAGACCAGTTTCGTGATTCATACCATATTTTTCGGAAACCGGGAAACGGTAGGTAGATATTTGCAATTTTCCTTATTCCTACCGTTTGAAATGGCCAAAGAGACCGAGATTGAACTGGCTTGAACAAAAGACTGGCGGAAGTTAGGAGTTCCTGAACGCGGAATGCATGAAAACAGTAGGATAAAAAGAAGTTTTAGAATTTAACATAACTGGACCCAGAATGAATGAATGTAGCGTATAAAAGAATGACTATATTTGCTGTGGATTCTGTTGGTTGCAAATATATTTTGTAAAAATAGATATGTTGCGTTTGACATACCTTTAAGATTCAGTTCTTGGTAGTAAATAAAAAGTAAGTATTTTAATGTATTTTCATGAAAAAAAATTAAGCTTTACCGAAAAGTATTTCCGACAACGTATCCTTGGCTAATATAACATACGTAAATGAATCGAAAGATCCAAGGAATTAATAATATAAAATGTACATACAGGCTGTAAAAAAACCCATCACATAGCCGTCAACTACGCATTCCGTACATCAAACTAAGTAACATAGCACAAAAATATTGCTGGGAAACGAATTTTATTTTTGGTGTGCAAAATCGGTGTTTACGGTAGCGCGCAACGTACCGTACGCAAAACATTGTACTTATGGGTGCATTGATGTGTTTACGCTTGCCACTCACACATAGTTCTTATATTGTGAATGTGTGGGTGCCCCCATGTTAACTTAGTAATTAACCAGCGCTCAATCAAGACACTCGTTTACTTATTTCCGCACCTCCAAGTGTATATATATATATCAACGGTACAGGAGTCGTAGGGGTATTTCAAGATGTGTTATAACATGAAAAACTTGTTTTCGTAAAAAAACGCCAGTAAAAGTCGGAATTTTGGCCTTCAATATCTCCGTAACCAGAAAGTTTCCAGGTATGGTCCAGTACAACAATTACAATGACGGGGAGTTTTAGTGACTCTCGGCTTAGTTGTCTTTTTACACCCGTTAATACTCATATGAAAAAATCCGCTTACTGACAGCTACTCTATCTTGTTTACCTCCGTTAATCCGATCGGTAAGTATCTATGTATGAGGAAAAACTTACTACTAATTATTTTAAAACGTTATTTATCACATTAAAATTGTTTTAATACTGTTTCGTAGAAAATAATCAGTGTACTTATGCACTTTTTAATAAACAGTTTCATTCCTAGTTTATACTCAAATTCTACTAGTGGTAAATTAAATTTAAATTCCAGGGAACGTACAGTCGATCAATATATATGCTGAATACTCACATAACGTGGTTAAACATTTATCATTTTAAATTCACATTCGAAGAATGTTTTAATATTAATCGTCGTCTCGTTGGTCTAGTGGTCACAAGCGCTACTGCCGAGCATGAGGTCCTGGGTTCGATTCCCGGGTCGGGCAAAGTGTTATCGGGTTTTTCCATCTGGAATTTCTCGGTAGCAGCCCGGAGTCTGGATTTGTGCCCGGTTGATGGCAATAGGCTCGCCCCCTATTACATGGGACTTAAACATAACTGGCGAAATGTGGGTGTGCTATAGGTACACCTTTGCCTAACCCTTCGGGGAATACAGGCGTGATGTTATGCATGTGTGTGTGTGTAAGCAGAAATCAGATTATTTTCATTGAAATTCTGGCGACAGAAAAAAAGCATTCAATTATTTTCTTGACAAGATTGTACAGATTTTTTTTCAATTTTTCAATATTTGAAAATAAAAAGCTGACCGACTGACGCGTAAAAAGAATTTAATCGATTTATATGTACGATTTTAATTGGAATATAAATAAAGATTCTAATAGAACGATATATTTAATACAAACATCGTTTTTATCGTTGATTTTTATTCAATCAGATACTTTGATTTATGAATATGAATCAAAGTATCTGATTGAATGGATAATCTGAAGAATAGAAGAAGAAAACGTGTTGCGCCGACCCCACGTAACATGGGAAGAAGATGGTAATGATGATTTATAGAATGACATACACATACATAAACTCACGCCTTCTTCCCATGGGGGTCGGCAGAAACTACAGTACGCCACCTACTACGAACCTTACATACTCCTTTTGCCTCGTTTACGTTCATACATTTGGTCACACACGCACGCCGGTTGCGAGTACTACGCACTTGACCTATCTGAAGAACCTCACCAATAAGGTCACTATATTTTCTCCTAGGGCGACCCATCCCGGCGTTTCCACTCACATCTGCCCTGTATCTTTTGTTTATTTTTTTATAGAACTATTTCTGCAAATATGCTATTATATAAACGCTAGAGACAAGACTGATTGCATGTTTAGCCCTTTAAAATGTAACATTATTGGGTTTGTTCATTGCCCCATACAAACGATAAACTGTAAAATAATCTTTTAAACCAGTTTCATTGAAATATTTAGTTTCTAAATTCTGATCCATAAAACCTAGCAAAACTTTTAAAGCCAGCGCACTCATGAAATACGACTAAGGCATCGATTCTCGGCGTACCATGAGGTATTAAACTTTTACTCCTTAAAGCTGTACACTCAAGTGTGTTTGTGTAAAGCACACGTTTGCATAAGATCCAACTCAAGCTCAAAGCAATTATTTCAAATAAACCAATTACAGGCACTTTTGAATTGTCAAGGGGTCGGGCAGTCGGAAAGATGAAGCTTTTTTTTTTTTCGGGTGGAAAATCATCAAATGACCTCTCCCGCTCTGGGCGGAGCGGAAGGGCGTGTCAGACTCTTATTGACTAAAACCCACCCGTGTTCCTTCAGTTGCCTGTGCGCCAGGGCCACGGTAACTCTTTCGAACAATCCGCGACCCCGGCAGGCATCGGCCCTATCGGACCCCGTCAATCATGCTGACAACTCTTTGAGGCGCGCGTGGAACACAACGCGCAGTCAACCCGGGCCTGGTCCTTACCGGACGGCGAGGTGACCATTGCTCGCCGTCCGCAGGCCCGCGCCTACGATGGCCGGGAGTCGGCTATCGACTCCCGACGCCCTGGGTGTCTCCTCCTTTTTTTTTTGGAATGGACAACTATTGATGAAGCTAGTTGCCCATTTCAAAGCGTAGTAGGTACCTATGGAGAAGAAAGGGCAAGAAACTCCACGGAAACTCTTTTAAATCAAAATATGGTTACAAAATATTGGTAACATCATTCATGTTGAAACTATGCATGTGAGAACGATGCAGAACGTTAAAAGCGTCAGTAATAAAAATACCAAGATAATTCAAATATTAAATTAAATTAATATAAGCCGCGGCAGCTAAGAGATGACCAGTCCCTACTGGCGGCGCCCGTTCACGAACATGACAGTGGACACAATACCTAGACTGAGTTGAGTAAGCGAACTGTAGAAAGATTTAAAGGCATATGGTTATTGTAATCAGTAGCTGCCCATGTGCTCTCCAGGGATAACATTATGTTATTATCATCTGCCTAGACATTTACCTACTGTTGGGGTCGGCTTCTAGTCTTACCAAATGCAGCTGAATATCAGTATTTTACATGGAGTGACTGCCTATCTGACCTCCTCAACCCAGTTACTGTGTGACACGTCACAATAGATAATTAATTGTGTGCCGTTGGCCAAGACTTGACATGAATGAAAACTTAAAAATAAGAACCTTATGTGGAGGATATAAAATATGGTGTAATAAAGTTAGTGTCTTAATAACATAACACATAACATAACATCACGCCTGTATTCCCCGAAGGGTTAGGCAGAGGTGTACCTAAAGCACACCCACATTTCGCCAGTTATGTTTAAGTCCCATGTAATAGGGGGCGAGCCTATTGCCATCAACCGGGCACAAATCCAGACTCCGGGCTGCTACTGAGAAATTCCAAATGGAAAAATCCAATAACACTTTGCCCGACCCGGGAATCGAACCCGAGACCTCATGCTCAGCAGCAGTAGCGCTTGCGACCACTAGACCAAAGAGGCAGGGGCAGAGGGAGTGTCTTAATATTGCCATCAATTTATTTTTAGTTTTGTGTTGCGCCAAGTATGTAAATAATAACAGCCAGCAGGTTAGCTACCGTTTCCGAGGTTGGTTCGTAGATGGCTGACTATCCATTACATATCGAGTCCCCTCCGTGCCTCGGAAAGCACGATAAGCAGTTGGCCCCGGCTGTCATTTTTAGACCTTTGACATTCGTTACGGCTAGTCAGAAGCCCGAAAGTCTGGCAAGTAGCTTTACCCACACGCACAATGATCCACTTGAGGGAAACTATAACCCTAAAGTAGAAGAAGCAGTCTTACCAAAGGCATCGTATTACCTTCCCAGTAACTGGAATGTGGAGGTCAGATAGGCAGTCACTCCATGTAAAATACTGGTTTTCAGCTGCTTCTGGTAAGATTGGAGGCCAACCCCGTATTGAGGCAAAGGCTAGGCAAATGAATATGTTGAGATGAATAAAAACTCCATAAAAATAAACTAATCCCCCTTCAACAGCGTAATAGCTTAATAATGTACACGTTGTCCCCAAAAGCAACTTTAACTAATAATTCAAGTCACAAAAACCGCTTCCTTCACACTATTGAACTACATAACAGAAAAACATACATTACTCGAACACCCGCGCCTGTCACAAACGTTGCCAATTCAGCTTCCTTAAGGAGCTCTCGAATATGTATACATACTAATAGTCTCATGCCATCATATGTTACCAAATGTAACAAAACTTAAAATCAGATAAACAGTTATAAGCGCATTTAAAGACATTTAGACATATATAATGCATATAACGCCATGTCTTTGGCTAGTGTGCTCTAGTGAGCAGAAGTTAGTCGCGACTTCGTCGGCGTGAAATTTCTGGTTTTAAACATAAAATAAGTATATCCTATGACAATCAGCAATACTGTACCTTACCCATTCGTGAATGAACATTCGGAATCGAATCAATAGTTCCAAAAATATTTGGATCTACTGATCCGATTATACAAACTCACAAATTTCACCTCTTTATAAGATTAGTATACAGGGTAGCAGCAACATCGACCCGCAACCTGTTACAATGGATTCATCACTAACCTGATTCTGCACGGCCTTGCGTTAAAATTTTCGTCGGTAAAAATTTTTTTTTTTTTTAAACACTCGCTTTGCCTTTTATTTGACCGCGTACGTATTGCACTTTTTTATGAAATAGTTTTTTTTTTTTTGATAACCGACGATACATGTCTACGCTAAGTTGTCTAGAATCATGTGCATTCTATGGTAACAGTTTGCGCATCGATGTATGCCACCCTGTAGATTAACTGACAAACTGATAACTTATCAAATTATCTAGGTAGTCAAATCTAGCAAGAGATCATAATAATCTAAACATTGAAAAGATCGTAGCCCTCTCGAGACAAGTTACTAACGTAGAGATAGACAGCGACGTTGCGATTTAAAATCTATATATTTACTAACTGACCGGACAGTCGTTGTCCTGATTCCTAGAACTCGATCGCAGCGCCACCTACTGGGTCCAATTGTGAATCTAAACCATCCAGGGCGTCACCCAAGTGCATACAAAAAAAATCATTCAAATCGGTCCAGCCGTTTAGGAGGAGTTCAGTGACATACTATACATACGTATAGTAGAATTATTATATATATATAAAAAACACAAAAAATTATTCTACCTATGTCCGTTATAGACTTTGAAACCATCCAACCAATGTGCCCTAAACCGATTTTATTAGCAAGGCAATAAAGCAAAAATGGTTTTAAATCACTAAAACAATGGAAAAAAAAAACGGAAACTTCATGAATGGACCGAATATGCCTAATGCATTGTTTCATCGTAGTAGCACACGCCGGGTATCCGCTAGTACATTGTATAAAGATGTTAGGATGAGGATATCCATACATCGGTCATCACCAGTTCATTGTCTTAACAAACCGCTTCAGTTCCCTTTAGAACATGTTTGTACTTCTAATTAGATTCTTCAAGTAGGTAGGTACTAAATTTATGTAGGTGCTTTCAAGGACCGACGAACGGTCCTTTGATCAGTCTTCAGAGGTGCTGATTATGTCAAAAACCTCACTGCCAAATATCAACGGGACGCCTTTGTCTGATTTTAATAAGCTTATTTTCAATCTCTACGCATTAATAAACTTGACTCCGGCCTCTGAAAGAAATATAGGTAGAATATCTTGATGTTGAATTTTTCCAAGATGACGTCTTTATTCACTATTTAATATTCACAGCAGGTAAAGGTCTAGTGTCTCAGGTAATAAGTTTAATTTGGAAATTTTCAGTCGTAGTGAATGAATTATTTTAGTGTGATTCGAATCTTGACATCACGAATCAATTGATAACTTTCTAATTTATGCGCTTCGTTTTATTCAAATTGTCAAGATAAAGCGCCATAACTTAGTTCCAGGTTAATAGGTAGGTATATTAACGCTATAAAATGGAGAAAATGGGAAATCTTCACGCACGTATTAAGATCGGAAACCACAAACCACCCATCCAATTACAAGCCCGATTGACAGTACCTTAACCACAGTTCAGTGAACAAATCCACGATTAAAATCGTCCTCTCAGGTATATTTCGATTCAGTTACAGATTATTTAATTCAGAAGTATTGTTTCCAAAGCTTTTAAGTGATTGGACATCGAAAAACAAATGAGTGAAAAGCTCTTTTTATTTGTCACTCTGGAGCCAACATTTTGAGTGAATCAAGTGAAGTGAATGGTTGCGTAATTTGCCTTTTACCTAAATTGAACATGGGAAAGTTCAATCGGCTCATCTTAAAACATTTATCAAAGAGTCCCATTAACATTATAAACTACGCAACTATAAACTCCTTGATTTGCAAATTGGTTTAATTATTACGTGTTACATTCAAAAGCAATAACTTTACAAGGATCAAATGTTCAGTAAAGCGACAATTTTGGGAGCTAGCTACTGATACTTTAATAGTTCAATTACCAAATTCTAAACAGTATGAATAATAAACTGTACATAATATATTGATACTGCCTATTATTATACGCACAATGTCTGCCAAAACCCGTCGTGTGTCGAAAATGATGAGGATAATACGCAAGAATTATTTCCTCATAACATTGTCACCACTGTCAACGAGTATGACAATAACATGGTACTCTTAAGGATTTCAGGGGACAAAGGTATTCGAGGCGTAAAAGAGAAACGATACCGGTATATATCACGTACGGACTGGTTATTTATATATTAACATAGAATAACATCAGGCCTGCATTCCCCGTTGGGTTGGGCAGAGATGCACCTAGAGTACATCCACATTAATTATGTGTTATGGCAGATCATATCGAAACCCAACAAAGTTTTGAAAAGGCTAGGAGATGATGCTGGCTGATAATAGGTATGTTGTCCACTTATTTAACAACATAAGCTCTTGGGCTGTGATCCAGACATTAAGGGAAAATTTTTTAGGAGAGCAGTAGCGGCTCATTGGAAACGTCCGCAACTTACGAGTACGTAACCCAGGAAGGGCGTCGTCGTCGTTGGCAGGCACTTTGTGTAAATTATTTTATCACCCAATCACCTCTCAATACGGTGAAGGAAAACATTGTGAGGAAACTGGTATGTCCTAACTACGAAGACATTTGTGGAACCCACCAACTCGCAATGAGCCTATGTGGTCAATTATTACGGCCTACGGGCCTCTCCCAGAGCGAAGGCCTGTGTCCCAGCAGTGGGAACATTATTTATAAAGATTTTTCTGCACTTTTTATCATATTGTTATCGGTCCTTAATTCTATTTAAGTTTAAGATCTCCCTTTTGATCCATTTGCTATATCTCTAAAATCAATTCCATTAAAATCGTCAGTGACAATGCTGCCAGAATAAAAAATCCTATCCTATTATGCCTATGAGAAGTATAAAATTCATGCTGTCCCATTTCTCCTGTCTCGTAAGATAACGGATAATTCTCATGATGAGAGCCCTGCTGGCTCGTGTTAAATTAAATTATGAAGGAGTAGTAAAAAGTGAAATAAAACAGAGAGATAACTTCTTTCAGGTGATGCTGAATTTTATTGTGGCTCAGATAAAATATGTTAATGTGAATGTTAAACAATTGGAATAAACTGTTGCTTCTTAGCTGTAATGTAGAATAATACTGTTTAAGACATTCGAAAGTTCATTCCAAAGGTTGTCTTTAAAATATTGCTTTTAGCGACAAGACCACCCATTATGTCACCCCTTTTATTTTATTTATTTGGGAAAATAAACGGTTACACATTATAGTGTTACACAAAATAAACGGTTACACATGATAGTGTTACACAAAATAAACGGTTACACATGATAGTGTTACACAAAACAAACGGTTACACATGATAGTGTTACACAAAATAAACGGTCAGACATTATAGTGTTACACAAAATTTGAGCTAAAGAGTGACTAAATATCATTGTCATGTCATTTTCCACATATTCTAAAGACAAGTTATAAGCCTAATGCGATTTGCGCTTACAATTTGATAGTTACAATAAATCACATAATGTGTTAATGATACAACGAAACAGCAATGCAAAATAAAATAAAAAACAAGAAATTATAAAGATACAGTCTAAGAGATAAGAATATTACGGAGCAATATTTAAAATATTTTCCCGAACAAGGCCACTAAATTTACCCGTTGAAAAAGCGAAGATGTCAATATTTTGAAAAAGATTATTATATTGACTAGTAAGACGACGTAGGGGTGTTCGAAAGCCTGCATTCGTACAACTAGAATATACCTCAAATAGAGGTTGTGCGCGCACTCCACGGCATATGGTTGTTTATTTATTTATTTATTTAACCATTTATGTACACATTTATGTACATTTATGTTCAAGGTATTACGTAGCTAATCTTATTAGGGATATCCATACAATCACAGGCGTTATTACATAGATCAAATATAAACATTGTCTTTATAATAATACGTCTGGTCTTAAAATTATGTAAAATTGTATATTTTCTACATTTATATCTGTAGTTTTTATGGTGTGTATTATTATACACCCCAAAAAAATTACAGATATAAATATAGAAAATGTACAAGATAGACGGTCAATAGATATAACACTATTGTGTTATATCTATTGATCGTCTATCTTTGAAACGTTTATTCGTGACGAGAATTACTTTTTAGGATTTGTCATTATTTTAATTATCTCCTTTTAGCTTTTTAAACCCGGTTTCCTCTTCAAAATATTTATGAACGTTACTTTGAAAAGTTTACGGAACGCATCCCTCATTATATTGGTAAAATTTCCTGTCTATTACAATAGTACTGTTCATTCACTAAGGACGAGTCTTATTTGTCATTTCATTGCCATTCATTAACACATGTATCACTATGATTTTCCCTGCATACCAGCATTTTGCTATAAAGAGTCATACCAAAATGCTTGACGTGTACGTCAGAAATCGATGCGACGGTCAGTTCTAATGTTAACAGCACCTATTACACGGAGCTCTACCATAGCTCATCACCATAATTTATAGGTAAAATAATTATATAAGTCTTCCTGCTCTTATCCTAATTATTTGGTGACAGCGCAGCATACCTACGGTCTTCTCTTTTTAGATCTTCTATCTACCGTCATCTCAGTATTCCTGTTCACCCCCTTCCAAATCATAACAATATGTTGTACACAACCAATAAATCAAGCTCTGCCATAAACATTTTTTTTTAAATCAATTATACCTGTCTTCAAACGGTAGCTTTGTTGTTTAGATAATATAGCAATTTATAAAACCCGGTCTCAGTGTCAGTTGTCATTGACACAAACAGCATTTTTCGTACCAATTGCAGTACCTTCGTATTTAGAAACTCAAAAGATTTCATAAGGTGAGTAAAAATTGTGATCAATCGAAAGCCGCCAGTTAACAAAGTTTCCCACTAAAAGCTTGGAAAATACCTCAAGGATACATTTCACCATTACATTAAAAAAATCAAACAGAGACAATTAGGTACTCAGTTCAAAATTTTAAATAGCCAACTAGTCGATATCGATATTATATCGTAACATCATCGAATAGCGATTTAGAAGGCAGAAACTTATCAAAAGCTAAAAATGAATCCCGATTCAATTCAAAGTCAAAGCTCGATTCCAAGCTGTCAGTTTTCATACTTATCTCTCTACTGAACTTTAGTCTGATTCATATTACTTTTAGATCTAGACTTGCCCGCGCCTTCATCCGCGTATATTTTGTATTTCATAAAAAAAATATAAGAATACCCTGGATGAAAAGTAGCCTATGTCTTTCTCCAGGAGCCAGGCTTCCTGTCTGTCAAATTTCATAATGATCGGCTCAGTGGTTTAGGTGAGACAGACAGGGTTACTTTCGCATTTAAAATAAGTATGGATTCTCAAGAGAATCTTTCTAAAAACCATATATCTAAAATATTAAAAAATCAAATGAGATTCGCGAATGACACCTCAAATCCTAAAATCCAAGCCATGTTAACACCCGTTGCCTGAAGCAAGCGCGTCACTTTTGCACGACAAACTAAACTAGAAAATTATTTTCTCACAAAAAATACGCCAGATAAAATATTGAACGAGCTTTTACGTGTGAATGTGTGTGCATGTAAATAAAGTTACGTTTTATGTATCTTCCAATTTAACACGCTTGACAAGTTACGCAAAATTTTCAGCTTCGGCTCTGACCGCACAATTGTGCGTTCAAGCGAACCAGAATTCTTGAATGGGTCCTTATTTAATAATAATGTTATATATAATTACTCTCTTTAATTATAATGGAAATATATGAGAGGACGTGTTATTATCACAATTAGGTATATAATAATCAGCTTCAATTTAGCTTAACGTAGGTACTCGTTATCCTTACCCTGAAAATAATTATAGTTGCAGATTACTTTTCAGCAGTCTCCGACCTAATTATCTCTTTATAGATTTAACTGATTGCCTTCATCATTTCCAGAAAATATCATCTTTAGTGGCCAGATGACCTTTTCTAAAAATAACTCTGGTCTCTTTGATTCAAAGAGAAGGGCGCCTTAGTCCCTTACGGTTTGCCATCAGATAAGCCGGCGCAGTAACTACGGGAGATTATAATTTATTCTAAAATTAGTTGCACCTTAATTAACGCTAATATCTTATCCAAATATTCGGATAATACACAATCAACGTACCTTCCACCACAGAAATTAATTACGGTAATCCAGCCAGTCTTTAATTAATTTGCATTCAAAACCAAAATTCATTGGGAACCACACCGCACTAATCAACGTGACACATCCTCAAACAAATCACGAATTAAAGTTTCACATTTTAGCACTGAAGTTTAAAATACGTTCACGTAAAATACGCGGTTGATTCATCCAGTATTCAGGGATACGGGACACACGTGCGACGTCGATGGGAACGCGCGGGCGACTGACTGACACTCTCGAATGTTTCAGCGAGAATCAACGCGGCAAAACTGCGCAGAGACGCAACCAGGGGATATTTTATGGTGTTTTAATATCGGTCAGTCAGTACGTCGATGTTACAGTGTTAATTAAAACCAATTTCCACTAAAATTCAGCACGTGGAAAAATGTATGAAAAAAAGGATTTCCAAGATGTATTTGTAAGATTTCGAATAGTAACTTTTGTTATTGCTAGAATACTACTAGACCGAAATGAATTTGTTTTACATTACTGAGAAAGTTCGCATGTAACACGCTTTTGTTCTGTTGTAGGTCTTGAAAGTTTGTATAAACACGTACTCTGTGGGGATTTTGGGAAAATTTTACTGTATTTCAATTGATGTGTTTGTGTATAATATATTGTACTATAAAGAGATAAAACTTGTGAGTTGGTATGAGGGGCTAATCCTCGGGACTAATGATCGGAACCCGAAAATTATTTCACTAATGGAGAGTTACAGTATTAAAGTTTAAGTTAAAATGAGAAATTTCTCGCGGACGAAGTCGCGTCAGAAGCTATCTTAAATATAATTAGAATTATTTTTTATCTGTTATTCATAATGAAATGTATATTAAAGAGTATTCTATTCTATTATATGAATTTCGCTAACATAGTTATAAATAAAGTTTTCTTATCACACACTGAGTCTTTAAATTGTGCTGATGTTTAGGGTTCCGTACCCAAAGGGTAAAACGGGACCCTATTACTAAGACTCCACTGTCCGTGCGCCTGTCCGTCTGTCACTTAGGCTGTATGTCATGAACCGTGATAGTTAAACAGTTGAAATTTTCACAGATGATGTATTGCTGTTGCCGCTCTATCAAAAAATACAAAAAAATAGAATAAAATAAGTATTTAATGGGGCTCCCATACAACAAAGGTGTTTTTTTGCCGTTTTTATAGATAATGGTATAGAACCCTTCGTGCGCGAGTCCGATTCGCACTTGGCCGGTTTTTATAAGACAGTGGGATGAGACTTGAAAAGTGTTAGCAATACTGAAACATAGAAAAACATCTATGGTTGGACTCCATTTCGTAGCGTTGTAGACTTAGACCCACTCGCATCGCAAATAACTAAACTCGTTTAGCGCTAAACGTGTTTAGTGATTGGCGGTGCAACTGGGTCTTAGTCATTTATTCGTAACTTCTTCGATGTAATTTCAAAGTGACTTTTTACGTTTTTTATCAGTACGGTTATCCCTACCCAATACTTTGTTATTGGAAGAAATTACATGAATGTAAATGTTTAAAGGCCAGGAGGAAACCAATATTCAGCAATAAACAGAGTAGGTGTAGGATTATAATGATCTATTGTATGATATTTTATCTTATATGTTTAATTTTTAGCTTGAATATATTTTTCATTGTATTTGTTGGTATATTGGCGTGGCTAACAAACATATGGCAAATAATTTAATTTAATGTTCTGTGTCTCGTAATTTTAATTACTTTGCATACTTACTATTCTATAGAATCAAGTTTTATTTTTTTCAGTTCAACTGAATAGACAGCTGGCGAGTTTGTTGCGCCGCTTCTTCTCCCCAGCTAAAGCACTAGGAAGTGGTGAAGGGCGGGCGTTTTAGGGGGACTGTCTTATGCATGACGTTCGAAAAGTGCTGATTCTCAGCCTAATTTGAATGAATGATTTTTGATTCCACCGTTAAAGTTTCGATTGCTTTTCTAGTCTACATTGTGATTTACATGTCTCAAAAATTGCTAAAGTCCGTCCCAGTTCAATAATCACCGTCGTGACGAGTTCGTCACCCCCCGTCGACCCCGCCTCGACGTCGGCTCCTTTGGCATTGTAATCTTAATTTTTCTGTTTTTTTAGTTTTAAGGTGTATTTTGTTGCTGCAATGCCAATAAACGCATTTTTCTTTCTTTCTTTGTTTCTTTTCGTCGACGTTCACCATTCGGTAAAGCAAGCCACAGTCTCAGTTCAAACTAAATAATTCATTACATTTCAAATTCAGTAACTCAAGCTCTGTCAGAATAGCGAACAACGAACTCTACTTACTGACTCAGATGTGTTTTGTTTAATTAAAACTATTTGTTCAGATTCTATTCATCTCGTAGTCTGCAAAGTCAAACTTTGACTTTCGAAGTTTTCACATGCGTGTTGCATTATTAAGTAAAAAAATAACAATAAAAGAATGTGAATAAAGTTATGATGGATGGGTTTTAATAATAACATAGATACATTTATCTTAAATTTAAAATTATTTATTTTAGATAGGTAAGTGTAGGTATGTATTGCAGTATAATTCCTGCAATTACATATTTTTTGTTCACAAATCGATTAAATTCTTTTTATGCGTCAATCGGTCAGCTTTCTATTTTTTCATTTTTGAATATTCAAAATTTGACAATTGTTTCTTACAATCTTGTCAAGAAAATAATTGAATGCTTTTTTCTGTCGTTGGAATTTCAATGAAAATAATGTAATTTCTGCTTATTAATATTAAAACATTCTTCGAATGTGAATTTAAAATGGTAAATGTTTAACCACGATATGTGAGTATTCAGCGTATATATCGATCGACTGTACGTTCCCTTTTTTTTTTTGGGTGGGAAATCATCGAATGACTTCTCCCGCTCTGGGCGGAGTGGAAGGGCGTGTTAGACTCTTACTGACTAAAACCCACCCGTCTTCCTTCAGTTGCCTGTGCGCCAGGGCCACGGTAACTCTTTCGAACAATCCGCGACCCCGGCAGGCATCGGCCCTATCGTACCCCGTCAAGTATGCTGACATCTCTTTGAGGCGCGCGTGGAACACAACGCGCCGTCGACCCGGGCCTGGTCCTTACCGGACGGCGAGCTGCCCATTGCTCGCCGTCCGCAGGCCCGGACTGTATGTTTCCTGGACTTTATCGTTACTTTTTTCTTTTGGTGAGTAATCCCTTCATTGGTTCGGTATTCTTTTAACTTGTGCCTTGTTCTTTAATCTAAGATTATTTCGTTTTCCTTAGATTGAAAGGCCACCTTTTTTGGTCTTTGGCTTACCCAGCCATTTATTGTTCGCCTGTCTTCTTCCATCGTCTGCCGGCTGCTGAAGTCCGAGCGTGCAGAGAGCCACGGGACCGTTGCCAAGCAGGGTCGACGACACAGGTCCAGGTGCTTGGACATCAGATCCTATATAAGTAGTTTGTGTGGCGTTATACCGCCCGAGCATCATTACAGGCGAAGTGATCTGTACTACACCGACGAGGGACATTTTTTAGATCTAATTCAACCAATCCTATTTTTTTAAGGTGCTTTCCTAAATTCTTTTCATCAGATCTTGTAATCTACATATTTCAAAATTTATCTTAACGATTTATGTAAAGAAAAACCTTAATCCTCTGCTTATTTGTGTAAAACACATTATAGAGCGACACGAATTTCGTACGATTGCAATCGAAATTAAATTCGTCAGAATACATTTAAAATACCGTATATTTGGTAACATCTTTTAAGTTTTTTCTCTCAAAATCTAATTGTGATTATTTTTTCTTAGTATTTTTGACTATTTAAATTCCAACGACAAAAACTATTTTTTTTTTGCCAATATTTTTTTATTCCGTTTCGTTTTTTTTTTTAAGTATATTAATAAATTTTATGTGTTTTTATTTCGTGAGTTTGATTTTTTAGTTACCTCACGCCGGGGTTCGAGTCCCCGGCGTGTTAGCAGCAAGCTCTACATACACTACAGTATGTATGCTTGTCACCATTATCACCATCATTTCAGTCGAAAGTCATCCATTGCTGGACATAAGCCTCTCCCAAGAATCGCCACTTTGACCACTTCTGTGCTTCTCGCTTCCAGTGGATTCCTGCAGGCTTCATTAGGTCATGGGTCTACCTTATGGGAAGCCTTCCAACGCTATGTCTTTGGTACGCGGTCGTCAGTGAACTTTTCAGCCCCATAGACCATCTTTCCATTTCTACATTTATATCTGTAATTTTTATGGTGTACATAATAAAGAGTATTCTCAAGTCAAAGTAAAATCATTTATTTCAAATAGGCATATAAAAGGCACTTTTGAATGTCAAAATTCACAAAAAAAATATAGAATTGATTCTAGTTGCCCCTTCCAAAAGATAGTTTCGTATGGAGAAGAATGGGCAAGAAACTGCACCGTTACTCTTTTAAAAATGATTTACAGTATGATGTATACATTAATTATATAATTATGTGTGAGGACGGTGCACCTAGAATAAAATTACTATAACACAATAGGTAAAAAGAAATAAATATAACGCAATAACAGGTAGATTAATTATGATATAGATACATGGTGCTCACATCTTTACAAATATTGAAAGGAAATGATTTTTTCAAAATTTCTCAAGTGTTGATTGAGTGTGTGAGTTAAAGTAGTTACATAATGTAAAAATCAATGTCATAAAAAATATACAGTTTGGTTTTGTCTAGAATCTAGATTGTCCTATACAGCAGGACCAGCATGTTTCCAAGCATTCTTATCTAGGATATAATCCTCTAATTTGTAATATGCTTGTTTACAAAGTGTACTTTTAATATGAGTTTAAATTTTCTTTAATTTAATTACAATATATCACAAGGTATTTTGTTGTAACATTTAACACAGTACCCCATAAAGATGTATGTACTTTAGATAATCTTAAAAATGGTTGATCTATTTTATCTTTATTTCTAGTATTAAAATTATGTCTATCACTTATTTTATTAAAAAGCTGTAGATTTTTCTTACATACATAATATTTTCATAAATGAATTGACAAGGCACCGTCATAATATTATTCTTTTTAAATAGTTCCCTAAAAGATTCGCAACGAAGTAGATTGTAAATGGCCCTGACAGCTCTCTTTTGCAAAATGAAAATGGATTCAATGTCAGCAGCCCGACCCCACAGTAAAATGCCGTATGACATAATGCTGTGCAAGTAGCTAAAATAGACCAAACGCGCGGTTTCTACATCTGTTAACTGTCTTATCTTCCGAACAGCATAAGCGGCCGAGCTTAACCGCCCAGCAAGAGATGTTATATGGGGTCCCCATTGTACTCGTAATTTCTCGTCTAGCGTGATTCCCAGGAAAACCGTCTGATTAACAAATTCTAGTTTTTCTCCATTCAATATGATGTCACATTCGCAACTTCTAACATTTGGTAATTTAAATCTAATGCATTTGTTTTTTTTACATTTAGTAGGTATCAAATTATTAACCCTAGACCAATCTTGGACGTGAAGAATAGAGTTATTCACGTCGTCAAGATTTTGTGACCGTCGGTCTACTTTAAAGATCAACTGCTACTTAAGATTGATTGCCACTTGCAATTCTTCGGGCTATGTCGGTTACCTTGGCTCTCCGGCAGATCTCTTTATTTCTGATTCAATCACGTAGGAAAATTCCAAGCATAGCCCTCTCCAGCTCGCCGTCCGGTAAGGACCAGGCCCGGGTCGACGGCGCGTTGTGTTCCACGCGCGGCTCAAAGAGATGTCAGCATACTTGACGGGGTCCGATAGGGCCGATGCCTGCCGGGGTCGCGGATTGTTCGAAAGAGTTATCGTGGCCCTGACGCACAGGCAACTGAAGGAACACGGGTGGGTTTTAGTCAGTAAGAGTCTGATACGCCCTTCCGCTCCGCCCAGAGCGGGAGAGGTCATTTGATGATTTCCCACCCAAAAAATAAAAAAAAGCATAGCCCTCTCCGTTGCTCTTTGGGTATGCCTAGGCGTACTTACCTATTTGAAATTGGAATCTAAGATGATTACATTTTGAAAAATCACACTCTGTCAATTGACATGAGTGTGAAACATCACACTCTGTCACTTGACATGAGTGTAAAACGCTTGTGATCGCATGTCAGTATGATTTGAACGAAAAAACAGTGAATGATAAGATGAAATCCTTGTACCTTATGGAGAACGCTTAGTAACATGGAGCCAGTGTAGGGGAATAAGCGTTGTATCAGAAAGTCCTAACATAAAAGACACACAAGTTACATAGTAATAATCCTCATAAACGAAATTACGACTTTTTAAAACATAAAATTTTTGCTTTATTATACAGGCTCGCATCGACGCGCAAACTGTAACTAGTGTAGAAAAATTAGGCAACATATAAAAGAAAATGCCTTTTCATAGAAAAGTGCGATATGTACTGAACAGCAATTTTTTTTATAGCCTATGAAATATTTCAGCGCAGGGCTTTAGAATTATGTACTGAATCCATGGTAATAGGTTGTACGTCAATGTCCCTGCCACCGTGTATGTTAATATATACACATAAACCTTTCAGAATAAATAATCTAAATGACGGTGAAGCCCGCCTCAAAATTCTTTGCGTAGTTTAGAAGAAAATCGCGGTTACACAACAGACATGACAAGCGACCTTAATATATAATAATATGTATAGATAAAGATACAGAAGTTATATATTGCGTGTATTGAATTAATGATATACGCAGTTTCAACGGTCTATTAATTGTTCCTTGCTCTTACTTATTTTAAGCTGCGAGGCTCGTATCGTGGCAAATGGAGTATGTCGCTGTGTGTAAGTTTTCGAAGTGTTGTTGTTCAACACTTAAGTGCTTTGCTTTCAAGTTTGACGTATGCTTATGTTGGATTTAGTCAGATTTCTACCAAAAAGACAAAAAAAATAGGTAAAGCTTTCCAAAAATACCGTTAAAAAACATAATGTGTGCTACAACATTTGTTCGGGAAAAAGTGATATTTTCTGGAAACAACCGGCTTAGCTCTCACTTTGCCGAGCCTACCCGAACATTATTCAGCGAGGGTAGATTTCGGACGGAGTTTGCCGATCGGCACAAGCCGAATGAAAACAGAATATGTGTAGTAATTGCTGCGCGTCGGCTTTGTTGTTCAACAAATACTGCCGAATTCTATGCAGACCTGAACAATTTTGTAGCACCCCGAAACGAGAAAATCTCTAGTCTATTATTATATGTCATGGATCTGCTAATGACCGCTATAATAAACGATTAAAGGCGAAGTTAATACATTTGGCAAGCATAGCAAGGAAATCATGGCTGCCTCTTTACTGCCCCTCTGAGTCTTAATCCTCCAGTTGCTACCCTCATTATTAAATGCCCACAGGCGGGTAGGGATGTCCTAAACAAGACTTACATATGACAAAAATAGATACATGGATATTAAAATCCAAGGTCCCTTTCCCTCTTCAACGATTGACTTCCCTTAACCTTCGAAATGACTTCCCTTAACCTTTTTACATATTCTGATAGACGTGTGAACATCGAAAATTATTTTTTCGGTTACCAAGCAAGATCATTTCCCGACTTGGCGGTTTCGCTTTTCAAGAAAACTAGCAGTTTAATGGAAAAGTCAAGGCTGTGTATATTTTATAAACATTAAAGATGGTTATTTTATTCACTCATAAGTGTAATATTATGTTTGAAGATATTAATAAAAAGTGTATGTTTAAAGTAGGTATACGAGGTTAAAAATGAGAAAAAATTACAAGTAAGTATCGGAATTATACTGTAGCAGCATCTAGAATGCCACACGCGAGCTACGCGTCTGACGTCACGCAAAATCCTGCATCGCGCAAGCAGATTTTACCGTGCAACTAGCATACGAGTATATACAACGTCCCGACATCAATCGTCGGGCAGTTGCCCACCAGTCACGACATCTGTCTAGTCGGAGGATCCTCCCTTATCTATGGAGGTATGAGTTAAATTTACACCCTGTTCCTCATACCTCTAATGATACCCTCATACCTATACTACCTACTAAAGATGCTAGTTAATTTAATTGTAAGGAAATAGAAAATTTAAATAGAAAATATGTTATTTATTGTCCAGGTAATACAGTAAGCAGGTTCATAGGAACACAAGTTGACGTGACATAAGTTGCTTAAAATATACAGTTAAGTGACAAACTATTATTTGAAAGTGAGCTCCAAACTAGATAGTTTGTCTGTATTTTTGGGTTCGGCTCGGAAACCTGAACTTAACATCCTAAGACCAACACGTTGCGCAAACGTGGTGATAAATGCCTTTAGAAGAGGTCTTGGTTTTTCAGTAAGAACTATTATGCCAGTATAACCATGTAATCACTACTCATCAGCTGCCCTTTCCCTGCTATATTGGGGTCAGCTTCTAGTCTAACCGGATGTAGCTGAATACCAGTCAGTATTTTACATGACCTTCGCAATACCCAGTCACTGAAAGTCTGATAATTAATAATTATTAGTCTTTTAGGCTTCTGAAAAGCTCCTCCTCTGGCTCTGATCCCCCTCCTCTTCTGGCCTTGTGATCACTGTTGCCACAATTAATAATTAACCGAAATTCCCATACTTCGGGCTATAAATCACATTGCTTGGCTTTCGTCTGGCTTAGAAAGGCTCAGAACGCCTATCGGAATCCCGTCACCGGCTTATATCCGATAGCTGATGAAAAGGCCGCTTAATTAGTAATTAATAGTTTCGGTATGGCGTTGATTTTCCGTGAATATTTGTTGCATGTTCCTGATTGGTTGAGATTATTAATGTTTAATTAGGGTCAATGTATAGTTTCGTTTTAATTATCAAGGATATTAAAATACTGCCTCGTTAATGTAATGGTCACATACGCTACTATTGAGCATGAGGTTTTGGGTTCGATTTCCAGGTCGGACAAAGTGCTATTGGGTTTTTCCGTTTGCAATTTCTCAGTAGTAGCCCGTAGTCTGAATTTGTGCCCGGTTGATAGCAATAGGCTCGCCCCCTATTTTATGGGACTTAAACATAACTGGTGAGATGTAGATCTTCTTTGGATAGGTATTACACTTCTGCCTAACCCTTCAGGGATAAGGGGGCACAGGCATGTTGTTATGTATGCTATTAAAATATAGTGTGATTGCTGCAGCCAATATCAGATTTGCTTACCTACATGTAAACTCTGAAAAAATAGCGAGTGGTAATGTTCTGAAATTCGACGATATCTCTATTTATAATATATTAAGACGGTCTCACGGTAAGACTGGTCCATAAGTTTAAAGTCGCTCAGTGAGCTATGGAGAGACCTATGCTTGGAGTCTCGCTGCAGGATAAAATCCGATACGAGGTGATCCGCCAGAGAACCAAGGTAACCGACATAGCCCAAAGACAAGTGGCAATGGGCTGGTCACACCTCTCAAAGAACCGACAATCGTTGGGGAAAACGAGTTCTAGAGTGGAGACCGCATTTAAGCAAACGTAGTGTAGGGACGCCCACCGGCCAGGTGGAGTGACGACTTGCGAAGGCGGCTGGCAGAGACTGGTTGAGGAGAGCCGAAGATTGGACTCAGTGGCGTTCACTAGGAGAGGCCTAAGTCCAGCAGTGGACGAATATAGGCTGATGACGAAGATGATATTTTAAAAATACAATGAGGATTATATAATAAGTTAAATGGAAACTGCTATTAAGCTGTCAGGTATTTTTTATGCAAATTGTTTGTTGTTATTTGTTCTACGTCCGAACCAATCGGCGAGAAAGGATAGGTTGTGCCAACTGTCATGCTAAGGATAAACTATTGACCTATTGGCACAATATTCTTCATGTCGAGTGCCAATGGTTTACCGAAATGGTCGAGGATCAAGAGTGTTATTAGAATTAGTGGCTTTCCTACATGAATTAAAAATCATCTATATTCCCCAAAGTGTAAGCCAGAACTGGGTGTACCTTAGGTGTACCTCGGCCTTACCCTTCGGGGAATACAAGCGTTATGTTATGTTATGCAGGGTGTCTCAGAAAAAACTAACTATAGTAGATGCATAAAAAATTAACAAATATATTTATATATACACGTTAAATTACAAAATCAGAAACTGAATACATGGGAAAATTACTTTTTGAAAATAAGATAATGAATTGTCGTCCTTCGCGGCTCTGGCACTCATCAAAGCGATCTCTACCATTCATGAAAACGCGCCTCAGAGGTTGAGTAGGAATTTTGTTGATTTCTTGTCTAATCTTTTCCTTCAATTCAGATATGGTTGATGGATTACTGTTGTACACCCTCCAGATAACCCCAGAGGAAAAAATCCGCAGACCTGGTCTGGGCGAGTGCGTTTTCATGAATGTTAGAGATCGCTTTGTAGAATGCCAGGGCTACGAAGGACGACATTTGAATAAAGTTATTTTCAAAAAGTAATTTTTCATGTCTTCGGTTTCTGATTTTGTAATTTAATGTATGTTTAGGTACATATGTCGGAAATACGTTAAATCAATCGTTTAACTTTGACTAATTGGGACGCCGGCGCCATGAGGTGGCGCTGGACGAGTCTATAACGCTAACGCTTGACCAGAGTAAAGGCAGAGTTTATCGCACGTTTAGAACTGTCGCGCGTTCCGAATAGTTGTGTCGTGTACCTACAGTGTGTGGTTCGCTAGTGTGATTAATTTGTTCGTAAATTATTTGAACTGCAAACGGTTTATCTATTGTGCAATAACCAACACTTCCCTTAATACGCCCACAGTAGTTAAAATATGGCTGATAATAACGAGAGACACGTACCTTCTCCGTCATATATTTACATATTTGTTAATTTTAATGCATCTACTAAATTCGTTTTTTTCTGAGACTAGCTAAGCTAGCGTAGCTAAGCCAGAAGTGTTCACTCACATTTCGCCAGTTACCTATGTTTACTTTATTGGCTGTCTTAAAATCTAGTTTTTGATATTCACATTTTTTTTCTCTAGCATAGACCTCCCCCACAATATTCCACAGTTCCTGATCGTTCTATTAACCAGGCATAAATCTAGATTCCATTCTGCTACCTGGGAAATTCTTAATAGAAAATCCCAATAACACTTTATTTGACCAAGAAATCAAACTCTGGACACTACGCAGCAGTCGCACTTGCTACTACTAGATCAATACAACAGTCAAGATATATAAAGACACGATTTAATTCCCTAGGGAAGGTAGACAATGTTGCACGTGCCACAATCCCCACAAAGTACTCCGTTTCCACCGTCCACGATTTTTAATCTTGTCATACACGCGCTCCGGTTGCGAGACTACGAATCTGACAAAGGACATCACCAATAAGATTGGCTTAGCTTTAAGTCCTTCTAGGGTATCTGGTTCTGGCATTTCCAGTGATTTCCTCCTCTCTTGTTATTCGCCTTTCTGATGGTTTTATGTTTTTACTTAGATGGTGTGGTCATGTTGAGAGGATGAACGAAAGGCGACTAACAAAAGGTATTTTCAAGTCAGATGTAAGTAGAAACGCCGGAAGAGGACGGGGGCGCCGGGGGCCACCTAGATGCCTTAAAAGGATATATTGCACAGAATCAAATTTAATTAGCTAGTGAAACTTTGCAGACGTGACGAATATCAATATCTAAACACGATAAAATAAAATTTAAATGTTTTTAAAGTGAAACGTTTATTATATCGTCTCAAACTTTTTCGTCTGTGTGTTGCATGTCGCGTGACGGTCGGCCGCGGAGTAGGGATAAAGTGAAAGGAAGGAGATTTTTAGTTAAATGTCTATAATGTGAAAAAAAGTTTCACTTTTACCGTGGTTTCATAAAACCACACAATACTTCTTTTTTTTTTTTGGCAACGACCGCTTAGATTGTTGTTACTTGAAGTATGAGTTTGAAAAATCTGTTTTTTGTCGTTATATCGTGTTTAAATATCGATACTTCTGTGAAGTATACACAACAAAAAACGGATTTTTAAACTGATGTTTCATGTGACTACACTATTTTTTGTCGATGACCCCACAAAAAAAGTCAACAAATTCATTTCTTTAGTGTTTGTTTTATCATGTTTAGATATCGATAACCTCTCGTCTGCGGAGTTTGGCTAGCTAATTTAATTTGACCCTGTATACTGGCCATATTAGTGATGTTCTTCAGAAAAGTCAGTTGCTTATTAATCGCAACCGGCGTGCATGTAATAATAATAATTAAACATTTATTTAAGGCAAAATGGCCCATAGACATATACCTTACAAAGTAACATATATACAGTATAAAACAAAAATTGGGTTAAAAAATAACTTAAAACTATGTTAGTATCACTTCACTAGCTTGTCGACGTAGCTTGCGACGGAACACCACGTCTTGCGGCCAGAAGTCTTCTGCCATGACGACGGACTGGTAACAATTCGGTACTCGCACCACGAACGCCTTGAAGTTGACGTTGCGTTGTGACTCCAGTAACTGCACCCTCGGCGTGTACCTTGTCTTCTGGCGCACGTACTCCACGATGTCCTCCGCCTTAGTGGCGTAGTGTAGGCGGGAGACATACACTGGGGTGTTCGGCTTTGCGGCACGTAAGCTTACTCCGGGCTCCGTAGGAGCTTTGCCGCAGCGGTTCTTGTTCGTTCGTGACTGACGCTTCCTCCTTTGCACAGACACAAAGTCCTCAACATCCTTATCAGTCATCATGTATGACCAGATGTGTGAACGTAAACGAAGCAAAAGGAGAATGAAAGAATCGTAGTAGGTGGCGTCCTGTAGTTTCTGCCTCCCGCAAGAGAAAAAGGCGTGAGTTTATGTATGTATGTTTGTTTTGATTTACTGGCTTTTTCCCACTATAGTTTCACTATATGTAATTACAAAACTACTAGATATAATGTCATTAAAGCCATGTGTTAATCAAGGCTATTTGTGCAGCTAATTTCATCCAAATAAGTTCAGTGGTGAATAAGTGACTGAGTAACCAACGTCTCTATAAACTTTCACATTTGAAATAGGTACTAGAAAGGGAGTAGGGATAGGGACAGTGGAATTAGTTGGACAGCAACGATGTAACTCATTAAAAATTAATCCTCTCGACCGATATCAGTCACGGTAGCTAATCTCAACGGAGATTAGCCTGGTACGCAAGATATATTATAGTTCACAAGTGTGTGCTCAAACACAGTTACACTCTCTGTTCCTTAACTCTCATAGTCCGATGGGGTGGCATTCTGAAACGACCGGGGAGAGATCAGGCGCAGGACTTAATGACTTTACATGCTTTCCGAGGCACGTGGCTGTAACACTATCGACTTCCAAACTCCGGGGTATGAAATTCCTAATGGAAAAACCCAATAACACTTTGCCCGACAGGACCCCAGATCAGCAGTCGCGCATGTGACTACGGGACCAACGGGCAGTTATGCCCATGAAACTCAATAACGAGTTATCAACAGGTGCAAACTTCGATTCCCTTTTCTGTTTACCTTTAAACCAGGTAGAAACATGAGATTCTGTAGCCACACGGCATTCGATGTTTCCTTTTGAGGGAACAAAGAACGTTCGAGCAAAACTGAAGTGAAAATGTGTTGCAAACTGTGCAATAGGAAAATTGAAGAATTTTGAAACAAAAGCACTGAATGTGCTTCGTTTTTCGCGCCGGTTTAGGTTTAGAAGGTATGGAAATACTATTTAAAAAAAAATATTTTTAACAAAGCTGATGCTCCTAAAGTAGTGCGACATTAGGGTTTTTATTAAATTACCACTTTATGTCCACTCAGGCAAATTAATTGTCTATCAAATTGACACACTACATCAATTTCTTAGGTATGTTATAACTATTTCATACAACTGTTTTGACAGTGTTGTACCAATAAAAAGTGCGTATCTTCAAAGCACAATTCGTAATTCCAGAGAATGACGATTGTAATTTGAATATACGGACAGTTGACGTTTGTAGTAAATTTTCTAAAAAAAATAATTTCCCTTATTTTATAACGAGAATGACAAAATATTGTAAAGGTTGTCTGGAAAAGTGAACCTTAACATGTGCAGGCTGATAGTAAATTACTCTACTTATATTCGAACAGTAAAGCGAGTTTGGAATGAGCTTTCAAATTATTTAAATCAGTTTTTTGTTTGGAAAAACGAGTGAAAATACAGGCACGCCGATGTAAACACGAGCGCTCAGAATAAATTAAATATTTAATTTATAACGTGTTTTCTCTTTGCTACGTCCCAATCGTCACTAGAAGTGGTGGAGGTGCCTAAGATTCCATTGTTAAATTAGGGCGTGAGTAGAGCCATAGCGAATACTGCACAAGATTGAGTTTATATGCAGCGTGCACAAAGTGTATATTGTGCGAAGAAAATATAGTATAAAGAAAAGTGAAGCAGGCGTGAAGCAACGCCGGAGCAAGAGCTAAGAGTAGTGTTTTTGTTTTTTGGTAAAAAGAGCAACCAGCTGAGATATATGACCAGATGAGAGCTGAGTTCTCGTGCAGATGTAAAATTTAAGCAACGTATTAGGTACAAGAAGAAGAGATTGCACAAGATATGTCTGAAGAAGGCGTACAGAAAAGCATTCAAAATTTAGATAATGATGGTGTTATATTTTCTAGCGGGAGACAGGATGATGGCTCATACTGTCTTCTAGATGATGAGAAAAGCTGCCAAGAATGCAGAGATTAGGATGACGATGATGACAAGTATAGCATTCAAAACTCAAAGTATTTATTTCAAATAAACGAATTTTAGGCACTTTTGAATTGTCAAGGGGTCGGTCAGTCAGAAAGGTGAAGCTAGTTGCCCATTCCAAAGCGTAGTAGGTACCTATGGAGAAGAACGGGCCAGAAATTCCATGGACACTCTTTTAAATCAAAATATGGTTACAAAATATTGGTTACATCATTCATGTTGAAATTATGCATGTGAGAGCGATGCAGAACGATGCATTGTCATTGATGAGGAGGAGGCGATTGAAGTTTTCGAGAGTTAACACGAGGAAGAAATTGATAAATCGGATCAGACCAATCCTTTTATTACGAGTAAATCCTTTCGTTATGCTTCAGAACATCAGAAGGTGTCCTTTTCAAAGGAAAACAGTGATCACGATGAGAAAACATATAAACATAACATCATCTTTGATCATAAATATTGCGGATAATTTTACTGTACTTTCCGATACAAAGGAGAATGACCATCTCTCGTTGACGACCAGAATAAAGGAGGATTGGCAGTTATCTATCACACCAGATGAAATTAATGAATTAAATGTTAATTTACAGTTAGATGAACGTGACAAATAATTGAAACAAGTTGAGGATGACGCGAAGTCACGTGTAGTTGGAAACGAAGAGAATAAAGTAAAAGTAGTGGTTGATCTGGTCAAAGATATAAAAAATCGTCAAACGGTCAAAGCTGTAGGTGGTAATTTTAAAGTTTATGTTAATTATAGCAATAGAAGATTTCTTAATGTTTCATTCCCACAAAAGCATGTTGTTAACCATTTAAGAAAAGTGCTGCTAAATAAAAAGGGGTCATATGTTAGAAAAACTAAAATAAAAAGCTCCTTTCCAAAAGTGAATAATTTAAAAGGAAGGTCCAAGAAGGATAAAACATTTTATAAAGACATTTTCTATTCCAAAGTATAAGTTTATAAAATTAAATAATAGAAGGTTCAGGGATAATGTGCATGTATCTAGATTAATACCTTTTCATGTTAGGTTGTAATAATGTGAACGAGAGATGGCGCTCACCGAGTAAACATTGGCTCCACGAATATATGAAGTTTTAAAATGTTAAAAATATTTATTTGTCTGCATAACACTGTAAGCTCAAGTGTTATCCAACGTTAAAACGGCGAAATGAATAAATTCAAAACATAAACAGCGACATTTGATAAATAGTGACACAAACTGGAACAAGTGCAGCGAATTAGTGCCTGTGACATCAGTTTTCATCACCATTGAGCAGTAAACATAATTTAAGCATTTGGATCCCATAAGTGTTACATTAAAACAAGATCATAACAATAAAATAAAAAAAACTGATTAAAAAAATAGTGGCGTAGGTAGTTAAAACAATATTACATTATCTGGCAAACCGTTCACATTAATATCATCATACATCTTGTTATTTACTAATACCAGACTTCACGTTACGTCTATCCACAACTGGTGTGCATGGTGTTCCGAGTTCGTATTCAAACACCAACGATTATTTTTGTGAATTTAGTTAAGATTAAAAATATGCAGAGTTCACCGCCCCCTACCGACAAGTCGAATGATCCAACAGACATGGATTTAACAACGAGGACTCACATGACTAATCGTTATAAACGTCTTTGAATAACTAGTTGCAACAGCTCGATTGAACCATCGCCGGATAAATTCAACGACGAGGCAACCCATCATGTCTATTACACCAGAATGAATTCGAGACATACATACACACATAGTAATGGGTGCTATTTTATCCACAACGTTCCTTATTCAAATAAAGTAAAAAACAATAAACATCCATTGTGGTTAACGAAAGATTCGACTAAAGTACTGAAGCAAACGTACAACCTTAGAATAAGGGTAAAAACATATAACAACGCTAGGGTTATGATCAATTTAGCATTACTGAAAGAGAGGTGCCGGTTATAAAACAAATCATCTTAACTTACATAATTATATCAAAAAAATTGAAGCTACAATAAAATCCACTTCTAAATACGTTTTACCTATATTAAATATAAGCATAAAACAATAAATATAATCCCGAAAACAAAAAACTTAAACAGCTGATTAAGCAGCTGAAAGCAGTACCGGTATCTCTCAACTATATCCAAAAATCTTTTCATCAGTGTTTAATTAGAACCACCCCACACAGGTAACTAGTACATAAAACAGATAATTGAGTTGTGGAAGGCTGAATATAATAAGTCTCATATCGCTTACTGAAGATATGGTCGCTAGCAAACTGAGTTGTCTGGACGTACGCAAAGGACCATGTACTGACGAGTTTCCCCCAATTCTCCTCGTTGAGTGCGCGAAATCATTATCTACGCCTTTATCCTTTTTTTTAACCGCTCACTTGAAACAGGTTGTTTCCCATCCACGTGTAAGAAAAAAAAAAGTCCATATTTAAAAAAAAAAGACGTTAAAACGTAAAAGAAAATTGTATACCTATATCGATTATCTTTATTATCCCTAAAGTTTTTGAGTTATTATTGTATCCTTATCTAATATATATAGCCCCTTGAAAAGCCACATAATAGTCAATCAATATGGTTTCTCTCAGGGCAGATCAATTCACTCCAATCTTATAACTTTTTCTCAAAATGTCATAGCGTTTGTGGACCAACGGATTCAAGTTGACGCAATATACAAAAAATTTAAGTAAGCGTTTGACAAAGTAGACCACCAACTTTTAATACAGAGACTAGAGCTGCGGAATCTACGGTCCACTATTGAAATGGTTTCGGTCATACATCAGTGATCGTTGTTTTGAATGGGATCCGATCTGAAGACTTTCATGTGACGTCCGGAGTACCTCAAGGTTGAATCTTATTTGTTTGCAGATGATCTCAACTTGATCATGCCTATAAAAAATTTAGAGGATCCTTATTTGCTACAAGCTAACTTGGATAGATTAGTAGAGTGGTTCAAAGAAAATAAAATGAGCTTTTTAGAAAGATAAAATTTTGTCGCAACAAAAATGTGTTAATACAATATTTTGGACAAGACACTCAACGAAGTTGATAGCATCCGGGATCTGGGAATCTTGATGGATAGCAAATTGACCTACAATGGCCATATAGGTAAAATAACATCAAACGCAAACAAAATGCTAAGTTTTGTATTAAGGACCTCAAAGCCATTCAGCAACTCTAAGACTAAAATTATTCTATATGAGATGTTGGATCGCAGTTATCTGGAATACTGTTCCCAGGTTTGGTCATCCCGTTATAACGTTCATAAGCAACATATTGAGCGAATCCAAAGGAGGTTTTTGTATCCCGTATTGTAAGACCGTTTTCATCACTCCAAAGCCTCACCAATCGTAGAAAAGTACTAGCTCTTTGTTTCCTTCACAAATTCGTGACTTCTAAATTAAATACTGTCCTACTATCCAAAATATGTATTAATGTTCCTAGCAAGTTACCACGGTCACATACCTATAATCAGACAACTTTTGCACAAAACCAACATAGGTGCCAACTATCGCCTTTCAAGCGCTACCTAATTGTAAAATTCTACAGGCCGCAAAGCTGAAATTGATATCAATCATGGCAGTCTTAATACTTTCAAAAATAAGGGGATATTTGACTTATAATTTCATTTTTTTTTTAAACTTAGTTTACTTTAATTTATAATCCAATTTTTAAACTATTACTTTCATACAACAAAAAAAAACAGTAATTCAGATTCAGACACAATATTGAAAATCTATGAATAAATAATAATGTTTGGTTTTATTGCACTGTATCGATGCAATTTTGATCTTTTTTTGAAAGCATGTAAATGCTGTATATACGAGTATATTGTTGTTTTTTAATGTATTCTTAATTTAATTATGTTAAAAAGACTGTGATTAGCTGTAATTGAGTGTGTATTACAGGTTATCGTATTTAATATACAAGTTTTATTATTGTAATAGATAATTGTAATGTATCTCGTTGGAAATCCTTAAATAAATAAATTATTAAGTTATTATTTGTTGTTTTTTATTTCCATTTATTGTCATGTCAATGTCAATAAGATGTAAACATCATTTAGATTAGGGCATTATTTTAGTTTCGTTAATATGATATAATATATTAATGCGTTATCATCTGTATTTATCACATATGTTTGGGAGCAAATATCAGACACAGCGGGGAATTTGTGAGGTGACACACCTCGCAACGCAAAGGAGTGTAAGGGAGTGGACCAAGACATCTTCGTCGTCAATAGTTGGATTTTGATAGGCTAAGATAGCATGAACGTACTCCAGAATGTAGTAATGCTAGTTAAGAGAGGTATTTTTTTAAACTGTGGTACTTCCTGTAGGGGGTGATATCCTGTCTAAGCTGGGACCAACTTTGCTAACGGGCAATAGCCTTGGCAAGGGGTGTTTAGTTGACACTTGACAATATTGGTTCGGCTTATAATTGAGGACACTCTAAGCTAGGATCAACTTTGCTAATGGGGCATAGCCTTTGCAAAGAGAGTTTGGTTGACACTATTGATTCAGCTCATGATTGAGGACCCACAGTTCAATCAGCATTGGCTGATATTTAATGATGATTGGGATGTGTGAGAACGGAGCGGGTTTTTGAGATTTTCCTCTGGAGTATGCGAATTAGATAGGTTTTTCGATGAGTTCTTTTCCTTCCCTCTGGCTCAATACCGTCCGATGGGTTAAAAGATTATGATGTTAAGTTTCATTTTTCTTAACCCCTTCTGGGCTGATGTGAATTGTCACATCAATTTGTTCAGTGTCAGGAGGCCGTGTCGCCTCTTTTTCGCCAGTATTGGGGCGACGAGATTTAAGCATGACGTTGTACTTTGTGTGAGTGCATGTTAGCACACATTAATGTTTAACATAACTGACAATTGTCGAAGTATTAGATTTGCGATTCGTTCGTCCTGACTTAAGTCTTCTCTTGCTAGAATCGGACCTCACATTGTATATTTTATTTCTGGTGTTAGGTAATTGTTCTTATAGGCATAGGCAGAAAGAGCCTGAATGGTCCAATGTTATGAATAAAAGTCTAGTTTGGAAACACAACTACGTCGATCCTTTTATTCAAGGGTGGGCGTAGCTCATGCAAAGGTTGTCTGCAAAAGTCGACCTTATGTTGTGCGAGTCGGTAGTAAAATAACTCTAGTTATATTCGAACAGTCAAGTGATTTTCTAATGAGCTTTCAAATGATTTGAATTAGTTTTTTTGTTTTAAAAAAAGCGAGTGAAAAGGCAGGCGCGTTGATGTAAATACGAACGCTCTGAATGTTTATTCAGTGTTTGTTCAGTGTTTTTGTTTGTTTATTAATAATTAATTTATAACGTGTTTTCCCTCTGCTACGTTCCAGTCGTCACTAAAATATTTACATAATGGCAGACACGCTTGCTACATTCGTCATTTTATTTGTGTTAGGTCTTTCCAATACTACACGGCATTTTATTGTCTTTAGTTTTCAGAGTCACTACGGATATAAAATAAAATAAAGCTAGACACTACGTGAAACAGTATTTTGTAAGATAGTATTTTCCACCTACTAGAGTAAAGTCAGGCAAATTAATTACTTATCAAATTGACATAGTACGTCAATTTGCCGTTTTATTTTAAAGTCATTTCATACCACTGCCAAAGGATGACGGTTGTGATTTGAATATACGTACAATTTAAGTTGGTAGTCAGTTTGATAAAATAATTAATTTCCCTGACTATACAGGGTCAAATTAAACTAGGTAGCGAAACTCCGCAGACGTGGTGTGTATTGTTCGCGTCGAATTTGCATTCGGTCGGAGAGTGAGTCTTGATAGCATGCATTCACTTGCTATTGGGTCAATTCACATAACGAGTGAAGTTTCACGACTCCGGCCTTGCTCCGGCCGGGATTCGTTGATCTGTTTCCGGATCGCGGTCGGCACTTATTCGCTATTATTTATGCCCTTCAATCAATTCACTCTGCTAATTTACCTTTGTTAGAAACGCACGTCACTCACGTATCACGAAATTCGCTAGTCAGTCGCCACTCCATTGTGCGACGGTTGAATTAAATCCGTTTTAATCACAAGTGTGCCACGTGATAAAAATCTGCTAAGTGTAGCCATAAATAAAAAAAACCCGCTAAATAAGAAATCGAAATCGGGCACCGCTGGTAAATGTGCTCCATCTAATGCTACATGTGCTTCGTCAACCGTTGGCTCAGGAATCGAAGAAAACGTGGCTACTTAATTGGTAAGTGTAACACACACGACTCATCACTATCATCACTTTCATCATCACCATCACACTATGCGCTCATGACTATCTTTCCGACTGGGTGTTGATAGACGCGTTCATCTATATACTCGCTCCACTTCTATATACCTTCCCTCATTTAAATTAATCCCATAAACGGTTCACCAGGTATTGATACCTAAACA
Source organism: Griposia aprilina (assembly GCA_916610205.1). Taxonomy (NCBI): domain Eukaryota; kingdom Metazoa; phylum Arthropoda; class Insecta; order Lepidoptera; family Noctuidae; genus Griposia; species Griposia aprilina. Next base: position 17,199,435 of record OU744290.1, on the reverse strand, counting down.
TTATAAAACAAAAAAGAAATGAATTTGATGTTTTTTTTTGTGGGGTCATTGGCCGCAATTAGTGTATTCACTTGAAATTACAATTTAAAAAAATCTGTTTGTTTGTGTGAACTTCCTAGACTTGATTGGTCCCGATATTTTAACAAGATAAAATATATTTTTTCAGCTCATAATTCAAGTAACAAAACTACCAGCGGCCGTTGACCCCAAAAAATACATCAAATCTTTTTATTTTTATTTTAGCGTGTTTAGATATTGATATCCATCACGTCTGCAGAGTTTTGCTAGCTAATTTAATTTGACCCTGTATAAAATCATGCCCATCATCATGGTCATCATGCTCAGGCGAGTGAACCTACCTTTACGATAACTTTAGACATGTTACTTGATTGTGTTCATAAAATGAAACGTGGGAAGTCTCCGGGGCACGATGGACTTACTTTAAACCATGTTATACGGGCTGTTCCTCAGTTGGCAGAAAAATTAGTGATAGTTTATAATGCCTGCTTATCTCATGCTTTCTTACCTAAAGATTTTATGAAGTCAATAGTGGTACCATTGGTTAAAAATATAAAAGGTGATATTTCAGATGTCTAATTATAAGCCCATAACTAGTGTTATGGGCTTATAATTAGACATATCTGAAATACACCACTACAACACGCTACGCTACACCCTACGCTACACGCTACGCTACACGCTACGCTACACGCTACGCTACACGCTATTTTTTACTACACTGTCGCTAGTGCGACAGTTTTGTAAAAAATGTTTGAAAGGTTAATAGAACCGCAAATTCAAAAATATTTACACCTTAATAACGTTCAATTTGGTTTTCGTGCCGAACATGCAACTGAGCCTTGAAGAAAACAGTTAAATATTATTTAGACAGAAAAACGAATGTTTATGCATGTTTCCTAGATTTAAGTCGCGCATTGGATGCAATAAATTATAACACGTAATGGGATTATCACATGACATTGTTTACATAATGAAGTATTGGTACGAGGGCCAAGCTAACGCAGTAAAATGGAAGGAGGCCGTGTCTAGCGATTATGTTCTGACCTGATAGGGGAGCTGAGCGGAGCTGGGGTCGGCTGTTCAGTTAACAACGTACCTGTAAATAATCTTAGTTATGCCGACGATATGGTTCTGCTCAGCCCGTCTATCACGGCATTGCAAAAGTTGATAGGTATATGTGAAGAATATGCGGATAAGCATGGTCTACAGTATAATGTTGAAAAGAGCCAAACAATGTGTTTTCGTTACGACAACAGTACATTGCATATACCAGACTTATTTCTATGCAACAGTAAGACGGAATCTGTCAAATGTTTCACATATTTAGGTCATATACTGACTGAGAAACTTAAAGATGATAACGACATTGAAAGACTAAGACGTTCGCTCGCTGCCAAGAGTAATTGGCACGACGATTTGCGAAATGTTCAAACCAAGTGAAAATCACGCTGTTTAACGCATACTGCCGGAACTGTTACACCTGTGCTCTATGGTACAAATACACGCTGAGTGCTTACAACACTCTGCGTGTTCAATATAATACATTCAGATGCATACTGGGTCTACCTTTGCGGTGTAGTGTTTCCGGCATGTTTGCCGAAAGCAGGGTAGATGACTTTTCCGCAGTCATGAGAAAGTCACAGGCCTCCTTTATGAACCGAATTCATAAATCTGACAATGAAATATTGAGGGCCCCGTATACGAGGTAAACTATTTTTTCGTATATGGCAATTAATATTCCAGCTAAAACAATACTTATCTATTGCTTTGTTTATGGTAATGTAATATTTAATTTAATTTATTTAATTTATATTATTTTGTTTTGTATTAATTTTATAATTTATTTTTAATAATAAATTTGTATTCTGGTTTAATTTAATACGGGTGTATACCTAAAATATTTTAAATTTTTTATTTTATTTGATTTTGATAACGGAAATGACAACATATTTTCATAATGGCAGACACGCTTGCTACAACTCGCCATTTTATATGCATTTAGGTTTTTCCAATACGGTTGGGGCGCAGAATGCCTAATTCTCAAAATGAATAACTGAGTCTATAATGGACTTATTCTCAAAATGGCTAATTCTATACGGCCAATTCTCAAAATGCGTTGACAGAGTATTTACGGGGATAAAATATAAGCACGCTGGATAATATTATGTGAAACAGTATGTTGAAATATATTATTTTTCACCTGGGTCAGTACAGTTCGGGTAATTAATGGTTTTTCGAATTGACACACTATGTCAAAATCACAACTGTCAAAGAATGACAATTGTGATTTTAATAGTGATCATTTTGATAAACACTTAATTTTCCTGATTTTACACGATAAACAATCTTCAACCTGGTCGAGAAATGCTTTATTTTCCAACTCCCACTCTCTCATCGTCAACGGAGAAATATAGCCGAAAACATGTCAGTTTAATTGCAATTATTATCGAACGATTATTTCGATACACCTACGTGGAAATCCAATTAATTGTTCAATTAACTGACATAAATTAATTTCGGATTGTTCAATTAAGAGCTATAGGCAGCGCCATCTGTCTTAAAACAGGTAGTTAATACAACCGGTGCGATGTAAATTATAACGCCGGAATCGAGAAAACTCTCATTTTCGATTACGTGCCTGTATGTGTTTTTACATTGTTCTCATAAATATTTTAATAATAAAATAATTGTGTAGATAACGAAGAATTTTCCATGAAACATTCATTAATAAGGCCGTAATCAAGATTTTCCTGAAATAGTTCCGATATAGCATATAATATCAATTACGAGTGCTTAAACCTACTCAGTGGAACATTGAACTTCACAAGTTAACGACCGTGCCTACATTATTCTTCTTCTCTTATATTGAAACCCGATACTTTCCCGTAAGTAACGCTTCGAAAAATGTAACACCCTTAACATACTTTATTTACTTATAATAAGTTGAAAATACTGTTTATGAATAGAAAAGTATGATGACATGGCAGAACAATCTCTATAGGAAAAGTTAATGGAAATTGTTCTACTAGAATTGCGTCGCACTGCCACGTCGCGCTTGTCTGCGGGAGCTTTTACGGTCGATAACTACCTAACTCCTTAAGAATAGCCATAATATAAAATAGCTGCTGACCGTGACTTTGTTTGCGTGTATATATATATATATATTAATAGCTTTGTTCTGCTTCAGGCTGCAGGCCACATATCTGTAAATTTTATAACGATCGGTTCATTGGCTTAAGCGTTAAAAGGAACCAGGCATATAGATAGACAGACAGAGTCTGTCTGTCTATCTGTACTGACAGACAGTGATATTTTTGCATTTTATTATAAAAGCATGGATGTATATTGTATGTATATGGAACCATCGTAACGACCTATTCTGTTTTATAGGAGAATTTATTATTTTAATCTTTATTCTTAAATATTTAAAAACACAACGCTCTCTGTCTGTCAGTTTGTTAGTGAGTCTGCATCACCCAAAGGTTGACTGGTAGAAATCGCCTGTGGCATTAATTCCGCCTCAGTAAATTTGTGTGCTTAAAGTACTAAATAAATAACTTAATAACGCATTTTTTGACATTCACTTAAAGAGACGCACATGTTATAATATTAGAGAGAACATTAATATTTTTAGGATATCAAAATGGTAATTATTAGGGATTCGAATAATACATGCCTTTTATCTAATAATAATCGATTACATCTTTGGCGAGAGATTCTTAATTTTTCCTAAAACAAAACTCTTCTATGTTACAGAAATCATAATCAGAATCAGAATCATTAGAATCAGCAATACAATTCCTTAAGTTAGAATTGGCGTCAAATGTCATGATTTCATGAAATAGTCATTCAATAGGATAATATCAACACTGACTTCTTGATGATTTTTATGATTATAATTCTATAAATAAATAGTTGTTACGGTCGCGAATCATAATTTTAATCAAAATACAACCTGACAGTGGCCTCCAAGTTGCAAAAAACGTAAGAAAATTCGAATTTCGCTGGCTACCCTGAAGGTTTCGCCTTAAGCTCCCAAAACCTATTACAAACTAACCTGGATATACCTACATCATAACTTCACGCCTGTATTCCCCAAAGAGTTAGGCAGAGGTGCACCTGTAGTATACCTACATTTTGCCAGGATATATTTTCTCATAAATAAGAAACATGAAAGCCTACAGCCACCTTGCTACGAGGGTGTACACCACACCAGCTTAAAAATATTGCTTGCATATTTTTCGTTCACTGCAAAATCGCGCGGAAATTCAACGAAAACCTGAAGCTACAGTATCAGAGGAAAAATATTTGATTTCCTTGGCAATAAACACATGCTTCGCAGTTCGTTGACTACACTACACGTTTCGAGCGGTTCTCAAAGGTTATTTTCAATAGAGCATCTCCAATTCAAGTTTGATTGCATTAAGTTTATACTTATGATTTGATTCGATCTGAATAAGCACCCCAATTGCGTAAAAGTTCCAATCACAATCCGGAGGTTTTGAAGTAAATTCCATTGCTTCTTATGTTTGAAGAATTTGTCTGCTCAACAACGTAAATAACTCAATGAACGTGGCTCAACTGTCAAAATGACAGGCATTTGGATCGATTGCCGTTTTATCTGTATTACGCAACTACCCCGCGCTGGTCTGATTTACAAAAGGTGCCTAATCTTATTAAAATATAGATGCTGATTAAATTTTTCCGAAGTTTTTTGGCAAGTCCAGGCCGATAACAACGCAGGGTTCTTTTACAAGTTGATTAAATTATTAAGGGCTAATAAACTTGCTGAAATATAAATTCAGTAAAATAAGAAAATTTGATAGGTACTTAAGTTTGTGAATTATTAGAGAACCTTCCTAGGTATAACTGCCCACAGAAATACAGGTAGGTAGAACATTTTTTTTTTCAGTAAAACGAAAAAAAACGCTTTTATGCAATCAAATTGGCTTCACCTGCGTTGTCTTGATTCCTCGAATCTTTAAACATAGAAATTGCCAGCCCTATATCTATAAACAGTTGCATCACAACCACACCGCATCGTAGCGACAAAATACAGGCAAGCAGTGGTTACGTGTGAATAGTGTCGCTGTAGCTTCTTGCAGTTGCGTTGTGGTCACAAAAAAATCAAATCAAATGGTCGACGCAAGGTTGTGTTTGCGATGTGGCCGGCCGCTGCGTAACCACCAGCGAGACCGCGCACTAGCGCACTAGTGCGCGGTCTCGCTGGTGGTTACGTTGTAGCTACGACGACGTGACCTTGATGTGGTTGATTTTGGCGGTAAAATGTGGTCCGTGGTATTAACTATCCATTTTCATACAAATTAGCGCCCATCCACGTGTTTTCGTTGTGGTGTAGTAGTGGTTGTAGTGTGGTTGTGGTAAGTGTGGATCGGGCCCTAAGAGTCTTGCAAGATTGACTTTTCGTAGGTATTTTAACTTTTCGCCTTTTCTACTTTACGGTAGGTAAGTTATGATAACATTGTATCGTAAATTAATACAATTAATTAATTACATACTGTAAATTATTTTCAGCTAGAAAAATAACAGTATGCGCAACATTCAACATGCCTTTTTGAATTGTCCAATGCCAAATATTCAAATACCAAATCGATTAAAAATTCATATTCCAAAAACTTGGGATACATTTTTACATGCAACGGTTTCAGTTTGATTTGTAACAAATCAAAAATGCACAGGGGAAAATAAATACCGGGACAAACACAAAACAAAATATACTTTTATTAGGATAAGGGCTTGCACGAATCACAAATTCATTTCTATTTTTTTCGCCTGCCCCTGCCCAATTATATGCAGCAGGTTATGTACGTCTTTTGTTTTATAAGAATGCACCTCGGGGCATGGTATAACCTGACGCTGAAGATTGTTACCTACTTTTGTCAATATAGTCGACTGCTTGACATCATGGCAATCTTGGCGATGCTATACACATACCGTGTGCCCGTTTTCCCAGATGAGTTAAGCAGAGATGCACCCACATTTCGCCAGTTATTTTTTAGCCTCATGTAATAGGGGCGAGCCTATTGCCATCAACTGGGCACAAATCCGGACTCCGGCCTGCTACTCAGAAATTCCTGATGGAAAAACCTAATAACACTTTGCCCGACCTGGAAATCGAACCCACGACCGCATGCTCTCGGTAGCGCTTGCGCTTGTCACCAGAGTCTAGTGGCACGCGCACGCGCTACCTAACCGTCACACCTTACATTGTTCTAGTCTAAACTAGACCAATGAGGCTGTCTACGTAATATACGAGTATATTATGTCAGTGTATGACAAACCTAGATAGACTCTTTATTGTAGACCAAAGATTTGTAATGATGTCATAAGAATCATCTTTTTGGGTGCTTACATTGCTAACGCTGGCTAAACCTTACGATATAGATCAAAATAATGTACTAACAACGAATTGTATATCTTAAAAAGGCCTACAGAAAAATCCGCGATGGTCTATGTCTATCTCCTAATGATAACCCACAGTAACCATTTCTATCTTTTACATATTACAAAAAAAAAGAGGGTTATTTACGAAACTATTTTAAACAATACAGTAGTAATCCTTATCAAATTAAATACATTAGACACGTTGTGCATTTAATGTAGATTTAAATTGCCATTTACAGCATATCACTAAAATTAAAATCTTAGAAGATATCACAGATTTAAAAGTGTAACGTCTAACAATGGGGTTCATTATAGACCACTTTGGGTATTATTGTTAGACGATTAGGTTCTATACTTAGTCATAATATCGTCACGTATGCCGATCATGCATGTCATATCGTTTTCCCGGATCTTACACCAATCAATATTTTATTCATCGGAAATTTTTCCAATCGGAAGTGCTAGTACTTTTGTAAATAAAAAAGGGTTTCAGGCGGACAGGCGGATATTAATCGGCACACAATCATTTAATGGGTTCATTTAAAAAAATTAATTCCCATTCCCATCTTTCAATTAGGAAATGTTTTCAGGGATCGGCTTTTGTTCAGGGCTGGGGGAATTCCCAAATCCATTGTGTTCATATTTGAAATCGTACCGTGAAACCTTGACGATTTAAATGCGTTTACCGTTTGTACTCTTAGATTGATCCTCGAATTCGTAGAACTTGACATTTGAGCCATATAGATGCAAAGGTAGCATTGGTAGGTAAACAATGTTTTTGGTTTCAAAGCAGTGCACTTACTTTTGGATATTTTTTTTTTTGCTGCAAATCTATAATTACCAACGGTTATTTTAAATGTAGATGTTGCTGTTTTTGCTACAAACTTATTAAGTCAAATAATGAAGCTGCTTTGACATTGATAGACTGCATTAAAAATTGCTATCATTGAAAAATAGGATGTTGCTGCCTTTGAAATACTTCCTGTTCATTTTATTTTCATTATTATGAAGTAAGAAAGACATAGATTATTTTAAAAAAATACACTATTTCAGTGACCTGTGGGCTTAGACAAGTGGCAATCGCTTTCAAGCACATTCTGAAATATTTTGACAGAATTGCTAATCCATTGTTCCATATGTTTGGAAAATTCGTCTGCTCAACAACGTCAATAACACAATGAATGTTGGTGAACTGTCAGAATGAAAGTTATTGCTATTGTTAGTATGTTAAGCAATTACCCAGATGGACGTTTTATTTTACTTGGTATAATACAATTACAAGTATAATAATAATAATCAAAAGACTTCGCTGAACCTATAACAATTAATCCAACCTACCCACAACCTATCGGACTGACAAGCGATAGGTTGTGAAATACGAACAGCACCCATTTTGAGTTAAGGTTAGAGCGAACGAGATAGACAATATACTACTTACGTGTAAAGGTGGTCAGGTCTTTTCAAGGTGAGAGTGAATTAGCTTCTTCTGGGTAAGCTCACTCCATCGTCGATTTTGTCTCTGTCATCTCTGACCTAGACTAGAGCCAAGATCAAACCTATCTCAAATAAAATAAAATAAATCATGACATGATTTGTTGTCATTTACTATCCTATACATCACATACCTACATTGTGATGTATAGTATGCGCTATAAAGTAATTTACTTTCAAAAAATGACAGCCATTCATCAGTAGTCGTACAACTTGCTCAATGCTGAAGAAGGAAAAGGACTTACATGCAGTTTCTGAATTATGAATTTGAAGTTGAGAACTAGTTAATACTAATTTAGCATTGCTTAAAGTGATTCAAAGAAGCCCGCGTAATTATATAAATTTCTTACGTTTTGTTATTTTAATTTTCGCTTTAAGTTAATGCTGAAATAGAGTTCGACAAGTGCTCAATTAAAAAACCCGGTGTTGGTTAATACCAATTTTTTTAAACATGTTTTCTCGACAACCCTACTCATTTCTGATGTAGTCCCCAAAACACATCTATTGGCACAGCACAATATTTTTGTTGATATATGGTTTAATTTATTCACGATTGCACCCTTATTGGCGTTATGGCATTTTTTACAGATTTCAATACGATTGGTCACCGTAAAAAAAAACTTATAGGGATGAACCTATCCGTTGGGACTACTTTAATCAATTGAATTGATTATACTTTATTCTGTAAGTACTTTTTGTGGCAAATAAAAAAATAAAAAAATACTTATGCCTCCAGGTCAAGTCAAAAACCTGTCACTATTCCTGAAACTATGCATTAACGTAACTTATACTGTTACCATTCGGCTAAATTAGATTAAAGATATTTTTGTACGTATAGTTTCAATGATAAATGATTTTATTTCTGTAAGTAGGTTTGTACAAACACTTTTACACATCAAACATATTTTTTAAACTAGATGAGGTCGTCGGCGTTTCATAACTGACTACTCAGAGAAGAAAATCTCTTTTAAAGTCCAGACATAATCTTGGTCAGATCATGTGAAGAACAGGTAGATCAGTGTCTGAAATGGTCTTTTGAGTAAAGAACCACACATATTGAGTGGACTTGTTCAATCAGTGCACGCATTTGTCAGTAATCGTGTAGCTCAACTCAGAATACGATTCAACAAACAATATCAAAGAAAGGACATTTGGGTAGGTCGCATAAATTACCCAAACTGTCAGATCATGATTAAAACTAACTGAAAAAAAAATGAAGAAAAGAATACCACCTACACCTATAGTCCGGTCATTTAAAACATCGTAGGTCGCAAAAAAAGTCACCGTTATAATTTTAAAGTATATGTATATACAAAATTTGATACAATTTGATCTAAGCCGCCGTAGATCTCTAGGTCCAGTAGAACCCGAGATACAGCACTCCAGACATTGCCCATTTTTTACAAAAGGTTTGAAATTGTAGATTTTCCGAGCTGGATATTGGTTAAAATTGTGTCAAATATTGTATACTTTGCATATGTAATGATGGTTTTTTCCGTACGATGCACCTTTTAGAAGTTAAAGACAAAAACGTAAAGGAGTCCGAAAATTTCGAGGTTTCCGAGCATCGCGCAGCATAAGCACAGGTCTTCCGAAGCTGCAAACATAGTTCTACACTATTTGTAACTATCATAACATCATCCCAAAAAATCAGTACAGTCAAATTTTTTGCCACTTAACACAAATTTTGTGTCTAGCTAGTATTTAATAAACACGACCCTAGGAAACTACTTAACCAATATTAAAGATAAAATAAAATAAAAACACACAGTCCAAAATAAACTATCCAATCCCATGACAAAGATCACCGAACCCAAAACAGCCTTCTCTTTGACGAAAATACCAGAATAGATTTAGCACAAATAAAACCGATGCCTCGTTCAGATCACATCAATCGCTGTCCCAAAATATCTGTTAGTCGTTTACAAAATTTGTAACCCCCCACAGATAAGGGGCGGGTCAGTAATGAAGTCAGTTCAAGCGGAAGGAGGCACGATAAAGTAATTTCGAGGCAGTATACGGGTATATATCGTCTTTCTATCAAACTCACCATATTCACGATGGCTTTATAGTTGTGTAATCTCTGAGAATGATGTGCAAGTTAGGAGTTATTTATTGAGTTGATAATTTGTTCGAGTTGTGAATGTATATATTTTGAGAACGTATATTTATAGAACCGGAGTTACCGATATAACTTGCAAAGTAAGCAAACTGAAATGGCAGTGGGCTGGCCATGTTTGTCGGAGGACCGATGGCCGGTGGAGCAGACGAGTCCTGGAGTGGCGACCGCGTATCGGCAAGCGTAGTGTGGGATGCCCCCCAGCTAGATGGACCGACAACCTCAAAAAGGTGCCTGACACAGACCGGATGCGGAAGGCGGAGGACAGGGGTTTGTGGCGCAGCATGGGAGAGGCCTATATCCAGCAGTGGACTGCGATAGCCTGAGTTGATTAATTATAGAACCATGGGTTTCAGTGCCAAATATGAAAAAAATATGTGATTGGTTTTTTATTAAACCTCAAGTTCGCTTTTATAATTTCTAACGTGACAATATTATCGTGGACGTTAATGTCCACGTAACGTCATCACAATAACACAGGGAAGTGAAATATATGGAAATATATGAAGACGCTCTTTAACCGTTCATGATAACGTTATAAAGAGCATGAATCTCCCTCTCGAAGAGGCCTGTGTCCCAGCAGTGGGAACATTATAGGCTGATTATGCTATGTGCACGTTTTTCCATTCATTTTATGGCCGTTCGTTACGATAGAAATTATAAAAGCGCATATGCAGACAACTTCAAATCAAACCATAAGCTTTAATTTGAAGTTGTCTGCATCAAAAATCGCTGCAAAGTCTATACAAAAAACTTCCACTTTTGCAAAAGGTATTATGATAGCAATTCGATTTGTAGTCAAGAAAAGTATCTAAACTAGTAATTTATTCTTAAAAATTGGTTCAATTTTCTCTACTTCGAATTTATAGTATACCCAAATTAGGTATACTAAAAAAAAACTAACAACCTTTCTCATAAAAAAAAAAACAAGAAAATTCAGCACAAACAGAAAAATATATTAAAATAATAACTCACTATTTTTTTATACAAGAAAATTCATCACTAACAGAAAAATATATTAAAATAATAACTCACTGTCGCCTGTCGCCACCTAATACTTCGATCTCAGAAAATTCACGGTGTTACCCACCATTTTACGTAGAGTATAAATTTTAACGAGAAAAGCTCTCGTATCTTCCATTATCAACATGTAGAACCGAGTGCAGAAACATGTTGTTATTTTAGTATCAAAAGACATTTTAGTATCAAGGATTTGTCTGACTGTCTCTTTGGTCTAGTGGTCGCAAGCATTACTGCTGATCATGAAGTCCTGGGTTCAATTCCCGGGTCGGGCAAGGTGTTATTGGGTTTTTCCATATGGAATCTCTCAGTATCAGTGAGGTGTCTGTATTTGTGCCCGATTGATGGCTATAGGCTCGCCCCCTATTACATGGGACTTAAACATGACTGGCGAAATGTGCAACTAAAGGGTGTGTACTAGGTACGTCTCTGCCTATTTGTTTTATTAAGCTATTGCATAGCTTCTATCGCGGGCCTTGAGCGCGGGGACCGGAGCCAGAAATTCCGTAACGAAAAAAAACCTCACGCTCCCCACTCCGACGGGCACGGAGGTGTGGCTTGAAGGCCGTGCATTGTCTAACGTCGTTTCTTTTCGGCAGTCTTCGACACGGTGTTTGTGTGCGTGCAACTAGACGTATTGTACGACTCTACGAAGCTCGCACGAATCGAGACGAGCTGCTCCGAAATCGGACGAATACATAAGCAGCTGTTTATGAGAAAGTATATAGGTGTATAGGTATTTATCAAAAAGTGTAACTTGAATTAATATTTATTTCCATTTACTTTCGTACCATTTATCATTTACCAGTCGGACATCATACATTTATTATAATCACCACTATCTTAAAACTCAATATCCCAATATCTAGGAAACGGCTGGGAATATCAAAATTCTGACCAAATTTCCCCCCTCCCCCCCATAACCCTCCTCTCAAATAGTACATACATACAGACAAGCCCCTTTGCCCCCCCCTTTTTTGACCCCCTCTTTTTCGACCCCAATATTAAGTTGTATTATATTTATTTATATTTAAATCAATCCCACTTATATATGATCCCGGGACCCCCCCGCGTCACCCCTTTTGACCAACCCCTCCACCCGTCCAGGGCTACTTCACCCCCCCGGGTCTTAACTTTTGAACCGGAGGTCGTAGAGGTATCGAGTTTGGGGTCTTTGGAATCGGCAGTAAAGGGCCTATCTTTTGGCCCTGATAAGATTAGGGTAAAGCGCCCCATTTTAAATTTATTTTAGATTTAAAAATTTTAAATTCTTATTTCTCTTTGTATATGTTGTGTTGTGTTGTGTGCTTTGTAGTTTGTGCTAAATATTATTTTTTTCTTTCTTTCTTTCTTTTTCCTTCTTACTCCTTCGAGGATTACAGGCGTTATATTATGATGATTATATAATTTTTACCGTCAATCTTTTTGAGTGTATAATATTATTTTTAAGGACAAAGGGAAGGTCACGACCCATAGAGGTCAAGAAGAAAGTTGGATGATCCTGCGTCGACAAGAGGTCTTACGTTCGAATGAGAAGAACCACATTATAGGAAAATCTCATACTGTCTGGCTGCCCAGGGTTTTAAAACGCCTTCACGAGTGCCTTAAATTAAAATAAAATTAATATTTCACAACTATCGTCTTTACGCAAAATAAAAACAAGAAAAAAAACTATAGTGAATCGACAAACTGCAACTGTTACAAATATTTAATATAAATGAACTTCCATGATTAACTTAGGTATAACAAGTGCCAACCTTTCTTACATTGTGAGGAAACTGGCATGTTCTAGAACCAAAAATTCGAAGACATCTATCAACCCGCAGTGGGCCCGCGTGGTGGATTCAGGCCCACTCACTCTCAACGAGAGGAGGCCTGTGTCCCAGCAGTGGCAACATTATAGGCTGGTTATAATGAACCTCTCTTGTAGATAAAACAATATGTCGAAATTGTATGAAAATAACTGTCTGAATATTTTACATAACGTTTACATTACGTTTACTTTTGTGTATCTTTTCCCTAGTTAGGTAGCTTGTATAAAACATAATTTCGTTAATCGTTGAGTGCTTAGTGTACGAATGTTATTAATCCTCCAAATGAATATAAATTATAATAAAAAGAAAAGAAAGAATAAAGTTTATTTGGACACAGTTCGTGAAACACAATTAATAAAAAATAAAAAGTGTTAACAACAACAGTGTGTGCCTCACGGCTGCGCCAAAGAGGTTCATTTCAGCATTAATGTCAGACAGATGCTGTCTGACGCTGGTTTTCTAATGAACCCTTAGGGACAAGATTGATGAGATTGCTGTAATAACTATCTTCTTCGTCGTGTCGATAGCACGACAATGTATTTTTTGTTGGCCTAAAACTTCGCCACTTCGACGGCATCGTCAGTGGCAACGCAGGGGTTGCTGTTGCTGTGTTTTTTGGGGCAGAATAGGAGCTGCCACAGCTCTAAATAGGAGCTGCCACAGCTCCACATCCACACCCTGCTGCCGAACCGTTGACGTAGCCCCACATTACGCAGTTGTAGTTTCATCTTCCCACTTGGGTTCGGAAGCGGTTCAGAGACTTCCAAGTGGGCCTCCGATGGTTGGACCCTGTGAAAAGATGCTCGCTTGGAGGTAGGTATTAAGCGGGTGAAGGGAGAGTATCTGGCCACATTTTGGAACAGGCGCAGGGCGAGTATCCTGGTAGGGACGCTGCCGTTTAAAAATAACCCGCCGTAATTACAATGTAACAGCTCTTCAGGACATACCCAGATATTAGCACTACTTTTTCGACTAACATCTATTTAGGAGACGGTTTTTTTGTTCTACATCAGCAGATCTGTTGCTATCAAATTCAAATTCAAATATTTTATTTCTGATTTAAACATCATATTTGATTATTATATTTTTTTATTTTGATTTTATAGAGCTATGCTATCGCTGTTGAAGCTTCTCTTTGTCTACTTTTTAATAATAATCATTTATATTATAGATCATATAGTCCAATTTCGTAGAAATTACATACCTACACCACTTAAACACTAGTGTTATACATGTGGCAGATTTTGGTAGTAGGTAATTAATAATAATGTCAAAATCATCGACAATAATCAAATATATAATACAATAAAACAATATTATTTCAAGGCTCGGTTTGAAGGCAATACTTGTGTACTGGTGCAGTGACTGAGTAATATTAATAAAATATTTAAATTCATTAATTCATTCATTCGCTGACAGACAACGCACAACTTAAGCCGGTAGGTCTAGAAACATGAAATTTTGCACAAGAGTTCCTTTTGTAATGAAAGTGACCACTAAGACATTATATTTTTAAATTCATCCCCAACCGGTTTTACCAAGGAGTATCGTGTTTCCCAGTAGGTAACTGGGTTGTGAACTTCAGATAGGCAGTCGCTTCATATAAAATACTGGTATTCATCTGCTGCTGCATCCGGTAAGACTAGAAACTGACCCCAACATAGTTGGGAAGAGGCTAGGCAGATTGAAGGGGATGAAAGTTTTTATGGAAGTTCGTAATTTTTGCCGATGAGAAATCCCATTGGGCACACGGCTTGTAACATATGAAAATGGAATCATCGACACGAGGAACAATAAGCAGACCAGCAGGGTAATTGTATAACACACCAATGGTAGGGATGACTTTCATTTTGACAGTTCGACAACATTCATTGCGTTATTTACGTTGTTGAGCAGACAAATTTTTCGAACATATGTATATGAAGCAATGGATTAGCAATATCCTTCAAAATTATTCAATTTGTGTTAGGCATATAAGGTGCTATTCTTTAGTTACTTTTCGTTTTTGTACGATTTTGTTCAATTTGTTGATGTTTACCCGGTAAATCAGATAATTATAAAGGATTTTCGTCATGTGGGTTGATGATGTGGGCAACAATAACACTAAAAACGTAATTTTTTTAGTGTTATTATTCTCATTCTTCGTCATTTTCAATATGACTTTGATCATTATTTCAATATAAGTTTGAGTATTAATTAAGAAAATATTAAATATAATGACTGTGATTTTTTATTTTTTTTCATTTTAGTATAAAACAATGTCACAAAAATATCAGAAGTCATTTATGTTAAATGGAATTTTTATGTCTCACCTTTATCAATTAAATACAAGTATTTAAAGTAAAAAAAAAAAAACTCGCAAATCACATAAAGTGACTTTGATCGTTCTTTCCCTGTGCTCTTCAAATATTACCACTACTTATTGATTCGTCACGCATATTCTAAATAGTTGTCAATGTTCTAGCCCATCTCCACGGCATGATGCACGGCAGATAGACTTTTTGGATGCTACGGATAACTCCATACCATCCAAATTATCATAATATACGACTTCCACCATTTTTATTACAAGCTTTTATTTAACTTACCTTGTTAGTTAGTACACACATCAAAAGTGTCTAGGGATGTCATCCCTATACACTTTTGGTGTGTATTAGTCAAAAATTTAAATTACATCGTACACGCTCTAGTCGTACACATTGTAAATAAACCTGTAAAAATTAAAGTCAGACTGAAGATAACTGACACAATAGAAATTAGGTGTAGTAAACACATCTTTAAAGAACTGCACAGTTACCAAATCATGCTTAATCCCGTTTACAACCCTTTATTTATTTAAGGAAAAACAAACAGTAGCACAATAAAAACAGTCATAATATCTTATTATACTATTTTAAACAATTATGCTACCCACTACGTTCTCCACAGATTACAATAAAAAGTATTTAAAAACTAGCCAGTAACACAGATACAATATCTATACAAATAACATTATCCTAGAATTCATATCTGGAAATTTAAATTTATAAAAAAAAAGTAAATAAAGAAAGTAAAGTAAATTAGTGTGCATACATTATTAAACATTATAAACTAGAATTAAGTTAACCCATTGAACCACTTAAGGTTCAGGTTGTTTATTTAACAACCGCGTCTACTTTGTGGAATGTGAAAGTCTTGTTCCACGACATCATACTGCAGCACTCTACTTACTGTTGTAGGCCTCAATTTATTGATTTTCAATGATTGATATATTATATTCCAAAAACCACAAAGCCTTTATACAGCCTACTTCTCTTTGTCAAGTCTATTTGATGGGATTCTTCATTGTCAAGCTTTTGTCACCGTTTTTCCCAGCCCCGCAAAATCTTTTCAGATGTTTGTTCTATCTTGTTCTACTAAGGAAGCAACTTTAAAACTATTTTTCCTACGTCCCTTATTTTATTCTGATTAACTTTGTTGCAAACTCCAGCATAGTTTATCGTTCACCGAGACACTTTTAGTTCCTCGCTTTTGTTTCTGAGGATGTGTGTGAAAGGATT
Source organism: Griposia aprilina (assembly GCA_916610205.1). Classification (NCBI taxonomy): domain Eukaryota; kingdom Metazoa; phylum Arthropoda; class Insecta; order Lepidoptera; family Noctuidae; genus Griposia; species Griposia aprilina. Next base: position 17,183,026 of record OU744290.1, on the reverse strand, counting down.
TAAATTACGTTATTACTGTATTGTAAATAAAATTTAAGTAAATACTTTTTTCTAAAACAAGCTTTTAGTTAACTCAAAAGTACAAAATATTTTTTTTGTGGTATTTTTTTGTTGCGTTAACTAAACAATCAGTAGTCTGTATTTCCGCCGTTAACGCGTATAACACAATCGCAGCGATTACCTATCTTCAATATGAGTTCATCCAAATCACGTTACAGAAAGACCGCCCACGTCCGTTGTAACAGGTGAAAAATATTTTCTGGTGTGTGTAGGGCATCCATATTTAATAGAACTCTTCTTTGAAGCAGATCCCATGCGTGCTCAATGGGATTCAAATCTGGTGATTGAGCAGGCCATGGTATGACGTTGATATTAGCTATGGCAAGTGTGTATGCAACAACTCTGGTAGTGAGTGGACGTGCATTATCATGCATAAGCAGAAGCACCAAATTGGGTCCGCAATGGTATAACAACACCTGATACAATCGTTTCAGCGTAAATCTGTGCATTGAGATTGCCTGTGATCCAGATCAGTTCGGTTCTTCCGCCGATCCAAATCAGTTCGGTTCTTCCGCCGATCCAAATCAGTTCGGTTCTTCCGCCGATCCAAATAATCGCCCATATCATGATTGGACTTCCTGGCATGATTTTAAACGTTCTTGGTGTCCTCCAATACCGTGTACGTCTAGTATCTGTCCTCATACAAAAGCGAGATTCCTCAGAAAAACACACAAAACGTCACGCTTCTTCTACCGTATTTCTGTATTCATGACCCCTTGGTAAACGGTGCTCTGCGATTGCGGGGCTCAATAGGTGGTACACGTAGCGCCCTTCGGGAACGGATATTGAGTTCATGCAAGCGATTTCTTATGGTTTAATCATTTATCCCTGGAGAGATATGAAGCCTCGTATCCATCATCATTATTCATTGTACGATTTCGTCGAGCAGTAATTTCTTTGTAATGATCTTGTCTGCGTGTGATGATGCGAGGTTGTCCTCAATGTCACTCTGCCAGTGCCAGTGACACGGTAACGTGTCCAAAGTCGACTTATAACACTCTGCGTAGTGCCCAGAGCGATTGCCACAGCACGTTGCCGAGAACAAGCTTTCAACATTCCCACAGCTCTGATCATATTTTCTTCTCGGCTCAAATAAAATGTCTTCTCTCCATAATAACGTTGTCTTCTATTGATTCCAGTAAGAAGTATGGCAGATTTTTTACTGATTTGGCCTCAAACCCGTTCCAGGATTATATAGGAATACGACTTGACAGAAGGTTTTCATCTTTGGATCGAAATTCAGAAAACTATTCCCTTATCAAATGACGAAATTTACTAAAAACCATAGGAATTACAATAAAAAATAACAGATTTTCAGTAACCAGCAAAAACATGCTTTATCCCAAGACACTTTTGATGTGTGTATGTTGCAGGCAAAACTCATAACCAGTCAAAAGTACTATTAACTAGCAAAATCAGTCAAAAGTACTTTTGACTATAAGCTCTGGTCAATAGTACTTTTGACTGAAATGATAGTTAAAACTAGTTTTGCCCAATGGACCTGGTTAAAAGTAGTTTTGATTGGTTCTATCAGATAATTAAACACTATAAATTAATAATTTTATAAACAACATAATTAAAATACCCACAAAAATAATGATATGCACTATAACTGTGACGAATAATAAATAGGGCGTAGTCGACGGAGCCCCGCTTCCCGGGCTCCTACTTCCGGGTGGTTTTAAAAAAAATTACCACAAAGGGGATAGTGGGGTCTTCCAGACCCCGCCATCCCCTTCTTACCTAACCTGTCAGAGTCGGGGTGCCCCAAGTCCCGAGCTCGCTTGGCTCGCTCTTATAGTGAAAACCATTATTTTTAGTTCATTCAATTAATTTTATAGCTAAATATTTTTGAGTGTGAAACATTATTAAACGAATTTACAACATATAAAATCTTTTATTACATACTAACAGCTGGTTAAAAGTGATTTTGACTGATGCTCTAGTCGTTAAAAGTAGTTTTGACCAAGAGCGTCAGTCAAAACTAGTTTTGACCACATTTTGTCAGTTAAAATCACTAATAACTACAGATTATCAAACTAAACTACTTTTGACCAACCTGTTCAGTCAAAATGACTTTTGCCTGATTTTTTCAGTTAAAAGTACTTTTGACCGATTAAAGGCTTGAATGTGACATGTACATTGATAAAAAAAAAATGGGATAAAGGCAAGAGAGTGATCATGATATCGGAAAATAAATTAATGTAGCAATTAGAGGGACTCTTTACCTATAATGATTTGAGACAACAGTCTTTTTGTACAGTACCTAGGTTTTCAGAAAAAGCACTTGACCCGCCATAAGTGTCGCATACGCAGCGTGACACGTGTCCGAAAGATGTTGCCAAAATGTTGTGGAAAAATGCCTCAAAGATGGCAGACGATTACACACGATGGAGGAATCTGGACACCGTAGGGATAATAAAAAATAAAAAAAACTTTATTTCAGACCTAAGCACCATACGTAGTTAGTGGTTAAAACATACTGTGCTTACATGCTATGTTATTGTTGTTAAGCATGCAAGTGTGAATTCTGAACCACTATTATTATAATACTAAAGTATTTTGCTCGACGTGTACTCTTGTCGTACATAGTGTATAAAAGTTGTTTGAAGTAATGCGACACTTGAACGTAAAAATGTATGGTTATTGTATGGTTTATGTTAAGGAAAAACCTCACTTCGCGTAGAATGATGAATCTGCGAGAGTCTAGTTCATTATTCTCTATACATTGCATTTATACCTACAGATTCCTACTTCGAAGAACTTGTTAATCCTGCACGTAGGCACATCGTTAAATCAATAAAAAGTATAATTTTTTAAACAAACGTTACGCATTCATTTGTTTGCAGTATAAAAATATTGGATAAAAATGGTGTTACATTATAATTTTAAAGCCTCGTAAAATATTCATATTTTATATCGGCTAACGTTAAATTTCGCGTATTGTAATATGTGTATCGATGGCTGAAACGCAGTTTATTTTATAGTATATTGGATTTTTTTAAACATGAAGTTGGTAAGATTTTTTGTTTTATTCAGGTCTTTTTAGTTTACTTAATTGCCCAATTAAGGTTTTGCCATCAATATCGTGATCATGTCATGAATTCGTCAAAGTATACATTGGTGCCGATTCTCTTGTACACCGCACTAAACTATCACTAAAATTCCTTTCTTTTGGCTATGAGAATCTTAAAGCTATTCTGCAAAAAAATATCTCTAAATTTAAAAACAATGTTGACGCAACTAAAACTTAATTTGACAATCGCGATTCCACGTGGTATTTGTTTGACTTACCCCGTGATTTTTTTTTTAGAGCCGGGAGCCCGTATGTGGGGCAGCCTCGACGTGTTTTATAAGGAATTTTTCACTTTTTTTTATGGAAAACATTAAAAAAAATATTACCTGTATGTAGAATTTTAGGGGTTTAAAACCCTTAAAATTCTAATAATAAATTTAATTTAATGGTTAAAGGGGGTCGAAATTTTCATTATTTTCGCGATAGGACACACCATTTTCGAGATATAAGCAAAATAAAATTTAAAAAAGATACAGTACTTTTTTTTTGCACCTGAAGTCGAGGTGTTGTGGTGAATGTTCATGACAAAAATTTTATTCGACACCTTTTTAATCGCGATTAAAAATAGCCAGATTTGGTCAGACAAGCAAAATTTTTGGTGAAAAACGTCAAATTCAGAATAGCAAAATTGGTATTTTCACTAAACTAATAATTCAGTGCCATCTTAGTGCTGTCAAACTAAAATATAGTTAAGTTGTGTCACTTTAGTCTATTTCAGAATGAGAAATCGTCGTTTGATAGGAATTATCTAAATTTTAGTGATTTTTAGTCTAGTTTAGAGAATTTTGTGACAAGAGAATCGGCACCATTATCAATCTGTCTAGTCTTTTCCCAACTATATTGGGGTCGGCTTCCAGTCTAACCGGATGTAGCTGATCTGCCCTCCACGACCCAGTTACTGGGTAACACAATACCCCTTGATAAGAATGGTTGCCCGGTTTTTTTCGGGTTCCTGACTACCCGTAATAGCTGTCAAAGATCTACGAATGACAGCCGAGACCAACGGTTTAACGAGCCTTTCGAGACACGGAGTGGTCTCGATATAAAATGGATGCTCACACATCCACGAACCGACCTCGGCAAGCGTAGCTTAACCTTCGATCGACCCATGCGGCTGTAATTATTTTGCGACGAGCCCTTAAGTAAAGTATACATTATATCTGCTCAAAAACTAACGGTCCACTTAGATAAAAGGTAAGGCGCTACCCTGCCCAAACGACCTTGAGCGTTCGGTCCTTCTCTGTCCCGTCGCTGAGTCTCGGTCTGTCTCGCTCCCTCCGCACGCTAATTTATCATAAAATTCACAAAAATAATTAAATTATTTGAATAAAAAAAAGACAGGTAAAGTTTTAAAATAAAATAAAACGTGTATTATTTAGATCTTTAAATTATCTATCCATTAGTGTAATCCTCAAATGAATAGAACGTCACCTTTAGCAAAAGATGCTTGCAATCAATAATTTTAGTCACTTTTTTACAAGGAGATTTTAGATGTATTTATAACACATAAAAACAAATAAGAACGTGCAATGTGATGATAGGATATCGAACATTAATAATGTGCTTTTATATATAGTTTATTACCCATAGTGAATGAGTTAATCGCCTCTGAATAACGCACTATGACAAGGTTTTGGTCGGGGTACCGCCTTAAAGTCGTTTGTCCTTTGAAGATCTAACACAGGACAATAAAAGCATTTTCTTAAATTATCTCATTCCTCCTAACTTTTAAAATGGTAGTCCATAAAAACCCAACACCTTTATTTAAAAAAAGGTTCAAAGTCACTTAATAGGTGTCACGTTACCGTGTTTTAATAAACTTGACGTACTTTTAAAACACTTGTAACTAGAACAAAGCGAAATTTAATCTTCAAATGCATCTTTGTTATCGTAAATCTCCTGAAACATTATATTTTATTAAGGCAAACGAAAATAAAAAGGTGAGCTGTTTTGTTTCCGCATCTATGGAAATATTTGCCATTAGAATATTTGAAGGTAATGGTCCCTTTCCCAATATTTTTTGGTACAATGTTTTGATCGAACATTTTGGATTTAGATTTTTAACAACTTAATTTGATACTTGGTGGCATATATCCCAAAAATCTTATTAGGGCACACTCTTGAAACGATAATGTCTTGCTTATCCCTATAGACCATTATAAATACGAATCCACAGGAAATTGTCCAACGTGCACAGTCCCTGTCAGCCCTGCACTTTACAGGACTTAAAAAAACCCACTGATGCCACGATCAAAGTGGCCACCTACTGGACCCACGTAACTTGATAAGACGTACCATCGAAACGAAAGAAGAAGAACCCGAAAGTTATTAAGTTCAAGAACATTTTGTCATTACACATAACCATTTTCATCTTACCGTTCCAGACCCAAATAATATCAACAGTTTGCCTGTTACTATTCGACGAATCAAATTCAGTTCGTTTGCACAAGATGTTCCAGTTCGTCGACGGGTTCAAATCTGAACATAACCTTCGCGGATTCCTCCACGTTGGCATTGACTACGCCATATTCCTGCGTACTCCACAACCTCACGACAAATACCTTATATACGAGTTATATGAAGCCAAGAATGTGCCTACAGCTGACAGTTACAAGCCTAGAATGCTGGCGATAACAAAAGTTCCTATAGAATATGTAAGAGATCAACTGAAAGTTTTCAGAAACGAATTGTACAAAACCAAGTACGTGGATAATAACGTCGTGCCTGGAACTCAGATTAAAACATTGAGAGAGTGGCAGATAGATAGGGCTTTGAAATTTCACGACAACACTGGTCAGTTCCACGATAAAGTTCCTGTATTGAGGACGATACTCTGATTTCAATAACAAAAATATACACGGATTTCTTTAAACTGTTTTTATTAACCTCTTCTGCCTTATCTTTTCCAACTACATTGGGATCAGCTTCTAGTTTAACCGAATGCCAGTATTTTATATGGAGCGATTGCCTGTCTGACTTCCATAACTCGGGTTGCACGATATCCTTTGGTTGTTAGACTTTCGGGCTTCAGACTACTCGTAACGACGAGTAGACGAGGGGTCTCGGTAAGTAATAGATGGTCACTCATCCACGGACTGACCTCGGCAAGCGTAGCCTAATCTTCGATCGAACCATGGCGCTGTTATTATTAAGCTACGAGCCCCTCTGTTTTTTTTATTAAAATGCGTAGGTATATTTTCGCAAGCTGGATATAATAAAAACATTTTTACAAAAAAAAAAAAACACTAAAAGACGTGAAAAATAACTTTAATTTCGGAAGTCGGTGTCTTTGGTTTTGTATTTTCGTTTCTGGCCACGAACTTTCAAAATTAAAGTTATTTTTCACGTTTTTTAGTGTTTTTTTGGAAGTCGGTTGCTTTTTTGTATTTTCATTTTTTAGTTGCTGTATCTACCCCACACAAATTCGTATACCACTATTTGGTGTGTAAATAACAGTGACAGGAAATTATGAACACATCATCCATGTAAACTAAGTGGAAAAATATGCAGTATTAAGGATAACTGAAAAACTACTAGTCAGACCTTGATCATATTTAAATGGGATCACATGTGAAGCACCACCTGTCAAATAAAAAAAATAATCATCCAAATCTGTTCACCCAGAAAAGAGTTCTGAGCTAACACACAAAAAAAAAAACCATACAGTCGAATTGAGAACCTCCTCCTTTTTGTGAAGTCGGTTAAAAACTAATAAGAGTTAAGATAAAAAATCAATCAAACAGCAATCACCAGAACCTATATTTGCTATTGTAGTCACAAAAACTTAGTATATAATGTATTTATTGATTTAAAATAGAAAAGAATACTCTTTATTATGTATATGTAGAAATTAGGATCTCTAATACAAGATGTACATACATGACACATAAATAAAGGGCAACATCAGGTATATAGTAGGTGTACTCCTTCACTTAAAGGAGACCAAAGCATGCATAATAAAGTTAACAACTAAGCTAACAAAGTTGAAGCATGTAGCAGTTATGCAATTGCATAACTAAAACAAAAAAAAAACAAAAACAAATTCATCTTAATCACGATGTTTTTTTTTTTAAACCAAAATGTGTCAATAATCTCTTTCAATACACATAAATATCTCGCTATCCTACATTCACTTCAATGGAAAGGGTATAAATTTTCCTTATCGGAACAGTTTTGATAAATAATTCTTAATATTCACTACTTGAGCCTCATTGGCGGTCATCCATCATCCGAATGGTTCCCGCCAGCGAGCTGTGCTGAGAGTTTTTGGTCCCCTACTATGAGATGAAGATGAAAATATCTTTGAGTGAGTGAGATTGTATTTTAAACTGTTCGTTGAGTAAAAATAAGGTCCACAGTACAATGGTGTGGTACAAGAAACAGCCACAATACGCTGTGACTAACTCAGAAAGACTCCAAAGCGAAGTTCGCGTGGTGGCTTCAAAAACATTCGTCTACCGCATTTGGTGTTAATTTAAGAAAATCCATACCCTTTCGAAACCATCCTGGAGGGTTTGATATTAATAGGTTTTATCCTCTTAATGTGGCATAAGTACATTTTAGAAATAACTAGCTGTTAAAATTGTATCAAAATATAGCTGTAGAACATAAACATTGTAAACTACTAGCGACATCTAGTTATATGTATGTCAATCTTTTCATTATTTATCTGCTCATAAACTAATAAAGTCTTTAGTTTGTGACAAGCACACAACCGTTTTTCATTGCCGATACGATGGTGAAGAGATTTTTGTGTTCCGAGAGGTTTAGGCTAATCAAATCAATCGGACTTGGAGGGCTTTACCTTTTAAACGAATACAAAAATTATCGCGTTTGTGTTGGAGCACTGTAGGTACACCTCTGCCTTCCCTTCGGGGGGGGGGGGGGGGGGGGCGTGATGTTATGTGAGATTTTTGTAAATCGTCTAAAAATAGTGTTACCCTTCTGGTTTTGTGAGACTTACATAACATAATTAGCCTATAATGTTCCCACTGCCAGGACACAGGCCTCCTCTCTGTGAGAGGGAGTGGGCATTATCCACCACGCGCGCCCAGTGCGGGTTGGCGGATGTCACATTTCTTTGAGTTTTTGGTTCTAGGACATGCCGTTTTCCTCACGATGTTTTCCTTCATCGTTTTGAGAGCAGTGGTGATGAAATTAAATACACAAAGTAAAGTGCCTGGCTGGGTTCGAACTTACGACCTACAACTCGTAAGTCGGGGCCGACACCGCTGGGCCACCACTGCCAGACTGTGAGACTTGCGGCGTTAAAAATATAGTTTGTGGACGCATATTAACTTACTCAACACTTGGCAAATTTACAGCTCATATTTTAATTTTGCACAATAAACTGCCAAGGAATGAGGTTATGTAGATGGATAATGTATTTTCCAAGCCAAACTGCTGAATTAGCCTTTGCTATTAAGCTGTTAATGAAAGAAAGTTTGATGGAAACATTCTCTTATTACTACTTATTGTTTTAATTTCGATCTGCACTTCAATCTGCAAATCGTTTATGTGTGATAATTAGTATTTTAGTCAACCAATCACGGCTAACAAGAAAAGAGCTTAATTTTGACAGCAACTTTACGGGCCCGGCACCTTAATTGCATAACACAGTATCAAGCACAATCTGAATCATTTTGAAGGATATTGCTAATGCATTGCTTCAGATGTTCGAGATTTTGTTCTGCTCAATAACGTGAATAACACAATGATTGTTGTTGAACTGTCAAAATGAAAGCGATTGCTACTGATAGTGTGTTATGCAATTACCCGCAGATACCAAGTCGATCTGAGCCCCAATCACGTGTTACGTAAACGTAACGACTTTCGAACGTAATTCGAACAATTTTTTTATCGAATATACAAATATCCTATAATATTTTGGTTTAAATAGAGACAAGCACAATAATAAGTATCACCCATAGAAAAAAAAAAAAAAAACATAAGTAATGATGAATAGTCTGAAAACGAAGTAAATATTATGGGCGAAACGAGAATTTTAAATTTCGAAATCGTTCGAATTTACATTATGTATACTCGGCACGTTCATGCTAGGCCTTTTGGCTTTGACCAGTGACGTAGTTAAACACCAAAATACAGGTAGATGTCAAGTAACTTTCACCACACAAAATAATATAAAGGTATTAGAAATCAATCACCGTAACCCTTAGTAGGGTCCCGCCTTCATTATCGTATAATTTATTGCTTTTGCGCCGCGCGGAAAGGGTTCATCAGCCACGAACCACGACACCCAACTATAGGAAAGTATCGTGAAGCATGCATCATTATATTTATTATTCTGGTAATATATTATACGGAGAATGAACCTAGGAAGTAACGAATAAAGGAAATAATATGAGTTGCGAGTATACTGATTAATGTGGCTTGGAAGAGTTTCGACTTATCTCGTCACAGGCGGATAGGAAAACAATGTGATGAAGATTTGTGTTATTAAGTTCTAACGAACCATATTTTTGACGAAAGAGGTGTAGAAACTGCCTCGTTGGTCTCTTGGTCAAGCGCTGAGTTGCTGAGCATGAGGTCCTGGGTTCGATTCCCAGGTCGGGAAAAGTGTTGTTGGGTTTTTCCATCTGGAATTTCTCAGTAGCAGCCTGGAGTCTGAATTTGTGCCCGGTTGATGGCAGTAGGCTCACCACCTATTACATGACATTCAAACATAACTGGTGAAATGTTTGTGTACCTTCTATAGGTACATCTCTGCCTAGCTCTTCGGGGGATACGAGCGTGATGTTATGTACCTATGTGTATGGTGTAGCAATTATGAGGGATTGTGAGTTGACCAGTATGTGTAAACAATCGTCAACATTGGTTTCTGTGGTAGGTGCCTTGGCCCGTTGAGCACTTTTTGGGTGAACAAAAATCATGGAACTCGCGTCATCGTTACCGAACGCTTTCCATGAGCTTTATGTATGCTGTGTATATATGTGTAGTTTTTGGGTAAACAAAAAGCGTGAAACTCGCGTCCTCGTTACCGCACGCTTCGACGATACAATTCACAGGTTACTTAGTTTTCACTTCTATCGGCAGTCCCCAATGACTGCCCAGCATTTTATATATCTATGGTTCTATTAAAAGGCAAGGAAACCCCATTTTTATACATTTACATTCATACAGGAAGCCAAACTAATTTGAACACGCCTAATATAGAAGAGTTCTCAACCACTCAATGTAAAAAAAATGTTTTTCTCTCTCTGCTTAGAATCGCAAAACGTAAAAGTAGATAAAATTATTCTCTTTCCGTTGTTTTTGACAAGGTCGCCATTATTTTTGTTCGCATTTGATTATTTCAAGGATAAACCATAGCCACAGGATAGTACAGAAGGTCGGGTCTATACAGGCTGTCTTAAACGTAGTGGTCCAAATGCAAATTTGCGTAAAACGGAGGTGGCCAACTATCTCTTAAAAAATTAAAAGTTGGGGTATTTTCAACAGTTTATAAAATTTCGCTAATTTAATCATTTTCAAGAAATTTAAAACATTCACTCGGTTTTATCGACCATGTGAACCACATTTTTGACGTAACGAGTTCAAATCTGTAGGTACATGATTATGTACTCATTTACGTTCAATGTGGCTCGGCAACGCTTTAGTTTTTTTTTTATTTGTCTTTAATAACTTTTTATACACTTTTTCGAAACTTACTAAGCCCTGATAAAAAAAATCTGTTAAGATTATCCCAACTTTTAATATTTTACATGATAGTAGGCCACCTCTGCTTTACCCTATTAGGCTTTGGACCACTGCGTTTGCGACATCCTGTATAACGACCGAAAGCATGCGCACGCACACATAGACGTGTATGTTCGGTGATCTTAGGTTGAATTTCACCATTGAAGCTAAACGCGATCAGCACGTCTACACTGCATTCAAGACCTGTCAGTTTCAATATTCCACAACAATAATGACATTGACAGCTCTTGAACGCCATTGGTGGAACTCGCCCTTAGTCCAACTCGACCTAATGACAGAGTCGCGAGTGTGCTTGCACTCTCTGTATGTGAAGCTTGTCCATGTGTGCGTACATATTCGCTCAGTATGATATTTGATAGGCTGTATGTACTTTTCTGTGCATTCTTAAATTCCTTTCGAGTTAGACGATAATTTTATAGCTTTCTCAAAAAGTTTAAATATTCTAGACTATTAGTTTTAAGAAGTGGATAGATTTATTTCACGTGGATCTGGTATTGAGTCAGAAACAAGAAAAGAGATTGAAACAACTTTACTGCTTAGACTTAAGTCTGAAAGTTATCGTTGCTGTATCTTGAAAGGGTTTCACGCGATATAAGTAAAAGAAAATTTGAATTCCTTCAAATACGAAAAGTTTGACTAAGGTTTTATAGAAGAGAAGTATAATATTGGGGTAAATGATAAATTTGGAAACTGATCTTAACAGCTACGAAAAACCTTCATTAGAATATATGAAAGTGTAAGGCATGTTGAGCGTGAACTGCTTTCAATATGACGGCAGGGAGTTATCTTCCAAAGGGTTGCCATAAGATTTACCTGACCCATTAGAAGATAAATTGGAATATAATACCTACCAATCCATTTTCAAACAGTTCCTGACATGGAAATTATACCTACATTAAACAAAAAAATACTCCATAACTACCTTTTTTTTTGGGTGGGTAATCATAACTTGATAACTACCAACAAACTGATTTATCATTATTTTATCGGGTTTCTTGCTCCTGCTCTCGTATTTTCATCAAACAGAAAAAAAAACGCTATTCTTTCGGACACGGTTTCTGGGTCAAACGTCGTTTCAAAGCCTTAGTAGCTAAAATTAACCATTAAACGCCACTGGAATTTTATTACAATTAACCTGACTTCGATGTCCAGTCGAGCCAAGTATTGGATTCTCTACTTTACAGAATTACCCTAAGGTTGGTTATTATGAATCAAGGAGTATATGAGAGATATAATGCGGTCGATGTGTAAAGGAGCTACTTTACTTTATTAAAAATAAAATCGTCCTACTAATATAATTTGGGAGGATACTAAAATTATGCCCGTGGATCCCAATCCCATAATAGGAGCCACACCTCGGCAAATTCCCCAATATTGCCAAAAGAACGACCAACCGTTACTTACCTTTTGTTTAATGCTCCGAGATATTATTTCCGGTCATGCTATCGTTCTGAATTATTATTTTATCGCTGTAATAAAATTAATCGACGCCGCTCCTTCTTGCTTCGTAAGGATTGATGACTTTTGTACTAAGCAGTCATTTTCTTAATAATCATAATGAGAATCTGAGAGACACAATAAATAGGCTTTGTGAGTGGAGTTTTAAAGATAATTAGCGAAATAATAGCTTTATTATAAAGCTACCTTTACTCAAAATGTTGGCGACAAAAAACTAAGACAGGGAGAATCCAAACAAATTAATACATAATATATTAGATATAGAATTGAAAATATAATACAAGGAAAGTATAGAAAGAACACATGAAAGAAGTAGGTGGGAATAAATAATATTTGAGGCATTTATCCAGCAGTAGGAAAATGTTAAACTGAGAAAACCACTTAAATTAAAGAGGAACATAAGTCCCTATGTTTTACAGCATACATACATGTGAAGAAGCTCTGAGGGCCTAGACCAAGTAACATTCGATTAGCGATGACGCTAGTAGAAAAGCCAAAAAATGAATGGGGTTGACGTAAGCTATCAAAATGTCACGTAATCATAGGTCAACAAATAGAAATTAGCTAAACAATGTTAACATCATTCGATTCTATGAAACGAATCGACAGCGTCGAACGATTACTTCCGTAGAGATGCGTAGCCAAGTGGCACTTTTTGACAAGCGTTATCGCTAGTTTTCGATTTGTATGATGGAAACATTAGCGAAAGCGATACCGACTGTGGAAATAGAATGGCTCCGAAGCGAATTTCGGCTTTGTCGGCACGGTTGGCGCAGTGGTTAAGCGAATGACTGCTGAGCTGCGTGTCGCGGGTTCTATTCCCGCATGGAACAAATATTTGTAATAATAATAATAAATAATAAAATAATTTATTTGCGTTAAACATGGTACACAATGGTGTTAAGCATAGGTCAGAGTGGCACAAACATGTTTAGCTAAGACATAGCATAGCATGCAAAAAATTAATGTAACAGGGTAATTATAATTAAGTACAATAATGTTAGAGAGAATATAATGTCAATATTCTTTATCCATAAATTCTTTCACACTATAAAAGCTACATTCATTTAGCCAGTTGAATAATTTGTTTTTAAATAGTCTTAAATTTAATCGTTTGAGATTGTTAGGTATTTTATTATAAGTACGCACACACATTGCTAGACAGCTTTTATTATATTTGGTAAGCTTTGGTAATTCATTTCATACCAGGCCATAAGGATCACTTCTGCTCCGAGGATATAAATCGCTTGCCGTCTTGAATAATTGTTTATTCTTGGTCACAAACATACATATTTCGTAAATATAGAGACCTATGATGACCTAGATGTATGACCTGCAAGTAGTTGTTCCGGGTCTGGGTGTTTTTTTTTAGATGGGTTTGCTCTTAACTCTAGTCTAGGTCAGAGATGACAGAGACAAAGTCGACGATGGAGTGAGCTTACCCAGAAGAAGCCTGTTATGTGAGTTTAAATATTTGTATACGCACCCACAATACAGGAGAAATTAATAGTGTGTGAAAAAAAAAATTGTCTAGGCCCTCTGGAATCTCCAATAGATCACACCTACTCACCTGCCAGGCCTACTTCGTATTCCAGTTACGTTGTAGGTTCGAACATTCGCGTATTTCCGATACTAAGTCCCTAAAAGATAGAAAATCCTAATGCTGTTTATCAGCCGCATTTCCAATCGCAATCGCCGAGTGTTTTTTCCAGGGAATCCTAATTACACTTTTATACAGAAATTGAGCGAAACTTCGATGGTATTAGGTTAATGTTGTTGAAGCTTAGAATTGTTGCAAAAACAGTATAATGGACCAATATTTCAAAAAGAAATTTGAACTCAAACTCAAACCATTTATTTCAATTAAACCATTTACAGGCACTTTTGAATTGTCAAGGAGTCGATCAGTCAGATATATAAAGCTAGTTGCCCATTCCAAAGCGTAGTAGTACTACGTATGGAGAAAAACGGGCACGAAACTCCATGGACGCTCTTATAAATTATATTGTTACCAAAATATTATTTACGTCATTAATGTTGAACTTATAATTATATATGAAAAAGATGTAAAAAATACGTATACATTAAAAGCGTCCAAAATACAGCAAATATAAAAAAAAACAATCCAAAAATAAAATAATTAAAGTAAGCCGTGGCAACTAAGAGATGACCAACTGACGGCGCCCGTTCACAAATATGACGCATGGATCAGCACCATTCAGGTCAACTATTTTGAAGGGAGCTAAATGATCCAACACACGCGCCACCGTCAGCAAGACATTTGAGTGAGCATGACATACTCGTACTATCAGCCGCCAGGTCACATGCAAGTCAATGAAAGACGTATTACCCGGTAAATAATAATATATCAATAAACAATGTTTATTTAAATGTATTCATTCTTGACCCATCGAAGGGCTTTTGGCTAAGTAATAACATTCACGCGGGTCACTTGATCAGGTTAAGCTACGCTTGCCGCGGTCTGTCCGTGGATGGGTGACCATCTTTACATACCAAGACCTCCATGCCGCTGTTTGTCACGGCTGTCATTCATGGATCTTTGGCAGTCGTTAAGGGTCGTCAGAAGCCGAAAAGTCTGACAACCAGTCTTAGCAAGGGGAATCGTGTTACCTAGTAACTGGGTTGTGGAGATTAGATAGGCAGTCGCACTACGTAAAATACAGGTATTTAGGTGCATCCGGTTAGACTGGAAGCCGACCCCAAAAAATGGTTGAGAAAAGGTTCGGCAGATGATGATGATTCATTATTGACCCATCATGGATATGATGATGGTCTTCGAATTCTAAACGACAAATGTCTAAAGTCCGACAGAAATCGGTTTTGTTACGATATTCGGCTTGGGCCGGCCGGCAGTCTCGACAAAGATAGCGACGCTGTCGCAAATTATCGATCGCTAAATATTAAGGTGAATCCTCAGTTATAGCCCGGAAAATTGCAGCTCTGTTTTACGTCGAAAGTTTATCAAAATGCGATTCTCGACTGTGGGAATTATATATTTATTGAATAATAATCATCAATTTCATATCAATCGTCAAATTCAAAGAAAATATGAATTTCGCGGGCTACAACTGAGGATTCACCTTAATATTTAGCGATCGGTAGTTTGCGACAGCATCGCTATCTATGTCGAGACTGCCGACCCTGATCTGCATTTTCGCCCGAAAACCGAAAATAATAAATACGTTTAGATTTATGCGATTCCATTAACATTCACAATTTTGATTATATCAGTAGTTTAGGTATCATCTTTATTTTTATGGATCGCAAGACAGCCTTGACTCAGTCTGCGCACAGCCAAATAGCACACTTTCAAACTAGACTAAGCAGCCACATCTATCACTTACGCTTCACTCTCAAACCTAATTCAACTGTGCACATTTGATGTTAATTCTAGTCTTAACTTTATCTCCATAGATTAACTTAATGTGTAAGAATGGGTGATTAATTCGGGTTAATTTACTAGACGGACCGTTTTGGGTACAAACGGGTAGATTATCGATCGTTAGGACAACGGTTATAGGCAGAATGTGCAAATGGTGTTGCTGATCGAAGTAGTAATATGTTATATCGTAATGAAATTTGGACAATAGATATGAGGAACGTAATGTGTTTTGTTGCTATTACCACATGCAAATATATATTACTAGCTTTTGCCCGTGGCTTCGGAAATTATCCCACGGGAACTTACTACCGGGATAAAATGTATCTTACATGTTAATCCAGGTTATAAACTATCTGTGTTTCAAATTCCATCCAAATCCGTTTAGTAGTTTTTGCATGAAAGAGTAACAAACATCCATCCATCCTCACAAACTTTAAAATTTATAATATTACTCATAGTAGGATTATAACAAGCATCTCTATAACGTGTTCTTATGTAGAGACTGAAGTTTAAGATAATGTCTACAGAAATATGTTTGTGATGCTAATTTCAGGACTATACAAAAGTAGGGACGATAACTTTAGAAGGATCAAGGCTAGAAAGAATGACGAGTAGTGGAGATCTGTACTCTACATTGTTATCATACGAACAAAATGTTTCAACATTGTGTGGATGTGGGATTTTTCAGCTGAGAAAGTAAGAAAAAAGTTCGCAATCACAACTATATTTCATAACGAATTTTATCCTTTAACCAAAATCAAAAATTCTACTCCAATTAAATAATTGGAGTAGAATTTTTGATTTTGGTTTAAGGATAAAATTACTGCTGGCTGATTTAAATAAATCAGCCAGCCATCCAAATCCGTCAAAAAGTAAGCAAAAATCCACCATACCGGTCCTCAGTCTTATATTTCTAAAACCAGGAACAACACAGCAATGTACGGAAAATCGTCGGCAATAATAGAAAGGCACATTTGGATTCATGAATGCGGAGATCACATCTGCGTAATAAAATAAACTGGAGTTTGAACACACGTACACCGATGAATAAAGAAATAAGGTGTCTGGTTTGTCCAACCTCCATATTTTTTCGTTTGTTTTTGTATTATTTGATGCATAGGCTGGTTTGACTAATTCTTTTAACCTTTTTATTTATTATATTTGAATGACTTAGGTATTATTTATAAAGATGGTGTTTAAATATTTTTAAAGACATGCAGAACAACAAGCTTTCTTTAATAGATCGACGAATAACCTGGTATTCCAATTTCGTCGTCTTGATCCAGATCGAGACCAAAGTCAAAGTTATACCACTGAAGTGCAGGCTACCGTACCTAGGTATTTTGCCTGTCTTAAGCCAGCGGGGTAATTTACTGATAAATTACCCCGCTGGCTTAAGGAACGGGTTTAATTTTGACAGTTCAACAACATTCATCAACATTATTATGTATGTGAGAAAAAATCTACATCTCTTTAATAAAATAAGTGATAGACATAATTTTAATACTAGAAATAAAGATAAAATAGATCAACCATTTTTTAGATTATCTAAAGTGCATACATCTTTTATGGGGTACTGTGTTAAATGTTACAACAAAATACCTTGTGATATATTGCAATTAAATGAAAGAAAATTTAAAACTCATATTAAAAGTACACTTTGTAAACATGCATATTACAAATTAGAGGATTATATCCTAGATAAGAATGCTTGGAAACATGCTGGTCTTGCTCCATAGGACAATCTAGAGTCTAGACAAAATCAAACTGGTTGCTAATTTAATTGTATAATTTATAATTTTTATGACATTGTTTTTTACATTATGTAACTACTTTAACTCACACACTAAATTATTACTTGTTTTTTTTTTGTTGAAAAATCCTCTACTTCTCAATATTTGTAAATATGTGAGCACCATGTATCTATCTCATAATTAATTTACCTGTCATGCGTTATATTTAATTATTTTTACCTATTGTGGTATAGTAGTTTTATTCTAGGTGCATCGTCTTCACATATAATTATTATATATACATAATATTGTAAAACATTTTTAAAAGAGTAACGGTGGAGTTTCTTGCCCATTCTTCTCCATACGAAACTACCTTTTGGAAGGGGCAACTAGAATCAGTTCAAATTTTTGTAAATTTTGACGTTCAAAAGTGCCATTTTATGTGCCTATTTGAAATAAACGATTTGACTTTGACTTTGACTTTGATTCATTGCGTTATTTACGTTGTTTAGCTGGCAAATTTTTCGAATAAATGAAGTAATATATTAGCAATATCCTTCAAAATTATTCAGATTCTGATTGATAGTGTGTTACTCAATTAGGGTGTAGATTTTATGTATGAGGGGACCCATATTCATACCTATAAATGTCATTCACACGCGTAAATATCTATAGATAAGATCACAAGGGTGGACACACGTTGCGGGACTATTTACCATATTTTTGGTAAGGTTTATCAGTGTTTTCATTTGTGTATATTTTTATTAGTTACAAATATGTAAGCATGAACTATTGCGAATTTGAATATGTCCCACTTCTAACCTAAAAAACTGTATTTAAAGGCTCGTACACACTGGCGCGACGCGACAGCGGGTCACAAAGGCACCGCGTATCGCGCAACGACCGGCACCTTTGTGTTGAGCTGTCGTGGCGCGCCTGTTTGTGGGAGCCTTTAAGCGCAATTGGGCCAATCAGTTATTAAATCAAGTACACAATTAAGTACAAAACAAGAATCGGTCTTCTCATTAATACGTTTTTAATTTAAAATTACTTACAAAATCTAACAATAAAACCAATATTTACCCAAATAATATAATTAACAATCAACGCTGCATTTTGTTTGCATACCAATTGTCACGTATTTCCGTATTTATTGTGTTAACACTTCCGGTAATTAATTTGGAATCGAATTAATTAGCTGATACAAGTTTAATTTTGTTAAGCTCATGATCATTATACCTACCTTCCTACGCAGGTAGATGTACCCACCATGATGATCAGATATTAGAGTGTAGACTCTTATTATGGATCGTTCTGTCAATCGCTGTCATGTGAGATCCTATCGTTCTTTCTTTAATTCACCCCTTAACCATGCAAATAATTTGTTGTAAAAAAAAATATCAACATAAAATTTCCCTGATGATAAGCAAATTTATTTCGATAGGCATTTAACATTACCTACATATATTACCATAGACAAATTAAAACACTCATATGTTTTATACAACTCTGTCGTATTGTATCGATTTGCGAATTAACCCGAGCATTTAGATATATTTATGTCATCGCGGACTTTTTAATAGAGCTGTTTATGTTACTTTTCTATAGAAAGTATTTTATTTCTGAACCCGAATAAATTGATAATACTTATCTTCTTTTTTATCAGACTATCCGAATGGCGTCGGCTGATGTGCCAAGATGATTAATTAAACAAACCTTACACTACAAGCATCGGATTTGTGAAAAATATTTTAATGTGCAGGACTTAGTATACTACCTTCAACAAATCGCAAGAGTTTAAAAAATAATGCTCTCCCATCATTAGAGACACCAACCCTAGAGCAACACTAGTTCGTGTTTATCTACCGAGCGGCAGTAGGTAATTTTTTCAAGGACACTGTCGAGATGTAATATTGTTACTTTATTATACTGTGACGCAGCCATGGCGGTGGTAAGCTCTGCCTTAGTGCGCAATATGGCGACGCGACGTCGCGGCCATAACAGGCATCACTCTTTACTTGACACGTGACACTAGTGGAGTATGAAATAATGATCGTGCACTACAACAGAATATCAACGTCTTACTAGAAATGACTTCTACGCGACCTCAGCAGTACCACGAAATCATGATCCCCGTATTTAAGTACCTACCAAAGGTTACAATACCCCACTTACCCCTGTGAATGAAACATAGCATAGATAAGCCATAGTATTTGGCAACTGAAAGACAAGATAGCAGGCTTGAATAGAAAACAATTGAATTAATGGACTGACAATAGCATTACGCATTTCAGTCATTTATCATTCTTGTTAAACTGTAATTTAGAATAATTACTGTCTAACTTAAGGCTTCTTAATTAACTGTTTTAGAAATTGAATTGAGTCCCTATTGATTCAAAGTCCGTTGCTAGGTACCTATATATTTAGGAAGAAGCTGACTGATAATGATAAGAAGCTCGTGGCTAAGTAATAACACCCACACGGGTCGATCGCAGGTGAAGCAACGCTTGCCGAGGTCAGTTCGTGGATGGGTGACCATTCATTACATACCGCATCTCCTCTGTACCTCAGAAAGCACGGTAACATGTTGGTACTGGTGTCATTCGTAAATCTTTGACAATCGTTACTGGTATTCAGAAGCCCGAAAATCTGACAACCAGGCTTATCAATGGGTGTCGTGTTACCCAGTAACTGGGTTGTGGAGATAGGCAGTCGCTCCATGTAAAATACTGGTATTCAGCTGCATACGGTTAGACAGGAAGCTGACCCCAACATAGTTTGAAAAAGCCCGGCCCTGCTTCGGCTGCAAAATTTCTGAGTTGATACTAACTTAAGGCGACAATAAGTGCCAGCGACCTTGAGCGAGTGGGAGAAGCATGCGAAACTTTTAAGCGGATAAAATTGCACAGAGCGTTAGCGTCTACCCGGACATTGGTCAGCGATGTACTGCCACCCGTCGCCCGGGGGCATCAACGCGCATCAAGCTTATTCGCAAAAACAACCCACTTTGATTTATCAAACACAATACAAATAAAAGCCGTATACAAAAATTTGGGTAATTAAATTGTCTTTTAGATGGTGTAGATTTCATGAAAATACGCGCGATAGTTTTTCCGTGATTATCGTTTTTGTGTTCGCGTTAGACATTACTTTACAAATTAATTACACTATGTTATAAAAATATAATTTCAAATATTCAGAAATCATTAAAAGTCGTATATCTGCGCCTTATGGCGCTTCCCTGACCAAACGACCTTGAGCGTTCGGTCCTTCTCTGTTCTGTCGCTGAGTCTCACTCTGTACCGCTCCCTGCGCACGCCCATTTGTTATATAATTCTCAAACATTGTGGAATTGTTCTAATAAAAAAAGACAAAAGAGCTTTTGAAATAAAATAAAACGACAATTATTTAGATAGTAATTAGTAGATATATCCATTAGTGTAATCTTTAAATTATTAGTTAGAACGTCACCTTTAAGAAAAGATGCATGCAATCAATAATTTTAGTCCGTTTTTTATAAGGAGATTTTAAATGTATGTACGACACATAAAAACAAATAAGAACGAGCAATGTGATGATAGGATAACGAACATTAATAATATGCTTTTAGATGTAGTTTATTACCCATAGTGAATGAGTTAATAGCCTCTGAATAACGCACTATGGCAAGGTTTTGGTCGGGGTACCGCCTTAAATACGAATGTCTTATACACATAAACCTTACGGAACTAAAGCTATTTTTTATATTCTCCCACTCTGGGCGACGCGCCGTCGACTCGGGCCTGGTCCTTACCGGACAGCGAGCTACCCATTGCTCGCCGTCCGCAAGCCCACGCCTACGGTGGCCTGGATTCGGCTATCGACTCCCGAAGCCCAGGGCTTCTCCTCCTGAATAATGGTGAAAACTGCATCAAAACCCATTGTGCAGTTTAAAAGATCTACCTAAGCGGTCACATAAAAGTATACGAAAAGCAATATGTAGATACTTATAGATTGTGTACGTACCGTACCTACAATAAAGTGTATATAGGTATTCTTATCTATCTAACATCGTTGCTCTTTTCAGCTAGCCCTACAGACTTCTGATAATATTATTTACAAAATTAACAGAAGTCATGTTTTATCGCTCCTAAAAATCTAAATGTAACAAAACGTTTACTCCAAATTTTGCATCAACACTGTCCTAAGCATATTTGTCTCCATTCCAACAGAATAATGGCCAGCTAATTCAATTAGCACAAAACTCGGCGGTTGGATATTAACCAAAAGACAAATTACCCATTTTCACGCTTAACGCCCGTAAATTCTTGTAGGTGGTCATAAATTAACATCAGTCCCTTTTAAGGACTACTCCTGTTTCCTCCAGCCATTGAAACGGTAGTATTTTATTTGCTTCGGTCACGATTTTTGTAGGATCGGTTAATATGGAAAATGGAAGTGGAATATGGCTGTTTTGATATACACTATTGTAGAGAACAAAGGAATTATGAATTAGGACACAATTTATGAGACACGAAATAGTGTTACCGAAGCTGGATTCCGAAAATTAGCTGATCATTTTTTGTATAATTTTGTTAGAAGCGAAAAAGCAATGAACTACACCCCGAAGTCGGTATTTTATAGATGCAAAAAACGAGTTAGCAAAAACTTATGCACACAATAAATTGTAAAAATCTACTGAAATAATCGAACCAGTAAACACAAAACAGAATAAGAAATATACCAGAAATGCGTTGTATAATTCAACATTTTTGAGTTTTCCATCATTATGTATTTCTTTTGTCAGAAAGTGAGCCGAGGAAATACGATTTTAAGATAATTCGATCCAAATGGTTCCTTTTTGTTCCTTCTATGTCTCTTTCAATGTTCTTTTTGCTGCAATTACGGTCCTTTTTCTTTTCAGAACTTATTAGTGTCATATAAAAACATTTAAGGTTTTTACAATATTATGAATTCTAACAGGGATCAATATGCCCCTGTCACGTGGATATAGTGGTCGCAAGCACTACTGCTAAGCATGAGGTCCTAGCTTCCATTTCTAGGTCAGGCAGTGTTATTGTGTATTTCTGTCTGGAATTTCTCAGTAGCAGCCTGGAGTCTGGATTTGTGCCTGGTTGATAGTAATAGGCTCTGTTACATGGGATTTAAACATAACTGGCGTAACGTGAGTATATTATAGGTACAACACTGCCCAACCCTTTATTATTATTATTAATATTTATTATTTATCAGGTAACATGATCCATTATGGTTAGTAACACAGAAGCTTATAAACTATGTTAGTAGGTAAATAATTTAAATATAAATAAGATCAACTAAAAAAACTTTTTATTTTACCGTCCCCACCACGATGCTTACCCAGAGCGAGTGTATCGGACACCGATAATTACTAGACACTATCCTCAGAATGTTGTTGCTCCTGCCCAACAGCGACGACACATGCTTGTGCTGTAACACTTGTGTCAAATAATACCAAAAGATTATAAATCTGGTTTCTTTTCAAAAATTATGTTGATTTGTAATAGGTAACATTAGATATTTTATACACTGTTGTAATAACGTTTATTCAGCTGGTAACATTTATATATTACACTAGTAAAATTATTGTAAATAGTTAGAAAAAAAAGATTATTCCATAATTGATTCAGCTGGTAACAATTTCGTTCAAAAATTATCATTTTTTTAAATATCAATCCCAAAACATTGTTTTCGTGTTCTTAAGCATTTTTTTTTTATGTACCCTCATTTTGCTTGATTTGTTTTTTGAAAGATTCTTAACAAGTTAACGAGTCGTGTAGAACGAACAAGCTTGTTCGCGTTTTCTAGAAAGGTTGAACTCTCCCTTGTGTTATTTAAGTAGAAGTGTGGTTACAGTAAAATAAACAAATTGTCCGTAATACGTGGACTTATTTTAACCAGTGAATCTAACACTTGCGTCTTATTGCGTAGAATTCATCCGTACGCGCTTCGGCAAACATCGCGGACGCACTGCAGAACGGCGGCAACCACAACAACATCCTGAAGACTATATCGTATTGTACCCGCAGAGCGCTGTATGCCCATTGAGTGTAATTAACTCACAGGCTGCTCGTGTAGAAAGATTGGCAATATGCTTTCAATAGCGCTAACTTGACTTCAGCTGAGCAACGAGCCCAACCTGTGAGCCAACATATTACCCCGGACAGCCAGCGCTCTGCGTTCACGTTCAATGTCCTTATTGACCCATAGATCATCGGTGACAATGTGCCCTAGATATTTAAACGTTTTCACTCTCTCTTTTTCATTTGAGTAAACAAGGCGTGTATCAATTTATTTGACTTTTATGAAAAAGGTAAAAACGTGAAATTGTCTTCCATCATCGTCATTATCCCTTTTTTCAACTGCGTTGGTTTCTAGTCTGAATGTTTGCAGCTGAATACCAGTATTTAACATGAAGCGATTATATCGATAAGATATTTATGTTCGCTTCCACAACCCAGTTACTGGGTAACACGATGTCAAACGATTGGGCTTTAGTCGATTCAATTAATGATGCTACACAAACTAATTTTTAAGGCGCGGTAAGAAGCGAATTTTACAATAACGCATCGCGGCAACAAATACGGTTGAAAACAGCGATGCGTTCGATTAAAACAAAGGATTTTTGCAGCTTTAATTTTTTTTTTTTAAATACACGGCATAATGGAATAAAATTTAGATACTTCTTTAATTGATTGAATTCCCTTTATTATCATAATTTTGAGAAGTATGCGTCGTAAAATATTTTTTTAGGCTCTCTTCTATGATTGTTTTATCATGATACCTACTATTTTATTTGTATGAAATATTTTTGAATATACCTTTTTTTTTTGAACATTTGACAATACAACTACAATACACATTTATTTTCTGGCTTCTAATATAATTATGTACCAATACGCCTAAGTGTACGCCAAAAAACTGAGCATTTTATGGTGTTCTACGTTGAGGTAGCGCCTTTAAGTGTTGCCAAAATAAAAATAACGCTTATAAACATCTTCAATATTAATATGGCATCAATACAATATTACCTATCTCTGATTGCCCCAGCACATTGGCTATTCATAAAAGCAGACACACGTTAAGTTGCAGACCGTTACGAAGCATCGAACAATATATACTACTGAAACTTCATCTTCGGATATCTGATATCAGTTTTATCGCCGAGTATGTTTCTGTATTACTCCTGGATTCATATTATAGACATCTAATATTGAATATCATCAATATCCAGCGTTCAATATCAGAAGATTTGATCATTTTAGGTCACATATGTTGTATGCTGTATATTTGGAAATAAATGTTTTGGTATATGAATTTGATACTTTTTGATATTCGGCGGAGGAAGAACATGAAATTGTGGTTCTTTGGTAATCATCATTTTCAATAAGATAGGTATTTTGTAAGGATTTGTGTTTATTTATAAATAAAAGTCACAAGTTACTTACTGGTAGATGTTATAGAAGTTATATGCCAACAATATCATTAAAAAAATAGACAAGTTATACTTTATAAGCAATGTAGATCTCGACTCAATCGATGTTAGAAATCTTTCTCATGGAATTTAATCAAATCAAAGTTGCAAAAGTTGCGTTTATGTTTATGCTAAGTTCAAGTCCAAATGGAAAGTTAGCAGTAGAATATGAGAAATAATGAGATTACAAATCTGCTCTTACTAATTCACCTGAATAATATGTCATAACAAGAGTTGCTTAAAACTTAGTTAAGTCCAAAATCGTTATAACACTCAACCGTTTGAATACTCCAATTCAAAAACCTTGACTTAAAGTGCTGAAAAGAATTTCACCCAAAAAAAAAAACGAAACCCAAGTTAAAATTTCACTCTTCATAAAACTTTCAGTAACACCATCCTTACGTTTAAATGAGGATTTTCTGAAATGACGTTCTCTAGGTGGCAGCACTGAGTCATCAGGTACCTGTCAAAAGTGTCAAAGCACCTATATTTTCTTTAATCGTGACTGAATGATGAACTTCATCATATATTATAAGTACACTGTCGAAATGGAAGACCTCTTGTCAAAGTGGCGCCAACTGGTAGCGTGCATTTTCATGAAAACCCTCATTGGCCTCATAATTTTTAGCACTATAACAAAATATCTCGAACTTCGTCGTCACGAAACCACGCGTTTATTAAAGGGGAAAGTCCACTAATGGAGCCGGCTCGTTCGGAGATTATGTCCCCCAAGCGAAAAACGTCACTGAATCATGCCGTTCCGAGACTAGAGAGCTGCATCTCACACCGTAATGTAACAAACTACATAATTATACATTTTTCCCATTTTTTTCCATTAGTGCGAACTAAAAAAATACTGCAGGTATGTTCAGTTGAGTCAATTTTGTATAAATTAACCTGAGCACAGATAATTTGTGGTTTGTGGATCAATGTTTATTGAAATGATTAAATTTTATTCCTAATTAATTTATTCGAAGTAGATGGTTTATCTAGACACGCAGTGGCGTGTCAAGTCAAGTTCAAAGAAAACGGAACTGGCGACGCAGCAGCCGTGTGTTATATTACACTAACCATTTGGAGACACTTTTGACCCCTTCATAGCTTAAAATCTATTTAGCATGAAATTTGATTTATTTATTAAAACTCCCTTAGATTAACTAAAACCCCAAATTTCGTAATTACAGCTCAAACGTTATTGAGATATTTATTGTCTAAAAGTCGTCATTTTTGGCACTGACTAACTGATTTATAAATCAAAAACCTAACCCAGTTCCAGATGACCTAGAAAGTTTGGCGTCCAACTGGTTAATTGTGTGTATACAAAGGAAAAATTTGAAAACAGTGAATTTTTCTATGCGATATATTTTCCAAGCGATCGATTATTACAAACACATAGCGCCTTTCGAAATTATAATAGCAACAAAAACGTTTTCTTTCGCAGGTGATGGACAAGTCGGTTTTATCGTTTTTTATACCAGATTATTTATAATTTATAAAACTTAGACAAACAATAATTCTGATATCATTGCGAACAATTGTAATAAAGGTGTTATGAAAGAAATACATTCTTACACAGTCTGTGATTTACAAGAGCCCAAATGCGATTCCTTTTGTCTATAAAATTGAGAATGTACAGTCACGGACTTTAATTGATGATCCACTTTCAAACTTTTCAATTTTGCAGTTTTATACAATCACAGATTAGACGATTAAACACAAACTCAAACCACATGCTCGTTGACAAGATGACAAATTGCTAATAATCGGAAATAGCCTTATCCCTAAAGGTTGAAGGTTGACTACTAAGTTGTCCAAGATAAATCAATAAAATGTTGCATACGTTTATCCAATATATTTGATACCGACCTTCTTTAAATTAGAGCTCATTAAATACTCGTTATTTCTGAAAACCTATCCGAAGACAGTGACTGATTGATTCATAAACGAAATAAAACTATTTTTCAAAGGTTGACTATTTTTTTTATCTTAGCAAATTTTATGACATTTATAATAGCTAAAACAGAAATACCTACCTAGTAAATAAAATTCATAATAAATTCTTCCAAGAAGGCGGCAGTTAGGTGTTATTTAGGTTTATGTGCAACAGTTATCATAATTGTCATGAACATCATCTTGGACGCTACGCGTTCGGATAAAATCGTGGGTCCGAGTATTTCCGATGTCGAAATGACCAATCATAATTTTTCCGTACGCTAACGTTACTATGGCTACGCTAAAACAATTGTCGCTAGGTTACGGTTGCTAGACCTGCAATTGGTTGATTTTGGGTAGGCACTCTGTACTATGTACGAGTATAACCGAATAAACCCGATTTGGTATACACGGGTAAAATACGAACAGTGCCAAGTGGCTCATCAATTACAGTCCGTGACTGTACATGATCACTACAAAAAATGTATATATACGTAAGAAAGGATTCATCAGCATATTTAATATGAACGCAAGTTAGTCGGAATGCAGATTGTTGGAAAACACTTAGTCTTCCGGCGCATACATAGGTAGGTACACCTCAAGATGCGATTCCACCAGTGTGCAGAACTGTGCGGCACTGCAATGCACATTGTGCGACACAAATGTTTATTCTGGTCGACTCACTAAAGCAAACAATAACAAATTGTGCGCGAACATTCTAGAAATGTTCGCGCACATCTGTATACTTTTGTGCGCGCACACATGCAGTCAGTGGACTCGCGTCGACGTGTACAAACCTGTTGTGCGCGAACTCAGTCTTGCTTCCGCTACCGGAGTGAAAACATTAAGATAAGATAAGATATTATGGGATTCTAGTCACAGTCATTATAAAAATAAAAACAAAAAACACGACGCCACTCAAGAGTTGGCGCAAAGTTTCAATTGTGACTCGACTGAGGTAATGAGAAAATGGAAGATTATTTTGGCTCAATACCGAAGAGAAAAGAAGAAAATCGCGGACTCAAAATCTTCAGGTTCTGGGATTTTAGATATATATAAGCCGAAATGGTTTGCTTATGCATATTTGAATTTCTTTCATGGAAGGGATGAGCCGAACGTCAGCTTGAACTCACACGACGAAATAAATGAACAGGTAGGTACGTTTTAAATGTTTATTTTCTTACCTCTAATATTATTACTTAGATACCTATACTATTTACGCCAGTGTTTCTTGCCATGGCACCATTCCGATGTCAGTTTGGAAATAATGTGCAAATTCTTCTCTTATGTTTTTCGCATCGCCAGGGGGTCTTCTTCCAACATGTCTTAAAGGCAGTAAGTTTGCCATGCCTGCATCACGCCGCCAACTTCCATCGATAGTGCAATGAGTAATTTGGTTCTCAGTATCAAAACAGCCAGCAGAAGTATAAAGTTGTGAAGACGATTTTTGTGTTATCAAAAAATTATGCAAGTAACAACATGTCAGTGTTATCAATTGTGTCTTTTCTGGAGCTAACAGAATAGGTTTCCTGAGTACGCGAAATACACCGGACATAATGCCGAATACGTTTTCCACAATACGTCTCGCTCTGCTCAACCGATAATTAAATATTCTCTCTTTTGATCTTTTGTCATGTTGACCGGGATATGGTTTCATTAAATTTATATCTAACGCAAAAGCATCATCTGCCACAATGACATGTGGAATTGGTTTGTTCCTTCCGGGTAACGGGTAAGGTTCAGGCAAATTTAATTTTCCTTGCTGAAGATTAGCATAGAAACCAGTATTTTTGAAAACACCACCATCCGATATTCTTCCTTTACAACCGACATCTACGTACGTAAACTTATAATTTGCATCAACCAGTGCTAAAAGCACAATGCTGAAATCACCTTTGTAATTGAAAAAGTCGCTTCCAGTATTACTTGGAGCTTGAATAACAACGTGTTTGCCATCCATAGCCCCAATGCAATGAGGGAAATTCCAAAGATGGTCAAATTGGCGCTCTAAGATCATCCATTCTTCTAAAGTGTTAGGCATCTGAAAAAGGAAATTTTATTACTATTTCAGGTATCACAAGATATTATTATCCAGAATGACACAGTAAATGAAGATCAAGACTCTCTTCATGAAAGGCCAGTCGAAAAGTTTAAGGCTCCGAAGAACTCGCTTAAACGCCGTATTGTCGATGAAGACCCGAGAATCGCCCAAGCTTTGTCCATTATGAATAACGTAAACAAGCAGATGGAAGCAAAAAAACCTGATGACGAAGACATTTTTGCTGCAGCCGTCGCAACGAAATTAAGGAAAATTAGAGATGAGCGAACCAAGATTTTAGTACAAAGGGATATAGATAATTTATTGTATGACGCTATTATTGGTACTGGAAAATATGTTACAACTCCAATGCCTTCACCGTATTCAGATTCGTCAAATTGTCAGAGTCAAGGACCGGCTTCAAGTTTTCAGGTCCGCGATAATGATTATTCAGATCTTTTACGTCAGAATGATGGCGAAACAATATCTTGGCATGAAATGTAATGCAATAAAAGTGACTAAAATAAAATGGTATATTATTTTTATTTTCTTACCTTAATATTTTCTTTCAACACGCTTATCAACGCCTTACAAGTCTCAGGTACAATCCGAGCAATAAGCTCTTTTGAAACTTTAAATAAGAACATTAAACTTGCAAAAGAATCTCCAGTAGCAAGATATCTTAAGGTGATTGCAAGCCTTATTGAAACAGGGACACATTTTCTGTAGTTGGTATCTTGCTTAGCAATAAAAGGACTAGTTACATTAACCAGCAACTCAAAATCTTCGCAAGATATACGTGTGAAGTTTTTAAATCCACTCAATGGATCTATTTTTATTTCTTCTAGAAATTTATTCGTTTCTTCATTCCGTCGCTGTAGTAACGGCCTCACCCAACATCGCGGTTTCTTCCTTCGTTTCTTTTTAAGGAGACTACATAGTAAAACACATGCTGCAGCACAAAGCACTACGTTTTCCTGCCCGTTCATATTAACTACTGAACTGTCTCGGCAGAAACTCTGCTCAGTGAACATGTTCGCGCACAAGTGTGCTGAACTGTGCGTTTACAAAAGTTACGCACAGCCTTACCAGTGGAGACGGAAGCCAAATGCGACACCAGCTTAGTACCTGCACTGTTGGAGTTTTGCACAAAATGTTTGCAAGCAAATGTGCTGCACACTATTTTGGTGGAATCGCACCTTCACTTACCCTATTCGCTTAACTTATTGTTCTTACCTACATACATGAAGAGGCGATGGTGGTTTGTAAGTAGGAGCAAGCGCCGGGAGAAATACCTCTAATTACGTGTTTCGCAACATTTTGCTTAGAGTTACATATAATTAATAATTATGTTGGCTGAATTCGTCCCAACAACTATCCGAACGTCGTATGGTGCGAGGTACGCGGGGCGGGCTACAGGATTGCAGCGCACACGGGGCCTTAGGGACGGGGGGGACGAGCGTGAACGACAAGGGTTTATAAATACGTATTTTAACAGACTTGAGATGTTTCCTCCATCTCGATCTTAAAGTCCCCACTATCCGTCAATTCATGAAGCGCATATCCAAGCGTTTCTTCGACTCCGCGGCCTCACATCGCAACCCCCTGGTTTTCGAGGCTGCCAGATATACCCCCTCCCGTATTAGTCGTACCCGCCGTCCAAGGCATGTCCTGTCCGACCCCGATGACCCCATAACCCTCCTCCAGGAGAGCAGTAGGGCCACCAGTACAATATACAAAAACAGACCGCCATCGTTCCGACCTCGCCGCCGCCCCCCCCCCCCCCCCCCCCCCGACCCTTGCTCGACGACGCGCCAGCCCGCGCCGTAGCTGAGCCTGTAGCTTTAAGTTCCCCTTATAATAATAATAATATAATTTCGATCCAGCCTGTCCCACCTTGATGCCCTCCTCTCAGTGACGCCCTAAGCCGAGGTTCGTACCCCACAGGAGGTGCCCTTAGCGTGCGGTCACCTAGTATTTAAGAATTTTCGGGAATACAGGCGTGATGTTATGTATGTATGTATGTATGTAGTTGGTTTAAATATTTTAAAGTTAAAATACTGAATTTCAGCGCACATTCCTATATGTGTGAGCGAAAGTAATAATGTATTTTGTATATATCCGTATTATTATGATTTGATAGTGCTCGCGCAAGTTTTTAGTATATTAGTAAGTTACTGTAATATTGTCGAACGCAGTTTTGAGATATTTTCCTTCCCCCCCAATTCCCATACTGTGGTTCGAAAGGACACTCCTGCAACGAGACTCGAGTCGCACGCATCGCGCCGCGCCTCTATAAATCCGCTCCGCAACCATACCGCTAATATACCGCTATTATATTAAGAAACTCAAAAACTCTTTATTTTATAAGTGGTGACCGACACAAGTGGGACATTTAAACACAAGTAAATAGTGCATCACCGTGAGAAGAAGTCAGTGATCACGTGGGACGTCTGCAAAGGCTGTTCTTGAGTCAACGTGTTTCGGTCAGAAGGTTCAAGTAAGTCCATCCATCCCTATTTTCTCATTCATAACCTCATATTCCCTTTTGCTCAATTCTGTGTGTCGTCCAATAATTCTAACCCCGCAACCCTGGTGATGGTGCTTCGAAACCCGCGATAACTTATACACCAGATAGTTTAAAATTTATAATACCAGCTTATTATTATTCCACTGTAGGGTCTCTGAGGTCTCTTCTCATACAGAGCAGGCACGAGCATTGATCGCCACGCTTGCTCAAGACAGGTTGGCGATTTCATACTTATATTAACAATAGGTCCAGGTTTCCTCACAATGTTTCCCTTAGGTACTTGCTTGGATTTGAACCCATACCTTCGTGCATGAGAGGCGGAGCCTTAACCACTGGACCATCTCAAACGTCCAGGCCACGCCCCAGCTTTATGTCATATATTTAAATATGTAAAGTTAGTAGTAAAGTTTTTTAAATTTTAAAAACTTTACTGGTCTGTATTGTTTTACAACGTCTGTAATAACTTTTATTCCGGAAAACACAAACACATTACTTTAATCGATACCTCTAAAAGTATTTCATAACTTATATATTACCTAGGTTACGACAGTGATACGGTGTGATACGCGCCCCAGTTACCATTAGTAAGTAAGTACATTATGAAAGTTTATACCACCAACACAGTTTATTTTGACAGCAATGGATTACTGAAATGGCTTTTTTACTAACTAAGAGTTAATTATTATAATGACATATAATATATAATACATATACAATTAATGCTTCTATTCAGTATGATAAAGGTTTTGAAAATATGTTAAGGATTTTGATTATTAAAATTAATCACGAAAGTTAGGGGAAGCAGTGTTTTTTGCAGTAAGTTGGGGATTACTTTACTTTGCACACCAATCTACCAAAGAAAAGAGTGAACAATCTCTTATAACGCACTGGTGGGACAGATTGGTGGGGCAAAGTGGGATATCCTAAATTGGGTTTAATTAAACAAAACTGCAAAGGCGACAGATATTAGCTAATAATGGATAAATCATACAGTCAGATATTATTGTCGAGCTGTCCATAGTAATATATATTTATGCTTGTGACTGTACCTACCAACGTAACTTATTTATTTCACAGTATCTAATGTTTAATGTAACGACCATTCAAAAATGCCACTGCCTGGCACCAACACCTATCACAGTACATACTTCTTCTTCTTCTTCGCTGACACGATTTTTTTCAAATTTTGTTGGTCCAAATCTTCGCCACTTCCACGTTGTCATCGGTGGCTGCGCAGAGGTCACACATACATACTAATACCATGGTATTTGGGAAATTGTCACAGATATGTATTGAAAAAACAAGATGGCGGCATTAGTTCCTATTTCGCCCACGCACCAAATGATTGTGCCATTGTACCTACATGTATGTCAAATTGCAATCATAAACATTGTATCAAAATTTTAACCGTTACCTACATTACGGAAAACAATATTAAGACCATTAAATCCCCAAAAAATCATAACAAGCCATGGACCAATAATCAATATATCATTGGAACCAATAAGTGTACCAACGTTGGATAAATGACACCAAAAAGGCCTGTTATTGCTTAACCCAGGTGTTAAGTATTGGGGTCCTGTTGAATTATTAGACTTATCCCTTGAATACGTGCTTGCGAGTACTTTTCCGTCAAATACATATATTTGAAGGGATAGGGAATCATGAAAAATAAACAAAGGATTTTTACTTCTTGGAAAAAGTAATCTAGTGCTGACTTCGAAAGCAACAAAATAGGTAATTGTTAAAATCGAGGTGAGTTTCGTATAACAATGAAATGGCATAGTAAAAAATATATTTAGGTATTAAAATTAGATTACCATTTTAATAAAAGTAGTCATTTTAGACCACTTTTTACTTACAACCTTTCAACGATGGGCGAAACAAACAATGAAAAAAATACAAAAACAGTCGAGAGGTGTCGTGGGACGAAGTTCCTTTCGTTTTTGCACACTTGACGAATGAAAGCTAAACCGACCTTCGTTCCAAAAAATCAGTGACAGAAATAAAGATAGAAAGGCACGGAGAGATATCATGCCTTTTTAATTTTTTTTTTTGGGTGGTATATCATCAAATGACCTCTCCCGCTCTGGGCGGAGCGGAAGGGCGTGTCAGACTCTTACTGACTAAAACCCACCCGTGTTTCTTCAGTTGCCTGTGCGCCAGGGCCACGGTAACTCTTTCGATCAATCCGCGACCCCGGCAGGCATCGGCCCTATCGGACCCCGTCAATTATGCTGACATGAGGCGCGCGTGGAACACAACGCGCCGTCGACCCGGGCCTGGTCCTTACCGGAGCTACCGTCGAGCTACCCATTGCTCGCCGTCCGCAGGCCCGCGCCTACGGTGGCCGGGAGTCGGGTATCGACTCCCGACGCCCAGGGTGTCTCCTCCATATTTATTTTTTTTGATCCGGGTAGAAAATCCTCATGGATGTCCCCCGCCTTGGAGGGGCGGAGGGGTCTGTCAGACTCTTACTGTCTAAAAACCACCCCGGTGTTCCATCTCACACCTGCGCCGGGGGTCGCGGGAACGTACGAATCTTCCGCAACTCCCGACTGGTGCCGGCCCGCCTTTGCGGGCCCCGTCCGGTCGAGCGGGGGGAGTGAGGTGTTTGACTCCCCCCGCGACATCTAAGAGAGGCGCGCGTGAAACCTACGCGCCGCCGCCTCGGGTCCTGATGTATGGGGGGCGACGGACGTCCCCAAGTCCGTCGTCCCTGGACCCATTTAGGGGGGCTGGAAGAGGGCGTTGTCCGCCCTCCGCCGACGCCCGGTGCGCCTGATGCGGGCCGGGTGAGAGGATGAGATCTCTCGCTCCCTTTCCGCAGCCTCCTTCTGCGAGATAACTGTTTCGCAGAAGGATACCACCACGTCCCAGGACTCGTGACCGCCGACCATAGCATTCACTACGGCCGGCAGCGACAGGTCACTGCCTACTCCTGAGATGAGGGCACGGCGCGGCTCCTCCCAAGCGGCACACTCTGCCAGCGTATGCCACGCCGTGTCCTCCCGACAGGTGTCTCCTCCTGCGGCAACTAGGGGCGTGAGGGCGCAATGGAGAGATATCATGCCTACGACTTTATTCACTTCTCCACATTGAATCATCTAATACTAAAAGATACGACAAAACTTCCGTCGTCAATTGCTGGCGATATCAAAGCTAGGAATATTCTATAGAGCCGTTTTCATTTACGAACACGTCGACGTGTCAGTCACTTGTTTATTTGTAGAGACAAGGCGTAACCATATTAGCGGTTCGCACGACGATATATCAAGCTACACATTTCCAGTATAAGCTGACTTCTCATTGTACGAAGAGCCTTTACAATGCGCGTTCAGCTAAAACTGGAAATGTATAGCTTGATATGTAGTCGTGTGTACGAGGTGATGGAAAACCGTATCCGTTTTTTTACCGTCCTGTACCCAAAGGTTGCCAACAGGACCCTATTACTAAGGCTCCGCTGTTCGCCCGTACATCCGTCTGTCACGGGGCTGTATCTTTTGAACTACGTAGGTAAACACTTGACATTTTCACAGAGTACGTCCGCTATAACAACAAATAACAAAAATACAATAAGTTTATAAATTAAAGGTGCCTTTTAATTTCTAAGTTTCTTTATTTTATTTTGCATAAAAGAAGCGTGTTCTTTTATTAAAGTTTAAAAAAAATGTAGTGTTAATTTTGTACGGTGGTACGGAACCCTTAGTGTGCGAGTCGGACTCGCACTTGGCCACTTTTTTATCGTATGTCAAAGAATCCGATGAAAGTTTACAGACAAAAGAAAGCGTCGTAGAAAGACGAAATTGATCGCGATTGAGATGTCAAAGTGTAGTACGGTTCGTTTTTTCGTTTTGTTCTTGAAAATAAGGGCCAAGGAATGTTGGTGTTGGTGTTGGCAGGTATCTGAAAGTTTAGTAATATTAGATTTACAATGTGCAAAGACAATGCTGAATAAAAGACATATCAGAATGTTTTCTTTAGAAATGTTTGTTAGGCAACTTGTTTTCAAGAAGTAAAACTATTTAGGTGAACAGATTCAGAAGATATATCTTTTATTCATTAACTTTATAAAGAAAAATCAGTTTACACGGATTTTCTTAGTGGCAGTATTCAAATTAAGTATAAGTACTGTTTTTCAATAAAACGCAAACTGATAGTATATTTTATTAAAACTGTTAGCACAGCCGTTTTTTTCAAAAAAAATGTTTGCTCGAAAATGTAAATAACACAATGAATATTGCTAAAATTGCCAAAATGAAAAGCATTGCAATTGTTAGTCTGCTACCAAATACCCCGCAGCTGTATTACTTATTTGGTAGACTTTCAACAACAAAATGAACACAAAAACTTAAAACAACAAACTGTTTTATAACCCCGCAATCAATTTTAAACGCAAACAAATCTAGTTGATCTAAAAACTACATTCATCGAAACAAGCGTTATTTATAAACCTGAAGTGAATAAAAAACTAATGGAGGGGAAGCTATATTTATCACAAAATCTGACTCTTGAACGTGTCAAGTTATTTTTTCTTACAAAACGAAGAGAAATAATTAAGGGAGACGAAGCCGGGTGTAATAAAATACGAGCCGTTGAGTGACGAAAATTACTACGACATCTAATAGTATACAAGGTGGGTATTTTTAGATCTAGAATTTTTGGACGTTGTTAATTGTAGGTATATATTCAGGTCTTAAAAAATCATATATCTATCTTAAAAGAAGTTTTTTATTACCTACATTTTTATACGTTACGTTTTTAAATATTTATTGGACAGTAGAACCCACATTGATAATAGACATACATAAAAACCTTATCATCATCATCATCAGCCTATATTCGTCCACTGCTGGACGTAGGCCTCTCCTGGTGAACGACACTGAGCCCGATCGTCGGCTCTCCTCATCCAGTCTCTGCCAGCCGCCTTTCGCAAGTCGTCACTCCATCTGGCCGGCGGGCGTCCCACACTACGTTTGCCCAAACGCGGTCTCCACTCTAGAACTCGTTTTCCCCAACGATTGTCGGTTCTGCGAGAGATGTGACCAGCCCATTGCCACTTCAGCTTGCTTAGTCTTTGAGCTATGTCGGTTACTTTGGTTCTCTGACGGATAACCTCGTTTCGGATTTTATCCTTCAGAGATACTCCAAGCATAGCCCTCTCCATAGCTTGCTGAGCGACTTTAAACTTCTGGACCAGTCTCACCGTGAGTGTCCACGTTTCGGCTCCGTAAGTCATAACTGGTAGGACGCACGCGTTGAATACTTTCGTCTTTAGGCACTGCGGTATGGACGACTAGAAGACCTGACGAATTTTACTAAATACTGCCCACCCCAGCTGAATCCTTCTATCGGCTTCCCTCTTAAAATTGTTCGTATCCAACTGCATATTCTGCCCGAGGTAAACATATTCCTGAACAACTTAATGGGAACATCGTCAATGACAATCGGAAAAAAAACCTTATCTGTCTTTATTATTATAAGATCAGCTCACGACTAGGCAAAACTCTCTGTCGTCCGAATGATTAATTAAATAGCGCAATAACCTTCTTCCCGCAATTTTCTACTTTAAATTCATTCTCTACCAAGTTTGTTCAGAGCCAAATGTTTACACCCTGTATAACCCACTGGAATTTCTAAAATGTTCCTTAATGAGGCAAAACACCTGCGATGGATATTTTAATGTACGCAATTTAACTGCTTGTATGTAAATCATTTAGTTTATTAGAGACATATATTTCCTTCCGTAGATCTTTTAAAATGTCCCTGATGATAGATTGATATCATGTTTCTGTAGGAATTTAGCTTGTAAAGTATTTAACATGTGTACGGATTAGTTTGATACCTATAAGTTTTTTATGCTGTATTCTTTTGAATTATTTTGAAGTGTTTTGACATTCATTTCAACCTTGTTTTTAATGAAAAATATTTAATGATGGTTTTTTCTGCTGCAGCTTTTGGATATGTCATTGTTGTTAAAATGTTAGGTATAAAAATACAATCTGTATACTTGGGATTTGTCTGTAAACGCACCCAGTCACCCACAATACAGGATTAAAATTTTAATTATATTAAATTGCGCTTTTCAAGATGAGCGATACAAAACATCAATTTATATGGGTAGTAATAAAAGCTCCGAAAAAGAATTAAAATATGAGCGTACTCAAAATATGAAATTTACTGCTTTAAATACTAACTTTCCGAGAACTTACATGCGAATACAAATAAAGAAACGACCGAATAAAATACTGAAAATTCCGAAAAATTAATACCATATTTGCTGACGTAATATTTTTCACCAGCTTAAATTGCGTTTTACCAAAATATACAGGTAGTCATTTTTATTGTAACTTACCTATTATAAATTTAGAATCAACCTTACACCTAACCAACCAAACCTCGGGGAACCTGAGGTCGGCCGGCTAGGGTTAGGGTTAATGAGCAGGTCGACGAGGCCCCGCAATGCGGGGCTCCCATTTCTGTCTAAAGGGTTTAAAGGAACCTAACCAACCGAACCTCGG
The DNA here is from genome assembly GCA_916610205.1 of Griposia aprilina. Lineage (NCBI taxonomy): Eukaryota > Metazoa > Arthropoda > Insecta > Lepidoptera > Noctuidae > Griposia > Griposia aprilina. Next base: position 17,145,067 of record OU744290.1, on the reverse strand, counting down.
GGTGCCCCTGACGTTTACCGTTTAGAGTTAGGATTTTCGAGAACATAGTACACTCGAGAGCAATGAATCCGGGTCACTTAAAGAATGTTAAAAATCTCGGAAACTAAAAATGATAGGTTAATGCAATAAATTGTATTTAATAGACAATGTAATACTCCTTAAATGAAAGTAAAAAAAATATGAGTCACCATACATTTTATTAACACAAAATTACATAAAGAAAAAAACTGCTGATCTCTCCTTAAAACAAAAATAGGAAACATGAAATTTTTGAACTTTATTACGATTTTCTTGAATTTTAATACTTCGTATTGCCTCCTCGTGCTTCCATTACTGCGTTTACGCGGTTTGGCATGCTGTACACCAAGTTCCTTATACGATTTTGGGGAATATTCTCCCATTCCTCTGTGAGAGCAATTTTGAGCTCACGAAGCGTGATTGGGGGAGGGTTTCGTTGTTTTACGCATCTGCCTAGCTCGTCCCAAGCATGCTCGATCGGGTTGATATCCGGGCTGCGCGCTGGCCACTCCATACGAGTAATGTTCATCTCTTGAAGGTAGTCATTCACAATCCTACCTGTATGAGGTCGGGCATTGTCATGCATAAATATAGCATCCTCACCTAAATTGACCATAAATGGACCAACGTGATCATTGAGGATTTCTTCCACATATCTTACGCTAGTTAAAGAGCCGTTTTCTATGATCACCAGCTCTGTGCGACTTTCAGAAGAAATTCCGGCCCACACAAGTACAGACCCACCACCGTAGGCTACTTTTTCTTCGATGCATGCTTGCTTGAATCTTTCCCCTGGTCTTCGATACACTCTGTGTCTTCCATCGTGCTTGTAGAGCATAAATTTTGATTCGTCGGAGAACATAACTTTTGACCAATCTTCAATACTCCAATTTACGTGGCTCTGGGCATATCTTAGTCTTGAAATACGATGCCCACGCTCCAGTTTAGGGCCGTTTGCAGGTCTAAGGGGTTTTAAGTTAGATTCAGCAAGCCGACGTCTTACTGTCCATGCACTTGGGTTACTTCCTCCGAGGCGTCGAAACTGATTTGTGAGTTCAGTTCCTGTGAGAAAGCGATTTCGAAGCATGGTGTTCACCAAGTATCGGTCTTCTCGTGCTGTGGTACACCTGGTTCTGCCCGTTCCTGGTCTGCGTAGGTTAGAACCAGTTTCTTCGTAACGTCGGAGAACTCTTTGTACTGTTGACAGCGACACACCGACAGTCCTGGCTGTATCGCGCTGACTCCGGCCGGTTTCCAGCATTGTAAGTATTCTGGTGCATTCTTCAGGCGTAAGCGACATAATTTCAGCTTGAATAATGAATATAGAGCACTATCAACATGGTTTATGTACCCACATAAATGACAGATTACAAACAAAAGCAAAACCAAATGCTGTAATTTCGTAGTTCCATCTTCGAAAGTGGCCCTTTTTCAAATTTGTTTTTTTTTATGATTTAACTTTACAATAACTAAGAAGTTTTAATACCTTCATTTAAGGAGTATTACATTGTCTATTAAATACAATTTATTGCATTAACCTAGCATTTTTAGTTTCCGAGATTTTTAGGATTCTTTAAGTGACCCGGATTCATTGCTCTCGAGTGTATATGTTTTCGGTAACTTAGTATTTTTTTCGGAAGTTTAGTGTTATTTTTGGAAATTTAGGTTATTTTATTTGAAAGTATACATTATTTTTCGTTGAATTATAATTTGAATAAGTTCATGTTTGTTCGTTAAATATAACATTTTTGTCGGTTAATTTTGTATTAATGTTTCGGTAATTCATTTTAACACAGCTAGTTAGTATTATAGTCAATCACAGATCGCTAGAAGTTAATTTGTTTTTCGGAAGCTTTATTATTTTCGAATTTATATTTTCTTCTCCTAGAAGTAAACCTTGTATTAGCAACCGAGACATATCGAGATATAGACCAAAGTTAGGTAGGTGGTAGCGACCCGTTTCGACCTTTTTTTGTTGGATGGGATATCATCCAATGAGTTCGCCCGATCTAAGCGGAGCGGGAGGGCATGTCAGACTCTTACTGACTAAAAACCAGCCGTGTTCCTTCAGTTGCCTGTGCGCCAGGGCCACGGTAACTCTTTCGAACAATCCGTGACCCCAGCAGGCATCGGCCCTATCGGACCCCGTCAATGGTGCTGACATCTCATTGAGGCGCGTGTGAGAGTATTCATATTTATAGGCGAATAACTGATTGATTATTGATCACAAATATTGATGTTGTCTAATGATCTATAATCTAGAATCACAATATGAACGTCAGCTGTCAGATGACAAAGACATTGACGTATGGAAACGTTCCATTTCAATTATATTTTATTAAACGTAAATTATTATTTTATAAATAGAAAGGTCTTAATTTAAAATATATGTTATTAGCATTTATTTAATTGATATTTCATAGACAGAAGTATTTAATGTAAATGGTATTTATTCTGACTTAAAGGTCGCTTCACAAACAACGATTCTAGAGTTTTCAAACAAGTCATGTTTGGTGGTTTTACTTAATCAAAACAAATGTATATTATCTTAGTATTAAAATAAATGATTAAATAACAATTAATATGATACTAGTAATATTTCTCATGATTTAATATTGCAATTTAAAAGTAACAAGTTGTTTTAGACGATTCTCAGATCTTAAAGATGATGGTAATGTAATATAAGATTTTACTTAAAGATTACAAATAAATACATACTAAATTGCTAAATAATCTTATGAAGTTTTAAAATAGTTTCACTATACTAGATTTGTTAATTAATACATAAATAAGAAGATATTTAGCAATTATGTACAACCATCTCTGATTGGTCTAAAATGGCGGCAGAATGGGCGGCAATGTTTGTGGTACTGACTGGTAATATGGAGGGATTTTAAGGAGTTACCGCCAATTTCGAAAGGGATCTTGGTTCGAATGGTTTGACGAGAGAGAACAGACTCACAGATCCTGAGTGGTGTCCATTGTCCATAATATTAATTTGTTAAAAGGCCAATGTACCTAAGGAAATCACGCTGCATAGCGAAGTTCTTCCTATATTGTAAAATGGATTGAATTATGATCATCATATTATCACTTCTAGTGAAAGATCGACTGACTACAATGTTCATGTAAGTTATGTATATAATTGATATTATAATATTGATTAGTATTGCTGATCTATGTTGTTATGTAATGTGTTATACATATAGCTAATATTGCTTATGTGTGTTAGATCGAATTAAGGAATATTCATGTTGTTTCTTTACATTGACAAAGTTGCTAACTTTGAGAAACGGACCTTGTGTTAACAATAATAATATGATAATGTGAAAATGTGTTGACAAAAGACTAAAACAAGCTGCCATGGAGTTTCTTATCCTTCTTCTCCATGAAGACCTAGTTTTGGAACGGATAATAGTTTTCTCACTAACGTTACCTACATATATTTATTGACAAGCCTAATTGAAATAAATGCCTGGTCTTGTCTTTCTGTGCTTTTCTTCATAAAATCCCTTCCCGACACACCATAATCATAGATACTTTCTTACATATTAAATAACTAGCCATTCTGACACTCAAAGCTTACTAATTAAGTGGATGCCAATACCTATAAATGTAGTGTTTCATCCACTTTCTAACACGCGCGTGGAACACGATGCGCCGTCGACCCGGGCCTGGTCCTTACCGGAACCCGTTTCGACCTATATTTTAAATTGAACATTCAAAAATGTTCGTTGGATTTTCAAATTAAAGGCCTCTTCCTCCTCTAACTCTGTGCCGGCACCGGACGAAATGCTTCACCGTTAACTGATTTAACCACTCACTAAACTAGATTCAATTTTAGTTTTTAACACTATTACGCCAGGGAACAGCCAGCTTTAGTTAAGAGCGTAAGATGAAACCGCAGGGCCCTAATCGTAGTTTAACCACAGTTTAACGGGCCAAGTTAAATGACTGGTAATGTACCCACTTTGCGAATGAAATTTTCAAAGCTGTTGCCGTTTGGTTAAGTCTGCTGTGCTTTTTTATTACTTACTTGCAGGTGATTTAAGAACATTATTTTATGTACCTACTAGTCGTTATTGTGGCACCGCTCATGTCATTGTGTGATGTTTTAATATTCTGGGATACTACCGTCTCTTCTTCAGAATTACATATGCAAAAAAAAAACAAAATGTGAATAACCAAAACGAAAATAGAGCCTTTATAGGGTCTATTATGGTATCCCTAACCCAGGAACTTTTTTTGGTGACGCTTTCTTGCAAAGAACCCGATGCACACTGATCCAATGACATTGGTTTGGTATAATAAAACATGCCATAGAGAACTGTCCAGAATTTCACTACACTCTAACTTTAAATAGTACTCATCAAATATATATCCAAGTATGATGATAGTGACATCATTCACTATACCTATCTACTTTCATGTATCTATTTTTACATAACATAGCATTATGTTATGTCAGTAACAGATCAATTTTACCCAATATTTATATAATATACTCGAATCTACCAAACTATATAAGACAAAGCATGTTGACGCCAATAATGAAGCATAAAATTATTTGACTCTCATAGTCTAAAAGGCTTAATACGCAAAATCATTAATATAAAAAATGTTTAAACTTATTATGGTGAGCATTCGATCGTTTCCTATATCCATAATAATCATCATCATCATCTCATAATAATTGAGACACAAGAGTACTTACTTCGGCCATCTTCAGCTAATGTCGAAAGCAGTTCCGTACGCAATGCGCGTATGGAGGTGATATATATTTTACGAAGGACTTCACTTGATGACTAGTCCGATCACTATTTATGGCAAGCCAATCCCTTGGCTGAAGCAAGCCAAATGCCTAGGTGTGATCCTCGACCACTACCTTACCTTCAGTGAGCATATAAGGATGGCTCCACTTTCTATTGACCGCCCGCAGTAAAGTCTCTCGAGTGCGAATTGCGCATCTACACCGCGGTCATTCGTCCCATCATGACCTATGCCTGCGTTGTATTTGCGCACGCAAAGCCCCGCCATCTTAATACGTTGTAGACCCTTCAGAACCGTTTCCTCAGAAAGGTTACGGTAGCCCCCTTCTTTGTCCGAAATGTGTATCTCCACATAGGCCTTCGAATGCCCATCATCCAGCATTTCATAAAATGCCTTTCAAAGCGTTTCTTTGACTGGGGCATAAAACACCCTAATCTTCTTATTAAAACAGCCGCCTGCCAGACTCCCTCCCGCATAAATAGGATTCGCCGCCCGACGCATACCATATTCACCCCCGACGACGCCACTACCCTCCTTCAGGAGAGTAGTAAAACCACCAGTACCTTAAAGAAATACAAACACAGACCGCCATCCTTCCGTCCTTGCCGCCAGCCCGCGCCGCTGCACCTGTAGTTTTAAAATCATCCCCTAAAAATAATAATTCCGATCCAGCCTGTCCCTTGCTGCCCTCCCCCAGCGACACCCTAAGCTGAGGTCCGTACCCCACAGGGGGTGCCCTTAGCGTGACTAGCCTTATTTGTACATTTTTAAGCCCTGGCTGGGGGCCTTAATTTTTTATGTGATCCGTGGCGGAAAATTCTCATGGATGTCCCCCGCCTTGGGGGGGGGCGGAGGGGTCTGTCAGACTCTTACTGACTATAAACCACCCGAACGTACGATTCTTTCGCAACCCCCAGCTGGTGCCGGCCCGCCGCACCTCTGCGGGCCCCGTACTAAGAGGGGCGCGTGTGGGACATTACGCGCCGCTGCCTCGGTTCCTGATGTATGGGGGACAATAGACGTCCCCGAGTCCGTCACCCCTGGACCCTGCGTTGTCCACCCTCCGCCGACGCCCGTTGCACCTGCTGCGGGCCGGGTGAGAGGATGAGATCTCTCGCTTCCTTTCCGCAGCCTCCTTCTGCGAAATGACCGTTTCGCAGAAGGATACCACCGCGTCCCAGGACTCCACGCCGCCGACCATAGCTTTCACTACGGCCACACCCTCCTACAACCACAACCCACCACACACACACACACACACACACACAACCACAATCTCCTAGGTTAACCTGAGACAAGCCAATCCCAAAAAAAAAAACTTCGCTTGATGACACGGCTGAAGTCACATATTCATAATTACGTGCGCGCGTGCGCAATTTTTGGAACGTTTATAACCGCCATAATGTAGGGCTGCTAATACTGCAACTTATAAACTTTGAGTTAACATTATTCGTGAGTCAAGTGCAGTGATCTGATGCCGAAGAAAACACCAACTAATGAAGCCACGTGGAGCCAGCTAGCCCACACCAGTATTCCAGGTCAGTCCTTACTCCCTTCCTCAGCGATGAATGCTCTCTTTGAACGCGTCACGTTACTAGTAATACGCACAATACCTAAAATCACCACAACCGTAATAGCACTAAATAATTAAACCTCCAAAGTATCTTAAAAGGATTCTCTTGTTGTGTGTGTCCTTGGCTATAAATAAGATACTCTATCACTTCCTGTTAGGATCTTTACAGGCTGCTGATCTGTTTGGTTTGATTTTGGTAGCACTGTAGGAATAGGTAGCGATGTATGCTATGCTATAGTAAAGCGGTGCTATTCTGAAAAAAAAATCAGGGTGTAAACTTATGTGAAGGGAGCTTAAGTGAGCTATCACTACTTTAAAATTTTCAATCCCTGGCGTCAGATGGATGTCACCTAACTTTTTACGGTGAGTTTTTTTACAGAAGTTACCGGCTGGAGTGCAGGTGATAATTGAAGTAGGAGGAATCAACTGTCTAGCCATAATGTTTTGAACACTGTTTTAGCATTTTCACATTTCTGTAACAACACTCCCGAGATTGCGCGCGTGTTATTTATGGTTTTATTTTTAAAAGGGCGTGTATTGAACTGTGTGTTCTGTGCAACTGTGGGCAATAAACTGGTACTTCACGTAAGGGCACACAAACTGAAGTAAGACTGTCTATTAAACAGGCTAAATTATATAGACAGCACACATATGTACATTAAAAAAAACGGATATATGTCTGTTTTTTATAACCAAATCAATAATTATCTTTGGATCGGACCCACTATTTTCATTCAGAAAACTATTGGACTAAAAAAGCATTTTAATTAATTAAAATCCGGGATAAACTACTAAAACAATATTTACGTAATCTCTTCCTAAGCTTGTCTTTGTTTTTCTTTGTTATCTATACAAACAAAAAGCTTATTATCGGGTTACACAGCTGACGTTGATGGGGTGGCTTAAGTAGATTATTCTCAAGTAAGTTTCTATCGTGTACCTAAATAACTATGGGAAGCTGTTCTTTGTGTTTACGGAAATTACTTATGGGATGATTTTCATTCAAAATAATATAATGCAAAAAATATCATTATCATCATATTCCTCATCGTTGATAGATGGGTCATACACAAAAATTGTAAATAAAGTGTTCGCTTGTTGTTAAATCGTTTTGGTAAAAAAAATTATTCGCTTGAGCTATTTATTTTCTTAGACTGATTATTAATGGATTATTCTATACTAAGATAAAGGTGTTTAAATTATCTTTATTCAATGTTTAATGAAAAAAGTCCCCTCCTGTAGACTGTTCGGATACTGAGTACTGGACTCTATGTGGCAATTAAAAGCATTCAACATTTAGTTTTTCCATAGGTCTTCTTGCTACAAATTCTAACATATACTTAGGTTTACATTCAATTATTTATCAAAATATTTATGGTGTTTATTAGTGAAATAAAATTCATAAACATGTGTTCTCAATTTCTTGGTCTCTTCCTGTCGACGCATTAAATAGGTCAAAAATCTGCATTTACGGGAACCTCTTTTAGTTTTTATTTTTTAGGCTGGCAGCATTGTTGTCTCTGTCAGTCACCGATTAAAAGTTTTACAACGGCGTGTGAAAATTATTACAAAAACATATGTTTAATCTATAACACAAGTTTTTGTCTAACCTCAGTGCGTCTTTCCTTGGTGACGTGTTAAAAAGTTAGTAAAATGATTAAAAATGTTTGATTATAGCGGCCATGTATATTTTAGGGAGTGATGTGCAAATGCTCGTTTGTTGGATTTCGAACGTCAAAAACAAGTCCGCTATCTTTTATTAACTATGTGTATATCTCTCCTGTAGACATATTTCCTGTAGAATCAGCAGGCTAATTGTAGAAGCAGAAGTTTATCGTCGAATCAGAAGACTGATTCATCACTGGAAATATTTCCCCGAAAAAAGCGACCAATTCCTAAAATATAGGATGATTCCGATGATGAAGCCATATTTTTATATTTCTTCTTTTTTTTATTGATCCTAACTTGATTGTTTTGCTTAGGTATATTATGAATGATTATGGTCAAGAAAAATAAGTATTAATGATTGTTATGAAAGTCAGATTTGACATGGTTGTTTTGTATAAGATATTAAATTAAAGTATATTTCTGTTATTTTTTGTAGACTAAGCGATCTCCTCTGTAGACATAGAATATAAAAAACAATAATGAAGACTGATCTATTTTGATATTTTTGTAAGGCTGTTAACGATTACTTTTAAATAAATACCAACTTTCAAATCGCTAACTGACTTTTATTTTTTTTTACTTTTTGAGACTTGATTTTGTGTATGATCCAGATAGGTCGTCATCTGCCTAGCCTTTTCCTAGCTATGTAGAGGTCGCCTTCCGCGACTGCCTATCTGACTTCGATAAGCTCAGTTACTGGGTAATACGATACCCCTTGGTAAGACTGCTTGTCCGCCTTTCGGGCTTCGAGCGACCCATTACGACCGACAAAGATTCACAAATGACAGCCGGGACCAACAGCTTAACATGCTTTCCGAGGCATGGAGGGTTTTTTGTATGTAAAGATGGCAACCGATCCACGGACCGACCGCGAAAAGGGTAGCTTAACCTGATCGATCGAACCGTGCGGCTGTTATTACTTAATCACAAGCCTAGGGAGTTGGTTGATAGGTATAGAACGAAAAACCACACAGCCACATTGTAAATGACGTTAAAAAATGCCTTTTAAGGACCTACTTGAAATAAAAGATTTTCTATAAGACATTACTTTTTGAGTCGAGGTTGGTCTTTTCAATTGAAACTGCTTCTGATCTAAAAGAACATAGAACGTAACTGCAAGATGCTAAACAAGACCAATCCTAAAAATGCGAAAACATTAAAGTCGGTTTTTTAAGCAGACTGCAACCGTGTGTAATTATATGTAGTCAACAAAAAAAATAAGTAACCAGGGTCGTCGATATAGTTGAAGTTTAGTAAGAAACCGAGGGATGTCTTCAAATGAAATTTAATTTGATAAATTAACTTTTTGTTTTCTATTAATTTAGTTAAACTTTATTCGAAAATATCCATCGGTTTCTTACTAAACTTCAAGTATATCCGACAACCCTGGTTACATATCACATTTGGTGACCGTAAATTATAATTAACGGTTGTAAAAAGACAAATAACGAAGTAGAGAGTCACTTGTACTCCCCGTCATTGTAATTTTTTTTTTTTGTATTGGACCATACCTGGGAACCTTCAGGTTACGGACATATTGAAGGTCAAAATTCCAACTTTTACTGACGTTTTTTTACGAAAACAAGTATTCAATGTTATGACACAACATTCAATCCCCTGTACCGTTGCATGCACCCTTAAGCACAATGTTTTGCGTGCATTCCGTTGCTCACTACCGTAAACAGCGATTTTTCACACCAAAATAAAATTCGTTTCCCAGCAATTATTTTTGTGCTTTGTTACTTAGTTTGATGTACAGAATGCGTAGTTGACGGGTATGTGATGTGTCTTTTTACACCCTGTATATATAAAGTTTGTGATATTCTGCCTCATAAGGAAGACATTTATTTCATTTAACATTAAAAAGCATATATAGTTGCAATTTTTATACAACTAACTATTTATACTAGATACTAAATGAATAAATGACTAACGAACTAACTAAACAAATAATAAACAAATAAAAAAAGGATTGTGTGGTTTTATGAAACCACAGTAAAAGTGAAACTTTTTTTCACATTATAGACATTTAACTAAAAGCCTCCTTCCTTTCACTTTATCCCTACTCCGCGGCCGACCGTCACGCGACATGCAACACACAGACGAAAAAGTTCGAGACGATATAATAAAAGTTTCACTTTAATAAAAGAATAAAGACACATAAGCGTCGAAGTAGGTAGGTACTAATCCGCAGCTCAGTCATCTGGATACATTCCCAGAAGATTATCAGCATTGCCACATTGAATGGCAATGCTCATTCTTTGGCGAAAATCCTATCTTATCTTATATTATAAATGCGAAAGTAAGTTTGTTTGTTACCTTTTCACGCCTAAACCACTGAACCGATCATCCTGAAATTTTGCATATACGGTTTCAGGTGTACAGAAACAGACATAGGATACCTTTCATCCCGAAAAAAAGTACTGTTCCCGAGAAAAACAACAATAACCGTCTTATCATAATAGATGGCGCCACGTGTCTTTCGAATCATGATTGAATTATATTATTATAGAAACTTTAGTAGTTTGTTAAGATTTTTTTTATTTTTATTTAAGTATCTAATACCTTTTGTGAGTTTAGAATAGCAGGGGTGCATTTGGAAAAGCCGTGCTGTTCCTATGGCCAGCTATATGTAGCATACTCGCGTGTGTCCAATGCCCAGAATTTATACGTATTAGCGCCAATTAGAAGGACATACTACATTGTTAAAATAATTATTAATAATAATGAAATAATATATAATGAATAATGAAATAATAACAATGTTCCGTTCTGAGGCTATGATTGCTACAGCCAAACAACAAGCAGAGTACAACCCGAATTGATTGTCAAATTCTAAATTAACGCGAGCGAAGCCGCGGGCAAAAGCTAGTAATTAATAATCACTTATATGTTAAGAATCGAAAATCGAATCCTATTTTGAAGGCGAATGATGTAGGTAACAACGTAGGATCTTTGAAAAAAAAAATTGAATGGCAACAGAGTCAAGAGATTCATGAATAAAAAAAGTTAAATCTAAGCGTAATAAACATCTACTTAAAAACTTTTGGCGGAAAGTAAATAAAAAGTTGAACGGCGGTAATGAGCCCTGTGATTGGTCCCTCAACTTTCAATGTTGGTTGAAAACATTTATTACTTCCAAGTTCGACACATCGACAAATTGTTGAAAAATGTTTGAAAAACGATATACGAATATCGAGTATTTCAAAATTCAAACTGAAAATCATTTATTTGCAAATATATGGGTAAACAATATGCAGCTGTTTTAAATTCTTAAAATAATTGTACACCAACCACAGTCTATTTTAACATCGGCATACAAAGTACATAAAAAGAAAACATAAATTTTAAAACGAAACAGAACAAAATAAAAAATGAGATCAATAAAACTAGTTTAAAAATAAAGTATCTAAATAAATCCTATAGTTTATACTGCAAATATTCAAATACACTGTAAAATGCTTTATTTATCATTGACCTTTTTAGTTTATTTTTTTAACATTCGTGTTAGGCGATAGAGTAGATTTAGACTTAGATTTAGATAGAGTAGTAGTAGACGTTCGCATAATCAGTGACATATCTAATGATGGGTACACAAGTGTTTTTTGTATGTAGGAAAATAAAATATGTGTAAAGAAAAAGAAAGAAAGAAAAATAGTTTATTCTGCACAAACAAAACGCACATTAAAAAAAAATTACATTAACAATACATCATACATATGAAAACACACACACATACATATGATACATATCATACATATGATACATATGATATATTCAATATATCATATGTGTCATACAGGTATAAGTGCCAAGGCCTTAAAACTGGACAATGCGTGTTTTCGCGAACAAAAATTGCTCCGCCCACGCAATACGCAAGCCTTCAGGTGAATCCACCGATGATGCTACTTTTTGCGAGGAAATATTTTGCAACTTGATATCATTTAGCAACTTTCTATACCTTTTGCGGCTATTGCTTTAAATTCCTGTTATCTGTTTTTGCCCAGTAACACTTGCAAACGTTGCTCCACAAAAAGTAACTCTGGTGTGGATGCACCTTTACGTTTGCAATTGTTAGTGTACAACAACGGATAACAAAAAGTTATTTCGTATACTTACTTAAAGTTACAGTGTTGCAAAAAGTAACTTCGGTGCGCATGCGTGGTGCAACGACGACAACGGCAGATGCACCACGGTGATGCAGAGATTTGAAACAAGGGTCTAAGTGTCATTTGAGTAAAAGCATGTAATTTTACTAGTTCTGTGGAGTGAAACTAAATAAAACTTAAACTGCTTTAATTTCTGTTATCAAGACAGCTGTTCTAATAAGGGGCCCAGTCTGCTATTTTCAATTATTATTGGTCATTATGACAACACCATTACCATTGTGCCACAAGTTCGTAATCTTCTAAATTCATAATAGCCCGCCAGTGGTCAAAAGAACTGTCAAAATAATAGATTGCCGAAAAATTTAGGACTTGACATTATGTATGAGATTACCAAATACGAAAACAAAATTCATTAGAATGTTTGTGGCACGATATCGCAAAACCATAATGACGCCTTACCATTAGGAGTTCACCAAAACTGTCAAAATCGACGGTTATGGTGTCAATGATCGGCCTGACACTGCTGGTATAGGCGTTAGCAGACTTGGGGTCCTGATTTTTTAGCAAAGTGTACTTGTAACCTAAGTATCTGCCTACTTATGTTACATGTCTATAATAAAAACGAATACCATGACCATTATGTCTGCAAATGTGGTCGGATATTTGGGATGCCATACAGACATCCCGAATATCCGACCACCGATAGCAATATTGAATATCAATGTCTCCTCATAATTGATTTGCAGAGGTTAGATTGCCGTTGTCCCTGGTAACAATACTGATGCTCAGACTATCTGGTTAGACCAAGAGCATAGATGTTAGGTTAAATTGAAAGCCGATAACAATTGGCTTATTATTGATATTACTAGTGGCTCTGAGAGCTGTAGATTTCGCGAGTCTGTTTTTGCATAGCTCAAAACTGAATAAATTTTCACCACGCTTTTTAAAACACTAAAGAGCGCGAAATAGCTGTTTTTTTTTACGTTTTCTACACTCATAACTCTGCCATCTCAAAAAAATTCAAAAAAAATAATCGAGAAAAAAAAACCATATAATTATCGAACCTACTCATAAAATTTCACGGGAATCGGTTGGGAAATGAGACCTGTAGAGGAAAACAGACATCCGGACATACGAAAGCATTTTTGCCCAAGTTGAAACGGGGACGCTTCGGTAGCGCTTCGCGCTCACTCGGTCAATCAAGCTAATCCAGACACTACTAATAATGTGATACCATAACATCACGTACCTACATATTTACAGAAGGATAAAACAGAGGTGTAATAGTAGCTACACCGATATTTCTCCAGTTTGTTTCAAATCCAATGTACAGTCAGTGACCTGCAAAACCCGACCCCTGTTCCCCTCTTCTTCTATGTAAGAGGGGTCAGGTAATGCAGAATACTGACCGTACTTAGGCACAGTATAATATACTGCGAATAAGGCGAACCTATTACCGTTAACCGGGCGCATTCACAAACTCGTACCTACACAATAACAAATTTCCTGATCTGGGAATCGAGCCCACGACATCGACATAACTATCAACATGTGTGACTGAAATTATATCATTCGTGTGACATGCAGCCCATCCTCTATGGGCTGCATGTCATACGAATGATTTAATTTATTAGACAGTTCATCATATTTTTTAAATTGTAACTTACAAAATTGTTCTTACTGAAGTTAACTCCTCTCACAAAGCGTAACCAATTTTTTTTTTAAATCTTTCTTCGTCTAGAAACTTGAAGTCTTCAAGTACCTACTTATCGGATACTTGCATCGCTTTATATGAAGGATCTTAACAAAGTATCTTCACTACTGCCTTTTACTTTACAGTATGCCCGTTTTCACTAACCCTAGGCTACACTTAATTAATGCCTTAATAAAAGTGCGCTGTTAGATTTTCAACTTTTTGTGCTGAGCCAAGCGTTGTAAATCCAAGAGAGCGTTTTTATTTAGTTTCTTAAATGTACGATTGCTTTCCTAGATACAAGTTTTGAAAGTTTAAATCAAATTCGCTAACCATGAAAAGTTAATTCCTAGAAATAACTATAATTACATAAACTTTAACTGTGTGCAGTAGAGCTTGCACTAGAGGATATGTAGGTTACGTTTACGTCACATCAATTTTATCAGTGTTACTGAGCGGTAAAGTGATACTTATATCTCGTATTCCGTTTAAACATCAGCCCGTCTCCCTTGTTACGTAAACTGTCTTAGCTAAATCGGAAAAACATGTCATTTTGATACGGGCTATTTTCGATTTTAAATATTCAATATCCGTTTCTATAATCAAAAGGACGTTATACGTCTTAAAAATTTGCCAGCCCGCACCGCTCAGCCTGTAGCTTTAAATGCGTCCGTGAATAATCTAGATCGGATCCAGCCTCTCCCTTGCTGCTCTTCGCTAGTAGCGTCCTAAGCCGAGGGCGGTACCCCGTAGGGAGTGCCCTTAGCGTATCTCGCTTAGTTTATCAGAAGTCAACCACAGGATAGTACGGTTAAACAATCTCATACTCGTAGGTTGACCTGCGCTTTTTGAGATTTTTGAGGTAACGTAAGTTCAGTCAGCAAAAGAGATAATTATCTCTTTTGCTGAGGTACTCAATATTCTATTGGGCAGATTAAGGTAAAGGGTTTGGTAAATTAAACAAATCGCTTCTTCGGGAAAGTTGTTTGTTATGATGAGTACAATCATGTGTTTAAGTACCGGTCACTAATTACCAGTCACCCAAACTTCAACTATATCCGGCGACCCTGGATAAATTAACCAGGGTCGCCGGATATAGTTGAAGTTTAGTAAGAAACCGATGAATGTTTTCAAATGAAAATTAATTTGATAAATGACCAGTTTGTTTTCTATTAATTAAATTAAATTTTATTCAAAAATATTCATCGGTTTCTTACTAACCTTCAACTATATACGGCGACCCTGCATACTTATCTCTTTTGTTGCCTGTAAGTTACCTAAAAAATCTTAAAAAATTATATTCCATTAAACCTTACTTACATAGGGTGACTGGTAATTAGTGACCGGTACTTAAACACATGATTGCACGCATCATAACAAACAACTTTCCCGAAGAAACGATTTTTTTAATTTACCAAGCCCTTTACCTTAATCTGCCCAATAGAATATTGAGTACCTAACAAGAATAATACACCATCAGCTGTAACTTAATTTAGTTACTAATTCCTTATAACAAACAAAATTATTCCACTTTTACCATGCATTATTCTTATTTCATTCATTTAACAACCGTAAGGACCGCGCGCGTGCTATCAGCTGTTAGTCACTTGACCCCATTCTGTCTAATGTGACATGAATGAAAAAAGAATAATGCATGGTAAAAGTGGAATAATTTTATTTGTAAAAAGGGATTAGTAACTAAATTAAATTACAGCTGATGGTGTATTAGTCTTGTTATGTACTCAATTATTGGGTTGATTAGGGTCATGCACTTGGTAAATAAAAAAATCGTTTATTTGGGAAACTTGTTTGTTATGTTGAGTACAATCATATGTTTAAGTATGGGTCGTTAATTACAATCACCATATGTATACAAGATAGAGAGCCACCCCTACCTACATCCTGCAAAAGTTTATTTTTGCGCGTGTGCTCCTGGCTAATTAGCAGGAACATTTGTAACTATTACAGGGGCTGTGATCTGAAAGCTTTTCTCTATTAGCCGATAGTAGTTTGGATAGAGATTTAATGGAGGTTTTTCTCTTTCAATTTAACGAAACGAAGAAGTACGAAGTACGTATTTTACCTAACATTTCTCATTTGTTAGAAAATACTAGATGTTTCACATTAGTATACCCTTTAAGTCAAGTGTACGTTTCGATTTTGGTTAGAAACACAACCTACAGTTTGAATTTTAGATAAGTATACCTACATTAAAAATAGCTTCAAATTGACCATTGAAACACATTAATTTTCAAACACAACATCTACGCCATATTGTTCGTGTAGCTATCAGTAGTACAAGTAAAGGAAAATATATTTCTTACACATTGCTGCGTTTTTTATTTTTGGGGTGGGTAATCTTTAAATGACTTCTCCCGCTCTGGGTGGACCGGAGGGGCATGTCAGTCTTTCTGACTAAAACCCACCCGTGTTCCTTCAGTTGCCTGTGCGCCAGGGTCACGGTAACTCTTTCGAACAATCCGCGACCCCGGCAGGCATCGGCCCTATAGGACCCCGTCAATGGTGCTGACATCTCTTGAGGCGCACGTGGAACACAACGCGCCTTCAACCCGGGCCTGGTTCTTACCGGACGGCGAGCTGCCCATTGCTCGCCGTCCGGTAGCCCGCGCTTACGGTGGCCGGAAATCGCCTATCGACTCCACATATTGCTGCCTGGAGCTTGGAGTTACAAAAAAATAATGATCTACCTATCATTTTCTTGTACCTAAGTACCTATATGAAAACACCATCATACCTGTACCAAGGAATTCCCAAGGACATTTTCTTACCAATAGATGGTAATTTGCACTCTTCTCCTGAAAAATGCACATAAATTTAACCGTAACTTCCTCAAAAGAGTGAATAGTGGTGCAATATAAAAGTTGGATGAATATTTTGTAGCATTCTTGTATTGCATTCTGTGGCAAATTGAATTCTCGCATACCAACTGATGCGGTCACCTCGAGAGTACCAAGTGCTTATGTAGATGTACGTAATGGTCACGAGACGTAGTAGGTACCTGCTTACCTGTGTTCGGAAGCCATCTTGTTTCAGTTTATCTGTATGCGAAAAGGTTTGGTTTTACTGTGACTTGTATTGTTGAATGATGATTGGTCAAGGATCTTCATTTAGAATTAGATTTGAGTCGAACAAAAAATAACATCATGCTTGTAATCCCCGAAGGGATAGGCAGAGGTGTACTTGAAAGTACAAACATTTCACCAGTGTCATAGGTGGCGAGCCTATTGCTAACCGCGCACGAATCCAGACTCCGGGCTACTACTGAGAAATTCCGGATGGAAAAACCCAATAAAAATTTGCTCGACCTGGGATTCCAACCCAGGACCTCATTCTCAGCAGTAGCGGTTGTGACCACTAGACACGATCACACGACAACGAGGCAGTCTGATTTCAGTTGAAATGAGTGATAAAACCTGGCAATTTTAACTCATACACAACTACAACGGAGGTCTAATATTTATAGAAAATAATTAGCATGATTAACTTCCTGATAAATGATTTTATTTATGGTTTATACAAACACTTTTACACATCAATCATATTTTTTAAACTAGATGAGGTCGGCGTTCCTTATAGTGACTACTCTGAGAAGAAAGGCCGACACAAACTCAGATTTCACAGTTTCTTTTAAAGTCCAGACATAATCTTGGTCAGATCATGTGAAGACCATGTAGATTGGTGTCTGAAATGGTCTTTTGAGAATAGAACCACACAGATTGAGTTTACTTGTCCTCGTCAGTGCACACATTTGTCACTAATCCTGCAGCTCAACTCAGAACTTAAGGAGCTCAACGATTCGACGAACAACACCAAAGAAAAAACATTTGGGTAGTCGTATAAATTACTCAAACTGCCAGATCATGATTAAAACTAACTGAGTAAAAAAAAACAAAAAAGACCCACATAGTCCTAACATTCACAATAAATTAACAAGGTAGGTTAGTGCCTAATAGTAAAGTCGGTAGCGTTCATTTGGATAAGTTATTTTATACTGGCTGAAAATCATAACAATAATAGTTTGCCCTTAGTGCATAAGAGATCTGAGGGTCATCTGCCCCAATAGTGGGTAGTAGTCATGTTCGTGAACGGGCGCCGTCAGTAGGGACTGGTCATCGCTTAGCTGCCACGGCTTATTTTAATTTAATTTAATATTTGAATAGTTTTTGTATTTTTATTACGGGCGCTTTTAACTTTCTGCATCGTTCTCACATGCATAATTTCAACATGAGTGATGTAACCAATATTTTGTAACCATAATTGATTTAAAAGAATGTCCTTGGAGTTACTTGCCTGTTCTTCTCCATAGGTACCTACTACGCTTTGGAATGGGCAACTAGCTTCATCTTATTAACCGACCCCTTGACAATTCAAAAGTGCCTGTAATTGGTTTATTCTACCTTCCTACCTAATATTATAAATGCGAAATTAAGTTGGTTTGTTTGTTTATTACCTTTTCACGCTTAAACCGCTGAACCGATCATCCTGAAATTTTGCATATCCGTTGTCATGTATACAGAAACGGACATAGGGTACCTTTCATCCCGAATAAAAGTATTGTTCCCGAGGAAAATAACAATAACGTTCTTGTGATAATAGATAGCGCTACGTGTCTTTCGAATCACAATTGAATTATAACCTGAATTATTATTGATTGTCAAAGTCTAAATTAACGCGAGCGAAGCCGCGGGCAAAAGCTAGTTTGAAATAAATGTTTTGAGTTTGAGTTTGAGTTGAGTTTGGGGGAGTCGAAAGTAATAGCAAGTTCGAGTTGTAAAAAAAAAACTTAAAAAAAAGTGTTTTCGTACCGCTCCAAATGGGACGATTTTTAGGATCTTATTCATCCCAAAAAAGATATAGACAGCTGCATGGAAATGAGAGGAATATAATGTCAGTCGCTTAAATGAACATTATTTTTCAATGGCACATCAGCCCTAAATTCAGAACTGGGTAGTAGGGCAAACTGGTTAAAGGAACGATGACCTGATTTTGAAGGAAAATAGAACTGCATATTTTGTTTATTGAAAAAAGCTTCTGTCTGAGCTAGGACTCGAACCTTTTGTGTTTGAGATGGGACTACAAGCAAGGTGAAATCCGCTATTAGCGCAAAGGGGTCAAAGGAACCATGACCTCGATTTTGGAGGAGAAGTATACAGCATGTTTTTATTTTTGAAAAACCTTTGCCTGAGCCGGTAATCGAACCCGATTTTTTATCACAAAAATAGTAACCTTTTTTATTGCACTAACCTACAATGTAACTGGTGTAGACCAAATGTTGTGAACAGATATAATCTGACAAATAATTGGAAATAGCAATTTTTCAAGTTTATAAAAATTAAAATTGCAAAAATACTGGCGCTTCCTTTGACTTCACGTTTAGTATTCCTTTGCAGTATTTGATCCTTATGAGCAGCATTCGCTCGGTATAAAAATAAAGGTTGCTTTTTTGCAAAAGGGATTGAGTTCAATTCCTGGCTCAGGCAGAAGCTTTTGTAATAGACGAAATATGGAGTTTTATTTTTCATAAAAATTTAGGTGGTTGTATCTTTGTCTACGTGGAGCTACTACGAGTACCTATAATTTCGAATTTAGCCTTGATGTGCTATCGAAAAATAATGTTCATGTGTGCGACTGACATACTGTATTCTTCTCACTTCAATGCCGCTGACTGTTTTTATTATGATGAAGAAGATCCCAGAAATCGTCCCATAAGGTTTTGGAGTGGTACGAAATATTTTTTTTTTTTTTTTTTTACAACTTTGTCATGCTTAAGCTTTGGATTCCCTCTTGGGTGCGGCGACTGACTCTCATATTTATGATTATTGAGTATTAAAAAACTACTAGAAATTAAATTTATTCAGAGGTAGCTATTTTTTTTTGCGTTAAAATGCCTTTAAAACCTTCTCCGGTGCTCACACAACCGCTAATCAAAGTTTCATCGCAATCGGTCGAGCCATGTCCGAGTTTTTGCGAGACTAACGAACGCCATTTGATTTTTATTTATAAGAAGAAGAAGATTAAATCGGTCGCAAAAATCGAGCAGTACCTCCCCCACTATACGTACGTACGTTTATACGAAACTGTATTGAAATTAGAATTACGAAAACCTTTCCTCGAATGCGTGACATTAATAATAATTAATTAATAAATGTTATCAGACGTCATTAACTAATTTTCTGACGTAATTAAATTTTGACGAATTTTCATTCGAAGAATTTTATTTATATCCAAGTCATTTTAAGTTTCCAGCGATATCAAGATTTAACGTCGCACGAAACCAATTATACAGGTCATTAACGATGAACAACTTTTAAAACGAATAATTAGAAAAAAATATGTAAAGTGATATTTGACATTTACACATCTCCTACTGAGAAATTCCCAATGAAAAACTCAATAAATCTTTGCCCCATCTGGGAATCAAACAAACGCTCAGTAGTCGCACTCGCGACTAACGAGGCAGATCGCTGATTAATCAATAATTATGTTATCATATATTTTTTTTATCCTACAGCTTTTAGGTCTAGTAATTGTAGGCCACATCGTTTATTACTCACAAGAATAGAGTAACGCATCTTTTTCAGTCTTTCACGAAAGTATTTACGAGACTCCTCTTACGCAGAAAGTACTGCTACCCCCATTAAAATTCCAAAATATACAAATTTAATTCCACTAAGTACCTAATACACATCACAACGCGACGTTCCCTGGGGATCACTCACGAAATTTCCTGTTTCCGAGGTGCAAAACATGCGGCAACACTGAAGCGCCGCCTAACGATGCCGACGTCACCACGCCATCGCATTGTGAATATTGAATGAGCCCCACTCTTATTTGAATGGGCCACGATACTTGGGCACAGAGTAGATACGTACAGAAGGCTGGCCCCATACAACGAGCGTAAACGCACGCACACATAGACGTGTACGTATAACAGTGATCTCAAAATACGTTAGTGTGCATACACTCGAGCGGTACGCGTCAACAGCAGAGGCAACTGCAGTCGTCGACACGCGTCGACAGCAGCCTTCGACATACACGCACGCATTTGAGCACCGTACTCAAATACACGAGCGGCACGTTGTCGACGGCAGCTGCAGACGCGACGACGGCGAACGTAGACGGCTACAGTTGCCTCTGCCGTCGCTCGTGTGTATGCACACTTACAAACAAATACCAGTCGCGGTCGCGGCACGTGTCTGCTCATGCTCACTGTAGGACGTAAATGCGTGTCCATGTGTCTGTGCGTTTTCGCTCCTTTTATGGAGCTGACCTTCCGAACCTATCTATTCCATGACTTCGTATCGGTACTTGGTATCGGCCGTACTTGGGCATCGGTACTTATTATTAAAACAGGGAAATGGAAACGAATCTTAGATGTAATGGAACTGAGGGAGTTTGATTTGTGTTTTACAAAGTGGTTTCTTCATCGAGACTCGTTTGAGAGGTTTTCAGTGTGAAAGGAGAAATGGTTAATAGATTTTGTAAATCCCTTTTGTTTTTAGTGTTATTTAGACGTCTGTTTTTGGTATAATTACTGGGAATTATAATAGCGATGGCAGTTTAATCTCAGAACCGTTTAAACAATCGGAGAATTGTACACCAAAAGTGGAAATCCCTACATTTTCTAGGATGGCAATGAACAATTTTCAAGAGGGTCGGCACCATCGTAGCCAAATCGTTGCAGTCTTAAACGTAGTCCTATAAAGGTAATAATTTACCGTCAGAAACAATGAATGAATCTCACCAAATAATACGAATCAGAAATCCAAATTACAAATACCGCCTTTTTAATAAAAAATGTAAAAGGTAAGGTAAAGATTTGTATCAATATTGAATAATAATTCAATATTAACACAAACCTTTATATCCCAACACCTATATGAGGGATAAACATTTTTCTTATAAAGACACGGATGAGGGTAGACAGTGAAGTGGCATATTAAATTATGTGTGACGTAAGGTAAAGAGGGATAATCCTACAAAGTCGCGCTACTTTATTGAACGCGGCACGTATAATCCTACTTTTTATAGCAATCCCTGTTCTGTTAGCTTTAATTATGTCACTACAGGAGTAGGTCCATATTAAGCCATAAATAATCAGGATAATGTTGTGGTGGATTTTGGTTCTTGTAACTTTTAAAACACGGCGTAATTCGTTGGTTGAGTAAAAAAGTATAGTAAAAAATAAAGGACGATCTTAAGAATCATTATAAATCAAAACGAAGGTTCTATTTCTCATAAAACAGCTTTTGACAGTAGACTTTAATATAGTTGAGATTAAAAAGAAAAACTCTATTTTGTTCATCATCATATCATCATCATAATCAGCCTATAATGTTCCCACTGCTGGGACACAGGCCTCCTCTCTTTGAGAGGGAATGAGCTGTAATCTACCACGCGGGCCCAGTGCGGGTTGGTAGATGTAACATGTCTGCGAATTTTTGGTTCTAGGACATGCCGCACGATGCACGATGTTTTCCTTCACCGTTTTGAGAGCAGTGATGATGAATTTTTTTACTCAAAGTACAGCGTCTGCCTGTGTTCGATCCCACGACCTACAACTCGTAAGTCGGGGCCGATACCACTGGGCCACCACTGCTCGCTTCCTGCTTATTTTGTTATTCATTTATATTTTGTAAGTACTATATCCTCCTCAATGAATACTTCCTGGTAACGCTATACTTTTGCTCGCGTTCTATTGATAAAAGAACAAGTTTTTGACGTGACAACATCTTATAAATCGATGACCGCTTGCTGCACGCACGAAATAGCATGAGGCATGCTATTTCGTGCGTGCAGCCGGCGTATTTGTCACGTTCCGCCTGAGCCGGGCGTGCAAGCGAGAGCGCGGAACAAGCGATAGAGAGGCACGATCGGCCTAAGCGTTCGGCTTGTGATGCATCTATCTCTCTTCCACTCATTATGATGTTATCACGTAAAATTATCGTCCGTAAACCGACTTTACAGACAACCATTTTTATAAGACTTATTAGTCTTAGAAAAACACTAATAACTACCTACATATTTACTAGCTAGGTACACTTTCTTCGAAATTTAAGCTTATTATAAATATTATCATTATAATTCTGAAAATGAATAAATAATCTATCGAACCTATCGAAAAGGCTGGTTGGTTGCGTATAAGAATATTCTTTTCAGTTGATTAAAAGGCAGTTTTATATGTTTGGAAGAATATTATTTTCGCATCAGCCAGGCCAACAATAAGTTTACCAGAACTAGGAAATTAGGAATCTTTCCTTTTTTGAAGTGCAGTAAAAGTTTTGTCACAATTTCGAAATTATAGAAGTCCTGACAATTTTTTTAGAGACTTTACGTGGTGTTCAATATGAATGTTCCTTTTTCAAAAAATAAAACGATCGACAAAACTATCGTTAGGAGTGGGTAGACGATCCTAAATTTAAAATATTGTTACGACCAGCAACCGGAAATAATACTAACGGTATGTATGTGTGCGTATTGCAAGATAGAGTTCAGTGCAAGGCTAAACGATATTAAAAGACATTTGGACTCAAAAAACATGCTGACAAAAATTAAAGCCATATCAGTAAAAAATATTAATTTATTTATTCAGTAGGTAGTAAACATACATTTTATATATTTAAATTGATGCCAACATAAGCTCATTAGATTTTAACGTGCGCCAAAGTCATCGACTACATAATTAAGAGCATTTAGATTCTTTTAAAGAGCACTAATAATTGAAAAAGTGGACAACACCGCCGCTGCCGCTACTTCAAGCACTGCTATAACTTTATTATCTTTATACATTGTTGAACATTCATCTGAACTCCCTATAGATCATCTGAGCGAGTTATGCAAAAAGACGTTTCAAGGCTCCCACAAACAGGCGCGACGGGACAGCACGACACAAAGGCGCCGCTCGTCGCGCGGCACGCGATGCCTTTGTGTACGCTGTCGCGTCGCGCCAGGGTGCACGAGCCTTAATGATACCAATGGAGTACAGAACCTGAAATTACACCGTACGAAATGCACAGAAATCATTAAAATATTTCGGATTTTAAAACAGATATTAATTAAAGCAAATATAACTTGATTAATTGATTATAGACGAATCAACTGATATATGAGTTCACAAATATTTAGGTACGGTCATCAGATATTTTAGTTTAATTAGAAATCAGATCATATTATTTTTTTTTGCTAAATTGCTGTTAGAGTCCGCAGATGCAATAATGCAATGCAATAACGGTAAACACAGTCAAAGACATGAATTTAAATCTGAAAAATTTGTTTGGACTTGTTACTGACAATGCGAGCGTAATGGTGGGAGACTTGGAATTTGCAAAAGAATCCAGACTTCTTTTTTTTTTTGTTTTTATCTCGTAATTGGAAATGTCTGGGCAAATGACAAGGCCGGACAAGGTCCGAACGGGCGGCCGAAAAACCAGAGTGTCCATGGAGTTTCTTGCCCATTCTTCTCCTTAGGAACTTACTACAGTTTGGAATGGGCAACTAGCTTCATCTTTCTGACTGATCGACTCCTTTGACAATTAAAAAGGGCCTGTAAACGGTTTAATTGAAATAAATGCTTTGAGTTTGAGCCGTACATATCCGCACCGAACAAATCCAGACGGACTTTAATTAAAAAGCCTCCACAAATGGCGATACTTGAACGTACATTCACATACATTTCAGACAAATATATCTACATGGTCTTCACATGATCTGACCAAGATTATGTCTGGGCTTTAAAAGAGACTGTGACCTCTGAGTTTGTTTCGGCCTTTCTTCTCACAGTAGTCAGATAGGAAACGCCGACCTCATCTAGTTTTAAAATATGATTGACGTGTAAAAGTGTTAGTACAAACCTATTTACAGAAATATAATCATTTATCATCATCATCATCATTAAACTATTTTTCTTTCTTTCTTTTTTTTATCATTTACTTATAACGTACCTTGGGTCATCAGCCCTGCTAACACCTAGCTGACTGGCTAATTACCATGTCATGAGCTGCTCTTCTTCATATGATATACATATGTATTAAGACATCTATAAATACATACATAAAACTACATACATATACACACATCAAAAGTGTCTAGGGATCAAGGTACTTTTTTAAAATATTTTGTTGCCCTGTTGAAATTAAATAAAAATATCCATTCAGATTAATTAAATAAAATGTTTTCGTATGTGTAGATCTACTAGTACACAATACTCAATTCTTTATTGCATTCCATATATATTACATAGATGGTCTAACAAAGTTAAAGATCAATATGGACCCTGTCGGGCACAACAAACTCCCTGCTTTTGCATTAATAAAGCAATTAGTAGTCTGTATTTCCGCCATTATGCGTGTAATGCAATCGCTGTGAATCGGCATACTAAATATAAGTTCATCCAAATCACTTTGCGGAATGGCCACCCACATCCATATTAACAGGCGAAAAAGATTTTCTGGTGTGTGTCTGGCATCCATTTTTGGCAGAGCTCTTCTTTGAAGCATACCCCATGAGTGCTCAATGGAATACAAGTCTGGCGATTGAGCAGGACATGGAAGGATGTTGATATTAGCTGCGGCAAGTGTATTTGCAATTACTCTGGTAGTGTACGGACGTGCATCATCATGCATAAGCAGAAATGAAGCACCAAGTCCGCAAAGGTATGACAACATCTGGTACAATCGTTTCAGCGTAAATCTGTGAATTGAGATTGCCTCTAATCCAAATCAGTTCGGTTCTTCCGCCGATCCAAATACCCGCCCATATCATGATTGTTCCACCACTGTATACATGGATTTCCTGGCATAACTTTAAACGTTCTTAGTGTCATCGGGTCCTCCAATACCGTGTACGTCTAATATCTGGTCTCATACCAAAGCGAGATTCGTCAGTCAAACACACAAAACGGCACTCTTCTTGTGCCCAATTTCTGTGTTCATGAGCCCATTAGAAACGGGCTCTGCGATTGCGGGGCTCATTAAGTGATACACGTAGCGGCCTTCGGGAACGGAGATTGACTTCATTGAAGCGATTTCTTATGGTCTCCTTGATGAGGTATGAAGCCTCGTAACCAAAATTATCGGCCTTGTACGATTTCGTGGAGCAGTAAATTGTTTGTAACTAAAACTCTGCGTAGTGCTCAGAGCGATTGCCACAGCACGTTGCCGAGAACCAGTTTTCAACATTCTCACAGCTCTGACAAATTCCTCTCGGCTCAAATGACGTCTTTTCTCCATAATAACGTTCTATTGTATTGGTTCCACTCCGAAGTATGGTAGAAATTTCACTGATTTGGCCTTAAACTCATTGCAGGATTATATAGGAATACGACTTTACCGAAGATTTTCATCTTTTGACCGAAATTCAAAAATTATTCCATTTTCAAATTACGAAATTTACTAAAAAGTATCCATAGGAGAACTTACAAAAAATATAATTAAAAAACCTTATATTTTGTAACTAGCAAAAACGTGCTTGATCCCTAGACACTTTTGATGTGAGTAAATAAAATTGAAGTGTCTGTTTGTAATGTCAAAATAAGAGCTTTTTACTAAATGCATAATTATTATGAAAGTTTATACGGCACATATAACATTTTAATTTTGTTATAACGGATAGACATGTTGTGATGAAATTTACTATGGAGATATTTTGAACCCTGGGGAAGTACATAGGCTATTTTTATCGACATACCACGTAGGCGAAGCCGTGGTGTGCAATTAATCTTATAATACAATTCGTGCCGACACAAAGGTGAAGAAAACTTTTGATTATAGGCTTAATTATAGCAATCACCAGCGGCTTGCCAAAATATATTAGCCGCAAATCAACTATGTTTGTTTGTTTCTTTTTATTTTCTAGCCATAATTCCTGTACGTAAGTACCGACTGCAAGGGCTGGATTTGCCATTTGACTCTTAGAGTTTTCCTGGATTCCAGCGCTGAATTAAAATACTGAATCAATGTAAATCAGCCCCAATACAAACCATTTCTTTAAAAACAGAAAATTTACCAGAAGATAATAAAATCCGGCAACATCTTAAGGATTTCTACAAAGATCCCTAATGTATTTACGATTTCCTTGCGACCATAATAATAGGCTTAGTGAGGGGCCATTTTATTGGACAATGAGGTTCCCGTCAAAGCTTTTATCAAGTTTGCCTATAAAAACAGCAATTGTGTCCAAAAAATTGTCGCTTTTATTAAAGATTGCCCATGTTATTGACATCGTAGTCAAAATAAGATTTGTTTTAGGCAAAATACTTATTTTTGGCTATTCGGGTTAATACCTACATCATTTGCGATTTAGGATGATAAATATGAGCCTAGCTGTAGTTTCTGCCTACCTCCATAAGAAGAAAGCGTAAGTTTTTTTTATGAAAGAAAGAAAGAAAAGAAAGAAAAATGTGAAACTGTGTGAAAATGTGGGTGTGTGTGTGTAATGTGTTTATGTGTATGTGTGTACCTGTCTACTTTGTATGCAAACTAATAAAGTATAGGCTGGTTAGCTATGCGATCAACGTCGCACATAATTCAGTGTTTTGCCTGACGCAATTGATCTTTATAGTAATTAGTTTAGAATATGTAAAGCAATAATCAGCTAGCTAATTAAATTTTGAATAAACAATACCCCTATTTGCATGGAACTTAAACATAACTGGCGAAATTTGGATGTACTAAAAGTACACGTCTGCCTGACCTTTCGGGGATTACATGCGTGATGATATATTTATGTTGTGTTTGTAAACAACACAAGTTTTCTGATTCTTTCCCAGAAAAGCTCCTTAGAAAAAAAACTTTTACACGCCATTTAATTCATCAAGAACATAACCAAACTTTCAAATACACACGCGTATACTCATAAATTCCCTATTCTCACCATCTCATCCGTTTGTAAGGCGCCCCTATAAATTCAAATGGCGTACGATATTTCTCGTATTCCGTGGTACATCAATCTATGCCAAGTAATTCTGTCAAGAAACTGGTGCCACCGTAATTTATGGTTCAATTTCTCAAGTTAGATGACCATTCTAACCGTTCCCTACTAATTGTCAGTCTTAATCGAAATTCTGCCTATTAAGAGTATATAATTGTATTCAGAAACTGTTTTCTCTTAATTCCCTGACTTGCAGGATTGTCTAGAACAGACAACTTTAATGGTGAAGGAATCAAATGAAATGGTGGAGGTCTTAATTGCTTTGGTTGACAGTTATGAAATTTTGAATAAGGCTTCGATCGAGACTAGCGGGGTAATTACGTAACACATTAACAGTAGGAATGGGTTTCATTTTGACTGTTCAACAACATTCATTGCGTTATTTAAGTTGTTGAGCAGACAAATTTTTCGAACTTATGAAGCAATGGATTAGCAATAGGCTTCATGATTATTCAGATTGTGATAAATAGTGAGTTACGTAATTACGGTGCTGGTCGGACATTAATAAAGGTAATAATTTTTATGGTGTTCATAATAAAGAGTATTCTAATACCAATTCTAATACCGCGTGATCTTCTAAGTCAGGGGCGAAGGAAATAAATGAAATTGTGTCAAAGGATGATAAAATATGGGGACAGCAATATTTTTCTTTAAATCATAATACCAAAGCTGATCTTGAGGCAGAAGCTTCTACCGTCTGCTTCTTTTCGAACCGATGCTACAACATTCGTTTAGTTAACTAGAATACTTTGGCCCAGTAGAGATTGCGGCATCAGTACCGTTCTTTAAGAGCGGCCCACCCTTCATAATTCCCGTACAAAAACAAATTTTCCTCCAGATATTTTGAACACAGATATGTTGTGGATTATATCTAGATTTAATAATAAAAAGACTTTTTTAGAAACATATTCTCTAAAGACGTCTGAAAATCAGTTTAAAAAAAAAAATGTTATCTGAACTTTGGGCCGTTCATAATGTACTAATACATTGAAAAAGTAAAGCAAACATCATTAGAGAAATCTCGTACATTTAATGGAGATTATAAATGACAAAAAAAAAAATAGGATTTTTCAAACCATGTATTTCCTGGAACAAGTTTTGTGAAATCTCCGCGCGCCAATTTTTGTTCGATGCTTTCGCATTCTCCCTTTGGTTTCTTTTTTAAACATTCAACTACACTTTTTTTTTTTAATCTTTATTTATTTAGAGTACCTACCTACCTTACAAAGGTACGTCAGCCTCATCATATCCTAATCTAACTAATTATTACACGTAATTATAATATTATTAATACAAATATATTATTGCGTAAGCGAGGGAGATAGTGCATTGCATTGGATGAAACAACAAGTTTTTCAATCATGCTCGCGCTGGCGACAGTCGGACCGGGTAGGGCCCTCTTAAGTCCCCAAATTTGCAGAAGTAAGGACACTTTAGCGTCGTAAGTTCCTAGTAGCAGCCCGGAGTCTGGATTCTATGGGACTTAAAGCTGATGAAGAAATGTGGGAGTGCCACATACCTTTGCTTATTTTTTCAAAGAAAACAGGCGAGATAAGTTCTACTTAATTCTTCGGGTTCACTGATCCAACCATGATGTACGTATGTGTGTAGATGTACTATGTAAATTTTCTTTTATCCCTACATCATTATGGAAATTTGTTCTTTTGAATAATACAGAATAGTCTGATGAAAAGCTGAATATGCGTAAACATTGGTATTTCTTATTTTGATGACGTAATCACTTTGTGGCTTACCAACAAACTTGGCTCATTGAATATATTTCGAATTCTTATTCTCAGTTCAAAGTTGGTACGGAAATGTATCATTTACTTGACAAAACAAAATGAAATGAAAATCGTCTCGAGAAAATTCAAGTTAATTTACGCACTGACAACACTATTAAATTGAGAGTCGACATTCATGAATATTAAAAGATAGACTCAATAATACTGCTATAATTCGTTCGCGTTAAAAATGCAGTGAGTCATCAGTGCAACTGCAAGATAAAGGTGTATTCACAGTGGTGTTAAATTCAAAGTTCGAAGTAATACCTTCAACTGTCATTGTGAACTTGACTTTGTAATTCGAAAAGATTTGATTGGTTAACGGGGCGGGGCTAGGCCGACGGATAATGATCACTCACTGCATTCTTAACGCGAATGTACTATAGTGCTTTTCAGAGAAAACAAACACCACATGTTCAATAAAGAAAACTCAACCTGTTGCAGTCCACTGTTAGACATACGCCTCTCCAAAGTGGAGTCATAACACCCCGTTCTCCACCTCCCCAACTTAAACCATAATAATCACTAAAATGTTACCGCTGTGCGTAACCACTGAGTTACATCCAACGAGGGTCATTTAAAAAACATTAAATTTGCAATTAAGTCGCTAAATTAGGCAAAAAACGCAATTATCTTTATTTATTTTTACTCTTCTACCAAGTTCTAAAAAGTATTATATATAATGATTCAGGACCTTAATGTTACAATGTTACATATCCAGCGTGCCTACGTTTTAAAAAAAAAAACTCATTAACTTTAATATGATTGAAAAGGTTATTTAATAACAGTTACGTTACCATCCAGTGCAATGAAACAAGAAATAGATGGGAATTGCTGCCTTGCAGTGAGACAACACTTCTTGAAATGAATGTCTTAGTTGAGCAGCTTCAAGGCTCTTCATTATACCTACGTTTGTATACACACTAGGTATTACAAAGAAAGCTCCCATAACAAACAACATTATCATCCTCTTGTGCATAGGTACACACATCGAGTATAATGTTCCCTCTCAGTTTAAAAGTAGTTTCCTGGAGCACAGAATGATAAATGATTTTATTTCTGTAAATAGGTTTGTACAAACACTTTTACACGTCAATCATATTTTAAAACTAGATGAAATCGGTCAGACTGAGGGCCCATTAGTATGTTTGATCAGTAGTCAAACAACCTAATAGTTAAAATGTGTTATTTAAAAAACAAATTGTTAAAAAATGACATAAGTATGTGGTTTGACAAATGGTTAAGCTAACTATACAAAAAAATAATACAATTTGCTATGAAAGTTAACCATGCGTAGACAGAGTAGTTAAACTTTAACTATTGTCAAGTGAGTAATTGTTAAATTGACTATTGGTAATTTTTCACTATGTATCAAACAACGGGCCCTAAGCTGTGATTATAATTATCTTTGTATCGTAAATTCTACACTATGACTGACTACAGGTACACTAGGCTTACACCTGCAGCAAACTCAGAATACCTACTCCAAAAGTTCCACTAGTGAATAACGTCACCAAACTTGAAAGAAATGCTCAAGGACGTCCAGCTCTGGAAGTCATTACGGCAGCCTTGTCAGCGAACTCAAAGTTAGTCATAACTCACGGACCAAACTCGGTCAACGCGATTGGAGAAACTTCCTCGCAGTCGCTAGTTGGGAAGACTTCAAAATTGTTTAAGATCTCCACTAATTGTTTAAATGGGAATAGTTCATTGGGGTAAATTGTTTTTCGAGAACAGGTGCAGACACCTTACTGAAAAAACTGTTGCTTAACAGAATATTCGTTAGTTTGTACTCTTAAAACGACTGTAACTACTTTGGTGCAGTTGTAAATAACTAAATTAGTATCTGAACAAATATTTGTATACAGTAATTCAATTCAAATGAATTATTTCGGAAAAATCATCCATATTGTATTAGTATTAAAACTTAGAAAAAATATGTTAGTAGCATTAAAATCAAAAACAAATTATTATTCCAATCAAACCAAAAATTAAATTAAAATCAATATCAAATTTCAAAAACAAATATTTAAATTACAACAATAAACAAAATCAAAATCATTATCAAAATAAAAAAAAGTAATACCTACTTGATATTGAATTAGTTATTTTCTTATAAATAATGACTAAAGTATTTTCCTGTATTTTGCAGAGGACTCCTATTCAGAGTAGATTAACAGTTATTATTCTTTGCCTTTAGCCTGAAATACATCAAAATAAATTCAAGTTCAAGACACAGACAAAAACTGTTAGCACTAAAAGCACCTTTACACTCCTGAAAAGTTATAACATTGGTAAACTTTAACAAAGGCTCCATCCACAGCAAAGGATCAGTTAAATATTTCCCGTATTTTTTTTGGAAAACTGACATAAGTAATTTCCTCTGTTTTGCAGAGGACTTCTATTCTAAGAAGACCACTACTTATGATAAATAGTACCTAAGTATTCTTTACCATGAGCCTGAAAGACATCAAAATAAATTCAATTGTAAGACAAAAAAAAACCGTTAGCGCTAAAAGCACCTTTATAGCTGCTAAAAAGTTATAACATTCAGTCTTGAACTTTAACAAAGGCTCTATCTACAGCAACGTCAAACATGTGGGTATTTTATTATTAAAGAGCTCACCAAAAATGTCAACACAGCTTTGATTAAAACTTTGCGTGGCCTGGAGTTGAATGGGCAAATTTTGCAGCAACTTAACATACTTCGAGAACAACGTATTCGTAACCCGGTTTGTAATTCTGAAACGTGTGAGGTATAACTGTTTACTTAACGAGAAAACTGCGGTGTAGGTAATTCTCTATGGAATTCTGAGAAACGCATGAACTTCTTTATGAGGAGTGGTGACCCACTGGTAACGACCCGAATTACGAGTTGTAGGTCGTGGCTTCGAACCCAAGCAGGCGCTTTACTTTGTGTAAATAATTTCATCACCACTGCTCTCAAAACGGTGAAGGAAAACATTGTGAGGAAACCGGCATGTCCTAGAACCGAAAATTGGAAGACATGTGACATGTATCAATCCGCACTGGGCATGCGTGGTAGGTTACAGACCACTCCCTCTCCAAGAGAGGAGGCCTGTGTCCCAGCAGTGATAACATTATAGCCTCATTATGCATGAACTTTTCTGTAATTGAAGCGTCTTGCAATAGTTATTGTCGGCTACAGTTTCCTCTTAAATCAGAAATTCTGAATGATTTATTGACCTAAAGTTTATTTATTCTTTATTTAATTTCCAATTCCAAGCGCTACTGCTGAGCATGAGGTCCTGGGTTCGATTCCCGGGTCGGGCAAAGTGTTACTGGGTTTTTCCATCTGGAATTTCTCGGTAGCAGCCCGCAGTCTGGATTTGTGCCCGGTTGATGGCAATAGGCTTGCCCCCTATTACATGGGACTTAAAACATAACTGGCGAAATGTGGGTGTACTATAGGTGCACCTCTCCGTAACCCTTCGGGGAATACAGGCGTGATGTTATGTTATGTAATTTCCAATTCGGTTAACAACTTTGGTACGAAAATCACAAGTTTTCTCTCACATACTTTTATTAGATAATTACATGAAAAAACCGGTTCGAATATTACATTTTCTTTCATTTTTTCTTTTTCAAAAGAGTTATGTCTAATAAGATAAGTAACGAAAATACTTTTGAATATCGTAATGTACGACACTGATACACAAAAGCTGAATTAGGGCGTTTGTCCACCGCAGCCGTCACCGGGACGTCATCGAGAAACGACATTATACAGACCAAACGTGACGTCCCGTGGACGTCGAACGTTAGTCCATCGCGACCGAACTCGGCGGTTCAGTGTGTTATGATAGATAAAAAAAAAACCGGGCGAACGAAGCCGGTGCTACGGCAACGTGTGTGGACAAGATCAATCGTATTTTGCATTGCCGGCACATCTCACCATAGAGCCCACCACTACCACCACCACCACCATTTTTGAGATGGAAAATACTGTTTCGTCCCACAGGACGAAACAGTATTTTCCATCTCAAAAATGGTTCGGACGAAAGTAGTGTTATTGCAATCGTTTTTATTGTTTTACATTCTGAGATGATAGAGCTATCCGACATATAAGGCAAAAAAAAATATGTTTTAGGTATATAAATTTACACCCAAACTTTAAACTTCAATAATTTCATATTATCTAGATTACTCATTATGGAAGTTCAACTTAAGATATTTTCTAAGTTCTTCAAGGTAATATATAAGTATTATACATTTTTGAATTGTTCAGTATCTTTCGTTTACAAGTACGTTATCTTTTTATGAGATATATTTTTTTTTTTGTTTTTTTTTTGTATTATAAGGAAATTTTCCGTCTTTTTAATTTACAAGTTGAGGTTTTCTTGTTGCCGATAGCTGCCGATATCGAGTTGATGGCATTTTTAGATTTCGTAACTATTCAGTAATACAAAGAGCTAAAAAAACCTGCGCTATTACTGCGCCATTTTGAGCTAGAAGCAAAAATGTCGAAGAAGGGAAAAAACGAAAATTGACGATTCTTGTTATTTGCACCTATTCATGAGATTTGTGGATACAACAAAATACTTGTTATTGTTTGTTTACTATAAAATACTTTTCATGTAACAAGTAAGCACAAAATAGCATAAATATATACCTATAATATTCGGAAAAATATTATCGCATGATTTTTTTTTGCGGTGATCATTTTAACCACACGTATGATAAAAATTAAGTCGCATACTTCTTATCTGTGGTGATAATCATAATCAGTATTGGTTACAGCATTCCTGTGAGAACTATTTTAAACAATTTTCTCATCGGTTTTGCACAAGTAAGTGAAACTAAGGGTACTACTCGGGTTTTCAGCGATATATCTACTCAAATAATAATCGGGAAAAGTACAGTAGTATAAATGGAAATCCATTTATCAACAACAGATGTAAATACGGTTATGCAAAGTATACAAAGAAATTTGACATCAAGTTGTAACCAAAAATGGGCAGAAGCTCAAAGAAAACAAGATCGCTTCGAGAGCCAAAACGCAAATTGGTTAAATGGCGAGTTTAAAGTACCATTGAACTCAGGCAGTTCCTCAGCATCTGAAAATTCCGACTTGAATACAACTGGAGATCGAGGCAGACCAACAAAATCATATGATACGTGTGCGGAAAATACCAAAAAAACGTAAAAACATGGAATTAGTCCAGACGTATGGAATGGGGCATGTGCGCAACGTATTCGTAACGTAACGGTTATGTACAAGGTTTATGATCTATGAAATACAGAAAAGGAGGAGAAAAAAGTCATTCTACGAAACATCTTAAAAAGTCCAGATGGTGTACCTTCCTATACCAAAAAGGAAGCATTAACTATATACAGGTTGTTTGGTGCATCGTGTGCCAAATTTAAATGGTCGACTGGGGGGGGGGGGGGTCACCTGCGATCCTTTCAGACCCCTAAACACTTCTCATGCCCTGTGGTTTTTTTATCGACTTTTTATTATTTTATTAAAAAAATACCCAAATTTTACATTCAACTATAAAATAAAAAAAGTGTAAGTCGTAGACTCTGAATTTTAATTTTATTTAGATGTGTATTGTATTACAGTACTTTTAAATTCAAAATTAGTGACATGAGCCATCCAGTTTTTAGAATTTCGAATTTAGTATTTTGTGACTCGATTCATTATTCTAGCGAATTCACAAAGTTGTAAAAAGATTTTTATGGCATGTGGCACATCACTAGCAAGAGGATAGACTAGAAAATTTTTGAGGGAGTTGGAAGATCCCGGTCGCTTTTGTTTTTTTTTTTATAGCCATGTAAATAGCTGTAACATGGACAGCTTTAATTGAAGTCCGAAACTTTGCGAGTGAATTAAAAAAATCTGGATGGCTAATGTCACAAATTTTGAATTTAAAAGTACTGTAATACAATACACTTCTAAATAAAATTAAAATTCAGAGTCTACGACTTACACTTTTTTTATTTTGTAGTTGAATGTAAAATTTGGGTATTTTTTTAATAAAAAAAAAAAGTCGATGAAAAAATATCCACAGGGCATGAGAAGTGTTTAGGGGTCTGAAAGGATAGCAGATGACCCCCCCCCAGTCGACTATTTCAATTTGGCACACGATGCAGCAAACAACCTGTATATTGAAATCGATCTATCTAAAGCTCAATATTCCTACCTGAGGCTTAGACTTGTTAAGAAAAACTTATTTCCATCATTCCATAATTCAGCTGAAGCAAAGAAGGATTGCTATCCTCTGGCGTCAAGCATTACCGTAACGAATATACTCGTAAGTGCCAAAGTGAACCTTCAAGATCTCTTAGATCATACTACTTGTCGTATTATAAAGATAGACACAGCGTCAAAAAGTTTTGACCATCTTAAGCTGTATAGCAAATGGGGTTGCGATGGATCCTCGGGACAAAGCGAATATAAACAAATTTTACCTGAAGAAAATGAACAAATATCGGACGCTTATTTTGTTTATGATTTCATTTGGACCATTGAAACTAGTGGATGAAGAAAGTAAAGCAGTTATATGGCAAAATCCAACATGCTCTTCAGTTAGATATTGCAGACCCATTTCTCTGGAATTTGCGAAATAAACTCTAGAAAAAACCACAGATGTTGTAAGTGAACTTGAAGCCAAAATTAATAACTCCAACGCTTGCAGCAATAGAAGGTAATATTATAGAAGTAAGACATGAGCTGTTTATGACTATGATTGACGGAAAAGTTGCTCAAGTGTTAACACAGACACCATCGAGTGCTTCATGCTCTGTTTGTGGAGCAACTCCTAGACAGATGAACGATCTTACAAAAGTAGCTGCAAGAGTTGAGAATGAAGATGCGTTTAAATACATACTCTCCACCTTACATGCGTGGATAAGATGTATGGAAATGATTCTGCATGTTTTTTATAATCTAGGCTTTGAATAGTGGCCTGCATCGACTCCAGAGAGCAACACGATTAAAGAAGAAAAAAAAGAAGTACGTCCAAACCCGTTTCCGGGAGATTGCTTGGTTTACACATTGATAAACCTCATCAAGGTTCCGGAAACAGCAATGATGGCAATATGGCAGGGAGATTCTTCCAACACCATCAATGTTCTGCAGAAATCACGGGTGTCGACGAAGAGTTGATCAAGAGATTATACATAATTCTGCAAACCATGTCATCGGGGTTTTCCATAAACGCAGTAAAATTTGGTGTATATACGCCGGGGACTGCACAGTTATATGTGAGTAAATATAACTAGAACTATATGCCATCTTCTGTCCGAGCATTTTGCAGTTTTGCCTATTGAGGCCAATTATCTGAAGATGCTCAAGAACCTCGTAATAAAGACTATAAGAAATACAGGTTAAAACACGGTCAGAACTATTCCAGGTCAGCCACAATAGAAGACGATCTGCACATACTGTTGTATACTTCTGATCCCTATATATCTAGCTTAAATACATCAAGTATTCTGATATCAAAATAATTACTTAATGAAGCTAAAGAGCTTTTAGTATTGACAAGTGATGAGTGGAGTAATGTTTTTTTTTCATTACTACTATGTTTTTTTTTTAAATTTAATATGATGTGACTACGTAGTTATTAATTTATTAATTAAAAAAAATAACCTAATGCAAGCAAAAAGTAGTTTTAAATAATTTAATTTAATTTTTGGATGAAAATTCACAAAAAAAAAAACATATTTTTACTAAATAAATATAGTTCTTAAAGTGACAGTGTTTTTATTCATAAGTATTCAGGAATACAAATACAAAATTTAAATTCAAAATGTCAAGAAACAAAAAAATAATTTGAGATGGAACGCACCGTTTCGACCCATAGTGCATCGGCCGTCACAATCTTAAGCCGAGTTCTAGCGGTCGCACCGAACTACTCGAAACTTCGGCGGTTGGGAGGACGGCGCTTGGATGACGGACGTGCAGTAGACACGCGACCATAGTAAATGTATGTATTACTACTTCAGTGCCGTCATCTCGTTGTCGGTGACGACTCGGTGACGGCTGCGGTGGACAAACGAACTAAGATTTAGCTTTGACTTTTATGAAAAATAGCAATTTACTTATATGGAAACCAATCGACAGCCCAAGTAAAAATAGCCTGAAAATACGTGTAAAACTAATTTACCTAATCTTCTAAAATAAACATAAGATTAATCAAAGTAACGAAGTAACAAAATAAACATAATTAATTTCCTATATAGTATTATTGCTTCAGTTAATTAAACCAGATAATTAACTACGGTGTAATTACTATAGTCAACTGGAACACTTAAGCTGAATTGTAATTAATAGAATCAGATTTCTGTAATCGGCGAATAACTTAACCTTCCGTTAAGTGGGCGAGGTAATCTGTCTTCTGCGTTCCAATTTACTGAGGATTAGTTACAAGTGCGTTTGTCTACTGGAATAGTTTAATTTCCCCACACAGATCTTTATGCCTCGAGGGGTGTGGTGGAATAACAACAGTGAGGATCGATTGAGGTTTCGTCCGTAGGATACCAAAATTTACAAAATCAATTTAAACTGCAGATTCATGTTACACGATCCACCCCTACTTTGCATAGCTGCAATATACTGATGTGGTGACATGTCAACATAGAGATTTCTGTGCAATTACTTAGTACCGGAATAAATTTTATTTGATGATGGTGCAAACCG
This sequence comes from Griposia aprilina, assembly GCA_916610205.1. NCBI lineage: Eukaryota > Metazoa > Arthropoda > Insecta > Lepidoptera > Noctuidae > Griposia > Griposia aprilina. Next base: position 17,106,840 of record OU744290.1, on the reverse strand, counting down.
CATCAAATACGATTGCGTAGTTTAGAAGAACTAAGCTGTCACTGCACAGTCACACAGATAGACACGAAAACCGATTTTGTTTTATATTGTTTATATATACTATCGATATAAATACATTTAAAAAAAAATATCGCAGCGAAGCCTAAACTGTACATTTTTTTTGTAGTTAATTTTTTCGGGAATGAATATAATGCGTTTTTTTTTTTAATTTTGTCTGTATGTCTGAATATACGAGTACATACGTTCCAGCATCACGTAAAAACTACCGGATACATTTTGTTCGGATCTACATGGTCTTCATATGATCTGGCCATGCATATCTATATTCCCTATAAGTCTGGTCAGTCTAGAGTCTATAAATTATTACGCTATTTGCTATAATTGCAATTTGTTTGTATTCTTCTATAGTTTACCGCAAATTGTAAAAAGACGAGCCAAATTGTTAGAATATTGCAAATAGTTACAGATTTAACCTTTTAAAAGAGCTTCATCACGCTATTCTTTTAAGGAGCTATGCAGTCAATCATGACATAATATAAGAACTGCTATTTTAATCAACTTTTAACAAATTAACAAAGCAAATAAGTAGCTTAGCGGTCCGACGACTACCTTGCAAACATTATGTTCGATTCCCAACAATTGATATTTTTTGTGCTTTCTTTTTTAGTATTGTTATATATTATATTATGAAAACATAAAGATTAGGCCTCTTCTGTCATCTTTGGTTAAAAATAAATATTTATGGTTAGGTGACTGTTCCTAATGAGAAATCCCGTGTGTTTACAATCTACTGTTATATTATTTTAGTGATAGCTATTGGTTAGGAACAATCTGTAAGAAAGCATCAGTCTGTGTATAAGTGTTGTGCCATTAGGTAATATATTAATACAGGAATGCAGGCGTTAATTTATTCACTAAAAACGAAAAACTTCGCAAGCAATAGGAAATTATTACTGAAGGCTGAGGGTGTCGACTTCAGGACGATCTACTTCTCATACGGACAACTGTACGTTGCTTGCTCCCGCGTCACCAGTCCTGACTCTCTTAATATTTTGGTTGCTGAAACCAAACTACAAGCGTAGCGTATAGCTTTATAAATATGGTTGTTATTTTAGTATATTGTGGTGTCTTAGGACTTTCACGCGAACAAAATCGCGGGCAGAAGCTAGTAGATATATAAATCTATAGATTTTTATAATTATAAATATATATGACGGAGAAGGCACGTTTCTCTTGTTATAATCAGCCAATATTTTAACAACTGTGGGCGTACAATGCGAAGTGTTGGATAATGCGCAGTAGAAAACAAACGTTTGCAATTCAAATCAAATTATAATTTACGAACAAATTAATCACACTAGCAAATCACACACTGTAGGTACACAACACAACTATACAGAACGCTTGGCAGTTTCTAAACGTGTTCACTGCTTGACCGCCACCGACCAACTCTGCTTTAATTCTGGTCGAGCTTGACACTGAGCGCCGCCTGGTGGCGCTGGCGTCCCTGTTAAAGATAAGTGTAACAAAGAGTATGATGAGTTATTTCCCACATGTAAAATTATACCGATAGATAAAAAAGGTGGATTTTTTGGTAGGTCTGAAATATTATTATAGTGATGAATATAAAGTTAATGTTAAAAACAAATACAACACACGTAGGGTTAGAGAGAACAGACTGGTGCAACCACAGATAGCAAATTATTATGATAAGAGAGCATTGAAGTATGTGGTACCTAAAGTGTTTAACAAAATAGATTTCTTAAGAGAAAAAGTAAAAATTAGTAAAGGATCACTTAAAACAATATTAAAAAAAACTTTTTGCAGGATAGATACAAAACCATAACAGTATATTATTTAAGTAGTGGTAAGGGTTCATTGTTATGAAAAAGAGCGCCTCTCGCCATCAAAGGTAAAAGTTTGGCGAGTTTAGAATTAAGTAACCCCTCTGTATTATAATTTCTTAAAATAAATATTAAAATAAAACAATTGGTTTAACGTATTTACGACATACAGATGTATGTAACAAAAACTAGTTAAAAGAGTTTAGGTGCAATATAATATGTGACAGTAGCTTCACTGATCAGACACGTATGTAATTACGCTTACAGAAAATTGAACTGTCAGGATGCTGTACTTGCCGCCATTAGTAGATATAATGAATAAAAGGCTATCTTTCCTCCTTAATAGCCCCTCTGTGCTTCGAACAGAAATTTTAACCTTCGAGTGCCACTAATGATTCACTTAATGATTCTCTAGTCTTCTACTCATAACCTCTCTTCTAATTTTCTTCTACATATATTCGTGATTTAAATATCATCTCGTGATACAAATATAATCTGTAAACTTAAACAAACAGATAGTTGCAAAGAATATTTAAAAAATCTTATACTACTGACACTTCCATGAATTCCATTAATTTTGTAAGAACTAACACTACTTTCTTTGAAAAATATAAAAGTAAACGACATATTGGTAAAATTTGTTGTCCTAATAATAAAACAACTCTGTTAAATAATAGTACATTTTGCATGGCTCCCCGTGTATACAATCACCTTTCTAAATATTTAAAGGAGGCATCACGCCAAGTATGTAAAAAAACAAAATTAAAAAGTTTTTTGTTAAATAAAGCATATTACAGTGCATCTGAATATTTGCGGGATAAACTATAGGATTTATTTTCATACTTTATTTTTAAACTAGTTTTATAGATACGATTCTTAATTTTATTTTGTTTATTTAGTTTTAATTTATTTGTGTTTTCTTTCTATGTACTTTGCATGCCGAAAAGTAAAATATGGCGACACCAAGTCTGTGATATACAAATATTACATGAATGTAAAACATCTGCATATTGTTTACCCATATTTGCAAATAAATGATTTTGAATTTGAATTTGAAATTCATCTTACAAAATTTGAAGATTCCGGCATTCTCCCAAACAGGATTAGTTTAGTCACAGATTTAAGTCTACATAATTAAAATTAATTTGCCAAGCCTTTTGCCAACTATATGGTTTCGGCTTCCTGTCTAACCGGACGTACCTGGGTACCAGTATTTTACATGAAGCGACTGCCTATCTGACCTTCACAACCTAGTTGATAGGCACGATACCCCTTGACAAGACTGGCTGTCAGACTTTTCGGCTTCTGACTATTACGTCCGTAACGACTGTCAAAGGTTTACGAATGACAGCCGGTACCAACTGCATAACGTGCTTTCCGAAGCACGGAGGTGTCTCGGTATGTTATGGATGGGCACCCATCTACGGGCCGACCTCGGCAAGCGTTACTTAACCTTGAAGAGAGCAAATAATTAAATAAGATCGATCCGTGCGGCTATTATTTAGGCAGGAACATTAATTCTCCTATATTTTGTCCTAATACATGCATGTAAAACGAGTAAATGTTCCACATTGATCGTGGGCCGGATTTGTACGTGTAATCCGTACAATTGGGATTTTCGGGAGTAATTTATGTTTATTATGTTGGTTCCCGATTTCTGTTGGTTTATTTTTGGTATGTCCCGAATTTAGAACAATTTACTCAGTAATAAATTTACCGTATTGGTCTGGGGGATAAACGAATTATCAGGATTTTTTTTTGGGGTTTTATGTAACAATTATCAGCGTTTAAATGTTAATGTTTTCCTTTAATACGTAATGGTTTTACAAAAAAAAGAGCTTTATTGTTATTGCCTCCCGTTATTAGCATTTCTCCTCGAAACATTGCATACTTAGTAGGTATATACATTATACATTTTTAGACAAATTGAGCTTTCGACACAATACAAATACAAAAAGTCCGTTATCGGTTGTTACCTATACCGATAAAAACAAAGTCATAACTAATCGGTTTTCCGCGAACATTATCAAAACAATGAATTATAAAAAAAATGGAGAAAATTACGATCATAAAAACAACCATTGAATTAATTAAGAACTCCATAATGTCTTCCATTTTTTACGATGATTAGTGATTGTGAAATGTTCTTTATGGCAGTAGGAAAGTTCCCGTTTTCGATGCCAAGATACTCACTTTGTGTCGCTGCGCCAAGGAATTGTTTTAGTACAAGTATCCGGACGTCAACAATATAATATGACATACCAAGCTTAGGAAACGACCGGTTTGTCATCGCGAAAAGACAATGTTCAAAATCGCCCTGTGCAATAAAAGCATTGGACATACACGATAATTAATTGTCTATTTTATTAAATAAGTTGAAAATACTTTTATAACACGGACTAGCTGCATGCCAAAATGAACATTAAAAGTATTTTACGCCGCCATCTTCGGGTGCGTTCCGAATTGCACTGTAATCGATTTGAGCGTGCTTACACCCGTTTCGAATTAGCGTGAGCGCGATAACGATGTCCCGTGAATCGTCATTGATAACGTAATGACATGCGCCATCTTGCGTTAGTGCCGACCAAGCCTTTTAATAATATCATCGTGAGAGCTGTCAAAAATTACAGTTGTGCGTTGTACTGTTGAGTTGTTTTGAGTCGCATCTTTGGTCTGATACATCTCAACCAACAAAACAGAAGTGCCAATGCATTGAACTTCTATTTTCCAGAAAATATCTAGTTGGTCTTTCTTTCTTGTACAAGGTTTGGGGTTGACGTTGAGCGAGTACTGTGAGCGCGTTCACGAACGTTCCGAATTGTTGACAGCTCTCAGCTGTCATAATCGTGATATCTAAATCGAAACGTAAATTATTGATGTGAGCGCTGTGAGCGATTATAGCGTAATTCGGAATGCCCCCTTCGACAAACGATATGTCATGTCGTGTCGAATAAGATTAGGGATGCCCAATCGATTGTAATCGATTTTTTGCTTTTTTAAACTGTTGCAATTTTTTTAATTGAATTCACATTTTCAATTTATTTCGATTATAGTGCAAATAGAAGCTACAATTAAACCATTAAATCACCATTCCATTATTATTATTCATTAAAAGTATAATGAATAGGTAGGTGGGTAGGTAGTAGTTTTAAATAGGTAGTAAGAATAATGCTAAAGTGAACAAAACCTACATATTTCATCATCATAATTATTCTTGGTTTTCTAAGATCGTTTAGAAAAGTGTGTGGTTTACTTCTAACTAAACGATCACTTACGAATTTATGACGATTAATATAAAAAAGATACTTATCGTTACTGGATGAATTATAAATGTGTTCTTTAAAAAAAGCAATATTGCACACTAGATACAGATGTTATTATTAATATTGTTAGTTTGTTACAAATATAGAAGAAGTAGAGAAGTATGATTTTATTATAAGTGGGACATTGTCATACTTGTAATGGTATTCATATTATCGGATGGTCGGTTGGTTGGTTTGTAACGTATGTCCATAGTAAATCTTATGAAATATCGTTTTTAACGTATCGTATTCAGCACCCCTATTTTTGACGTCACTAAATGCTCACTTGTCACATCATTACTTAGGTATACACATACTTAATTATCTATATAGGTATTAAAAATAGCTAAACGCAGTAGGATATTGTTTTCAAGTTTCATAAAAATCACTCGGAGTCACGGCGCGCGGCGTTATGAAAAACCATAAATAATATTGGTGGTTCGATTACAACCTCAACATCTGATACTTTTTTGAAATTTATTTATTCTTTTGCTAGTCCGCTACAAATATAACATCATATAGGAATTTACTAATGATCGACAATACAACACATAATTTTCCTATGCTCTTGGTTCCAGGGCGAACAATGTATGGGCGCAGAGCAATGTCCTTTGGCCAATACACTGTCGTGCCATCGACACGACGAAGAAGAACACCAAGCTTAGAATGAGATTGTAACACAGAAATTAGTGACAGAGATGACGCTATACAGGACCGAACTTTTTCTAAAACCGGATGTATGTATATTCGACCCCGTCATAGCTTTACCACTTTTATTTTGTTTTATTTGATAGGTACACCAACGACTTATTCACTAGAACATTAATATAATAAAAAATAACATATTCATTGAGTTACGGTGAATTAGTCACTTACAGGCGTACACAGACAGCTCTTACATAAAAAAAATAGCATCTTAAATATATGTTTTAACAAAACTTTTTACTCGTAGTGAGGATAGAAAAAATTATTGGAAACAAGAACAAAACATTAGGTAAAAAAAAAACATTATCGAAATTAGAATCAAAAATAAAAATCAAAATTATTATTAGAATCAAAATTAAAATTAAAAAATAAACAGTAAGATTGAAATACAAAATTCAAAACGGTAGAACGCGATAGCGGGTGCAATAAGAGAATATTCCAGAATTGTTAAAGTGATACGCCGCAAAAAACCAAAAAAATAAAAAGAAGTAAAAAACTTTTGACAACCATTCTCAGAAAATGAAAACCTCATAAACAGACTATAATGTTGCCACTGCTGGGATACAGGTCTTCTCTTGGTGACAGGGCCCACTGGTCCACTGGCCGTAATCCACCACGCGGGACCAGTGCAGGTTGGTAAATGTCACATTGTCAATGTGAATTTTTGGTTCCGGTTTCCTGCATCGTTTTGAGAGCAGTAGTGATGAAATAACTAACACAAAGTAAAGCATCTGTCTGGGTTTGAACCTACGAAATTCAACTCGTAAGTCACGGCCATTACCGCTGGGCCACCACTGCTCTCCAATTAAAACCTCACTAAGGTTGAATCTAGCTGTGACATAGACAACTAGACCTTGTCATTTTATGACGTAAGTCGTTAATTTATTTTTTTATTTTTTTAACCATTTATGTACACACATATATAAACAGACAAGAAAAAAGGTACAGAAAAATATGTACAAAGGTGGTGCTTATTTCTAAAGAAATCTCTTCCGGCATATCTGCGATAGGAAAGTATATTAAAGAGATGAAGACAACGTGTGTTCGTGCCTTGTCGTTTTTTTTGTTATCAATTGACTTTCAACCTTAGGGAGATATAGCAATTACGAGGTTGACTATACCATATTATTACTGGATACCTACTGCAACTGATTGTGACAATATTGCTTCATCGTCCAGAGTATTCGCAGATATATAGTCATTGTAGTAAGAATTAAGTTTTCATCAAAGAGAAAATCCATACAATATCTCTCAACTCAGCCAAATATCAAAATATTACTGATGAAAACGAATTTCAGTCTCAGAGATAAAACAGACGAAACGAATGGCTGCCAAATCTAATTCCCAACGAATTACAGAGATATGTCCGCTGGGTTAATCGGATAGAAAAGTTTGAATTCCTTAATAAAACCATATCGTCGTCTCGGTATTCTCTCCGAACATTTATCCTTTATTATTATAAAATTGGGAACTGTTCAGAAGTTTTCTAATAACTTAGTGGATCCCTCGTTTAAATTCCAGGTAAGGGACGGGGATCTCAATCAAAGTTGGTCGCTTGAAGCGTGAAGTTGGTCAAACATCGCGCTTACTTATGCAAGATCGTGTCGTCAATTCGGTAGCGTTAATTGTGTGTGACTAATGTTTAGGTAAGTTGTAGAATATGGTATGGTAGGTACTGGTTGTGAAAAAACTTTTCTGCAAAAAAACAACCGACTTCCCAAAAAACACTACAAAAGTGAAAAATTACTTTAATTTCGGAAGTCGGTGTCTTTGGTTTTTGTATTTTCGTTTTTTGCCACCAACTTCCGAGATTAAAGTTATTTTTCATTTTTTTTGTGTTTTTTTGGAAGTCGGTTGTTTTTTTGCAAAGTACTTTTTATTATTCACTTTTTTGTTGTGGTCCCTACCCCACACCTGCCCCACACAAATTCGTATACCACTACTTGATATGTAAATAACAGTGACAGGAAATTATTAATACATCATCAATATAAACTAAGTGATAAAAATATGCAGTATCAAGGATAACTCAAAAACTACTAGTCAGACCTTGGTCAATGGGACCACATTTGAAGCACCAGCTATCAAATAAAAAAAGAATCATCCAAATCGGCTTACCCAGAAAAAAGTTCTGAGGTCAACACAAAAAAAAAAAAAAAACATAGAGACGAATTGAGAACCTCCTCCTTTTTTTGGAGTCGATTAAAATGAAAAACTGCGTGACGTAATAAGTTATTACCGTTATGAAGACTCCTGTGATATCATTCCCAGAACAAAACGCGGTTGCTTAAAGAAGTTCTCAAGTGTGAATTTCTTTAAGCAGAAATCGCGAAAAGAGAAACAGTATTTCCCTACATTTATGTTCGCATAACACGTCAAAACGTAGGAAACAGCTGATATTTTTTTCGCGATTTCAGGTTTGGTCCATAGTAAAAGTTGTTTATAATGATGAGTAAAATGACCCCTTAAGAGGTTGCTGGTGTTTTACCAATAAACCAGTATATCTGGAAGAAACGGTTACATTCTTCAGTGAAATACATAATTTACCTGTGTACCTCATTAGATACACTGTACCAACTTACCTAATTGCTCTAATTGCAAAAAACCTTTAATTTATTTGTTTCAAAATTTGAATTCATGATCTACGAGTACCATACAAAGGTATATTTCATTTCAAAATACTCGGAAATCAGGTTGCTGGAATTTTATGAAGTAGTTTTTTGAAAGAAACAGATAAATGTTAGTATTACCAGGTTTTAGTATACTTAGATTATAAAATGTTTTATGAAAAAATATGCTGAAAAAAAGCTCGCAATTCATTTACAAAAGTGGGACATTATAAATGCAAACTGATTTTTCATATAAAAGGTCGTATGTATACACGAAATAACAAATAGAACCTCATCAAATTATGGGGCAACTCATTGTAAGCTCTCGTTTATATTCAATGAAAATATAAAGAAGATTTATCAGTTGTATGTTAGAAAAATAACAAGGGTAAAGAATAACTTATTTCTCTTTTTATACCAACCTATTTGCTTTATTTGGAATTGGGTAGCTGACGTATGTGACCAAGGTTAGGGTTCGTATGTTTTATTTAAAGAAATACGAGACAAAACTAGAACTTGTAGACAAAAAACATTGTATACAATTAAAAATAGAGAAAGCTACGAAACTCGTTTTGGCGCTACGCTTCAAAACTACAAGAGTTTTTAATACATTTTTATGCCAGGTGCCAAAACGGAAAACAAATGAACTACTCAATAGCTGTGCTAAAATGCTTGCTGAAGAAAGATCAAGAAGATTTATGGAAAGTATTCAAAACAACCTTTGACAATATTGAATCGTAAATTCGATATTGACAAAGATAAAAAAGTGTTGTTTTAGTTTTATCATTAGGTAAGCCTCAAATTAAAAATTAAATTGTCCTTATATTCCAATGAAAACTATCATTCTCTGACTGTTATATGAAATGGCCTTAACGCGGTAAATTGAAATAGGTAACATCACATAAACATCACGCCTGTATTCCCCGAAGGGTTAGGCAGAGGTGTACCTATAGCACACCCACATTTCGCCAGTTATGTTTAAGTCCCATGTAATAGGGGGCGAGCCTATTGCCATCAACCGGGCACAAATCCAGACTCCGGGCTGCTACTGAGAAACTCCAGATGGAAAATCCCGATAACACTTTGCCCAACCGGGGAATCGAACCCAGGACCTCATGCTCAGCAGTAGCGCTTGCAACCATTAGACCAACAAGGCAGTCATTGAAATAGGTGTCTGCTAAAAAAATAATTTCTCTGGCTTTAAATCATGTAATATGTCTTCTATGGATAGTAAGCATCGCCACATAAGCATCGCCACCCAATATCAATAGGTACTCTAATCGTTTTAGCCACTATAGATAATTCAGTTTGCTATTACATTACTCTACCACCATAAGCAAATCGTTTGATAATGGTAGTTCAATAACTAAATTGCACGTTGGCGCCTTAAGTCTGCACTTTTTGACTGTCCTGAAATTCTAAGAAACCAACGTGAAAGTCAATGTTTTATTGGTTTCCAGTTTAATAGATAGATTGTACTCGTAATACTAGATAAGGTATAAGATCATTCAATTCATAGTCATAGTATGTCAATGTTTATTTTGATCATTTTATTAATCCTTTCAATGTTTACAGTAGGTAGTAACATTGTTCTTTCCTCTGCCGAGAGGCCAAGAATGTTAACTCAAATTAACATGTTTTTTTGTATATTTTAATAAATGTTAGCTGTAAGTTTTGCATTCAATAACTTTCATCTTTTATCCGTATTTTGGGTCGAAACTTTAGTTCATTGCTTACAACACTAGTGCAAAATTATTGTGAATCTATGTCTAACAGTCAAAAACTTTCACTTGTCGAGAATGGTTCAACGCACGTCTTTTTGGATCATAATTCAGTTATTGCATTTTAAGTGGAGTTATTAATCATCAAATACTGTTAAGTTTACGGTCAATGTGTGTGGTAATACAGTTCATCCTGTAAACAAGTACGAGTATAATCATCAACTGTTTCATTTCGCTACCAATGTTCACAAACCCACAATCCCCGGTTGCAATTCCAACCCGCCAACTGGAGTGAACATTATTTGATGATGATGTGACCAGACGCAAAGACAAAACGCTTTTAAAAGAAAGAAAAGAAAAATATTTTATTTGGGACACGCACAGGAAATACAAAAAGTAAAAATAAAAATGGAAAATTTAAAACTAATAAAATTAATATTAAAAACAACAATAAACAAGTAAAAAATAAAAGAAAAGTGCGAGGCTAAAAAAGCTACTATCTCAGTATATATATATCTGTATATCTTTTCAAAGAGACTTGGTCGTTTCTACGTAACTACAAACGAATAAAAATACCTTTTGAATAATCATACTTATGTTTTTGAACTATTGTGATAAATTATTATAAAAACTATTTTACAAAAAAATAACCGACTTCCAAAAAAAACAATAAAAGTCATGAAAAATTATTTTGATTTCGGAAGCCGGTGTCTTTGGTTTTGTATTTTCGTTTTCGGCCACCGACTTCCGAAATTAAAGTTATTTTTCCCGTCATTTAGTGTTTTTTTGGAAGTCGGTTGTTTTTTTGTAAAAATGTATTTTTTTTCACTTTTTAGTTGCGATACCTACCCCACACAAATTCGTATACCACTACTTGGTATGTAAATAACAGTGACAGGAAATTATGAACACATCATCAATATAAACTAAGTGGAACAATATGCAGTACTAAAAATAACTCAAAAACTGCTAGTCAGACATTGACTAAATTTAAATGGGACCACATGTGAAGCACCAGCTATCGAATAAAAAAGAATCATCCAAATCGACTCACCCAGAAAAAAGTTTCAGTCAAAAAAACATACCGTCGAATTGAGAACCTCCTCCTTTTTTTGAAGTCGGTTAAAAATATAATATTCTAACTTAACTAAAACTATTAAAATATGGCGTCGGAAAATTCCTCCGCTTCGCTGTTGACTGGTAATGTACCCAAGAGACTGTATATACAAAAGGTTTTTGAATAGATCTTCAGAATTATAAATGCAATCAAGAGAGGTAATTGCTGAAAATCGGCACTGTTGACAATAGGTTCACCGATTATCAACAGAGCAGTTTTTTTTATCATGCGTAATGTGATTGTTTGTTTGTTGTCATTTGCCAGTGTCGCAACATAGAGTAATTACGAAATATTGTGTATTGCCTTTAGTCTTGGTGTGACCAAACCATAAACTTTTAACTACGAGTATTGACTACGAGGGCTTTGGCTGCTTTGTATGTGTGTATTCTAAGTGATTTAAAAAAAAAAAACGACATAAAATAAACACAAGATACTAAAACGAACGAACGATACGTAATTCTAAATTCTCAATTTTTCTTTCTTGTCTTTCTTTCTTTCTTATTTGTTTTTTTTATCATTATCTGCCTTTTTGCAACCTAACTGGTTGCAGCTGAATTTAAAATGGAGCGACTGCCTTACTGACGTCCACACCCGATTTACTGGGTCCCACAATACCCCTTGGTAAGACTGGATGTCAGACTTTCGGGCTTCTGGCTACTCGTAACAACTGGTAACGATGAATTACAGCCGGAAAAAGAAATTACCCTTGGTGATATACACTACTTCATCATAAGCCAAAAGTCGTCCAGTGCTGGACATATGGCCTCCCCTAAGCGTCGTCACATCGACTGGTCCTATGCTTCTCGCATCCAGCTAATTTATTATCACCACATCAAACATCCGGTCCAAGAAAATATATAGTCATGATGTCCTTATCTGAGATTGAACAAACATTAATTCGTACGAAATAGATTCGAAACTGCCAGAAGGCTACTCGTAACAACTGGTAACGATTAATTACAACCGGAAAAAGAAATTACCCTTGGTGATATACACTACTACATCATAATCCGAAAGTCGTCTAGTGCTGGACATATGCCTCCCCTAAGCGTCGTCACATCGACTGGTCCTATGCTTCTCGCATCCAGCGATTTTATTATCACCACATCAACCATCCGGCCCAAGAAAATATATAGTCATGATGTCCTTATCTGAGATTGTACAAACATTAATTCGTACGAAATAGATTCGAAACTCATCTCCCTCAAGTAGATATAGGTACGTATTCATAAACCCGTCCCCGCAGCGTCAGAAACTTTCATCCCAGTGGATAACCGTTTATCTGTGAGTTAACCACTTCAGTTACTGATTGGAGATAGCCGCTCTGTTAGCTTAGGATCAGGGTTAGTGGCAGTTGTTGGTTGTCGCCTACATAAGTGTGTTGAAATAACCTAAATTGTACGATGTATGGGTTAGATAAATTGGTTGGTGTATCGACGAAATTCGAGATTATTTAGGGTTATAAGTCGCCATCTTTGATTATTTTTCGTTGACACAACTGTCAGTAGTAATCATCCGAATTTTTCGAGCGTTTAAGTACCGACATAATTATTTGAAGTACGATTTGCTGTCTTCGAAAATGTTCATAAAATAACCCATGTAGTTGTGGCGGCAACTGACGTCACGCTAGCATATACTCGTAATATACATACAGCTTCCCGATATCAATCGTCAGGCAGTAACCCACCAGATACAACACCCGTCTGGTCGGAGGATCTTCCTTTTTTCTATGGATGTTGAGCGAACTTCACATCCTGTTTCTCATACCTTTATATCTATGTTGTGAAATATTTGAAATTACGTTTCAAATATTTCACGTAAATTTGCAAGCCTACACACAACGTAAAGAAAAACAACCGTGAAACTGAAGACAGACATCTCAAAATAAGCTTACATTCTCGGACGCCATTCCCAAGGCGTTTAAAGGTTCAAATAGCAACATAAATACTTATTTATTTCGAAGCAACGTCATAGAAACCCTTTTCCCTTAGTAAAATTTTACGGCTGGGCGAAATAATCAATTGAAACGCTTTATGTTTTAGCGATGCGTACGTTTATAGGATATTTCCGTGAAAGAATTGTGTAATCAAATTCTTTTAGTAGGTAAGTGTCTCTAACGTTATCGTTGCTACACAATTTTTGGTTACGGAGTCAATGGGCATGTAATCTTAGCGATTTGTTTTACTCTTTGTTCAGGACTTCTTCAAACTAATCGATTACTAATGTTTTCCAAATTGTGTTTATAAACCAGAATAGAGATGGACAAAATGTACCCCACGGAGTACAAACATAAATTGATTGCAGTAAATTTGAATTTAAAAAATAAATAATTTTGCATAACTTTGTATGCCTTATAGCAGAATTGGAGAAATAATCATAATTAAAAGTTTTTCTGTTTTCGATTTTTACAAAACTACGTTTTAATGTTGCCATATAATATTAACAAAGATCAGAACAGGGAAAAACACTAAACGCAAAAATATGCATAGTGGGCCTAAAATTTACTGGTTAATTATTCGTAACCTAAATTTAATAAAACATAATTTTTGTGTGTTTTCTTATCTATACATTGAACCATCTATGATTGAATTTATAGATATTATTTCAGTTACGGGTAGGATTTTTTCACGTTATTACTGTCAACACCGCCGACTAATGTCAATTGTCAATACCATGTTTCCTCCTATTTGACGTTTGCGCCAGGATTTCTTTCGGTGTTCGGTCGATTCGAATTATGTTTATGTTTTCGCTTATACGTTTATATTTTATAGTGTCGTAACCCTACACGAGTGCTACACTTATTGTAAACTGTGTAATACAAAATTGCTCATTATAAATTTTATATTTTATAGTGTCGTAGCGCCACGCGAGTGCTCCACTAATAATTATTGTAAACTGTGTAATACATAAATAAGGAAAATAAATCTTTTACAAGCGTGTGTTAACTGTGGTATCACAATTAGAGAACGCATCAGGCGGCATATATTATCATTATTACCCCCTGATGTGAATGTTCTTTTATCGGAGTGGTTAAAGTTTGAGGTAACTTCTAGTTTCAATAGGTACATCTTATTAAAATATTTACATGAGGTATTATTTACCCCATATTCTAACGTCATGGTCAAATCTTGAGACTAATAGGTTCTTATTTTACCTTCACAGTTATCACCTAATAGCTGTGTCGGTGGTGACTGCTATGACAATATAACAAGATGCTTTGCAAGAAATTCAAGGGAAAGATAACTTTAACTAAAATACTATTTATATTAAATGCCTTACAAATATATACACATTAATCTACATGAAATACCTAAGCCGTAATGCAAAAATAAACTTTTTTCAAACCCTCATAACTTGTGTCCAATACTGCTGATCCATATGCACTTTTTTAATTTTGTTTAAAGAAGACCATTACTATTAAATGACATAGATTTTATATCTGTACATTCTGGGGTATAGGCCCATACAATTTTTGGCCATGTCTTTTGTAACACATTTGCATGACCATCGAGTAAATTATGAGGGATTCGTTCAATTTATTAACAGAAGAAAGACAGCTTTCTCCTTTCATCAACGAAAACATCAAAATCTTCAACGTAATTTCGGATAGACTCTAAAATAATTTACATTCGGCATTCACCCTGATTAAGTACTGTGGTTTTGGCCCAAATTTTATATATTTTCTACGTTCTTCCCCTTTATGGAAGCAGCCATATCTGTTAGACAAATTGACCAAATTATTCGCAGCATACTAACATCTATTTTAAATGTGGTTTTGGACGAACGAACGTGGCTTCAAGCCACACTATTCATGCGTTTTGGTGGCCTCGGCGTCCGGAAAATTACCAGTATTAGCTGACCGGTCCTGTCAAATCTGTCTATCTGTCTGTGTAATCATCCGCCGTGCCCTTGTCACCTTGGTGCCAGCTGTTTTAGAAACCAACGGCTCGGCACGCGACTGGGAAGAGACCATACGGAATGACCATAATGCCCTGAAAGTTAGGCAGGCCTTTGGTGTGAGATTCAACATGTGTTGACACCCTTGCGTCATCCCATCTACCTGGTACGGCGGGCTGTGCTGGGGCGACTCGGCTGCTGTAGGTACGGAAAACCTTAAACGGCGAAAATATTCCAATCTTATTGGGAGTTATATGTTCGAGCCGTTTGGGGTTGAAACACTAGAGTTATGGGGCCCGAGTGCCCACTCGGTTTTTCGCGACATCGCCAAGTGGTTGATCGACTTTTCACGTGACCAAGAGGGCTGGCCTATTTTGTGGACAAAGAATCAGCATCGCCATACAACGTGGCAACGCTGCCAGCCATTTGGGCACTTTTTCTGTTGACAGCGATGCGCACGAATTTTTGATGCCCTAAAATTATTTTCCTTCCTTTTTACATGTACATATTATTTTAAGTCTGTTAGCTTATATGTATATTATCCAAAAAAAAAACTTAAATAAATGATTGTTTAAAAAAAATATATATATAACATGCACTAATTAATTAGGTACCATAATACCCGTTTTATGTAATTGCCATTTTCCATTAGGATACACAGAGCAAAAATACTAGTAGGTGCAATGCACACGATTTTATCTCTATAAACTAACCGCAGAACCGATTAGCGGGCTCGCTACTAATTTCATTAGGTTTGCACGTGAAGCTACATATATATGACGGAGAAGGTATGTCTCTCTCGTTATTATCAGCCATATTTTAACTACTGTGGACGTACTATGGGTAATGTTGGTTATTGCGCAATAGAAAAAAACTCTTTGCAGTTCAAATCAAATTATAATTCACCAACAAATTAATCACACTAGCGAATCACACACTGTAGGGACACTGAACACAACGAGTTGTAAGACAGTTTCTAGACTAGTGTTGTCCGCGCGGCTGCCAGCAAAGAAGTGAGTCGTCCCCTCCTTGCGAACGGACATCTTGAGTTTAGCCCGCGCGAAGTTCAATCTAGACTCCGTCGAAGCGTTGACGTCACAGCGCTTCCGCCTCGTTGTCAATTCAGCTCCCGTACTATTGTCTTCTCCGACATATATTATATAAGTTTAATTCCTATTATGCAGATATCAGACGCATCAGTTCTTATTCATTATTGTCATCTTTCGTCTGAAACACAAAATGAATCAAAGTGAAAAATGTAGTATATTATATTTTAACTAACTGATCAAACGATGATGGATTTCGGCAGTCTTATCCTTCACTCGCCTAACGAATGATCGAAAATCAGAATGAAAAAAGCAGATGAACGTTCCTTCCTATGTAGTTTTGTCGTTGTCGTGTGAACGTGGAATGAATCAAAAATTAAAATTCACTCGAGTGAACCATTTACTCGGCTAAGCGTATCAGCTTTACGACCCTTGGATGTGATAATTAGCGATGTTATTGGTAGGCAAACTTTCAGGCGACTAATCTGTTGGTAGGTATATGTTCACAGCCTCATACAGATATCTGCAATACCAGAGGCATCCAGGTGCATAATCCATCTCAGAGATGAACGCGATATTCATCTGTTTTTTTTTAACCCTGGAAGCTCCACCTATGTCGTTTTGACGTACACTCAAAAGAATATTCACGATTTCTTTCACACGCCTGCTTCGATCGCCGTGGTCATTCGAACCAACTTAGCCGCCAAAAGCTAATGGAAAATGATTTCATTGCCTTGGTAGTACCATGATTTTGTAGTAATCGCAATCTTGTACGTCTTTTTTACGGATGTTTGACCTTTGTGTAACTTTTGCATTCATCACAGTAAAATGTTTTTTGTAGGATTTACCGTTGTAATTTATTTTATTTCTATATCTAGATATTATTATTAAGTAGTTGCAAAAACTAGATAACGGCTTCTATACAGCTGAATGTGGATGACATATCGACAATTATAGATAATGTTGATTACTATCCTGCCGAGTATACAGAGTCCGAAGAGGAAGATTGCGGGCTTCAAGAGGAAGTCAGTCAGAAGTGATGTTGAAGATGAGATGGTGGACCACGTTGGAGTTACAAACCATTCCCCTAGCCAGAAGAAGATGATGAGATGAGCTACTTATAACAATTATTATTTACTTACTTATTTGTCTTCGTTGATGCATTTCCTCCTAACTCGAACATAGCCAACTGGACCTTCGTCGTACAAAAACTCACGGATAAAAGTGATAGATGTAAGTGCAGCAATCACCATAAAGATGACGAGGTACAGCTTCACGTTGATACTAGTTAACTTGCGACAACGTCATGAACTGTTTTATATACCTCCTTGCATTTTTTTGCATATCATTTATGATATAAACAATCTTCACATGTCCACTTTTTATTAACAGTCAAAGTCTGATTGACAATCAAGTTTTCTTTCTTGTAACGCCTAACATCACGCCAGTATTCCTTGAAGCGGTAGGTAGCGGTGTATATAGTACAGTGTACACAAACATTTCGTCAGTTATGTCGCAATTTCTATGTAATTGGGGGCGCACCTAACAATAGGGCCCGAATATAAACATCGGGCCTATTTTTAGCCCAAAGACCCAGCATTGCCATCCAACGTGGCAATCAGCCAGCCTTTTGGGCACTTATCCCATTGACAGCGATGCGGACGAATTTTTGATGCTCTATGAGTGCTTCCCATTTTTTTAATTCTATACTTGTAAATAGTAGGTTTATATATATTTTAGTATTAGCTTAGTGTAATCTATTTAGTTTTTTTTTTTAGATTGAATTAATAAAAAGTTGTGATTTAAATAATAAAAAATCGGACTCGTACATGTTATGTTGGAAGACAGGCCACAGCATTCAAACATGGTGTTGAACAAAGACTAGTTTAATGTACTTCCATCGTTCAACTCTATTTCTCCTGTCCACCTTCACATGCATTATTATAATGTTGAACAATAATTCATAGTAATTTACTTATACCTACAGTACCTACTGAGAATTTCCTTGGGGTTTTTATTTTTTTTGTGAGTTTGGTGAAAATTAAAGGGAGTAAATAAGTCAAATTTCAATTACAATGGTAAATTCTTAAGACAATTTCTAGTTATTAAATTATTTATTTATTTATTTTATTATTTATGTACACACAGTAAAATAGATACAGATACGGCATATTAGTATTAAGTACAAAGGTACTGCTTATTTCTTAAGAAATTTCTTCCAGCAGACCTGCGAAAGGAGAAATGAAAAATAAATGTAGACAATAGTGTGTGAAAACAAGAAGAGAAGAATTTGATTGGTGACG
Source organism: Griposia aprilina (assembly GCA_916610205.1). Lineage (NCBI taxonomy): Eukaryota > Metazoa > Arthropoda > Insecta > Lepidoptera > Noctuidae > Griposia > Griposia aprilina. Next base: position 17,088,296 of record OU744290.1, on the reverse strand, counting down.
TCTTAAACTAGAATATTAAATATACTTACATATAATACAAAAATAAATAACAATAACATATACTTAAATAAATACATAATGCTAAAATAAATAAACGTATATATAAATATATAAATTCTCACAGTTAAATGGAAAGGTAATGCTCTTTTACTCCGTATTTGAAATGAGAAATAGATTTTAAATTTCGGATGCTAGGCGGGAGTGCGTTCCATAATCTTACAGCATGAACAGAGAAGGAATAAGAATAGTAGCTTGTTTTATGACGATGGGATTTGAGGAGGGATCTGAGATGAGATCTACACGGTGCGTCGCTAGGGCGAGCGTAAGAAAATCGCTCACGCAGGTAGGAAGGATAAGACGGGTTGTGTAAGATGTTGAAGAGGAGACATAAAATCCGAGTGTTCCTGCGAAAGCGGATCGGGAGCCACTTGAGTTCCTTGCGAAGGTGAGAAACATGGTCATACTTTCGCAGACCAAAAACAAAGCGAATGCACAAGTTTTGCAAGCGCTCAAGCTTGTTTAATAGCTCCTCAGTAGCATCCAAGTAGCAGGCGTCAGCATAATCTATAATCGGCTGAATAAGTGTCTGTGCCAAAGAAATTTTAGTCTTCAAGGGCAGGAGACTTTGAACGCATTTCAGCGAATGAAATAAATTAGTTTTCATAATAATGATAAAAGTGAATCACTTACTTATTCTTCTTTATTGTATAAATTCGCTACTTGACGATGGCCTTCTAGGGCAACCTTGATCAAGATTAATGACATAGGCAAATGAGATAGATGCAAGTACAGCAAGCAACACAAATATGACGAGGTACAGCTTCATGTTGATACGAGTTTACTTGTCACAAGAATGTACCTACTGTGATACGAGATGAACTCCTATATGTACCACATATAAATGTCAATTTTCAGACCTACATTATTAATTAACTAACAGGTTCCAAACTTGACATTAATATTAGTATGACTGCGAACAAAAAAAACTAAATGCAATATATCTGCATCAGAATAATAAAATGCCTTATAATTTTATATTTTTAGGGTTCCATAGTGTAGTAACCATCATAACTTTGTCATTACCGCGTTTGTCAGACCGCGAAAGTAATTGTATTTATTGGAAAACTGATGTACTACTCATAACTACGTACTTGCTCTTGCTAGGACAAAAAAAAAACACTTTTATCAGTTTTAAATCAAATCTCTAATTAAAATTGTTTCCATTGTTAATTACTATGAACACGTTTTAAAGAATAACTTCGTGGCAAATCAGGAATTGTGTCCAATATGGTGGTGGCTTGCGGCGAATTACAGCTTCGCTAGATCTATAGAGAAATATAAAAATATTAGGTAGTTACAGAACAAGGAACTCTATTTTTCCCACTGCCTGTTTTAATTAGTTATTAACTTACATCTTTTCCGTTAAGGCATTTATCTCCTATTCTTACTTGACCTTTTGGACAGGATGCACCATTCACGGTACCGGGAGTGGCAAACGTGATGGATGCAAATGCGGCAAGCACCACAAAGATGAGGAGGTACAGCTTCATGTTGATACGAGCTCACTTAGCACAAGAATGTACTGTGATACGTGATGGACTCCTTTATATACCCATTTATCCATACTATATAAATTGGAAAATAACTCTGTCTGTATGTTACCTGTTTACGCCTAAACCACTGAACGGATTTGTATTAAATTTGGCAGGAAGATAAATGGCATGCTGAGGAAGGATGTACTATTTGTCCTGGTAGCACGTTCCCGTGGGATAATTTCCGACAACTGCGCGGGCGAAGCCGCGGGCAGAAGCTAGTATTTAATATGCATAACATCATACATAATTAATTGTAAATTTAACATATCACATTTAAAACTAGTTTTTTTTTTGCGGAAAAAGAACAGTCTCTTGTCAAAATTTAATAAGGTTAAATGTTCACTGATATAATACATTGAATTTTAGCAAATTTAATGTTGATTGTTGGCACAGAATCCAAAAAACGCTGTTTTTCGTGGTGTGTTGATTTCTGGGTTTCTGGGTGGGCATGGTATCCTCGAGGAAAACCACCACCATTGCCTCCATTGCCACTTGCTGAAATCGTGATCAATGAATATTTTCTTGAAATTTTTGAACATTGCCAACAATATTATTTCATTATGTGGGTACCATTTCGGATCAGAACCTACATACATTTACAGAGCTAGCTTGTTTAAAAAAAATGCACTGTATGGAATTATTTATATTTTATAATATCCGTTAATTAATTTCATACATTTCATATTTACGTTAATTAGTTAATAATGCAGCTATTTTAAATAACAAAATGGATGCAAATCTGGAATCGTGTCAGTTTATTGCGTAAACGTACGTCATCTCAGCTACTTCTGTAAAAAAGATTTAAAATATTAATATCACATAGTTTAAAAAAATTAAAGGTATTGTCGCAAACACATTTCAAAATAATCTTCAATAAGTCAATTTCAAAAGGGAGTTTCTTGTTTTCCCATAGATGCTTTATCGGAACAGCTTCTAAAATTATTTATTATTGACTAGCTTATTCAGAATCAGAATGAGAACTGTATTTGCTATGAATATAGGTACAGGCATAAGATGTTGTACATAAATTAATGAGATCGGCTACAAAACGGCGACCGGGGATCGGCTGATTCATCGTCAATGTGGATGCACCTCCCGGAATACCAACAATACTGGCATCAGGACATTTGTCGCCGGAAAACCTGGCGAAAGTGATAAATGCAAGTGCGGCAAGCCCCAAAAAGATGACAAGGTACAGCTTCATGTTGATACGAGTTCACATGCCACAGAATGTACTCGTACTATGCTGCGTGATGATCTGCTTGATGGACTACATGATTGAACTAGAAACTTTTTTTTAAAATCTTTATATTGTGAATTTTCATAGACATTTAGCATAGACGTTTCAGCGTCAAACAAACGCGCGGCATGGATATTTCAGCGGCGCATCGGAAAAAAACTTCTCCCGAGTTCTTCATATTTACACAAAATTCACAATGATAAAGTCTCCCGCAGACAGGCGCGACGCGACGGTGCAACGCAATTCTGGTAGAACAATTTTTATAGAAATTGTTCTACTAGAGTCGCGTCGCGCCTGTCTGCGTAAGTCTTAAATTAGAGCTTCAGAAAATATTAAATTAAATCAACTAAACCTACCGTATAAATTAAAGGTTCGGATCCCGAACTATTTGCTACTTTAGTCTCGAAACGGGATTAAGCAACACAATGTTAGGGATTAAATACATATATCCCTGTATCTTCGTGTCTCTAAAAGTTAGTTTAATACCTACTAGCAATATGGAACGCTTGATTTTATATCAGATACCGAGGGGCTCGTGGCTAAATGATAACCGCGACACGGGTCGATCGAAGGTTAAGCTACGCTTGCCGCAGTCAGTTCGAAGATGGGTGACTACTCATTACATATCGAGGCCCCTCCGTGCCTCAGAAAGCACACTAAGCCGTTGGTCTCGGCTGTCATTTGTAGATCTTTGACAGTCGTTCGGGAAGTTAGAAGCCCAAAATCTGACAACCAGTCTTACCAAGGGGATCGTGTTACCCAGTAACTGGATTGTGGAGATAAGATAGGCAGTCGCTCCATGTAAAATACTGATATTCGGCCGCATTCGGTTAGACTAGAAGCTGACCCCAACCAGTGGCGTGCCTAGGGGGCAAGTCGAACTACCTTTATTAAAAAAAAACAGGTATGTCATTTTTCTTATCAATTCTTGCGACATGATTGAGTTAGTTAATTTACAAGTTTGCATGAAGTGTAGTTTGTTTATGTTTTTTGTTGATAGGTTCACATTTAATGGAAAGCCGGGCTTTCCGGCTTGTATGGAAGGAACGCCACCATAGTTGGATAAAGGCAGGCAGATAAATTGTTCTGATATGGACACTAGACTAACATAACCTTACGCCTTCCTTCTCCACGAAAATCCAAACCATGTACACGACACCCACGGTGCCATCGTGGATTTTCATTTTGACATCACTATCGGCTTAAGCACCCTCGAAAATTATGAAAACGACACCTATGATGGAAAATTTGAAAATTTTCGCAACCGCCATCTTTATTTTCAATTCGACCTCATCAAACCCCAGGAAAAAAACCATTTTACTTTGAAAATGAAAAGGATTTTTGTTTGAACAAGTAACTAACTCTTCGTTAATATTTTCATGTACCAAAGTATGAAGATTTAAAAGGGTGACATGCTATAGTGACAAAGTATAATGCACATTTCAGGTTTCCAGTGGACCAAAATAGGTTTTGAGTTTGAGTCAGATCAATTCCGATTATATAAAGGTTCACCTGTAGACGACCGGTAATTTTTTCGGACGCACAAGTTAATTCAACAGTTGATCAAAAGTGATTAAAATAAAGTTAAGTTTGGATATTTTTGACGTTCACAAAAACACAAAGAGGCCCAATCATTATATTAGAGTGTTCAATAATATTTTTAGGAGCGCAAAATTGGAACATAGAGCTTTTATTAATCGGTTGAAGGGCACTGAACGAGACACAACAGAAGTTTTATTGTTATTAGGCCTGGGGGCGTTTAGTGTCCCGCAAAGTCCTTGTATTTTGTGCGGGCACAATTTCATAAATGATTTAATTACTTGAAATTTAGGTCCGCTTGCACTACAAATCACTAAATACGTTCAGCGCTCATCAACCCATTAAAACATCTTTCTGTTTCTATCAATCGATTGAAGTTGACAGAGACAGAATGATGTTTTAATAAATAATGTTTAACACTAAATGCATTTAGTGATTTGTGGTGCAAGCGTGCCTTAGTCTCGGTCACATGTCGTGACGTCTTGTCCCCTATAAAATAATTTTACAAGAAATAACAATAAAAAACCTTGTCGCACCTCGGAAACGGTGACGCTCGCGCTATTATAAGCAGTCATAATGACTCTAGTCTTGTTTTCAATATTTTTATTACATCTAACTTCGATATCTATACCTTATGTTACTATAATTTATTTACTATAATAAAGCTGAAGAGTTTGTTCGTTTGTTCGAACACGCTAATCTCAGGAACTAACAGTCGAATTTGCAAAATATATTTTTGCATTTGATAGCCCAATTCTTTAGGAAGGTTATATAACATCATGCTACGACCCCAAGAAGCCGGGCATAGAAGAAACAAAGTCCGAAAGAACGCTAAGCGAAAACGAAGTAATATCGCCGGTGGGCGATGTGATGTGACGCGGTGGGTTGGGGTCCAAAATCTCACGCGGACAAAGTCGTTTGTATGTTTTATTTCACTTGCTATTATTTTCCTGGTATTAATTATACGGAAACATTAGAACCGGTAACTTGGATTCCAATGAAGTCACAACCAGTCATATGAGTAAAGGTTACGATGATATAAATATGACTTGGAATTAAAACCTTGACTTAACACCTTTATGTGCTTTTTTTTCTTTTATTTATTATTCATTAAGATAAAAACAGACTTATTATTAGGCACACAATTACAATAAGAATACACAGACAAATATAAGAAAATAAATTGAATTAAAATTCAAATTAAATTGCGTTACTGGTCATCGAATAAAATAAATAAAACACAATAATTATAATTTTCTAACCAGCATGGGAACAACAATAATATGCCTGCCACATCCATGCCGGACATAAGGGCAATCCAACCTGTCGGCGATCATTGCCAGGATCAATTGGCTTTAGTTTCCTATAATAGTTGCTCATTATTGTTGATTTTTAAGGCGCGAATTACACAGAAACAGCGTACGGTGAAGACGCGGCGCAGGCGCAGAGCAGGCGTGGAACAGGTAGGATACGGACGCGATTTAAATTATATCAAAGAGGCGAAGAGACGCCGCAGCTAGTCATTATCTCGCAGAACTCTACATTAAATGCATCTTGTGCCAAAAACGGCACAATAACTTTAAGTTTATATGATCCGCCAAATATTAAGCTATCATGTTATTAGCTGTTGCATTTTTAATCTGTTGTCTATGAAGAAAAAAATACGAGAATATCAGCCTCTAGTCTGTATTACCAGTATATTTATCTGTCAAATTATGACAGAGGTTTGAGTACTTAGCGCCAAGCGAAGTTACCAAAGTTCAATCGAAAAAAATCCAAGTCCGTTTATTATATTCTCTCAAGTAAAAATAATATTTTAGCAGGTAAGTTCATCAAATATATGTGCTTATTATTATTTTATTTCACATTTCAATCATTTACTCGTAAAAACGCCAGAATATCTTTGTGCCGAAAACGACCCTTCATGCATTTTTAGTACATTATTTTCCCGCTAAGTGCTTACCTATACTAACACGTTTCAAAAGTTTTATTTGTTTCTTTACTTTACTGGGTGGTTGGTTATTGCATGTTGTTGTGTTGCTTTTTAGCTATGGATGACAAAAATATAGAAGAGATGCTTCGCATGCTAGAAAGTGGCGAAATTTCTGACGATGAGATGGAATCCGACGGGGAAGACCTAGATTATTATCCGTCTCGTCAAGAGCTTTTAGATGAGTTAGAAGAATCTCCTTTAGAACCATTCAGTGGTGATGGTGAAGACATCGATCCAGCTCATATAGATATCCATGCTATTGATCCTCCCGTAGCAACTGACGACGCGGATTGTGACAGTGGTCCTCCAATAGTACGTAATATTTCAACTTCTGAAAGCGCTAATTATGCGCCAAGTGGAGGTAGAAATCTACTATGGAGAAAACGAAATCTGGTCTATTCTGAAGAAAAAATTGCTTTTTTAGGTTCTGAAGAATTATCTTCTAATATTTTGGAATTAGATACACCATATCAATTTTTTACGTACTTTTTCACTAATGAGTTCTTACAGTCTATTGTTCAGGAATCAAACTTTTATGCAACTCAGAAACAACCTAATAGAGTAGAAACATTCTCAGTAGAAGACTTGCGAAAATATTTAGGGATTATCACTTTTATGTCTGTTTACCACTACCCCAATATTCGATCATACTGGGGCAAATTTGGGTTTGGCCCAATACGAGATACAATGCCCGTGAATAAATTTGAAAAATTAGGAGGATATTGCATTTCAACGACAATTCGAAACATCTCCCAGTCGAACATCCAGACCACGACAAGTTGCACAAATTGCGGCCACTGATAACACATTTGAACAATAAATTTTCTAGTGTTGTGATTGACCAACGCTTGTCAATCGATGAACAAATGTGCTCAACAAAAGTAGGACACTTTTTGAAGCAATATATAACAAGCCTCACAAATCGGGTTTCAAATTATTTGTCCTCTGTAGCTTACTGGGATATTCATATAATTTTATAATATACGCGGGTAAAGAAAAAGATGACGAGAGACTACCAAGTGAACCTGAAATAGGAGTTGTTGGAAAAACTGTCATGAGGTTGATCAGAGTGGTTCCTAGGCAAAGAAATCATATCTTATATTTCGATAATTATTATACATCTTTGCCCTTAATGTATCATTTGGCCACTGAAGGAATCTATTCTTTAGGAACCATACAGCGCAATCGTTTGGGGAAAAGTTGTAAATTGCCTGATAAAAAAGACGTAATGAAAAGTTCTATACCTCGAGGAACATATGAAGAATATGTCACCAATTTTGATAATGTGGACATATCTGCAGTTTCGTGGAAGGACAATAAACAAGTTGTCCTGGCATCCACTTACGTAGGTGCAGAACCTGCGGAAACAATCAATAGATATGACAAAAAAATTAAACGAAAACTCGAAATTCCTTGCCCCAAACTCATAAAAGAGTATAATGCACATATGGGAGGTGTCGATCTTATGGATTCTCATCTTGGCAGGTATAGAATTCGTATCAAAAGCAGAAAATGGTACATAAGAATATTTTACCATCTGTTGGACCTAACCATCATCAATGCCTGGATTCTTTACAGAAAAGTCATGGGTAAAAGGGGGAAAGCCAGCAAAGATATCATGAATCTTGCAGACTTTCGTTCTGAATTAGCAGACACACTTTGCAAATATTTCACACCTATACCTAGAGGTCGTCCACGTTCTACATCAACTGCAGAAGCTGGCCCGCCTCCCAAGATACGGAAAGGTTAGCCCTGTCAAGTTTTACCCCCAAACGACGTTATACTCGATGGCGTGGGCTATAAACAAGTAAGAACACCTAATAGGATGAGATGTATGTTTCCATCCTGCAATTTGAAGACTGTAATAATGTGTGCGAAATGTAAAGTTCATTTATGCGCAAAAAAAAGCAAAGACTGCTTCAACGACTTACACAAAAAAACATAACTAACTAATGCATGTAGTGCTGAAAACGGCACATGTTGTTTTTTGCTAAAAATATACATAAATAAATAAATCTGTTTTTTTTTTATTATTTTTCCTCGAATCTAAGCACAATATTCTATAGAAAACGATTTTTTTCATATTAAAATATAAGGTCATGCATTTAAGGGTAAACTCACTATCGTCACGCATTTTTCTGCACCTACTGTATAAACAAAAGACTGCTAGCGACGCGGAACAGGCGACGAAACGACGTGCCTGCGCCACGCCGCTTGAGTATAATTCACATCGTGTCGCCTACCTACATTTTGTATTGAAACGTTTTGAAGCGGCAAGATGCCTGCGCCGCGCCTTCACCTTACGCCGTTTCTGTGTAATTCGCGCCTTAGGCGGCAAAAACAGAGACTTGTCTTAATACGACAAGTCTCTGTTTTTCCTGCCTTTTATATATCTCATCTACCCAGCCTTTTCCTATGTTGGAGTCGGCTTCCAGGTTAACCGGATGCAGCTGAATACCAGTATTTTACATGGATCGACTGCCTATTTGACCTCCACGGCCCAGTTACTGGGTAACACGATACCTCTCGGTAAGACTGGTGTCAGACTTTCCGGCTTCTGACTACCCGTAACGACTGTCAAAGATCTGTGAATGAAAGCCGGGACCAACTGCTTAACGAGCTTTTCAGAGGCATGGAGGGGTCACGATAAGTAAAGGAGGGTGACCATCCACAAACCGACCTCGGCAAGCAAGAAAATCGATTTGTACATCTGTTATTATTTAGCCACTAACCTTTTATCTACCTATTATTATTATAAACTTAACAACTAATTTCCTTAAAAGGGTAGAAGTGAATAATCCTGTCAGAAGACAATAAAATATTCGTAAGTTTACTTACCTACCACCTCGCCATCATGATCCGCATACTTTTCGACAACATGGCTGTTCTGCAACCGCTAAACAGTCACATAGTTGACTCTGGGGTAATATACCAGTAACACCACCGCCTCAACCAGGTGGGTAGCCTCAATAACAAAACTATTCAACGGATCAAAGGACACAGCGGTTTGCTAGGCAATGATGCAGCTAACGAACTTGCCAGAACGGGGTCGTGCGTGGCACCAGTGGGATCTGAACCCATTGTGCCACTCCTCTTTGAGTACTTACGAACTCTGGTAAGGAAAAGCACCAGGGACTGACATCGCTAACTGTGGGTGGACCAAGGTGAGTGCAGGCAGGCTAAGGAAGCACTCCCTACAATTAATAACCGTCTCACGAAACAGGTTCTACGACTAACTAAACAACAGCTGCGTACAGTTACAGCTGCTTTTACTGGCCACGGGTCATTTAATAAACACCTCTTCGTCGTAGGAGTCAGGCAGTCCGCTGTGCAAAGCCTGCATGGAGGACTACGAGACAGCAGCTCATGTGCTTCTAAACTACTCGGTAGTCACCACGTAGGTATAGGACAAAGTACTTCGGTAACCTAGTACTCTACGTGAGATTGTCAGTAATACCATGGCGTTGCTGGCCTTCCTCGAGGAGCTGGGGTGGATCGAATAATCGTTTTTCCCACCCGTACGCAAAATACGCGCATTGAAGTGGAGTTGTGGACCCGATTGAGGTGGTGATACGGGCGGGTACGCCCGTATCACCACCTACCACCTCACTATATTTAGGGAAATCACCTGTTTAATGTAGGTACACACGATTTCAAGTACGTGACCGAATACTTGTTAGAAATCAAATTGATTTACTGATTGACTCTGTATAAGATAAACACTTATAAAAATGATCCACTCTGCCAAACATCTTAGTTAGGTACTCCAGAAAACCGTATTTATTTTGCGATACAATTTTATGGAACTTTTTTTGATATGGTTGGGTTCCTTATGGTTGGCCTCACGTAAAAATAGCCTTTTTTGCTTGTCGACGAAACTTGGGTTGAACATTGTTATACTGTTTGAGCCCATTAAGTGGCTAGGTTGATTGCGGCATCAGTGGTATTCTCTATGTGACCAAATGTACCGGTGATCGGGAACTTAGGACTCTCCAATAAGTGGGACATGGTCTGATTTGAAGCACCGCACTCGCACTGGGTGTTGGATGGGTCTGTAATTCCCCACTTCGTTAGATTGTGTTTGCAGCGGTCTACTTGGGTACGTAATCGATTGAGAGCTTTCCATAAAGGCCACTGCAGATCACGTCCGTGAGGCAATGTGCCTGGAGTTTGACGAAGTCGGGTGTAGTGGATACTTGTCTTCCCATAATTTGCTTCTCTCATTGGGTGGTTGGTCCTGGATGGCCTGCGTAGAGCGTAAGCAGCTCTTACGAGTTTTAAGCCTACCCGGGGTCGTTGTGTAATCGTAGTGGGGATGTCGGAAATCGTATCCTTGGTACTTTTTTTTCCAGTGCACATGTGACATCCCTTCGTACAGCAGGTAGTGGTGGGTAATAACTTAAAATATATTAGAACATAAATGCGACCTTTTTCGATCCGTGTTGTTCAAAACAGCTGGACCGAAAAAAAACATTTTAAAATTCCATTCCTATAATTCATTCTTTTTTTTTTTGAAACGGAGGTTAGATAGCTATAATTCTTAATTTTATTGATAAATCCAGAGTAGTAAAACAATAAGTTTAACTTTAACATCATTCTGATTGAATGACTTGACAGTAACTTCGTCACGGTTCTATCAAAATCTTTCCAAATAAACAATCAACCTTATGATAGACTGCACAATAAACTCCCGTTTATTGAATTCTCTTATCTAATTAAGACTTCAGACAAACAATGGCTTTATTATCCGCCTAATAAATCACGTTTTCCTTTCATTCATGTTAATTTAATAAAAAGTGTCGTATAATCAAATTAATAGACGTCGGGTTCATGTCGGTTTTGGTGGACGCGCTTTCTGGCGCACTGAACTGAATTAAATTCGATGATTAAAATGTTTATTGGATGACCTTAATAAATCGGTAATAATAGAGGGGATAAAAAGAATAAGAAAAGAAAATAATGATAGGTGATATCAGTCTGTTGGATGTTGCCGCGTAGAAAATTCATGTTACCGAACTCTTAGCTCAATCAATTCAAATTTCTATATTTTTCTTTCTTTTGGGTGTTTTGGCACATGTTAATATCTGCATAATACTGTACCTAAGGTACCTTACACCGTACATGCATACGTTGTGAAAACTAAAATATAAATAAACAAGTAAGTAAGTAAAGAAATCCCAATGGAATCCTAGCACAATTCTTACCACATCCTCATACGTAAAAACCAACTTCATTTGGGTTGCAAACGATTGACGTAATACGCGTCCAATCAATTCACCCATTATAGGCGAATTTCACCAAACTTTTATACTTATAATAAGTGTTTTCCTGAGAATTAATTTTTAATTTTTGACAGTATTTCAATACTAGAACTGTCAGACATCAATTTTATTCCACTAACTAAAATCAGATAAAGGTGAGATAAACGTATCGGCTGAAACGCAAGTCATGAAATTTTTTATGGGTGTAAAAGTCATTCACAATGCACATACAGTCACCGAACACTTCCTTCCCGGGCGGTTACATTTTTTATATTGTCTTAACAGTGAGTTCATCCAAGAGACTACAGCTGCTTCCTAAGGTTATAAGCAAGAAGGGATGAGAAGCAAGTTTTCCTGTTAGACCATTGATAATACACTACGAGCACTACTCCGTCTACCAAGCTAAGTGCCATCAGTTCATAAAGCAGGGATTAGAAAGGCAGTGTCAATAGATAATTACAATTTGGTGGCATCAACAGTAGAAAATAGTAACATTTAAACCCGAGCAATTAAACTGCGCAATTCAAATTGGCGCCAAACCCACCGAGTAAGTACATGACAAAGTAGGATCTAAGTAACCTACGAACTGAAAGTGGTGAAACGTCTGCCACTACGATGGGGAATCCGGCCCAATGATTGATGCTCTGTTGCTTTAATTAATCTTGCTCAAGTCGGCCTGGCTTGATTACTAAGAGGTAGGCTCTCCGAATATTTGTCGTAAAATGCCTACTGTATGGATGGAAGGAATGCTGGCTGAAATTGTTAACATTAATTTGGTGAGCAACGTAATTATCTATCAATTCAAAAGTTTTGTAATTGAGTTATTAAGTTCTTGGTTTGAATAATTATTTTGTTGAATTAATCATTGTGGTAAGATTTAGAAGTTTTGATTTAATCCTTAACATGCTTGGGATTTTTTTGACGAAGTTAACTTTGTTCAAAACCCCCTTTCTTCCTCCTTCCCTTAAGGGAGGAAGAATTCTTTATGATTTTCATCGTCATTTAACTTCAAGTTCGGCTATCTAATTCAATGATTTAAATAAAATAAAATATTTATCTAAGTATCTATTTGAATAAAAGATCACGTTCTAGAATAGTTTTTGATTTAAAATATTAGCTTCAAAAGAATGCAATAAAGTTCGGATGATGACAATACAACATACCTGCCGCGTCGGTGTATCGTTTATAATCGTTTATGTATTCCTTTATATATCGAATAGTAGCCTACCTACTGCTGTTGAGAATGCGTTTGCATGTTTTATTATTTTTGTCGCAGTATTCAGCCTTTTTACAAGGGACTAATGACTAAAAAGCAATTAAGCGAATAGGCTAAGCTGCTCTTCTTGAGTGACCAGAGGACCTAGACAAATGGCATTCACTTCGGAGCGATTCTATTTCTACAATCGCAATCGCTTTCGCTAATGTTTCCATCATACGAATCAAAAACTAGCGATAGCGCTTGTCAAAAAGTGCCACTTGGCTACGCATCTCTATGGAAGTAAACGTTCGACGCTGTCGATTCGTTTCAAATCGAATGATTTTAACATTGTCTAGCTAATTTCTATTCGTTGACCTATGATCACGTGATATTTCGATAGCTTATCTCAACCCCATACATTTTTGACTTTTTTAATACCGTCATCTCTAATCGAATGTTACTTTGTTTAGGCCCTCAGTTCTCTACACATGGAGAACATTGCGAGCCTCGGTGAGCACGTAAATCGGTATCGGTTGTCAATATAATATTTACGACAGTAATTACGGGAAATATACAGGGAGACTTCGACTCACAACCTGTTACCATGGATTCAATACATGATTCTGAACCGCCCGGCGGTGAAATTTTGAAAGGCTATTTAAAAAGAAAGTTGTTCTAACATGTTGACCGCGTAGGTATTGTACTTTTCTACGAAACAGCAGATTTTTATTTGATAACCGACCAAAAATTTTCTACGTTTGGGTGTCTACAATCATGTGCTGAATTCATGGTTTCAGTTTGCACGTCGATGGGGTGTCACCCTGTTATTCAACCGCATTTGGTTAGACCTGAACCCGCTCCAACCTAGTTGAGAATACGGTGACGGATGGACAGACGACGAAATTACAAAAGTTCCCTGTTCGATGGGACCCTAAAACCATAACATCATAAAAAAATATAAAAAATTGAACGGATAATTAATACAAGACTAATAAAATATCTAGAAAAATATAATCTACTTTCGAATCATCAATTTGGTTTCCGATCCGGGAAGTCCACAGAAGATGCATTAAACAACTTTACTGATCACATTGTTAAAACCATAGATAACAAAAATAAATGTCTCACTATTTTTCTTGATCTGGCAAAGGCTTTTGACACGGTTTCTATTCCCACCCTAGTTAACAAATTACATCAACTCGGCATTCGAGGAAATCAACTAAAATTGTTTCAAGATTATTTATCCGGAAGAACACAAAGAGTGAACATTTCAAATTATACGAGTGATGGGCTGCCTGTTACTCATGGCGTGCCACAGGGTAGTATTTTGGGCCCAACTTTATTCATAGTTTATATTAATGAGCTGACACAACTTAATATCGGAAATTGTAAAATTATTTCCTAGGCCGATGATACGACCCTAACATTCCATGGTGACACTTGGGATGAAGTTTACCAAAAGGCACAACATGGATTCAACATGGTCACTAAATGGCTTGCCTTAAATCATCTTTCATTAAATACAGATAAAACTAAATTCATCCCTTTCTCAATTCGCAAACCCGGTAAATCACTTCAACTAACTGATAACTTGCTCGCTCACACTTGTCACACTGAAACTGTAAATTGCTCGTGTCCATCATTATCTTCCGTTGAATCTATAAAATATTTAGGTCTTATAATTGACAAAAATTTAAACTTTAAGAATCATATAATTAATCTTTCAAACAGAATTAGAAAACTTATCTATGTATTCAAGAAAATTAGACACTCAGGCAATACTAACTTAATGAAAATTATTTACTATTCATTGTGCCAAGCGGTTATAACTTATTGCATCACTATCTGGGGCGGTGCTGCCAAAACTCATAATTTAATTGTTGAACGCGCTCAAAGCGCTTTGTTGAAGGTTTGTTACTTTAAGCCCAGGTATTTTTCTACCACGGAACTGTACAGGGTTAGTGAAGTACTTACAGTTCGCAAACTTTTTGTGCTATTATTAATTATGAGACAACATTCCATTGTCTGGCTAAACACCATGACTGAAAAAGAAAATACAGGGAGAAGGCGGTTAGAATTATGTAAATCTGTGCCTTGTAGAACATCTTTTGCTCAAAGATTTAACTTGTTCCTGGCCCCAAGACTGTATAACATACCTAACAAAAATAATGAAATGTTCTTCATGACAAAGCGAGAGTGTAAGCAGAAAGTGATCAGCTTACTTATGACGAAACTGAAAAACTGTTTCATGTCCCTGTATAAATACTCCGTAAGTATCAAATATTTATGTATTGTTAACGCCACACACACTCATAGACACATCCCATACATTACACACCCCACACTCATCTTCACCCTCACCCCTACAATCACATTCACTTCCACGCACACACACACCCAAACACACCCACAACCCTACTCACAAATACAACACAACACACAATTACAATCATACTTAAATTATTTTCTTGTTCTTAAATAATTATTTTTTAGTGTTTACTTACCTCAAATTTTTCCTCTTGCATGGTTAATTTATAAACTAAAAAATTATTTAAAAAATAATGAAAAAATATCTTACCTGGTTTATTTTGTACTTAGAATGCTCCTGTATCTTGTTAAATAATAAAACGGGAATTGAATTTTTAAAATTATAAAAATATATTACGCTTTTTGGCTCGAATGTATAATTAATATGTGTATACAAATAAGGGTGAGCACTGATACCTATATCACAAGATATTAAGTTATCTTAGCTTAGGTATTAGTTGTAACTATAACATGTAAAATTTGTAACTACCTTTCGGCCTTATTTTATTGTAAGCCTGTTCTTTATGTTAATTTTGAAGGTGCAAATAAAATAAACATTACCTACTTACAATTTGAAGCAGTTATAACTGCGTTTAGTTATTTTTTTGTTCCGCAGACGAAGTAATATTAATTTCAAGTAAGTTTGTTAGTTGGTTAATAATGTTGATATAAAAATAGTCATTTTAGGCAAACAGTCCATCACGTCTCACAGCACATTCTTGTGACAAGTGAACTCGTATCAACATGAAGCTGTACCTCGTCATCTTTGTGGTGCTTGCTGTACTTGCATCTATCACTTTTGCCACTTCCTGTACCTTGAATGCATTTTGTTCAAAAGGTCAAGTAAGAGTAGGAGATAAATGCTATGATGAAATCGATGTAAGTTAATAACTAATTAAAATATCCAGTGGGAAAAATGGAGCTCCTTGTTCTGTAACTAATATTTTTTATCTAACTTTACAGATCTAGCGAAGCTGTAATAGGCCACCAGCCGCCACCATATAAGACACGATTCCTGATTTGCCAGGAAGTTATTGTTTAAGACGTGTTCATAGTAGTTAACAATGGAAACAATTTCAATTAGAGATTTGATTTAAAACTGATTAAAGTGTTTTATTTTTGTCGTAGCAAGAGCAAGTACGTAGTTATGAGAAGCACATCAGTTTTCCAATATATACAATTATTTTCGCGATCGATTGGTAAACTGTAATACGGAAATGACAAAGTTATGATGGTCACTACATTATGAAACCCTAAAAATGTAAAGCATTTTATTATATTATTCTGATGCATATTGCATTTAGTTATTTTTTTCGCAGATATACTAATATTAATGTCAAGTTTGGAACCAGTTAGTTAATTAATAATGTAGGTATGAAAATTGACATTTATATGTGGTACATATAGAAGTTCATCTCGTATCACAGTACATCCTTGTGATAAGTGAACTCGTATCAACATGAAGCTGTACCTCGTCATATTTGTGGTGATTGCTGCACTTGCATCCATCTCTTTTGCCACTCCCGCTGCACTTGCTCAACCTTGCCCAGAAGGCTACCGCAAAGTAGCGAATTTATGCTTAAGAGAAAAATAAGTAAGAGCCTCACTTTTATCATTATTATGAAAACTAAATTAATAAATAGAAATTGTCTCAAGAATTTACCATTGCAATTGAAATTTCACGTATTTACTCCAATTCATTTTTCGCAAACTTACAAAAAATATTTTCCTATAATATTTTTCTATATTAGGAAATTCTCAGTAGCTACTGTAGGTATAAGTAAAATACTACGAATGATTGTTCAATATTATAATAATGCATGTGAAGGTAGGCAGGAGTAATAGATGTGAACGAAGTGCTTATTAGTCTTTGCTCAACCGACATGTTTTGAATGCTGTAGTTTGTCTCCCAACATAGCAGGTACGACCCCGAAGTTTGGATTTGGGCCCATTGTTTGGTTCGCTCCAATTACATAGAAATTACGACACAAATGACGAAATGTTTGTGTACATTGTACTATATACACCGCTACCTACCGCTTCGAGGAATACTGGCGTGATGTTAGGCGTTACAAGAAAGAAAACTTGATTCTCAATCAGACTTTGACTGTTAATAAAAAGTGGACATGTGAAGATTGTTTATATCATAAATGATATGCAAAAAAATGCAAGGATGTATATAAAGCAGTTCATGACGTTGTCGCAAGTTAACTAGTATCAACATGAAGCTGTACCTCGTCATCTTTATGGTGATTGGTGCACGTGCATCAATCACTTTTGCTACTCCTGCCTCGGTTTCTTACAATGAGTGTGCAGAAGGCTATGTAAAGTTTAGAAATGAGTGCATGGTGCCATACCTGGTATGATAATATAACTTATTAAAACATCCTAGGAATAATGGTATTGCCTATTCCCTAAGAACTAATGTTTTTATCTTTTTTTGCAGAATTAGCTGGATCAAAGTTTAATAGACTGCCAGTATTGGACCGACACGATTAATGATGTTTCAATTTGGTATTTTTATTAACCGGTGAATTATATCATATTTAATTCATGTAAATTAAAGATAATGTTCAAAAATTATAAAAGGATGTTTTCCATTGGTTGCGACGCTGCACCATGATCGCCTCAGGTCGGGCAAAGTATTGAGTATTAGGAATTTCCATTAAGAATTTCTCAAAATACAGCCCGGAGGATTTGGGTAACCTCAAATACCTGCCGATCTACTCTGTGAAAATCGTGAATCCGTGAAGTGAGCTGTCAATAGTATCAGTCCCTAGCATCAGTTAGAAAGAGAGCTCACTTCATCTACATTTTCATGGTGAAATTTTTACAGCCGGTCTATTCTGTTTAAATCCCACCGTAAACACTATTAAAATGAGCTTGAAGTGAGCTGTCAGTTCTTAACATCACGTGGACAGCTCACTTCACCTAAGTTTTCACGGTGAGATTTAAACAGCATAGACCGGCAGAATAGACCAGCTGGTATGATGTGCTGGCGACTTGATGTTATGATGACAAATTATTATAGAACCACAAACCACTTGACCAACTATGTTCTATCAATAGTAACTCGTGTAGCGATCCGGCAAATGCCCACGCCGCAAACCGCTGCTTAATATAGCGTTAACTGTTGCCTGAGTACTCATAATATGTAGATCTATAATCAATATAATATATATAAAACACAAATAATGTTTCTACTTATGTCCCTTATAGGCTTTAAAAGCAACCCACCGATGTACCCCAAATCGGTTTCATTAGCAAGGCAATAATACGAAGATAGTTTTAAAATACTTTTATTATAACTTTTTTCACTGTTTTTTACTAGCGTTGTAGCACACGCCAGGTATCCGCTAGGAATCTATACATAGAGTCGCTTTTCATGCCTTCTGTGAGACCAATTAGTTCATCTAAATAACACAATGGATTTTGATGCGGTTTTAACGATAATTTACAGAATTTATTCCAAAGGTGAATGCCTCGATGATCTAGTAGTGACAAACGCTAATGCTGAGAATGAGGTTCCGGGTTCGATTCCCAGGTCGGGCAAAATTTTATTGGGCTTTTTCCATAAGGAATTCCTCAGTAGCAGTTTGGATTTGTGCCCGGTTGATTGCAATAAGCTTGCCTCCTATTACATGAGACTTAGACATAACTGGCGAAATGTAGGTAAGGTACACCTCTGCATAACCCTTCGGGGATTAAAGCCGTGATGTTTATCTATGTTATTCTAAAAGGTTTATGTGTACAATACATTCTTATTAAAACTTAATATGATAAAGAAATCTTGGTGTTTTACCAAGTCAATACTCAATATATTTATTATATTTATTGCTTCCACATGTGAACTTAGGTGGTCGGTACAAAAATATGATCATTGTGGACCCTGTCGGACACAGCAACAGTAGGAGAGAGGAAGCGGGCTTTTATTTGACTACTTGTTAGACTATAATTATATTGTGATTATTTTAAAAAACATGTAGGTAGTTTAAAATTTGTCATTTAAATATTCATTGATATTGTAATATAATAGCATTCAGATAATAGAAATCGTTTTAATTTGTTTATGAATGTATTAAGTATGTAGTATATAAAAATAAAATAAAATATGCAGCTTAGAACAGTTACTACAACTGTTCGAAGGTAGGGCGGATCGCTAGTACTTACCTAGATATATTTATTGAGATGTTTCTGGTTTTTATAGAGCTTTTAATTATTGTTGGTAGAGAGACATTTTTGATATAATTTATTGAATCGAGGTTTTTGTAAGAATTTCTGGAAATACATCGATTTAAATTTTTAAGAAAATCTGTAAAGGGTCGGTTTCACTATGTCTGAATAGGTAATTTGTTTTTAATTTAATTCAGGACTTTAATTCCGAAAACTACATTTTGGACAGTTTAAAGTAATAAATGAGCTAAGGCCTATACAAACAAAGTCCGGAATATCATCGAGTTTAACTGAGTCAGCAACAACTTTCGCCAGTCTCTGATCCAATATCACCTAGCATCCAAAGTGCGAATTTCACCAATGGAACTGAACGCGATCAGCTTATCTAAACCGCGTTTAAGAAAGTCAAAGTCAAAGTCAAATCATTTATTTAAAATAGGCACTTAAAAGGCACTTTTGAACGTCAAAATTTACAAAAAAATAGAATTGATTCTAGTTGCCCCTTCCAAAAGGTAGTTTCGTATGGAGAAGAATGGGCAAGAAACTCCACCGTTACTGTTTTAAAAATGTTACAATATTATGTAGGTATACATTAATTATATGTGAAGACGATGCACCGACCTCATCTAGTTTAAAAATATGATTGACGTGTAAAAGTGTTTGTACAAACCTACTTACGGAAATAAAATCGGAAATGTTAAGAGGAAAATAACAAAACTAAAAAGCATATGCGAAATATTAACTTTAAATGTTGTTTCTCTTTCCAGGTGATTTGTAACTAGTTTTAAGTTCATAAGTATGATTTAAAATGTTTAAGGCATAGTGATTAATAAAAAAATATGTTCTCAGAGCAACTCAATTACTTTCTGTTTCAAAATCCTAAAGTGATTATAAAATCACAAATTATAAAACAACATTTGTACAGCTGTATCTTATCTACAATGGAGAAGTTGAGATTTGAGTTTGTAGTCAAAGCAAGTTAACTACTTATCTATAGTTACTATCAATTTCAACCAGTGAAACTGCATGATACAATAACGAAAACTTAGGCTAATCAGAAAATAAAAACGACACTTCAAAAAAACACAAAAGAAGACATGTATGGATATCAGATACATCAGAAATAAATAATGCTTATAGAAATCTATTAAATTAAAATTAAAACAAAATCCCCCAACCTAAGCCCCGACCCCCTGACCGGTCGTTAAGCGACCTGTCGGTAGAGGAGAACAGCCATCCGCCGGACATTTTTGCCCAAGCTGAAACGGAGATGTGTCGCTCGCGCTTCGTGCTCTCTCGGTCATTATAGATAGAAATATGCAATTCATAGAATATTTTCTAAACGAAATCGTATCAAAAAAATGTCAACAGGCCACTAAAACTGGAATTTCGGAAGAAGCATTGAGAAAAATACTAGAAAACTTTGCTGAAATGAAAATCAAAAATGTTTATTTGTGAGGATATGGAAGAAAGATAATAAAAGTTATAATATCTAGAGATTTTTTTTATACAGAAGTTCAGTGGAAAAACATCAAATTTATACCAATGGATGAGAATTTTTGAAGTGGAATGTGCACAACTGGAAATAAATGAAGATTCTAGGAAAATTTAAGCTCTTTGGCTATTTTTGGTTTATGCATGCCTTGACTGCCTCGATGCTCATAAAACACTATTAATTTATATATTTATTAAAATTTAACTAGTCCATATGAAAAAAAGCTTTTGTAAAACTTATGCAGATATAAAATGGCCACCAATTAGGTATGCAATGTCATTAAAATATAGACAGGGTTCATTATTAAAATATGGTTTAAAAAAGAAGGACTTTTATTAGAAACT
The DNA here is from genome assembly GCA_916610205.1 of Griposia aprilina. Classification (NCBI taxonomy): domain Eukaryota; kingdom Metazoa; phylum Arthropoda; class Insecta; order Lepidoptera; family Noctuidae; genus Griposia; species Griposia aprilina. Next base: position 17,067,151 of record OU744290.1, on the reverse strand, counting down.
GGCTGCAGCCCGCGGCTTCGGGCCCGTCTATGTCGGAAATTATCCCACGGGAACGCAAAAAAGTTGTACCTAGTTATCTTTTTATGCGTGACATAATATTAATAAAAAAAAAAAAAAAAACGTATTTCAACCCAGTGAAGTAATGGATCCATTCAACCCAATGAAGTGATAGAATAAGTCGACTGTCGGCATACACCGGTATATTATAGTGTGGTCTCTCATCTCAGTTTTATTTACTATGAAATGTATGGGAACTTCATTGCGATTTCTGACTTTTCTAGAACTGAAACCTCTATGGTGTCCTAGAGTTTTTTTTTTTATCCTTATAAAAAACAGGATCGATAGGCAAACAATTTTTTTTTTGTGATAATTGCCCACTGTTTTCAAATCAAATCAAATAATTTATTGGTTTGCTGATAGATGTTTTGTTTTATGAGTCCTCCATGTTCTACCGCCACATGGGCATTTAAAGATATTATAATTATAAATAACAATTAAGAAATACTAAAAATAAAAAAATACAATTTACTGTCAAATCGTTAAATTACAGTAAAAATGTCACAATAATACAAAAATATCAAATTAATATCAACAAGGTTACAGTCTTGATAGCTGTATTTTTTTTTCAAAATTTGTGTATGCAGAATTTGTGATCAATTTGTTTTAAAAAGTTAAGAATAGTCTCCTAAGACCATTTTCTTGTAGCGACAACGGTTAATGTAAGTACCTGACTTTATTGCCCCATCTCAAAAATACACCCTGTATATGTCGTGATTGACTGCTTAGCTCCATAAAGGTATAGCGTGATGACAATCGTTTAAAAGGTTGGTCTGCAAAAATCTGCAATATTCAAATCTTTTGGCTCGTCTTACGACATAAAGTAATATTGCTCATCCCCCATAGCAAATAGCGTGATAATTTATAGCTTACAGACTGACCAGACTTACACGGAATATGTATACAAAATTTGAGAAACATCTATGGGGTAGTTTTTGCGTGATTCTGAAACATACAGTCAGACAAACAGACAAAAATTCTAAAATAACATGTTTGACCTTAGAATCGTTCCCAGATTTCGCAAAAAACAATTTAAAAAACAAACCAATGTACAGTTTTGACATCTTTACGATTTTATTATATGTATATATAGATAACTTGCAAATATAACCCCTGTTTACAAGTCGGGACCTAAGGATGATGTCGAGAATTATCATCCTATATCAATACTGTCAGCTTTGTCAAAGGTTTTCAAGAGTAGTAGAGTTCATGTTAAAGTATACCCTCTACTGCGCAATACTATTATTCAACACCAACATGGATTCGTCAAACGAAGGTCAACTACAACAAACCTGGTAACTTTTGTGGGCTACTTGTTCAACAACATGGACTCTCGTGTGCAAGTTGATAGTATATACACTGATTTCCGGAAAGCTTTTGACAAGGTTGACCATCAGATTCTCTTGAATAAGATTGCATTCAAGGGTATACGTGGTGATCTCCTGAGATGATTCTCTTCTTATGCTTCTAATAGGACTCAGAGGGTTGTGATAAATGGTTTCATTTCCAGCAGGCTAAGTGTCACTTCTGGAGTACCCCAGGGCTCTATTTTAGGACCTCTTTTATTCATAATTTTTATTAATGACATCAATACATGTTTTCAAAATTCAAAATTATTGCTATACGCAGACGACCTCCAAATTTTTAGGCCTGTTAAAAATTTGCATGATTCTCTACTCTTGCAAGAGGACCTAGACAGGTTCTCTGCATACTGCTCAACTAATAAACTACAACTTAGCATATCTAAATGTTGCTGTATAAGTTTTACTAAAAATAAAAATATTATCAGGCATCCTTACTCTTTAAATAATGTAATTTTAACTAGAGAAACACTAGTGCGCGATCTCGGAGTTTTATTAGATGGTAAACTACACCTTGACGTTCACATTGGTAAAATTATGAATAATGCCTTCCGTATTTACGGTTTTGTGATGAGATCAGCCACATAATTCGTCAGCTCAAATACATATATATATCTTTACAAATCACTAATCAGGTCCCAGTTAGAGTATGCTGTTGCGGAATGGAATCCCTTCTATAGTAAATACTCAGACGCGATTGAAAGAGTTCAAAGTAAGTTTTTGAAAGCCATGCATTTCCGTTGTTTCCGTACTTATGCATCTTATAGTGATCTTCTGAATAGGTATAAGCTACATAATCTTAAAGCCAGACGTATTATTTTAGAGATATTTTTTTTATTTGATTTATGTAATAGTACATGTAATTGTATGGATATTACTAATAAGATTAGCTACGTAGTACCTAGAACAACCATAAGCCGTGGGGTGCGCGCACGACCTCTATTCGCCGTATCTTCTAGTCGTACGAACGCAGGCTTGCGAGCACCCCTACGTCGTCGCCTCACTGGTCAATATAACAATCTCTTTCAAAATATTGACATCTTCGCTTTTCCAACTGATAGATTTAGGGACCTTGTTCGCGAAACTATTTTGGATATTGCTCCGTAATATTTAACTCTTAGACTGTACTTTTATAATTTCTTCTTCTTCTTTTTATATGCATGCCTGTTTAATTTTGTCATTAACACGTTACCTATTATACGAAATTTTTTCAAAGTAAAATTAAAGAAAATAAAAACTGGCCAAGTGCGAGTCGGACTCGCGCACAAAGGGTTCCGTACCATTATCTATAAAAACGGTAAAAAAATCACGTTTGTTGTATGGGAGCCCCCTTAAATATTTATTTTATTCTGTTTTTTTGTATTTGTTTTTATAGCGGCAACCGAAATAAATCATCTGTGAAAATTTCAGCTGTCTAACTATCACGGTTCATGAGATCAGCCTGGTGATAGACGGACAGACAGAGGGACGGACAGCAGAGTCTTAGTAGTAGTAAGGTCCCGTTTTACTCTTCGGGTACGGAACCCTAAAAAGAGCATCTATGTAGAATTTGTGAAAAAGTAAATAAACCAAAACGGGACCACGTTTTGGTTTATTTACTTTTTCACAAATTCTACATATATGCTCTTTTTAGGGTTCCGTACCCAAATAGTAAAAATCCTGAATCCTCTCGTTAGTTCAAGAACAAAAATAATCATAAACCAAAAAGAAACCAAATTAGGAATGTTAATAATTCTGAAATAGAAATGGAATTAAATTAAATAGATCCAATAAACTTAATAATTTTACCATTAAAATAAAATTATAGGCAATAGACCGGCAGGTGGAATCTTGTTGTCATAATACTTTTTTGCCCCAGCTTGTCAAGCGTTAGACGTTTCCAAGCCCCGATTTGTGCGATGCAGTTTGGTAGATATATACATTTTAGACCATTCTTTCAATTTTCACGATAGGCCAAATATTCTTCGAAGCCTTGGAATTTAGGCCTGTCAGACCCAGAAATTTCGGATATGCTAATAATGTGAGCATGTTTCAATTTTTAGTTTATCCGACATAAGAAATAACTCCACATTCTTAAAATTCCCGAAAATGTTACCATAAAACCAATCTCATAACTTTGCAAGACATCAAATTTCACAAGAAAAACTACCATTCTCGACTATTCGGGATATAAGAGGTCGATTTTATGGCATCCTTAAGTGCTTTCTGACCGTCGTTTTCTTTTTCAATCCTAAAAACTAGCCCCAAAGGTCAATGGGCCACCTGCGACCTTTGCATGTTCCAATCAAAACGTTCGGATGTTATCTCTGACCCTTCATTTGCCCATCTATTATTTATAAGATTTAAAAACAGACTGTCTCGGTGGTCTAGTGGTCGCTAGCTCTACTGTTGAGCATGAGGTTCCATGACGTCGCGCAAAGTTACCCATTTGTATAAAAGATCTTGACAGCATACACCATTTCAAAAGGCTCTTCTTAATTTACTAGGCGAAAAACCTTACTACACAGTCAATGAGTACCTAGAAGACAAATTGTGGTCTAATGACATTTCATTTATTTTTCATTAAATGTTTTATTTTTCAGTTTTTGGTAAATAATTTAATTGTTTTAGATAATCTAATTTAATTTTAATGTTTTGTTATCTGATCAAAGTTATTGTTATTTTAATTAATGTATTGAACAGCTTCTTATTTAATATTATTGCTTTTTAATTGTTATATACACTTAATTGAGTTTAATTATTAATTTGATTGTTTTTTTCTTTTTTACCAATTAGTCCTAAGAAATTATAATTAGAATATTTGTACGCCGTTGACGGCAAGACATAGCGCTCATTTTATTAATATTGACATCTGTACTTTGTTTTACCTATGTTCTAGAAATAAAAAATATTTGAATTTGAATTTGAAAAGTGTTATTGGGTTTTTCCATCTTAAATTTCTCAGTAGCAGCCCGGAGTCTGGATTTGTGCCCGGTTGATGGCAACAGGCTCGCCCTCTATTTCATGGAACTTAAAACACCACACATCAACACACCATCATCATGGAACTGGTGAAATGTAGGTGTACGTGCACCTCTGCCTAACCCTTCGGGGAAAACAAGCGTAATGTTATGTTACGTAAATACAGATATATATTTAGTTTTTTATGTTTTAATTTTATATAACAAATGACAATGTTAATATTAAATTGAATCATAGTGTCATCACACTTGACTTAATGCTAGTTAACGATTGTATGAATAATAAATAAAATTAATTTAATTAGATGATAGTGTGCAAAATTTAGGTTTTAGTTTACTTGTGATAGGTTTCAGTTTTTCTGATTTCAAATCAATTTACCTATCAAACTAAAGTTTAGATTAACAATTAACTTTAAAACGTCTGTTAACTTAGGATCATGATATCTACATATCTGGTTACACGCACTAAGATTATCAGGGTATCTTATGCTTATGCTATACTGCTCAGGTCAAAATTTAAGTATTGCTAATCGTATTTTCAGTATAACCAGTTATTTTAATTTTAGTGACCATTAGTGCAGTGATCATTATAAATAATTCGTGCTTAGTTACCAAATTTTGAGCATTTGCCTCCGTTCATCAACAAACAAATCGATATTTTTCTCACAGTTCCTTCCTGCAGTTTCCCTAATGTCACCAACTGAACCGTTATTATTTAAGCATACATAAATATATGAATACATTCATAATGATCCTTATTGGAAGCCATCCAACGTCTCCGATGGATTATTCACAACTCCGATGGGAATAAGAAGTCTTGCAATCTTTTTTTATAGAGCAAGTTACTCGAAAGTTTTAAAAACATTCTTCGAGGGGATTCAGGTCAGCTGCATGAATCTCTGCAAACTATAAAGTTGATAAATCTTAACTAGATATTTAACTTAGTTTACACCTAATTTATACTGTGATCCCGCTTCTAGATTCTAGATCCACCAATACGATATTCATGAGGTGAACTAGAGGTCCGTTCGCTGAAAAGGTAAGTAAATGAGTCGGTAGAGAACAACACAGTACATTTCATTCATTCAACACAGTTCATTCAACTTTAGTCACGACGTGACGTAGAGGGCACAATATGACATTATGTTACGTAACATTATGTTTTTGCAAATTAATTTTCAAAAAAATTAACCCTGTAATCCTTTGCTAGACGAGAACGACTGCCGACAAACTCTTATGCAGCTTGGCAGACTTTTTGTTATTACAGATTTTGAATAAATTAATTTAAAAAAAATCTAGTCATACACAACTCCTTTTTGTACTGCTTATATTAAGCTCCAAATAAAGATAGATATGTAGGTAACTTTTATTTTTTTCACTTTCTCAGGTAGTTTCAATGATAATCTGGCAGTTTGAGTGCTTTATGCGGCCTACCCAAATCTCCTTTCTTTGGTATTGTTCGTCGAGTGGTTCAGCTCCTTAAGTTCTGAGTTGAGCTCCACGATTAGTGACAAATGCGTGCACTGACTGGACAGGTCCACTCATTCTGTGTGGTTTTTCCTCAAAAGACCATTTCAGACATAAATCTATATGGTCTTCACATGATCTGACCAAGATTATGTCTGGACTTTAAAACAGACTGTGACCTCTGAGTTTGTTTCGGCCTTTCTTCACAGAGTAGTCAGTTAGGAAACGCCGACCTCATCTAGTTTTAAAAATATGATTGACGCGTAAAGGTGTTTGTATAAACCTACTTACGAAAATAAAATCATTTATAATTTATCATTTAAGATATTTTGTACATCCAACGCATCCTGTCAGTCGCGCTTCCAACCCGTTACTAACCAAAATTTTAACCGAAGCAAGAACTCATTTCTCCTACACTAAGAGGAACACTACTCGTATACTTTACCTTACTAGATTGTAGAATTCAGAACCCGACATTTTCAATAAACCACGAAGTACGAGTATCTTTCCGATCCTTTATCCCCTTGAATTTTAGCCCCACATAGATAAAACTATAAAGACACATACATAGGTAGTCGGGCTAATTAGGCATCCTATTGCCGGCCATAGCTTTCATGTGCAGTTTGAACACGCTGCGATCATCAGATTGCACGTCTCTACCGCCTTTATCACGGATATTGGGAATTACTGGAAGGACTATTTTGTGAGCACATTTCGTTAGGGTCATGCTGTCAACTGACGAATGCAAATAAAAATTAAAATGTTTCAAAAAAGAACTAGCCTATTGAGAGTGTTTATTTTTCACTTTTTAATAGTTATTATCACCAGTGAAGATACATTCTACATTATATAAATTAGCTAGATTTGAATGAGTGTGAACTTTAGGCAAATTAACAAGGTTTTTATGTCAAAAACGCATAATAGTCCTTCTCTTTTCTTAGACTCATCTAAAATAACATATTTAGTACAATTATGAAAACTACTTCCATCTAATGCTTTATTTATTGAAATACTAAGATTGGCAGGCCTATGTTGTTTCGAACGCCGCTGTTACGACACACGCTGTTGCGAATTATTTTTCCACTGCCTCACAGGTTCGAAAGCTCATGGACTCGAATGAAGTAGTCGCGAAAGACGCTGTTTCGAAAAACATTTTCACTGCCTCATACGCTCGAATGCTTGTGATTTCAATTTATTTAGTCATAAAGTGTACAGAAAAGTATTTAAGCAGTAATTAAATAAAATCAACAAATTCGGTGTCAACATCAACATTTAATATTATTATTAAAGTTACGCACTATACTACACTGCAAATAGCAAATTGCAGCATTATTTGCTAGTAGCAAATAGTTACTAACTATTTGCTACTAGAAATCATAGGCGAGGTACTATAAATAATGAAATGGTGACTAATATTAACAGTAGGATAGGATGCAAGAGCGAGCGAAGCGAGCTCGGGACTTGGGGCACTCTGACTCGGACTGGTTAGGTTAGAAGGGGATGGCGGGGTCTGAAAGACCCCGCCGTCCCCTTCGTGGTTATTTTTTTTTAAACCGCCCAGAAGTAGGAGCCCCGCGTAGCGGGGCTCCGTCGGCTACTCGATGCCAGTTTAAATTAAAACAAAGCTAACAACAATAAATCGAAATCACAAGCATTCGAGCGTATGAGGCAGTGAAAATGTTTTTCGAAACAGCGTCTTTCGCGACTACTTCATTCGAGTCCATGAGCTTTCGAACCTGTGAGGCAGTGGAAAAATAATTCGCAACAGCGTGTGTCGCAACAGCGGCGTTCGAAACAACATAGGGGACCCACTAAGATTTCAATAGCAAAACCTCATTTCACAATAAATACATGATGTTGACTAAATCAACAGCGTACTCAATTTCGCTTGATTCCACATAGAGCACCCTTTGCCTAATTAACTGGAAGACCATTCCATACATCAGAACGTTTCTGGTTCACTTAATACACTGATCAGTTTGATTGGAATGTATTGCCAAGGGTTTTTGTCAAGGATATTCTGGAATATTATATTGTAGAGATTAATTTATTGGATGGCAAAAACCTCCTTTCAAAATGATTTTCGGGAAAGACATCTTTTAACCTAATTTTGGGTAGAAGATTGGTTTGCTATTTTTATCAGAGTAGCTTGTGTCATATACAGCGAAGGGTTTTTTAGCTGAGTTAAAATCACGTGGCATGATTGATCTGAGTAATTGCCGTTAGCATTTACCTTTTCAAACTTCTACTTATTCCTTCCTTCGTATTTCTTCCTACATCGGGTTGAGTTAACAATGTGAGTATACCATCATATCATAGTAATCATCAGTGTATCATATAAAACACTGAAATATTGCATTCGCAATTATTTTGAATGATACGGATTTTCCACAAAGCAACGCTAAATTACATAATCAATTTCCAGGGTAAATTAGTATTTCCTAATTGTTTCCTACCTAGGTAGGCTAATTATAAGAGCAGTTGTTTCTTTAGTATAAAATATTGATTTCAGTTGCTCATCGTAAATTGGCCGCCGATTTCAACATGACCTTACTTTTTTTGGTAATGGCTTGCAAAACATCAAAAGGAGTATGTAAGGATCACAACGTTCTTTTGTTTCTACCAATTTCCACAATGGGAATTTGGCGCTAATTTTTGCATTTTAACATAATGTGGACGATACAGTAGCTACCTATTCTATACTAATACTAGCTGCGCCCCGTGGTTTCACTCGCAGTGGTATGAAATACACTTTACGACCTCAGAGATATAAAATATACACTAAAAAACACATAAAAATCGGTCAAGCCATTTCGGAGGAGTTCGATAACAAACACTGTGACACGAGATTTTTATATATTAGACTATAAAGAGGTATAATAACCAAGTATGTAGGGGGTAATCTTCAAAACTAATGATCCGATTCCGATTTCTTTTTCACTAATTGGAAGTTGCAGTATTGCAAAGTGTCATAGGATGTCGCGAGCAGAAGCTAGTACTTACTCCAATAATTTTCGAGAGTTGCCACATCTAGTCACACGCACTCAATGATAGTTCCCGCTTGATTGATGATGTGGCGTATCAAGCCGAGTGATGCCGGGATCATGGCGCTAATGATTGATTACTTCGCAACGTCCAAGCTTCTTGACTACCTTTGAGCTTTCAATGTCTTGTTTTCGTTGATGTATATAGCGGAAGCAAAATAAATGTCATTGGTTAGACATTGACGAAGAATGTTTTGGCAACTATAACCTCATAATAGAAGATGGTTTATTGTTTGTTCTTTAGATGCAAGGGAACAAAAATATGATATTAATATTTTGCGTTGGTATGCCTAGTAAACAAAACTTAATAAGCACAAGTAAAAATATATATCTATACAAGACTTAATGTCTAAGGCATTTTCTACCACTCTATCGGGTGACACAGAGATAAAACATGGTAGGTGCAGCATAAATAGATCGAAATGTTAAAATAATTAAATAAATAGGTATATGATATATGAATAAAACGTTTCAAAATATACTATAATTTAACATTATTAAACTATCCGATATTAAGCATTAACCTATAATAACCTGCATAGTTCAGTCGCCAGCAGGTCAAGCTACACGAAACTGTAATATTTCGCCAAACGATTTTAAACCCTAAAATGTTGAAGGTTAAGTTCAAAATCGAATGAGGAAATCTGACAGTTTGCGGTAACTTGATGTGCTGGCGACTGTACCCTAATTGCGTAACACTCTATCACAATCTGAATCTTTTCCATCATCATCTTCATCATTAAATTTGAAGCCTATTGCTAATCCATTGCTTCATAGGTTCGAAAAAATTGTCTGCTCAACAACATAAATAACGCAATGAATGTTCTTGAACTGTCAAAATGACAGCCATTCCTACTGTTAGTGTGTTACGTAATTACTCCGCTGTGTCTATCAACAAAATAATTAACTAGCTAGTTGATTGCTTTTAAGCTTTGCCTTTATTTTAGTCAAACATTTTATTGGATTTATTTATTATCAAAATATAACTAGCTTCTGATCAAGTCTGTAAATGAGCTTTTTACCCACCTACTTATGAAACCAATTAAGTAGAAGATTTTTGGTGCTATCATATCTACAAAAAACAATAAAGCGACAAGTCCAAGCCTCCATACAAACTTTCTTTAAATAATTTTCACGACGACGGTTAAAAACGTAAATAACTTTATCCTCATAACTTATGACGTGCCGATCCTCCCAAAAACTTTAGTAAAGTAATATCAGTATATCATCCAGCAGGACTCAATAGGGCCAATAAATGACCTTTATTACTCACGATCAGGCGAGAAATTCGACTGGCCTTCTCGAATAAATGTCAGATACCCATAGATTAAGTAAAATAAACAACGTACCCCACAATCTGGAGTCTGGACCGAAAGTAGTGGACGTGGAAAGAAACCAATAACGATAAATAATGATACGGATTGGAACGCAGAATCGAGCGGCGACAGTTTAAAGAAACTGGAAACTTCTAGATATTTACATATTCAACTAAAGAAAGTACAGAATAACTGCTCCTGTATACAGTGGAAAAAGTACGGTTGTTCAGAATCTATATCTTTATATACATAGGGTACGTACATTTAAAACAAAGTCGGTTTTCGTGTCTAGCTGTGTGACCACTTTTCTATTCTAAACTATACTTACAATAGATATTGATGCGGTTTTCATCATAATTTAGTTAGAGCATTTATTCCGGAAGGCTAATGGGTATATACATTAATATTTAACTAAGAATAACCACAGAAATCTCGATGTTTTGACCTGACGCCATTGCACCCATTGAGAGCAGTGGTGGCCTAAAGGTAACGGCACAGACTTACGAGTTGTAAGTCGTGGGTTCCAACCCAGGCTGGCGCTTTACTTGGTGGAATTTATTTCATCACCACTGCTTTCAAAAACGGCGAAGAAAAACATCGTGAGGAAACCGGCATGTCCTAGGACCAAAAATTTGAAGACACGTGACCTCTACCAACCTGCACCGGGCTCACGTGGTGGATAACGGCCCATTCCCTCTTACAGAGAGGAGGCCTGTGTCCCAGCAGTGGGAACGTTATATGCTGATTATTCTATGGTTATACCATTGCAATGCAGAGGTGGGTCGTAAATTGGTGATAAATTTATTATGCTCTAAGGTCAGGAAGCAAATCCGAAAAAACAAGTGTTCCAAAATCAAGATTTTATACAAGATCCCCGATTTTAAAACTGCTACAGGAGAACGTAAAATTATTTGGCACAAAGCTCTCTATTGCTGGGACTAAGAGAAACCGTACTTGGATACATTACCATATTGAGCGAAAGTACGACTATGGCGTACTTAGAGTAGTGGTAGTGGTGTGAGTTGAAACACGTGGACGTTATAGTTATCTAACCCGATAGTGGTTTATTTTCTTACTTGTTTTTAGCTGTGTTTGTCAAAGTATTCTTGTTACTCACTATTATAATTTCTTGCATAATGCATAATCAGCCTATTATGTTCCCACTGCTGGGATACAGGCCTCCTCTCTTGGAGAGGGAGTGGGCCCAGAGCGGGTTGGTAGATATCACATGTCTTCGAATTTTTAGTTCTAAGACATGCTGGTTTCCTCATGATGTTTTCCTTCACCGTTTTGAGAGCAGTGGTGATGAAATTATTTACACAAAGTAAAGCGCCTGCCTGGGTTCGAGCCCATGATCTTTATGATTATTATATTGTCATTAATAGACAGGCTGTAGTCAGAATTTCGGTTCGTAGACCTTCCTGTTTCACTATTAATAATATTCCAAGTCGTTTTAATTACATTACTACTGTTTTTAATCTTCGAACTCAAATAACGCGACTTGGCCATACAACAAACTTTTTTAAACAATTTTGTATAATTTCTTACATATAAATTAAATTCAGTAGTGTTTACAGAAGTCCTTTCATTGTACAGCTCATAAAACCGTGTTCTACTTTTATAAATACCAATGGTAGCCCAATCGCTGAAAGATGCGTTACTATTAACCGAGATAGTCTTGTGTATAAATGTAGAATCAAATTGTTTACAGTATAAATTAAAGAAATCATCATATAGATGATTAGGATCAGCATGAAAAGACAAAACTGATAATTGATTAATGATTTTTACTTTAAAAACTTCCAAGCGACTTGCAGTTTTGGGGTTAACAGTAATATCCTTTTTAGCCACTTTGATGTTTTGGTTTTGGATAGTAATCCTTTGCCCGCAATGATCAGAATCTAGTAAATTTATAATTTGTTTGTGGCTTGGTATAATATCTGTATAAATATTATCTAGGCATGTTGCAGTAGTAGGGGTTATTCTTGTAGGCTCCAAAAATAGGTTTACAAGATTGTAGGACTGAAAGAGACTTAATATTTTACTACAAGAACCCGAGTTTTCTAATAAATTAACATTAAAATCACCGCAAGTGATAATGGACTTGTTTGAGTTACAAATCTTGTTTAACACATCATCCGTTACCTTTGCAAAGCAGTCATACACTCCTGAGGGGGGTCTGTACACACTTAATACAATAAACTGCTCCAATTCTATACAGGCTATCTCAACTGTTCGCTCAACAGATAGGCTCACAATATCCTTACGTTCTTTATATTTAAGCTAACCAGCTTAAATATAAAGAACTTACTAAAATTAAAGAGCCACCATGTATAGCATTTACTCTGCTGAACGAACTACCAACTTGGTGATTATTAAAATTGAACAAGAACTGGTGGCTTTTAAGCCAATGTTCTGTTATACAAAGAATATCAATACTGTTAAAATTCATAAATAATTCTACTTCTACATCTTTGTTCATAAATCCTTGAATGTTTTGATGCACCAGGTTGATACTATTTACTGATTTTAAACTCTTATTTGATTTTGATTTATTTCTACAATTCTGTACATTATTGCTAGAGGTTGCCTCTATTGTCTTAACTTCTAATTTAAATTATTATCAATGTCAATTTATGATACCAAATTATTGGGTGAATTATTTAATAATTCATAGCTTTGCTCAATAGGAGCAATTTGTTTAGCCAACTTCTTGGCTGTAATTGAAAAGTAATATGACAGCGACACAGCTATCTGTCTTTTAAGATAGTTAGAAAGACAGTACATAAAAATATTATATCTATCTTTTCTCAAATAAAAATTATTACCAACATAATTGTTAGTATCAAGTAATTGGAATAAATTATTATTAAATGTTAAATTATGCAAGGTCATATTAATTTCAAATCTTATGTTATTTTCTTCCTGTGGCAAACTGTTACTGTATGGGAATGTAAACAAAACAATTTTTCTCAAACTAAGCATAAGCGTAAGCATGTGTCAATCCCGGAATGCCAGACTTTGTTTTTTAGACCATGCTTTATATCTATCACAATTCGCGCAAATAAAAATATTACTTACAAAGGGTATTTACAAGGCAGATGTGACTCGAAGTGCTGGGTGGAGACGCCTTATAAGGACATAGTGACCTTATTGGTGATGTTCTTCAGAAAGGTCAGGTGTATAGTACTCGCAACCGGCATGCGGGTATAACCATAGTGTATGAACGTAAACGAAGCTAAAGGAGTAGATAGTAAGGATCGTATAATAGGTGGATTTCTGTAGTTTCTGCCTACGTCCATGGGGAGGAGCCGTGAGTTAAAGTATAAGTATGTGCATGTGTACTTGCTTACTATTGAAAAAAGTAGTTTGTTAGTAGCCAATGTGCGGCCAGCATAAGATCCAGCGAAGGTCCTTCCATTTCAATACCGTCTAGTTATTATATAACAATCAAATTGTGTATTCATATTTTACAATATTGGATGGTACTTTTTAATGGCCGTATAATTCAGTTACAGAGCCGTCAATTTAATTTTATACATTGAATGATTACAATCCTTTTCCAGTTATTTTATCTCTGATTTTGCATCACTTTCAAAATCACAGAGTTCTTTATTCTCGTTACAATAATGTCGCTGTTGGGTTGCCGCTGGAGTAAATCAAGTAATCGAGAGAAATAGTAGCCAATGTGCGGCCAATCTAAGGTCCAGCGAAGGTTCTTCCATTTCAATTACGTCAGGATCAATCAATGTTTGCAAATAATTGTGTATTGATAATTCTCAATATTGGATGGTACTTTCTATTAGCCGTATAATTTACTTACACAGCCATCAATTTCAATACATTGCGTGATTAGATGCGGTCTGCTGGACATGCTACGTAAATGATTCGGAAAATAACTAATGGCTCTAAATTAGTAATGCTTAATTCTGGTGCAATGGACTCTTGGGTGACTTTTGAGATTGTAGAGGTCAGGCAGTAGATGATCTACAAGACAGGTTGCATGTTTTCTAATCATAAGTTCTAGAGAAACTACTCCAATTTAACCATTCTGAGTTAGTTATTTGCAAAGCATATTATTAACATGATGGTATAAGCCATTTAAGTAGGTAGCACATAATTATTATTAAGAACTACCCACAAACCACAAGAGGTATTGCGCTGGTTGGCGTGTGACAAAATTCCTTACTAGCGTGTACGTATTTATGTTAATTAAAACCATTTTGCTACCCCTGAACAAAATAGCTCTTGCAGAATGATAAAGCGCTCTAAAAGACAGTAGAAATTATTCATACACAGCCACCATATTTTGCCGCCAACTAGCTTAATTAGCCTTTCAGTTAACAGCCTAGCCGTTTTACTAAACGGCGCCGTTCAACTAGCGGCCTCAATGATATTCAGCCGATGTGTCGAATACAACATTTAGTTAACAGGCTGGCTGATACTTAGGCCATTTATAGAATAGGGCGACAAAGTGACGACAAAAATCTATATTGCAGAAGGTGTATAATACACGAATAAGTCCCAGACCATAAAAAAAAATCAAGACATAGCGCTGCGAACAATACAGTCAAGAATGCAAAATTACACCTTGCTCTGTGCATACACGCTGACACGCATACATTTATAACCTAATTCACAATCAAACTGTGCATACACGTTTACGAAACTGGCCTTACGTCACTATTGACAGCGCTATGTCTTGATTTTTTATTTGGTCAGAGGAATAAACTTTAGAGGAAAAAAAAAATGAAAACTTCATGGAAATAGTCCTAACAAAATCGTGTCGCACCGAATCGTCGCGCCTGTTTGCGGGAGCCTTAAGTATTAAACTAACTTCTATTAAGGAAATCTCGATGTTTTGTCAAGTCGTAAAAATCATGCGAAGCAGGGCCGTGGCGCTAGTATACCTATAAAATGAACTTCGGTTCTATGTAGGTACGAGGGGCAGCTGAAAAGTTTTGAGCCTAAGTACCTTTAAGTATCTCCAATGAGTCGCGCTGCACACCTCGAATTGCGAGTATCCTAAGTAGTATAAATACCAAGTTTCATGTCATTAGCATCACTACGCTTTAAGTAATTGAACCATTAACATCACCATGTCTGAGTCATCCGCGCTATGCACGAAATTGGAGTACAGAGCTGTCATAAAATTCCTCACAAAGAAGAACAAAACGCCAACGGAAATATTTGAAGAGATGTCTGCTGTTTATGGGGAGTTCGCACCTTCATTTGACATCATAAAACGTTGGAGCCGAGAAGTCAAACACGGCAGGGAGTCGCTCGAAGATGATCCCGGTCGGGACGCCCAAACATCGCCTTTACCGAAGAAAACATTAAAAAGTGAAAAAAAAAATGTTCTTGAAGATCGGTGAATCAAGTTGTGGCAGATAGCTGAAGCCAGCAAGGAACGAATCGGCGACATTTTGCATAATCATCTACACATGAAAAAGGTGTGCGCGCGATGGGTACCGAAAATGCTTACGCCACTGGACCAGCAGCGTCGAGTCACAACTTCGCAGGAGTTTTTGGACATCTGTGGCGTTAATCCTGACATTTTTTTTACTCGTCTTGTCACTGTTGACGAAACATGGATCCGACGGTATGACCCGGAGTCAAAACAGGAGTCAATGCAGTGGATAGAAAAGGGAGAAAAGCCGCCTCGGAAATTCAAAGTGAAAAGATCGATATCCAAGCTCATGGCCACTATTTTTGGGATTGTGAAGGTATTTTGTTCATCGACTGCCTTCCCAAAAATACTACAATGAACGAAGACTATTACGCCGCATTGTTGACAGAAGTGCAGCAAGTGGTTGTCGAGAAAAGGAGAGGCAAACTGGCGAAAGGAATCTGGTTTTTGTAGGACAATGCGCCCGTCCACACTGCGCGAGTTGAAGGCATGCCCTCGCGGAGACAGGATTTGAAGAAATCAACCACCAACCCTACAGTCCAGACCTGGATCCTAGCAACTATTTCCTCTTTTCGAATTTGAAAAAGGACCTTAGAGGATGGAGATTTTCCAGTGACGATGAAATGAAGGCTGCGGTAAACAAACATTTCGAAGGCAAAGACGGCTTTTTTTAATAAATGTAAAAAGTGTATTGAAGTAGAGGGAGACTTCATTGTGAAATATTTTTTTTATACTATTCTATCAGCATTTTTAATACCTTAGGCTCAAAACTTTTCAGCCGCCCCTCGTATGTGTAGTGTAGCAGCGGAATGATTGGCAATACAATAGATAATGGATATGAAAACATTTGTTTGTTTCCAAATCCTTGTTCTGGGCCTGAGTGTCTGTCAGTCTAAGATTTTTGTCTGGAAACGCGATGACGATACAGGGGAAAGTTTAGTCGCCATGGAATCTGGAGGCAAAAGTCCTCGCGCCACACCTAAATGTGCGCGAAACGCCGCCGGGACGTAACTCCGCTGCCGCGAGAAATCACGGCACAGCGGACAGATCTCCGGCGGGATCTCATGGTGGCATGGAGAGTGTGACTGTCACCAGCCAATGCTGGGCACGCCACAATTACGGCAGTAAGTCCCTTCTTTGAGGAGTTGGCTTGAGAGGCGCTACGGCGTCCTCACCTTCCGCCTGACGCAGGTCCTCACCGGACATGGCTTTTTCGGGAGGTTCCTGTTTCGGATAACGATCGGCCCGAGGACACGGTGGAGGTGAAGGCATACGGTGGAGGACTGCCCCGCTTAGGCGGAGTACCGCCGTGTCCTCGTGGCGGCGATCGGGGGCGGCGATCTCTCGCGTCCAGCCCTGGTTCAGGCCACGGTATGGAGCGAGAGGGAATGGGAAACAGTCACCTCCTTCTGCGAAGCAGTAATGCTCGCGAAGAAGGAGGCGGAGCGCGTGAGGGACAGGCAATCGTTGCGCCCTCCCGCCCCTTGTCACCGCAGGAGGAGACACCCTGTGCGTCGGGAGTCGATAGCCGACTCCCGGCCACCGTAGGCGCGGGCTTGCGGACAGCGAGCAATGGGCAGCTCGCCGTTCAGTAAGGACCAGGCCCGGGTCGACGGCGCGTTATGTTTCACGCGCGCCTCAAAGAGATGTCAGCATAATTGACGCGGTCCGATAGGGCCGATGCCTGCCGGGGTCGCAGATTGTTCGAAAGAGTTACCGTGGCCCTGGCACACAGACAACTGAAGGAACACGGGTGGGTGTTATTCAGTAAGAGTCTGACACGTCCTTCCGCTCTGCCCAGAGCGGGAGAGGTCATTTAATGAATTCCCACCCAAAAAAAAAAAAAGTGGAAAGTTTTGTAAAAGGTCATGTTTTGTAGATTCATCAACAAAAGTCGACTAACACTTTAAACACATTTTTTTTTATCTATATTATTGCAAGAAAGAAAGTTTAAAAGAAGATGTTGTGACAAAAATTGAAAAGAGTATGCTTAGATGGTTTGGTCATGTTGAGAGGATGAATCGAAGGCGACTAACAAAAGGTATTTAATAGGCAGATGTGAGTGGAAACGCCGGGAGGGGTCGCCTTATGAGGAAATATGTGACCTTATTGGTGATGTTCTTCAGAAAAGTCAGTTGCGTAGTACTCGCAACAGGAGTACGTGTATGACCAGATGTATGAATGTAAACGAGGCAAAAAGAGTATGTAGGAATCGTAGCAGGTGGCATTGCGTAGTTTCTGCCTACCCCCATAGGAAGAAGGCGTGAGTTTATGTATGTATGTACGTATATTATTGCAAAATATTCAATTCAAATTGGAAGTGAAGAAAATTTTTAAGAATATTTATAAAAGCTTAGCTAATAATAATATGGAATGCTAAAAAGCTGATTATAAGCTGATTATCGAATAATCTTGTGTCAATCGACTTTTGTTGGTAGCCGTACCTAACAAAAAAATCCGGGCTGGTTCGGATTTAAAAACAAAGTTACTCAAAGCGATTTTGGTGTACATAGTACTTCAATTAGTACGTACTAGTGTCAGTCCTGACATAAAGTTACACATGTTAAAAGTTGGTCAGTTAGTTGTTAGCTCATCCTATGTGAATACTAGACTAGGTAGCTAATATATTATAGTGGAGCAGCTAACTGCTCTACTATATTAGGTACAGTTCATGCAAAACTTTATGAGCCCTCTGAATGTAGGCCCGAGAACGATAGAAACCTATATTATGCTTACTGCGCAGCCACTCACGTTCAACTTCCGAGAGCTCATAAAATTTTGCGCGAACTTTACTTGGACTTACCTGCACCACTATATTAGCGTTTAGGCTGCTGGCTAGACAGCGTATATCAGAAATATGTGGTCATATTTAAGGGTGAGGTATAGACCGTCAAACTGAACAACTCTCTCCCTGGGGCCAAATTCGTAAATGCGAAAAAATAATCAGCGATCCCATACATTTGGGTCGAGTAGGTATTTAAATTTTATTTATTTATTATTTATTATATAAAAAATAAATCAAACACTACAAAATATACATTGGGCGGCCTTATCGCTTTCTGCGAACCTTGGAATGGACAGTGATTTGCCTGGACATAAAATGGGGCGGTCGTTGGTGCAAAAAATAAATAGGTACCTATACAATTTTTTGTTTATTTTATTTTTTATTTTAGATGGGTTTGCTCTTGACTCTAGTCTAGGTCAGAGATGACAGAGACAAAGTCGACGATGGAGTGAGCTTACCCAGAAGAAGCCTGTTCACTCTCACTTTGATGAGATTTGGGTTGTATGCGGTCGGAAACACAGGCGCAGGAAGAGAATTCCACTCTTTTGCTGTGCGCATTATAAAAGATGTTTGGAAGCGCTTAGTGCGAATTGGTAGAATAGCAACTAGGTAGGGATGGTAACTTGCAGTGCGCCTAGATTTCCGATGGTAGAAGGGGTCGGTGGAATGAGGGTGACAATATATTAAAATAGATATACAGATAAGTTTTGTATGGGACAGCTGATTATCTTTTTCCATTTATGTTGGTCCCATGGAGTAAGTTGTTCAGTTTGATCTTTTACAGAGTGACTGGATCTGGACCGGCCATAGCAAATTCGCATATTGAGGAGATTATTTACTAATTATTGAACCTTACTTTCCCTAGCTAAAGTTTTATAGTTTATTGAGATGTTTTCCAAAATTTGACCTTCAAACATTCATAACTTTTTTTTGTGCATTATTTTAGTAGTTTTTTTTTGGAACGAAGTTCCTTATCGCGCGTTGGGAAAGGGGGCTAGACGGAAAAAATTAAGACCACAAGTTGTAACGACACTTTTTGCTACAGTTGTAAGCCGTGCGGCGTGCGCGTGTTTCTCTGTCTGTCTCTCTCTCTCTCTCTCATAGAAAGCCAAACAGTAATTTTTAATTTTTTTTAAATGGAACTTCGTTCCATCCGGGTGTCCCTTGACACCTCTCAAGTTTTTTTTTATTATTATTTGTTGGTAGTTATAAAAATTGGTGATTAAAATAGCTCGGAACTTCCCTCAAACTAGGGTTAAAAAATAAGATAGGACGCTTTTGAAACAAAAAATACAAAAAAAAAAACTAGGGAAAGTAAGGTCTAATAATTAGCAAATGACCTCCTCTATATGCGAATTTGCTATGGCGGGTCCAGATCCAGTCATCCTGTATAAAAAACCCTTAAATATGACACGCATTTCTTATACACGCTGTATACCCAAGAGACTGTGACCTCTGAGTTTGTTTCGGCCTTTTTTCTCAGAGTAGTCAGATAGAAAACGCCGACCGCATCTAGTTTAAAAAAATATGATTGACGTGTAAAAGTATTTGTACAAATCTACTTACAGAAATAAAATCATTTGTCATTTATCATTTACCTATCAGATGGCAGCCGGCATGTGTAAAATCTGTCAATATAGGTGCCCTTCTCAACATCCATACGCTACTTCACCACTGGCATAAAGCAGGGACGGCTTAGAGCTAATATGATAGCCCGCAGGTTTGCACGCTGTTCCACGTCGGTCAAGCAAACTCTTTTCAGAGCCTATTGTACCTCAATGTACACGTGCAGCCTGTGGGTGAATCACACCCAAAAAGCATACGAAGCCCTCCGTGTCCAATATAACAACGCCTTCAGAGCGCTGATGGGGCTGCCGCGACACTGTAGTGCCTCGGGAATGTTTGCCGAAGCTAGCGTCGACTACTTCTATGCAACGATGCGTAAACTGAGCGCGTCTCTGGTGCGCAGGGTGCGCGGCAGCCCCAACAGCGTACTGATGATGATAGCGGACAGGCTCGACTGTCCATACATTGGACACTGCAGTGACTTGCACGTCACCTACAGTCGTCGGTAATGTTTGATAGTGTGATGGTTGATTGTGTTGTGTTGTGTTGTTGTTGTATTGTATTGTAATGTTAATGTATTATCTGTTACGTGTATAATGTATTAATTGTTGTTGTTGTTGTAAATGAGTCATGTAACTTAAGAAATAAATGAATAATAATAAATGCTGAGCTTGAAGTGTGATCAGAACTATTCAGCTGTTGAATTATTTCAACACGCTCTCAGAATTAGAATAGATTTAATTATTATGAGCTTGTACCTATTCAAACACAAAAATAAGTAATTTATAAGAAACTAAAAAGCACGCTTTTATCTCGCACTTAACATTATAAAAAAAAAACAATATAAAATAATTAAATTGACTTGTATTAATTATACAGTTACATATTACAGATACATATTGTAATAGTAACTACATATTTTTACTTTTTAGTCTAGAATATGCTTCATTTAGTTAATAAGTTTAAAGCCAACAAAGTTGTGACTTGAGCGGTTTACTAGGACCCACTGAAGAGTTCCACTATCACTTCTTGGCTCCATCATTAGACCCTCGTTACCAAGCCCAAATACGATTTTTTAAATGATTACACTATTGATACTACACACACACACACACACACACTATTACACACTACTACACTATTGATTATTTAATTTTATTGATTGTTTTCTTTTTTGTTTTTTTTAAATGTTTTTTTTTTGAGTTATTTATGAAGCTAATAAAAGCAAGCCAAAAAAAAACTAATGTTCTAGTTGTTGTCAGTAAGTTAAAATGAAAGCTTAGCACAACATAGTCCGGAAAAGCCATAGTCTTCTTCTTCATTGTATCGATGATTCCACATATCGATATAAGTTTCAACCAGAACTCGGCCAAAGCCCTAGTGATGAGGGTAGAAATATGTGACAATAAAATTTATAGTCTTATCAGGTACCTCACATTTGTCTATAGTCAACTCAACGAAGAACCCAAAAATGCAGCTATAGCGACCTCTGCACTGCCACAGATGAAATTGCGAATTTTACGTCTGTGGCAGCTGCTCCAGCAGCACACTCAACACTTCCACATGCCGCGGAAGTATTGGGCCAACAAATTTTTATTCACTATCGTTCCATCGACACGACGAAGATGAACGAAATAATCTAGCATCACATTGAGATTTACGAAATAAAACACGTGAGATTTGCTAACACTAGTCAAAACGCTCATGACATAAAAAATACATAAATTCAACATGTCGAGATCTACCGACAAGGAAAATGGAGGACACAAACTCCTCTCCCTTTGCGCTAAATTCATATAAAAAACGTGACAGGCGTACGGACTGTGATGGCTTAGAATTGATATTATTCCTGGAACGGGCAAGCGGGTACTATTTATTTATTTAATTTTAGCCTATGTTGTCCCACTACTGGGTAAAGACCTCCATTTACGCTACTACCTACCAGGTAAAAAATCAACTAAACAACAATTGAATTTGTAATGTGTGAGACATTTTACCCACAGATTTGCTTTGTATTATTTGGATAGTGAGATTATCTAATTATTTTCTCTTATTCGGCTTATTATAATATTGTAAATGAGAACGAGGAAAACTGTCCCACCGTAATACCGTTTTTAACTAGTTCAGGGGTCAGGGTGAATCGGTTTCGTAGCAACCACAATTTATTATTGTGCATGGAGTTACTAATTGGGTATCTAATCTTTTAGAATCATAGAAAATAAGTACTAGTGTAAAAAAAATTGTAAGGTTGTCATTCTTTTGACAAAAAATAAAGATTAGGTATTATTATTATTATTATTTCTCCTTTGCACTCCTCTCTGTCTTGAGCTGATGTGCACGAATTCTGTTTGTAGGCGCCATGCTCGTCCCGCCGTCTTCTGCTGGGTCTGCCTCGATGTCGCCGGACGTTCTCTGGGACCCAAATTGTGGTAGATTTGGCCCAAGCAGATACTTCTTTTATTTATTTAGCATTCCAATACTGTAGACATGTGAGGTAAATAACAAAATAAAAAAAAGGAAAAATACGTAAGTTCTGGACGGTCCCATTTGGTAGAAACTTACAGGAATATAAATGTACTAGTAGGAGTTCACTAAATTTATATACAAAATTGGAATGCCTCGTGTCAGTAGGTTTCTACAGGTCCATACTGTTCCCACTAGAACACACACTTTCACAAGGAACCGTTCACAAGAAGCTCTACTTATAAAATAAAAAATAAAAAAAGTTTTGGTAGGTTCTTAAACCTACCAAAACTTTATACTACTTTTTTTATTTACCATGCCTACTGCTTGTTCGATCTTAACCAAACATGGGTGCCACAGGTTCGCTCAACCTTAAAAATTCATGACACTTCAAAACATTAAAATCCTTATATCTGCGTTTTTCACTTTTCCGTTTGCGGGTTGATGAATGGCAAAGGTCAATGGCTGATACTGGGTACCTCAGAAATTGTAATTTAGGGACCCAAAGATAAGTAAGCGGTGGTATAAATTTGACGTGACAGTGTTCTGTAATAAACTTGTACCTATGTAACCAGAGCTAGCTAGCTAAAAAGACAACATTTATGAACAAAATAATAAACGTTGTCTTTTTACTAGCGCTTATTTAATACAGAAATGTCAAGAAATAATAGTAATATATATAATAGTTAAGTTACAATATAAGGTACTTTGGTATTTTGATTTATTAATTATTTATTTTGGTTAATTGCAAGTATAAATTGTTATTTATATTATATTTTATTTTAGTTCTTACACTCAACGATAATAAAAATCCCTTCCAGTTTTTTTTATGTTATACATGAATGTTTCATCTTTGTTTTTGTTTTCATTCATCATCCATGTTCTGTAGTCGGATCTAGGTTTTGTTTGTTGTTTATATAACTCTAATTCTATCCATTAAAGTCCTGTCCGTAAATATATTCCAATTATTTTCCACCATAATACATCAAATGTTTCGCTGATAAAGTACGTAGGAATAACCATACAGGATGCAGGCTGGTTTTTATTTTCAAACATCTCGGGTATGACCATCAGCAGTATCAGCAGCTTCAGTATCACAAGATCAATAAAAACAACAAACATGACGTCGAGACGATTCAAAGCCTCAAAAATACGAAAGGTATTTAGAAAGAACCCAACGAAATTATTAAAAAAGTTTATTTTGTTTTTTTTTAATAAAAACAGTTCCACCAGAAAGAATACGGGAACTTTCATTTTAATTACACTGAGCTCAAAGTATCCTAAGTAAATATTTCGTTCAATTAGTACAGTTCTCCGGAAATCCCTTTTGGATCTTGCATTAACTTTCATTTAGGTTGACTGCGGTAAGCTCCAAAGGGAAGTTATGAATTTACTGCCCAAAAAAGTCCGTATTTTTAGGACTTTGCTGGTTCAACCGAAGGCTATATTCTTTAATAGTTGTTTTGTTGGGGCTGTGTTTTTGGGCCGTGTAATTAACGGGAAAACATGCTCACTGAATTAAATATGTTTTCTAAAGACGCTGATGGATATGAAGTTGGCTAAGTCTTAAAGAAACACGTTCATGTTACCCCATCTGTTACTAATCGTCATAATGTTGTTAGTAAAATTGCTGTTGTGACAAAATAATCATGTGAAGACAATATCAAACAATGATTATGATCAATGATTACTAAAAACCTTCTGAAGTGCATAAGACGACGTGATTTAATGCACACAAATGCAAAGAAAGAGGTAAATCGCAAGAATCCGGTCATTCAACAAGATTATAAGAAATATCGAAACTAATGCAACAATACTATACAATCTGAAACAAGTTTACAACCCCAAATTACTAATTGGAACTAATGGCGACTGGAAAAAATTATGGTATCTGATTAAGAAAATTTACAATATTAAAGATATAAAAGCTGAAAAGTCTGAGCTCGGAACTGATAATGACAACCCAGTCCCCACACTTAATAAAGTTCACGACAATTTCTCAACCGTTGGCAAAAGCCTTGCGGCTAAAACTCTTCGAAAACTTGACATGACTGAAACTGAATTGGCCTGTGACAATGAGCAATATAGTACGTTACACACTGGTCCCAACTCTTTCTTTCTTACTCCGACTGACCAAAAAGAAATATTATGAACAATTATTACGTATCTTAAAATGACGTCAGCAATGGGATAAGAATGGATTAATAACGCATTCCTCAAGCAGTGCGCACACAAGTTTTAGTGGAGCCGATTGCCTTCCTATGCAATTTAAGCTTAAGTATGGGTGTAGTACTTGACTGTATAAAGATTGCAAATATTTGCCCGATATTCAAAAGTGGAGGTCCAAAAACTCCCGCAAATTATCGCCCAATTACTCTGCTGACAGCTCTCTCAAAAATTCTTGAGAAGGTGGTCAACAGAGACTACTGGTATACTTGAAAAAAAATAAGTTACTATAGGACAATCAATTTTATTTGGCTTTTGGGTTGGCAGGTCCACGGAGGATGCAGTAATAAACTTAGCCGACTTTATAACCCTGAATCTAGGTCAAGGACAAGCATGTACTGGCATCTTCCTGGACCTTGCAAAAGCCTTCGATACGATCTCCAGAAAACATTTGATCAAGAAAATATCACTTCTTGGAATTCGTGGCGTTGCTTTGGACAGGTTTACCTAATATCTCAGTGAAAGAACGCATGGTTGTGTGAATATTTTAGTGACCCAACCACCATGCATTTTGGTGTTTACCACGGAAGCGTGCTGGGTCCCACTCTATTTATTATTTAGATAAATGGATTACGCAGCATGAACCTCCCACAGGCTAATTTTTTTAATTTTTACTTATGCATACGACACCGAGATAGTTGTTCATAGGAAAACATGGGATGAAGTGTAATGAGCGGTTGAAGATGGGGTAATGGCTGTTGCGAACTGACTCCAACATAATCTATTGACGCTGAATATGGAAAAAACAAAGGCAACCAACTTTGCTATTTCCGAACGTTCTTCCCCTAACAGAGTATCTTGTTTACGGCTGCACTCTTGTATTAGTTCCAACCAGTGTTCTTGTCCTTATATCGCACAAACTGACTATTAAATACCTAACATTCATTGTAGATAATGGATTGACGTGATTCCCACACGCGCGCGCGCTTTTAAGGGCAGGATAAGGACAATGCTGCGCGTAAACACCAACTCAAGATTGCTGATGATACTATCCTAAAGATGATTTACTTTTCACTGTATCAATCCATTCTTAATTACTTCATAGTAGCGTGGGGCGGGAAGAGCAAGGCCTCACTAATTAAAGTAGAACAAGCTCAGCGTGCGCTACTTAAAGTTGCCTATAGACGACCGTACCGGTACCCCAAGAGTAAACTCTACACTGAAACGGGAGTTCTTCGGGTTAGACAGCTTTACATACTGTCTGTCACCCTACGATTTCATAAAACTGCTTTGAGCACTTGTGTCATTTCAAGTCGAAGGGTGGATTGCGATAAAATCCGTTGACGTAAAACAATCGGCAGAATGTCTTACGGTTTTATGGGGCCACGCATATACCCGAAACTGAATGGTCTGCACAAAATACTAAAACGAACACAAAAAAAATGCAAAGTGACGGTAACAAATTGCCTTATTAGATTGGACTACGATATGACAGAAAGTTTCTAGGTTAAGAAAAAACACACACATTGACAATTCACATATATGCACTCACTTGCATACGTATGTACCTATAGCATGCAGACAATCTTACAACACCAACAGAACTGATATAAATCACACCACCGTGCACCTATACACTCTTTTTATGCCTATTTTAAGTTTTAAAAATGTACCTTATATTGTATAAAATTGTTAACGGAACGAAGGAGCTTGGATTTCATAACACAGGGAATCCTAGTGTGAGGTCTAGGAATTCAATCCACTAGATTGTAAACTTAGCAATTTTTATTATTATTCTTCTATTTTTATTTAGGTGTTCTTGGTAGTTATGTACAATAATTTCTAGATAAAAAGCCCAAACCGAATCGTCTGATCATTAATTTATTAACAAGAGGGTTTGTCTATTCTCGCTAAGTCACCTTTAGATAACAAAAAAAAAAACAAAACCAACAGTAGCATATTCAGTTACAAACCATACATCTTTAATCACGAGAAAATTTTTGGTTTCCAAGCACTATCTAAACGCCGTAATTGGAACACGTTATAAATTCCAAGGATGGCTAACAAGACATAAAATCGTGGAGAATGACGGATACCATCTATGAAGACCATAAAACAGTACTAACGTTCGCTTTATACCTGAATTTATGGCGTTAAGGATCTTCAAACCATTAACATAGTGTGCAGTGAATAAGATTAGGTATGCAGAGGTGGTGGTAAATGGGGCCAAAGTCATATAGAATATAAGTGTCTGAAAGATGAAGGAAAGGTTATCAAACTGCAGTTTAAAAATTCGGTACTGTGGCGATTTAGAAGTGAAAATCTCGATCCAAATACGTTAAAAAATGTGCATTTCCTTAAAGTTTTGGGGCATTATGACACCTGGGCCGGCAGTCTCGACTAGATAGCGACGATCTCGCAAACTACCGATCGCTAAATATTAAGGTGAATCCTCAGTTGTAGCCTGCCAAATTCAAATTTTCTTTGAATTTGACGATTTATATGAAATTGATGATTATTATTCGATAAATTTATAATTCCCACAGTCGAGAATCGCATTTTGATCAACATACGACATAAAACAGAGCTGTAATTTGCAAAGAACTAAAGAAAATTAGAATTTTGCGGGCTACAACTGAGGATTCACCTTAATATTTAGCGATCGGTAGTTTGCGAGATCGTCGCTATCTAGTCGAGACTGGCCCTGGGTGAAAAGAATTTGCACGAGTGAGTATAGTTCGACAAAATTCGTTGGGCACAGTAGGTCTCTTGTAGGCCTAGCACGAATGGGTGCACTAAACGTATTGTAAATTCGAACGATTTTTTTATTGAAAATACTGGTTTTGGACATATTGACGTAGTTGGAAGACTTTATTCGTATCTATTGGTGATACAAATTGTACGTGCCACATAAACCAAACTGCTAGATATATAGGATAGGATAGTAGTGTTTTCGATTCTAAATTCGTTAAAATTTACGTTACTTTTGTTTTTCGCATTTGTGCTAGAGCCTACGGAGCATGCTAGGTGTTCACAGAAACGAAACTGCTTTAATAAGCGTGGTTCCTCAGAATGCGATACATTATAATAAAAGCCACAGAAATTCCAACATAACTCTTCCCCTTTATCTACTCAGTCAGGTATAAATGGCGAAATACCGGCTTTCTCATGCATCATACACGTCAAATATTATTGAGAACGTGTGGCTTCACTCCACATTGTTTTCCTTGAGCTGGTAATATATTATGCACATAATATGTTTGTAAATACAATGGTGCACGCTTGCTGGACGAAACATTGTTCACCAAGTTTGAATTCTGCAACCAACAGGGCTATTGAAAAAGGACTTACATCTTAGAAATACAGATTATCTATGTGAAAACTAAAAAGCAACAGTTGCTATTATTCTTTTCTACATACATACATACATAAACTCACGCCTGCTTCCCTTGGGGGTAGGCAGAAACTACAGAACGCCACTTGCTACGATCCTTACATACTCCTTTTGCCTCGTTTACGTTCATACCTGGTCATACACGCACGCCGATTGTGAGTACCTGACCTTTCTGAAGAACATCACCAATAAGGTCACTATATATATTCTTTTCTATATAGTGTCAATTAGTGTCCTTTTAGCCGGGCAGGCAAAATCTTACCTTATCTACCATTATTCACATGCCTCGCGCCTTCTGAAGCCAGTTTGGGTCTCTTGTTTTATTGATCTTGCTCTGGCTTGAGTCTCTTCTGTGGTAATTCTCACCCTTAGGTAATCCTTTTTCTTCATTTAGTTTGTACGTCCTACCTTGCTGACTATCTTATAATTGTGATGGCATGAGCTATTTTGTCCTAGGTACTTAATCAATCGTGCGGATATGAAACAAGAAGAAGAATATAAATTTCATTATCCGACAGCGAACTTTAGTACGTTGCCATATACAGTAGTATCAATTTCCCAGAGGCCGCGTTTGCGTTTAGATATTCTCTGATACATCAACCAATTGTATAATCCGATAGTGTATCAGGACACCAAAACATTCACTATAGATTTCTACTGGCTCTGTTCTGGCCAAATAGCTTAGAATTCTGACGTCAGATTTCATAGTCAAATCCACGGGATGTTGGGATGACCGCAAAGCTCTTCGGACTTCAGACAGAATTTGATAGACAATACAGACGGAAGGATACAGGTGGTCGAATCATATTCAGACAAAGAAATCAATCAATATCAGCCTTATGCAATCTACTGCTGAACATACACCCAGTTTCTAAACGAGATTTTGAAATTGAGCACTGTTAAAGAAAACATTTCGCCGGCTACATATTAAAAGGAATCACTTTATGTTATGCTAAAGAAGAGTTTGACAAGATCTTAGCTTCGAATTTTTAATTAAGAAACCGGGTGTTCTAGACCTATCCAATTGCACGGAATTAAACACGATTTACAGCTACCAATACATAATTAGCCAATTATGTTCCCACTACTGAGATAGAGGCCTCCTGTCTGTAAGAGGGAGTGGCCATAATTGGATCTGTTCGCAAATAGCACATGTCTTTGAATTTTTGGTTCTAGGACATTCCGGTTTCCTCACGATGTTTTCCTTTACCGTTTTGAGAGCATTGATGATGAAATAATTTACATAAAGTGCCTGCTTGGGATAGAACCCACGACCTACAACTTGTAAGTCACGAGTGTTACCGTGGCTACCAATGCTCTACCATAATTCATATCATAAAATGTCACCCAAGGAACTTTGTCTACCACTATGCATTCTGTCATCTACATTTTTATTTAATTCCTAAATTATCGCAGGAATGAATACCGAAAAAACCTTTATTATGGATACCGTTTCAAATACCCATCTAAATCAAATTAAGTCATATAGACATCACTGACAGATGATTTATTATATTTTTCTCGTTTACTCTTCAATGACAATTTATTATTTTTACAGGCATTTTGGGCCAAGTGTTTTTCATATATTTTAGCAGTAAATTGGCGGATTAAATTTCATAGGAGTTGTTTTTTTACTTGTATTTATTGACGTCTATAGTGGGCATAACTCAAAGTTATTATTATTTTCGGTTTAGCGTGGAAAGTACTAAAAAGAGGTGGAGCTCGAGGCTTAATAATAACAGCCGAACAACGCTTGCCGAGTTCGGTCCGTGTAGGGGTATTGTATCCATTACATACCGGGACCCCTCCGAGCCTCGGAAAAGCACTTCAAACAGTTGCTCACGACTGTCATTCATAGATCTTTAACACTCGTTACGGGTAATCAGAAGCCCGAAAGTATGACAACCAGTCTTACTAAGGGGTATAGTGTTACCCAGTAACTGGTTTGTGGAGGTCAGATAGGTGCACCATGTAAAATATTGGTATTCAGCTGCATTTGATAAGATTGGCAGCTGACCCTAATATAGTTTGGAAAAGGCTAGAAAGATGATGATGTGGAAAGTAATAAGAATTTTCTATTCGGTACAATCATGGTATAATAATATATACATATAATACTTCGCCAGGTATAGCATTCCGAAACACAGTGGTCACGTGGGAGACACAAGCTTACGTCATCACCGCTGTGTTACCAGTAATATGTAATAATAACTCCCCAACCGCCTTATTACCTGCGCGTATCCGATAAAACAATGAGGTTTTAATTAACAATTACGTTGGTTTAGGTTTAAATTGAATTGTTACGTTTGATTACAAAAACGAAATGACAATTGAAATGCCATAGAATATATTTTTGACAGAATGGTGCCTGAAAATGTTTCCATACTTCGTGTTTTTGTTGCAATAAAGTGGCAACTGGATAGTGACGTAAAAATGTGTCACTCCCGGAATGCCAGACCATGTTTTTTAGACCACAGGTACAATCAATTGACCTTTTGAAGTAAAAACGTCATTTCGCTCGGTGTTAAATATTTCTGATCGATAAAAACATGTAAGATTTCAACCGCTAATAACTACGACATTTTTAATGGGTGAGCATTCAAAAGATATTTAATAACATACCATAACACATAACATCACGCCCGTATTCCCTAAAGGGTTAGGCAGAGGTGTACACCACCATATAGTACACCCACATTTCGCCAGTTATGTTGAAGTCCCATGTAATAGGGGGCGAGCCTATTGCCATCAACCGGGCACAAATCCAGACTCCGGGCTGCTACCGAGAAATTCCAGATGGAAAAACCCAATAACACTTTGCCCGACCCGGGAATCGAACCCAGGACCTCATGCTCAGCAGTAGCGCTTGCGACCACTAGACCAACGAGGCAGTCATACAACCAGCAGGCAGCACACAGCAAGCAGGGTGCAGGCAGGTGGGTGGCAGGCATATTTTATATTTATTTAATTAAAAAAAGTCATATAGTTTGCCTATGAAATCACACTGCGAGTGCATGCGCATGCGCGCGACCCTCTATTTTCCACTATGTTTTAAAATTCCAATTCGTATCTAAGCGCAAAAAACGTATTTAGCTAGAGCAGTGCTTCTAGCGTCGTTCTCAAGAATTGACAAAGCACTACTAGGACCTAAAGAGAAACAACAAAAACATTAGCCAAAATAGGGTTAAAAATGAATATGAAGGTGACAACAGCAAAATAATTTTAGTTGTTATCTCATATCGGCCGTAAATCTGCTCAGAAATGGCAACATTCCAATCGAAGAAAGCTTGCATCTAAAGGAATGCTATGAACCTAAAAAATCTAGTGCCGAGCAAATACAATAGCTACGGTAGTGCCAGAAACCATATGAAAATCTGTTGCAAATAGCAATAAAGTTTAAGATGTCGTCTCATACTCGTATCGGCCGTAAAACTGCTCAGAACTGAATAATATCATTTTGATGTGTAAACATCTTAGCGCTCGGTCTACGGTAGGGGCTAACTGGGACTTCGAGCGTCAGACGCGTAAGCGTAAGACTTCGAGGGTCAGATCACGTCAGCGTAAGACCCGTGTCTATGAGAGCGCGTGAACCAAACTGATGCGAGCTCACATGTTTACTCATCAATTTTCGTGTTTGATAAAAGCTTACTTCATAAGGATTGCAATGAGCCTACTAAGGCTATTATCGAGCGAATACAATGGCTATAGTATCGGAAACCGCATGATTTGTTACAAATATGTACTTATATAAAAAAATTGTTTCGCCTCATATCGGCAGTAAGTCCGCTCGTAGAAAATGACAATCGATGAAGTTTTACATCATAAAGAACACAATAACCCTAAAAATTTTAGATAAGAGTGAATACAAAATCCAGCGAGCAAAGTAAGCCACTATTACAGGAAAAAAATGTTTAGCAAGCCTACTTTAACGACAAACGACGCAGCGAGCACACTTTCGAAACCAATGAGCGCCTTCTGCTGTGTTCCGCTCACTCGTGGCGGAGGTGGGCTCACTGTGGTCACTTTTCTTGAGAGTATAGCTTTCCTTCAGTCGCTTGTCATGTGGAGAAACCTCGCTCCGCTAGCTTTTCTAGTGTGAAAGCTGTCTCGTACTGAAGGTGGGCTCGCTTCACTCGCTTTTTTTAAGAATATGCTTCTTTGTCTAGTAGGGGGGCTCGTTTCACTCGCTCATTGCTGAATAGGTGCGCTTTCTCAATAGTGTCGTCTGTGGGCTCGCTTCGCTCGCTCGGCACGGAATTATGCTATGAATTATGTTCGCTACACTGGGCTGAGTTAGAGAATCCCATGGTTATGACAGGTTAGCTTGATGTGAATGTGACCACCTTTCATTAGTTGGGATAGAGCAAGCTTAGTGGAGTTACCGACATAGCTAGCAGAGTTAGCAAACTGAAGTGGCAATGGGGTGGCCATGTTTGTCGAAGGACTGATGGCCGGTGAAGCAAACGAGTCCTGGAGTGGAGACCGCGTATCGACAAGCGTAGCATGGGACGCCCCTAGCTAGATGGACCTGGACCTACGAACGTGGCTGGGACAGACTGGATGCGGAAGGCCGAGGACAGGGTGTTGTGGCACAGCTTGGGAGAGGCCTATGTCCAGCAGTGGAGTGCGATAGGCTGATTTGATTGAAGTTTGACGTGATAGTGGCTGGCAAAGCCAAACTAAGGATTTTTTTTGGACATCCTCTCACTAGGTTAGGTCGGTCCAGGGACAGTGGACTCGGGGACGTCCGCCGCCCCCTATCATATAAGACCGGAGGTGGCGGCGCGTAATGTTCCACGCGCGCCTGTCTTAGACGTCGCGGGGGGAGTCAAACACCTCACTCCCCTCGCTTGACCAGACGGGGCCCGCAGAGGCGGGCCGGCACCAGTCGGGGGCTGCGTTGAAGAGTGCTTAAGTGCCACCGTAGTCCCCGGTGCAAGTGTGCGAGGGAACACGGGGTGATTTTAGTCACTAGAAGTGTGATAGACCCTCACATCCATGAGTATTTCCACACCGTTAACAAAAAAAAAAGGATACAGTTGTGACTAAACGTTTACACGAAAACAAACGGTGCGGACTCGAATTGCGCGTACTTATTTTTTTA
The DNA here is from genome assembly GCA_916610205.1 of Griposia aprilina. Classification (NCBI taxonomy): domain Eukaryota; kingdom Metazoa; phylum Arthropoda; class Insecta; order Lepidoptera; family Noctuidae; genus Griposia; species Griposia aprilina. The sequence continues at coordinate 17,034,058 of OU744290.1, read as the reverse complement.
TTATACATTTCTACAAAACTCTAAAATAATCCTTGTGTTATTCAATGTACAAGTTTCTCAAGGCATCCAATCCGACCATCGGCATTGGTAGAATAGACGATTATATTAAACGAACTTTGAGGTTCCTTAATTATACGTATGACTGAGTCCGATTTTACTTAATATACTCAATAAGGAAAGTTATATTACTTTTGTTCGATTTCATCTCGAATCCTGATTAGCCAGGTGACTATCAGAACGTTTGATCGCCATTTTGTGAATTCACTTTTGTTTTCCCGCCTTCGGTTTTCTTTTTTCGGGTTCTATTTTTGAATCTGATTGTCTTTTTCCTCTTAGGTCTTATATATTATATGCGTGCTCATTTAAAATATTTTAAATAATAAAAATGTTGTGCACGACCCTCTAAAGCTAGGGTTTCCTCAGACTATGATGGCCGCCACATAGCGTCTGTAATTTACCATCGAATGACGTTGCTAAAACGTTATTTATGAAAGTAAATTTGTGTGTTTCCCTAAAGAGCGTTTTTTGACATTGTAAAGTCAAACCCTGGTGCCAACATTTTCATGACGACCGTCACAGCGGCCAATATGTGGCGACCGACGCTCCTCTAGGAAACTATAAGTTTAGTATGGAGCGAAATGATGGATACCCAGGCTGATTTGCGTCGTTATAACAGTCTTAGTTTCAAGCCGATTTATTCCAAACATAAACGGAGCATTGGCACGTTCTTTTGATAACCTAACAGGTTACGTTTGACACCCGTTTACTAGATATAACTACTTTAAAAAATATTACTATACTTGGCAACCAAACTTGGCAGGAAACAAGGAATATAATATAGATAAGAAAAATAAAGGTGTATTCCATGCCAACAGTGCAATCGAAATATTTCAACGACATTAACTACAGACACGTAGAGAGGATCGTAAACTGTTAATACAAGGGTCCGGCGCACGTTCGGATAATGGAACACGGTATCTAGAAAGGCTTTCCATTTGACATTTCCCATTAAATGACTTTACCAGTACCTACTGCGCTTCTGTGCTTAACACAAATATTGATGATGGCTTGTTTTTAGGTCGGGGCTTTTGTTTGCCACGAAGTAAACACTTCGTGGGACCAGCGGGGTAATTGGACAACACACAAATAATAAACACGCTAATAATAGGAATGGCTTTCATTATGACAGTTCAACAACATTCATTGCGTTACTTATTTCCGTTGTTGAGCAGACAAATTTTTCGAGCATATGAAGCAATGGATTAGCAATAGACTTCAAAATGATTCAGATTTTGATTGATAGATTGTTACGCAATTAGGGGGCAGGTGTATTTTCTTTCATAATAATGTTTAGGCGTCATTAATTTATCATCAGTCTTATCAACATACTAAAATACTAAGTATTTAGCTTCTACTGTACCTTTTTTGGTTTCGGGGGGAAACCTTCAAAAGGCACCCGACCTCTGGGGATGGAGGTCAGGGAGTGTGGGATTTTTACCTCACTAAAACTACCCCGGTGATCACCATCAGCACATAGGGGGGGTCCCGGTTCCTAGCTTTTACTGTAGCTACGTTACTTTCCGGATCCAGTATCCAACAAATTCACAGATGTGCCTCTTTACCAATCAATCAGTGTCCTAAGTAGCTTGAGATTAAATAATATAGAATAAAAGCATGATGTATAAGGTACCATATAATTCTGACTCTCAGAGGCGGAAAATACCTAATGTATACTTGCTGAATGCTGAATTTTAAAAGCATATTTTTAACTCTGTGAATATTTCAAACAGGGGGGGATAACTCTGCAAAAATACAAACAAGGGAATTTTAATTTGACTTTCATAACAACAAAATAACAGCAGACGAAATATTATTTTATAAAAATACACTTACAAACATATAAACAGACAGTAGCAAAGAAAAAGTAGGTTAAAACACAACTTGCGACGAGACTACCCGCTAGCGACCACTTCCATTTACATCGAGACTCGGAGCACTATCCCTCAGTACTGGATTTAGGCCATAGAATAGATGGGTACAGAAGACCAGCTCTATACAACAATTAAAAGCCCACGGACACCTTTACAAAAAAAAAAATACCATTGCGCAACCTGTAAATATGAATTCAGCAATTATGATTCTAGACGACTCAGCATATACATTTTCAGTCGGATATAATAAAGAACACTGTTTCATAGAAAAGTGCAATACCTACGCGATCAAAATCTATGGAACAGCTATAGCTAGCTATATAGCGAAAAATTTCTACATTAGGTGGTTAAGAAACGAATGCTGAATTCATGGTTAAAGTTTGCGCACTGATTAAAATTATTTCCTGTGTGTGAGGGTGTTTTGCCTCGTTGTAGACACGGCACGCATAGCTTGTTCAAGCGCAATCGCAACTGGCATTCGTTTGAGATAGCCGCGCGCCGTACGGGCGCGTATATGTATGCATGCGCATGTTTGAATGGAGCTGGCCTTTTGTACTTATCTACTCTTTGTACAGGCTTTAGTAAAATAAGTTAGTACTTTGTTTCGCTTTAGCTTATAGCCAGCGTATTTGTGACTAACGTTTCTGAGAATCCCTGGGATTTTTGTTTTGGTTTTAGTTGTGTAGGGTATTGAAATGAGTTAGGAGTCTTTATTTGTTTAAGAATGTCTAGCGTAGGTTTACTTTCAGGTAAAATAGATCCAACTTCACTAGTTTTTCCTCAAAATCAACCGCTCTTTTACGGCATTCATCAAACAGTTGACAGATGAAGTGTTGACTATAGTGAAATGATACATACTTGTCAACCATTTAGGTTAGGCTATTTAAGCCTAAGATAACGACAGATATCTTAGAAGCGAGAGAGCTCAGTTTTGCCTTTATCATCATAATACAAAAACAAGAAAAATACACACAGACACACATAAAATTAAAAAGATTTTAAACAAGGAGTATTTTGGTGTCAACAATAAATAACTTTTAATTCCGATTTTGATATTGCACGACTTGATATACCTAATGTATTGTCTCCACATACCTAATATGTTTACATTGTAATCTGTTACTTAGTCAAATCGCTGTAACTGGTCAACGCAAATAACGCGTAATAAGTAGATATACTCGTATACATGTGGAAGCTTGTAATTAGCAAATGTCAAAACTTATGCAGGATATTCAAGATTGTTATTAGTCTGCAAGCTTTCTTTAAAAAATAAATAAATAATATATATATGTAATAATATATGTGTTAGTATTAGTTAATAGTTATGTAATTGTTCAATTTATTTTCTAATTTATTACCATAATTAAGAATGACTTTCAAATATTTTTTGTAGATTTTAATTTGCAATCATCAGCTAGATTTGCAGTCGGCGGCGGCGATCTCCCGCGTCCGGCCCTGGTACAGGCCATGGTACGGAGCGAGTGGGAAGCCGTCACCTCCTTCTGCGAAGCAGTAATGCTCGCGAAGGAGGAGGCGGAGCGCGTTAGGGTGAGGCAATCGTTGCGCCCTCACGCCCCTAGTCGCCGCAGGAGGAGACACCCTGGGCGTCGGGAGTCAATTGCCGACTCCCGGCCACCGTAGGCGCGGGCTTGCGGACAGCGAGCAATGGGCAGCTCGCCGTTCAGTAAGGATCAGGCCCGGGTCGACGGCGCGTTTTGTTCCACGCGCGCCTCCAAGAGATGTCAGCATCATTGAAGGGGTCCGATAGGGCCGATGCCTGCCGAGGTCGCAGATTGTTCGAAAGAGTTACCGTGGCCCTGGCGCACAGGCAACTGAAGGAACACGGGTGGGTTTTAGTCAGTAAGAGTCTGACTCGCCCTTCCGCTCCGCCCAGAGCGGGAGAGGTCATTTGATGATTTCCCACCCAAAAAAAAAGCTAGATTTGCACACCATATTATTTGTACGCCTACTGGCATAACATAGCGCTCTGTTAATCAAACATAAGATCTGTATTTCTTTAGCTATGTTAACAAATAAATAATTGCAGCGACGAAAACGACCACAGTTAGACAAAAGTCACTTTCCATATTCCACGTTCTTTTTCAAAACAAAATTTATAAATTAACAATAATCCACCACTTACCTAGCCCTAGTTTCCTAAGGTCATCCTATTAGTGAACCAACCAAGCTTAACAGTGAAACTAATAGAATTTCCACGAAGAAAATAATTAACTCTTGTAATGAAAGAAGTACTCAATCCTTAAAAGTAAACCTGCATTACTAAGAAAGACGTAATTAAAAGCATTTTCATAATATAGCTAATGTATTTACTTAGTTCATTTTAACAAGAGCAGAGTGCATTTACATTTCACCGGAGGAAACATGTATAAATAATTTCTTCATTTATTTTTTGAATTTTTATTTATAATTTATTTTCTTTTTTTATTATGTATGTACACAATAAAGAGGTTTACATCTATCAATAAGTGTGCTCGAATTGCTCCTTGTAATGCTTCTACCGGACTGTATTTTGAAGTCAGCATTTTATCCAATTGGTTGTGTTATATTCGTGCAACAGTGTGTGAGCAAACATAGATGGACTCTCTAGTCCGATATGTGCTTTTCGAGGTAGGATGGTATTACACCATAAACTTCCAAACTCCGGGCTGCTACTGAGAAATTCTTAATGGAAAAACCCAATAACACTTTGCCCGACCTACGAATCTAGCCCAGGACCACGCTCAGCAGTCGCCCTTGTGACCATGAGACCAACGGGGCAGTCAACCCCTGAGGGAGAACAACCTTGATAACAATCAAGATCACGATCTTGGATCAAAGCCATACATGGCAAACTTAGTTGAAATTCTAGATTTTCTCTAACATTACTCTAGTATCATCCAGTGTGTTTCTTGGCTCATACAATTATACTGTATCACTGATAGTTATAGTATAATTGTATGAGCCAAGAAACAATGAGGTGATAGTCTATCACCCTACTGTAATGAATAACCCCACCAACCCTATCTTTAGTAAAATTACTCAGAGAATTAAGCATAATTACACGGTGCGTACATTCAGTGATCATTAAGATGTCGATTAGGGTAGCATACGTGTCTTTCGAACAAGTCACGGCCACTAGAGGCTTACGTACAATTTGGGCTCGTTCGTACGTGATCGCACGAAAACGCTTTCGATTTCATGCGTTGTTATTTTTGTACAGCAAATATTTTCTGTGGCTGTAATTGGAGTTGACTGTGAAATTATTTAGGGTTCGAAATAGCTTATTTCTAAAATGATTCGAGACTTTTAATAAAATTTAATTTAAATTTACATAGTTATTACAAGCATTATTTACTTGCTTCAATAACTATACAAGACTGATTACTGCTATCAATGTAAATGCTAAAGTAGATCAGTCATCAGGTTTAATTAACGAAAATGATTCGGTTCTTGATATTGGAAGACCAACGTGTGTAGTGTGTTGTCGTGATAGCTTAGTGGTTAAGGCGTCGCCTCACCTCTCATGCACGAGGTTGTGGGTTCAGATACGGATAAGTACTAATGTGAATATTTGAAGTCACAATGTACTTACACAAACATCGTGAGGAAACCTGGACTTATCTATATAGATAATGTTTATATAAAATTCAAAGTCCTGACTGATATATCAACGCACAGCCTAAACCGCTGGTGCTAGAGACATGAAATTTGAAGGGTGTATACTTTATGAATAGGAAGTCTCCACTAAGAAAGGGATTTTCGAATTTTCACCCCTAAGAGGGTGAAATGGGGGTTGAATTTTCTATGAAACTTTTTATTTTCTGTGTCGATTGACTCGAAAATTGGTACACATAGTCTTAAATTAAAATTATGAGACACGTGTATCACAGTGTTTCAAAATAATCCCCCAACTGAGTCACATAGGATTTCTCTGACGTAGAGGTGTATCTGTAATATATGACATCCCGATTTTCGCGTTGGCACGTGATATGCGACATTGATAATGCCAGTATACTTATGTCTTTAAATGGATTTAATGAATCATTGTCGTCACTGGTGTCCAATCTCAACCAAGGTCAATGTATCAAATATGTGACTGATATTACTATGAATTAATATTTCCATTAATAAGTAAGTAGCGATCGCAAGCGCTACTGCTGAGCATGCTGTCTGGGTTCGATATCCAGGTCGGGCAGAGTTTTATTGAGTTTTTCCAACAGGAATTTCTCAGTAGCGGCCCGGAGTCTAGAATTGTGCCCGGTTGCTGGCAATAGACTCGCCCCTATTACATGGGGTGTACTACAGGTACACCTCTGCCTATCTCTTAGGGGAAACAAGGCGTGATGTTATGTTATAAGTAAGTACAGTCACCAAAAGTGATAAGTAACCAGGCTAATCAATATAGTTGAAGCTTATTAAGAAACCGATGAATATTTCGGAATAAAATTTTAATTGAATTAATAGAATACAAACCGGTAATTTATCAAATTAAATTTTATTCGAAATCATCCATCGGTTTCTTATTAAACTTCAACTATATCCGACGACCCTGGTTACTTAACACTTTGGTGACTGTACATGAGAGAAGCTCGTGGCTAAGTAATATACAAGTAATATAACAGTGCACCAGTCGATCCATCACGTTATGTTACGCTTGCCGGGGTGGGGCCGTGGATGGCCACCCATCCACGGCCCTCCCCGGCAAGCGTAACTATCTTTACATACCGAGACTCCTACGTGCCTCGGAAACGTTAAACCGTTGGTCTCGGCTGTCATTCGTGGATCTTTGACAGTCGTTACGGGTCGTCACAAGCCCGAAAGTCTGACAACCAGTGCTACCAAGGAGTATGTAAAATACTGGTATTCAGCTGCATTCGGTTATACTGGAAGCCGACCCCAACATAGCTCGAAAAAGGCAGGCAGATTGATTGGATATGAAAATTCAAATTTATGCTTTTGGCAAAAAATAAAAAAATAGGTGTTTCAGCGTTTTGTAAAAAAGAGAATGATTTTAAAATTCACACCATTATTGAAATTTTTATTTACCACTTTTTTAAGATTTGTGTTGGCATTGATAACGCCACATGCACTTTAATAATAGGTAGGTTACAGACAGGCCTGGGTTAGGATATAGGATACTTTTTATCCCAGTAGCACGTCCCCATGGGGTAATTTCCGACCTCCAAGCGGGTGACGCCGCGGGCAGAAGCTAGTAATTCATATAAGTCTAAAGTTACCAACTCGTCATAAGCAAACGTGGTGATCAATGCTCGTGCCTTCTCTGTATGAGAAGAGGCCTTTGCCCTGTAGCGGGACATTAAGGAGCTTGTATTATAATAATTATAATAGCAGCTTATTTATTAATTAAATTATTATTATAAGGACACAGTCCAACTCCACTTTTCCGTTGTAGATTCCAAGAAATCTAGAACAAGAAAACCTAGGTGAACAACATGAAACCTTCAAGAAAATATACAATCGAGAGAGAAATTTTGAAAACACTATTACAAACGTTTTAGTAACTCCCAACGTCTGCAAAACAAACGCAATATCATTTGTTTTGACTAGAACATTCTGGAAACTTTCACTCGTATTGAAAATGGGCGCCATATTGGATATATCTGAATGTATTATGCAAAACAAGTTATGTACGCTCTTATAAATTCTTTGCTTTTCATTGTAAGTTCAATGCCACTGATTTTCTGTTAAATTATTTTGTATGTTTTTTTTTTATGACTTAGCCAAGAATATACATAGGAGGATTGTTTAGAACATTTTTGGAAACGATTTTGTTTCCATTTATAAAGTAGAAATTGTTTTTCACCGACGAAAAAAAGGGAGAAGGTTCTCAAGTCGACGCGTATATTTTTATTTTAAAAACATTTTAAACAGCATGACTTAATTCGTAAACTGTTACAATAGCGTGGTTTGAAATAGTAGTTTCGATTCAAAATTTTGATTAAGAGAACTCAATTTTTTTAATTCTTTTATATTCCACATCTTGATTACGATGGCTTGTCACAAAATGTGAATATTGCTAGAAGCAACGAATAATCTTCAAGTACAAACGAGGTCACATTAAAATTAAAACAAACTAACAAAAAGTGACTTTTCTTGAAGTCTTTAACAAAATGACTTTTTGACTTTAGTCTGATGTTAAAGATAGTATTTTCCTAAGATTGCCATTTTCGCGAGGTTCTCTGGCGACACGCGACGGTTGAGTTTGGAAACTTTCAACGGGGCTTATGACTTTGTTGTCGTGGACGTGGCGGGAATAGAGAAAAACGGGCTTTGATATAAGTGCCTCTGAAGCTTCAGCACTTATCTAGAACTAGAAGGTTATTGTAAACATATATAAACTCATAAAGATGGATATAGTGCAATGAGTCAAATTCATCAGACAGGTAGTTGACTTTTTCACAAACTAGAAAATAATTTGCAAAAAAGGCTATGGGGTCCATCAGTCGCTACTTTCAAATCAATTTTCTCAACTTCTTACTGGGAATATATGTTCCAACGGATGTAAAGCAGGATCTTCTTGTGATAAATGAGACTACAGTGACCAATAATTACAGCGATCTTTTAAGAATTCGTCCTCGGTACTTTTTTCCTGGGGTCAACTACCTAAATACTAATCACGTAGTTTTGGCCGAAGTTACGAGCGCTTCCAGCTCAGTATCGCTTACGGACATGATTAGTTCGGGGCCCGAACATAAAATGAATGACTACACAATTTGACATGTCTCCCTAATCCCGGCGTGTTTTGCCCGTCCGAAAAAATATATTTGTCACTTGTTTTGACAGATTATCCACTTTCGGACGGCCCCGTCTGTTCGTTAATGGACTTAGAGAGTAGACCCGCTGGCTTTAGCTAGACCATTCGTTCTCCGTTCATGAGTTCCTACCGTAAATAGCGAATGGGGCTAGGTACGTTGAGAAATCTACATCGTCCTGCCTGCTAATTACAACAATCTGGGATCTCTCATTCGTTTTCAAAGCATCTATTGCAATTACTTTTTATCGATTCATTGCATCGACCCACAAAGAGGCTCATCTTCTGCAGTTCTTGTTCTCTGGTATCTGCACGAACTATTCGAGTAATTATGTACTCGTAACAAAACATAATATTTCTATAAACAGTAATAGTAAATTTTAATTGCATCTATCTCACAGATTCTATATCTCACAGAATACATAGTAGTTATGTAATAATGAGACCCTTCAGTTACAATAAAAAAATCTAATAAGATTGTGTAGATAACTTCAATCACTAGGCTAAAGACTACAAACGGATTGAAATAAGGTATAGACGTAGAACGATCATACAACTATTCGCTGTAATGGATCAGACATTACATTTGGTCTAGAATGTCTATTCTTATAATTACAGGGCGCTTTTTTTAAGTTTTTTTTAATGTGACTACTTCTCTGGCTGCTTATATTTTTTTAATGATCGACGGAATAGTGATAATGTTTTAGAAAAAAATAAAATTAAATAAAATAAGGGCCAAGGAAAATAACGCTTTTGAAATGGTTATCTATAAGTGGGTGCAAAAGGTTACTTTTGACATTCAGCAATACTATTGATATCTAGGTCATAATATGATACACTTCAAAACCGCAACAATAATCTTCAACAAAACTCCAAAATAGTATTAAAAGAAAAGTAGAATTCGCGGCACGTACCGATTTCTATTGGTATAAATGTATAAGTAATCCTTTGTGGGATTTACATGCATACTAAAGAAACAAATAGGGCCTATAATAATAAATCACCAGCGTAACGACATGGGGTACAAACGGACCGTGTTTTGAAGGAATTGCTTAGATAGCGAACGTTTCTCTGGGTTACATTTAGTTTTTTTTTGTTTTTATGGAGATGTTTGTAGTATTTTTGAAGGTAAGGCAATAAGAGGAAATAGATTTTCAGATAGATAGCTTTTCTACACATCAATTATAAAAAAATGCTGTGTACCAATTCGTACTTATACTGTCACAGCCACGTTCGTGTGCTAAGGTAACGTATGCCCATTTTCACTACCACTAAGCGGCCCTTAATTATAACGTCTATTACTGTACGTTGGATTTTCAACTCACGATGCTTAGTCTAGCGTTGAAAATCCAGCAGATCACTTTTGTTTAGTCAATACAACTAGATGATACCTAGTGCTAGTGAAACTGGCCTTTAGCTTAGCTCTTGGTTGAAGTTGAAAACTGGCTTCATCACTTTACAATATCTGAAAATGATCTCGATGTCATCTCATTACAACTGAATCATCCAACCTTTAATTACCTACCCACTAATCTGCATGATGTGAAATTATTCAAAGGGTGTATTATCACAATCACTATACTTGGCAATCTGGGCATACAGTTCGATGAGTACTGAAGTGAATGCCCCAAAGGGCCTAGACAAATGGCAATCGCATTCAAAGCGTTTCGTATTTCTACGACTTTCAACCGTATTGACGTTCATATTGCGGTAGCTTAAAGGCAGAGGGGTGACGCGATTTTATAGAACAATTTCCATTAAGTTTTTTATAAAAATTGTTCTACCAGAATCGCGTCGCGATAACGCGTCGCGCCTGTATGTGGAAGCCTTTAGTCAGTTCCATTTTTTACTTTACCTAGGCTCTTTGTCTTGTAATTCCCTAGTTACCTATTGCGGGCTTTTATAATTTCTAACTTGACGATATTATCGTGGAAGTCCACATCCACGTCACGGCATCATGATAACATAGTTTTTCTAAGACGCTTTTAAATTTCCGTCTACGATAACGTGATAGGCATTATTTTCTCATTATTCCTCTTTCTTTTCTGTCTTTACCCAAAGTAATACTTTCCTTGCACTTCTATCACAACCTACATTATACTTACCTTTTTTATTTCAATACGAGGTCAGCTGCACTGCTACCTGCCTTCAGTTTACACCATCATCAACAGCACAGGAGCATTTTAGAGTTTATAGAAGAAACTTGAAGCGACCCATTACAAAACAATTTTTATCTTTAGTCCAAGCTCAAACCTGCGAGCCGGTTATTGTATTTCGATCTTTATTCTAACACCGGTAAAGTTTTTAATACAAAATTAAAAACTTAGATTCAGTTTTAACGTCAGTTTTTGTAAATAGAACTTTAAAACTGTCGGAATAAAGTTCGACATTCAAACATGGCTCGATAGTTAAAATCTGGGTCTAAAAAAACCATTGTTTTGTAATTAAGCCGAAAGTGTTTTTATTGCACTTGGCTTTCAGGAAAAACACTAACTACGAAAAGAAACTTGGTTTACCCTTAACTTTTTTGTTATTGCACTACCAAATTTTTTATAATGCAATATTAGTTGGTTGTGGAAATTATTAGCGACTTCTAAAAAGTTATTTTGTTTCAAGCATGTCTTATCATATAAGTTAAGACATTATTTAATTTAAAATTACCTAAATATAACTATACCCAAATGTAAAAATAGTAGATAAGTATTTTATGAAAATCACTGACCAATTATATTATTATTTCTGATAATGTTGTTAACTTTTTATCCGAACTGTATTGCTCGGTTTACGTATAATTTTAAATTTTAGTTACTACGATTTAGATTTTTAACATAATACATACATACATAAACTCTCGCCTTCTTCCCACGGGGGTAGGCAGAAACTACAGAACGCCACCTGCTACGATCCTTACATACTCCTTTTGCCTCGTTTACGTTTTTACATCTGGTCATACACGCACGCCGGTTGTGAGTACTACGCACCTGACCTTTCTGAAGAACATCACCAATAAGGTCACTATATGTCTTCCTAGGGCGTCCCCTCCCGGCGTTTCCACTCACATCTGCCTTGTAAATACATTTTGTTCATCGCCCTTCATTCATCCTCTCAACATGACCAAACCATCTTAGCATACTCTTTTCAATTTTTGTCACTACATCTTCTTTTAACCGCACCGTTGCCTTATCACATCATTCTTCAGTCTATCATTCATAGACACATGCTTCGCAAGGAACGCATTTCCACAGCATTTATTCTACTTTCATGCTTCTTTTGCCAGACCCAACACTCAATTCCATACATAATTTGAACAGCCAGTCGTGCGTTTTTGGACATCAACTGGTTGGTCACAATTGCATGTAAATAAAGTGAAAGATTTTTAACTGTAAGAATTATGTTAGTTATGTATCAAACAATACCATTTGCTGTGCCCTAACGGGTCTACAACGGCTCTTAGCTCTCAGCCATTTGCTAAAATCTTGTTTTACTTTGTGGAATGCAAATAAACGAATATGAATATGAAAATACCCTCTCCTGAAGACAGATTTCACTCAAAACTTCAACTCAAACGCTTCATTTGTATTTAAATCAAACTATTATTGAATTAGTGACTTCAGTCAGCAAAGTTAAACGATGGCTTGATATCTCGCGATCGAGTTGCTAACTTGTTCAGTATAATAATAATATACTGAAGTCAGTAAGTACATACCTATGTATAAGCCGAATTTTCTTACTAAGTACCTATTAGTGTAGTTTAACTGTAGACATACAGGAGAATGCTGTTGTGGACAACAGCCATTATACCAATAAGATGCGTCTTCTTGGTATAATTACCTAAAATGAGATAGAATAACAATGTGACATCATTATTGTCTTTCGTTGTTGTGAAACGGGAATCGAATTTGCGAACTACCTACGATCTTTATAAGTTCTTTTGAAAGCTTTATTTAGTTACGACTTGGGACCAATTCGGCCTTTCTAAAGCGAGTATGTTCATACCAATCCAACTTATCCCTAATATTTTATAATCTCCATTTAAAACATAGTCACAAAAAAACGTTTTCATTCACTAAAAACTAAAATCAGAACAAAAAAATAACTTAACTTTGTACTCTTCGCGAAAATATATTCAACGCCATCTAGCGATCGCGGCGTGAACTAATCGCACCGGGTTTCTGAATAATGAAGTTTTGCCGCACGACTGGGCTCATGTAGATCGTAGCTCGCTGCAGGAAACTCCGAATAGACTTCCCGCCTTTTTCTCACTTTTTATAGTTTTTATTGCAAACGATTTATGTTGTTATAGAACTTTGGCGCAGTCAAAGCTCGACGCAGTTCGTGTTTTATTTTAAAAGAATCGAGACAATTCGTAGCTTGAAAAGGTATTTATTAAGTTGCAGAATGATTTAAAAAGTTGTTTTCGTGAAATTCTGAACATAGTGTGGTTGAAATTTATTTATGTGTATTGTTTGTGTACTTTATTGCAGCTACCCCAGCACACGATCTTTTCAGTTTGCGTTTTTATATTGTTTCGTGTGATTAGTTTCTATGTAGGTTTACACTTTTCGTGTTTTCGTTTACAGAATGAGAATCATATAGCTTGGCTCACCCATCTTAAAAACCCATTGACCAATTAATCTAGTTCCCATAATAATTAACAGAATAAATCATAAAGTTCAATCCAATATCCCACCTACTGGTCCGTGGGATAATCAATGAGAATTATTGAACAGATTACGAGAGAAACTAACTCTTAACTATTGATACGGCGGCAAAGTTGTGAACCTTTGGATTACAGTTGTAAAATTATGCAAATTCCTTCTCGGGATTCAAGAGCCGAGCCAGTGAGCCAGTTTCTTGCTCTAATACTTTTTTTATCGTCTTCTGTACTTGGTAATTAAACTTCACAATCAATTTTGGTAAGATATTGAAGTTTTACACGTTTGGAGGTCGGTTTTTGTAATGCTCTGATTTGGTAAGTTATTAAGCTTAGTGATAGTATATAATTTTATACCTAAGTACAAGCAACCCTTGATAGAGAGAGTGACTTGAAAAATTTGACTAGTTCTATTTTTTCAGTACACGTATGGCAATCACAAGCATTATTTATTAAAAATCCTCAGTTGTATTCAAATAAAGATAGATGATGCAAAAAAGCTATTAACAAATTTATTGTTATATATTATGTTAGCGCACACAGTATTCATATATACTCCATGATTGCAAAAACAGAATTTTCGTGTCATCACAAATTGCATTCAGCTCCAAATTTTCAAGTTCGTGACTTCAAATGGCATGTCAATTTACATAATCTATTGCTTTTATTTTTCATATGCATAACTTCGTTGTTGTTATCCGACCTTCCATTATCCTTCTCCCCTATTTAGCTTCTTGACTGATAGCCACCGGCATCTCCCCTTAATTTACATGAATAATGACATCAGCCACGCGACCGTTACATCGCATTTTAACATGAAAAAAGTATCGCATAAGTGTGGTTAATGACTCACCCATTATTTTTGTTGTACATGTTTCTGGTGCTACCGTCAAATAAAACACAGATTTTTCGCATTTTTATTTAAAAAATGATATAAAAGGATTTACATTTTTCTACATGTAGGACAAAAATGTTATAAAATGAAGCTTCAGGTTCTATACAAATAAACTTTTCTATATTTAGACTTATAGAGGATAATATAATTAACCATCACAGATGGAATTGTAGTAATAGTTTAAAATACAAAAGTGCTGAGTTGACGATATGCAAAAGTAGATACATAGGTGCATCTCTAATGAGCGTGACAGTTTGAATAATGAATAGGAGAACTTACAGAACAATCAAGATTCTTAAACTAATATTAGGTCTTTACCTATGAAATTGCCGTTCTGCAGTACTGGCCATTTCAAATCAAAATAATTTTTGTTTGGCTAAGAATTCTAATTTCAAATTAATTTTATTTTAAAAACATGGATTTTTTTTTCTAAAAGTAGTCATTTCTTTATTGATTAGTGTTACATTTTCATCGCATTTCAATCTTTTTCGTCATCATGGATACGTTAAAAATTCGAGTAATTATGGAATATGAGTACCGTCGTGGCAGCAACGCGGCACAAGCGGCACGCAACATCAACGACGTTTACGGAGCTAACACTACAAACCAACGCACCACCTGTTATTGGTTTGCTCGCTTCCGTTCTGGAAATTTCGACCTGAAAAATGAACCTCGCGGTCGTCCGAAGACTTTGGTCGACAATGACGAATTAAAGGCGATTGTGGAAGCTGATGATACACAATCTACGGCTGAATTAGCAGCAGCTTTCGACGTTAGCGTCAAAACAATATTGGTCCATTTGCGTCAAATTGGCAAGGTAAAAAAGCTTGACAAATGGGTGCCCCACGAACTCAATGATCGCCAGCGCGAAGTACGCGTCGAGACGTGCCTTGCACTGCTCAACAGACACACAAATGAAGGAATTTTGAACCGCATTGTTACCTGCGATGAAAAATGGATTCTGTTTGATAACCGTAAGCGCTCAGCAAGTTGGTTGGATCCTGGTTCAGCACCTAAACAATGCCCTAAACGAAAACTTACCCCTAGAAAAGTGATGGTCACTGTTTGGTGGTCTAGCGCCGGTGTGATTCATCACAGCTTCTTACCAAACGGGGTGAGCATTACTGCAGATGTGTACTGTGAAGAACTGAACACAATGATGGAGAAGCTGGCGCATCTCCAACCAGCATTGGTCAATCGCTCGTCTCCGCTGCTCCTGCACGACAACGCGCGACCTCATACTGCACAGCAGACGGTCTCCAAGTTGCAAGAACTGGGGTTGGAAGCTCTCCGTCATCCGCTCTACTCACCAGACCTTGCGCCTACAGACTACTACTTTTTCCAGAATTTGGATAACTTCTTGGCGGGAAAAAAATTTAATACCCGAGAGGCAGTACAAAATGCCTTTGAAGAATTTGTTGCCTCCCGTCCAGCTGATTTCTTTAAGAAGGGCATCAATAAACTGCCACTGCGATGGCAAAGATGCATTGATTGCATGGGTGATTACTTCGATTAATACAAATAAAAAATTCATGAAAAAAATTCGTTTAAATTTTTTCATACAAAACGGCAATTTCATAGGTAAAGACCTATTATGATGTAACAATCAAAAATCTTACAAACAAATCCATAGTATTTAACAGTTCCATACTTTAACCATCATTTTTACACAATCCTTTGCTTTATAAGCCTTCTGTTTCTTTGTGCAGTTGTTTGTGATCACTCTAAAAACAATATGTCCTAGAGGCATCTTGGCTGCCTCCGTCGTCGTGACGTCAGCCGTAGTAATAATTACTAGAGTGCGCTCCTAAACTCCTAGGACTAGTCATAACATTTGGTTCCATTTCTTCTTCATTACTTCTGCTTCTAGTAAACCTAGGTGCTATTTCTCTCGTATGTGAAGGCACATAGTCTACGTTACCGTACATATTTGCTTCTGCGTTAGTAGGGTAAATTGTACATAACGGCTTCATAGCTCTAAGAGTTCCCCTACTTCCGGGAATATTCTTGTACAGAATCATGTCTGGGTGCATCGGATCATGGAATGTTCCCGAAATATGACTTATGTCTGCATCATTGTCAATATCAGAAAATGCATCATTGAAGACATTGGGAGCTTCAGTGGTATACATATCTCCGTTTTTGGAATGTTCTTTTTTGCGACTAATATAACATCTGACAGCAATTAATGCTCCAATTATGACAATGAACATTAGCAGTCCTATACTAACGGATAACAGTAAAATCGAGTTACCGTGTGGTGGCTCTGAAACAAACAAATATTTTCTAATACCAGCGACGAATATTTGTACGAAATTAACTAATGCGTTCTATTTTGGCACGGGGCAAATACATTGATGTATTATGTTTGTTAGGAGTTTAATTGGTGTACTCGAAATTTATGGATCGCATTTGAGCATGAAATATTAAGGTACATACAGTAGAAAGTGAAATTGGATTTGCATTTGTGCTATATGGATTATATTTTATTGACAAACGAAAAAGCACACTCAATTTGAATTCGACTCAATTGATGTTTTAAATGGATAGCTATTTACATAATTACTTGGTTTACCTTCATTCCTATCAACATTTCTTTTCGGCTGGAGTATTGTGGTTATTTCACCTTCTGAACGAGTTGGTGGGACACTACCTTCAATAAGAGATGGCTGCAGAGCACGATCGGCATTTGGCTCTCCCCATTTTTCACCCACTTCTTCTAACAAAATAAAAATATTAATTAGAAATCATTATTTATCTTTTGTAAGTGAGTATATATTAATATGGTCACAATATTTACCTGATTCGTCAAAAAGTGCTTTGCTATGGTCAAAACTGGTAGAATCCTCATCTCGCTCAGGTGCACTCTCATATTTTTCTGAGAGGACACCTAATGGTACTGAAAAAGAAAGTCGAGAGTTAGTTTATTTCCATTATCAGAGCCACTCGGCCACCTACGTAATTAACTGTTGCTTCTGCTTCGTGAACAGTGACATAAATAATAAGACTGAAGATACAAGAACATAATTAAAATCAAGGTCAGATGATTTTTTTATTTTGATTAATTTCATTATAGTTGAGAACATGCGTCATCACAACATCTAAAAATTACAACTCGAGAATGCAACAAAGCAAATTCAGGTACAAATAATAGAAAAGACGACGATGACACTAATACATTCATAGATTCTTGTACTTTACACCGGACAATGGAGCAAAGAGCAAAGTTGCAAGGTAAAATAGAGATTTGTATTGTTAAAACTTACAAGATGCACCAGAATAGGGTAGTTCAAGAGTTGAACAAGTTGCGCAATTACAGGCTGGAGCGTTTCAGGAGTAGTTTGAGGTTACACGAGATTGAGTTGATGTTGAGTTAAGGCAATCTACTGATTAGTGTAGGACCAACTTTTCAGATTTTAAAGTTAACTAATTTAACGAAAGCCCTTCAGAGCTCCATGTTATTTATACAGAAGTGTAAGAAGGAAAAGTAATGTAAAATTGGACTGATTTCAGTAATTTTAGGTTTTTCATATCGACATTGTAAATTAGTGAATGAACGGTGAACATCAGAATGACTGGCCAAAATGATCGATCAGCTTTAAAATATTACTAAAATCTAATACCTATTTGCTACTATTTGATACCTTTGTTTAAATAATTGGTACCTAATTAATAACTAAGAAAATGAATTTAAAAATTGGGCCGTCATTCTGATGTCAGGATGACTGCCCACATTTAGAATCTCCACGTAAGGGTTCCAAAATTTCAATTCGCCTTTACAAAAATTTTGTACGTATTTGATACATAAACATGTATTTTTTCTAGATTTTTAGTGCAAAGAATAATGATTATAGAAGAGATTTTTTTTTACTGTGTTAAATAATACCTAATAACAATCGTGTAAATTGAACTACCTAATTCCAAAGAATTGAAAAAAAAATCACTTGACTTTTTGTATTATTTAACATAGTAAAAAAGAATCTCTAATAAAATCTTTATACTTTGCCCTAAAAATCTAAAAAAAATAAAAGTTTAGGTATCAAATAGGTACTAAATTTTGGTAACGGCGAATTGAAATTTTGGAACCCTTACCTGGAGATTCTGAATGTGGGCAGTCATCCTGACATCAGAAAGACTGCCCAATTTTTTAATTCATTTTCTCAGTTATTAATTAGGTACCTACCAATTATTTAAACAAAGGTATCAAATAGTAGCAAATAGGTATTAGATTTTAGTAATATTTTAAAGCTGATTAGTAATTTTGGCCAGTCATTCTGATGTTCATGAATGAACGGTATTCAGAGCAAGAATGTATACGAAAATAAATTGATAACAGCAAAAATATTTTGTCAAAAAATAGTGCAAACGAGAACTTTTATATAAAATTAGAATAATAATGCGAAAAAAAAAATATTGCCTTTTATTTACTTTGACTGAATAATCGTAGCGAAGGGACTATTTGTTACTTTGGTCTAAAATCGATGTAGATCGTTTTTCAACTGGTTTCGCTTGTTGAAAATTTAATTATATTAAAAGAAACAATAGTTTTATGATTTTACTGGAATAAAAAGAAGATAATTAGAAATTTTACCACAAGCATAGACGACTTTAAGATAGGGCCTCGACTGAAAGTTGCAGGATGAGTTGAAAGTCCTGTTGTTGGCTGCTATCTGACATCGTCGCTTCCCGAGACACAGCTGGATAACTGTCTTCACTGCATGAGGAGTCACACATGC
Organism: Griposia aprilina; assembly: GCA_916610205.1. Classification (NCBI taxonomy): domain Eukaryota; kingdom Metazoa; phylum Arthropoda; class Insecta; order Lepidoptera; family Noctuidae; genus Griposia; species Griposia aprilina. The sequence continues at coordinate 17,015,070 of OU744290.1, read as the reverse complement.
TGTGGACAAAGCTATAGATTACAAAATATTAATAAATCCACCAGCCTTCGTAAACGTAAGTCTACCATATAGGAACAGATTGGTGAGACGTTACATAAAATATAACTAACACACTTTGAAACAAATTCTCCTAGTTGTTGTTAAATTTCATGTTGCATTGCATAAATTAGGACGACTACGGCGTGTTATATTTCATGTACGTTTCAACAATCTGTATCTGGCATCATCATCATGAATTAAAAAAGCCTTGCTACTATCGCTAGAAACTGCAATCTGAATAGTGAAAACATCTGTATATTTCTAGTAAATTATCTTAATGTCTTCTATAGAAAAATAAATAATGATAGTTATCTTAAACACGTCTTGAGTAAGGAACGTGGTACGATTATTAGGTGAGTAATATTCGTAGGTAATAATAAAAGTGCCTCCGTAGTTACTACCTACAGGAGTAATTAATTAGCTTCATACATTCCGAACCCACTTTTCGTACGTGAATTATACCGCTCTGTATTTTGCACAATATTTGGACACTGTTTTCCGCCATTTATTAACCTGATTTTTTATGATGCCGTGTCAATTAACAAACCAAATTTGCCGTGCTCATATGACATTCCTTTTATTTTTCGGGGACATAATAAGTTCACTAATTTCAAGTCTGTCAAAACAAATAACGAATGCTAGCGTTACACACTATGTAATGTAGGACAGTGCCACACCCATTTGCCATTAAGAATGACAAATGAAATTAACATATTTTTGGAACATAAAACACATTTTCCACGAATTTGGCGTGACTTCTTCGAACTTTTATTTTTGTTAGGACTATAACAGTTTTGAGTAAATTAAATATGTGTGATATTGTTCGTAGTGATGAATTCATGAAATAAAAGTAAATGAAATTGTTAATGATTGTCTGTGAGATAGGATTGTCATTCTGCACAAAACAATCCGATACATATACATTAAAATAACATTACTTTCTAGCATGACAGATTTATATTGTTTGACAATTATTGCAACCAAATACAAACAAAAAATATATATCTTTTAATTGGTGACCTAAACAATACAAAATTATGTAGGAAAATCTTGAACCAACTCAAAATCCAGCTTAAATAATAAAAAAATCATTAGCAGTCCTAAAAATAGTCCTAACTTGTGTCACAATCCCAATAGTAAGAACTATTTCTAAAGATATGAGCATTCACGAAAAGGTCAAGACTAGCAATAACAAAAACTAATTTAATTACTCGTCAGTTTGTTAGTCTACTTTATCAAAAGAGCCTCGTTTAGTTTTTGTCTCCGGAATCGTTAAGAACTTGGGAGTCTTTCTTTTGCCTTATTTTCTTCGAATGATTATCTTCTTTGTGAGACTCAAAACAGTTTAATATTCCTGCTTCTTCGTAGTCGTTACCGGCCATTTTCTACAAGACTTTTGAAGACTAAAATGGGTAGTGAAAATTGAAAAGAAACTAATTTCGACAACTAATTTTGGATAGCAGTGATGTTAGATGTTAGTAGAAACTTCATATATCGTTTATTATTAGATACTATAATAATAACTAATTGGGACGAAATTAAAAGTAATATTAAACGTAGCATAATCAGCCTATACCCGCCGACCTCATCAAGTTTTTTTTTTTAATATGATTGACGTGTAAAAGTATTTGTACAAACCAACTTACAGAAATAAAATCATATAACATGTTCCCACTGCTGGAACATAGGCCTTTTCTCTTCAAGAGAGAGTGGGCTGTAATCTACCACGTGGGCCCAGTACGGGTTGATGGATGTCACATATGTTTTCGAATTTTTGGTCCTAAGATATTTTAAGTCCTAAGTTTCCTCACGATGTTTTCCTTCATCGTTTTGAGAGCAGCATTACGTAGTACTTTTACAATTTTTATCAGATATAATGTGTTTTTTTACATAGGGTCATAAAATAATCTTTCGATCTATTAAAGTAAACGGCTTCCATTTTATTATAAGTAAGAGCTTAAGTCAACTGTTCTTTACCAGTTATATTCTTGATAAGACAATGAAATATATGGCCTTTTTATTTGACTATTTTGATGAAATCAACTATTCTTGTCATATGACAACGTAGTCATGAAAACTGCTTACTTTTTTATTTCCTTCATAAAGAAATTGTTATCACTTTCATACCTAGATAAAATAGAGTAAAAGCTAATGAAAAAGTTTATAGTTTAAAGTAGGGATGTACGATTTTTTTTTTCTCCCAAAGCTTTCTTTAAGCCGTAATGTACCAATTAAGATAACCTAGCTTCACACTTAAACATGTTACACTAACACACAAAATAGTTTCAGACATGAATTTAGAAAGTTAATCCTCTGTTATACTTACTTTCATCTAGAACTCCCTGCGTCTGTGGACACGTGATGGCTTCGAAAGCTGTCCTGCCGTACTGAGCATCAAAGATGGCGATCCTGGAGTGAGGATTGCAGCTCAGCTTGATCACCTCGCCCTCGCAGCCGGTTCGACTTCGAAATTCATCTGTAGAATATTTAATATTTTTAGGACATACATTGGAAAACTGAGCACAATACTTTGAGCATTTATTATTTTTATAATCAAGGAAAAACATCGCCCGAAAGTAGAGTAAAGTAGAATATATCGAATGGATCCTGACCTAGACAAAGTGACCTTCTATATGCGATAACGAAGATGAACAAGTCACAAATGTATTGGATTGACATAAGCTATCAAAAAGCTTATGCCAATCCAGTTATAAGTTGTTGTAGAAATACAAAACACTTTGAAAGCGCTGATCTAGGCCCTTACAACATGCCTAAAGTTGTACAAGGCTATTTTGGCGCGTGTCCAGAATTAGAACTAACGCTACCATCTTGTTTTTCGATACAATTTCACAAATGTGTATGTGTGTGCGTGTGTGTGTGTGTGTGTGTGTGTGTGTGTGTGTGTGTGTGTGTATGTGTGTGTGTGAAATATGTGTGTGTGTGTATGAAATATGTGTGCGTGCGTGTGTGTGTGTGTGAAATGTGTGTGAGGCTGTGTGTGCGTGTGTGTGATGTGAGTGTGAGTGTTTGTGTGATATGTGTTTCAGCGCAGTCCTGTCAATGTCATTGAAGCGCCAAAAGATCCTTGTAGTACCATAGAGAAGAAGGCAAAAGTTCAATGTCACCACACATGGTGAGATTATGCTGTTAAGTTCCACGTCATACGTAATGAGCTATACATATAGTTATTTATCGGCAAAATAGAAACGTCACGCTGCTATTCATAATTTCCATTAACATTGCTTTGCTTATGGCTAGGTTGCAGTACTTTTTATTTTTCTTAAACCTCTGTAAATTTTAGGAAAATTGGACATGCGGTTGAGCGCTGTGTGAAGACGGAAACGTGAATTATAATAATTAGCTCGATAAAAAAAAACCATAAAGATGACACTAAATCGCTACCTATTTAAAACGTTTACATTCCATCATGTAACCATGTAAAAGTTATATCAAAAGATAAGGCTTATTGTTTTTAGGGCTTGTTGAGAACACATTTTATAATTTCGTTATTATTTTTAAAATATATACAAAATCTAGCAGTTCAAGCGCTCGCACCGGCCGGCCAGTGCCCGCCGAAACACACTACAAGACATACCGCAATACAAGAGGGCCTTCTGGATTGAACGTGGAACTATCCACAGCCGCTGCACCTAAAACAACTACACATTAGCCCCCTTATTTATAAACGATGCATAAAGTTAAGTAATGATTAGCATCCGCTTAAGGCGGTACCCCGACCAAAACCTTGCCATAGTGCGTTATTCAGAGGCTATTAACTCGTTCACTATGGGTAATTAACTACATCATATAGCACATTATTAATGTTCAATATCCTATCATCACATTGCACGTTCTTATTTATTTTTATATGTTATAAACACATTTAAAATCTCCTCGTAAAAAAAATAACTTACATTATTGATTGCACGCATCTTTTGCTAAAGGTGACGTTCTATTAATTTGAGGATTACACTAATGGATCGATAATTTAAAAATGTTAATAATTCACGTTTTATTTTATTTCAAAACATCGCTGTCTTTTTTTATTAAAATAATTTCATTTTTTTATGAATTCTATGATAAATGAGCGTGCGTAGGGAGCGAAACAGAGCGAGACTCGGCGCGACGGTACAGGGAAGGACCGAACGCTCAAGGTCGTTTGGTCGGGGAAGCGCCTTAACCGTATATTTTTTTATGTTCAAACGTCTCTTAACTTTAAGCAACGTTTATAAATAAGGGGTTTTGTATTGTAGCTGCTTGTTATAAACACATGTTTTTTAGTACAACCCAACAGCTATAAACTATATCATCATTAACATTAATAACACAACTAATATTACCCAAAATCCAAATAATTATCATGGAATTGTAAATCAACAAATCCAAGTAATAATAATATCTCCAAAATGTATGTTGTCGACGCAAATCTCACTTTAAAATACAAATATTAATCGGAACTTAACCCGGAAGGGCGTTCGACTCGATGCAGATTTTAATAACGATAATTGAGTATCACGTTCGCCACTAATTAGTGCTGATCACCCTAGACGACTCTTCTATCGATATGGATGTACTTACCAACCCTATGTTTCTAGTTTCACCCCTTTCGCATCCATTAGTATGTAACATAAAACCGCCAATACGATAAAAGCTTCAGTAAGTATTCGTGTATCAATTAGTGGAGTGTCCGAGTGTTTTACGCTTAGCTAAGGAAGCTATAACTAATATTAATGACGTGAGCAGACGGGCGGTTGAACCGTTACTTCCTTCTTAGGCCGGGTATCCACTGGCGGGCGGTACTACAAGGATTTTTTAGGTGACGATCATTTTATGTTTTACTAGATTTTGCGCACGGCTTCGCTCGCGTGGTTGTCGAAAAACGACAAACAGCCTATTTAATAAAACCGACAGTCGCTGACAATTTTACAAGTTATTTTCATAGTTTTAGTGCTTTATTAAGAGGCTTACAAGACCTAAAGCGCGGTTACTGTCGGATCGCATAGAAAAGAAAGAGACGCGCGATGACACAACGCTGGTAATTTATTGCAAAATATGAAGCAATTATGGATTTACAAAAAATCTATTCATTGGACTAAAAAATTAAAACACTACTACGATAGTATGTTACTTGTAGAATAATCTGACAAAAAATCTGAATGTTTGCATGTCTATTAGTATTGTTTTTAATCGTTTAAAATTATTTTTTAGAGGTATCTTCGTGTTTTTTTTCTATCATATCAAGTCAATTGTATTATGTTTTCAACACACTATCTGACTAGCATATATCCAGAAGAATATCATATATTTTTCTGATTTTGCTTACTGCAGTGGATCATATATTTTTAGGCATTATAAATTTGCGTTTAGGTCATGTAGTCCCCTTCAACAGCGCCCGTCGTAAAATATGTCAATGTCGCAATATCAGTTATATTAAATATGCCCTAGAACGTATAAATTATCTCACGGATATAAAATAACTGCGGAATAAAAGCTATATGTCCTAATCCAGGTCACGGTCTATCCGTTTCATTAAAATCCGTTAAATTGTTAAGACGTAACTGGTTATCAAATGTCCAAATTCATAAACTATCCTTTTACTTATTATTACAGTACGATTCAAACTTAATGGCGGCTGTGAAGTGCGCTATTCGCTGCGCAGTACTTCACCCCTCACACCCGCTGACACGTGAATTGGTTACTGCGCAGCGAATCGCCTCATGTTCCGAGACGCCATTAAGTTTGAATCGTACTATACTAGGATTTCGATACGTCACCTAAAAATCCCTTGTCCTCCAGAGCCGCCGGTGAACGTCGGGGCTAAGTGACCGTAACCGATTTAACTGCAACGTCATGTTACCAAATTATGGTAAAACGATAGTAACCTCACACGGAGGGCACGGAATAGCCTCGTAAAAAATAAAGGAGCAACATTGTTCACGATTTAAGTTGGCGTCGGCGCTATGATTTTTAAGTTCTAAATATTGTTCCTTGTTTTGAATTTTTTATTCGTGATTTGATTTGTAGCTTGAGAATATATTTAGGTACTTTAGAATGGCAACCGAATGATATAGTAAGCAGCATGAAAATAAATATGAGCTGTCTTAATAGCAACACGTCATACAAGACACATAAATAATTTTTCTTAAATTCATGAATTAATTTTAAATCTATATACCATATAATTATAAAAGGAGAAACTGATTTACTGACTGACATATCAACGCACAGCCGAAACTACTGGGTCTAGGAACGTGAAATTTTGCAGACGTCTTCCTTATATAATGTAGGGGAGCACTAAGAAGGGGTTTTTGGAAATTCGACCTTGAAGGGGGTGAAAAGGGGGGATTTTGTTTGTATGAAAATACTTATTCCTTACACAAATACTAAAACAAATAAATTATGAACTTTGACATTTTTCGTTTTTCTAAATTACCCTCAAAAGGGGGATTGGTTTCAAGTTTGTATGGGAAAACCTTATTTCTTGAGTTTATAAATTTGAAACTTGGCACGAATACTTATCTAAGTAAATTATAATTTTTGTCATTTTTGACGTGATAACGTCTTATAAATCGATGAACGTCGGCTGCACGCACGAAAAAGCATGACTCCTTGTCACTTTCTGCCTGAGCTGAGCGTGCAAGCGAGATCGCGGAATAAGCGACGGAGAGGCACGATCGGCCTGAGCGTTCGGCTTGTAACGCATCTATCTCTCTTCCACTCCTTATGACGTTATCACGTAAAATTATCGTCCGTAAACCGACTTTACAGACAACCATTTTTTTGTTTGCTAAACTACCCCAAAAGGGAGATTAGGGGAGTCAAAGTTTGTATGGAAGAATTTTAACGTGCGGTCTGATTAACTCGATACTCAGTATTAATACTTAAGACCAAAATAAAGAATAAAGTCTATCAGGGTTTTTCGAAAGCCTACTCCTAACGGGGTGAAGAGGGGTAGTCAATTTTACTACTTGGCTTGATTAACTAGAAAATTAGTATAAATAAACATTAAGTCAAATAATGGACATATCACGATCGATTTTTCAAAATTCCACCCCTGAGGGGGTGAATAGCGAGATACAGTTAATATGAAAATCTTATTCCTTTGGTTAATAAACTTGAGACTTGGCAAGATATTCCTCAGTAAACAATAAAGATTGGCACTTTTAGTTTAAAAAAACCCTTCACTTCCTTAGGGGGTGAAAAAGTTAATAGGAATGGGGGTCAAAGTTTGTATGGAAAATTATAATGCTCAGTCCGTTTAATTCGAAACTGTATTTATACGTAACACCAAAATCCTATCCTACTAATAATGTGAAAGTTTGTGAGGATGGATGGATGGATGGATGTTTGTTACTCTTTCACGGAAAACTACTAAACGGATTTATTTGGATGGAATTTGAAATACAGATAGTTTATAACCGCTCAGATAATTTCATACATGCACGCGGGCGAACCCGCGAGCAAAAGCTAGTGTTACATAGCAACACATTTTTTTCCTACTAAGGATACTTAGTTTAAAAATAAAATATTCAACCTTTGTCTTGATGAAAAGTTTTTTTTTTCATAAATAATAGTTGGTAATAAATCAAGTAAAGCTTTTTTCTCATCTTTCGTAGCAATTTATTTTGCTGTGCTATTAAGTTTTTTTTTTAATGCTTATTACATAAACAGAAAGTTAATTTTCATGATAGTAATTTGTTCTTTACATTATTGTACTTAATTGATTTTTGCGGCTTCGTTTCAATTACTACGTATGCATAGAAAAATATAAAGAATAAAAAAAGCAAGAATTCTTATGTAGTAATAATTACATTCTAAAAGAAAATATATACTTGAATGTCTTTTACTTTGACTAAAATGTATAATAATTAAAAAATTTTTTTGATAAAGATGTATCTACATTATGTATTCTTCCTCTATTTAAATTAAGCATATAAAAAACACTTTTGAACGTTAAATTTTTGAAGCCAAAAGATAGTCTCGAAAAATGGGCAAGAAAAAAAAGAAATATTGTAAAACACATTAAAAGAGTTACTATGGAGATAGTAACTCTTTTAATGTGTTTTACAATATTTGGTATACATTAGATGTACTTGGAATTAAATAACTATACTATAACAGGTACAAAAAAATTAACGTTAAACTTTAATTATGAAGCAATCGCACAGTTTATCAAAAGATTATGTCAATCTCTCTCAAACTACGGTAACAATTATTTTCAATTCAAGAAACGCTACATAAAACAGCGGGGTGCTTGCGTAACACGCTAACAGTAGCAATGCCTTTCATTTTGACAGTTCAAGAACATTGCGTTACGTTGTTACAAATTTTTCGAACATGGTTTAGCAATATCCTTCAAAATGATTCAGATTCGGATTAATAGTGTGTTACGTAATTAAAGTGCAGCAGTAAGACTAAAATCGTAACTAATTACGTAAAGTTATTAAATCAGAGATTTAACACGGATATTTTCCATAACAAGACTGCTACAAAGTCTTCTCAAGGTTATAAAAATATCAAGATAACGAGTTACCAACTAATGACGTCATTGAATCCCGCCAGTACTTCTTTTTCACTGTAGAAAATAATGGCATTACAACTAGGTACTTATAAAATGGTTATTAATATTTCTAGCACAAAGTGCAGATATTAATAAAGTTATAGTAAGGTGGTTTTGTATCCATTTAAAAACCTGACTGCCTCGTGCTCGCAAGCGCTACTGATTATGAGGTTCGCTTCCTAGGTCGGGCAAAGTATTAATGGGTTTTCCCATCTGGAATTTCTCAGTAGCAGCCCGAAGTCTGTATTTGTGCCCGGTTGATGGTAACAGGCTCGCCCCCTATTATGTAGTCTTCGGCGACCCTTTGAAATTATTATTTCCTAGCGTGTACCCTAATATGACTCGCCAGTCCGAATTTTGTTTTAAATACCCGGTCAAACCTAATGCAATAGAGTTGGCCGGCGGAGTTAGAGGCATAGGTTTAGGAGGACTTAGGTCTCTCTTTACGTATTTGACGTTTCTCGGTTAGTGTAACGAGGTGCTCTTTTTTTAAGCCTGTTTTTGCCCCCTGTTTTCGCCCCCTATTACATGGGACTTACACGTAATTCCCAAAATGTAGGTGTCAAAATCAAATAAAAATCATTTATTTGCATAAATAAGGTAAAGAAGAATGGTAACTATATGCGTACACCCCTGCATAACCCTTCGGGGAATAGAGGCGTGATGGTATGTTATGTTAAAAACTTGGTAGGTATTGAGAAAAAGCGTGTTGGTCATCTAATGAAAATCTGCTGACCCACTTCAAGAATACTGATTATGGGTATTTAGTCTGAACGGCCCCAAGCGAATGGACCGCGGACCATTCGACCGTACACAAAAATCGTCTACATCCAAAGTACCGGTGATAAATTGATTTCAAAATTAATTTAAAGGGACCGTCCCCTATTGGTATTGTAATAGTCGCATAATTTATGAATTTTAAATATTTACTTATTTGAAATCATCTAAATAAACAGAATACATCTTTTACATAATTACATTTGTCTCTTTAAAACATAACACATAACATCACGCCTGTATTCCCCGAAGGGTTAGGCAGAGGTGTACGTGTAGTACACCCACATTTCGCCAGTTATGTTTAAGTCCCATGTAATAGGGGGCGAGCCTATTGCCATCAACCGGGCACAAATCCAGACTCCGGGCTGCTACCGAGAAATTCCAGATGGAAAAACCCAATCACACTTTGCACGACCCGGGAATCGAACCCAGGACCTCATGCTCAGCAGTAGCGCTTGCGACCACTAGACTAACGAGGCAGTCTCTATAAAATAAGACAGATTTTTATTTAAAATTATTTAATTACCAAATTTAACGTTTGTAAACATTTTATATTATTGTTGATTGTTTTTCGAAAGAAAATAAAAAATAAATAATACGAATCTAAGAAAAAAAATTAAGCTTTTATTTCACTTTTTAACTTTTGCACCCGTATGTACTTGATGTACTTTATGACATTGAATTTGTTAACAATTTTTTATCACCGGTCCTTTGGAACGTAGTCAATTTTTATTTACGGTCGAATAGCCCGAGAACCTTTCGGTTTGGGCCGTTCAGACTAAATACTCCCGATTATGATCTGATTTCAAGTTCATTTAATTGGAGACATTTTTGGACGAAACGGTTCATTTAATCTAACAGAATTAAAAATAATGATGACTCACTAACATAGAACACCACAACTTAGGACTTTATGGACGTACTCTTAAAAAATACCAGTATACCCGGTTTTTATCTATCTCGGTACCTAACACGGATAAATAAATCTAAGCTAGATTTGATCAGAATAATCTCTTTTGATTGATATCCCTATATTCTTAACACTATATAAATAAACCATGAAAACACGCAATATCATTAAATTGAAAGTACAAACACAAACCCGAGCGTTCGAAACGCCCGTCTGCATTTTTTTATGTGCATGAGGCACACCTATGGCGGCACTCCTGTACACGCCCTTACCTTCGGCCATTCACCCCATCCAGGAATTTATTAACTGGGCATAAATCACTTCAATACACTTCCAGCAGTAAAAACGTTACGTCACGCGATCGGTGATTCTGCTACCCTCTTTTTTGTTTTAGAGGGTCATGTTATCAGTAGGATGCCCCATGTCTCTTTTTTGTGGGCAAACCAATTTTGGTAATGGATAGGTTCATTTGGGGTTATTTTTAGATAAATTTCTTTTGTTTTTGGGAAAGAAAACTCAACTATTGAAATCATAAAGTAAAATTCCTTTGTCTTTTATTACATAGCAAAACATAATAGTATTTTTTTTCTAATTTATATTTTAACACCAATCTATCAAAATCGATTGCTCTGCTAAACCGATTAATTTCATCTTTACCGATAATAAAAAACCGGCTCCCTCCGGAAAAGCAAACTCATTAATTTTAGAAGTGGTCGCTAGAAATACGTCGCGGTCTTTACTGAATAATTAAGACCCTGATGGACGGGAAATAGAAATATTGAAGAAAATGCAGGACTCAGACAGGCAATACGTAGGTACATATAAAATGGATTGTCAGTCACGTCGTAGCAAAAACTTTTATCGTATTACTAGGAATTGTAAGGAATACTAAAGAATGAGAAGTGAATTGAAATACAGCACAATTCAAACTATTAGAAAGGCACTTTTTATTATATTTTTAAGACAATATACCTACAAGCGGTTTTTGTTACGTGATAGTAATATTATAATAAAGACTTTTAGACAGGCAGGTAGTACTGCTCATGGTAGATTTAGTAACAATTTCTTCCAAAAAAACTATTTTACATTATAAACAACCGACTTTAAAAAAAAAAACACTAAAATGTGAAAAACCTTTAATTTCGGAAGTCGCTGTCTTTGGTTTTGTATTTTCGATCACCTAGAAAAAAGATGTTACGTAACAAAAAAAAAAAAATACAGTCGAATTGAGAACCTCCTCCTTTTTTTGAAGTCGATTAAAAACAATATAAAACGTACAAATAATAGACCTAATAAATATAGACACAATTCAATTACAACACCATGTATAGTAAGCATTTACTTATTGCGTTTTTATCGCACTCGTTAACCGCTTGAAGTTTTTACTATACCTTTATTAATCTTTCAACGTTCTCGGAATTATTAGCTGAGTTAAAACTTTAATTCATTAGGCGCTTACTGAACACCCGAACTCGATTAATAGTTTCAAAACTTGGTCAATTCTGTTTCAATGAACATTATTTTATTTATTAACTATATATAAAACTTGCTGCAACAAAATATTAGGTACAATATTTATACTAGGTTGAATCTTGAAAACTGTTTTTTTGTAGATATTTAGTTCTAAATACTAGGAAAGGTATAACTAATATAGGGAAAAAAAATTCAACCTTCGGGTAATTTGTTTTCGGTATCGGCTCAACTTTACATTTCATAATCAGCCTATAATGTTCCCACTGCTCGGACACAGGCCTCCTCTCTTTGAGAGGGAACATCTTTGGGATCTTTATATTTGATTCAATCAATTGGCACGAATTTGTAATTTATGACATACATAGCGTTCACTTGTCTGCATCATTACTCAGATCATACTCAACTTCCTTTACTACATCCATCTCTGCTATGACTTATTACCAGTGATCGGAGTAGGTAGATTGAACTGGGGTCATTGATCCGAAACGTATATATTACTATGGACATTCCTCCGGAATTGGTGGATTACTAAAAAAAAACCGGAACTTATGTAGGAATTGTATTCTGCCAGAGTGGAAGGAGTCATTTGATGATTTGCCATCCTCAAAAAAAAGGTAGGAATTGTAATAAAATGAGCAATTTTATTCTTTATTATTCTTCCTATTTTTTTTTTGTCACGATTTGACAAAACCCAACGACCAATCAGAACAAAGGATCATGGGTGGTACAATAACCGGTTATCAGAACAATGAGTACGCCCGCCGGAAATACTAAATCCGGAAATACCGGAATTACTTTCCGGAAAAATGGCTTATCCATGTTATTCTTTCTATGTGCATTTATGATACAAGTACTAAAAATCAATCTACCTACTCCGATCACTGCTTATTACCCAATTCGAAACGGCAAACACCTTAGGGGGGACTTTTTTTTTTTTTTTTTTGGGTGGGAAATCATCAAATGACCTCTCCCGCTCTGGGCGGAGCGGAAGGGCGTGTCAGACTCTTACTGACTAAAACCCACCCGTGTTCCTTCAGTTGCCTGTGCGCCAGGGCCACGGTAACTCTTTCGAACAATCCGCGACCCCGGCAGGCATCGGCCCTATTGGACCCCTTCAATGATGCTGACATCTCTTTGAGGCGCGCGTGGAACACGACGCGCCGTCGACCCGGGCCTGGTCCTTACCGGACGGCGAGCTGCCCATTGCTCGCCGTCCGCAAGCCCGCGCCTACGGTGGCCGGGAGTCGGCAATTGACTCCCGACGCCCAGGGTGTCTCCTCCTGCGGCGACTAGGGGCGTGAGGGCGCAACGATTGCCGCACCCTCACGCGCTCCGCCTCCTCCTTCGCGAGCATTACTGCTTCACAGAAGGAGGTGACGGCTTCCCATTCCCTCTCGCTCCGTACCATGGCCTGTACCAAGGCCGGACGCGAGAGATCGCCGCCGCCGATCGCCGCCACGAGGACACGGCGGTGCTCCGCCCAAGCCGGGCAGACCTCCACCGTATGCTCCACCGTGTCCTCCGGTCGATCCACACAATGCCAACACCCGGGCGTTTCCTCCCGCCTTATCCGAAACAGGAACCTCCCGAAACAGCCATGTCCGGTGAGGACCTGCGTCAGGCGGAAGGTGAGGACGCCGTGGCGCCTCTCAAGCCACTCCTCAAAGAGGGGACTTACCGCCGCAATTGTGGCGTGCCCAGCGCTGGGTTGCGACAGTCGCACTCTCCATGCCGCCATGAGATCCCGCCGGAGCTCTGTCCGCTGTGCCGCGATTTCTCGCGGCAGCGGAGTAACGCCCCGGCGTTTCGCCTCCTCGCGCGACTCCCAAATGTGCGCGAGGACTTTTGCCTCCAGATCCCATGGCGGCAATCCGGCAAGGAGGCTCGCCGCCTCGCAGGAGACCGTGCGGTATCCCCGGACCAGCCGGATGGCCATGACCCTTTGGGACGCGTTCAAACGGCGTGCTGGTCGGAGCCTCAATGAACGCGCCCACACCGGTGCCCCGTAAAGGGCCATGGACCGCACGACCCCCGCGTAGAGCCTCCGGCAGGAGGCGTTTGGACCCCCTAGATTGGGCAGGAGCCGCTTCAAGGCAGCCCCAGCCCGGTCCAGTCTGGGAGCCAAACGTCGGAAATGCTCGACGAAGTTCCACCGGCTGTCGAGGACGAGTCCCAGGTACTTCATCGTCGACTCGACGCCGATGTGAACCCCTCCCGCCATTATTTGGGAACCCGAGAGTGGCGCGTTCCGAGGACCATGAAAACACATGGCCTCGGACTTGTGCAGGGCCACCTCGAGTCCCAATTGCCGGATCCTCTCAATGACTGTCGCAACCCCGCGTGTCATTAATTCGGCCGCCGCCTGGTGCGACCTCCCCTGTGCCAGGACTAGCGTGTCGTCAGCGTAACAAACGACGCTGACGCCGCTAGGGAGGTCGGCGCGCAGCACCCAGTCGTACCCGATGTCCCACAGATACGGCCCCAAGACTGATCCCTGTGGGACACCGCACGACATCTCTCGCCGGTTCCATTCTCCCTGGTGACCGGGGTAGATGACGGCCCTGTCCGTCAGATAGGCCTCGACTATGCGACAGAGGTAGGTCGGCATCCGGTGATACCGGAGTGCCTCCCTGATGCAACTCCAGGGCAGGGTATTGAAGGCATTGGCGATGTCTAGAGACACCGCCAAGACGACCCCACCCCGGGCCACAGCATCCCCCGTCGTGAGGGCTCGCACGCGCATGATGGCGTCCACCGTAGAGCGCCCCCTGCGGAAGCCAAACTGGCTCTCCGCCAAATCCGGCCCCACCCGCACTAGCCGCCCGACGAGGCGGTCTGCAATGACTCTTTCAAAGAGCTTGCCCACCTCGTCGAGCAGCACAATGGGCCGGTAAGCGGACGGAGAGTCCGCAGGGCGCCCCGTCTTCTTAATGAGGACCAGTTTCCCCGTCTTCCAACGAAGTGGGAACTGGCCCCCTTCCAAGCATGCGCTTAGGAGCCCTCGAAGTCGAGGCCCGAGAGCCTCCAAGGCCAGGACCCAGGCTTTTCCAGGTAGGCCGTCGGGTCCTGGGGCGGTATTTTTGGCACTCAGCCTACGTACCGCCACTCTCAACTCTACCTCGGTCACCTCAGGAGAATCGTCGTCGTCGTCGGTTATGTGGTCCACAGTGGGCACCGCAGGAGGCGGAGCCATGGGCGGGGGAGTGTGCTCCCCTCGCGAAGGGAACAGAGCGCTCACCACGCCCTCCACGAGCTGAGGCCGGAGACTCTGCGTTAGTGGGGGAGCCCATGGGCGGAGTTTCTCCCGCACCATTTTGTATGGGCGTCCCCAAGGGTCCCTGTTCAGAGTCCCCAGCGACTCCTCACGGGCCAGTCCCCTGGCCCGCAGTATCTCCGCTCGGAGGGCGGTCTTCGCCGCTCTGTAACCCTCGTACAGCTCCGCCTGAATGGCTTCCGTATCCGGAGGACGGACACGGAGACCTTAGGGGGGACTGACGTGCAAGAGGTCGTGTGTTTAAACGCATCCGGTATAACTACAAGTGACGTTATTTAATTTGTATTTTTGTTAAGGGAGCAGTGTCTAAAATACTTATAAGGTGCTATCTGCATTGCTATATGTGATTAAACTACAAATTAATGATTTTCTGACATTTTCCTTTACTTGTGGTGTGAGACCTTTCTTGTTGCCAAATTACATGACTGAAACTTAGGTAGGTAATAATAAAAAGGTCTTGAAAGACTAATTAATAAAACTAAAGTCAACGAAGTTATGAATTGACCGGTTTTATAGTAGCAATTGAAGAGTTCCACTATCCACCTCCTGGCTCATCAGACCCTTGACACCAAGTGCAATCTATTAGACTCATCAAAACGAATCATATGTCCCGATATTCAAAGGGTTAACTAGTAGCCACTGAAGAGTTCCACTATCCTCCTCCTGGCTCCATTATCAGATCAGCTCCAAGATACCAAATTATAGTATTGTCATCTGAACTACATCTACATGCAAAGTTTAGTTTCGATACGACATTAAGAAGTAGGTTAAAATTGGCTTCCAAGATTTTATACGTGACGTCCCGGTGACGACGATCGTCTGTCCACCGCGGCCGGACTCGGCGGTTCAGTATGTTATGTATGATAGAAAAAACAAAAGCCGGGTGAACGGCGCCGGTGCGACAGCAGTGTGTGGACAAGATCAAACGTGTTTTGTATTCTGTATGTATCTGTCCGTCACAATGTCAGACCGTTTTCTAGCGGTCGCACCAAACTACTCGAAACTTTGGCGGCCGGGATGACGGCGCTCGGATGAATCGCAGTGTGGTGTACACGCGGCCAAAGTAAAAGTGTGTATCACTACTTCGGCGACATCATCTCCTTCTCGGTGACGTCCCGGTGACGGCTGCGGTGGACAAACGCACTTACTCCTTAAGCCTCTTGTAAAAGCGACTGCGAAGGAATAAACTAAAGAAAAAAAAGAAAAGAGTAGTCGTTTGAAATGAAAGAGCATGCCACCGATCACCACGATGTGACTTGCAGAGCGAAGGACGGAAACAGGTAACGCACGCGCATCGCTTAACGCAAGTTGCACCACCCGTGAACCCCCCTAACGTTTCACTTAAAACCTAAATTATATTATATTAAATACTATAAATTGTAACTCACACGGACGGCACTTATACGCGACCTCGACGTACTTGCTCTGCCTCGGACAGGGGTCCACGAGACCCGGCATTGGCAGGGTACTGAACTTGCACTGAGGCTTCTTTTGGCAAGCTTCCACCACCGTCTGCAGTAATGAGTACTAGAAGAAAAAGGTTTTAGTTGATCAATTTGAATATGCTGTAGATATCTACGTACGTACTGCTGTTTCAGTAGGGGACTCGACTATTAATTATTTGGTCAGTAATACCATGCGATGCTTTTTTACCTAATGTCTGTTCTTCAAGTATCTATGTGGAGAAAATGCAAAAAAAAAACTTATTTAGGTTAAATTCTTACGCAATCACTCACTACAGGGAATTAGCAACACATTCATCTATATTAATGTCGGAAATACGCTACATCGATCATTTGATTTAGACTAATCGGGACACCAGCGCCTCCAGGCGGCGCTCGACAGTCTACAACATAACACTCTACCACAGTTAAAGCACAGTTTGTCGGTGGCGGTCAAGCAGTGATCACGTTTAGAAACTGTCGCGCGTTCTGTATAGTTGTGACGTGTACATTGTGTGATTCGGTAGTGTGATTAATTTGTTTGTCAATTATAATTTGATTTGAACTGCAAAAGGTTTTTATAATGCGCAATAACCAACACTTCCTATACAATGTACTTACAAAGAAGAAGAGGAGAAGAGGGGTCAAGTTATGCAGAGCACTTACGCCCACATTAGTTAAACTATGGCTAATGGTAACAAGAGAGACGTACCTTCTCCGTCATACATTGAGAAGGTTTCAACTTATAACTCACCACTCTTTCCAGCATTTATTGTTTTATATCAATCAATCAATCTGCCTAGCCTTTTTGCAACTATGTTGGGGTAGGCTTCCAGTCTAACCACATGCAGCCGAATACCAGTATTTTATATGGAGCGACTGCCAATCTGACCTCCACAACCCAGTTACTGGGTAACACGATACCCCTTGGTAAGGCTGGTTGTCAGACTTTCGGGCGTTTGAACGGCAGTCAGGCGCTTAACAACTGTCAAAGATTTAAGAATGACAGCCAGGACCAACGGCTTAACGTGCTTTCCGAGGCACGGAGGGGTCTCGATATGTAATGGATGATCACCCATTCACGAACCGACCGCGGCAAGCGTAGCTTAACCGTCGTTCTACCCGTGCGGCTGTAATCATTTAGCCATAAGTACGATAACATTATTAAATTGTAATTGAAAATCATCGACTAAAATTGAGGTTATCAAATTAATCTCAATTTTCAATTCAAAAACATCTTTAAGGTGATTTTAAAATGAGAATTTCGGGTTTCAGTATTCAAATAATAATACAGGGTGGCAGGCGTGAACTGTAACCATGAATTCAGTACATGTTTCTAGATCCGCTAGCGTTGAAAGTTCAGAGGGTCTAGACAAATGGCATTCGCTTCGGAGCGATTCTTATTCTACAACCGCTATCGCTATCGCTAAATGTTTCTATCATAGGAATTGAAAACTAGCGATAACGCTTGTCAAAAGTGCCACTTGGCTACGCATCTCTATGGAAGTAATCGTTCGACGCTGTCGATTCGTTTCATAGAATCGAATGATGTTAACATTGTCTAGCTAATCTCTATTCGTTGAGCTATGATCACGTGACATTTCGATAGCTTATGTCAACCCCATACATTTTAGGCTTTTCTATTAGTGTCATAGCTAATCG
This sequence comes from Griposia aprilina, assembly GCA_916610205.1. Classification (NCBI taxonomy): domain Eukaryota; kingdom Metazoa; phylum Arthropoda; class Insecta; order Lepidoptera; family Noctuidae; genus Griposia; species Griposia aprilina. The sequence continues at coordinate 16,996,933 of OU744290.1, read as the reverse complement.
AATGTTACTTTGTCTAGGCCCTCTGGTCGGTTATCAAAAAAAATATCTGCACTATAAATATTGGCATCGACGGGTAAGTTTTCTGATCCATTTGTTAACGTTTTTATCAGATACTTCTACAGACCATACATAATATGCAGCATTTGCCAGCATTGAAAAATTAAAAAAAACTAAAGTTGAATCCTTAGGGCCTAACCACAAAAACTTAGACACTTGTACAACGCGTGTTCAATGTCAGTCTTACGTCAAACCTGGGGCTCAAGTCTACTAATTTACAAACGTTACAATGGTCTCTGCATTGTTAGTTTTTGACAGATTTTGTATGGCAAATCTGCGACCATTGTGACGTTTGTAAACTATTAGACTTGGCCCCCAGTTGTTTAGTCCAAACACAGTCTTTTGGTAGTAGATACTGCAGCGTGACCTCTGCTTCAAACCTTGTAAGTTATTTTTTCTAGTTCATATGACTGGTCATCAATTTTTTACTCTTAATTTTTTTTTTTTTGTTGACCTAAACAAGGCTCCCGTTTGATTATTGGAAAAAAACTTCAGTGGTTGAAAAATAAGAATTGAATCCAGTCGATTTTTACAAATTTTCGTCACTTAATTTTATTGAGTCAAGTAAATTTTATTGACTTAATTCCTAATCATGTTTTAAGTTATTATGTTGTGTTATCTGTAATCAACTAAATTATATTGTTGCCTCCTGCAGAAATGGTGTAACATATTCGTCGAATTTGCTAAGTACTTTCCCTTATTTGCTCTCTCAGCGGAAGTTTTAGCTTTTCCTCTGGTGTTAAACCAGGTGTCATAAGTGTAGAACCAGTTTAAAATGGCTGCTTCCGACCCTTTCTTCCGGCTATCGGACTATTCACCAGGCAATGAGTTTTTGGGTTGCTTCTACCAGCCGCATAGAATCTTTGGAGTTCGAAAGCGATAAGTCCGTTTTGCCCACGACACACGATCGTCGTATCACCTGCAGGTTGCGCTTCATCAGGATCGACTCGTTATTTTAAGCCATCACTCTTAACTATTATACTTAGTACTTTCAGGGTTAACATTTTAATACTAGTTCATCTTTAACCAGGACTGTTTCCATCGAGATAACTTAGGTTTATCTTTATAAGATAATATTCATTTGAATGTCTACGTAATTTAGTGGTCACGAACTTAAAATCGATTACAATCGATTCCCTAGTTTGGAAAGCAAATGCGTAACAAAGATTTACTATCGGATATACCTTTAGTTTTCTCGTAATCTCTTTTATATTTAGATTAAATTTTGAATTTTTTTGATGCGAGTCGTTTTTAAATATAAATAAATTATTATACGTGTTAAAATGGTGAATTTTCATTTATATTACGCTAGAGTACATAACATTTTTAATTTTGACATAAAGATAATAAATGGTGGTTGTGCCATAGTTTTTCACTATAGCTATTATTGAGGGATTTCTACATTTTCAACTAACTAATATTGAAGAATAATCGACCAATAAACAATAAATCTCGAAAAAATATTCAAAGGAAATAAATTATCCATTCCAAGGAAACGACATACATCATCAACTTTGGGAAGTATCCCTAAGAAAAATATCTCTTTAAGTGCCGAAGAGGATCTAATGTTTCATATTAAAGTCATCTTTCTTTTTTTATGTGACAAACGGGTTATTGGCCCACCTGATGTTAAGTGCTTGTTATAGTCTGTAGACATCCTCAATTTCGGCACCTCTGCAAATAAGGTTTTTTGAATAGCCTCTCCCTGAAATTTGCAGGTACTTTTTTATGGTAAGTCTACGGGTCGGTACATTAAGGTTAAAATCAGTGTATATTAAGTTTCAGGAGAGATACTCGTTTAATTAGCTATTTGTCAATTTGCTTTAAAGGTTAAATTAAATGTTATTTTTCAATTAACTTAGGTGTAATTAAATGCGTCTTTCAATAGGAGTTGAGCCCTACTTTTACTTGTAGACTTCCTCTAGTTTCTAAAAGTTTGATTAATTAAAATCAAAAGCTTTAATTGATTTAAATCGACACAACAGCAGTTCCAGCAGCTAAGGTGAGATTCGATAGCATTTTTTATAAATCAGGCTTTAGAACACTACCTTTTTCTTTATTTATTTTCAAGCTTTAATTCGAATTCAAATCCAAATCGAAGTTTGCACTTAAAAAAAAACAAATAACTACAATTAAACATAAAGGGGAAGTTATATTTGTTCGGCGTCCGCATACACACCGCATGCAAGCTGACACTATACATTACCTAATTAGAATTCAGGCTGCACCAGCCAATCAGAATGCGTTATATGACCAAACCAATGAATCGTGGGCCAGCTACAATGCGGACGGAGAGTGTTATCAAATCCTAATGTTTCAATAGGGGTTTGTACTTGATAACTGAATGGAATCACTGAATAACTCTGATATACAAACTTCTACATTATTTAGAAATTGGGAATCTTTAACAAGAAATATGACACTATTTTAGCCAATTGTTTTGACACAATAAACTTTCTGAATAAGGGCCCGTTGTTTGATACATAGTTATACATGACCAATAGTCAATTTAACAATTAGTCACTTGACAATAGTCAAAAGCTGTCAAAGTTTAACTACTCTGTCTGCGCATGGGTAAATTTTATAACATATTGTATTTTTTTTATCTTTAGTTAGCTTAACCATTTTTCAAACAACATACTTCTGTCATTTTTAACAAATTGTTAGTTTAACTAACGTATTTTAACTTTTAGTATGTTTGACTACTGATCAAACAACGGGCCCTAACTGACTGACTCCTTGACTATTTGATAGTGCCTGTAAATGGTTTAATTGAAGTAAATGCTTTGAGGTTGAGTTTGAGACAAAAGCCATTGGTTTCGATTTCAGTTTATCGATTGAACCAAACGTCAAATTGTTTACCTAGTAAGAAACCAGTTAGTCAAAATTCTATAATGGACGGCATTCAAACTTTGGACCTTCATCATCACCATCATCACCACCTGCCCAGCTGTAACCTAGCCTTATTGCCTTAGTCACATAATATATGTCCAAAAAAAAAAATATGTTATGCACTACTGTACAGATGCACCAAGTCCAAATTACCAAACACTCATTTATTAAAGCGTTATAAACTTCAAAGCTTGGAGTCAAGAAGCAGCATACTAATGGCCATGATACCTCATGGTCTGTGTAATAACAGGTTCGATTGTCCAGATATTACCAATAACCTTTGTTACATTGTACCCCGAACTGTGACTGACTGTGTGTGTGTGTGGCTGACTGTGTGTGTGACTGTGACTGTGTGTGTGTGATGCGTCGAGAGGCGCGTGTGCCCCGGCTGTTCCACACCGCAAGGTGCAGAACTCATGCTGGTGCACGGACGCCTCTACGATGCATTGTAGATACGTATAACACACACTTCATCATATTAGACATTTTCGCGCTTACCCACTTTAAGTTCAATAAAAACTTTTTTACAAAAAAACAACCGACTTCCAAAAAAAACACCAAAAGACGTGAAAAATAACTTTAATTTCGGAAGTCGGTGTCTTTGCTTTTGTATTTTCGTTTTTGGCCACCGACTTCCGAAATTAAAGTTATTTTTCACGTCTTTTAGTGTTTTTTTTGGAAGTCGGTTGTTTTTTTGTAAAAAAGTTTTTATTTTTCACTTTTTAGTTGCGGTACCTACCCCACACAAATTCGTATACCACTACTTGGTGGGTAAATAACAGTGACAGGAAATTATTAACACATCATCCATATAAACTAACTGGAAAAATACGCAGTATTAAGGATAACTCAAAAACTACTGGTCAAACCTTGATCAAATTTAAATGGGACTACATGTGAAGCACCACCTATCAAATAAAAAAAGAATCATCCAAATCGGTTCACCCAGAAAAAAGTTATGAGCTAACACACATAAAAAAAAAAAAACATACAAACGAATTGAGAACCTCCTCCTTTTTGTGAAGTCGGTTAAAAAGATGGCTATTTATTAAATAGCCATATAATTACCCATTATTCCAAAAATACGTACGAGCATTTCTTACTCTTCTGTATACTTATCGCACGTATTAACCATTATGTCACGGACATTGGTGTGGGTTACACGTTTACCTAGTTTTTAACTTATTCGTCACACTCAAATTTTAATGTGTAACTAAAGTAAAATAAAATAAAATGTGTATTTTCTTATATATTTTACTTGTCTCTAAATGTAATATTGTGTGACCTGTAAGAATCCGTAACCAATAAATTACTATGACTATGTACCAATAAGTTATTAGCTACAATTAAAACCATGAAGTTACCAACCTGCATAGTATTAGGTCTTTTACAGTTCCTGCTCTCTTCAACTTCCTCATTGCTTATAGCAGGGCATCCCTGTTCTTCACCGGCCTTCCCGTACTGAGCTACCTGTATGCTGATGGTGGTGCCTCTGGGACATGCTAGAGATACTGTCTCGTCGTTGCAAACTGCCCGACGTATGACCTTGAGAGTATCCAGAAGAAGTGCTGTAACAAATGAAAAGAGACTTGTTGTGTGAAGGGGGTTCGAAAATCAAATAAAAAACAAGGATGTGGAAATCCGATCTTTGTTTATATTTTTATATTATAATAATTCGGAAGAGTATCGCCTTATCGCAGATAAATTAATCTGCCTGTTACTGTTATTCTTTAATCACTTCGCTCGAAAAGTCCCTTTGTAAAGGAGTGTGAAGGGGCTTCTTCTTTTCCAGTGAATTATTCACAAAACCATATTACATTACGGAACTCAGGTGAATGATAATCTTTTTAGGCAACAAATTTGGAATACGAAAATATACAATTCTGAGAAACCTGCGTAGGTGGGTGTCACAAAACGTTACCCACATATTGAAATTGCCTGGAAACATCCAACAAAGTTACACTGAACTGGCAACCCTAGGCAATTCTCACAAATCTCAATATACTTCAGGTGTTCGCTCCATAAACAAGGCAATACAAAATTGGGTATAATCTAGAAATCCAGACATTTTCCTCTAATAGATGCCAGCACAAATCAGGGCAGTACAACACGTCCTTGTAGAGGATGGTTGGAACATAAACACACAGACACGTGTTCCAGAAATAACAATAATCATCGTCTTCGTAAACAAGAGAAAACAAATAAGAACCTCCAAGACACTGATTGCGTAATACTTGGGAAGATGTTGATACTCTAATGACATATGTTTTGTTCAGATTAACTTCGGAACTTTCACAGTTGAAGTTTTGATGCTTATAAGTTGCTCGGTTATTGTCGCATTCGTTCGTTTTATTATTCGGAAAAGCAATTTCAGAGGAATCAAGTGTTAAGGTTAATTATTTGCCCTTTGAACTGTTATCCGAGAAATCAGTTCTGCCTTCAGTGCTTGACAGTTCTTGGAAAACGTGTTAAAGGTTACAAAGTTCATATTTCGTTGGTTTTGTTCGTGAAGGCCTATCATGACATTCAAAGTTAATTACTGGATTTTCGTGAATCAGTGTAGAGTTCGACATCGCCGCTAAGCAGGAACTTATTTTTGATCCATAATCTGTAGCTTTCTTCTATTAAACTACTAATTTTAATGATAATTCTTCTATTAAACTACTACCTAACCTTAATGAGACCTACATTAAAAAAAAAAAGAGTTCTCGATTTCTGATATCAATTTTAAAGTAACGAATTTAATAGGTACTAATATCGATTAAATCTAGTTTTAAACGAGAATCATGACTGAGTCTCATTCAAGAGTATCCACAAGCCTAATTCTTTTACCTACATTTTTAGGAGCTTTAACACAAAAACCTTCCCTTTACCATGCTACAACAAAAAAAAACATATTAGGGTAACATTTAATTAGGTTCACTTTGAACGATGACACTTTTCATACAAAAAGCTTGCGTGTTAAATGTACACATTAAATATACGTTGCTTAAATAAAGGCAAATAATATACGCGACACACCCACTATAATGTTATCACACACGATGCTACAAAAAATGCGGTTCATTTATGTCCGGTACCTGTCATTCTATGTAGGTAGGTACAAAAACTAATTGTATTTTTTCTTAGTAGTACACAAGTCGCCGATAGATTGTTGAATCAGCTGTTTTACGTTACTGCTAGCTGTTCTACAACTCCGTTATTTAAAACAGCTGAACAACGTTAAGCTGAATTGTCATTGCGTTATGTTTAACAAAACTGCTACCCACGTTTAGACGTAATGCAAAATAGCTTATCTGTGGGCACAATAAGCGTTTGGTGTGGCTTCTAATGCCGAATCGGTCGCACTAACTAAGATTGCGCACCATGATCAATTAGTTTAGGATAGAACTGTTATAAAAATCGCGCGCGAGCGAAGCAAGCGACGCCAGTGGTACCGCGGTAGCGGCCAGCTAGCGTTACTTCCAAGTTGGTCGCTGTTACTTGACTATTTAGATTTTTTAAGACTGACTTTCATAAAACTCTGATATCTTTATGTTATAATTGTCCTTAAATTCAGTGTTTTCACTTGAGTTAGGATAATGTTCACTCATATAACTAGTTTTAGTTATTTCTGTTTCGGACGCCATTATTTTTGTTACGACGCACATGAGCGACAAAATTTAAAAGTAAACAGCCTTATTATAAATAAGACTGACCAGTCTTATTCATAAACGCTATTTAGCGCTAAGAGGTCGCTAAGCAATTGATTAGTAGCTGTCAAAATTAAACTCCACCGGTGCACTGCTAAGAGGATGCTAAGAGGCAAGATGGCGGATTTTATATGAATCAGCTGATGGATTTAATATGATTATTGTGGGCTTCTAGGTTATTTTGTCCCTAATGTCAAGTTGTGCCTTAGTAAATATGGTGTTCGACAATCTTTTACGTGATTCCACAACGACGCAAATAATTAAATAATTTTGGGACGCCGCCGCGCCGGCGGTAAGTAGACGGAGGAAGACCCACAAACTACGTTTAAATTCTACGAGAATGATTACCTATTACATATTCTTCATTCGAAGTACACATGATAAAAGGATCTACAGAAAATGCTCAATTAGGAGGAGGCTCAGAACGAACTCATTCTCTTCAAATCTACTGAGCACCTAGCTCAGGAGTTATGAAGAGAATAAGTTCGTGAGGAAGCTCATGGGAGATTGTGATTATCCAATGTGTTATCTTATGACGCCAGTTTTAAGGCCCAAAACTAAAGGAAAGCCACGTTGTGGCAGTCACACACAAAAACAAGAGACATTTTGTAGAATCAATTTATTTTGATACATACGAGTACTACAGCTACATTTTTGTTATAAATTCAATATTTTTGATTTCCAATATTCTTCCTCCAAAGACATGGATGGTGCCATTCTTTCTCATGCCACTCATTCCTCATCTTTTTCACGTAGCATGGTCTCGTCCCTCGCAGTCTTTGAATAGTATTGGTGCTAGGTGCGAGTGGCTTTCATAGCAGCAATCAAACTTGTCCCTGTAAACAACCGTAATAAATGATATTAAAAGACACAGAAACCCTGGTGCAAAAGCAATAGGAAGTAATATAAAATAGGCACAACTACCTACATACATTTCTAAAAGAGTATATTCATGTTAAAAGGCTTAGGGCACTTGAAAATACATAGCTATTATCGGCTATTGCTTTAACATTCATTTGGTCAGTTTACATTAGCAAGTAGATATAAAATTCAAAGATAAATACCTTTACCTGGTTACTCCAATTATTGGAGCTTATTATTTTTATTGCTACCATCCCGAACACAATGAAATAAACTTAATAAATCATTTTATTCAAGTTCAAATTTTCCGATATTTTTTTGACTTTTGCCTGTTAAAGTCACGACAGATACAAAAGTCTTGGGTTTGACAAATTTATTCTTAAAATTCTGCTTTTGATTCGATTATTTTGAATATAATCTGTGCCGAACGCATAATTTCACCTCTATTTCGTTTCGCAACTAATCACCTGCTAACTAATGTTTATAAATAAAGAAAAGTTAATCATTGATTAAGAGCTAACTAATTAGTTAGCTAGTCAGTGGCTAATCAGTCATTAGCTAGATTTTTATAAATAAGGATGTTAATCTACAATGTGACGTTTAATTTTACCCGTTGACCCGCGGCATTGATAATTGCAAAACGTTTATGCAATTCTCCGTGTTAAAGTTCAGTAATTATGGAAAATCGCTAATCGTAGTTCAGCTGTTTTAAATAACGGAACTGTTTTGTAAAACAGCTAGCGGTTTTGTAAAACAACGGATTTTACAATCCATCTACGACACATACATAAAATTCACGCTTTCTTACCATGGGGGTAGGTAGAAACTACAGTCAACCACCTGCTACGATCCTTACATACCTACTCCTTTTGCTTCGTTTGCATATATCTGGTCATACACGCATGCCGGAAAACAAAATGAACAAAAACTCAATTTCTCTAATTAATATATTCGTACATAAAAGCTGCTAAGTAGGTATGATTGTGATTTGTCAATGGTGACATGAATGGAAACAATATTCATTGAAAGCAAATAATTTTAAATGATGTTGTAGCGGTATCAACATCGCCACATGCGAGCTACGCTTCATACTGACGTCACGCAAATCCTGCATCGCGCAAGCAGAGTTTACCGCGCGACTATCATATATACAACGTCCCGACATCAACCGTCGGGCAGTTGCCCACCAGACACAACACCCGTCTGGTCGGAGGATCCTCCCTTTTCCATAGAGTATGAGTGACCTTTACACCCTGTTCCTCATACCTCTATAATGTCTTGAAACCGTGCAGCCTTTAAATGCTATTTCTAAATAGATGACAAAGTCACCATCATCATCTGCCCGTCGTTTTCCCATGTTGGGGTCGGCTTCTAGTCTAACCGAATGAAGCTGAATACCAGTATTATTTAAGGAATATCTTATCTTAGTTCACTAAAAACGGTCGATAAGTAAAATAGAGTTCTAATGAGCACAACTTTGTAAAATTTCAAAAACCGTAATTTATAACCACGGTTTAAGGATTGAAGTTAGACAAAATATCCCTTATATTATGGCAAAAGTTGTCAAATATATAACACTTGTCGGAATGTTGTTTCAAAATGGTTGCCAAAAGAAAAACACGAAAAAGTAAAACAGTGGAAATAGAATAATACTGAAACAGTACCTACCAGACAGTACCCAATACATATTAATGTATTGCTATCATTTATTTTGGTAGGACGCCTAAAGTAAATTTCTTAGGTGTGGAAAATGTAATGCTTTATTTAGGCACAATTTATTGGCTACTAAAAGGAGAGTATTGTTTTGTTTTATTCCCTTAGAGGAAAGTTTTGTTTTCAGATGTTACTATACCAATTTTAAATCTAATTATTTTAATGATTTTCCTTTTGTATCTACTTACTGCTGGACAAAAAATACACCAAAGCTGGTCAGCAACATTTTTTTTTTTTTGATAATTGTGCGTAACAGTTTAGTTTTTTAAACCTTAATTATTGAACAAAAATCCTAATTAATTGTTTTTATTAAAGTTTTAAAAGTTCTATCTCTAAGCTTTTATAAATGAAATTAAAAAAGGCAGTTACTCGAATAATTTTGTGTGAATTTTGATGATACAGTGTAGTTGGATTTTTGTTGCTGACCATACCACAAAAAGTAAACGACTCCTGTATTCAAAGAGACTGCAAAATTAAATCTTACGCCGATTATAAGCTTACCCTCTTTTTTTAATTAAAACGCAGTAGTGGTGTAGTATCTGTATTTATTATAAACCTATTATACGCTGCTACCTACCTCTTCAAAGTATACGGGTGTGATTCCCCTTTGCCATATCTACATGCAATAGCGTTTACGTTAATTCAAATTGCTATGCTAATATGACGGGTATGGTAGATCAAGGTAAGACTGATTAGCGCCGGCAGCTTAAGTGTCAAGGACATTATCAGCTTAAGGGGCAGTTTCACGATACTATGTTTATTCTAAATGATCCGTTATGTCATTTGATGGATTGTCTCACTACGAAAAATAGTCCGTCAAAATGCTTAGTATGGCATTTAGTAACAGCAAAGTTTGGTGAAGTTGGTGCTAAAAGCTTTTACTACGGTTGTCTTTCATTGATTTGAATGTGCCCTGGCGGCTGAGAGTATGTCATGCTCACTCAAATGTCTCACTGGTCACCACACCATAGCGTGAGTGTAAGATTAGCTGAAAGGTGCTAATCCATGCGTCATGTTCGTGAGCGGGCGCCGTCAGTAGGGACTGGTCATTTCTTAGCTGCTACAGCTTATTTTAATTTAATTTAATATTTGAATAGTTTTTTCTTTTTATTACGGACGCTTTTAACGTTCTGCATCGTTCTCACATGCATAATTTCAACATGAACGATGTAACCAACATTTTGTAACCATATTTTGATTTAAAAGAGTGTCCATAGAGTTTCTTGCCCATTCTTCTCCATAGGTACCTACTAAGCTTTGGAATAGGCAACTTGTTTCATCTTTCTGACTGACCGACCCCTTGACAATTCAAAAGTGCCTGTAATTGGTTTATTTGAAATAAACGCTTTCCTAAGATCCAACTGTAGTGGCGATACACACGCGGCGACGACGCGATGATCTTATTATACGATACGATATCTATACTACCTATTCCGATCTTTAGGCCTAGGATCCTTTAGAGTTTTTAAGTACTAAATGACGTTAAATTAAAGAACCATGACCAACGTATAAAATCAGAAATACAAAATAACATATATTGTTAAAATTTAACATTAGCAGTACCGAAGCAGTAGTTTGTAAAGTCAGGATAAATTTATTGTTTATCAAAACTACCAATTTATTTTGCCCGTATATTCACATCACTGTTATTCTTTGACAGTTATATGAAATGGCTATAATACAGCAAATTGATGTAGTGTGAGTATGGTGTTAATTTGATAAACAATTAATTTCCATGACGGTGCAAAGCAATTAATAAACGATATTTGTACAGAAACTATGTTTACATACACTCTAAAAAGGAATGGGGTGCCGTTAGCACAACTTAAATATTATTTACTTATTAACTTCTGTGCAAAACTTCGTCCGCATGAAACTTGTTTTAAGGCGGTACCCCGACCAAAACCTTGCCATAGTGCGTTATTCAGAGGCTATTAACTCATTCACTATGGGTAATAAACTACATCTAAAACACATTATTAATGTTTGATATCCTATCATCACATTGCACGTTCTTATTTGTTTTTATGTGTTATAAATACATTTAAAATCACCTTGTAAAAAAATTGACTAAAATTATTGATTGGATGCATCTTTTGCGAAAGGTGACATTCTATTAATTTGAGGATTACACTAATGGATAGATAATTTAAAAATCTAAGTAATTCACGTTTTATTTTATTTCAAAACATCGCTTGTCTTTTTTATTATAATAATTTCATTTTTTTTGTGAATTTTATGATAAATGAGCGTGCGCAGGGAGCGAGACAGAGCGAGACTCAGCGACGGGACAGAGAAGGACCGAACGCTCAAGGTCGTTTGGTCGGGGAAGCGCCTTAATATTATATAAAATACTATGCCACTCGATAATACTGTCCTTCTTCCCGCTTCCTATTAGATAAAGATTTTTTGGAATCGGATCAGTGGTTCCGAAGAGCATCCCCTACATACAAACTCAAAAAAAATTACCTCTCCAATATTATAATTAACATACATAGATTATCGAAATTCTTTTCAAATGAACAATCGAACGGATAATTTTGAGAACGATAGTGTTGTTGCTGCTAAGAGTACCTATGTAAAATAGTGTCGTTCTTATACTACATACACCCAGTTATTTAATCGAGTGTCGAGACCGCGATCTATCGACGTTGCCGGTAGTTTATGTTCTATGTGACAGGTAGCGCCTCTATCGGTGATCTTGGGTACTTCCACGCACTTAGAAGATATTATTATCACGTGGCTTTCGATAAAATGTTTTTCCTGTACAGTTTAAGGTTTAAGGTTATTTTAAATTTAGAATCTCGTTTTCAGTTTTAGAAGGCGCTGAAAACAAAGACTCGTTTATTTTTATTACTTGTTATTTCCAATTGTAAAGTCAGTGAAATTAATTGTTTAGCAAATTGACTACCTACTTAAATTGTCCGTAAATTCAAATCACAGCTGTTATTCTTTAACACTTGTATGAAAAGACTTCAACATTTTGGTAAACATAATTACATAATATAACAATTTGGTAAATAATGAATTTCCTTGACTTTTCTTGCATAATTATAAAACTATCACAGTGCACCTCTGCCTTACCCTACAGGAAAAACAGCCGTGATGTCATAATTATTAAAGTTGTCACATGAATTACCTATGTATGCACAAAGGCGAGCTTTACCCAGAATTTGGGAATTGGACAATTACATTTAAATACACAAACAAGTGCAAAAATACAAAGTGACAATGCGAGTGCGAATTATTCTGGGATTTTCATTTTTAGACGAAGTTTCTTAAAACCTTATTTAATTTTTTATGTCACATAATGCTGATTTTTTAACCGACGAAAAAAAAGGAGGAGGTTCTCAAGTCGACACGTATATTTTTTTTATTTTTATTTATGACCACGCATAACTTTTTACAGAGTAATCAGATTTTGATGATTCTTTTTAAAAGGCACATATCTTTTTCTAAAGAACAAATATGGTGGTTTCACATATTTTCCATACAAAAGCTGTCAAACCGCAATTATTATTGCTCATATAATAAAAAGCGGCCCTTAAATTGAAACAATATCTTCAATTAAAAAACATTTTCTGAAAAACCCAGCTGCCAAACTTTATTTATGAACAAAAAAACTCTAGAAGAAAAAGGCTTGAAAACTATGAAGTACTGAGCTATAAATATCAAAAAATAAAAAACCTAAAAGTGTACTAGAGCCGTCCAGGGTCGAGGCTTGAGACTTGAAAATTCTAAAAACTTCAAGTAAGACACTTAAACTTTAAGCCTAAGAGAAGTTTGTGAACCCACTCAAAACTTTAACACTCTCTGAATCATAATTAACAATAAAAGAAGCTCCTTTACATGTGATTAATTTTTGTAACTTTACTTTTAAAAGTTTTGATAAAACATTTTTTTTTAAAGTTACCGATTAAAAGTTTAGAGATCAAGAAGAGAGTAATGTTTTAGTTTGAAAATTTAATCAATTTATTACGTGCGTGTTGTACCTAATATATAAATGTTAAAGATCCATTGATAAGCACAGGATATCGTAAGCAGTTACGTAATCTCATGACCCTTATAATAAATTCGAGATAAGAATTGCACGACGATCTTCGCAGGGTGGCCGAGAATTGAGCTAAATTGCACGCAATTGAAGCGGCCTACGCCCAGCAGTGGACTACTATAGGTTGATGATGATGATGGACCGATCTCAGGCTCTCGTAAACTAAGTACAAAAACATTTGAGATATCCGATCTAATAGATGCAAAGAAAATCAAACCAACTTATGACACATTTTTTTTGCATTTTCTCTTTTTCTCAGCCGATGCGGCTTTCTTTGCTTTCTTCAGTAAGTTCATACAATTTTTCATAAATTTAGTCTCTCTTAATCTCAATTTTACAATTTCAATCATCGTCAGTTAATGTTATGATAATCAGATGAAGATTACTATAAGTTAAACTGACGTTTCGGGCCACATTTGCTTCGACGTGTACTCGTATTCCACGTACGACACGTCTTCAAAAGTTACGTCACTTTGAGTGAACCTCAAGAAGTCAAGATGCATGTTATTGCTACTATAATCAACTATGATCGCGCAAGGAACATAGTAAAACCTAGTTCATAAAAGATTATAGTAGGGGAGCCCACTATGCTAAATGGGGATTTACTCGAGCGTCATAGAGACCTGTTGGGTTGCAAAGTTTAGATGATAAGAAGAAAAAAATGTTATATAATGTATACCTTTTCATCGGGGGAGGAGCGGCTATAGATTTTCAAATATGTAAAAAAATACTGTTGCATGGACATACTCGAGCGCGTTAGATATTGATAGCATCAATGTCCTACGTATTTTTAATATTGTACGTATGTTAATCTGACCGTTTGCATGATGCGGGTGGTCGTAAGTAAGGGTTGAAAATGAAAAAAAAAAAATATCGAGCGCGTCAGATTTTCTAAGAGGATGTTATGTGAACCTAAAAAAAAGCTCTCATTCAATAATCTGATGATTTCGATGTGACGCAAACTCGCGGCTATTATTAAAATGTGCAAAAAAAAATCGCCAATTTGCAATTCGCATTTTGAAATACTCAAGCGCGTCAGATTAAGATATATATGGTTTATCTTTATGTCCTAGACGTGCTGTCTCATAATCTGACGATTATCTTGAGGGATTCGCCTAATCTGACAAAAAAAGAAAACGTGTTATTCATATTTTTAACACCATGTTTTCTATAATAAAATCAAATTAATTTAAAAAAAACACTCGCTATGTCCATCATCTATATATTGCAAATAACAAAAAATACCAATACGGTAGGAAAGTATTCAGTCGGGTATGTAAAGAACAATGGCAGCTTCCTACACATTGTTTTATTTGAAATTAAATTATTACGTCTTTAAATGAAAAATACATTATAAAACTCAACGTCATTTTCTGAGGTAGTTTGTGTAAGATTTTTCGTTAGAGAAGGCGGGGATTAATAGATATTCAGTGTTAAACTTTTGAACAACATAGGACAGAGCGCAAGCTTCTGGTCAAGAGTTGTAAACTGTCAATGGTTGTCAATGTCAACAACCAAGCTATATTTTTTCCTTTTGACTTTAAATAGGTACTAGACTTTTTAGTTCAGAATTGCCATAACATTTGATATTTTTCCCACTTTACTGCAATATGCTTATCTAAGTAAGAACACAGAATAAACTTAGATATAGGTACAACAAAATAATTGTGTTACTAATTCATTTACTCCATGTTAATATACAAACTAAAAATGATAACAGCACCACGACAATTACGCTGTACCTACTATTTAGGAAAATAAATATAAAATGGCAATACTAAACCAATCCAACCAACAATTTCTCAATCATTTAGAACGAACTAGTCAAATGACTTTGCGATGAACATATTTTTTTTACTCGGTCTTATCTAGATAATGTGATGTTGAAAAAAACGTATATAAATAATTAAATTTCATTCGTATAGGTGTCACTTTTAGACGTTCAATTTTATTTCAAATATGAATTCGCCATTGTTCTTTATGAATCCAAGTATCTCATTCTTTCATAAAGCGCTATTCTTTTTTTGCAAATCCTGCCATTGTGGGCATTGGGCGCTTAGAAAGCTAACCACCCATGGTCATGGCAACAGAAACCAGAGTGGGGACGGAGTGAGAGAGTAATAGATAGAGAAACAGTGAGAGAGGAATAGAAACGCGGAGAGGGGAATATATGCATCACGCAGCCGCACGCATTAAACTTTATCGACGATTTTTTGTTACTTCGGTTTGTGGAAATCGTCAGATTATATATTTTTAGTTATCCTTGAATTAGTTCCTTTAAAATAAAAAATAAATTAGCCACGCTCGAGAATGTCGAGATATCGTTTTTTTTTTTTACAGCTTTGTAGTCCTCCCCCTTCCTTTACGTCACACTCAAATTGTCAGATTAGTGGAATATACACTTTTTAGCATGTAATTAACTCACCCTACCTTAATCTGACGTGCTCGATAATTTCTGATGATTAATTTTTTTTTACTAATCTGATTCTTTATCCTTGACGGGCGGCCTTATATATGGGGCTCATATTTGGTTGAGGTACTTAACCGGGTACAAGGTATCCCCCTGTATATTAATCTGCCGCGCTTTAGTAAATCCCGAAATCCCTTCATGGGCTCCCCTACCATTAACAGTGTGATGAAAATAAAATTTCCTAAAATTTCAGTCGACGATAAATATTTTTTTTTCTGAAATTTGGACAGTCTCTTTTAAAGTCCAGACACAATCTCGGTCAGACAATTTGAGGACCATGCAGATTAGTGTCTGAGATGGTCTTCTGAGGAAATAACCACACAGATTTGAGTGGACTTGTCCAGTCAGTATACGCATTTGTCACTAATCGTGTAGCTCAAGCTCAACTCAGAACTTAATGAGCTCAACGACTCGACGAACAATACCTATGAAATGACAGTCATGTCCAATTATGCGCTTTTACTATCCCTAGAAAAGGACAGTCATGTCCAATTATGTGCTTTTACTATCCCTAGAACTTTGCTAGATATCTACAGATGAACCAGTTGCGTGACCTAGGTAGGTACTGACTAATTGAGTTCATTTGCTGATATCACGGGCAATAGGTATAATTATAGTAACCGATGGTTATTTTTGCAAAGCTACATATTTTTTTGTTTTTTATATTGTTCCAGATGAAATGATTCTGCTACGGATTCGGGTAGGTCTACCAATCGAAATAGCAACTGCAAAGTTCAGAATTTAAGATAAAGAGTTTTTTCTTAACTTTACTTTTCTTAACTTAGCTCTTTAACCCCCGACAGAAAAAGAGGGGTGTTATAAGTTTAACGTGTGTATCTGTGGGTCTGTCTGCGGCATCGTAGCTCCCAAACAGCTAAACCGATGTTGTTCTTTTTGTTTTGTTTGACTTGATCGAGAGTGCTCATAGCTAAAAAGGAGAAAGAAAAATATCTGTTCAGCCGTTTTTAGAGGAGTTTGTTTGTGTCGGGGTTTTTATTTAATTTAAAATTAAAAAATGAAGTAGCAGTGACAAGTGTCACATGTCTTGTTCATGTGATGTGTGTTTTATTAAGCAATACCGAAGACCTAATGTGCTTTAATTTGCGAGGTTTACTTTTCTGTAGGTATAGGTATTTTATTCTTAGCCGTTCTTAACTTAGTTAATTAAAAGCAATATCAAGGTATGGTAATGGAGTTGCCTCTAAAACATCTAAGGAACGGATACCCCAAATCCAAGTAAAAAAAAAGAAAAGCCTTTACAGAGAACTATTCAAAACTACTTTCGGTGGCTCCTTTGGGAAATTAAGCCCTTTTGACGATGTTTATCTTA
The DNA here is from genome assembly GCA_916610205.1 of Griposia aprilina. Lineage (NCBI taxonomy): Eukaryota > Metazoa > Arthropoda > Insecta > Lepidoptera > Noctuidae > Griposia > Griposia aprilina. The sequence continues at coordinate 16,979,867 of OU744290.1, read as the reverse complement.
ACATACATCTGTTTCTCTATTACATTCTATGCAATAAGCGTAATATGTTCTGGCTTTTAAAGAACGAAAAACTCAATGTAATTTATTCCTACTTTTTTTTTTGTAGCGTAACACACACATTAATCAAAAACATAAACTAATAATTCAATTACTTTACTGTCACATAAAGAGAGAATTGAAAGCTTTGTGTACTGAACACCTCATTATTCATATTTTTTGACAACAGTAAACAAAAGCGTTTAAATAAAAATGAAAAATATTGCAACCCTTAAAATTCACAAGCCTGTATTCCCTAATTGGTTGGTTAGAAGGTCGCAGGCTAGTCAAACGTTTAAAATTTCGTCCGTAAAAAATTACTGAACAAAATGGGCATTCCATCTTTTGGTTTAATGATAATATTTTCCTTTTAGTAAAACCTACAACCATTATTAGACGAAATCAAAACAACGAATCTCTCGCTCTATAGTGGTTTTCAGCCATTAGATGAAGAGGCAGTGGTTGAGTATAAAACAGAAAAAGTGGTGGAGTCGCCGTGGTTTACCAATTTTGCGCTGCCCCTTTGGATTGAAAAAGTTTGCATCTACAGTCAAACACATATCATGTCAGTAACATATCAGTGTCTATGTCGCTTTAATTAAGAAAGCCGGTCTTAGTACTACGACATAAAGGCTATATCTAACTGATACTATTAGGCGTGCAGTTGACTTTACGAATGTAACTTTTCTTTCCGATTAAATCTAACGCAAAAAAACATTAGAAAACCTGGACTTCATATCCTCAAACCGGAGTTACCGACATAGATTGAAGAGTAAGCAAGCTAAAGTGGCAGTGGGCTTGCCATGTTTATCGAAGGACCGATAGCCGGTGGAGCAGACGAGTCCTGGAGTGGAGACCGCGTATCGGCAAGCGTAGTGTGCGTAGTTACCATTTTGAGTGGATGTGACGCATAAGTTCCTCCAAATTGTTCTTTTCTGTGTTTATGTTCTTTCTCAGCGTCATGTTTACCACAAATAAAAACGTATTTTCTTTCTTTCTACGAGTAGTGTGGGACGCCTCCAAGCTAGATGAATGGTTGACCTTAAAAAGGTGGCTGGGACAGACTGGATGCGGAAGGCGGAGGACAGGATGTTTTAACGCAGCCTGGGAGAGGCTTTTGTGCAGCAGTGAACCGCGATAGGCTGAGTTGATAATCACAAACAAAAGCGACATACGCTTTCTCCTTTTAGGGACAACTTACATGAATTATTATTTAGCGCAATGCACCACTTCATTACTTATACAAAAAGAGTAACTCTATTAACGTCATTATCGTATCTGGAAATAGGGCTCCCGAAAGTAATTTTCCTGTAATCAGTACATTGTCCAATGTACTGGTTGGATACCCTTATCTACGCAAGTGCGAGGCAAACTGGAATCACTACACCCTGTAATTGTTTGTTACTTAATCGAACTAAGAGGGTGTTGCTTTTTTCGCCCAATTTTGACACCCTCCGAATTAATTTGTTAGATCCCGAAATAGGTATCTATTAATTCTAAGATATAAAAAAATGGCTATTTATTAATTTTGTGGGTGTAAAGTTGTTGGGTGTAAGGTTTGTACCTATTTACTTTATTTCAGATCGTTGTGCTTTCTCGTGTTTTTTCGAGCGAAATATTAACGATGAAAAATTGAGAATTGTGGTAAAGGTAACTTTGATGATAGCACATTGAAAAACAAAATTGCCTAAAATTACAGTTTAAATCAAACAAATTAATAATAATAATAATAAACCCGCAGGGCAGCATGTGGCGAGCTGTTGGGCAGTAGCGACCCCACGGACCCTATCTCCCGGGAGAAGTCTTGTTCCTCACCTCTGGCTTGCCTTTATTGGCCGGCTGGAGTGAACATTGAAGAGGGACAGTGCTCCCACCTCTTTCTTGCCTTTATTGGTCGGCTAGAGTGGAGATTCGCAAGAGCAAATGTGCTCGGAGGAAGGAAGTATTCCAGTAAGATGCTAGTAGGGATCTTGACCGTACTTCCGGGATTGTCCTGATAGCCGTGGGATACCTCTCCACTCCTCATAAGCACCTCAGGACATGTTGCCCCTTTGTCACTTCGACACTATGTGCTAGCGACCATTTTCGGGGGCCCATTATTGAGTGTGCAAGTCACCCCCTGCCATTTTATCTGTGTATTTTATATAAAACATTGGTCAGGCAGGGGCCATAGTCTTTCCATAGTTCTAGTTAACCAGTCCACATAAGCTACCCAAATCCATAGTCCTATATATTTGTTTCCATATCTTACAATAGTTCTACACCAACCGGGGGTTGTCCTTGGGTGCACTTATATAGTCCGAACAGGGATAATCGTCGGTTGGTGCTTCATTTCATTAAAAACGTCTAACGGGCCTCTGCGAGTTGGCTTCGGCCCCTCGTATGCCTTCCAAAGGTCCGGGATCCCAGGGTCCCGAGAAATGTGAAAAAAAAATAATAATAATTACACCAACGTCAACAAGTCACAAAATTTTTATTCATAGTAATTTTCTCACAGTTTTATTAGTTTTAGACACAGTTTATATATTTTATGTGAATACGGACCATCGCAAAATCCAAATAAATACCAAAATATTTAAAAAAAAGTAAAATGAACGAGGATTTCAAACATTTCCATCAAAAACTGCCGATTCGGAGGTGACATCTGTCATGCCACCTCCGATAAAACGAACAACAAAAAAATACTAATGAATATTAAAGTATGTTGACGAGATCTGCTACGAGACGAGCACGCCCATCACCTCCGGACTCTTCGCTCAGCTCCGCCTCGCCGCCGCCGGTATCCAGCCCCACCGTGAGCGCTGTGACGACACCGGCAGCGGTAGTTGCGTCGAGCTCGAGCGACGAGTATTTCTCTCCGCCGACGTCGCCAACACCTGTACGTCGGCAGTGGAGAGGCCGGCCACCGAAGAGCTTGGGACTTAGGGGCCATCCGGCCCCGAGCCGGGTCCCCGCTGCCGGTGGTTGTGTGCAGCGCATGAAATGGACTCAGTCTATGAACGAGAACGTCATGCGCGCATATTACAGGTCTACAGAGGGGGGAACTAACCTCACTGCGTACCGTGATAGGATGCTGTCTCTGTTTCAGGAACTGGAACCAACCGTCAACGTCTCGGCCCAACGACTGTCGGATCAGGTGCGGGTCATCCAACGCAGCCATAGGTTGGACGATGCTACACTTGATAGGCTGCGCTCAGAACTGAGCAACCATATCATCTTGAGACCGGCACAAACCGCGGTACAAGCATCGACCATTGATGAAATACAGCCGCGGTCTAATCATGGTGTAGAACTGGAAGATGATAGGGTTGCTTCAGTAAGTAGCCAGTGCAACGCCCGATTGAGGAGCGCACTGGAGGATGCATTCCGTGAGTACAGATCCACTCCGACCGAAATTAGACCCCGATTACCACGCCTGCCTATGCACAAAAAAAATAGGGCGCTGGTGTGTGCCCTGGACTCGCATCTTAAGAATGTGTTTGAGAGCAGCGAGAATCTCGTTGATACACATTCGATCCTGTATTGCGCGGCTGTTGCGGCATGTCGTTTAGCGAACGTCAAGTTCCCAAACTGTGACGGGGCTACTCGACAAAAACCTGCCGTACCAGCCTGGCAGTGCAGGATCGAGCGTCGTATCGATGAGGCCAGGGTACTCATTGGCAAACTATACTGCTTCAGGGAGGGCAACACACGACCACGAGTGATGCGCTTTGTGAGGCGGGTATTCTCGGGGACTCAAATCAGCCCTCAGGAATACATGTCCCGTGTCACAGAGCGCATCGACTTCCTGAAGCAAAAAGTTTGTGCATGGGCGAACCGTATTCGGCGGTATAAGCGGCGGGTTGATCGGTACACACAGAATCGCATGTTCCAGAGCGATGAGAGATGGGTATATAGAGCTTGGGAGCGACCTGAACAAAATGTGACGGATGAGTGCCGCCCGCATGATGCCGCCACGATTACATTCTGGCGCAACATCTGGTCAGTGCCCGTCTGTCACGTTGAGGCTGACTGGATACGGGATGTCGAGCAGGTGTGTGAAACTGTACCAGAAATGGAAGCGGTACTGATTACGCCTTTAGACGTCATCAAAGCAGTCCGTCCGTTACCGAATTGGAAATCACCGGGACCGGACTGATTGCACAACTTTTGGTTGAAATGGCTAATTAGTTCACACACCTGCCTGGCATCTCAGTTCCAAGCATCCTTAGAGTCCGGGTCGCTTCCGCAGTTTCTAACAACAGGCGTTACTCATCTGCTCCATAAGTCAGGTAGTTCCACGGATCCCAAGAATTATAGACCGATTACGTGTTTGTCAACGATCTATAAACTTCTTACATCCATTTTGAGAGCGAAAATTAACACGCACATTGATAATAACTCGATTATGTCAGCCTCTCAAAATGGATGTAGGAACGGATCCCGTGGTACTAAGGAGCTACTCCTCATCGATATGGCCATTAGCCAACAGGTTCGTCGATCCTGCAAGGATTTGTCGACATGCTGGATTGATTATAAGAAGGCCTACGACTCAGTGCCACATACGTGGCTCATGAGGGTGCTGGAGTTGTACAAGATAGATACAACTCTACGCACCTTCCTTGGGTCGTGTATGAGGCAATGGAGGACGGTTCTTCGCTATCCAGGGTGTCAACAGATCCAGGGGAATGATGAGCCTGTATGGATTAAACGGGGAATATTTCAGGGCCACAGTTTGAGTCCACTTTGGTTCTGCTTATCCCTGAATCCTCTAAGTACACTACTGGAGGATTCAGGTCTAGGTTATCGGTTGAGGAGCGGTGGTCAGCTCATATCTCACCTCCTCTACATGGATGACTTGAAACTCTTTGCCCCCAACAAATTGCAACTGATGAAACTACTGAAGGTAACTGAAACTTTCAGTAGCGCCATCAGGATGGAATTTGGTGTGGACAAATGTGCAGTCATGCATGTAAAGCAAGGTGAGATTATGGAATCCGAAGGAATTCAACTTTCGGATTCCATACACCTTAGATCCCTCTCCTCATCCGAAAGCTATAAGTATTTGGGTATGTCGGAAACGTTAGGCATCAATGTTGCTGACATGAAGCAATCGCTGAAGGAGCGATTCTTTGGTCGCCTGAGGAAGGTATTAATTAGTCTTCTTTCAGGCGGAAACAAGGTTCGCGTCTTCAACGGTTGGGTCATGCCAGTATTGATGTACTCTTTCGGCATACTCAAATGGACTCAGACCGAACTCGACGCCCTGGATAGGAGGGTCCGTACACTGCTGACCGCAAACCGGATGCATCACCCACGATCATCGGTGATGAGACTGTACATACCACGGAAGTGCGGGGGTCGAGGCTTTTTAAATGCAAAGACCCTCCACAACCGCGAAGTGTGCAGTCTCAGGGAATATTTTTTAAAAGCCGAAGTGGGTATGCACCGTGATGTGGTAGCAGTGGACAAGGGCCTCACCCCGCTCTCCATGGCTAAAGAGAACTGGCGCAAACCTGTGGTACTTACTACCGATGACCGCAAGGAGGTATGGCAAAGCAAGGAGCTACACGGACGCTTTTATCGGGCTCTTCACGAGCCCGGTGTAGATTTCTTAGCGTCCGTATCCTGGCTACGTTTTGGTGACCTTTTCGGGGAAACCGAAAGTTTCGTCTGTGCAATTATGGACGAAGTTATTTTGACGAATAACTACCGGAGACATATTATGAAAGACGGGACGGTTGACATGTGTCGGGCATGCCATCGTCCGGGTGAGTCCATCAGACATGTTGTCTCTGGTTGTTCTCGTCTGGCTAACGGCGAGTACTTGCACAGGCATAATCAAGTAGCCAGGATTATTCACCAACAACTTGCTTTGAAATATAAACTAGTGGATTCTGAGGTACCGTATTACAAGTATGTGCCCGACCCAGTTCTCGAAAATGACCATATTACGTTGTACTGGGATCGGTCTATCACAGACAGACACAGACAGGATTATTGTCGCCAATAAGCCTGATATAGTGGTGATAGATCGATTAGCGCGCCACACAATGATTATCGATATTACCATTCCGCATGACGAGAACCTCGTGAAAGCTGAGAAAGAGAAACAAATTAAATATCTCGACTTAGCACACGAGGTTGTTGACATGTGGAATATTAGCTCAGCTGTCATTGTGCCGATTGTCGTATCGGCGAATGGCCTGATGGCCGAAAGCCTCGATCAACATCTCTCGAGGCTTTCGTTAGGCGGTTGGGTCAAGGGCCTGATCCAGAAAGCAGTTCTCCTCGATACGGCTCGCATCGTGAGGAGGTTTCTGTCTCTGGAGCCCTAACCACCGGTAGCTTGGACCCTGCTCCCGATACCGGCGGACCACTATTTTTTATATTTTTAAATGTTTTTTCTATGTTTTTATAAAAATATTTAAAAATGTATATAAATAAGTATATAAATAAATAAACGAATAATAATAATAAAATTCTTTAATCAAGTAACGTGACTCAATTTGCTAGTTAACTTAAGAGCTATGTTAGTTTATTATTTACAATTTTATTTCATCCCATGGGAGATGGCACTACAGTGATTAATATAAATACAATCAAGCCTGCTAGCGATCATTTTCAGGATATTGTTGGAGCTGGCCCGTACTCTGCGCACCAGGGATGCACACCTCATTCGCATCGTTGCGTAAAAGCCATTTATATGTGCGTCCGCGAACATTCCCGATGCGCTACAGAAACGGGGTAGCCCCACCAACACCCTGAAAGCGTTGTTGTATTGGACACGAAGGGCGTTGTACGACCGACCGACCGTGTAATGAGTTATGTTCAGTGTAGTTAATTTCTTAGAATGTACCTACCACGAATTATTCGCCTGCATGTTGTAGCAATTTGAAAGATTTTTCTAGAGGAAGACATATCATGTCCTGTCTGGGCACTACCATGCTGTTGCGTTTATAGTTAAAACTGTACCAAATATAGTTTTATAATGATAATTTACATTACAAATAAAAAAGAATGATCAAAATCGGTTCACCTAGGAAAACGTTCTGAGGACTCTAATGTATTTACTGTATTGTAATTAACGATTAAGTGTTCTTGTTGGCAACAAACTATATTATTTCAATGTTAAAATCCCTTTTAAAGTTTCGTCCCGATTCGCCCCGTTTGACGGTACCCCTAATTTCCCTACATATTCGACAAGTTTTTAACATTGATTTCCAGTGAGATGAGATTGCGACTCGATTTTGAACGTTTTTATATATTTTTAAGACAATGAACTAACATTCTGTAACTACTTTAACTCACACACTAAATTATTACTAGTTAAATTTTTTGAAAAATCATCTACATTTCAATATTTGTAAGAGTATATATGTGAGCACCATGTATATATCACATAATTAATTTACCGGTTATTGCTTTATAGTTAATTCTTTTTACCTATTGTGGTATAATAATTTTATTTTAGTTGCATCATCTTCGCATATAATTATATAATTAATTTATACAGAATATTGTAATACATTTTAAAAGAGTAACGGTGGAGTTTCTTGCCCATTCTTCTCCATACGAAAATACCTTTAGGAAGGGGCAACTAGAATCAATTCTATTTTCTTGTAAATTTTGACGTTCAAAAGTCCCTTGTATGTGCCCATTCGAAATAAATAAAGAAAGAAAGAAAGAAAGAAAATACGTTTATTTGCGGTAAACATGACGCAAAAAAAACACACAAATACAAAAAAATAAAACGAGTTGGGGGAAAATATGCGTCATATCCACGCAAAACGGCAATCGCTCAGCATAATGCTACGACCCTATGCGAGACAGAGCCCCAGAAAAGGTTTTCAGCGAAAAAAAAAAATGAAATAAATGATTTGTCTTTGACTTTATTTACGGGAATTGGGCTTCAGATTCACTATAGAATCGTTTTAAGTTAAAACCAACAGAGCAACCTCTTAATTCTACTCAACTCTATTAGCAAGAGAGAGTGCGTCGACGCTCAATCGAGCAGTAAATTCGAATCGCTCAATAACAATTAGGAAAATGAGTAAGCTCAGAAGTACAAACCGCAGGCTTCTCTCTGATGTCATTAGGACGTGTGGCATTGGACATTAGGCCTTGATAGACGTTACAACCAACCCTATTAACTGGGACATAGGACTTGCCGACGTCAATTTGTCTCCATGAGCTGTTGTAGGTACAACTGAGAGATATATTAAATTATTATCATGTTTTATGGTTTCGTTATAAGTTAGGTCATTTTCACATTTAAGAGTACCTAAATTATAAGAATAACTGAAGTATTATTCTAGTACTAGCTTTTAATTGCGGCTACATTTGAAATAAGATTAGCTGAGTAGATATCGTTCCTTCGTAAATTTGCGAAATAATGATGTTATTTAAGTCTCATTTATGTGTAGTGTTTCATAAAATTGAGTCTTGATTGCTTTACATTTACATTGGTACTATCGAAAAAAAAATACTTTAGAAAAAAAACAGCAAGCCTGATCAGAAGACGAGGTATGTTGTTTTGTTTTTATGCTGTCCAAGCTATTATACTCAGCGTTTGGCTCAAAGCCAAAGGCGTATGAATTAAAGGGCGTACCCTTTAATTCATACGTACACAGAATGTTACAGGTGTTGACTAAAGGCTACCGCAAACAGGGGCAACGCGACTCTAATAAAACAATTTATGAAAACTTCATGGATATTGTTCTACAAGTCCCGCCAGTCTGCGGGAGTCTTAAAACAGAAAAATATAACGTAAACAACGTTTTTATCTAGTTTAGACCTTGACCACTTCGCACTATTTTTAGTTCTACCTAAAAATTACAAGTCGATAGTAAGTATTTTCACGGAGTAAAAGTCTACGCTTATACCAGTAACTTAAATAGGTATATGCTAGGCAGGCGACACGAATATAACAAAAATAAACCGCTATATGTACGTTTTCAGATTATGCATAGTATCTATAGGTATAAAACACACAAAAAAACTATTTTGTGAAAATGTTCACCACTTAACGCGCGTTTACTGCTCATAACGACGCGTGAAAGCTTCATAAACGTAACATACATTTCCCTTTAAAACTATCAAAAAGTCCATTATGTTCAAAAGAGACAAAGGACAGCCCGTCACACTCACACGTCATGTCTCGTGTGAAATTGGGCGAAAGAAATAGTTGGACAGATGTAACGAATAATACGCATAAAAGATGTTAGCGAATCTCCCAAGAGATAAGAGTAAGGCTCTACATTGTTTGTCGCTCAACGAGTTTTCTACCACATAATAACATAAACAATGGGAACTATGTTGGAATCACGTAATGATGGTAGATTCGTAGGATGCCACAAAAAGAAATTGTTTCCGCTTGATCATCTGTTGTAGTTACCCTATGATTTACTGTATGGTGTAAGATATTTTATTTAATGAAGGATCTGCGTGTTGACTTGCAATAAAATAATTAACACTTTATTCACTAGGTAGATCTGTCAAAATGTCTTCTAGTATGATGCCTAGCAAAGCGAGTAAAAAAATTGCTCAACGCTTCGCTTTAAATATTAATTGGCGTCGACAGTTGAATCAAGATCTGAAATTACTTGTAGAAACTAGAATAAAAAATCTGAAAAGAAAATAAAGCTTTAAATTCAAATATCGCAATGTAATAAAACAATCTCCGAGATCAAAGTCGTTTTAAGCTAAAGAAATAAGAACACTCTCATTACTTAGGTCTCAATTTTGAAAGTAAAAAGAAACTCTCTAAAACTTCAGCAATCGTATTTTTCAAAGAAACGATTTAAACATCTGTCGAATGTTATTAACCTTCGTTTGCAACTTTTAATTAATATTTTCCATTTTTAACAGAAACACTTTATTCTTCGCGACGATATTAAATACTAAAATTTACAGTTTTTACTATTAAAAATATTTCATCTTGTCTGAAAACTTTGCTAATGTGGTTATATTTGGGGTAAGCCTTAATATGGCTTGGTTTCTATTGTCAAGTTTGATCTACTATAAATAGTTATATTATTTACTCATCGAACCCATTAGCAGAAATAAAAAAAATAAAAAAACGGCATATTATTTTCTCTAAACCTTCACTTTCTAACATAAAATCAAAATTACGTCAGAACCGAAAACGTCCACCATCAAATAACCGACCGTTTTATAATCAAAGATTAACATCGACCACGAGTCTACGACACAATGCCCTAGGGCATAGCAGGTTCATTAATAATTATCTAACGAGGTTGCAAGTCCAGGCCTCGAGTAACGGCGACATCGGCTGGTTAAATGTCCGTAATCGATGAACGGTCGGCCGATCAAATTCGCACACATCCGTGTCATTTATACCCTGTGTAGCACAGCCTGGCCTGCATAATTAAGTTACGTTTAAGGCCTACTGGTTAAAACCCAATGAAATCGATATAAGATTGGTGCTAAATTGGCCTGATTATCATTCTTGTCACCATGAGTCCAAATGATTACATCGAGATTTTTTGACGGGCTTAATATGTGGCCCTGTATTTTACGGCGAAAAGTAGTGATTTTTTTATGAATTCATGTACTAATAATAATAATTATTTGCTAATAATTATAATGTTTAATTTATTCGATTTTAGAATTAATTTATTTCTGAGGTTTTTATTTACCTACGCTTAAAACTAATACAATGTACCTATTTATTCAAGCGTTTGTTTGGAATGTAGTTTGAAATGAATTAATTTTGATTATTCTATTATCTGTGAATAAACAATAATCTATGATTTTGTTATAATTGAATTGGAATGTATTTTTTGAATTTTTATTGTAATGTATGTGTTACCGTTAGAATACTGAATACATTAATATGCGCATTAACTAGGTAATTTGCAAATTATCGGGTACGATCCATTAAAGTGTGAAATTTTACTTAAAGTAGCACATATGTGCACTTTATCTAGTTAATCTGCATATTTACGGATGCTACACCGTTAAATCGCGGAATACTTTTGTTTCGTTTTCATAATGCCTACGCATTATGAATAATGACAAGCATAGTCGATGGAGCCCCGCCAAGCGGGGCTCCTAATTCTGGGTGATTTAAAAAAAATAGCCACGAAGGGGATGGCGGGGTCTTTCAGACCCCGCCATACCCTTCTAACCTAACCTGTCCGAGTCGGGGTGGCCTAAGTCCCGAGCTCGCTTTGGTCGCTCTTGTATTTGTTGATGCGTTTAACTAATTAAATAAATGATTACAATGAATTCGAACGTTTTATACAAGAAAAGAACCTGTTTTATTAACTTAACCGTATGCTTGGTCGTTAGTCTGCAGATTACCTAGGAAGTCTGCAGATTATCTAGTTAATGTGAGAACTGAAACCATTTTTTCCACTTTGACCGACTCAACCAGATAATCTGCAGATTAATAAGTTAATCTGCGGTCTAATGGATTTACGCACATTAGCGGTAAAATATGTACTGACTGCCTCGTTGGTAAAGTAGTCGCAAGCGCTACTGCTGAGCACGAAGTCCTGGGTTCAATTCCCGGGTCGGGCAAACTGTTACTGGGGTTTTCCATCCGGAATCTATTAGTAATAGCTCGGAGTCTGGATTTGTGCCTGGTTGATGGCAATAGGCTCGCCACCTATTACATGGGACTTAAACATAACTCGCGAAATGTGGGCGCACTATAGGTACACTTCTGCCTAACCTTTCGGGGATTACAGGCGTGATGTTATGTGTGTGTGTGTATGTACTGTAACTGTAAAAAAAACAATAAAAGCTTTTATCAATATTTATTTATTATTAATAGTGAATTTTAGCTAACCGTTTCGATGCTAAAATACCTAATGCGGTTTGAAACACTGTTTTGGCAATGATTGTGACCGTGATGATGATTATGTTATCATGTAGGGATGTACTTACACGATAATATAGAGCAATTTTCCAACAAAACTTCAAAAAGACATTCGTACCAAATCTCTAGATAAAATATCGAAGAACATATTACAGACGATTTACGTTTCAAGTATCCATATGATGAGATGTATAAAAATATAAGATATTTTCGATCTCTTTGATATTTGCTTTTTAATTTTGCTAAGTGAAACTAACTTCACAGCTGACTACATAACTTATGAATACATATTATTTAATAGCATAGTCTAGTCAGTAACTTATCAATAGAAAAACGATTTTATTTACCAGAATATCTCAGACTTTTCATCTTTCCTTTACACCGTTAAACATTCTTTTTCGCAGATTCTCTTTGATCTATTTTTGAAGCTTTGTAATAGGAGTGCGATAATTAAAATAATTAATTTGTATAGCTAGCTAGCACATTTAAAAAAATAATAAATTGTGAGAAGTTTTTAATTTTTAATTACTCAATCGTTACCATTTAAGGCTTCACGTCAGATTTCTGTACTTAAATAAAGTTGGTTTTGTTTATTGGTATTGAATATGATTAAACGGTATTAGCGTTATGGTTTGGTTGGTAAAATATATATACCTGACGTATTTAACTGGTCGACATTATGTTATCGTCATGACGTATGTATTACGCTCAATTTTAGGTTGATGAATATTATCAACCAAACACAGAACGTATCTCGAATTTTTGGATAAAATGGCCTCACATTTACCTCAATTTATCACACAAAAAGCTTCGTAAAACGTTAACTACGACTAAAAACCGTCTCAAATGTTTTCTAAATAACTTTAAACATACAGACATGAATACTACACAGTAACAGTAATTAGCACCCAAAATAATTACCACAACAAAATATAGGGCAATGATACAGCTTAAATTAACAGGACGCCGCATTTTAATGCATCCCAAACAAACGGCATGGAAATAATTACGGGTAGCATGTTTACGGAAATTACTGTTATAAACTTGCATGTAGAGACGCCATTTTGTTTATTTGTTGGACTTAACTATGCTAGGAATATGAGGATAGGTTTTAAGGACTAATTTAATATTTAATTAAGTAGATAAATTAGGAAATGGACACGTGTTGGGAGCAGACATGGACAGAAAATTTAAGAGATTTGAAAGGAGAAACGGGAGGCCTTTGTACCTACAGCAAGATATAGGCGCTGAAAAAATGTAACGTTATTTACCTATACCAATAAAAAAAGAAAGAAAGTGAATAGGTTTTTCTTCAGTCTCCATTACTTTCTTGTTTTAAAGACGACCCATAAACGTTGATTAACTAAAATTGTGGTTTAGTGTATAGCCCTAAGACTTCATTAACATAAAAAAGGCAAATATATACACTGGTCCTCAAAATTTTGTACCACATTTTTAAAATTGCAATTTTTCTATAACTGTAGAAGTCAGAGGTTTGAAATAAAAAAACGTTTTATTATAAATTTCATCAACTTTCTTTGAAATTATAGTTTATTATACATTAGCAACTTTTTTTACCTATACATTAGCAACGGTTGCCATACTGAAGACGAGGTTTTGAAGGCGACGTTGGGGAGTATTCTCCCATTTTTCCGTCAGGGCCTACTTTAGAGCCCCGAAGGTGATAGAAGGTGGTCTGCGGCACCTCACCAGCCTCCGCAGCTCATTCCAGGCGTGTTCGGTCCGGTTGAGATCATGACTTCTTGATGGCCAAGCCATCAAGTTGATTCCAACGATCTGAATGTATTCTTGTACAACCCGACTGGTGTGTGGCCTGCCGTTATCCTGCATCAGTATCGATCCATCACCCATATTTACTAAATATTGCCCTGCATTCTCATGGAGGATATCTTTAACATATATTTTCCCAATCAGGGTACCATTTTCTATGGCCACTAGCTCTGTGCGACCTTCTGAAGAGATGCCAGCCCATACGTGTACAGAGCCTCCACCGTATTGGACTCTTTCTGTGATGCTGGCTTGAATGTATTGCTCACCAGGTCGCCTGTACTCTTCGCCTTCCATCGGACGGGAATAGTGAGAATCGAGACTCCTCAGTGAACAAAACTCTTGCCCATTCTTCTTCACTGCACTCTACATAGGTGTTCACGGACGTAGCGAAGTCTTACTACTCGATGCCCTCTCTCGAGTTTGAGGCCACTTGCTGGCCTTAGGGGGTTCCGGTATGCTTCAGCAAGTCTTCTTCTCACTGTACTTTCACTAATGTAGTCTCTTCGGGTCTGAAGAAGCTGTTGCTGGACTTCAATTCAATTGAGGTGGCGATTTCTCAACACAGTGGAGACAATATAGCGGTATTCTCGGGTACTAGTGCACCTGGGTCTGCCATTACAAGGTCTCCTCAGATAGTTTCCAGTTTTTTCGTACCTTCGCTTCACCTGCCGGACCGTTCTTAATGTTACACCCACCATTCTTGCAGTACTACGCATACTGATGTCTAGTTCCAGAAAAGCCATGATTCTTGCACAGTCTTCAGGTGAAAAAGGCATGATAAGTAAAGTTTACGTGCTGTAGTGCCATGACTTTTGAATCAAAATTCATCGATCAAGAAATATGTGTGAAAACAAAATTTTGTTTATAGTTTTTTCGGCCACTCCTTAAAAGAAGGTTATCAACTATAATTTGTTTATATAAAATATTAAATTCTTTTTGTAAACCTTTTTATTTCGATAATATAATTTGTGTACTTTAACAGTTATTGCAATTTTAAAAGTTTGTTACTTAGTTTTGAAGGCCAGTGTATTTTTATTACTATTGTCAGATGGTTATGAAGGACACATTTTATTCAATTATTGGTTAGTTATCTTCCAAAGGCCCAACAAATCGACGTAATAGCAAATAAGTCACAGCCATATTCAATCAAAAGAAACAGTATGGAACAGTAGTAGGTTTCCTGTTACCCCCAATATAGTATACGAACAGACGACGATCGCAACAATATGCACCGCCTGCACTGCCGTTCATTTCAATTAGGTGCTCCGAGTTTATCAGAGAACGTCTACGGGCTGTACCGTAGCTATAAACTACTTTTTCGTCGTTATTTCGCCAGGATAACATGTAAATTCAGGGAAATTAACTGTTTATCAAAGTGAACTAACTTAAATTGCCTATACGTATTATATTCAATCACAGCTATCATTCTTTGACAGTTGTATAAATTGGCTATAATGCGGCAAATCAACGTAGTGTCTCAATTTTCATAACAATTAATTTCCCTGACCGCAGGTACAGTCACCAGCAGCTCAAGCTACACGAAACTGTCAAATTTCTCCAAACGATTTTCAACCTTAAAATGTTGATGGTTAAGTTCAAAATCTAATGAGTAAATCTGACAGTTTGTGGCAACTTGATGTGCTGGCGACTGTACATAGTTCCCGAGCGTAAAATAAGATACATTGAAATGAAGAAAGAGACGGACAAACAAGTATAAATGACAGTGACGAAGCCGATCCTAACTAATATTATAAATGCGAAAGTAAGTTTGGTTTGTTTGTTTGTTACGTTTTCACGCTGAAACGGCTGAACGGATTTTGGTTAAATTTGGTACATCGGTAGACTATGACCTGGGCCGGCAGTCACGACTAGATCGACGCTATCGCAAACTACCGATCGCTAAATATTAAGGTGAATCCTCAGTTGTAGCCCGCAAAATTCAAATTTTTTTTTTTTTTGCAAATTGCAGCTCTGTTTTACATCGTTTGTTGATCAAAATGCGATTCTCGATTGTGGGAATTATATACACACATCAACACGGTCTAGGGATATTTTAAAAAAAGCGAATTACTATCAATGTGTTAATTATTTATATGACATGTATATATTTAAAAGATACGTTGTTTAATATTCTACCATTTTTTAATAATGGTTAAGGTACTTAGATTAAAATTTCAGGATTTTATGGAAAAAAAATGAAGCATAGACGGAAACCGTATATGAATTAACTTTTAATTTGTGAGTAAAAACTGAAAAAAATAGAAAAATCATTTAATTTGTGTTTATAAACTTGAAGTTAGTAGTCTGAGAAAGCGCCCATGATGTTCATAACACATCGGCAACGATTCGGCATGCTCAGAACAAGGTTGTCAATGTCTTGCTGCGGAATATTGTCCCATGTCCTTCTGAGGTGCGCAAAAAGTTGATCTTCTATAGCCAGATTTTCAGGAACTTCCTTCAGAGCTCTTCTTTGCAGCATATCCCACGCATGCTCAATGGGATTTAGATCTGGCGATAGAGCTGGCCAGTCTAAGGCCCTAACATTGTGTGTATGTAACCAAGCTGCTACCGTTCTCGCCGTGTGTGCCCGGGCATTGTCGTGCATGAGCAGGAAATCTGGCCCCATTTGTGTTCTGTGGGGCAAGATTACGGGCCCCAGCACCTGTTGGACGTATCGTTCTGCCGTCATATTGTCCCGCACCCAAACGAGATCCGTCCGTCCTCCAAGACGAATTCCTGCCCAAACCATAATTGTTCCTCCTTGGTATGGGTGAACTTCCTGAGGGTTCTGAAGACGGCTCCATCGTCCAGGAACTCGCCAAACACGCGTCCGTCGTGAATCTGGATGGAAGCCGAACCTGGACTCATCCGTGAACAGCACATTGGACCATTGCTCACGGCCCCAGTCCACGTGGTTCCGAACCCATTCTAATCGTCGTCCACGATTGCCTCTCCGTAAAGGTGGGACCCGGAGTGGTCTACGAGAGCGTAGATTGCTTTCATGCAGTCGCCTTCTTACAGTTTGGTCACTTACAAGCGCTTGGTGTTCCACTCGCAGCCTTTGGACCAATTGAGTCGCCGTTGCATTTGGTTGAGCTCGCGCAGTAATTTGCAAAAATCGGTCTTGTCTGGGGGTAGTGATGCGACTTGGCCCCCGGTGCCTCTCCGCTACTTCACCTGTGGCACGATAGCGTGTCCACAATCTTGAAATTACATTTTGGTGGGTCCCTATGGCCTCAGCAACATTACGCTGAACAGACCCAGCTTCCAGCCTTCCCACAGCTCGTAACATCTCCGCCCTCGTCAAATATTGGCGTTGCATGGCTACAATACCTCAATTTTAACTTTATCTTTAGTTTAAAAATGAAAAAAAACTGTAACTAAACGTAATTCGTATTGTTTTCTAAATTTCGCACAAATGAAAATTCCCTCTCCTACACATCAAGACATTTTTATGCCACCGAAACAAAAGAATTTTCAAAAAATTGAATTTGGAATTATTCTGAGATAAATTACAAACAAATCGGTGTATAAAAGATTCCAATGCGGCCAGTACTTTTCGAGTTATTTAATTGAGTATGAAATATCCCTAGACCGTGTTGATGTGTGTATTTATCAAATAATAGTCCTCAATTTCATATCAATAGTCAAATTTAAAGAAACTTTGAATTTGGCGGGCTACAACTGAGGTTTCACCTTAATATTTAGCGATCGGTAGTTTGCGACAGCGTCGGTATCTAGTCGAGACTGCCGGCCCTGGAGAAGAACATATGCTTCTTTTCATCCTGGATCGCAGACTAAGTCGGGGGTAACAGCTAGTTGTTTTATAAAACTCGTTGTGGTTATTTCAGCTGGGTCCATTACAGTTGGCCGCACGTCAGCGGTAGGTATTAAAACCATAAGCTGGCTCTCTGGTTCTATTAAAACTTCGTAGGTACTACGCTAGATTATCACCCTAATTGCGTAACACATTAAGATCAATCACAATCTGAATGATTTTAAAAGATATTGCTAATCCATTGCTTCAATAAATGAAGCAATGGCTTAGCAATATCCTTTAGTTTGAAAAAGGAGGTCAACAAACGCCCATACAACTTTGCCCAAACATGTACCTCGAAGCACACGTGCACCAAATCGTAAATAAAAAATTCGAAAATAAGTGTATTTTTATCCTTACATAATTTAAAACTACATAATCAATTATTTTATAAGCATGTATAATTGCGTTACATTTGGTTGACACTCGGGTTGACATTATTTCCTAAATGTCATTCACGTCATTCCGTTCGTTCGTGAAACAACAGTGGCTGAATCCTACCGCAGACAGCTGTCAACTTACAGTTTTTTTTATTATAAGTAAAGTAGTTTTGCTTGTGCCGATGATAGAATGCCAAAATGGCGTGCTTTTTATTATGATAAAAGTTATTTTATTCTCGTACCCGGGTAACGAAAAGAAAATTATATAAATGCAATATTATTCAGTGTAATCTAGTGGATTTTTATGCCACTTAGTGTACCTCGGTACTTCGTTTGGGCAGATTTTGGTGACATCCTTTGGCTGCTCAACCACGTAAATAACGCAATGAATGTTATTGAACTGTCAAAATGAAAACCATTGCTACTGTTATTGTGTTACGCAACTACCCCGCTGCTAAACGTCAAAATTTTATCACCGACGTGTGTTCGACTTTACCTAAACTAACCATAATGATTGCATTTGTATATTAGTAAGTACTACTCAGATAATTTCACGTAAGGTTTTACTGTTTCTGAACAGAACAATTGTATATAATTATTATTATCGCATTATGAGCTTGCAAAGCAAAAGAAAAATAAACACAAAGTTGCACATAACATAACTATTGCAAAGAATACAGTCTGTAATAGGATTACTTATGTTACAAGCGCCAACCCTTCCCCCCTCCCCACGCCTGTAACTATAAAGGAAATAATACCAATGCCGGTGAATGTGGCAACATCACTCATGCATGTGGGTATTCACCAAAGGAGTAGGCGGAATTACCTGCAACATAAATAGTTATTTTTCTTCTTTTCCAGTCGAAGGTAGGTACGTGTTTAAATGATTTCTAATTTGGGACCAGTAGGTGACCATCGTGAGGAAACGTCCTAGAAAAGTCCTAGAATAAAAAAAACAAAAACATGTGACGTCTACCAACCCGCACTGGGTCCGCGTGTTGGATTACGGCCCACTCCCTCTCACAGAGAGGACGCCTGTGTCCCAGCAATCGGAACATTATAGGCTGATTATGCTTATGCTTATGATGGCTACAGTATATAGACAAAGTATCAAAAAAAAAAATGTGTAACTACATACAAGCACATCAATAGTATCACTATCTACATTTGAAGTTATCTAACTTCGTTTATTTAAGCAAATAGGCATTTATATAACATCTATTAACGCAAGAGATACCAAAAATTCAATTATCTCACAAAGAAAATCAAGCACATTTAAATTCATATGCATAATTTGAGGCTTAGTACTCAAAGTGCCTATTTTATTTTACTAAGGAGTAAAAAATAACAAAGTCGTCAATTTTTACGAGAACGTTGAGCCTGAAAAGTAATACGCCATTAGATTTGAGACGGGATAGATTGCAATCGTTACTAAGTTTTCGTCAAAGTAAAAAATGCTTTCAAAAATGATAAAGTAATGTGGTGTGAAACAGTTTTGTAAAGTGCCTTTGGTATGGGTTACAAAAAGCCTAAAAAAAAAAAAAATTGTCAGATGTTTTTTATTGGCTTTTGTTATTTCCATTACCAATAACAACTGACAGCTACCGTGATATTTAAAACTGAACAGAAAACAAACTGGCGAACAAAAAAACATTCCGTCTAAATGTTTAATATGACGTTAGTCATTAGATACCTAACTTTAAGCAACGTTGATTGAAACCAACAAAGTTAGATCAACAATTGGGCCTTTATAGACCCTTCAAAAACGGGATAATAATCACGAGATTGCAGTAATCAGGAGTGAGATAAAATAATTCCATTCTCATCCTCCAAAAACGGCCTCCACCTGTTTTGAAGTCGGTCTAAAACACACGGGTTGTTATTTATTTGTATACATCTCTTTTCAGGCCACTGTTTTGTTTGGGGGTTGTGTCCCGACCCCGTTCAGTTTAATATACTGGAATATTTATGCCTCGTTTCCATGCCGAGGTATGAGGCATTTTGTCTACGTGGCATATTGAGATCTATGTGCAGTGGCTGCTTGAAACAGGCAAATAAAATTATGGCTCGTTGATTCGATGTTCACGTTATTTTGAAATCATTAAGAAACGGAATTAAAAAGTCGACAGGTGTCGTGGGACACAAGGTTGAAACGAAGTTCCTTTCGTTGTATATTATGTATTGAATAACAGGCACAAATAAAATAATAAAAAATTAAGGATGGTTTTTTTTATTATAATATAATCATTTTATTATTAATTATTATAAAAACATTTAAACTGTACATAAAATTTTGGTAATGATTAGTTTTATAGTACACACGTACTATAGCAAAAATTTACTGCCGATCAACATGTTATAAGTCTGTCGGTCTCGCTTTCATTCGCCAAGTGTGCAGAGTAGGTGTAACGTGCGATAAGGAACTTCGTTCCAAAAATAAGTGCATTCCTAGATTAGTTTTAAATGAAATACCTAAACATAAATACAAACAAGTCATCATCACTAATCATGGAGTCAAGTGTGACTATGAAGATAATATGGGTTGGAAATTTATTCTTTCGTTCGTTTGTGGAAAACATCCAGTATAAAAATAAAAATAAGATATTTGGTGTGTATGATCTAAATTAACGGCTAAATGCAAACAATATAATTATTACTACAAAATCCTATTTATCAAAATTATTTAATTAACCGGTTACTTTGTTGGAAGGTAAGTAATCAGTTTATTCTTGAGCCACTTTTCTTATTTTCCATTTCCCTTAAAACAAACAAAACTGAAATACTTAAACAGTTCGCATTAACATCTAACATTAGTATTCCTGTATCTTGGGCGCCATTACCCTGAGATCAGATGCGCAGACATCCATGCGGAAGTCTCGCAGACATTTAGGTCGACTGATATCATATAAGCGTCTAGCAGTTAGATGTTATAGTTACAGCCAAATGGACTTCGAAAACAGGTTTCCAAGCAGAAATGTGGGGGATATACAACCCCTGCAAGGTTTCTAAGAGAAGATGCAATTGAATCTATGGTCAAATCTTGTAGAAACAGTTAAAGTTTGGAACTTCTGACAGTTGACTGACAGTTCTAAATGTATTGTTGTATACCCTCAAGAGCAATCATCCGATTTGCTGCCAACATTTTTGTACTGTTTTTAATTTGACGAATAGTGAAATTACGTGCGTCCTATCTGCGAGCTGGTATAATATAGGCCGGTGGCTTAATTAATTATTCGTTACGTCATATATCAAATAAGTAGTTAGTGCATGTTAAATTCGATACTACGTAAAGTAAACTATCTAAACGTAAGTAGGTTTGAACCCCTTTACAAAAAAAAAACCTTTGTATTTTTGACCAACGCAAGAGAAAACCTAGTGGCGGCCATTTTGGAAAAGCTCCACATAAGCCATAATGACTTTTACCACTATAAAGACTAAAACCAAGCGCATAAAATACTATCAAAACATTAAACAACTTAAATCAAACAGTTTTGAAATCCACATCGCTCTGGCTCCATTTGAATGGGTTTTTATCAAAATTTATGAACGAAATAAACGAAATAACACTACACAAAATGGAATGGATATTTATCACCCGTTGTGTTGTTTATTAAATACTTATTGTTGATAATAATAGGCAGGAATTCAATGGAACTCCATTTTATTTGAGAAGAACTTTTTAACGATATTGAAATGGTTCTGTAAATATTTATTAGATTTTATTGCGTTTGTAATATGGGTCAATGAGAAAGTGAGGCGTTAGCTGGCTTCAGGTAAGTAAGTAGCCTTTGTAGTTATGTGCACTATGCAGTTCCCCACTAAAAATACAATTCATCAGAATTTAAATAAAAATTAGATAAAAGTATTTAGTCAGCCTATTTAGTGAGCGCATATCACATATATTATAATAGTAATCAGGCTCAACTGTCTTTTAAAAAATCGAATTGTACGACAAAATCAGTTATGTACTTTCACGATCACACTAAAACTATAAGACAAAATCCTCCATTTAAAATGCTCAAAACCTTGTTAAATTTAGTTGTAAACTGTTCCCAACAATCAAATACAGTGCTATTTGATTTCCGACCCGTGCGTGATTGACGGGAACTGACGTGCCGGATTTGAAACCCGTGTCTCTAGTGGAACGTGGAAAAGGAAATACCTGAAAGGGTTATTTGAAACTGTATTTCGAAAGACAACCAATTAAAATTGGCACGTGTAATGAAACTATGAATTCCGAAGCAATTCAAAGTTTCCAAAGAAGAACGTCTCGAAAAAGCTAGTGCTATCAAGAAAATATTAACGGTATTATCTGTCATTTCTAAAGCTAGACAAAATAATTATTATTTTGTTTGTGATAAGATAATAATATTTCCTTTTCAACGTCCTCATTAAATATTACAACCGGCGCGGAACAATAAACAGGTGATAAAGACTGTTTTCTTTTCTCCAATTCCAAGGCTCCCGAACAAACAAAGATACTTAACAAATTGACACAACAAAAGGGACTTTAACTTACATAAAATTGTTTAGTTAGGACACCTAAAACTGTCACAATAAGCATGATATACCTACAATTTACTTAACACATCCTTCCGTACCTTGTTTACTCTATACATTTATAGTTCCCTGTTGCTTACACGAGAAGGCTTCTAAAACTTTGAAGGTCAAAAAATATAAATAAAATTTGGATTTTGGTGCCAACTAACAGTTTTTAGGGGTTAATTGGAGTGGAATTTGGGTTAGGGACTCGAAATACCAAGTTTAAAGGACACTTTACCAACGGTATATTATGGACTGTTTTGCCCTTATCAGAATGTCCGTTATTCGCGGTATGTTGGTTGGATTTCCTAGTGTTAATAAGGTCTAGGACGTAAGAACGCAAATATATGTCAGGGAACGGTCTTAGGTGGCAGGTTTATTTGGGTTTTGTACAAAGGTAAATGTTTGTACCTCTGGCTTATGTCAACGGAGCTCGGGTCAATGATTGTTGGTGAGAAAGACAAGGATTATTCCCGGCATTGGAATTTACATGCTCTGAATAAATCTATGTCGTATTTCCGGTAGCTTAATAATTGTACCCTAAATCCTTTTAATGCTTTCAAACCCTAGACGACACACACACGGACAGGGCCTCGTCAGACCAACCTTAATTTATCGCTTTTGAAGAACCATAAATTTTCAGGGCCCGAGTTCGACTCATCATCGATTTTAAACGGAATTTGTAGCCAATGCGTGTGTATTGAATTTTGCTACAAATATCAAACCGTGTCGTAAATATACTCATTTTCATTGTAGTCATCGTAAAAAAATACGTAAAATATTTTATCTACACTCGATGAAAAGTTGATAAGGTACTTACTATTAACGAGTGTCCTAAAAATCCTGAAATACCTATATATAAAAAATATAAAAACGGTATTCAAATTCTCCGATTTTTAAATTCAATTGCGGTTGTTCAATTTAATCTACTCTTAAATATTGTGTCAATGTACCTTATATAAGATTGGATATTGTTATTTTGCTTAACATAACAAAAGATTCGACAAAGTCCGGTTGAAAGTATGCATACGACTTAATTTGATTTTGACATGGATCCTAAGGCTTTTCTTCTCAGAGTAGTCAGATAGGAAACGCCGAACTCATCTAATTAAAAAAATATGATTGACATGTAAAAGTGTTTGTACAAACCTACTTACAGAAATAAAATCATTTATCATTTAAGAGAACCAAAAAACAACGTTCCACTTATAAATTTAAAAAAAAATGCCGGCAAAAAACTATGGACGACATTCCGCTCACCTTGCCGACCACTATTTCGCGAATCCAGTCCGTAACGGAATCATCCTTGTTATATAATAACAGTGCCTGACATTACCCTCACGTATTATCCCTTGGGATACAAAGGTGCTCCTGAATGTTAACATACCGACCGAACAGAATACCTATTTACTTTTAGCCGGGTTTTATTGTCCCAGAGGGACTGGTAGGAGCAGAGGGCACATTTCAAACGTATCGCGAAATTTTATTTTTAAATTCTCTTAATATATATGGATACGGGTATACCTACAGTTTTTTTCGAAAAGTATGTGACGAAAATAAACAAATGGATCAGATAAAGTACCTAAAGATGCCAATTTGTAGTGCGAGTTACAAATTGAGTGCTTTGGCTTGATTATTTAAACCCGAAATTTTAATTTTAAATCACCTCAGATTTTTTTATTTGAAAAACTAATTTAGGTTAAGGGGGGTGCGCCAAGATAGCCCGAGTAATTCAAATTTTCTTACGATTTTTGCAATTTGCAGGTCAGTATCAGGTTGTATGGTGATCTAAATATGATTCGCGACCGTATCGAGAATCAGCAATACAACTCCTTAAGTTAGAATTGCCCTCAAATGTCATGATTTCATGAAATAGTCATTCAATAGGGTAATATGAACTTAGAGATGTATTGCTGATTCTAATGATTATAATTCTGTAAAGCCATATTTGTTACGGTCGCGAATCATATTTTAATCAAAATACAACCTGACAGTGACCTGTAAATTGTAAAAAACGTAAGAAAATTTGAATTTCGCGGGCTACCCTGGAGGTTCCGCCTTAACTTAATGATCAAAATTTTCGTCAATGATTTTTTAATTACGATTTAATAGTGGTACTCAAACAATAAATGTTGGAAAAAGGTACCAAGTCTTAGTAAATCAGTCAAGATGTAAAGTTGAGAGAGATTGCGTAAAAAAATATCCAGAACAGGGTTTGTTTACAATTTCATCCGATACTTTTGGATCAGACTATACATATGAGTATACATGTAGGTACTTCTCTATGGTACATTTGTGTATTTTTCTACAAGGAAAAGCTCACCCACTGTTTTGTTTTCCTTTAGATTCCCTCGGGTGTCATTCAGGAGTATATGGAATTAAACGAAATGTATTAGCAATTACATGCCCTTGTCTGTTAATAACAACATTTTGTAATCAACATTACGTTTGACTGATGTGGCATATAAAACAAACATTTTTATTTTTATAAAGTAATAAAACGAAAAATTGTACCCATCCAATTTAATATGCCAATAGTTCTATAAAAGCATTTGACATGGTGTCATATTATGTAAATTAATGTAATATTAAGCGAATACAAATAAGGGTGGGCGCAGATACCTATATTACAAGATATTAAGTAATCTTAGCTTAGGTATTAGTTGCAACTCTAACTTATAAAATAATGAAACTACCTTTCGGCCTATTTTATGAACCGACTTCAAAAAGGAGGAGGTTATCAATGCGGATGTTTATATATTTTTTTTTTTAATGTATGTTCGGGCATAACTCCGTCATATATAGACGGATATGCAAAATTCTTTTTTTTTTTTGAGGTGGTTTCTCTCGAGATGGTCCCATTGTCACCAAGTCAGAATCTGATGAAGAGATCCCATGGAAATCGAGGGAAATCCTCAAATTTTACAAGCACGCCTATAGCAATTTGGGTATTTTTTTAGAGTAACTCGTGCATTTGCTCTCGGAAAGCACCATTCGGTAAAGTGGAACTGATGATGAAGACCAGAGGTGGCGACCGGAACTACTCAATTATAAGTATTTCACGGGTTACAATTCGATTACTTTAATATGGTTGCTAAGCAATTTATGCTCGTCACAATGAAAAAGATGAAATGGTGCTGATGGTGGCTTCACCATCAGCTCTAGTTCTTTTGGTTCTTACCAGGAGAACTCCTCAACAATTAACGTCCCTGCTTCGAGAATAGGAATATTTTGCAAAAGGTGATGAGTAGTTGACATTAGGCTATTGTTACTTAGATAAATTAATAGCTGACTCACTAAAAAGTGAAAAATAAAATCTTTTTTCCAAAAAAAAAACAACAGACTTCAAAAAGAAAACACTATAAAGGGAAAAATAACTTTAATTTCGGAAGTCGGTGGCAAAAAACTAAAATACAGAGCCAAAGGCACCGACTTCCGAAAAAAGTTATTTTTCACTTTTTTTTTTTTTTGTAAAAAAAGTTTTTTATTGTAAACCTTTTTTTTGTGTTAATTTTGAAGGTGAAAATGAACATTTTTATTTTATTTATTTATTTTTACATCACAACATAATATCACGCCTTGTTTCCCCAAAGGGTTGGGCAGAGGTATGCCTACCTGTAGTACACCCACATTTCGCCATAGTTATGTTAAGTCCCATGTCATCATGTCATGTCCATCTGCATATGGATATGCTGAAAAAGGACTCATAAGGGTTGCTAAATGGTTAAACTCCTTTTTACTAACACTAAGCACCTATAAAACGAAATTTAGTGCATTTATAAACTACAACAACAGTCAACTTGGATGTAATCATAACCTTAGAATATATAGTTGTGATAACCCTACTAGCACAAATAATTGTTCTTGCAATAAAATAGCAAAAGTGACTGGTAAAAAATATTTAGGTATAATGGTAGACCAACGATTATCTTGGCATTTACACACGGATTTGATCATGTCTCGAACCAGAAAACTCATTTGGATTTTCAGGACTTTGAGACATATAAGTATTATCACAAAGACTCTATTAAACCAAATATACGTATCACTGGCCCAGTCAGTTCTAGTGTATTGTATACCTGTATGGGGCGGGGCCACTAAAATGAAATTCCTAGAACTGGAAAGAGCGCAAACACAGACTTGCACACACACACCTCACATACACACACACCGTCCCATACACACACACACCACACACCTTCCTAGATATAAGTTGAATTTATTTTTATGTACACTCCTACATTATTATTGTTTCTAGTTTTAGAAGAGCGGGGTCTCCTAGCACAGGTATTTTTTATACGTAAAAGGCCACTCTATGTAAGATTATATATTGTAGAAGTTTGTAAAGTTAACAACTTAAATAAATATAAATATATTTTATTATTATGTAATGTCACCAGGCTCAAATCCAGACTCGAGACATAAAACCCAATAAAACTTTGCCTGACCTGGGAATCAAACCCATGACAATCAATCAGTCAATGTCTTATCAATCAACATAAAAGGCACAGTGTGACTCCATCATGATCGGTTATAGAGACTCTCGGTCGTTCAGAGCAAGGGCTGATCCCCCTTATTCACTAGTCGACTTTAACCCTCTACGTATGTATATAGGTCACACTGTTATTTATTAATAGTTTCTATTTAACAAGCGACTCGGCGCAATGTAGGTCGGTCAATATTATGTGTTTAAATGAAAGACTTCATGTTTTGTGCACATATAAACAGAGGTAAACTATGGAAAACAGAAAATATTTCTGCACATAAATTTAAAAGTACATTGATGTAGGTACCTGTTTATTCTAGATGGTGCAGTTTTGCTGGAAGTAAAGTCAAAATTGCGTTCAGTGCTTGTGTGTCACTTCTAGTGTCAAGATTCTTCTTATTGGAACCCGTTTGAGGGTAGCGTTTGAATGCCGTCATAATGTTTTGGGAGAATTTTAGAAATGTCTCATTTTTTAAATGTTGTTTATTTTTTCTTTTTCTTGTGGCTTCACCCGCATGGTAGTCGATAAATATCCCACGGGAACGTACTGCCGGCATTAAAATTACCTACCCTATGTGTTAATCGAGGTTATAAACTATCTGTCTGTCAAATTTCATCCAAATCCGTACAGCCGTTTTTGCGCCAATCCGGGATATACATACATCCAGATAAACAGACAAACGAACAAAATTTAAAAAAAAAACTATATTTTCGGCATCAGACTCGTTCCCACACCTCGTAGAAATTACCTACTTATTTTCTAAAATATTCAATATATACAGGGTTAGTTTTCAAAGACCAGCCAAATTTAAGGATGTGGTACAGACCATCAAACTGAACAACTCTCTCCATGGGACCAATATCATCATCGCGAAAAATTTATAAACTGTCCCATAAAAACTTCAATACCTACTTGACCTAAATGTATGGGACCGCTGATTTTTTTTTCGTGATTACGATTTTGATCCCAAGGAGAAAATTGTTCAGTACGCTGGTCTGTACCACATCCTTAAATTTGGCTGGTCTTTGAAAACTAACCCTGTATATAGGTAGTTTTGACTTCGTTACTATTTTATATGTATACAGATAACATTGAAGATAGAATGTAGAATTAATTTAAGTTGAAATTCGATTCTTTAACAAGCTCCACAAAAACCCGGATTTTCAACCTTACTTATAAAGTGCAGAAAGCTTTCATGTTTTTCTAAAGTTAAAGTTTTTTTCTATCTTAGTCTTAGGATTACCCCACTTCTGATGCATTTTCGCCATTAAACCACGCTTAGTCAGTGGATTGGTGATCGTATTATAAGCCCGGGACCGCAGTTCCGACCTTTATTAGCTTGTGTATTATGCTTTTAGATTTTTAACTCTATTTTATATGCAGTAGAGTCTAATATTAATGGCGACGCTTTTATTTATTATGCGAACGAGCGTCAATGGACGGCGAAGAATAACTCGTGTTTCCCGCTCACTAGGTGTTGGTTTTTACCTGTATTTGTTTGGTATACTTATATATTTTAATCTGAAGTTATCATTACATCAGAAATAGATACAATCATTTTTGTCAAGCATCTAGTGACATAATGCTGTGAATACTGTTAATAGTGAGCACCGATTTTTAAACGCCAATCGCTCCTTTAGCCAACGTAAGCATGGGCGTTTTTTTTTTACCGTACTCTGGATTTTCAACTCTCGGCGCTAAGCTGAGCGTTGAAAATACAAAGGTACGGTATAAACGTTGCCCGGTGTAAAAGCGCCCGTGCCAACGAGGGCTTACTGCAATAAGGTTAAAGAACTATTAGTAGGCTTGTTTAAGAGGCTGACAACAGCTAAAGCGCGGTCACTGTCGGATTGCATAGAAAAGAAAGAGACGCGCGATGACACAACGCTGGTAATTTATTGCAAAATATGAAGCAATTATGGATTTACAAAAAAATCTAAAAAATTAGACTAAAGAATTAAAATACTATTACGTTAGTATGTTGCTTGTGGAATAAGCTGACAAAAAATCAGATTGATTGCATGTATATTATTATGGTTTTTAATCGCTAAAATAAATTTTTAGAGGTATCTTCGTGTTTTTTTTCTATCGTATCAAACTAGTTGTATTATGTTTTCAACACACTATCTAACTAGCATATATCCTGTAGAAAATCATATATTTTTTCTGAAATTATTGCCTGCAATGGATCATGTACTTTTAGGCATTATAAAACTTGCGTTTAGGTCCTGTAGTCCACTTAAAAAAAAAAAAAAAGCGCGGCAAAAGCCACAGGGTGTGCCACGCTGGTAAATGAAACACGCTACACTCAACATTTTAAAGGGTGAAAACTTACGTACCTAAGTACAGGTAAGAATAATACGAACCTGCTCATTAGTGTTCATAACATCATAATTTTTAACTACCCACCTTAGTTACAAAGTTATTCCATTTATTTTAGTCATAAAGGCTAGAAAGTTATGACTAAAATTTTAATGTACACTATATAGTCGCAGGTACCTACTTCTCATCTAATTTAAAGCATAAAGACTGCAAATCATAAAAACCAAGACTTGAAGTAACGCTAATCAAAAAACATGAAATTTTATTTCACAATATAATATAAAAATTTTGAACGGTAAAAGTAGAAAAGAGCAAAAATATTTTTACTAATATCACAGAAGCGACGTATGACATAAAAGTTTTCGCAAACACACGAGAATATTTCTAAGATTTGACGAGCATTGTGTTCAGACATCTCATCTGAAGTAAAATAAAAAATTAATATGTTTTTGTAACATCACCCCCCTGTATAAAACCGGCTAATGTTAGCGCAATATTCGTAATCAAATTGTCACGTTTCGCTTAAGTGTTTGTTTTTGTCACATCGTATTTCGCTGTTTAAACAAATTATATTTTCTTTGCCTTTGTTATATTTAAAGTAGAATGTCAAGAAATGTGGTTGTGACAAATTTTGTTGTATTTAACGTTAAGACATGGCGCACACTATGCGACATGCGACTGCGACGGTTCGAAGACTAAACGCAACAACAGGCTGCGGCTGACATTTTTCAAATATTTTTTTCCAACCTCCGCGCACTTGGCGCTGAGTTGCAGAGTTGCAACGCTTCCTTTACGATGTCTGTCGGAACGACTGACGCAGATGCAAACGACAACTCTGCGTCTTGATACAGCGACTAGACGGAGTGACAAGACGCACAGTTTGCGCTAGCACTAACGGCTGAGAGTAATTTTCTTATAAAGATGAGAGCTATGCTAATTTATCTAAACTTTAAATTATTTATGCGAGATATTTTGTTTGATTCGCGCTCTGTCCATTACGGAACCATCTTTATGGAATGAGATTTATCGCATTTTTTGCTTCAGGTCGTTTCCTCGAATCTGTTTAGTCATGAAAGGAAAATGCGATAGTGATAGGTACGTGTTTTTTTGATAAAAAGAAACGTTTTGTACGCATCTTTAGGCGTGATGTTTTTTAATGCTGAGAATGGAAAAAAAATGGTATCTTTTGAAAAAATAGGGGCCACATTACTTGTAAGTAGGAGATATTAGGTAGTGGTCGATCTGGTAGAGATTAGTTTATTCTCATATTCCCTTTGCAAACTGATCGGAAATGCTTAATCGAATGTCGATCACCGAGTTAAATTGCTAACGTCGACAAATACACGTGTAGGCCATATTGAAATTGTGTTCTCGGAAATTGTCTACAACAAACATCCAGATATTGGATTAAACCAAATACAAATAGCACACATATATGTATATAATTAAGATGGGTATCAAAATTTCTATGAATTTGCAATCAAACGTTTGACCTCACTCTTATTGAGCATTTGATCGAAATCGAAATAAGATCGAAGTAACGCGGAAACAAAAATTCTCCACAACCTTTAACAACATATTTTGCGACACATCAAAAAAAAATGAGATTAGGTGTCTGTCTGATTGAATTTAGGTCAAACATCTACATAATTTTTGCGCATTTGATCACAATCAAAATCAAAATATTTTATTTCACATAAACCTACATGGGCACTTATGAAACGTCAGAAGCCAGGTGCACGGTTCCAATTGGTCGTTTCCTATGGAGAAGAACCGACAAGAAACTCCACTCATACCGATCAATACCACATACTTGCATACCTAACTTAAGTTCTTCTAAGTAAACAGACAGTTGTGTTGCTGGGGAGTTTGTGCGCCACGTCTTCTTCCCAGGTAAAGCGTGTGAAAGTGTGGAAGTGGTGAAGGGCGGGCAGTTTGGGATGTCATATGTAGTTTTGACGTCCAAAAAGTGGTGATTCTAAGCCTTATTTGAATAAAAAAATGATAAATGATTTTATTTCTGTAAATAGGGTTGTACAAACACTTTTACACGTCAATCATATTTTTTAAACTAGATGAGGTCGGTGTTTTCTATCTGAATACTCTGAGAAGAAAGGCCGAAACAAACTCAGAGGTCACAGTCACTTTAAAAAAAAAAAAAAACATTTAATTCAGGCAAAACCCATATTACATCAAACAAAATTTAACTCTAGTTTATTTAAAGTCTAGACATAATCTTGGTCAGATCATGTGAAAAAAAAAGAAGTTTTATTTTCATTAGTACACGTTGTACATAATACCATGAAAAACACTTTTTTTTATAATTTTTTTATTAATTAATTATTTTCATAATTATTAGACCATGTAGATTGGTATCTGAAATGGTCTTTTGAGGAAAGAACCACACAGATTGAGTGGACCTGTCCAGTCAGTGCACTCATATTGACTGTCAATTCAAATGACTTTTGAATTGATTTTGATTTAAGGATTAAAGATAAACGCAAACAAAAATTCCACCTTTGACAGCGTATTTTGCGTCACATCGAACATGATTAACTTTAAAATACGCAAAACTTTGCCCTCAGCACTCCTCCATTGTTTCGTTACTCTACTCAGTCACGGCATGAAAAGGGCTAAATTCACGGTTGTCACGTTTTTAATTAATTTACGAGTGGGTGAGGCCCGGGTATCACGCATAACCTTTGTCCGCTTATGTGAAATTCATCAATTAACGTGGCTTTAGTGCTGCGGGCACTTACATTTACATTTTCATCATTGTAAACAGAAATTAGCTCTACAAATAGTGTTAGGGAGTAACTAGTGTGATCTAGATTGTGTGAGTATTATCGTTCGGATGGGAGGATCGAATTTTTCGATTGATGTGAAATTGGGGCATTGCGAAATTGCTTAATATTTGTGAGTATTTGTTTTGTGTTTGTTTTTCGAATGCATTTTTTTGATGTGTAAACATCTTAGCGCTCGGTCTACGGTAGGGGCTAGCTTGGACTTCGAGCGTCAGACGCGTAAGCGTAAGACTTCGAGCGTCAGATGACGTCAGCGTAAGACCCGAGTCTATGTGAGCGCGTGAACCAAACTGATGCGAGCTCACATGTTTACACATAAATTTTTGTGAGTGGCAAACCAACTCACTATTATTTATTATATATTTCTTATAACTATTTATTATATTTCAAGTGACTTCAACATAACTGGCGAAATGTGGGTGTAATATATATAAGTATACCTCTGCCTAACGCTTTGGGGAAAACAGGCGTTATGTTACAGAAATTTTATAACCTCTGCATTAATTTGAGTGAGTTGAGCTCCTTAAGTTCTGAGTTGAGCTGCACGATTACTGACAAATGCGTGCACTGACTGGACAGGCTCACTCAATCTGTGTGGTTTTTCCTCAAAGGACCATTTAAGACAAATCTACATGGTCTTCACATGATCTGACCAAGATTATGTCTGGACTTTAAAAGAGACTGTGACCTCTGAGTTTCTTTCGGCGTTTCTTCTCAGAGTAGTCAGATAGGAAACGCCGACCTCATTTAGTTTTAAAATATAATTGACGTGTAAAAGTGTTTGTACAAACCTATTTACAGAAATAAAATCATTTATCATTTAATTGTACAAACTATGAAAAAATGGAATTTTAAACCTGGTAAAATGAAACCAGAACGCGTTACCATTCCATCGAAAATACCTATCATAAAAAATAAGGTGTGTCCTTATATACAAAAACTTCTTTGTAAAATGCAAAGATATGTTACTGGCCACTTGGGCTTACGTCTGAAGTTAACAGAAACTTGGAATGGGCGGAAAATCTTAAGTGTATTTTCTCGCTAAAGTTTTAAAAGCCAAAAGAAACTTTAGAACTTCTAAACAATGAACTTACAACATCAGTTATACTAACACATTGCAATATTAACTTAAGAAAGTAGGTAACCACGTAGAATGCAGAACAAATGGTTCGAGTAGCGAAGTGGCCAGCGATGAGCTTGTTGTGTTATGAGTCGCTGGTTCGAGAACAGACTGGGTGTTATTGTCTCTCATTCTCCCTTTAGCGATAAGACCGCCCATTGTGTCACCCTATGTAAAGTTTCTACATTTATATCTTATTTTTTATGGTGTACATAATAAAGGTATTCTGTTCTATAATTAGACAGTTGTTTGTGTCTGCGAACATACCCAATATAGTTGCGAAACGGGTTAAAGATTCAATAAAGTACCTAGGCATAAAATCTATAAAACGTGTAGTAGATCAGCATAGATGATATAGAATTAGCAATCATCAGCATATTTCTTTATGAATCGTAACTTAAAAAGGCAGCACTACTTTCTTTAGCGTACGCCCAGCATTATGCTAACTAGACTGAATGACCAATAACTTCAGGAAATTAATGGAAATTAAACAGTACAAATATATTTCAAGAGGCAACCAACTGCCAATCCTGTCATAGAAACCACCAAAAAGCAATTTAAATTAGCGCCCACCCCAACAACAACACACAATAGGAAAAACAAGACAATTCAATAAATCCCATTGAAATTTCACTGTTTTTAGCAACAATTGATTTTAACACTTTGAGTTAAGTAACAAAACAATTGTGTATTAAACAAAAGAACGGCTCCTAGCGGTAATTGGCAATTCATGAGCATTCGCAACTACCATACATGTTGATTTTGTCGGCAACATCAAAGCTTTGTTTGCCACAGTATAAAGCTAGCTTGCCCACAACTTTATAGAACCTATCAATTTCAAAGGAAAATGCGCCTTTATCACCTGCGTTAGCTGAAGTGGAACCTCGTTAAAACAGATGTGTTAAATAATTAGTGATCATGACGAACTATTAATATTACACGTACAGTCAAACTCACCATAGTGGTTTCACTTCAACTAAGAAAATCCACCTTACTGCTACGACATAAAGGCGCTGTCGATATCAAATTGTTACCATGGACGTGCCTGGTTGCCGGTACACAATAAATCACGAAATATATCTACATATAACGAACCAACTGTGAATATGATCATGTACGGCAGTATTGTAGGAATCAACTATACTGAATAAAACAAAATACTTGTGTTGATTACCTATGTTTTCAGATAGGCTTATCTAAAGGTAGCTGAAGCAGATTTCATTCCCGCCAGCTAAAGCAACAAAATATATGAAAACTTCCATAGCACTTTTATTCCTTTAACATCCGCGCTGTTTATTACCCACTTCCTTTCAAAAGAATAACAATATCGATTCTAGGAAACGGATGGAAATCATTCAATTAACTTTAATATAATCACGTCAAAGAAAGATTGATATCAAAAATAATGTTTCCTGAGAATCGTTTTAAATGGCAAAGGTATTCTCTCATTATTCCGCTTACTCATAAAAATGCAACATATTCCTTACAATTAGCATTGGAACAGAATAAAATGTCTTATCTTATAATTTATTAACTTTGAAGAGGAAACTGGCCACTTTTTTGTATGCGTGCTTCATTAACATAATAGAAGAAAAGTTTAATTGAGTTCCAAACTTGAACTCCACTTGAGTTAATGGAACTTGAGTATTATGCAAGATCGTAACTCGCATGCCGCCCAATTGAACGCTACGGCGTAGTAAAGATTCGTAGCTTCGTAGCGCTACGCTCGTAGCGACTGATGTTGTGATTATCCAAAGGCTTTGCTACGAATTACTGGCAAACGTTTTAATTCCACGAGTGAGGCTGCTTGCGTAATTTCTGTTGCCAAAACACGATGTTGTTAACTGAGCTAAATAGCGGAGCATATATGTCAGCCTAGGGTTCCTAGAATTACATGGACGCAGTTTTAATTAAAACACATGTTTGTATAATTTTGGATGTGGATATAGTCTCGCTTTTTCTGGACCATGATGAAATATGTACGGTCTTATAACGGGTCACTCTTTTAATACTCGGGTAGTTATTTAAAATACTAGTTGATGTTACTAAAAGGTAAAAAAAATCTACGACGTCTGCAGAAAATTAATATCTAAAACATTCACACAGTAAACTTAAGTTATTCAGCACGTATGATGTGGAAGCAGAAATTGAGGAAAAAAAAGGAATTCTAATCGGCTTTAGAATCTAAGCAATAATACAAATTAGGTCAGTGAAGTAAACAGTAGGTACTTGGATAAGCACTAAGACTATCTAATACTTGTCTTCTCTCCTCTGTAATGAGCACTAGATAACAACATTAGCACAACATATCTTGTTCATGCCTAAACCAAATCTTAAAAGATATAATTAAACAAGCAATTATAACTTTTATTGTTAGGAAAATAAAACCTATAATTAATTCAAATTATACTGGTGATCTACTATTTAATAAGGTATTAATGGTTATTAAACACATATTTATTGAATAATTAAAACTAAATGCATGCCATAACTTTAAAAATAATTTAAAATAAACACATTAAACTAATAAAAATATCACTACAGATGATAAGCCCGTTGAATGAGGCAATTAACAAAACACGATAACACTAATAGTCGCTACAAACATGCATAATAATATCTAAAAGCATTATAACGCTGTCAACGAGTGTTATTAAGTAAAGCGCCATTACCCGCAAGCTGCGGATACCCCGGTAATTATGTTAGTAATAAATCAAACACCAACCGAAATTATCTGAGTTGCTGCAGGAAGGGCCCGGGAGAGCCAGGAAGCAGAAAACGAGGTACCAAATACCACACATGTTGTTCATTACTCAAAAACTACTACGAAGTCCAAAATTGTTCTCATGACATAAGTTTGCATCACTATTTTCACTTTGACAGATAAAAAATTCGCGCCAATTATCGATAGATGGAAAAAATATATTAAGATTGCAAGGTTGGATACGCGTTCGATATTTTAAATTTAAAAGTTGTTGTGTCACGTGCGGTGTCCACGTGGTGACCGCGTGACAGGACGTGTCCACAGTAAACAAGCGTGTGGCCACACTGACTCCGGACGTTCGACTGACGCGACCCAACGATACAAACGCCCCACGACTATTGGTCACGGCACACGGCGAGCCCATCAATTTTGCTTGACGTTTCTATGAAAACCCTTCCTACTTTTCCCTCGAGTAAAATTAGGGAGAGTCTTGTTATAATTAAAAATGTTTATCGATGAGATCGACCTTATTGAACTTTAGGGACGGAATTTAAATGGCGGTAAAATACTTAGGAGTCAAATGTACTCCTTTACAAACTGCGAAGTTGACATAATAATAATGTGATTAAAATACTTTATAAAAGTACTATTAATTACAAAACTAATTAGTTTACAGAAATTTTCCAAGATTTGCCAAACAGGTATTTATAGCAATATTATCACCTCTAAACACCTAAAATAGTAAATAATCAAATGATAAATGTGACGTCCGTAAAATTATTACAACAGCACATTATCATTCCTTACACGCGAGCAGGCGCCGTAAATAATAATATCACATCGAGTGGAAATGTTGGGGCATTCGTACAAAAGGAAATGGACTTTGAGTTTGTTTTTACATATATTCGTGTACACATAAAACTTGTTTAAAATTCATGAACTGGACTCATTAGAATAACATTCCACTTTTGTTTTGGCTTTGAAAAAAATCTAATGAAAACTCTGTGAAGAATGAACATTAACTTTTTAAAAATGAACATGGGCATTCAAATGTGGCCAGTATTGAACACTGTGGGCAGATATTGTCTGATATTTCAAGTAGTTGGCGACAAATTCGGGCGGATGGTTCACGAATACAAATAGATGGTTAACTATTGCTATTGACATCTTGTAACAACTGGACACGGTAGATTGGATACTGTCGGCTGTTATGTATGTAGATACAGGAAATTTCGAACATGACATAATTGCCGCACCCATATAATATCATGAAAGGGACAGAGGCATTCTCATCGTACCATCGTATAACCACAATTCATTTACCGGGCCGACCTCCTTACTCAGAAACTTTTCTATAACGAACCGTACCGTTGAGTTATAATCGAATCGAAGGACAAATTAATTAGTTATAATCATACTACTAGGGTCCAGAAGGATGGGATTTTAAAACTTCGAATTAAAATATTATCAAAAAGCACTCTACTTAAAACAATAATCTTGTACCAGACAATAACATCTTTAAAACAATCTTAAAAAAATAAACACGGGCAGGTAGGTACCTATCGAAACCCTTTCTCAGTAAAAAGTACACACAAATGCTCGTATTATTTTACCAAATCCATTACGTTGCGTACTTTGGGGAGTTCTTAAAGCACAACCCGGGTTCAATTGATAGAAGGTATATAAAATAGAAAGAAAATAGGTTGGTGAGTAGATAGAAATTGAGAGTAAGTAAATTTTATTCAGATAAGTTTCAAAATGATTATAAATTCCCTTTGAAATATGATCAACAATGCGTAGTAAAAAGGGCAATTTGAATGTGATGGCCATAATTATAATCAGAAAGGAAATCTTGACATTCGATAGTCTGGACGAAATTTCGTGCAATTTTTTTTATAACTTTCATTAAAAAAACTCAAATTCACAAAAAAAGATCCTTTTTTTTGCTACCTTTTTCCCTCCTTTTTCTGGGAGCACGAAAACACAGAATACATACAGCTACTAATAAATATTTTTGGGCAAGACATAAGTTCTCCTTAGGATGGATTATTTTTTTATGCTAGTCTGATGGGAATAAGTCACAACGGGACCGCCATTTTATTCATTTTTTGTCTTTCCATCAAAGTAGAGGAAAGAGAAGTAATTTCTAATAAAAAATATGGGTTCAGTCAAATAAAAGTTTTGTATACCACTAACAATGTTCTCAATAGTTCTAAAGTAAAAAAAACAAAGGTCTTATTAAAGCTATAACTTTCAGAAATACCTAATAAGTGTTCCTAAGAGTTATGTTCTAGCTCCCTTTAGGTGCAAAGGCGTAAATAAAGCCACAGGTGACACGTAATGTCCAAAGTTGCCACCTAAAGACCTGAGTAGTACAAACTTATACGATTTACAGGGTACAATTGAAAATATAGAACTTCTTCTGCACTTCAAGAACGCCTCAACATGGTTAACTTTGTTATCACTTTAACAGAGACACACTAACGCCTATACAAAAGGCTATTTTTATTATTAATCCTATATTTCGATATATATATTTTTACGTTGCTCTCATATATAGAAGCAATAAGAATAATGTACCCAGGATTATTTATTATCTTGATTTAAAAAGAAGTGTCCTTGGAGTTTCTTGTCTGTTCTTCTCCTTATAGATCTACGTTTTGGAATGGGCAACTAGCTTCAACTTTCTGACTAACTGACCGACTCTTTGTAAATTCAAAAGTGCCTGTAAATGGTTTAATTGAATAAATGCTTTGAGTTTTAATTTTTTAATTATCGTACACTATTTCCGAATTTTCTGCTTTTAGATAAAAATGTGCATTTTTCTTATATGCCCGACAAGTTTCGGACTCAAACGGTGCCATTATTCATGAGTTGTTTACGCGTCACCCTTCGAAACAGTACAACCTAAAAATGCCAATACGAAAGTAATTCTGCAAATCTGTAACCATAACACTGCAAATCCAAAAAACTAATGACCTACCTAAATGAATTTTCATTCGATAAAAAAAATTACCTAGGTAATAAAACACGTAAAAGCAATTTTTCCAGTTCGCCAAAGGGTAATCGATTGTGCTACATATGAACCTGACTTGTTATACAGCTCATTTATCATCCATTCTAACTTTGTACGGGGCTAGCGATAAAACCCGGATTTACTTGACTGAAATCAAAATATATTTTTCATACACACACCTACATTTTTCATAGCTAACACGGAAATGTTGGTGAATATCGACCAAGTTTAGTATATAAAAACTTTTTTACAAAAAAACAACCGACTTCCAAAAAAAACACTAAAAGACGTGAAGCATAACTTTGATTTCGAAAGTCGGTGCCTTTGGTTTTGTATTTTCGATTTTGGCCACCGATTTCCGAAATAAAAGTTATTTTTCACGTCTTTTAGTGTTTTTTTTTGGAAGTCGGTTGCTTTTTGGAAAAAAGTTTTTATTTTTCACTTTTTAGTTGCGGTACCTACGCCACACAAAATCAACACATCATCAATATAAACTAAGTGGAAAAATTATGCAGTATTAAGGATAACTCAAAAACTACTGGTCAGACCTTGATCAAATTTTAATGAAACCACATGTGAAGCACCAGCTATCAAATAAAAAAGAATCATCCAAATCGGTTCACCCAGAAAAAAGTTATGAGCTAACACCCAAAAAAAAAAAACAGACGAATTGAGAACCTCCTCCTTTTTGTGAAGTCGGTTAAAAATAAAGTCGCTTTTTGTGTCCGTCTGGATGATTGAGTTATTCTTCTAAACTACGCATCGGATTTTGATGCGGTTTTCAGGTCTATTTAGATAATTTATTCCGTCAGGTTAAAAAAAAAAAATTAAACTTACTTGTTATAAAGAAATCTTGATTTTTTGTCAAGTCGTTAAACCGTGCGAACCGTGCAAAGGCCTGTCGCTAGTTGTGTTATAAGTTAGGAATGTAAAAAGGAAAGTTTTAGTTTATTTTTGTACCTTTGGGTTGACATAAATGTGGATATTACGGCTTATGTTCAACCTTCATGGGGTAATAAATATCGAATAGTGTCGACATTTCCGTGGATTGTATAATAAATCCAAGAAGGGTATATGATCAATACTAAACAGATGGTGGGCAGAAGTGTAGGTATAGCAACCACAATCTGCCAGCATGTTTTACGTTAGGGCAAGTTTTTCAACACGAAAATGAGATGTGGATTTTATGTAGGTTCTTAAGCGACTTAAGTTCAAATTGAGCTTGATCGTGAAAATAAGACTGAAATTTTGAATCATTCTAAAAAACTTTTCACAATACGCACAAGATTGGAGTAACTAAAACTGATATTTTCAAGGCAAGAAAGTTGAGCCAATCTTTAGCTCTGGCTTTAAATGTTTGTCATTCACAAGTTTTCAAACTAGATCCAAAGAAAATGGGCAGCAATTATTTTCAACGGTCTACCTTTATAAAACTAATGGACATTTGCATCAAATATGAACGTACTAATGAAGGCACTGATCAAAATTCTGACTGTCTCGGGGGTCTAGTAGTTGCAAGCACAGATGCTTTGCGTGCGGTCCTGACTTCCAAAGATTGGGAAAAATTTATAGGGTTACTCCATTCAAAAACTAATTAAAATCTGGCGAAACGGAGTCTGTTGGCTCGCCCCCTGAATAAGACTTGTAATATAACTGGCGGATTCTGGGTATATAACACACCTCTGCTTCAAAAAAATTTGGAAAATGCAAGCATAATATCATATTACACTATTCAGAATTCTGATTTATATGGAAATACCGAGGCTAGTAAGCAAGTCACCAATGGAATAGAGTGCTTACTTGTATCTAGTCTGGCTCCCAATCACGATGAATCAAACATCACAGAAGGTAGATCCCGGTAACTACGGCTCATGCCATGGAATCAATTTGTGTTTACAAAGGGAAACGTGAAAATGGGATGCCTGCATTGAAAGTCCACATGTATGATTTGTGGCTCCAGGCGAAGCTTCCGTTTGTCTGGTACAACTGCCGTGAAAATCTTTATTTGCAATGTAAAAGGGTAATGAATAAAGCATACGCTTGCGGCTTTAATTTTACTAAACGGGTGTTTTTTTTTTTTTTTATTTTATTTTATTTTATTCGCATAACATTATTATATTCACTGCCTCGTTGGTCTAGTGATCGCAAGCGCTACTGCTGAGCATGAGGTCCTGGGTTCGATTCCCGGGTCGGGTAAAGTGTTATTGGGTTTTTCCATCTGGAATTTCTCGTTAGCAGCCCTGAGTCTGGATTTGTGCCCGGTTGATGGCAATAGGCTCGCCCCCTATTACATGGGACTTAAACATAACTGGCGAAATGTGGGTGTGCTATAGGTACACCTCTGCCTAACCCTTCGGGGAATACAGGCGTGATGTTATGTGTGTGTTATGTTATTATTATATTGTTTGTGTGTCAATTTTACAATAACCTACATACCAACAAATCAGATTTTACAAAACATTTCTCGTTAACAATTTTTTTTTTTTTGATTTTTCATTCTCAAAAAAAAAGCCACATATACCCAAGCTATTAAATTTTGATTACGAAGTAACCTTCACCTTTACCTTATCGAGACCCGTTAAGCAAATAGGCATCATATCCAGAGGGTTGAATACTCCTCAAGTCAATGCTCAAGTCTTTCCGGTGCTCGAGCGAAGCCCTAACGACTCGAGCCACCCTAAACATACGTAATATGACGTAATCTTTTGTGTGAAAGGGTGGAGGGTTCAGAGGGAACAATTGTACGTATGGGGAAATGTGTACCTGTAGATACCGTTACGTTCATGATTGTATTTGTTGTGGTAAAGAGGTTTTACACTATTCTTAGGCCCATTTGCACCATAAACCACTAATGTGTTTAACGTTAAACATAGTTAAAACATCCTTCTGTTTCTGTCAATCGTTTGAAAATGACAGAGACAGAATGTTTTTTTTTTTTATTGCTAAACGCATTTTGTGATTTGTGATGCAAGGGGGCCTTAGTTTTGTATCGTTAATCACGTAAAAGTACTTCATATGAAAATACAAATACATACTTTATGTTTAATTCAGATGAATATTAAGTTCCACTAAAAATATTTGCTACATATTTTTTTACATAATTAGTAGCTACTTTAATCACAGTAAGTACTTTATAATTACTGCTACATTTCGCACAAAACAAAAGTCACTTAACTGATAATGTATTTAAATATAATATGTGGTTTTACTAAGAAAATACTGAAATGTCGTCTTATCGAATATTTTTTTTTACTAAAAAACATAATAATATTACTAGGTACTACATTAAATGCCTAACTAATTATACAAATAAATATAAAAACGAAAGTACACTAAGCGTCGTTGTACTTGCCCGCATCGCTGTCATCCGGAAACGTGCCCAGAACACTGGCAGCTTATATTACAACATATTGCCTCACGAATCTAGTTATTGGACGATACCAACAAACAAGGTTAGGTCGATTGTCAGAGTTTCAGGCTTTTGAAATAGATTGTTTTATCTTCCTTTCAGAATTTCCTTATTAACTTGCTCTCTCCATGGCAAGGAAGGGCGATGTCAAAATACAGCTCATTCTCGCAGATCAATGACTTTACATTTTTACCTACCTGGTATTGTTCTATTTCCGGAGTCAGGGTTTGTGCCCGGTTGTTGGCAATAGGCTGACCCCCTATTGCAGGACTTAAACATCACTGGCGAAATGTGCTTCGTGGAATACGGGCGTGATGTTTTGTTATGTTTAGTTTTCATAGATCTTCGCAAAAAAGTTTGCGCTAAGGCCCGCTAGCGGGCCATAGTCAAAGAGTATTTTTTTTGTCACTATGGGTGGTCGCACATCTGACGGAAGATGCGTCGGACATAACTTCGTTAGTATGCTCGACGCACTAACGCATCATCGGTTGAGTGTGTAAAGTTAAATGTTTTATTATCTATTTTTCCGTTCTGGCGTTACACGACCGACGATACGCGACGCATCTCTCGTCATATGTGCGACCACCCTTAGGATGTAAGACACAATGGAAAGGTAAGTATATTGTTTTTCTTATATTCCCTTAAGAACAAAGAAAAAATAATAATGTATGATTAAATACACAGAAAGGAAGACAAATATTTTTCTTGTACTAACACGTTTTATCTCCTTAGGGATGACTATGTAATTGAATTTAGAAAGACTATTCCTGAACATCTACATATTCTACTAAAATAATCCTACTATTATTATATAAATGCGAAAATTTGTGAGGATGGATGGATGGATGGATGGATGTTGGTTACTCTTTCACGCAAAAACTACTGAATGGCTTTGGACGAAATTCGGCACAAAGATAGACTGTAACCTTGGTATGAACATTGGCTGCTTTTCAGCCTGGATCGCAGACGAAGTCGCGGGTAACAGCTAGTAATATATATTTTTTCAAGAGACATAACATAATATTATGTAGTTTATTGACACAGAAATTACGTTTGCTGCGATCAGAGGATCGAAAAAAAACCGAAATGATTTTAAATAAATTTAATTACTGATTTAATATTACAAAATTAAACCTATGAATGATGATTCTAGTTCGAAGTAGGGTATTAGAATAATCATTCTTACAATTTATTGAACAAACAACAACTTGCGAAATCGACTGATGTCATAGGTCATCAGTGATTATAGAGATTAATAAGGTCGGCGCGGAAATCGACTGATGTCATAGGTGCATCAGCGATTATAGAGATTAATAAGGTCGGCGCGGATGTAACATCAGCGATCTTCATATAGTAGTGCTATGTAATTCAGACATGCGTAAAGCTTAAACCTAAACTGTATTAATTTACATTTATTTTCTTTCTCGTGTCTGTTTGTAATGTCAAAATAACAGATTTTTACTAAATGCATAAATTCCACCCGTGCAGACCATCTACACGTGTAGCCTGTGGACCAACTTCACTCAGCGAGCGTAGAATGCTCTACGTGTCCAGTACAACAACGCGTTTAGGATTCTGTTGGGGCGGCCACGGTTTTGTAGCGCGTCAGCGATGTTCGCTGAGGCCAGAACCGATGATTTCCACGATATAATTAGAAAAAGGAGTGCGTCGCTTATGAGCCGTTACCGTGGCAGCACGAATGGGCTCCTGAGTGTGTTGTCCGAGCGGTGGGATTCGCCTTTTTTGCCAAGGTGGCTGCAGCTGCATGCTAGCGCCTGCGAGTATTATATGTATAATGTAATATGTGTACTATTTTTTATTTTTGTTTTTTATTTACCTAATTAAATTAAATTTTAATTTTGTTTTTAATTTTGATTTTGATTTTAATTTTATAAGTTTGCAATTTTATTTTGTACTATGGCTTGCGTACTTATGGATATATATATCTGAAATAAATGATTTGATTGATTGATTGATAAATTATATTATGAAAGTATATACGGTACTTATAACATTTTTTTATTGTCTTTATGTCTGTCTCAGTCTGTCTGTTTGTTCTGGCTAGTCTCCAAAACGGCTGGAATAATTTTGATAAAATTTTGTATGTGAATACTTTGAACCCTTGGGAAGGTTGGCTATAAGCTTGTTTTCACTAAATTCAATTCCTGTTTTCAGAAAGTTTCAAATAGACCCGAGCTCAAAGTGACTTACAAGCTACCTTTGCAACCTAACTATATTGACTATATTAATTTGATAAATATTTTTTAAGGCTTGCCTTAGGTCTGAACTTAATACACATTATTGGGTACACAAAGGATATTATTCAAAGATAGAATATGTTGGCTGTGTGAAATTCGGTCTTCTGACTTTTTGCTAAGTATTCATATA
Organism: Griposia aprilina; assembly: GCA_916610205.1. Lineage (NCBI taxonomy): Eukaryota > Metazoa > Arthropoda > Insecta > Lepidoptera > Noctuidae > Griposia > Griposia aprilina. Next base: position 16,935,224 of record OU744290.1, on the reverse strand, counting down.
AAAAGCCGTGCGCTCAATGGGATTTCTCATCGTCAAAAATGACGAAATTGTAGAAAATGTCGTGCCCTACTAAAGTAGGGGAGTATTTTCAAAAATCCTTCCATAATACTCATTTTTCTCATCTAAGATACTGTTGCGCAAAATGTCATGTTTGCCCATTGATATTGGTTCTGCGTTGTCTGTTAGTAAATTTAAGATTCATATTAAGTAGATACTATGCCCAAAGACAAACGGTCAAATCAAAGACTGCAACTTCCGCATCAGCAAAAGTGCTAACCACAACGAAAAACATATTAAAAAAATATTTAAAAATTTAGATACCAACGAAAATGAAACTCGGCCATGCTGACTAGGTAATGCAAAAATATTATGCGTCCATCAACTGGAAATAGGTTACACGGCGCTGGCACCGCTCGCAACAAACTGTTAGTGCTGTGCATTACTACAATCTGTGGGCATTCCGCGCTATGTGGGGCAATTTCGTCAAATTAATATCAACGGGGTTGGTTACTAGTTTATTTTACTTTTAGTAATGGGTACTATAAGTAGCTACTGAAGGTCTTACAAATTCTGGAAAAAAAGTATTTTTCAAGAAAGAATCCATAGACAGAAATAATAACAATCATTTGAACACCGTTCGTAAAACACAAGATACAAATTAAAATAAAAGGTGAAAAACTAAAACAAAAATTATGTAAAAACTTCTTTGAAGATCACTGGAACTTGTTCAGTCTTTTCTTAATTCTCTACGAGTGCTTATTTCATACTTTCTCTTGCCTGTCTACTGTTTTTTGTGCTAATGTACCTAATGTTGTCTGTGAAAACATTTAATTGGCCTTCTTTTACTAACTGTCAACTATCTGTATCCTAGCTGTAAGTTTTCTTAAGTAATAAAATAAAATAGATAATGATTTAACAACAACAGTGTGTGCTTCACAGCTGCGCCAAAAAGATCTAATACCAGATAGGTATAAAAAATTTAGATAAATTTATTTTAGTTGATAAAAATCAATCTCACAAGCTGGTCATTGGAGCATTCCTTCACATAATTCTCATTGAAGCGGAGCATATCAATGCTGTATGGTTGTAAAAATAGATCAAACGCTTGCATATTTTAAATAAAATTCAACATGAAATCATTGTTAGGCACCAATATGGTCAGAGACCTATAAATTTTAGCGATCTAAGATCTAAGAGATCATTGGAATTCGGAAATAAAATAAAATAAATAAATCAATTCTTTTAATTGTCGACATAAACACAGGTTACGGAAAAAATGTGAATCCCTGGCGCCAGATCTAGAGTAGCTACTGTATTTCAGGATCCAGTGATTTCTTCCAGTTAGGTTACAATTAAACAAGTTTTACGCAACGGTTTAAAATTATGAAAAAAACAGCAGTATTAAAGTCAAGTCTAAAAATCATATAATCTATAACCAGAATCAAAATTAGAATAAAATCAGGATAAAATAAAATTAGATTAAAGATCTAAAACAATATTAAAATCATGATTAAAACGGCGCACTATGGAAAATGATAGAAACAACGGCATATCAAAAATCGATTTTACTAATGTCGTTACTGACGCACTTGATTTTCTTTTTTAATAGTATAAGAGTGGCACCTCTGCCTAACCCTTCGGGGAATACAGGCGTGATGTTATGTATGTTGTGTGTATATGTAAGAGTAGAACTTTAATATAATGTACTCGTAGTAATTTCGCTTGAATTAAATTTCTTTTTTTCTTTTTAATACGTCAGTGTCAATTCTAAAAAAAATACTATTTCAGGTATGTTCGCTTCAATATTGTAAAATTAAAGTCTATTGTATGTAGATTTAAAATCAATTATAATGTTGTAGGTTTTTTTATTATATTTCTATTAAAAAAAACTTAACAATAAGTGAGGGGAAAAAATACAGTTTTTTTAACTTCTTCGAGACATTTGACAGTTACCAATGTCTCCCGATGCTTTACATTTGATGTTGTTTTGTAGCGTAGATATTCATAAACATCGTTTATAAAAAATATCAGCGGATATGTGCGGTTTCTGAAGTTATCGTGAAAACTATGATACAAGTCAGGGAACAGAAAACCTCTATCTTTTGCGGTTTCTAATGTGAATAGTTCACTGATTAGTTTGCGGTATATTTTATTTAAATATTAATTACTTATTGATAATAGGGCGTACTATCTACAGCTTGCATTCATTTTGCGGTACAACTTTAATCAACAATCATATGCAACTAAATAATAGCAATTGGTTGGATTCAGTATATTTGGTAAGTTTACCAAACTCGGATGAAGTAACGCCTGATTTGACTCCATCTACTTCTTCTGGGAAACGCGGAAGACCCTGTGTCTCATATGGGGAATCGTCAGAATCAACCAAAAAAAGAAAAAATACTGTGCTGCTTAGTGAACATGGCTTTGAACACATCTACAATGTCTTTGTTCAGGAACTACGTTCAATAGGAGAAGGAACAGAAGCAAATCTCGTGGAAAAACTAAGGTTTTCTGATAGAGATACAAAGTATATATTTTAATCTCTTAGATAACACAAGCCAGATTACAATGCTAAAGGATCAAGAGGTATTAAGTGTTGTCATTGATTTAGATTTAACGAAAGCACAATATATTTATTTAAGGAATTAGACTAACGCCCGAAACTGTTTTATATTTCCACCATATCATAAAATACAAGAAGCCAAACAGAGATGTTATCCACCATCTTCAGCAATAGAAATTACAAATACACGTGTAAAAATACTGAATCTTCAAGATTTATTGGACCACACTGCAGCTAGGATTTTGGCTATAAATTCGATGTATAAGATTGGATTGAGTCATTTACTTTCATTCAGTAAATGCGGATGTAATGGTTCATCTGATCAGAGTCAGTACAAACAAAAACTTTCAGAGGAGTCTGAACTGATTTCTGACGCAAATTTGTCTATTACATCTTTTGTGCCTATCAAATTAATCAATGAGCTAACGGGCGATATTGCGTGGCAAAATCCAGTGCCTTCGTCAGTCCGTTTTTGTCAACCTATATCAATAGAATTTAACAAAGAAACTCCTGAAAAAACTAAAGCTGTTGTGGATGAAATAAAAAACCAAATCATTTCCTTAGATCCATCATAGATTAATAAAGAAGGCGAAGGAGTCAATGTGAAGCACGAACTCTTTCTGACAATGATAGATGGTAAAGTAGCTCAAGTATTAACGAATACACCTGGTTCCACATGTTCAATTTGTGGAGCTACTCCACGGCAAATAAATGATCTGACTAAAGTGACTGCTAGGCCTGCAAATTCATATCAATACGGACTTTCTACATTGTATGCCTGAATTCGTTGTATGGAAATGATATTATATATTTCATACAACCTCTCTTTTCAAACATGGTCAGCCAAAAGTGAAGAAAAGAAGCGACAAAAGCTAGAAAAGAAAACTCTAGTTCAACAACGTTTTCGTGATGAGCTAGGATTGATCATCGACAAAAAACGACAAGTAAGTGATAATACCAATGACGGTAATACTGCTAGAAGATTTTTTTACAATGCTGAATGTTCTGCTGATATCACAGAAGTGGATATAAATTTAATTAAACGGCTTTACATAATTTTACAAGCTCTTTCATGTGGTGAAATGGTAAATGCTGACAAATTTGCCAATTATGCCATAGAAACTGCCAGAATTTATGTGAACAATTATGATCAGTACTACGTGCCATATTCAGTATATAATTTTTTTATTCATGGTGAAAGTATCATTAAGCATTTTGCTGTGCTTCCTATTGGTCAACTTTCAGAAGATGCGCAAGAATCCCGCAATAAGGATTATAAAAAAACCGGCTACATCATGCCAGAAAGTGCTCTCGTACGGCTACAAATGAGAATGTATTTCATACTCTTCTCTACACATCAGATACATACATTTCCAGTCTTAGAAAAACATTTAGCAGAAGTGTGAAGTCACTTTATGAAGATACCCTAGATCTTTTAAAAGTGTACGAACTCATTTGGATCCCGAAGTTCACCAAATATAATAATTAAAAAAGCAAGTGCAAGCAAGCAAGCAAGCAAGCAAGTGTATGCTATATTTTTTTTTTGTATTAATTTTACTTAGAAATTTCGTAACTTTAAATGTTTTATGAGATAAATATTTGTAATCATAAGTTTAATTACTTATTTAAATACTATTGTTGTATTTTTACTATTATTTGATAATAAACTGATGTAATTGTACATTATTATTCACAATATAAATAGTGTTGTCCCTAAGGAAATAAATAAAGACCCTTTGTAAAAGTTTTCCTTTCTTTATATATATTTATACTTTAGTAAAATGATAGCATCTGAACTTTATCTAAAGCCTTATTTAATACTCTATGCACGTGCAAAAATTCAAGCGTCTTTCTTGAAAAATAAAGAAGTTATCGAATTTTATCTGAAACACACCTCGATTTTCCATAGCGCGGCACAAATATAACAACCTTATTGGGAGTCGTTTGAGCCGTTTGGGGTTTGAAACACTAGGGGCGTGGGTTGAGTGCTCATCGAGTATTTCGGGACATCGCCAAACGGTTAGTCAACTCTTCACGTGACCAGCGGGCTGGCCAATTTTTAGGTCAAAGAATCAGCATTGCCATCCAAGGTGGCAACACTGCCAGCCTTTTCAGCAGTTTTCCCACTCACACCGATACAGACGAATATTTCGATGCCCAATGAGCTCACGGCTTTTTTTTATTTATAGCTATACTTGTATATAATATATATATATATATATATATATATATTATTATTATTATCTTTTATTTCATTATATACATATAAATTATATTTTTAAATATTAAAATATATAAAAAATATAAACACATTTAAAAATACAAAAAATAGTAGCCCACCGGTATCGGGAACAGGGTCCAAGCTACTGGCGGTCAGGGCTCCAGAGAGAGGAACCTCCTAATAATGCGAGCCGTGTCCAGAAGTACCGCCTTCTGAATCAAGCCCTTGGTCCAGCTGCTCAACGAGAGCCTCCTCAGGTGTTGGTCGAGGCTCTTCGCTATTAAGCCATTGACTGTCACGACTATTATTATTATTAGGTATGCTGGAAGAGATTTCTTTAGAAATAAGCATCACCTTTGTACCTATTTTTCTGTTCCTTTCTTCTTGTCTGTTTATATATGTGTGCAAATATATAAATATATATATATAGTATATTAGGTTGTACATTGTATAAAAAAATGGTCACATAAAAAAAAAAACAAATTAACAAAAAAATTAACAAAAACAATTCGCATTAATTAACTTTATACAAAATGTACATTAGACGGGACATAGCTATTTTACAGTTTTTTTTTCCTTTTGCAACTGAGCCGACGTCGACTATTCTGCCAGCGTCTTGTAGTGACGGCAGCACAGCAAGACAAGATGAGCCGTCGAACTTTTCACTTTGTGGTAGTTGTTATTTGATCATTTTAGTAGCTGAAAGGACAAAATAAGTTTTAAAAATATTTTTTATTATATATAAATTGATTACTCTAATATATAACGACACAGACATTCACAAAGTTGTAATTATCTGACAGATAAACTCAAATGTATTTAGCTCAAAGTTTAGCTAGAGGGTAACGAATAGCAGAGGAATGTATAATTTTGTTATCTAATCGGTCAACTTCGATCGTTGCGCCCGGGCACAAACGGTACGTAAAGATACGGGTATTATAGTCGGGTAGGTACTATACATACATACATAACATCACCTGTATTATATACATGTACTATACATATGTACGAGTATATACAGCGTGGCCCTACAATTTCGACATTAATTTAACACGTGGGTAGGGCTAGTGGCCAGTAACAATAAAAAATATTATAAGAAAGTTTTTGTATTCATTTTATAATTATATATATATTATAATATTTTGTAATTTGGTTTAATTTCAATTTGGGCGTATTCCTGAAATAAAAATGATTTGATCTGATTTGATATTTGATTTGATTAATGCTGAAATTAACTTTTTGGCGCAGCCGTGAGGCGTGTGTGCCTCACGGCTGCGCCAAAAAGGTTCATTGTTGTTGCTAACACTTTATTTTTTGTTATTTGTATTTTGTGTTTCACGAATATTTTTTATTGTTTGTTACTGGCCACTAGTCCTACCCATGTGTCGCCATTGTAGCGCATAGATCAAATGTACGTATAGCTCAACTTTTGCTCTTTTAAAAAGCCATTCAATTTTTAAATGATGACTTAATTATGTATTAGAAATGTAATAATATGGTTTTTTTTTCACTGAATATTGGGTAATTCTACTGAAGCTTCCATGGATGATAAAAAACTAACAAGAAATACATATAAGCCAGTCAAAATGCACTTTCATTTGCATTCTAACCCTAAAAAGGTAGAAAAGCCACTACACAGTTTCACTTTGCTATTAAAGCAGTTAACAATGCATGTGAAGTGGGCTAAACAAAAAGTTGAGACTTGGAGTAGTTCACGCCTTTCTATTCAAAGCTAAAACTCACTGAACGTGTTCAAATTGTATATGTGGTCGAATGTACGAGCATTTACATGTAGATGGTGGAACAAAACTTTTTCTCGCTTAGAGTTTTTTTGTTTCAATTTGGGAGCTGTTTTCCTTGGTGACAATAGTGAAAAGTACTTCATGACTCGTGGCTAAATAATGGCCGCACGGATCGATCGAAGGTATACATACTACACACAAGATTCAAATTCAAATGCCTAGATATACGCTGGGCGAAAAGTTTCTGTTGGCGAGATTGTGTTTTGTTTTCGTCGTGTTTGATGAGAGGGGTAGGCGAAGAGGCGCGGGTGAAACTAGATTTTTTACTGTCTTGCTGCGCCCTCTTAAGCTACGCTTGGCACGGTCGGTTCGTGGATGGGTGGCCATCCATTACATATCGAGACCTTTCTGTACCTCGGAAAGCACGTTAAGGGGCTTACAAGAGCTAAAGCGCGGTCACTGTCGGATTGCATAGAAAAGAAAGAGACGCGCGATGACACAAAGCTGGTAATTTATTGCAAAATATGATGCAATTATGGATTTACCAAAAATCTATTCATTGGACTAAAAAATTAAAACACTATTACGTTAGTATGTTGCTTGTAGAATAATCTGACAAAAAATCTGAATGTTTGCATGTATATTAGTAGGTATGGTTTTCAATCGTTAAAATTTTTTTTAGCGGTATCTTCGTGATTTTTTTCTATCATATCAAGTAAATTATATTATGTTTTCAACATACTATTTAACTAGCATATATCCTGCAGAATATCATATATTTTTCTGATTTTGGTTACTGCAGTGGATCATATATTTTTAGGCATTATAAATTTACGTTTAGGTCATGTAGTCCCCTTAAGCCGCCATATTACATATTTGTACGCCGTTAAGGTAAAACATGACTGTGATCCTTTCTGCAATGTACTTAACATCTTGCATGCTTTGTGTGTGTATACTCATGTTCTGACAAATAACTGATTAATGATCTCATTAATCTCGTCTTTCGTAGATCTTTGATAGTCATTACGGGTAGTCTTACCAAGGGGAATCGTGTTACACAGTAACTGGGTTGCGGCGGTCAGATGGGCAGTTGTTCCATGTAAAATACTGATATTCCGCTGCATCAGGTTAGACTAGAAGCCGACCCCAACATAGTTAGGAAAGACTAGGCAGATTGACAGATTTCAGTGAAAAGTAGTGGGTAGAAATGGATGAGTAGGCTCACGAGACTTCCGGCATTAGGTTCTCGTTACTTTTGAAGAGTCTCCCAACCAGGTGCACAAATGAGTGGGTTATACAGTTGATTGGATTCCGTGTGGTTCCCTACAAAGTAAACTAACATAAAAAAAAAACTTGCAGAAATAAGACTATGATTAAAGAAAAGTTGTAACTTGGGTTTATTTTGAGGCATCTATCATTATAAAAGGTACGACACTTTTTTTACTCCCGACTTTTTGAATAATATTTTAGATAAGATAAGATAAGTCTTTATTTGCCTTAAACATGGTATAAAGTTGTTACAGTCAGGTATTAATCTAAAGTCCACATGTTTAGCTATACAGGGTATGTATCAATTGCATGCAAAAATCATTATTAGTTAATTGTTGTTCAATGTCACAGATATAAGGTCAATACAATAATATAATAGTTTTATCTCAGCATTATTCGCAATGACAAAAGTCCAGAAATTTATAGTTTATTGTTAAAAAAGTCTTTAATGTCATAAAACATATGTTCTTTCAGCCATTTTAATAATTTGTTTTTAAATGAGTTAATATTATATAATAATTTTATTTATTTTGGAATTTTGTTATAAATGCGTATACACATGACTAGGAAACTTTTCGCATACTTGGCTGATTTAGGAGTATCCTGCAATGCAAGTCTGCATGGATCTCTATTTCGAGAGTTCATTCGATAGGCTTTTTTGAACAAGCCCTTATTATTATAAACATAAACACAGATTTCGTAAATGTAGAGTGACGGAAGTGGTAATATACCCAGCTTTTTGAAAAACAGTTTACATGACTCGTCAGAACGCATACCACAAATGGCTCTGATGCATTTCTTTTGCGCAATAAATGCTCTGTGTCTATCAGTGCTGTTACCCCAAAAAATAAGCCCGTATCGTAAGATGGATTCTATATAGGCATGATATGTAGTAATTGCTGTTCTTTTGTTGGTTATATTCTTTATTCGTCTGAGAGCATAAACAAACTTATTTAGAAAGTAATAAAGTATAAAAGTAGGCAGTATAATTTCTAACGTGACAATATTATTGAGGATATCCGCATCCACGTCAATAAAATGGAAACACGTGCACGTTATAACGTTGTCGTGGACGGAACTTTAAAAGCGTCTTCATATATTTCTACGCATTTTGCTAACCTGTGTTATGGTGAAGCTGTGGACGTCCACGATAATATCGCCACGTTAGAAATGATAATAGCGCTCATTTAGCAATAGAAAATGTTCGCAAAGCATGATAATTATGTTCGATAGTTAGTAGTCAACACTCCCAAGGAGATATAAAAAAATGATTTGATGAAACTATCGACAATTTACTTATTGCAGCAGGCGCTTTACTTTGTGTAAATAATATCATCACCACTGCTCTCAAAACGGTGAAGGAAAACATCGTGAGGAAACCGGCATGACCTAGAACAAAAAATTCGAAGACATGTGACATCCACCAATCCGCACTGGGCCCGCGTGGTGGATTACAGCCCATTCCCTCTCAAAGAGAGGAGGCCTGAGTTCCAGCAGTGGGAACATTATAGGCTGATTATGTATGTGTGTATCGACAATTTTGCCGAATAATTTCTTAAACCTTTATCGACCTCAAATAGTTAAACTTTGGCCGATGTACCTTAATAATAAGCAAATAAAACTTGCTACTCATTAACCCGCGGTAATCCCTCGATGACCGTTGAAACTCGCAAGTGAAATATTAAAGTTCCCGCATTTATTACTAGGAACATTTTACGTGATAATTAAAGTTATAAAGTTACTTAGAACTATTGTTTCACGGTTCTTAATAGTAACTAGACCTTCAATTTGAAGTACTTAGCGCATCGTTAGGTGGTCGTCTATCTTAGTTAAGATACAAATACTTTTTTTTAATGTTGTATGGCACCTTTGATCATCAATCCAAATTGCAAATGTCCATAGACAGATTTTATTTGACATAGGCTACTTTTTGTCGTGGTACCACATTCCCGTGAGATAATTTCCAACACCCACACGAGCGATGCCGCGGGCAGAAGCTAGTACATAATAAAATAATACTCAAACATTCAAATAAAATAAATTTAAAATATACACACATGTCATCTTGTTACAGTAGTAATGGCAATCTTGTCATTTAGTCTAAATAGGCTTTTATTTTTATATAGATTCTTTTATATTTTGTGAATGTGAGAACGTTGTAGACCTAACTTGTAGACTAAATTTGTGGACCTTTTTATATTTTATTGAGTACATTTTACTTGTTGACAGGCCTACACTGTCCTCCCATACCTATCAACACTGTAATTGGAAACATTGTAAAAGCCCCTTATTTTTAAAAGAGTAACCGTGGAGTTTCTTGCCGGCTCTTCTCCATAGGAAACAACCAAATGGAACCGTGCACCTAGCTTCTGACGTTTCATAAGTGCCCATGTTGGTTTATGTGAAATAAAATATTTTGATTTTTGATTTTCATTCAAATCAAATTGGACATAAAATACATACAAAATAATGTCATTCCAAATAAATTAAATTAAAATACATACACATGTCATCCAAAACTAATAAAGTAAAACACATAACACAAAAATATTACTTATTACGAGGGGAGGCGCTACTATGAAGCTTCATGTACCTCTGCAACAGGGGCAGATCCCACCGCTCGGATAATACCTTCAGGACGCTTCTGTTCGAGCTGTTTTGTAGGGTAGCGAAGCCCTTTTCCTTATGATCGCGAAAAAAACATCAGTTCGCGCTTCAGAAAACATAGCCGAGGCACTATAACACCGTGGAAACCCTAACAGCTAAAGTACTTTTGTACTGCACACGCAGTGCGCTGTACGCCCGCTGCGTAAAGTTGTAAAGTCACCTTTACTGGTCTAGTAAATCGTGCGAACCTGCGACCCAACATATTACACCGGACAGACAGCGCCCTGCGCTCCTTCTCAATATCTTGATTGTCACACAGGTTCAGAGACCCAGTCGCCCAAATACTTGAATACCTTCACCCTGTTTAAAGGAATGCCGCAAAGAGATACAGATGAGTAGCATTTGGTAAACGCTTTAAAAATCATAAATTACTCTTTTTTTGTATTGTACTTGAGCCCATGAGCCTCTTGTGCTGACCGGTGCTCACCGATCAGCCGGTTCACATACAGGTTAAAGAGGCGAGGCGAGGATAAACAACACTCCGCAATCCAACTAGTACACGTCCGACCGCGCACCCATCCATCTGAGACTATTCAGCTGCTTATTGTACCAGTACCTGAGTAAAGATAAAATCCCATGTGGCAGATCCATTTCACATTGTAGCTTCTGTCACAGCTTGTCATAACACACCAGATCAAAAGCAGCATATAATGCTACAGCAGATAAGCACTCTCAGTTGTTAAACTGGGTCTAAAACCAAACTGAGCGTCATGCAATCGAAGGTGCTTCTCCAACTGTCGGACAAACAAACTATCGAGCACCTTAGCTATGACAGTCACAAGCGAGATCGGTCTGTAATTCGCAAAATCTGAGGAGTCACCTGTCTTATCCTTTACGATTGGCACCACAATCGCGTGCATTAAGTCATCGGGCAAGTAACTATGACTAACACTCTAATTAAAAAATAATGCATTGACTCTTGGCAGGTGTACGCCCGCGTACTTCAAATGGCCTTTACCTAAGACTGTCGTGACCCGGGGACTTGCCTCTCGCCATCTTATTTAACCACATTTTTGGCGGAAAATCTGACATTTACATCCCCAGGGCGATCCTCAGCAGCTAGCGATCTGAGACACAGATCCGAGCGGTAACACCACATTAAAATGACGCGGAAAGGCGCAGGCTATGCGCGATTCATGCGCGGCGCCCACTCTCACCGGCAAGCCCGATCTTAGATTCAGGTAATACACTACTGAATGTTTTTCCAAAAGTCACCAAATGTTATATTCGTAACAAGTTCCGCTGTAATATCCATTTTTATCTGAGTTTCATTGTCTTGACAGTACTTTAATTTAGCTTCAAATATTTTCCTAGATTCACAAATTTTATTATATACATAACCAGATCTAGGTCGTCCATAAGACACCCACGTTTGATAACAGAGTCTTACCCTCCGGTGAGCATTCGGTCAAAATTTTTACAATCTTGTCATACATAAAAATATATTATCATTTTGTGGCTCTGATTGACACATTCCATCTGCGCAATAAATTAACTCTGATCGGAAGTCAATCTGCTTTAATCTTGAGTTACAATAACTAGTACAATCTTGTATTTGATTATGGGTTTTAAGAAAGAAAGAGACTGTGACCTCTGAGTTTGTTTCGGCGTTTCTTCAGATAGGAAACGCCGAGGTCCGCGTTTCCTACTAGATGAGGTCATCTAGTTTAAAAAATATGATTGACGTGTAAAAGTGTTTGTACAAACCTACTTACAGAAAAAAAATCATTCATCATTTATCATTTAATTCCCCATTTGACATTACTGACAGGATTAGCAATGGTTGTAGTTTTTGGTAAAGGAATATTCATATTACATTTAATCAATAATGAATACCGATCAGACCAGTATGTCTCGTACAGCACGCACGCGTCCACAACCGTGATGCGCTGTGCCGGACTTATTACTACGCATTGATCGAGCCATCGCCGGCACACGTGTGCCTCACTAACAAACGTATAGGTACCGCGAGGCAGCCGCTCAATGTCTAGACGATTGTCCACGATTATTCAGTACAAAAAGAAAACAGCTCGTTATAAAATAACTGTCCTGGGTGCGCGTTGAATTCCCCGAGAATAAATACCGATTCCACATCATTAAATTAAATGATCGCGTTTAACTCACTGAGGCACTGTCTAAACTCGATCACAGAAACCGTGTGAAACACCGCTTTCCTCCACAGTAAAGCGATTCCCCCTACGGCCTTCCTCTAAGCACTCCAGCGGATGTATGAACAGCAGACTTCCCAGTAAAGGAAAATGCGTCATCAATGCTACCTAAGAACTGTATGTCGTGAGGCAGAAGCCAAGTCTCCCGTAGTGCCATAATATATCTGCTGCACGACAGAGTCCTTCTACACACTCGACTGACTTGGTGACACTTTTACAGTTGAAAGTAATAAGTTTAGTTGTACTATCCACTGACTGACGATATTACTCCATTCATCTCAAGGTATGTACGTTTGTCCGCGTTTCGTCTATAGTCAACAAAACGGTGATATATTATTATCGGCCCATATTTAAGAAAAAAAAACAAGTTTATGTTTAGGAACAAAAACTATGTATCCATCGCACTTGTTATTTAATTTGATATCCATTTTGTCTACTTTTATGTCTTTAGTTAGTTTTCTTCAATAAATAAGTTTGATTCTCATTTGCAGGCGTCTCCTTGGACACGTTATATATACAAATCGGAATTCGCCGCCTTGAACTTATTGTTAGAATCAACAATACTTTCCCTGTATTTCCAACAAAACGGTTCCTTAGTCTCTTTTTTTGTAACCAGGGTCCATTCCTTCTTAAGTATTTCTGGTTTGGACTGCGGTTTCGGCACACTATCCTGCACAATATCAAAAAAACTTTTCCTGTTTTCGACGCTCAATTTTAGGCTTTTCGGTCGGTCACAGTTTTGCGCGCAGTAAGCGGCAGAGGCCGATAACGTCGACTGACTCACCTTGTATGGTCTTAGACAAAGCGCAAGCAGCTGTTATTTTCTCGCTTGCGGGCGCCGTTACATTCACAACAACGCACGATGTTTTATCGCGCTACCCTCATCCGCAAAAATAATACGCCGCTTCTTTAAAGGAGTCCTGGCAGGCTGTTTTTCTGCAGACCTTTCTGCTGCCACATATTAGAGATAGTCCCAACGGCCCACTTTCGTGCTCAAAACTCGACAGCGAACAGGCGTAGGCGCCCCGTTTTCCGTTGATATTTCGTGAGAAATTGTTCACGATTGACGCGTTCTTATGTGCTTCTAATTCTGCACGTAATCCTTCAACTGGTTCACTGTAGCGTACTCTTTAGAAGTACGGTCTATTTCACTTAGCATCCGCACCAGATCTTTGAAAAGGCGGGTCACATCTACCTACACGGTCGACAAAAAACTGGGGATAGTTTTTGTAAATCGCGACAGACAAAGATGGGGATTTCTTCGGGATCCGTTTCCTTTAATAGGCAGGCGGTATCGTCTATGTCACATACTGTTTTTTCCCTATCTTTTCCTTATCTTCTTGCGCTTTGTTGTCGAAATAGAATCAAACAACAAGATTTTTTCAGAAAAAAAAAACCCTTTCCGAAAATACACTGACACAAATTCGGGCAATACATTGCTCGTCCATCACATCCAGTTTATTACAAATAAAGCCAATCAAAATCAAAATATTTTATTTCACATAAACCTACATTAAGCCTAAGGGGCTTATGTAGGTTTATGTGAAATAGCGAAACGAAAATGTGAAATAATGAAACGTCAGAAGCGGTTTAAATTGGTCGTTTCCTATGGAAAAGAGCCGGCAAGAAACTCCACAGTTACTCTTTTAAAAATAAGTGGCTTTTACAATGTTTTCAAATTACAGTGTTAATAGGATTGGGAGGACAGTATCGGCGTGCTAACAAGTAACGGGTACTCAACAAAATAGAAAAAAGGCTACAAATCTACAGTCTACAAGTTAGGCCTACAACGTTCTCACATTCACAAAATATAGAAAAATCTTTACAAGATAAATAAAATAATAAAAATAAACGCCTATTTAATCCAAATGACATGATTTCCATTACAACTGTAACAAATCTGAATTAAAATCCTGACTACTGAAACCAATGTCTTGTGTATGAGTAAATTGCAGCTTCAACACTGTTCAATATTAGTAGCCATTGTTTGCACAACGTCTTCTCATCCCTAGCAAGAAGAACGAAACACAACGCGACTAATCGGTGTCGCGTGCAACGCAACAATGAAATTTATTTCTGTAAATTTGTTAAAAAAAAACACTTTTACACGTCAAAATTAAATTGTTTAATAGATGAGTTTGGCGTTTCCTAACCGACTACTCTGAGAAGAAAAACTGAAGTAAACTAAGAGCTCTCTATTATACTGGCGGCACCTGGTGAGTAATTTGCGTAACACACTAACAGTAGCAAAGGCATTCATTTTGACAGTTCAACATCATTCATTGCGTTATTTACGTTGTTGAGCAGAGTTAAACTTATGAAGCAATGGATTAGCGATATCCTTCAAAATGATTTAAATTACGATTGAAAGTGTGTTACGCAATTAGAGTGCTACAACCTTCAAACCGGATCACTACAACACAGCTTGGCGGCAAAAATATCAAAAGAAAATCTGAAAGTTTTATTATCATAACATCACAAGCCCTTGTTCCAATCAAACGTTTCAGTCACAACACAAAGCTGTCTGCAATTTAACTCTTCACACAGATTTACATAATAAAAGGCGTAGTCTGTTGTTTCAGCATCAACAAAATATTTGCTGAAGCCCTTTAACAATTTCCGCTGAGGCAAACAAGAGAAAAATCAGGATATTGTAAACTAGGGCGCTTCAATAAAGCGTGGAAAATTCACGTCTTGTAAAAGCGTGTTACGTGTATATTTTTTATTGAAAGCTTATCAGCAAAATAAATATTTTTCTGATACAAATTTTTTTTGCATAAAAATTGTACTAAAATTTTTTATGCAAAAAAATATTTTATTAATTGAGTCGATTTACAATTTTATGTTATAACTAGCGACCCAACCCTGCTTCGCACGTTTTTTACGATGTGACAAAACATTGGGGATTCTTTTTTTTATGTAAGTTTAATATTAATATGACGGAGAAGGTATGTCTCTCTCGTTATTATCAGCCATATTTTAACTACTGTGAGCGTACTAGGGGTAGTGTTGGTTATTGCGCAATAGAAAAACCGTTTGCAGTTCAAATCAAATTATAATGTACGAACAAATTAATTTCACTAGTGAATCACACACTGTAGGTACACAACACAACTATACGGAACGCGCGACAGTTTCTAAACGTGTTCACTGCTTACCCGCCAACAACAAACTCTGCTTTCACTCTGGTCAAGCGTTATGTCATAGACTTTGTTGAGCGCCACCTGGTGGCGCTAGCGTCCCGATTAGTCAGAGTCAAACGATTGATGTAACGTATTTCCGACAAATATATATTAAGTACACATAAACCTTCCGGAAGAAATTCTCTAAATGATGGTGAAAGCCCATAAAAATCCGTTGCGTAGTTTAGAAGAGGCGCGGTGACACAGACAGACATGAAAAGCGACTCTAATTTATAATATGTACTTATAGTTATAGCCGCCGCGCCGCGCGAACCGGGCCTCTTGCTACTCTACGCATAAGGTAGCACGGGCGATTTTTTTACGCGACGGTTTTTGTATGGCGCACTGGATTTTCAACTCTCGGTGTTAAGCCGAGCATTGAAAATCCAACTTAGTACATCCCAGCGGAACAAAAAAAAAAACACACTGTTGGATTTTTAGCTCTTGGCGCTAAGCAGTGCGATGAAAATCCAGTGCGGGAAAAAAATGCGCGGCGTAGCTCGCACTGCGCTACGACCCCGTGGCTGATGGCCTCGACGTTTTCGGCACGTATTTGGAAGCTTTATTTATGTTATAAATTCAAGCTTATCAATTTATTTTCATTACTTTTTAGGCCCTTCTAAACCCCAATCTTTCATCACGTTAAATCTTCGGATGTCTTAGCAACATTTTGTATTTATGAATGATACCAAATGCTGTTCTCAGACTGACATTTAGGTAGGAAAACCAAACATTCTCTTTCACAATCAGTTTTACACATTAAATGGTGTGCCAGAAATGTGGACTTATTTTATAGAGACTTGCAGTGTCCTTGCCAACGTTTGCATAGGTCATAGGGTACGATTAATTTATGTTGTATGACTCGTGGTTATTTATAACAATTTATAGCAAAATGTGAAACCACATTTAAGTTCAGAAACTTATTTTAATATTATAATACCAGCCTATTATTGTCCTGCAAGGCAAAGTCCTCTTCTGATAGAAGGCATGACAACGCTAAGAGGTAACAATACAACCCAACAGTGGATGATCCCGCCTACTAAGTACAGATTTCCTATGAAAAGTATTCGCTTCGGGGATCATCGTGCATCTTCGGAAATACGAACGTTATGTAGTACGAAAATAAAATAAACGTGGATTATTATACTAATATTTTATGTTCTCACACTACTCGTGTTCTCAGAGGACGTGTGTTTATGACGACCGTCATACATTGTTGGAGCAACTTAGTTATACCAGGTATTTTTCGCAGTCGGCTTATCTTGGCCAAATAATTATTTAGGGGTAACAAAGGTCATTTTTTTGCAGTTAATAGTGATTTTTCATTATGATTAATTTTATCGTGATTTTTATTGAATGTCTCCTCTTATATGGTTTATATTTATGAAGAACGTTTGGCTTTCAATTTTCTTACTGTCGAGAAATACTCTTCTCATATATCCAGCGTAAAATATTACCGCGATATCAGCGCTTAGCGACCGCAGGTTGTAATTATTGCGGTATTTAATTACATTAAATTGTACAACAAATTTGCGGTATTTAATTTTGAAACGAAACCTCTGTCCCTGTGTACCCTTTGAAACTTTGTAATTTAATTTCAATATCATACGTTGGACACAAAGGAGCAACGATTTTCAGTTGTGGCATAACACATACTGTAGATTTTTCAATGCGTTATTGAAACAAAAAATATATATAACATTTTTAAACAAACCCAAATACTAGAAGGTCCAAAGTAGTAATAGCTCGTCTAATTACTGTAATTGTATGTTCATAACTATTTATTTTTATTTATTTATTTATCACAAACACTGCTAACATTACAGGAAAAATCCTAATGCGGTAGCGTGGCCTTAATTAATCTATCTTAAATAATTATCTTAAATAACATAACACATACAATATTACTTTTGTGAATTCGTTCAGAGAGCATATCATAGGAAAATAGATCGATCCTGTCAGCCGTGTCATTCAGTGAGTACAAGGCGCGCGTCAGTGGCGCTTTGCTGAGCAAGTTGGTTCGTGCGTGCACTGCTAGTAACCGTGGCTTCCGGCGCCGCGATACGTAATTATCGGGCACATTCAGACAAATGTCCTTTAAAACACCGGAATTATACGTTTTACCACGTAATAATTATTGTGCTGTTTATCAGGAAGCTGCTTTATAAATTCCATTTAGGTAGTCTTGAACAAAATTGGTTTAAACGAATACATTAACCTAAGAAAAACGACAGACACTATGTTTTATTAAAATCTAGAAAGAGTAATTATAAATAAAAGTCGCTTTTTTGTGTCTGTGTAAGTGTTCCATTAGTTTTTCTAAACTAGACAATGGACGTTGATGAAGCTTTCTCCATCATTTTGAGAATTTCTTCCGAAAAGCTCATGAGATAGAATACGTTAATATTCAACTGAAATATAGCACAGAAATTTCGATCTGGTGATATCTCGAATGCACCTGTCCCTGTTGTGCACGCGAGTACATAAGCGTAAAAATTAGGTGCGCTAGTAAAATAAATAATGAATATCCGAGATATACGGTCAGCAGCCAGCAATTACGGTCATATTACGACGGACGTTGTCAATAGTCATGGCTGTCACTCTCAGGACACTTCAAACAAATTAGCGGTTTGCCCGATCCGGACTGAATTACCCACGAGTCGATATCAATCATGATTTACATCATAATTAAGTGTATTAAATAGGATAGTTGGTATGAAAATAAAATAAAGTTTGGACATATCTAATTCCACTTTGTCTTCACAAATTTCTGCCAAAAAACACTGCATTTTAATATTCTTGTTTTAACGACAAATATAAAAAATAACTAACGAATTATCAACAACGATAACGATTAGAAACGCAACGTGGTGTCCCCAATGTTGCTTTTAAAAAATATACAAAAGATTGGAAAAATGTTCCGCGTTAACTTGGAATACAAATCATGTGACTGTTCGCCCTAATTTGAGCATATCGTGTGCGTAAACAAGGCAAGTAAGGGTTTAGTCACACGATCAATTTTTGATCGCTGTGATTTGTTATTGAAAAAAGGGAGGGCTTTTGGTGTTGCTTTTAAAATAAAATGCCGGAAATTTAAATGGTGTACGGTTCACGTACAGGCAAATTGCTAACGCCGCGACCTACTTTTCGCTACTCGATTTATTTAATTTTATAATTGTAATAAGTTGGTTGAACAATAGACCGTAGCGGTATACGCATTGGTTTAGTGTTAATAATTTACTTTTAAACGAGAAAAAGACTAAATGTATTAGATTTCTGACACCTAACGTTAAACAGGTGAAAACCAATGTAACTAGTAAATGGGACGGAATTGGATCTTGTGAACACCACTGTGTTTTTAGGTGTTACTTTGGACTCGAAGCTACAGTGGGGCCCACATATAACCAAATTGTCGAAGCGGCTAAGCTCTGCAGCCTACGCGGTCTATAAAATCCGTCATTTGACTGATGTCGAAACAGCCCGATTAGTATATTTTAGTTATTTCCATAGTGTAATATCGTACGGCATTTTGCTGTGGGGAAATGCAGCCGACATTCAGGCTATTTTTGTGCTGCAGAAACGAGCCATTCGAGCAATATATAACCTTAGTTGTAAGCATTCACTGAGGGATAAATTTAAGGAAATAAACATAATGACTGTCGCATCTCAATATGTATATGAAAAACTTAGTTATGTAAAAAAGAATATTAATCTATATTCTAAACACAGCGACATTCATAACATAAATACTAGATACAAAGATTTACTTATTGTGCCCTCGAAGAGGCTCCAAAAAATTAGTAATTCATTTAAGTGCCAAAGTATACGTTTTTACAACAAACTCCCAAGTCGTGTTAAAGAACTGAGCCTCAATAAATTTAAATCATTTATTAAACAGAAACTCTGTCAAAAGGGTTTCTATAAAGTTAAAGATTACTTGGATGACAAAAAGGCTTGGGATTAATTAAGCTACTTCAATGTACCCCCAAGCAACAATCCATTTTATACTGTGATTATGTGTTTTAGAATTAATAATGCCATTTTTATTGAATTACATGACATAACATATTATGATTTTTTGATGACATTTAAAGAGAAACCTGTCTGTGAATGTGAGTAGCATGCAGGCTAGATGAAATACATGATATTCATTTTAATATTGTGAATGTGAAGACTATGTGGGTCATTGTTGTTTTTTTTTCTCTTTCAGGTAGTTTTAATCTTAGTCTGGCAGTTTGAGTAATTTTTGTGGCCTACCCAAATGTCCTTTCTTTGGTATTGTTCGTTGAATCGTTGAGCTCCTTAAGTTCTGAGTTGAGCTGCACGATTACTGACAAATGCGTGCACTGACTGGATAGGTCCACTCAATCTGTGTGGTTTTTCCTCAAAAGACCATTTAAGACAAATCTACATGGTCTTCACATGATCTGACCAAGATTATGTCTGGACTTTAAAAGAGACTGTGATCTCTGAGTTTGTTTCGGCCTTTCTTCTCAGAGTAGTCAGATAGGAAACGCCGACCTCATCTAGTTTTAAAATATGATTGACGTGTAAAAGTGTTTGTACAAACCTATTTACAGAAATAAAATCATTTATCATTTATCATTTATAACCGCGGATTAGCATCCAACGGAACTTACGTGTAAAAGTCTGTGGTTTTCGTCAACTCACATCCAACAACTTAACTATAAGTAACTGACTACCTCTGAGCCATACAAATGGTATAGGAGAATTCTTTGCCGTCAATCAATCAATCAACTCAGCCTATCGCAGTCCACTGCTGGACATAGGGTCTACCAGGCTGCGCCACAACACCCTGACCTCCGCCTTCTGCATCCAGCCTATCCCAGGCTCCCAGCCACCTTTTTAAAATCATCCGTTAATCTAGCTACCGTTTAGCTCTAGGTTCTTTGTCGTCGGTTTATACTAAATAACCAATAAAAATGGCAATAGGCTCGCCTTTTATTACATGGCACTTAACATAACTGGCGTAATGTGGGTGTAATACAGGTACACATTTACCTAGCCCTTCGGGGATTATAGACTTGTTGATTGATTATAGAGGTGTTATGTTATGTGTAACAAATAAAAATATTAAACATATTTTAGTTTCAGTAACAAAGGAAACACAAAACAAAAATGTATTTAATAAAACGAGCCATATTTTCAACAGTTACAAAGCATTATCTGATTGGCGTAACAAAAACCTTTCTATTAGAGTATTTTGGGACAATGCGTCTCGGTAGCAACACGTTCCGTTATTTAATATAATTTAAGGGAGCAACACATACATAGGTAGGTACATACCTATAGTTGTCTCCCTCAATCCTCGTTAGGTATCGTGACCTCCTACGGCGTGCCCTCCTAAATGCGATTACGCGTAAATATTGCTTTTTACGTATTGTTTGTTTCATAAGCCTCTTATTGTATTTATATTTTGTGCGTAATAGCGACGTATTTATTTATAGGAAATAAGGTAATAATTTTGTTTTTGTTTATGTGTAAAAATAAAACCAACAAAAATAAATTTAGTTCAAACATAATTTATTTAGGCTGAGAATAAACTTATTAACGGCCAAAGTCTCAAAATATAATGCATCTTTAATCATTTATGAATGTATCTTCAAACATTGATTTATAAGTGCAACAAATTCATTAATTTAGTTAAAGGGAAAATAATTGAATAACAAGGAAATTCAAATAAACACAAAACAATACAGTTCCATGAATGGCGTCGCAGTGCGTCGTGCCAATATTGTGCATTTCTTATCAGCAAATTGTGGGCACTCTTTGAGGCATAACATTATCAGCTTACATTTTAAACATTTGATTTTAAATATGTCTTGTTTACATTGAATTAAATAACATATTCCGATAACTTTTTATACTAAGTATATTATTTACTTTACAAGTAATTTAATTTATTTCTAGGTATATTCGCATAGTAACAACGCTACAATACACACCCATCGTTCCAGTTTCATACACGGAAATAAAAAGACTATGTCCATAAAAACCCCAAGTATGTGGATTTATTAACAATTTGACTTCCCGTTTGCGTGATAAAAACTAGTTAAGTTAGTATGTTCCACGCACGACGGGATTTGAAAGTAGGACAGTACCAACAAGGAAGAGGGTAGTAAAAATGTAATTATGCAAAAAGTTTAATATTTAGAATATTATTGATTTGTGAAACAGGTACAAACAAAAACAAAGATTTTGAAATATTATGTGGTGCGCTATGTTTTGCCAACAATGACATACTTACAAAAATAATTAATTATTAAAAACTATTAAATCAGTATTACAAAATTAAAATGATTTTATTACATTGTAATTATATAAGTATTTGAGTACCTAATTGTCTTAATGCATGCATTATTACATAAAATTTTATTACAATTCAGAGTAAATTTAATTTTATTTCAAAATTTAAAGTCAATTAAATTAAAAGTACTAAAAGGCATGTCTGCATAATATAATTATAGAGATCCGACATTAAGAAACTCATCTAGAGTCTAATAACATATTTCAAGCGTGTTTTTTGGAATTTTTGTAATGGCATACATTTTATTTCATCGAGTATTTTATTATAAACTTGTGGAGCAACATCAAATTATTAAATGATTAAATAATGAACCTACTTTAAAGTTTATTCTGACATAAGTAGCGGTGAATAATCTAGGATTTTTCTCATGATAAACAAATGATAAATGATTTTATTTCAGTAAGTAGGTTTGTAAAAACACTTTTACACGTCAATCATATTTTTAACTTGATGAGGTCAGCTTTTCCTATCTGACTACTCTGAGAAGAAAGGCCGAAACAAACTCAGAGGTCACAGTCTCTTTTGAAGTCCAGACATAATCTTGGTCAGATCATGTGAAGATCACATAGATTAGTGTCTGAAATGGTCTTTTGAGGGAATAACCACACAGATTAAGTTGACCTGTCCAGTCAGTGCACACATTTGTCAATAATTGTGCAGCTCAACTCAGGAAGTAAGGACGTAATGAGCTCAACGATTCGACGAACAATACCAAAGAAAGGACATTTAGGTAGGCCGCATAAATTACTCAAACTGCCAGATCATAATTAAAATTAACTGAGAAAAAAGCAATGACCCACATAGTCCTCACATTCACAATAATTAAAATAACAATATTTTATAAGTAAATACTCATGTCATCGGATATATGATAAATGATAAATGATTTTATATCTGTAAGTAGGTTTGTACAAACACTTTTACACGTCAATCATATTTTTTAAACTAGATGAGGTCGGCGTTTCTTATCTGACTACTCTGAGAAGAAAGGCAGAAAAAAACCAGAGGTCACAGTCTCTTTTAAAGTCCAGACATAATCTTGGTCAGATCATGTGCAGACCATGTAGATTGGTATCAGAAATGGTCTTTTGAGGAAAGAACCACAGAGATTGAGTGGACCTGTCCAGTCAGTGTACGCATTTGTCAGTAATCGTGCAGCTCAACTCAGGAAGTCAGGATTTAAGGAGCTCAACGATTCGACGAACAATACTAAAGAAAGGACATTTGGGAAGGCCGCATAAATTACTCAAACTGCCAGATCATGATTAAAATTAACTGAGAAAAAAAGCAATGACCCACATAGTTCTCACATTCACAATAATTAAAATAACATAATACTTTACAAGTAAATACTCATGTCATTGTATATATAAAATTCAACAATGTCAATGTTGAAATGTAACCGTGCAGCTCAACTCAGAACTTAATGAGGTCAACAATTAAGTGACGGCTTAGTGGTTTCTTCTCATGCCCGTTTGTAGTAATAGTATGGGACACCTAAATTATTATTAATTTATAAGGCGTATTAATCTGTTAATGAATATCTTAATGACAAATTAAAATAATATTATATAAATTCATATCTGTCAATAATTAAAATGTTGCTCACATAAGATAATGATATTCTTTATTGACATTTTATTGCATTTGTTATTGTACTTATACGAAATTGTGACCAACTAATTCCTATTTGTTTATGTGCCGTCTTAATTTATCGACATATTATTAATTATTAGTGTTTTGCATGAAATTGTGACATCTACGTAACTATTGACTTTATTTTTGTTTTTATTTTGTTAATTGACATTCAATTATCAAAGCTATTTTTATGCTCTTTGGTGGAACATACTCGTAGTATGGACCAACATTTTTTTAAATAAAATATCAGTATAATTTTTACCCTATGTTTTCAAAATGAATAATTGAATTTGAATTTGATATTGCTGCCTAAATAAAAGCACGCTGTTGGATTTTCAACTTTCGGCGCCAAGCTGGGCGTTTATTTAAGTTTAGGCATTTATTTAGGTGTCGCCTTGTGTTAGTGCAAATGGGCATAAGCAAGCGTGTGACTGTATCATTGCCTCTACATTATAAACAACTGTAACTTCATTAACTAGGCCATTTTCAAATTTTTTTTTTTTTTAAAAACATTATCGTTTTAGGGCTTAGATATCTATAGTAAATAAGAATCCCATTAGCAAGTAACTAGTTAGGTCAAATTTAATTATTATCTCTATTAATTATATAACAAAACCTGGTTCCTGAAAAACTGTTAATTCGAACTCAAACTCAAAGCATTTATTTCAATTAAACCATTTACAGGCACTTTTGAACTGTCAAGTGGTCGGTCAGTCAGAAATATGAAGCTAGTTGCCTATTCCAAAGCGTAGTAGTTACCTAAGGAGAAAAACGGGCAAGAAACTCCATAGACACTCTTTTAAATTATATTGTTACAAAAATATTAGTTACATCATTAATCTTTAACTTATAATTATATGTTAGAACGATGAAAAAATAATAACCATTCCCAAGTTGGGACATTCAAGTCAATGAAACACATAATTATTAGCCAGTAAATGGCAGCTCTATAGTACATAGTACTCACACCTGTACTATGCAATTATATAATACCAAGGAGATTGAGTTTATGCAATGCAAAGATAGCCTTATAACCTTTAGAAGCTCCTACAGTATTGTTATACTTGTGGAGCAGGACCAGCATTGAGCCAGGCATTGTTATCAGCGATGTAATCCTCTAACGTATAATATGCCTGCCTGCATAGTGTGCGTTTTATACAAGATTTGAATTTCATCTCATTCAGTTGAAGTATGTGGGGAGGTATTTTATTGTAAGATTTTAAACAGTACCCTATGAAAGATGAGTTTTCTTGAGCCAGTCTGAAACCTGGTTGAACTAATAGGTCCCTATTTCTAGTACTATAATTATAGCTTCTGTTACAAAAAATATGTTTTTTTATTCTTACGTATATTATGTTTTTATAGAGATATTGAAAAGGTACCGTTATGATGTTCATATTCTTAAACAGTTCCCTTAGACAATCGCGCCTGCGGAGATAATTTATAAGGATCTGATGGCTCTTTTCTACAGAATAAAAATAAACTCAATGTCTGCAGCCTATCCCCAAAATAAAATACCGTAAGACATGATACTATGAAAGTAAATAGACTAGCCTCGCAGCTGTATCTACATCAGTAAATTGACGGTATTTTCTGACAGTACCTATAAGCTGCTGAACTTAGCCGTCCTGCAAGACATGTTACATGAGGACTCCACTGTAACCTTGAGTCGAGCGTGATCCACAGGAAATCAGTTTTATCGATTTATAGTTTCTCTTGATTCAATACTATCTCACAATCAGTACCCTTGACTTTAAGTAAAGAAAATCTTATAAACTTAGTTTTCTCGTTTAATACTAAATTATTAAACCTTGATTAATTAATAAAATTAGGAAACCAATTTTGGACCTGCAGCTACCCACTCACGCGCCCGGGGTCAACGCGTGACCTTGCCAGTTGCCAGGATCGCCCCGGAACATTTTTTATCGGCGCGCCACGGGGCGCCCCGGCACGTATACACGACTTGTAAACAAAAGATTTCTATGAACCGATAATAAACAAATGACTGTTTCCTTTTATGGACAGACCAGGCCTAATTATGCATTTTTTCATATTTGATCCCACGAGTGTGGGGGATGTAAAAAGTCCATCCTAGGTTCACCCCCTGTCCCTAGGTAAGTGTACATTTATAACCCAACCAGAGGGTCCACTGGTACTCTGGCTGGGGGTGCGCTAGCGACTGATGCGCCACCTACAACTACAAAGTTGTAGATGACACTACTCCTCAGCCATTCATACCCTCGCCACGCACCAAAACTTGATATTGGAGGATTTTTTTATAGAGGTTATCTTCCTCGCGGCCCGGGCGGTTAAGCCAAGACCCTCGACCCCCGTCAAAAGTCAGAGACATAACCTTGACAATCTTCGGGGCTACGAGACTAACGGTGGCAGAAGGAGAGGACTCCTTCCTGCCTGCCCGGCGGCAGAGTATAGTGCACACCGAGCCCGCTCTTACTCCGCCGCTGTGCGTCTCTGCTTAAACAGAGAGACACACGTTGGAGCGTTCCTCCGACAGGATATTAGCGTACGGGCAACTAGACCCATTAGGCACACAATACCTAATGGGGGGTCATTGCCCGCACCCCAGGGTGCACCGTCCCGGTGACTGGCCTTTCCCCCAGACGCATCTAAGAGAAACTCCAGCCCACGGGCACACGGGGAGGTTTCCTGTCCTAGCAACCACGACGCTAGCTCGCGTGAGCTAGCACGACGGCGCGTTGTGTTCCACGCGCGCCTCAAAGAGATGTCAGCATAATTGACGGGGTCCGACAGGGCCGATGCCTGCCGGGGTCGCGGATTGTTCGAAAGAGTTACCGTGGCCCTGGCGCACAGGCAACTGAAGGAACACGGGTGGGTTTTAGTCAGTAAGAGTCTGACACGCCCTACCGCTCCGCCCAGAGCGGGAGAGGTCATTTGATGATTTCCCACCCAAAAAAAAAAAAAAAAAAAAAAAGGCCTAATTATGCAACATGTTTTAGAACAATAGAAACTTTAATTTTATTTACTATTTTATCATAAAAAATAAACTCGTTTTGTAACACTATTCTATTTTTTTTTTCGAAAGTGTTGTCCGTTATGTTTTTTTTTGTTCCTAAAATGAAGTTCCACTCATTAATTAAACATTGAAATCATAATATTTACCAGGTTTCTTCAAAGTTTTTTAGACAGAATGCACGAACTGCGGCTCAGATTACAAACTGATTTTCAATCACAGATACCTTATATCATAATTCCTATACACACGCACGCATTGTGGCAAAAAAATTGCTACAATTATCCACCTTTCAAAAAAACCTGGAACGCAAGATGTGGGTCCACGCATAAAATTCAAAAGATTCTTTGGCAGGAGTTTGAGCTGAAAGGGCTTCAAATTCCCGCCATAGAAATCTCGAAGTAATTTAGTGAAGGAAATTAAATAAACTAAAGACTTGGCTAAAAGGTCTTACCAACTAGGCCATAAAAATATCTATAAATAAATTATAACACAAAATTCAAAAAAATAAAAAACTAAGAGGCACCAACGCGGGGTCCGCTGTCATTTTGACGTGTTTTGAAGTGGTGAGTTTCGTGCGTTCGGGAATTTTAGGGTATTGCGAAGTGGTGACTTTGTGGTTTCGGGCATTCTAGTGGGGGCGTTAATTACGTCATCAAAATTTGTAGCACGTCTATCTACCTTAAAAATTAAGGAAGTATCGTCACCAATAACACCATTTGTGGTTGATTTTTAATAAATGGAGTAGATTATTAATATACACTAAACAGAGGAAAGGACCCAATGTCGAGCCTTGTGGAACACTCACTTTTACTCTTAAACCGAGTGAATTGACACTATTTATTTAAATTTGTTGTTGTCTAACATTTAAATAAGATTTTACTAAACTAAGCGCGAGTTTTCCAAGTTCGTAATGCTCAAGTTTCAAGAGTAAGGTTTCGTGATCGTCGTAATCAAATTTATTGGCGAGGTCACAAAAGATTTCTATGGCGTCTTGGGCCTCTTCCCACACATAAAAAATGTGTTATAATAAGGTTACTACGGCGTCAGTCGTACAACGCGCTTTGGTGAAACCATACTGTTAATCGTGAAACATTTTATTCGTGTTAAAATGATTGAGCATTTGATTAAGCATTACCTTTCAAACACCTTGTAGAAAACAGGCAACACGGATACGGCTCTATAATTGTTGGTGTCTTTACTGTATTTCATTAAATCCGGGATCCACACTCAAATTAAATATTAAGGCTAAGTAAGGCACTATAGTTTCTATTATGGAGGTACAAACTTTAATGGGCATTCCCCAAAGATCTTCGGTCAATTTGATCTTGCTTTGCTTATAAGCTTTTATTACTGTAATGGGGTTAATATGCTTAAAGTTAAATTCAATCGAGCAGGCTGAAACATTCGCCCTTAATGAATTAAAAGCGAGCGAGGGCGAGGAATTTAAGGTTTCAGTTTTTATAAGTGGGATACTGGTAAATAAATTTACATATTCTTGAGCAACTTCTTTGCCATCGCAAATGAGACCACATCACGTCTCCAGTGTATACTCAGAATTGTGCTTTTTGTACCTGTTCTTTTCATTATTGTCAATTTTCCAAATCGTCTTTATTTCATTGTCTGCCGATTTAACCTTGTTGCTAATTTATAAGGCACAAATATACAAAATATTAACATTATTCATTGTAAGGTCTTGATTACTTAACTTACAAAATTAAAGTTCTATTCAATTTATTTATTATCAGATGTTATTGGTCTAGATTATATCTGTACTTTTGGTATTGGTATGTTAGACTCAAAAGTTACGGTTTGACCGCTGTGATTAGAAGGGAGATAATTAACGATGGCTTTATCTAAATAGTTGAAGCAACAAAAAACATTATCAATACATGTAGCAGTAGTCGTAGTTGTTCGGGTCGGTTCTACAAACACATTGAACAAATTTAATGATTTAAACAAATTTAATAATGTACTGGTATTTGAATTATTTTCTAAAATATTAATGTTAAAGTCACCACAGATAATATTGACGAGGAATAAAATTGGAAACAATATAATTCTTCACTAACCTGCACCTGTCACATGCAGGTCAGTGAAGCGACGCATGACCGCCGAATCCATTCTGTCCGCTATCATTTTCATGATGTCGTTACGGCTTCCCCTCATACTGTGCACCACAGACATGGCTTTCCTACGCATAATCGCATAAAAATCATCTATGTGCGCATCTGCAAACATGCCTGAAGCACTACAGTACCGCGGAAGCCGCACCAGAATCCTGAAAATGTTATTATTTTGGACTCGAAGTGCATTATAGGCCCGCTTTGTGAAACTGGTCCATAGAACACCCGTGTAGAAACTTTGACAGTAAGCTTTAAATAACGTTAATTTAACGTCAACTGTACAACGAGCGAATCTCTGAGCCAGCATATTTCCACGGGCCGATAGCACCCTCCGCTCTCTTTCTATATCCTGATCATCTCTTAATGTTTCTGTCACAATATGACCAAGGTACTTAAACTGAGCCACCTGTCTCAACTGAACTCCATTTAGGCACAGAGTAGGAACACTATTGGGTTCTTTGTTTTTACCAACAAAGACCATAAACTCGCTCTTGAGTTCGTTGTACTTTAAACCATGTTGTTCTATATAGGTCTCACAGGCTTTTAATAGTTTCCTCAGTCCGCCGATTGAAGGGCTCAACAGCACCATATCATCTGCATAACTTATGTTATTAACACTTACGTCATCTATGCGGCAACCGACATGCATGCTGCTCAGCCCTTCAATCAGCTGATTGACATACAAGTTGAACAACCTAGGGGATGTTAAGCCACCTTGTCTCACACCCGAGTCTAATCTGTATTCATCCGAATACACATTTGCCCATTTTATAACATTTTTCTGATTACTGTAGTATGAGAAAATGCCTATTATTTCTGGAGAGATACCTCCTTCCCCTAACTTGTCTCAGAGCCTGTCATAGGATACCAGATCGAACGCCTTCGACAGATCCAAGAAACATGCATATATTGGTGTTTTTCTTTTGAGATAGTAATCAACAGTATGTTTGAGAGTCAAAATGGCACTTTCTGTTGATAATCCTGGTCTAAAACCGAACTGAGCGTCTTGTATCTCTATACGCTGGCTAAGGCGTTCATCCAGCACCCTATCCAGCACTTTAGCTACAATCGTTGCTAGTGATATGGGTCTATAGTTTGCTTTATCAGCTATATCTCCGGTACGGTTCTTAACCAGAGGTACTACTACAGTTTTAATTAACTCTGTTGGCAAGTATGCGTGTCTAAAACATAAAGTGTACAGCATTGAACCTTAACATTAGTACTATTACTAATTGTGGTGCTAATTATAGATGACTTCGATATACTAATTATGTCTGTGTTAATATTAAAAGCTATTTGACATCTAAAACTAATGGGCAGATACACAGTATCCCAAGTCGAGCTTAGCTTATCAACAAAAATGTTGGTGTCAAAAAAAATAAACGTGTCACTATTGTAACTAACTTAGAAATGCATGCGATTAGTTAACATGTGAATATATGTAGTTGTTTTGCATGTTTGACAAGTGCACAAGGTATGAGAAAGCACACAAAATTACAGTATTATTACAGAATAGATGGATACAGAAGGCCGCCGCCATATAACGACAGAAACGCACGCACACATAGACAGGCTTCACGTATAGCGAGTGCAATGGTATTCCGTCTGGTATTCAACCGGGATAAATTAAAATCGCCGTACCTGCAGTTAAACCAGAAAACGTATGGGCTTCGGTAAACTTCGTGTTTCCCGATTAGCACGAACGTCGCGCCACAGAGTAATCAACAAAATAGAAACAGTTTCTAAGTTTTGTACTACCGCGCTTTGTAGTAGTGCACAGACTAGTTAGTAGTAGTTCACCTATCATTGAGCGTTTGTATGAGGTTTTCTCTTTGTTGGGCTACCTCTGTACTCCGGTCACAGGTCGTCATAAAAAACAAACAAAAACAAAAAACTCAAAAACTTATTTTTTCTTGGAATTTCATAAAGTTGCTAATCCATAATTTTGCAATCATTGTATCTAATACAAAACAGGCAATTAATTCCATGGTTTTAACAGCTCTATATTAGATCCCCTCATAGCGCGTTCGTACTCGTATTTCCGAAGATAGACGTATACACACGAAGCGCATACTTTTCTTGGGTAGATCCCAAGAAAAGTATGCGCTGAAATGTAATGTATGTATGAAAGTGGCTCGCCTTATGTAGCCGAACTACTACTGTACCATTCTGTTGTAATAAAATTATATACAAAGTCTCATTAGTATTTCTCAGAACCGGGATTACATCATATTATCAAAGCTATAGGAAAACCAGCCACCACATATTGAAAGGAAGCAGGACCAATATAGTGTTCCAATAGCTTTGAACTACGTCAGTTACTGATACCGTTATTAATTAATCATGCTATTGACTAATATTATGATTCATATACCCATTGATTAATGTGTTTACATACTCAGAGGTATTGAGAGGGTGGAGCAGAGTACCTTATATGTACTCTCTATATTCACCTTTCAGTACAAGATATCTTTTAACGCATTCAAGAAACTTAGGTACTAGGTATTGACAGTCATATTCGCAGAAATAATTTTTACGTAGGTAGTTCATATAAAAATATTCTGTCTATTAGGGACAAATGAGATATTATCAGGCCACCCGCATCCTTGTTAGTCACACGAAAAAAAAAACAACCAGCCAAGTGCGTATCGTACACGCACAATTTTGATTTATTTGCGAGTATCAAATTATGTTGCAAAATGGCCGTATGTTTTATTGCGTTGACTAAAAAGCTTGTTTTTGAGAGCTCCAAGGGACGGTAGACGTACGTACGTATTTGATATTAATTTCAACTTGATACCTCGACGCGATCCTGAGAGGAAAATGGTCTTGACAGACAGACAGACAGACAGACGGACGGACAATGAGGTGATTCTATAATGGCTCCGTTTTTTCTTTTTCAGGTACAGAACCCTAAAAAACAGCGTGTGTACTTATGTCTACATAATATCGCTCATCTAGTAATATATTGGCACATCTGCAAAAAATGCGAATTTGAGTGTATTAGTGTTTAAAAGTGCATAATCTACAAAGTGGCAAAACGGCACAACGGTAGTTTCAGTATTCATCGATAGTGGTAGTTAGTGTCATTATACCATTATTGTTGTTTCCCCCCGCATGGCGCGTAAAACAGCGGCTCATTGGTTCGAAACAAAAAAATTGAGAAACGTAGATGTGCCAATATATTACTAGGTGAGCGATATTGTAAAACATATTTAGATCCAGCCTGTCCCATCTTGCTGCCCTCCCCTCAGTGACGCCCTAAGCCGAGGTTCGTACCCCACAGGGGGTGCCCTTAGCGTGCGGTCACCTAAATTTTAAGTATTGTTCGCCCCTGGCTGGAGGCTTTAAGTTAGTAGCTTAAGGCACCCACAGGTTTGCCCGGTTAAGTAGCCAGGACCTTAGTGGTCACAACTACGAGCTGCCCAATAGGAAATAAGAAATAAATTGTAAAACATTTTTAAAAGAGTAACGGAGGAGTTTCTTGCCCATTCTTCTCCATACGAAACTACTTTTTGGAAGGGGCAACTAGAATCAATTATATTTTTTTGTAAATTTTGACGTTCATAAGTGCCTTTTATGTGCCTATTTGAAATAAATAATATGACTTTGTCTATGACTTTGACTTTGATCACACGATAGAAGTGAAAACTTACGACTGGAGCCGAGTATACGCGATTCAGCGCCGAGTATACGCCATTCAGCGTCACCGACCGACTGGAGCCGAGTATACCCGATTCAGCGTTACGGACCTGAGCGTGACGGTTCAGTACACGAACTCTCTAAGTCCGTCAATGAATATACGGGCCTGTCCGAAAATAGACCCATACTTCGTAATGAACCCTACTTCCGATTATTTAACTTTTTCGGACGGTTTGATACACATCGGGAGTAAGGACAACTGTCAAATCGTGTTGTCTTTCATTCTTAGTTTCGGCCCCAAACTAATATTTTGTTCGTAGGTGATACGGAGCAGAAAACACCCGAAACTATGGCCGAAACTATGGATTTCATGCTTGGAGAGTAGACCCCCTGTTTCGTTCACTGTTCAGAAAAAGCGCAAGGTGCGCTTAGAGAAGCTTTGACTTGACCGTCACTAACGTAACGTTGTGTGTCACTGTCGTCGTGTTCTGCGCCATTTGCAAAGATTATTGAGACATTAGTTATTGAATAGAACTAAAGGATACGAAAATACCAGTTGTGGCAGTCACATGCATAGTCGACGTGAGCCATGAACTTCGAATCTCGGAAGATTAAAGACTCAAAAAAATTTTAGCCTCGTAAAATGCACGGCAGGGAAAGTTCTTGCCAAAAACCATAACAACAGCTTAGCAATTTAATTTGATGAATTGTTGATGACAATGACACAGTAGGTCAGCACAAACACGAGGTAAAATATTCAGTATTATACTTCTGTAATGTAACAAAGAGCCAACACAGACTTCGTTGTAACAGAATGCACCTAAAGAATGTTTAATCTATTTGTACTGCTTTGTCGATATGGTTTCCGAATAAGACTGCGCTTCGAGAGTAAGTTCAGATTGTACTTCGTTTTTATACGACATCGAAATTTAACCGGTTGAATGCCGTAATTACAGACACAATTAAAAAACCATTGTGTCTAGCGTGGATCTACGTTCATACGAAAGGTTATAATACTTTGAGGGGTCTAGGCATATTAAAAGAACAATTTCAATTTATAATCCGTGTTGAAATTTTTAAAAATAAGAGCACAAAAAAACGAGATAGAAGGCTGAACTGACGACGGATTTTTTTCATACAAAATAATTTTATATAAAATAATTGTGTTACTTTCTACGCAAACTGTCTGCTTTAGGACTGCAAGCTAGCTGTAATGCAGTTTGAAAGGGGTTTTCAACTTGGTTTGTAATCCATATACCTATGTATTAACTGCATAGACAAATTAGCATAGATTAATCGCTTCAGAGAGCTTCGATCCGCGCCGAACTGGAGAATGACACATATTTACAACAACAAAATTACGGAAATCAACATCACCCATCTCTCGCTAGCTAAAGATTTAACACTTTATCACCCATCAGATTATAACCTCGATCGACCCCATTAGTTTTTCATTTTACCTCGCTTACGTGTTAGGGATTAAGCGTCCGTCGTTACAAAGGAGCTTATTTCGTTCAGAGCTGATAGCACGTCAGAACTATCCGATTTATCGTGTGAAGTGGGTATCCGGCCCTTGCGTGGGCTTTTGAAGAGTTAAGAAGTAAATAATGAAGGTTTATTTTGACAGAGTGGATTTTAAAATAAATAATTTGGTAATGATTTTATTGCGAAGAGTTTTTGAAAATTATTGCGTTAAGGGGGATGCGCCAAGATAGCCCGCGAAATTCAAATTTTCTTACAATTTGAAGGTCAATATGTTGATCTAAATATTATTCGCGGCCGTACCAAATATTTATTTATAGAATTATAATCATAAAAAGTTATTTTTCACTTAGTAGTGTTTTTTTTTTAAGTCGGGTGTTTTTTTTTTTTTTAAGTTTTTATTTTTCACTTTTTAGCGGGTCAGTTACCTATTAATTTATCTCAGTTACAATAACCTAATGTCAACTGCTCTTCACCTTTTACGAAATATTGCATTTCCCGATGTAGGGACGTCAATTGTTGAGTAGTTCTCCTGGTAAAAACCAGAATATTTCACCATATGGATTGGGACGAGCATAAATTGCTTAGCAACCATATTTAAGTAATCGAATCGCATCCCGTGAAATGCTTATTATTAAATTGTTCCGAAGGGCACCTCTGGTCTTCATCATCAGTTCCACTTCAGCGAATGGTGCTTTCCAAGAGCAAATGCACGAGTTACTAAATAAAATACCCAAATAACTATAGGTGTGCCTATAAAATTTGAGGATTTCCCTTGATTTCCATGGGATCCCCTTATCAGATTCTGACTCGGTGACAATGGGACCACCTCGAGAACATACCCTTTCAAACATAAAAAGAATTTCCAAAATCGGTTCACAATTGACGGAGAAATCAGTGAACATACATTTAAAAAAAACATACATACAGCCGAACATAATACGAGTATATAACCTCATCCTTTTTGGAAGTCGCTTAAAAATCATCAATACATCTCTGCAAGTTCATATTACCCTATTGAATGACTATTTCATGAAATTATGATACTTGAGGCGAATTCTAACATAAGGAGTTGTATTGCTGATTCTAATGATTATAATTCTGTACAACCATATTTCTTACGGCCGCGAATCATAAATGATAAATGATAAATGATTTTATTTCTGTAAATAGGTTTGTACAAACACTTTTACACGTCAACCATATTTTAAAACAACATGAGGTCGGCGTTTCCTATCTGACTACTCTGAGAAGAAAGGCCGAAACAAACTCAGAGGTCACAGTCTCTTTTAAAGTCCAGACATAATCTTGGTCAGATCATGTGAAGACCATGTAGATTTGTCTGAAATGGTCTTTTGAGGAAAAACCACACAGATTGAGTGGACCTGTCCAGTCAGTGCAAAAAAAGGACATTTGGGTAGGCCACAAAAATGACTCAAACTGCCAGACTAAGATTAAAACTACCTGAAAGAGAAAAAAAAGCAACAATGACCCACATAGTCTTCACATTCACAATATTAAAATGAATATCATGTATTTCATCTAGCCAGCATGCTACTTACATTCACAGACAGGTTTCTCTTTAAATGTCATCAAAAATCATAACATGTTATGTCATGTAATTCAATAAAATTGACATTATTAATTCTAAAACACATAATCACAGTATAAAATGGATTGTTGCTTGGGGGTACATTGAAGTAGCTTAATTAATCCCAAGCCTTTTTGTCATCCAAGTAATCTTTAACTTTATAGAAACCTTTTTGACAGAGTTTCTGTTTAATAAATGATTTATTGAGGCTCAGTTCTTTAACAAGACTTGGGAGTTTGTTGTAAAAACGTATACTTTGGCACTTAAATGAATTACTAATTTTTTGGAGCCTAGTCGAGGGCACAATAAGTAAATCTTTGTATCTAGTATTTATGTTATGAATGTCGTTGTGTTTAGAATATAGATTAATATTCTTTTTTACGTAACTAAGGTTTTCATATACATATTGAGATGCGACAGTTATTATGTTTATTTCCTTAAATTTATCCCTCAGTGAATGCCTACAACTAAGGTTATATATTGCTCGAATGGCTCGTTTCTGCAGCACAAAAATAGCCTGAATGTCGGCTGCATTTCCCAACAGCAAAATGCCGTACGACATTACACTATGGAAATAACTAAAATATACTAATCGGGCTGTTTCGACATCAGTCAAATGACGGATTTTATAGACCGCGTAGGCTGCAGAGCTTAGCCGCTTCGACAATTTGGTTATATGTGGGCCCCACTGTAGTTTCAAGTACAAAGTAACACCTAAGAACACAGTGCTGTCCACAAGATCCAATTC
This sequence comes from Griposia aprilina, assembly GCA_916610205.1. Taxonomy (NCBI): domain Eukaryota; kingdom Metazoa; phylum Arthropoda; class Insecta; order Lepidoptera; family Noctuidae; genus Griposia; species Griposia aprilina. The sequence goes on along the minus strand of OU744290.1, from coordinate 16,898,862 downwards.
CGTCCCATTTACTAGTACATTGGTTTTCACCTGTTTAACGTTAGGTGTCAGATATCTAATACATTTAGTCTTTTTCTCGTTCAAAAGTAAATTATTAACACTAAACCAATGCACTATTTTAGCGATAGCATTATTTACATCGTCAGTAACTGTCTGTTGTCGTTTAAGCTTAAATAAAAGTGATGTGTCATCTGCAAATAACACTGTTTCATGACTGTTCTTTACAAGGCAAGGTAGGTCATTAATATATACGAGAAATAAAAAAGGGCCAAGAATTGAGCCCTGTGGAACTCCCATATTGACAATAGATCCCGCGGATCGCTTGCCGTTAACGTCCACTCTTTGGATCCTATTATTCAAATAAGAAATAAGAAGATCCAAGGCAGTGTTTCTAACACCATAGTGATACAATTTCCTGACCAATGTTTCATGAGAAACACAATCGAAAGCCTTAGGAAAGTCACAAAAAATACCTAGGGCATCATGCGACTTCTCCCAGGCCTCAAAAATATGTGCAAGAAGCTCAACGCCAGCATCGGTAGTAGAGCGACCCCTTGACCGAATTGTTTACTGTTTAATAATTTATGTTTATTAAAATGTCTTTGCAATTGATCTAGCATCAATTTTTCAAATATTTTACTGAAGGTGGGAAGCACAGAAATTGGCCTAAAGTTCGTGGGGTCTGATGTGGTTCCCGATTTAAACAAAGGTATTATTTTACTACTCTTCATTAAGTCAGGAATTACTCCATAGACAATACATTTATTAAAAATAATTGCCGATTCAGGCGCTACAGTGTTGATTATACATTTTGCAACCTTTACGGAATTTCCCCATAGATCAGCAGTTTTTTTAACATTAAGTGTATTAAAAGTTTTAATAATATCTCGAGCACTAACATAGTCGAAATTAAATACAGGGTTACAAATATCAACATTTTCTTTCAATTGGGACTCGGCAACAGTGGGTGCAGAATTTAAAGTTTTTGTGGTTGAGACTGGAATATCGGCAAAGAAATTTTCAAAAACTGTGGCAACTTCTAAATCTTGTTTAATAACTTTATTGTTAATACACTCGAGAGCAATGAATCCGGGTCACTTAAAGAATCCTAAAAATCTCGGAAACTAAAAATGCTAGGTTAATGCAATAAATTGTATTTAATAGACAATGTAATACTCCTTAAATGAAGGTATTAAAACTTCTTAGTTATTGTAAAGTTATATCATAAAAAAATCAAATTTGAAAAAGGGCCACTTTCGAAGATGGAACTACGAAATTACAGCATTTGGTTTTGCTTTTGTTTGTAATCTGTCATTTATGTGGGTACATAAACCATGTTGATAGTGCTCTATATTCATTATTCAAGCTGAAATTATGTCGCTTACGCCTGAAGAATGCACCAGAATACTTACAATGCTGGAAACCGGCCGGAGTCAGCGCGATACAGCCAGGACTGTCGGTGTGTCGCTGTCAACAGTACAAAGAGTTCTCCGACGTTACGAAGAAACTGGTTCTAACCTACGCAGACCAGGAACGGGCAGAACCAGGTGTACCACAGCACGAGAAGACCGATACTTGGTGAACACCATGCTTCGAAATCGCTTTCTCACAGGAACTGAACTCACAAATCAGTTTCGACGCCTCGGAGGAAGTAACCCAAGTGCATGGACAGTAAGACGTCGGCTTGCTGAATCTAACTTAAAACCCCTTAGACCTGCAAACGGCCCTAAACTGGAGCGTGGGCATCGTATTTCAAGACTAAGATATGCCCAGAGCCACGTAAATTGGAGTATTGAAGATTGGTCAAAAGTTATGTTCTCCGACGAATCAAAATTTATGCTCTACAAGCACGATGGAAGACACAGAGTGTATCGAAGACCAGGGGAAAGATTCAAGCAAGCATGCATCGAAGAAAAAGTAGCCTATGGTGGTGGGTCTGTACTTGTGTGGGCCGGAATTTCTTCTGAAAGTCGCACAGAGCTGGTGATCATAGAAAACGGCTCTTTAACTAGCGTAAGATATGTGGAAGAAATCCTCAATGATCACGTTGGTCCATTTATGGTCAATTTAGGTGAGGATGCTATATTTATGCATGACAATGCCCGACCTCATACAGGTAGGATTGTGAATGACTACCTTCAAGAGATGAACATTACTCGTATGGAGTGGCCAGCGCGCAGCCCGGATATCAACCCGATCGAGCATGCTTGGGACGAGCTAGGCAGATGCGTAAAACAACGAAACCCTCCCCCAATCACGCTTCGTGAGCTCAAAATTGCTCTCACAGAGGAATGGGAGAATATTCCCCAAAATCGTATAAGGAACTTGGTGTACAGCATGCCAAACCGCGTAAACGCAGTAATGGAAGCACGAGGAGGCAATACGAAGTATTAAAATTCAAGAAAATCGTAATAAAGTTCAAAAATTTCATGTTTCCTATTTTTGTTTTAAGGAGAGATCAACAGTTTTTTTCTTTATGTAATTTTGTGTTAATAAAATGTATGGTGACTCATACTTTTTTAATTTCATTTAAGGAGTATTACATTGTCTATTAAATACAATTTATTGCATTAACCTATCATTTTTAGTTTCCGAGATTTTTAACATTCTTTAAGTGACCCGGATTCATTGCTCTCGAGTGTATTAAGGCTGTAGTCACTACTACGCTTTCTGTCTCTTCCAGTCTCATTGTTTATAATTTCCCAAGTGGTTTTTATTTTATTTTGACAATTTTTAATCTTGGAGCTTAAATAGCGACACTTAGCCTCGCTACAAACTTGTTTAAATAATTTGGATATTATAATCAACATACAACCAGACCGTGAACTGCAAATTGCAAGAAACGTAAGTATTGGTTATTTAAGTTATTTAAGTGATTCAGTGAAAGAACTCGAGCAACAGTGGACAAGGATCCAGACACTGGAAACTTCCAGAAAAAAGAGCTCGTTTTTGAACATAGTTAGGTACATGAGGACAGCTATTATTCATTTAAGTGCATACACAACATTAAAGATTTAAAAAACCCAAGGCATTGTGTAGTGCAATTTACTAATTACAATGTATCCATACGTGTAACATACATACATAAGTGTAAGGTTTACGCATTGCGTTGTGCGTACTTGTTGTTGTTGGTATAAGCTTTGTCCAAAAGTCCATCTTTATACTTAATCGGTTAGGTATTAGCCATTCTATTGAGGAATATAAAACTATTGTCAAAAATAACATCTTCAGTCAGTCAATCAGTTGAAATTACTTACTCGTACCACTAGGCACAGAATAAAACAATTAATTAAAGTTCCTTCTGTTGTAAAACCTTAAATTGAATTGCTTCAACAACAACAATCTGAAAATGTGGTTAGCAGATAACATTGTAAGCAAGTTGTTAGAGCGAAGATATTCTCAGCTAGCGGAGGTAATTATATTAAAAACACTATATTGTTTTATGTCCAATAACAAAACAAAATTACGGAATAAACGCTGACTCAGAAAACGGCTATTGGCCGTGGTGCAAGTAGCAAGAACAATGGTTTTTATCATTAATTATTTTCTTTGATCAATTTGCGAGTTTTAAGCTGCGCTTACCACGCTCAGTTCGTCGATAGGTGACTATTATATTTGTTACATAGTTATCTCCGTTCACGCCTAGTTCATCATATAAATACACTAGCTTTTGCCCATGGCTTCGCCTGCGTGGAGGTCGGAAATTATTCCGAGGGAACGTACTACCCGGATAAAAGTTTCCTATGTCCTAACTTCTGTGACGGATTTCGCTGAATTTCATATGACCTGTATGCAATTTCATCGAAATCCGTTAAGCTATGAAAGGTAACCCATAGACAAACAGACAGAGTTACTTTCGATATGGATAAATAGAAATACTCTTCTATGCAGTCGGTACTATTTATGTTGCGACATGGAACCCTACTTCTGCTTGCGTGCTGAGAACGAGAATATGTTCTGTACGCTAATTCTGCAAAGTGTCCTTCCTATTTACTGATCCTAAAAGTCACTATGCACACAGGATTGAATAAAACTCAGAAAGGGGAATAACTGAATGCTTAATGTGTCAAAGCTAGCTAATACGCCCACATCAATGACCAGACAATTCCGCTATCCTCATTCCATATTCAAATCCCATAATTAAGCACTGGCCACACTCCACAGTCACTTTTAGGCCAGTTACATACAGCATGTTTCAATTTCGCTCCAAGTAAATGTATTAGGCGCCACGACTTTGTAAAGGTGGGTACATAAGAGCGGACAACTAACGAGGGGCCATCTGCATATCGAGCGGCGAACCCAAACCCAATTGACGTCTCCGTCCGCTCGGTCGATTACATGCAGGGTTGGTGGGCGAAATATATTACTATTGTGGTGGTTGTATTTCTATTGTTATTTGGAGTATTGGAAGATTTTATTATTCATCCTTTAGCATATTGTGTAAGGAGAAAAAATATTTTAAGTTATTAGCCGTCTGCTGGTTGTATCTCAATGCTAACACACATTTTATTTCATTTGATTCCTTTAAAACCGAACCGTGAGCTTAATGATCCCAAGTCTTTAGCTTTCCTTACAAGGATTAAAATTTTCAATGATAACGGCACCACGTGCCATACTTCATCTAAATCCGTGCAGCTGTTTCCGGGACCTCTCAGTTAATAATTCTGTCACACTAGGTATGCTGTTTCCTTATTCAGAACACGGAATTATTACGACCATCTCAACCGTCCAATGGCATAATATTCTGCCAATTAAAACGTTGTTCAACCCTGTCACCCACATTTCGTCTATGTGCACACATTAGGTTACTTGAAAACGTTGGTTCGGAGAACTGCTGAGCATATGACAATCGAGTTACCCGCAACACTGACTTCTATCAGATTGTGCAATTTTCATAATGAAAAGAGTGGACTTCGGAGGTCACTTTCAAATATATTTTTTTTGACCTGGACTTCATTTATCACTATGTTGCAGGTGCTACATTTTACGAAGTTCGGGGTCATTGTCCTCACACAATCACACACAATCGGTCAACGACATATCACGAGTGCGGTCAGCTGACTACTGGTTTTCATACCATTTTTATTATGAGTCTTGGTTTCATTGCGATTATATCACTGTACCTCGGCATCAGGGATTACTGGATGGTACAACACCAATAACTATCTGGAACGGAAATAACGGGGTCACTAGGCATGTTGTGCGGTCTTCCACAGGGACCAGGCTTAGGGCCGCTCTTCATCGGGTAGGATTTGGACAGCACGTTGAAAAATCTGACCTATTTATGTGTTGCTTGCTAGATTTGTATTGAATTACTAGCTTTACCCGGCCTGGCTTCGCCCAGGAAGCACTAAGTATCTAACACCTATCCTACCTACCCCACCGAACCTATCTACCCTACCCTACCTACATACCCTGCCCTGCCTACCTACCCTATCCGACTTACCTACCCTACCCTACCTACCTACTCTATCCTACCTACTTACCTACCCCAGGTAGGTAGGGTAGGGAAGGTACCCTACCTACCTACCTACAAACCTTGTCCTGACAATACATAACATACATATGCAGCCTATAATGTTCCCACTACTGGGACTCAGGGCTCCTCTCTCTCTCTTCTCTCTTTGTCCTGACAATAACGAACACAAAACATAAATAATTATCCAATTAAGTACAGTCGTTCAGAAGTTATGCGTGTACGTACATATATTTTGGCGATTCATTTTTTTTTATATAGATAGATACCTGTAGGAAATTAACATTAAAAGGGTTGTTCCGGAAATTCTCGTTTGAGTCTCGTATTTGGCGATTTGTTCTCCTTTAATCACTTATATGATGAGTGTGTTGTGGTTTAATATTTTCTTTGACGTCATAGGTACTGCATGGTGTATCATAACTTTCATATTAATACTAAGTAATCTCCAACGCTTGTTACTTGCGTGTCAATCGAACATTGAACAGAAAAACAACAAAATTGAATCTATACAATCGAATATATACATAAATATATATCTAATCTATTCAGTCTGTTACACATTTTGTTTGTGAAACATTTGTATGTGCAAGGTGTTTGTTACTGATCTGATAGTTCCATGTTGTTGTTCAGATTGCAAACGGTGTCGAACAGCTACCGCAGGAAAAGGACAAAAAAGGAAAAGAATATTAAGAGGCTGGTGCCTCTTAATATTCTTTTCCTTTTTTGTCGCATGCTTTTAATTTTTAACCGACGAAAAAAAAGGAGGTTTTTTTTTTATGTATGACCACGCATAACTTTTTACAGAGTAGTCAGATTTTGATGATTCTTTTTTTAAATTAAAGTTGGTATCTCAAAGTTGGTCCCATTTAAAATTGAAAAACGAAATCCACCCCTGAGGGTAGAAAAATAGGGATAAATGATTTTTCATCTACTGAATGTTACCTTGTGAACCGATTCTATTGAAACTTGGCACATATATGTAGTACTAATGATGCTTCAACAAAAAAGAGACCTGGAGATCATCTGGTGATGGAGACGGAAGACAGTCGAGAGAGCTCCTCGACAGATTACAGCAGTTAGATCGTGTTTGGGCTTATTTCATTAATCTTGATGAGAACTTTAAACCTAGCTGGAGTACGACTGTCATAGAGAGTGTGACGTTGGGTTCGGAAGGCAGTCGAGGGAAGTTCTAAATATTAGCTGTGAGAGCATACTCAAAACATTCAAAAGCTTAGAAATTAATAAAGGTAATATTTATTACAGCTATAAACAGCACATCCTTAACATCTGGCATACGAGTATTCCCTATAAAATGGAAAATGGCAAAGATGGTGACTATACATAAATCAGATAACAATGTAACATAAAAACTATAGGCCCATCTCAATTTTGAGAGGGAAGCCGATAGTAGGATTCTGCTGGGATGGGCAGCATTTGGTAAACTTCATCAAGTCTTCTCGTTGTTTATACCGCAGTGCCTAAAGACGACAGTCTTCAACGCCTGTGTCCTACTGGTTACGACTTACGGAGCCGAAACGTCGACACTCACGGTGAGACTGGTCCATAAGTTTAAAGTCACTCAGCGAGCTATGGAGAGAGCTATGCTTGGAGTCTCTCTGAAGTATAAAATCCGAAACGACGATATCCGCCAGAGAACCAAGGTAATCGACATAGCCCAAAGACTAAGCAAGCTGAAGCTGCAATGGGCTGGTCACATCTCTCGTAGAAGTTCAAGAGTGGAGACCGCGTTTAAGCAAACGTAGTGTGGGGTGCCCGCCGGCCAGGTGGACTGACGACTTGCGGAATTCGGCTGGCAGAGACTGGATGACGAGAGCCGAGGATCGGGCTCATTTGCGTTCACCAGGAGAGGCTTACGTCCAGCAGTGGACGAATGTACGCTGATGATGATGATGATGATGATTGGTGCAAAAATAAAGAAATATATTTGAACTCAATGAAGTGTAACTACGTTATATATACAAGAACAATTAATCTCATAATTAAAGGCAAAGTAATAATAATAATAATATTACACACAGACACAATCAGGTAGCAAAATGACTCATCAAAAACTAGCATTCAAATATAAACTCATACTTACAAGGTAAAAACTCTCCATATTACAAGTACTTACGCACGGCTACAGATCAAGCTATACATTTCCAATATAAGCTGATCTCGCATTGTGTAGGATTTCCGTACAATGAGAGGTCAGCGTAAACTAGAAATGTATAGCTTGATGTGTAGCCGTGTGTACCACAAACAGTTCTAGAAAATACCACACACACACTCTATTACGATCGCGGCATAGTAACCGACAGGACCGTTCACTATAATAGACCAGATATAGCCCTTCAAAATAAAGTTAATAAAGTCATATACCTCATAAATATTGCAGTCCGTAGTACATACAATTTACAAAAAAACAGTAGGTGAGATCAGTAATTACGCTGAACTAAAAGATGAAGTGACCAGAATTTGGAGGCAGGAAAAAGTGGGTCTCCCTTGTTTTACCGAAAAGAAATTGCCAAATTATCACTTCCCAAACAAATTTTCGCATAATTTCATTTGCCAAATTATTACTTACCAAAAAATCTCTTTACAAATAATTGTTACGAAAACCTATGTTTGGCAAGTGAACGTTTGAACAATAACTTGTTCACCAACTAGTACTTTTACCATTTTTTATCTAGTCAAATATTTCAGTTGGTATAACATATTTTACGCAAAATTAAATAAGCCAAATATTTGGTGTTGTCAATTTCAAACTTACTATTTCTATTATAAGACTTAGACGACGGAGCCCCGTCAAGCGGGGCTCCTACTTCTGGGTGGTTTAAAAAAAAAAAACCACGAAAGTAACTAACCTAACCTGTCCGAGTCGGGGTGCCCTAAGTCCCGAGCTCGCTTCGCTCGCTCTTGCATCCTATCCCACCCTTGGTTTTTTACCCTTGAATAAATGATTATATTAAAATAAAATTGCATTTTTTTTATAATTCCCAAAACAACTTATTTTTGCCTTTATATTTTTTGTCATAAAAAGAACATTAGACCAAACGTTTATTGTCTAAAGATTGTTTGCTGTAATAAATCATTTGATTAAAGACCAAATGCCTTAATGACATTATCCTTGGTAATAATCTACCAAGTAAAAATTTAACCAAATGAAAATGTGCGTACTAAAATCATTCCAAACATTGCATTGGTATAAAAAAAGGTTGCTAAAATTTGTTTGGGTAGTGAAATTTTGGCAAAATCTTTTCGGCAAAACGGCAGGATCCCGGAAAAAGTATACCTACGTAGTACCCATTGTTGTTAATCGAATAGACCTGAAAGACTCAGTTTACATAATACTCCAAAATGCTGCATTTTTTTTTTAATAATTTATTTAATGCCACAAAAACTGGTTATAGAAAAATGGGAGGCCCTGGATGAGTACCTGTATTTCAGGAGCCAGTGAGAGTATTACATTAATGACGACAAAGTTACTTAGATAGACACTGTACGTGACCTTGGAGTTCTATTTGACCAAACATTTATATTTGCACCATACCTACACCACATAACAAAAAAAGGGCTAAAATTTAAATGCACACCAAAAAAAATTTTAGACCCTAAGACTGAGTTCCAAGAAAAATATGTTAACTCCAATTAAAATAAACCCTCTCTATACCGAGGTGCCTAAAGAACAACGTTTTAAGTTGCATATTAATTATACACTCATCCGAATAATTGTACGTGTTGTATTTATATTCTTAATGCCTACCAAAATGGATAAATGCTCACCAAATCTAACCATAGACGGTCGACATCAGGGGCACCCCGAGGTTCGGTTGGTTAGGTTCCTTTAAACCTTTTAGACAGAAATAGGAGCCCCGCAATGCGGGGCTCCATCGACCTGCTTATTAACCTTAACCCACGCCGGTCGACGTCAGAGGCACCCCGAGGTTTGGTTGGTTAGGTTCCGTTAAACCTTGTAGACAGAAATAGGACCCCCACTAAGCGGGGCTCCGTCGAGCTATCTTGGCAGGTAGAAAGAAATTAAAAGACATTCATAAATCTATAAGGCATAGAATAAAAAGGAAAATAGGTTCATTTCTACAATACTTTATGAAACACAATTTGGTAAGCATTTATGCATTCTGGCAGGTATTTCGAATTTTGTGGTAGTAAAATAGGCACTTTTCTGGTAGGCGTTTAAATACAAGCCCCAAAAAAGCGTCCAAGATGCTGGGATTTTGTCATAAGACAGTGTACTTTACACTTTGTAGTTGATACGTAGCAGAATACTGTAATATGGTGTGGCGGCCGCACTACGCTACGAATAGTTTGCGTCTAGAACACGTTCAAAAACGCTTTGATTGGAATCTAGCTGTTTCTGTTGGCATAGCTAAAAAAACATATTCTTATAAAAATAGATTGAATTTCTTCAACACTTTAGAAGAACGAAGATGTTTAAACGACGCAATGTTTGCATGTAAATTTCTTAAAGGAATTATAGACTAACCTCCACTGCTCGCACTCAATATCTTGCGTGCTCCATCCGTCATGAATTCCGCGTAGACATTACTACTCTTTGTTCTCCACAGAGAAAATCGGTATAGCATATAACTGTCTATATGCTAGGTTTTGCAAGGTTTTACTATGTAATAGCGATCTAATCGATTTACACTTTGATTCCCTAAGCTGAAATCTAAAACTCTTAACTGTTTGTCTGTTTTTTTATGAAACCTTTATGATGACTTTTGAATCTAGCATATTTTTCCCCTAGTATTACGTTTGCTTGAAAACTTGTCATGTACAAGTTGTCAATTAACATAATTTAATTTGGGTAATGTGGTGTTTACCTTAAAGTAATTAATCCACTGTACTAAGTTTTAATTCCATATTTTTTTTAAAGATATCTGTAGTGTAAACCATTGTTGGTAGTCCTAAATAAATAAATAAGTTCATTTATTTGAAACGGAAACTGAAAAGCGAAAAATAAAAACTTTTTTACAAAAAAATAAACCGACAAAAAAAGAAACTGAAAAGCAAAAAATAAATCTTTCAGTCTAACTAAGCTCTTAAATTAATGTAAATTACAAATTTTGAGTCGGCGCCAAACATACAAGGCGCCATGAAAACTTATGGCAGCTTGATTGATCGTCGTTAATCGATCTGCGTTGATTGTTTGGCGCCGACTCAAAATTTGTAATTTACATTAATTTAAGAGCTTAGTTAGACTAAAAGATTATTTTTTTGCTTTTCAGTTTCTTTTTTCGTCGGTTTAATTTTTTGTAAAAAAGTTTTTATATTCGCACTGTTTATTTTACATTCACACGGCTTATATCCCATTTTATTGCATGAATACTATAGTGAGTGCCAGGGGTGCACCAGAAGTAAACGCATATGTACTTACATAATGTCTTCATTCTCAGATTGTTATTATTTTTACCGAATACGCCTTTTGATACACTCCGCCTTTTTACAGGTAAAAACTAACAGGGTGCATTCTCATATTCCACCGGATAGTGTCTCAGGTTTTTTTTTTAATCGTTTATCAGTTACTATTCCTTTATTTCAATGTAAAATTACATTCTCTGTACGCAGCACTACATGTATGTAAACAAAACAGCTGAAATAAAAACATCGGCAATGGATGTTGAAATAAATCTCATGGCGCGAGCGCGCTGCCCGCCGTTCGCTACGAGCATTTTACCACGGTAACGATACATTGCGTGTGAAGTAATAAAACAAATCAGGTTTATTAGATTCCCCTAACGTTCCTGAAATTATTTCATGTTCGGGTCATCTTAGTATTATAAACTGAATTCACCCCATCAATCTGCGGAGGGTTGTCCCTTACACCCTTTATATACGTAAATAACTTCTGCCTTCTTCCCATGGGGGTAGGCAGATACTACAGAACTCCACCTACTACGATCCTTACTTACTCCTTACCATGTGAACAATGTAACTTAAATCAAAATGTTTTTTGTTTTTGTTCGTTTTATAAAGGGGTTCTGAAGGGTTCCTGGTACTTATTTTACCTCAACACCCACGTACCAATTTGAGGCGGCAATACAAGGCAACGCGAGACAATCCAGATAATTAGGTACATTACATTTTACTCAGATGAATTAATTGGCACTCACGGTAATATATGGGCGTTTTATTCCCTTTTCATTTCGGTGGTGGAAAGCAAATGATACGGGAATTGTTGGTTTTAATCTCGTTACGTTTAAACATAAATATCTTAGTAATTACGAGAGTGTGTGATTTCTTCGAAGGTGAAAAGAAGAGGGCGAATAATTATTTAAGGAGGATAAGAATTTGTATGTATTTGTCTAAATGTATGGGTTCTATTAAAGTGACTGTAGTGACAACTAATTTAACTGAAATCATTGTCCAAAATGCTTTCGAGTAAATCCGCGACGATCCAATTCACATTCAAATTGTGTGCAGTCGCTTCATTGAGGTCCAAAGTGATCAGAAGAGCATTACAGGAGAGTTCCATTTTATGTATTTTACAGAATTTCTAAGAAAATTCATTGCTGAAGTTCACGTGACAGATCTACTCTTCAAAACTCACAGTCAAACTCATGATTCAAATGACACAATTTTGTGATTAACAACCAACCATAAAGTATAGGAAAAAAAGCAAACATTTAAACAAAAAGTTACCTGTTCATCAATTCAAGTCGGAGCTGCATAAATTCCTAGTAAATAAATGTTATTATAAAGTCAAGGAGTATTTACAGGATAGAAATATAGGTAGATACATATACTAAGAGCAATTTATTGACACTGATTATTATGACAAAACCAATAGTGTGACATGCTATATTTAATAATTTAATTTGACATCTGTTTAATCTTATTTTAATTTGGACCAATATTTTAATTAAATTTATTGGATTGTTAAATCTATGACATACATTAAACTCATTTGACAATTTTTATTTTTAACCTTTGACATTTGTAGTATTCTGAATTTATTTTATTTTTGAGTAAGTATGATAATTTTGTAATTTTATTTTAATAACATAACATCACGCCTGTATTCCCCGAAGGGTTAGGCGGAGGTGTACTTATAGCACACCCACATTTCGACAGTTATGTTTAAGTTCCATGTAATAGGGGGCGAGCCTATTGCCATCAACCGGGCACAAATCCAGACTCCGGGCTGCTACCGAGAAATTCCAGATGGAAAAACCCAATAACACTTTGCCCGACCCGGGAATCGAACCCAGGACCTCAAGCTCAGCAGTAGCGCTTGCGACCACTAGACCAACGAGGCAGACAGGTTATTTTTATAATTATGTAATTAGTACAATAATATAAATATTTGCACACCTTATAAGGTAATGATACAGAGTACTTTATATTTATTTGTAACATCTGTTTGCACCTACCTGTATGAAGCAAATAAATAATTTAATTTGATTTGAAAAAAACTCTACTGAAATCAGCATCAAACAAACTTAATTACAGTCTCCGAATTAACGATCATACCAAGTAAATTCAGTACTGTAGAGGTTGTCTGCATGTGTCAACCTTATGTTGACTGGCTGGACATATATTATCGTTGGTTTGCCTCGAACAGTCAAGCGAGTTTAAAATAAGATTTATAGAAAAAGTGATGGTAGATTGTTTAATAGGTAGACAGGCAGAGCTAGGGCCTGCCAGTGTATAATTCCTTGATAAAATATATTTATGTTCTAAGGAGTACTGCGTGTATTGCTTTACCTCTACGACCCTCCAGTAATTATTAAATACACGTAGCTACACCACAATTGGTGGAGGCGCCGAAGCGCAAAAGTACGCAAGCTCCCATTATTTTTAAGGCGTGTGCAGAGCCAAATAAAATATTGCACAAGTTCGTTTCTCGTGTTGCGTGCACAAAGCGTTATATTGTGCGAAGTTCATAATAATATGAAAAGGTGAAACAAAAGTGAAGGCACCGGAATTTAAAGCTAAGTGGTTTTATGAATTTTATGATTTAAAAAAGCGAGATGGCTCAAGACTTTTTCACGGGCTCAAGCCACGATTGTATTGAAATTTTTTTAGACGCTTTCGAGGATTTTGCTACCAGTTACGGATGGAGAGAAAGCGATTGGGCGCTAATAGTGAGCGCATATTTTCAGGGTGCTGCCCTAGCTTTTCACAAATTTATATACCGGGAAGGTATGAGTTTTGTAGCGATCTGTGACCAGCTTAAAGCTGAGTTCCCATGCAGATGCATTTCCAAAATAGGGCATAGAGTGCAAGAAGATGAATTTGCATATGATATGGCCAATGAAGACGGGCAAGAAAGTTGTTTTAATTTAGATAATGATGCTATTACATTTTCTAGCGTAAAACAGGATGACCAAATTTTTGATGAGCAAAGCTGCCAAGCAGGCAGTGATGACCATGATGTTGATGACGAGCGCAGCTGCCAAGAGTGCAGACCTGCGAATGATGAGGAACGACCAGTTGCAGTGTTCGAGAATGAACACGATGATGAATTTGATGAATTGGGTCAGACTAATCCTTATATTAAATTGTATAGCCATGTTTCAGAACAGCAGAATGTGTCCTTATTAAACGAAGATATTGATCACGTCGAAGAATCACACAAATATAACGACGGTGTTGATCAATCTAACGAGGATAATTTTATTTTACTTTCAAATATAAAGGAAATCGATAATACGTCGTTGTTAACCACAGTAAATGAGAATATGCAGTTATCTGTGACTCCAGACCAAATTTGTAAATTAAAGTTTGGTTCAGAGTTAGATGGTGACAATGAGATAGTCGAGGATGACGCGGTGTCACATATTGTCGGAAATAATGATAATAAAATAAAAATAGTGGTTGATCTGGTCAAAAATACATTGACTCGTAAAATAGTCAAATCTGTAGGTGGTCATTTTATAATTCATTCTTACCACAGCAAAAGAAGATTTCGTAATGTCCCATCATATCATCAGCGTATTGTTAACAATACAAAAAGAAAAGTTCGGGTAAAGAAAAAGGTCTCATATGTTAGAAAAACTAAAATAAAAGACTTCTTTCCAAAACTGAATAAATTTAAAAGAAAGTCTAGAGAAATGAATAATTATTTTATAAACATTTTTTCCTTTTTAAAATATAAGTTTAAAAAATTAAATCATAGGAAATTCAGGGATATTGTATATGTATGTAGATTAAAACCTTTTCATGTCAGTTTATAATAATTTATTGTCTTTTTGTATTGTCATTTATTGTCATATAGATGTCAATTAGATGTAAACATCATTTAGATTAATTCATTATTTTAGTTTGGATAATATGATGCAATGTATTAATGCGTTTTCATTTATGTTTTTCATATATGGGGAGCAATCTTTGGACGCAGCTGGGTGCGTGTGAGGTGTCACACCTCGCCACACCAAGAAGTCTGAGGGAGAAGGCATCTTCGTCTTCAATAATAGTTGGATTTCACTAGGCTGTGATAGCATAGCCATACTCCAGATCATAGTTATGCGAGTCAAGAGATATTTTTTATTTTTTTGGAAACTGTGGTTTTTTTAGAGGGGGGGGTGATACTCAGTCTAAGCTCGAACCAACTTTGCTTACGGGGCATAGCCCTTGCAAAGGGTGTTGTGTTGACACCATCAGTTCGAATTTGGATTGAATACTCTCTGAGTTGTAACCAACTTTGCTAAAGGAGCGTAGCTCTTGCAAAGGATGTTGAGTCAACATCAATGGTTAAACTTAATGTTATTGAGAACCCACAGTTTAATCAGCACTGGCTGATGGTTAATGAAGTTTGAAATGGTGAGATCGAATAGGGTTTTGAGATTTTTCCTCTGGAGTATGTGCTTGAAAAAGGTTTGTTGATGAGCTCCGACTTCTTAGCCTTTTCTCCCTCCGACTCATACCGTCCGATGGGGTCGAAGTTTACGATGTTAAGTTTCATTCTTTTCATTAAACTCCTTCAGGGTTGTTGTGAATTTGTCACTTCAATTTATTTGTTTTTAGGAAGCCACGTCGCATCTTTTTGCCAGTTTTGGCGCGACGAGGTTTAAGCATGGCGAATGTTAATTTATTCATGTATGTGGTAACATAAAGTAATGTTTTTCTTACCTGACACATATCTTGGTCAGCTTCGCAAATCGTTCGTCCTGTCCTTAAGCCTTCTCTTGTAAGAGTTGGACTTCATATTGTATAATATATTTCTGGCGTTAGGTAATTATTCTTATAGGTATAGGCAGGAAGTGTCTGATTGTTCGAGGTGGTAAATAAAAGTCTTGTTTGAAAACACGACTGCGTCGATCCTTTTATTTAAGGGTGGGCGTAGCTCATGTAGAGGTTGTCTGCATGTGTCAACCTTATGTTGACTGGCTGGACATATATTATCGTTGGTTTGCCTCGAACAGTCAAGCGAGTTTAAAATAAGATTTATAGAAAAAGTGATGGTAGATTGTTTAATAGGTAGACAGGCAGAGCTAGGGCCTGCCAGTGTATAATTCCTTGATAAAATATATTTATGTTCTAAGGAGTACTGCGTGTATTGCTTTACCTCTACGACCCTCCAGTAATTATTAAATACACGTAGCTACACCACAGTACCTATATAACACCGCCTTGATCCTTAAGTAGCGAATACTGTAGATTAGTGAGTCATAAGATAGGTGAAGTTAGTCTATAATTAGTCGCTTACAATGATAGCGGTGGATTGTGCTTTGTATCTGAAGTTTCAGTTACAGACGGACTAGTCGTAATGGAATTTGGATTTGGTCGAATAATGTCTGTGTAGTTAGAGACAGATTTGAGAACTTACTTGAGACTATTGGGGACTTGCTCTGCTGTTTAAGTATGTCTGTAGATAATAAAACAGATACTTAATACTAAAACGGCGAACGGGCACCGTCAGTAGGGACTGGTCATTTCTTAGCTGCCACGGCTTATTTTAATTTAATGTACTATTTGAATTGTTTTTATCTTTTTATTATGGACGCTTTTAACGTTTTGCATCGTTCTCACTTGCATAATTTGAACATGAACAATGTTACCAATATTTTGTAACCATATTTTGATTTAAGGCGGTACCCCGACCAAAACCTTGTCATAGTGCGTTATTCAGAGGCTATTAACTCATTCACTATGGGTAATAAACTACATCTAAAAGCACATTATTAATATTCGATATCCTATCATCACATTGCACGTTCTTATTTGTTTTTATGTGTTATAAATACATCTGAAATCTCCTTGTAAAAAAGTGACTAAAATTATTGATTGCATGCATCTTTTGCTAAAAGTGACGTTCTATTCATTTGAGGATTACACTAATGGATAGAGAATTAAAAAATCTGAATAATACACGTTTTATTTTATTTTTAAACTTAACTTGTCTTTTTTTATTCAAGTAATTTCTTTATTTTTGTGAATTTTATGATAAATGAGCGTGCGGAGGTAGCGAGACAGAGCGAGACTCAGCGACGGGACAGAGAAGGACCGAACGCTCAAGGTCGTTTGGTCAGGGAAGCGCCTTAAAAGACTGTCCATGGAGTTTATTACCCGTTCTCCTCCATAGGTACCTATTACGTTTTGTATGGGCAATTGACTTCATCTTTCTGACTGACCGATCCCTTGATAATTCAAAAGTGCCTGTTTATTTGAAATAAATGCTTTGAGTTTGAAAAGAAGATAATTAACATTAATACTAACACCCGATTTCTAAAAAGATTATCAACACAAATATTAGCTTAACTGTTAAACATGAAGTGATTTGATGATTGGCTTTTGTTATTTTAGTCAGATAATCACACATATTAACATGAGTTTAACATATTGACAGTTGAGCTAATATTATTTTTAAGAACAAGAAACATACTGTTTTAAAAACGTGTCAAACGATCAAGTAAACAAACAGTGCTCATATAGCCAGTAAAACTATACAGCACAACATTATGCTATTGAAATAACAGCACAGCTTATTCGATCATCTACACCAGTTTTAAGAAATAACAATTTGTTACCTCGCAAACAACGGCTTTAAAACGAAACTTCGTATCCGGGTGACACGGAAATCTCTTCGAAATATAATTATGTTCACCGACACAGCCAACACGACCGACACAACGGCTGTTTAGAACCAACGGCCGCCGCCGTTGTGGAGGAAGAGAATAATGAGAGACGAAAATTAATAAATGGGATTACAAAAGATCTTATTACGCCCATTTCCCGCAGTACCGCCTCTGTGGAGCAATAATTAGTAAAAGAAATGGCGGGGAAGAACTAAGGAACTTAAGGCATCGGCGCGAGGAATTTATCTAACAATGCAAAACGGCCACCTAGCGCCGCGTTCGCTCGGATATCTATTTGAACTTTCTGTGAACGTTTCACAATGGACTCGGACAATTAAAATTATCTGATAGTTGTGTTTTTATGGTGGAGAAAAAGGAGAACGTTCTTGGTCGTTTTCATAAAAGGAAATGTAGTCGTTGAGATATTTTGTTGCTTTTATTTTTATACGACTTGATTTTAAAGTAGAAAAGAAAAAGTATAGAAAAGTTTATTGACCTGTTTGCCGGTCTAATGGGCACATCGCAGTGATGGCATTTTTTTTGTTTTGATTGACGATTAAAAACTAAAACTCAGGTTATTAGTTTCAACTAACGATTGACGATTGGTCAGTTTTAGTCGTGTAATTTTTTTTAATTAATCGCTTGAATTAGTTTTAAAAAGAAATAAAGAATAAAGTTTATTTGGACACAGTTCGTGAAACACAAAATACAAATAACAAAAGTAGAGTTAGAGAGGAGTGAGTTTAGTTTTCAATGTTGATTAAAATTTTGATCGAGCATTACCTTTCCATTTAACTGTGAGAATTTATATATTTATATATACGTTTATTTATTTTAGCATTATGTATTTATTTAAGTATATTTTATTGTTATTTATTTTTGTATTATATGTAAGTATATTTAATATTCTAGTTTAAGACGTCACCAATCAAATTCTTCTCTTCTTGTTTTCACACACTATTGTCTACATTTCTTTTTCATTTCTCCTTTCGCAGGTCTGCTGGAAGAAATTTCTTAAGAAATAAGCAGTACTTTTGTACTCAATACTAATATGCCCTATCTGTATCTATTTTACTGTGTGTACATAAATAATAAAATAAATAAATAAATAATGTCACGGAAAATGCTAAAAAATGACTATTAAATTAAACAAATTGATTAGTCTCTTAAGAGTCATACGAGTACATAGTATTCAAACATGCACGTAAATAGGTTTAAAAACCTATTTACGTGCATGTTTGCACACTATGATTAAAATCAATTTTATACTTTGTCTCTGTTGGTGGAACTTTACTTTTTTTCTGTTATTCCTTCACTAGTAGATTTATATCCTACTGATGAATTTCCCTGACATATTATTTTTTATATGCTTTTACTTTTTTGTTTCTCCCTTAGTTTAAAAAAAATATATCAGAGCTTTTAAAGTTGGTCAGCGGAAAATTCCTATTGTGATCTTTTTATTACGTGGTGCTATTAATCTAATTGATCTTTCTGATTTTCAATTATTATTGTTGTTGTAATAAACTGTAGCTGTGTAAATCTGGGGTAAGTATACACTTCTGCCTACCCTTTCGAGGAATGAAGGCGTGATGTTATGATTTGGTTCGTTAAGCAAAGAGTGGCTGCAAGATCGTTCGAATAGGATAACTATACACAATATGTTTGGTGAGCTATCCGTTTATACATAAGTAGCCTCATTTGTATGGAATCACTGAATATTGACTACGCGACATACATATTGTATGCAGTGGGTAGCTAGTTTCAGATGGAATAAACTACATACAACAATTTTATTGAATTAGTATCCTGGCTTTGTTCATACAAGTTTTTATTCTGCTAGCTTAACCTAGCTAATAAAATAATATAACGTCACGCTTGTTATCCCCGAAGGATTAGATAGAGGTGCACCTATAGTACACCCACATTTCGCCACTTATGTTGTGGTAGAATCACAAGAATCCCTGGCAAGCTTCATATTATGATACATTACTCAACCCACTATCGACCTCCGGTCTCCGGAGGGAAGTGATGTGGCGGCATCCGACGTCACGCAAAATCCTGCATCGCGCAAGCAGAGTTTACCGCGCGTCCCGTAATCCCGATCAGTTGCCCACCAGACACGACACCCGCCTCGTCGGAGGATCCTTCCTTTTCTATGGACGATGAGTGAACTTTACACGTTCCTCATACCTCTATAATGTTTAAGTCCCAATAATAGGGGCCGAGAATATTGCCATCAACCGGGCAACTAACCTAGACTTCAGGCTGCTACTGAGAAATTCCAGATAGAAAAACATTACAACCCGCACTTTTGCACGACGCGGGGTTCGAACTCCGGCCCGCTTCATGCTCAGCAGTAGCGTTTGGCAGCTAATAAGATAATATCAATTATTAATCTTATGTATGTCTATTCTACAAGTATTTTTTTTTTTCCTATTTTTAAAATTACGTGTTAATTATTTAATAATCTACGTGCAAGTGCGCATTAGGAAAACAATGACAAATGCGTGAGTTTGGTAGGTCGTAATATTTTAATTCATCATAAATTCCATAATCAAAGCGTAATGTTTAAGCAAGGCTTCATACTCGTTTACAGCAAAGTGGGGGCCGTTAATGGATTATTAATTACCGTAATGGACCTCATGTATCCGGATGGATAGACACACATCGAATTATAATACTAAGCCTTGCCTCCACTACGGCACAATTCATGTCGCTTTGGTGATACTCCTTGTCAGATGTTCTAGTTGCTACCGAGTGTTGTGCGGATACCTACAAATACGCCATAGTGTAACAACGCCTAATGCGTCAGGTGTCATGTGATCACCTTAATTATTTCGGAAAATTGTCGATACTCAATTTATCACACATTTAAAATTGGTATAATTTCATGACTTTTATAGTTTTTCTTTTTCAATTAGTGACAAAACCAAAATATTCAGTCTCTTTAGAAAAAATGCCTATTATCAGATAGTTCTCTTAAACCATTGTTTTTGACGCTTATTATACTACCTTATTTTTCTATTATCGTGACTAATACAAACACGTTCATCCATCCTCCTTAATTCTTACGTCAATTTAACGTGCACAGTATGCCACCGACCAGGCAACCAGGAACCATAATGACACCGCATTTGGTGGTAGTATGGCAGACGCAAATTAGTGGCTCGCTGACTGCAGAAATTACAGCCGCTGTCATAATAAATCTCTCTGCTTTGAGTTTTTTGCGAGGGATGTAACATAAATTTTCATTTTAATAAAGGCAATGTTTAGGGAGAATAAAGAAGGTGCAACTATCAAATCTCGGACGCAATGATTAGGCATCCTATACATAATATAAATTAAAGTCGATTTTCGTGTGGCTATGTGACTGCGTTGTTCTTCTTAACTCCGCAACGGATTTTGATTCGCTTTTCAACATGATTTAGAGAATTTATTCCGGCAGGGTTATGTGTATCATCATAATGAGCCTATAATGTTCCCACTGCTGGGATACAAGCCTTCTCTCTTTGAGAGGGAATGGGCTGTAATGTACCACGCGGGCCCAGTGCGGGTTGGTAGATGTCACATGTCTTCGATTTTTTTTGGTTCTAGGACATGCCGGTTTCCTCACGATGTTTTCCTTCACCGTTTTGAGAGCAGTGCTGATGAAATTATTTACACAAAGTGCCTGCCTGGATTCGAACCCTCGACCTACAACTCGTAAGTCGGTGCCGATACCACTGGGCCACCACTGCTCATATGTGTATAATACATTAATAATAAACTTCCATATAATAAAGAAATCTCGATGTTTCGGCAAGTCGTGAAGCAGGGGCGAGTTTGCTGGAAATAAATAAGTCACAATGGGGAAGGTCGGCTAAAGCTAATTGTAGGTAGATAGCTTAGGTCCCAACGGCCTACAATAAATTTGAATTTTCGTTCATTCGTTCCATTTCATGTTCATTCATGAGTTTGGTTTTATTTCATTATTTTCGGTGATTTCAATATTGTAAATCAAGTATTTGACATGGAAAGTGTCAAAATTTTAAACCTTAATTTTTTTTAAAGTTTAAATTAAAACCTCGAACACTGTTTAATTTTAAAAATCTCCACGAATAGCTTGAAGCCAAAATCTTCTAAATTTAGGATCTTTCGGGAAAAGGTGGACTCTAATTTCGGAGTATTTAGGAACACAACAACGCGTTTACCTCAGGCCTTATATTAATAGTTTGCATTGGAAACTATAGCTACGACAGCGCCATTTTCAAAGTCTGACTTGAAGAGTTTGGTCCTTTACTATTGATTAATGCGGAAGGCAACTGTCAAAATGGCACTATCGTGCTGACTTTGATACAATGAAAATGTGATTTTTATTGTTTCACATTTTCACTGTATCAAAGTGTAAACTGTGTAACACAGTGTAAACTGCATATCTATTGGTTTTTTTTAGGGCTCCGTACATTAAAAGGAAAAAAAAAAAACGGAACCTTTATAGGATCGCTTCGTTGGCTGTCCGTCTGTCCGTCTATCAATTCCCTTTTCTTATGAACGCGTGGAGGTATCAAGTTTAAATTAATATCAAATACGTACATAGGTCTACGGTCCCTTGGGTCGGGGAAAAACAAAGTTTGTTAGTCAAAGCAAAAAAAAAAAAAATGGCCCTTTATGCGACATATTTTGATACTCACAAATTAATCGAATCAAAATCTATAGGGTACTTCCCGTTGACTTAGAATCATGAAATTTCGCAAGAAGCAGTCCCACAGCACAAGCAAAGGAAAACGTCCAAAAATCGTTAATTTGTAATTTAAAAACTACAAACTTACAAGTGCAGTTTGAGAGTTTACCGTGACGTGTATCGATAATATGAGCGAACATGCTTTTCAACTACAATTTTAAGTTTGTTTTTGGAATAAAGTCATCCTAACTACGGAACCATTCATTGTGCGTGCTTCTTCTTCTTCTTTAGGGGTTTTGGTTTCCGCACTTAGTCCTTCATGTGGACCATTGTGCGTGTAGCACCAGGTATAACAAGACACAAAATATATGTGTGCTATGATCGTATTGGGTTTCATTTTGACAGTTCACCCACGTTCATTGCGTCATTAACGTTGTTGAGCAGACGAATTTTTCAAACCTATGAAGCAATGGTTTAGCAATATACTTAAAAACTCTTGGATTGTGATTGAAAATGTGTTATGCAATTAGGGGGCTGGACTAAGCTCTAACATTAATACGTTAGAAGGAATAGAACGAATTGTGAAGTACAATGAAAATTTAAACAAATAAAATCACAGTGTAAACGTCAACTCATATTCTGTGGTGCTTGTAAGTGAATGTCAGTGCAACACACGGTCGGTTGGTAGCGCTGAACGAACGCCAGACAGGAAAGATACGCCACTGAACACTGCACACTGCAAGTAATGAAAGATTTAGGGCCTCTTTCACCATCCTCAAGTAAAGTTTCAAGTAGGCTAACCGCCAGTTAAAGTCACCCGTAACATCATGTGCGGATTTCACGACGTTCGAGTAGCACTAATCATAAGATTTAACTGACCCATAACTTACTTGCCACGACATCTGGCAATTAGCGTGTTTACTTTACAGTTAAAGGTTGTCCATTGTCAAAAATGACAACGGGTAGGGACTTATCAGGTAACATCAACGATTATTTTAAAATGCATTAATAAATATGGATTTATTTGACTTGATTGGTCATCAATTGGATGAATTAGAATATACTACAACACAACGAGTCCCTAGGATTCGTGTATTTAAATTCCTTGTTGATTATTTTATGGACCCAGATGAAACTGATTTAGTATATATGATTATAGTATATATGATTTAGTATATAGTTTAGTATACAGTAAACCCAGGTCTTAACTTCGAAATCGTAAATACTTTCCAAATCATCGGTGCTTAAAGTAATCATAGCTTTTATTTGCTCTTCCACATAGTCTAGCGGAGGTGCTGTGTTCTGACCACCTGCGGTACGGTAAAGTTCCGAGTAGGTATATCCAGATCGAGCATTGAATTCATTTTGGATGCTTATAAAAAAGTTGGCACTTTTATCTCTTTTAACCTTATCTATGATAATTAAAAAATATAGGTCATTAAAGTAACAAATTAAAATCACACGCTTTCCAAACCAGGC
The DNA here is from genome assembly GCA_916610205.1 of Griposia aprilina. Classification (NCBI taxonomy): domain Eukaryota; kingdom Metazoa; phylum Arthropoda; class Insecta; order Lepidoptera; family Noctuidae; genus Griposia; species Griposia aprilina. The sequence goes on along the minus strand of OU744290.1, from coordinate 16,875,203 downwards.
ACAAAAACACCACAAATGTCAATTGATAACTGCCAATGACGTTTGACGAGTAACATTGACGTATTATTGAACGAATATAACGTATGATTTGTAATGTCATTCACTTAACCGGTAAGTTGTTACTCGAAGCTTTATTTTCGTTTGTGAAATTGACAAAAGATACTCGTAACTTTTACTTGCCGATTAACGTTAACTAGGAAGTAACTAACCAACGCTTTACTTGGAGATGGTGAACGAGGCCCTTACACTGACAGCTTGGTATAGGGGCTAAAAAGTAAAAATGTTGTTGTAAGTAAGTAAGTATTTATTTATTTCTCAGTCTTAGGTGTATTGAGATCTTACATTAAATATTGTTTCACTCATACTACCATTGCTAGTGTAGAAATATTAAATAATAAGCTAGGTACATTATAAGAATAATAAATAAAGTTATGAAATTTTGTATTAAGTTTATGAATTTATAATGTCAAAATATTAATAGTTAAATATAAAATAAAATATTAATTCTATTGTCGAAAATATAAACTATAACATCAAAGAAAAAATCATTATGTCAAAATAAAAATTACAATGTCCAAGAATTCATCAAAGTACTAATGTCATTATTAAGATCTTAATTAAAACTAATAACTTGGGGAAAAAGTCTTTTCGCATTAGAGTATGTATGAACTTGTAATAAAATCTCTTTGGCTATACTATTTGTATCTGGCTGGTTTTGGTATCATTGAAAGTTTAAATTTAATTCCAAATTCAAATTAGGAAAATGTGTGATTTTCATTTGTTTTTCGTACTGTCAAGATGAGTGAATCTAATGAAGAAATTCGATACATTTTAAAATTTTACTATAAAAAAGGTAAAAATGCAACGCAAGCCGCGAAAAAAAATTGCGATGTTTATGGACCTAGTGCAGTGTCTGTGAGAGTAGCACAAATTTGGTTTAAGCGTTTGCAATCAGGAAATTTTGATGTCAAAGATGCACGCGCTCTGGTCGCCCTATTACGGATAATATGGATGCCATTTTTTAAAAATTGGAGCAAGATATCAGTAGTTACGACGTAGCTGAAGAACTGGGAATTGACCACAAAACAGTTTTGGCACATTTGAAAAAAACTGGGTACACAAAAAAGCTCGATATTTGGGTACCTCACGAGCTCACTGAAAGAAACCTAATGAACCGTGTACTCATTTGTGATTCTTTATTACGACGTAATGAAACCGAACCATTTTTGAAGAAGCTGATAACTGGTGATGAAAAGTGGATCACGTACGACAAGAACGTGCGAAAAAGGTCGTGGTCAAAGGCCGGTCAGGCTTCACAGACTGTGGCAAAACCCGGGTTAACTCGCAACAAGGTGATGCTGTGTGTGTGGTGGGATTGGAAGGGCATTATTCATTATGAGCTGTTACCACCAGGCAGGACCATCGATTCTGAACTCTACAGCGAACAACTGATGAGATTAAAGCAAGAAGTTGAGAGAAAGCGGCCGGAATTAATCAACAGAAGGGGTGTGGTTTTTCATCATGATAACGCTAGACCTCACACATCTTTAGCCACTCAGCAAAAATTAAGAGAGTTTGGCTGGGAGGTGTTAATGCATCCGCCGTATAGTCCTGACCTTGCACCTTCAGATTTCCACCTGTTTCGGTCTCTTCAGAATTCTTTAGGCAGTGTCAGGTTAACCACACGAGAGGACTGCCAAAACCACTTGTCGCGGTATTTTGATCAGAAGTCCCAAAATTTCTATAGCAACGGGATCATGTCCCTGTCATGATTAATGCTGAAATGGACCTTTTTGGTGCACCCGGGACACAAACTGTTGTTGCTAAAAAAAAAGTATTTAGTGTTTGTGTGTTGTGTGCGTTGTGTGTGTGTGTTTTGTGTGTGTATGTGTGTGTGTGTCCGTTGTGTGTGTGTGTTCCTTTCATTGTTTCTTTAGTAATTCAAGTGTGTCTAGAGAGTGGTAACAACAATGACATTTAGTAAAATCACTATCAAATTCACTTTCAAAGTCTATTTCCAACGCAGATAGAAGTGTGATTTATAGTTATACTGAATAATAGCTACTCTTGAGATAACCAAACGTGTCACCGGCCCATATTGTTACCTCGTAATGTGTAGAATCCGTGAGCTACCGTCCAACTGGACGTCGTCCAGGGCCGTATATTAGACTTACAGAACATTCCTAGCAGCCAGACCATACTAACATACATAATATACCGAAGAGGTAAGTAGACTTGTACAACAACATTTCGCCAGATATGTGAAATAAAATTTAATAGGGGGCGAGCCTATTCTCATTACAGTGCAGGGCACAAATTCAGATTCTGAGCTGCCATGAGCAGTGCATGGTAAAAGTTGGTTACCACACAAAACAAGCAACCTGATTTTAACCATCGTTTACATGTAAAAAACTTAGGTATCGGAAAAATCCTTATAAAATTGTGATGAGATAAAAAGTTTTAAATCTTAATATAAACATTACATAACATCATGCTAGTTTTTTCCGAAGGTTTTTAATATTATTCCTTCATAATAACCCTTCAATATTAGCATGTTTTCATATAATTGTAACAAAACGTATAACATTGTTTCTATTAGAATTCAGGTTATTTTTCTTACTTATTACATTAGGCACTGAGTACACGAAAATTACCTACGTCCACATTTTGTAGGTACTAACTACTAATAATAAAAGGAGCCTAACCAAACATTTTCCTTTTGATTCAACACTCAAGGGCCCTCTCACTAAATATTACTTAGCGTTTCTATTAAATGAGTTCCGTTAATTATTCTCTAAGATTTACCGCCAGCTCAAGAGGGCTTTGTACTAAATGTAATTAGTTGAAATATCACGACTTCGCAGTATGGGCTTATGAATTTTGGTCCTCGGTAGCAGTAGGTCGAACTCAAGTGAAAATCCTCATCTACTGATTATTATATGCGATCGAACATAGAAATATTTCGCGTATCGATGTTCATATTGTTAAGTGAATGGGCAAAGTAGTCCATTTAAAATCAAGAAGGCAATTTTCTCGGCAAATTTCTAGGACATAGTTACCTAAATCCTGATAACCATCATATTTCCCCAAACCATCCATCCAAAGGTTGTCTGTAAAAGATCGCGTTTAGCGATAAGACCGCCCATTGTGTCACCCTATGTAAAATTTCTACTTTTATATCTGTATGTTTTATGGTGTACATAATAAAGAGTATTCTATTCTATTCTATATTTTTTTACGAATTATGCTGTCACTTTGATGTTAGTGTAAGGTTAAAGTTGGTATTAATTATCCAACAGCTAAATGTAGGTAGCTGTACATTTAATTGCTCGATAGTAAAGTAAGTACTTATACCTACAGTTACCAATCGTTAAACGTGAGGCATGAAAATATTTTATGAAAAAAAAAAACTATTTACCATCATTAAAACGACGACCATCGCCCCCTTACTATATTTCGCAGTATCTGCGAAACAGGCGACAAGACATTAGTGTTTTATAGGGCCAATGAAACTGCGTAATCTTCTTAAATAACTTGTCTCATGCCAAGGGGAAAGACCTCTGTATTTCTTCAAAATTACCACTTTATTAAGGTCAAGTTACATTGGTATTGTTAGGCCGCAGCTTTGGGGCCAGATAGGCAGTCCATTAAATTTCTTATCTCATTATTATGATTAGCTGTAGCCAAAGACTGGTCCTGCGAGTCGCGTTTTGTTTCGCAACGAAATTGCTTTTTAATTTTTAAGTCTTAACTGTCCTGAGAAATTATAGTTTTCGTGGTTGGTTAGTAATTTAAGACTCAATTGTGATTCAAAGCTTTTGGTACATGATAGTAACAGTAAAATTTCACAAAGGATATTACGACGCTATTCTTAGTGTACTTTTAAATGTAAAGTAGTCGAAGGTATTATTTATAAGAACTGTATTAACCATACATACAGACTTAGGTACGCCTTGTACTAACAAGATGACATCAAGCATAAACTACGCACGCAGCGTGTTTGTGTTTTGATTGCAATATACTGCACACAGACCAAGAAACAAAATGCTACGCATGTTCTACGAACGTAGCACACATGTATTGCTACGAACAGTCGCTGCGTTGTTGCGTAGCACCAACTTTGGCTACGTCTAAGATCTATGATAGTAATGAAATTAATTACCTTAGTTATAAAATTAAGTAAGGCACACCTCCGATGTATTTACAAGGATAGTACCAATCTTTAATTCTGTGAAAACACAGAGTCCTTTAATTTATACCACACGATACATTTTTAGTGTAAGATTAATTTTAGTTTGCTAAAATGTTTAAATTCTCACCCTTGGCCTACATTATCTTCTAATCTATGAAACCTAATAGAACCGAAGACAAGCGTTACCTACAAAGTTCCTCTGTGACTAGTAGACTATGTCTTACAAAACATGCCATCAAAGAAAATACTCAGAGTTTAGTGTTCGGGACAGTGCAGTGTCGAGGAGTCTTAGCGCAGTCGAGTGAACAGTTAACATGCGAGTACCTACATGTAAATAGTTCATTGTACTGAATAGTTTATGTTCATCAAGAAGTGGTACCGAATTAAAACCATTAAGGCCGACTTGCAGCACAAATAACAAATACGTTTAACGCTAAAGATAATTAAATAATTATTCTGTCTGTCATTTTCATACGATTGACAGGAACAGAACGATGTTTTAAATTTGTTTAACGCTAAACATATTTACCTATTTGTGGTGCAAGCGGGCCATCGAATAATTTACTGAAATTAATATTTAAACTATTATATTTAAATTCGTTGCTAGTGAACTCTTTTACAAGAATTGAGATGAGAGGGATCACGGTCGTGACCATTGTGATGCAAGGAGGGGCAACACAACGTAAGAGGGATGCTCAAGCTCCTCGGTCACTTTTGTTCGGGAGCTCGAAAGCGATGGACGAGTATTAGGAACTTTAGATTTCAATTATTTCTGTGTCTAACGGTTTCGCGTTATTGTGATTTATTTTCTATTTTGTTATTTTTTTATAAATACACGTAGAAAGCCTTGCATTAAAAAAAAATATAATTGAGTTTCTGATCCATAAGAATAAAATAAATATTGAATAAAAGTAACAGTTTTCTCTGGTGTAATGACTGCAAAAAGACTGGCGTCGGCGCTACGGGTCACGGGCTCGATTCTTGTGGTTTTACACATAACATCACGCCTGTATTCCCCGAAGGGTTAGGCAGAGGTGTACCTATAGCACACCCACATTTCGCCAGTTATGTTTAAGTCCCGTGTAATAGGGGGCGAGCTCTTGTGGTTTAAATTTTCGTGTATATGATATTTGTCTCTACAATTTCCACCGCGAATTAGCCAAATGTGGTAGTAATATACCTACGTAGCTACTATCACATAATTACGTTATAAAACTAACTATACAACCGGTTAATCACCATAAACAGATAAAGATTTCTATCACAAAATCACATAGAGCCAAAACATTAACCCCACACGATTTGTAGGCTAACCGCGTTAAAAAAGAGTCACATCCCAAAAAAATTCTCCAAGGTCAAGATTTTCATAAAGACCAGACATTTACGGTTCTCCCCGATTACGTGACAGTAATGTAACATGCGCCTAAACTAGCTTTAAAGGAATAGCAGGTCAGTTTGCGTCAGTCGGAATGCATGAATAAGTCATCGCGTAGCTCAACCCTACTTAAGGTAGCTTATTGGACGAACAATCCATAAGCACAGACATTTCCAACAGACTTCTTGCTGTATACAATTTTGCTGAGACAGGTGTATGCAAGCACAATTTTAATTTTTATTGCGATATGGGCCTGCTCTGGCCCCGATCTGGTGGAAAGCGATGAATGAGGTCTAGCCCAGAAGATGCCTGTTCACTTTTGCTTTGAAGGCTATCAAATGGTTTGGATATTAGTGTAATTAAACTTAGCTTATTGGCTTCAAAGACACAATTTAGTGCCTAAGTGATTGATTAAAAATGCGTTACACAATATTATTAAGCTTTTGAGGTCTATTTACACACGATCACAGTTATGGCCACTAAGGTGTATTGACCATAACTGTGATCGTGTGTGATGCAACTGGTTAATATAGATGTGACCTCTTGACCACTGCCCTTATCGGGGTTGCGGTAAAAACAAAGAAATTGTATGAAATATTCTATGGCCACTTTTGGCGGCGGCAGGTGGTGGCAATTGGCGTGGCCACCGTGGGTAAAAATTGCCTATACTAAACGCCAACGTTTGTGGTAAGTTCGGTCATTAAAAGCGGGAGCGAGCCAGCACAAGACTCAGAGCAGATTTTTTTGAAATCCAGAGAGACCATATCACCGTCTCAGTCGCACATTACATGAACGAGTCTGTTATGAGCAAATGTTGCCGTTTAGGATAGTGTGAGACGGCCATCGAGGTCAATGCCTGATTGTTGTTTAAGCTCAGAGTTACAATAATTGAGATTGTCTTAATAATTGATTCATCACAGACCATGCAGCATCTAATTGTTGCTTCAGGCTGACTGCAGAATGTTACCTAATTATTTCATAATTAAATCCTGTATGTATGCAGTATCGATATATTATGCTACTGGTATATTGTTGTGTTTTGGTTAATGAATACTGAATAATCATCGGGCTTAGATAGGCTGATATTTCTAACCATATCGACGGAATGCAGGCAAACGTATTAATTTGTCGTGCTATTTAATTAACAGACTGAGACACTGAACCACACAGACACCGTTTATTATCTTGTTAGTTAGGTTTAATCATAGTCAGTGAGTAATTAATGCGGCTTACCCAAATATCCTTTCTTTGCTATTGTTCGTCAAATCGTTGAGCTCCTTAAGTTCTGAGTTGAGCTGTACGATTGCAAAGCAAATGCGTGCACTGACTATCCAGCTCCACTCAATCTGTGTGGTTTTTCCTTAAAAGACCATTTCAGACACACATCTATTTGGTCTTCACATGATCTGACCAAGATTATGTCTGCACGTTAAAAGAGACTGTGATCTCTGAGTTTGTTTCGGCCTTTCTTCTCAGAGTAGGCAGTTATGAAACGCCGACCTCCACTTATTTTTTAAAATATGATTGACGTGTAAACGTGTTTGTACAAACCTACTTACAGAAATAAAATAATTTATCAATTACTAAAAATTATATATTAAATACATTTAAATGGACGGTATCTTTTTGCACGATCTGTTTAAAACATAGACTTAATTTTAAATGGGACCTAATTTTTTTTAGATCTGATCGATAAAAGCATTAAAAAAATTAAATAAAATATAATAATAAATAATTAAAAAAAAATAGGTCTTTGTGAACATTTGAACCGCATTTGCATTTTTTCCTATAAACAACCTAACCAAAATAGCAATGCTTCGAAATCTTGCTTTTAAACCAAAAAATTAGCCTACTTGAGAAAAATCGTGCACTAACACAGTCCAATGCCCTCATTGTTGTGACGCTACCCAAACCAACAGTTTATTATCACACACACACATAATAAGGCTATTATGCAAACAGCCCATAAAGCACTTCAACCTCCTTTGTTTAGAGAATTCTTCTTAATAAATTATTCAGACGCATCCGGGTGTAGAAAAGGCCTTTTTGTGTTCGGTTATTTTTCTTTTAAAACATAAAGAGGGACCGGTAACTATTCAACCCAAAAAAAAATACAGAAGGGCGGGTTCATACAACGAGCGAACACAGGGACACGCACACATGGACGAGTACACACGAAGATGACAAACTATATAAAACAAAATGCCAATCGCAATTATGCGCTGTTACTCGCTGTACGTGACGCATTTCTATGTGTGCGTGTGTTGCATAGATCTAACCTTCTGTATCTATCTATTTTGTGTATTTACTGTGGTACAACGGAACATAAAGGGTTTAGTACGGACCTAAGTGTGGATTGGACCTTGACAGATGATCCGGTCCCTCCCCCCACAGAGTATTTTGTTTGCGAACTAAGTTGGCGCGCGAAAATGTGAAAATGAGTGAGAAAAATGGAGGCAGTTTTTTGCCGGTTTCTAGTCTCGTTGAGAATACGAATGTTTCTAAATGGCAGGTGTGGAGTTGTGAATGTGTGGGGGATATTGTTCTTTTTTTTGGCTGACTTTAGATTTGTGGAGAGGTAAGTTTTCAATTGATTATTGTCTTTCTACTATCACTTTCTAATTGTCACAGTAATTTTACTTATTTAAACCCAAAACGTTTTTTAATTCCTAAGCCCACATAATATGGTCACAAGCCGTTAGAAATTTTCATCTTGTTTCTTGTGTCTTGAACCAATAACAGTATAAAACACGAAATGGTTTTAGGTATTTTTTATCCCCAATCACCATAAACATACCCCAATAAATTGTCACCGAAAAAATCACGTCTAATGAAAATAAAATAAGGCAGAATAAAACATTTCCCGTGCCTTGTACAGCGCAATCGATCTTTCCTTCCTCCACTTATGTCGATGTAAGCGTATGTTTACGTACAGAGACCAGTGTATCTTGACACACGGGAAAATAAGGAACTGATTTCAAAATGTATGGAATTTGACGTGTCATTGACGGTTTTCATGGCAAGCAGCGCCACCATGAGCTGTCAAGATTTATTTGCCTGTGCGTAAGCGTATATTTACGTATTTATGTTGGTATATTTGTATGTGGACGACGTAATAAATCGTCAGATGTGTCTGTAAAACACGGAGTAATTTATCAGTGTCTTTTCGTGAATACTTTACAATTTCTTGCTAAGGAAACGCTCCCGTCCCGACGTTGGTGTCTGACCGAAATAAGATACCGTCGTTTGTTTTGCTAGTAATTTTAAAGACAAAAGATTATAGAGTTTTTATTTTAAGAAGTTCTTTTGTAGATTAATTAGTCCAGTGGTGCTTGTTAAAAATGACTAAGAAGTATGCAGTAGCTACTAAGTACATTTTGTGTATTATGATTGCAAATCCTAATAACCTCGCCAGATATGAGCCTCGGACTAACGGCAAAGAATATAAAGTAACCATACTGTTCGAAGGAGCACAGCTGTTTAATGACCTGCCAAATGACGTAAAAGATTGTAACAACACTAACTCATTCAAAATTAAACTAAAAAATCATATTCATAAAATGTAGTCATACCGCATACCTATCAATTAATGTTAGCCTTCTTGCCTACTTATACTTATTTGTATAACTTCACCAGCAAGCACCTGAGGCAAAATGCATTTCATTTAGATTTAAGCAATTACTTTGTATCTCATTGTAAGTGAACCTATTTATTGTTCTTATGAGAATAAATTCTTCAAACCTAAGTAAAGTTATCTTCATCATCTGATATTATATTATCTCAATCATCAATTAATTTATCATATTCACTAGGCTGCGGAAATCAGCAGAAAACTCTGTCAGACTGTCAGAAAATTATGAATTTCAGACAAGTGGAACAAGTGAGAGCGAATTATGTTTTTTTTTAATGATTTGTAGAGACCTCATTATACTCCTAATATTGTATTTAGAGCGTGCATTATCATGATCATGCCTTTATTATATCATGTATAAGCATTTCTGCAATTCGAGCTTAATAAAAAAAAAACCCTTATTTTTAAAAGAGTAACCGTGGAGTTTCTTGCCGGCTCTTCTCCATAGGAAACAACCAATTGGAACCGTGCACCTAGCTTCTGACGTTTCATAAGTGCCCATGTTGGTTTATGTGAAATAAAATATTTTGATTTTGATTTTGAAAATACTCACAGTTAAACACCAACAAAATTTAAATCAAGTGCCAAACACATCAAAACAACATAATGAACTAATTCAATTAACAATATGCTTAATTTCATTGCACACCGTTTGATTTGGTTTATGTTAAAGCATCAATCACAGCTGTGCGGTTGTGGTCTAATAAATAACTTGGTATCCAAGCTTATGTGTGATTGACTTAACATCTCATTAATTACGAGAATCGCATATCTGATCAATGGGGTGTGAAACTATTATCACTATTTGGTAGAAGTAATACCAGGCGCACGGGTCGATCGATCAGGTTAAGCTACGCTTGCCGAGGTAGGTCCGTGGATGGGTGACCATCTTTACATACCGAGGACCCCTCCATGCCTCGTAAAGCACGTTAAGCCATTAGTCCCGGCTGCTATTCGTAGATCTTTGACAGTCGGTTACCAAGGAGTATTGTTTTACCCAGACACTGGGTTGTGGAGGTCAGATAGGCAGTCTCTCCATGTAAAATACTGGTGTTCAGCTGCATATAGTTAGACTGGAAGCTGACCCCAACGTTGTTGGGAAAATGCTAGGCAGATTGGTGGTCAAATGAATTGAATGGATTGGTGTTTGAAGAACACTTTTTGTATCATTTTCTTTTTCGAAAAAAGTTTATTCTGTTGAGTACCAAAGCACTTTTTAGCAAGCTCATTTTTTTGTCTTCAGATAACTTTTATCTCAGAAATAAAAATTGCAATTGTAATTGAATTGAATAGTCCAATACCAATTCTGACATTTTGAACAGTTTTCTACAAATTTTGTATACAGCTAGTCTTCACAACTTGATTTCTGTGTCAACCATAAACTAAAACAGTACCTACTTCACGTAGAAAAAAACTTCTATACCCTTGGTGTAAACGCGGAGATAGACTAACAAGTTGTGACAGCGGATCGTTCGGCTGTGAAAGGTTCTATCAACGAAATTCTCAAAAGTGATTCGTTCTGTCGGCGAATCGCCCGTCGTTGAAAAGTTCTATTGGCGAAACACTGAAAAGTGTATCGTACTGTCGGCAACCGTTCGTCCGAGAAACGAATGTCGAAGAACTGTTTCAGAAACTAATTTGACAGCTTTTGAAAATATGTCAAACTGTCAAACTACCGTAAAAGTATGCTTCAGATGAAAGTTATCTGACGATTAACCTCTTGAATCTTCAGTAATTAGACACAATGATTAACTATTGTGTCTCGCTCGTTATCCCGACTTCGGGACTCAAAGAGTTAAAGAATCGGCCCGTAGTGTCGTAAATAGAAAGATGCACTTCCTGAATGCATCCTTGACCTGAATCAGATATCAAGCAAAGCACACACACTGGCACAGGCTACTTCAGTAGCCTATGTATTTAGAACAGGAAATTACTATAGAATATCCCAATTACCAGTCGTATATGCTGGATTTTAAATAGCTCTACGTTTTCATGGAGTGAATGAATTTACTGATGACCGGAAAGTCCTCACACCACTTGTAATAAACTTTTAATCACCTGACCGACTGACCAAAATAATTGAACAATCTTGTCCATTAACACGCACGTACTCAATATTTTTACTGTACCCAACCAGGCTGGGTTGGGGACAGTAAAAAGATTGAGTACATAATACTTAACCCACATAATACTTAAACAAAATATAAAATATTAATTTCGCTTCATCCTTCATCCCTCTATATATTATTCAAAAGGCTTCTAAAAGGATCCCCTATACCTTCGATAAATTATAAAATCTCGCTCAAACGTTTTATGTTGATGAAATGCAAATCAACTGACACTTAACACTTGTTATCTTTTTGGAATACTTGTTAATATATTCATGGAAATATTGGATCGCTTCAGCTTGACGTGCCTAGACAGGTTTTTTATTTTTATTTAGATTTTCATGCTAGGATGAATAAATTCATGGAAACACTAGCGGGAAACGATTACGGTAGTTCCTCGATGCGAGGGTTCAGTTGAAGAATTAAACGCAAATAAGATTAGAGCTTATTACAGATTAAAAAAATCCATTCGCAAGCTCCAAATCTGAGCATGAGGTCCTGAGTTCCTTTTCCTATCACAAATTTCTCAGTAGCAGCACGGAGTCTGAATTTGTGTCCGGCTGATGACAATAGGCTCGCTCCCTATTACTTGAATGAGACTAAACATAACTGGCAAAATTTGGATGTAGCTACTACTGGTACACCTCTGCCTAATCGTCCGGGGATTACAAGCGTGAAATTATGTTATGTTATGTATAATATAAAAAAAAACTGAAAAGACATCATCTTCTTTAATGTAATAAATAATAGTTTAAAAAAAACAAAAAACAAAACGCTTTTATAGAAAATCCAACTAAAAAAATTCGCTAATACTGATTATCCTAGTAAGGATAACGAGTCAAACTGTTTCAAATATTGAATTGTCATCAGTCCTTAATAAGTATGCCAAATTTCGAGTTAATCGGACGTTTTGAAGGGGGTCAAAATCATGTTGGAAGATTCCGTTAGATACTAACTTAATAACATACGTATGAAGCTAATGAAAACGTATTAAAAATATAGACAAAAATTTACAACAATAACGTTAGTTATGTAAAAAGTTTAATGAAACTACAATTTTCAGCATTGCGTAACACACTGTCAAATCGAATCAAATCAAATCATTTATTTGCTTAAATCAGGTTCAGAGGATGTTACAAAAGGTTCATAAGTTACACTGTATTATAACCATGTGAGGTGAGCAAATATATTAGGAACATTATGACAAAATTATTGTTAATCAGTTTTCTAAATTACATTGTCATTGAAAACATAAATAAATAGTAAATTTCGTTAAACATTAAATTAAATCTGAACTAATAAATTATAAATGTATTGTCAAGCAAATTAATAATGTCATAGTAATTGTAAATAATATCCTATTGTATTAATTTACAAATATTTGCTATAATTAAAATACAATATCTTTATCTTCGAAGTAGTCTTTTACAATATAATAACACTTTTTAATTAGGAATGTGAATAATTTCTTCTTAAATATGTACATGAGTAGGTAACTTCTTAATGTTATCGGGCAATTTATTATAAATCAGTGATGCCATACAAATAAAACTTTTATTGAGTAATGCCATTTTCCCATACGGTATTTCTACGTCTAACCTTTTTTTGTCACGCAATTATCTATAATAGCTTTTAGAAGCAGTCTTATATTAGCTTGGATTCGATATAACAAAAAGATTTAATTCATATGTACAAGGAAGGTAATGTTAGAATTCTTAAATTTGGAAGTAATGTTGACAGCTTGTCTAGATCTAGATGGCACATTGCTCTGATGCATTTCTTTTGGGCTTTGAATAGAAATTCCATGTCTACAGAGTTGCCCCTGAATATTGTACCATATCTTAATATAGGTGCAACAAGTCCGTGACATGCTGTTAAGACGGCTTCTTTGTTTACAATTTTGGACAGTTTGTAGATAGCGAATGAGGATTTATTAATTCTTTTACAGAGATTATCTATATGGGTTTTCCATGTCAAATTGTAATCTATATCAATTACCAGAAATTTGGTATTTGTTACAGAATGTACTCTCTGTCCATCGTAATTAACATTAATATTTTTAGGTTCAGTTCTTTGGCGAAAGCGCATTATTTTTGTTTTGTCAGTATCTATTTTAAGATTATTGTTTATTAACCATTGAATTATTGTACTTAATGTTTGATTGATTTCAACTTCATAATCATTTGGTTTGTCACATTTTATTATTACTGTGCTATCGTCTGCAAATAGTACCATTGGTTGTTTGACGTATCTAGGGAGATCATTATTGTATGCTAGGAAGAATAAGGGACCCAAAACAGTACCTTGTGGAACGCCAAATTCTATAGTTCTAGTGTGGGATCTATATTTGATCTCATCTCATGTTCTGTGGCATATTCGTGTTATTTCTGTTACTTGTTTTCTGTTAGAAATATATGAATTAATCAGGTCGAGCGCTTTACCTCTTATGCCGTACATGTTTAATTTTTCAAGCAGTACTTTGTAGTCAACACAGTCAAATGCTTTGCTTATGTCCATGAAGATAGCACTTATTGGATTTTTTTGTTCGTATCAGTCAAATTAGTTTTGATTAGGTCATAAATAGCAATATTAATAGATTTTCCCTTGCGAAATCCTTTTTGTTCGTTAACCAAAATATTATATTTTTCTAAAAAGTTGTATAGTCGACTATGAATATTTTTTTCAAATAACTTGATAACTGAGAAGTTGGGGATCAACGCTATCGGTCTATAATTTCCCATATTTTGTTTGTCATCTTTTTTGTGGAGTGGAATAACAAAAGATGTTCTATGTTTTCTTGGGTAAATTCCAGTGGAAATACATAGATTTATTATGTAGCTTAAATGAGTAACAATAGACTGTGACACATGCTTTATAACTTTGGTACAAATGCCGTCATAACCCACGCTTTGGGTATTTTGTAATTGCTTTATTTGTCCATCAATCTCTATTAGAGTTGTAGGTGTTAGAAAAAAATAATTTACGTTAGTATTAATGTTGTGATTCGAAGGTGCTTTATTATTTTTAGAATTAGTTGTATTTACTGATTGTGATACTTGGTCGATAAAATAGTCATTAAAACTATTCGCAATTGATGTAGGATCTCTAATTTTGATATTATCTCTTATTATTTCCGTAATAGGTTCTTTGGGAAAGTTAAATTTAGAATTATTTATAATTGACCATTTGGCTTTCTATTTGTTTTGTGATTATTTTGTGACTTCTGTGTTAGGTTTATATTTTTTTTAAACTTAGCAGCGTATTGCTTAAAAATTTGTTTGTTTGGTTTCGTTGAAAGGGCCCTATACTGCCATAATAGTTTTCTTTTTATTTTGCCACATGTTTTGATACCTTTTGAAATCAATTTAGATCTTTTATTTAAAGTTTTTGTTATTCTTTTGTAAGGAAAACACAAAATATAGAAACATAAGAACAGTTCTAGAAACCGATTATAAGCTTCGTTAGGGTCATTTGTTAGATAAATGTCAGCAAAGGCCACATTGTTCATACAGTTACTAAATTTTATGAGGCTTTCCTTACACGTCTCACATCACGTCTTTTAATATGCCAAGATTTTATCACACATGTTTTTTTAACCAGGAAATGTAATAATTGGGCTATATGATCCGATAATCAAAATTCAATTATATAACTTTTGCATCTATGACCATTGTGAGCAAAGTGTCAATGCAAGTGTTGCTGATAAGTCTAGTGGGATCTTTAATTTCTAATTTCAAGTTATGGCTTTCCAGAACATTTTCGAAGTCTAGAGTTTGTCGGTTCCTTTTTAATATATTACTCGTATATATCTCCGCTTAAAACAATTATCTTATTAGTGTTATCACAAATCAGTATCTATCACAATCTGAAATCATTTTGAAGCCTATTGCTATCCATTGCTTCATATGTTCGAAAAAATTATCTGCTCTACAACCCGCAGGTCTAAGCAAAGAAACCTTCGAAAATCGGTGAACTTTGCATGCAAACATAGCAAGTTAAACATAGACCAACTGAATTTGTATCATCCATTCTCTACAACTCAACACAACTGAAATATAATGTTGTTACTTGTTCGTACTCGTACTGAGTACACTGTATTAATTGGATTGTTTATTTTAGTGTAGGCTCAAATATTTACGAATTAGTTAGTTCAATGATAAATGAGTGAACGCGAGTACTAAACTCAATGAATGAAGGTAGGTCTGAATTATTTATAACATTATAACTATTGTTTAAATTAAATTACATAACATAACATCACGCCTGTATTCTCCGAAGGGTTAGGCAAAGTTGCTCATATAGTATCTACACCCACATTTCGCCAGTTCTGTTTAAGTTCCATGTAATAGGGGGAGCATATTGTCATCAACCGAGCACAAATCCAGACCGGGCTGCTACTGAGAAATTTCAGATAGCAAAATCTAATAACACTTTTCCCGATCTGGGAATCGAACCCAGGACCTCATGCTCTGCAGTGGGACCACTAGACCAGTACGGCAGTTAAAATAAAATAAAATTATACAGCCTTTAATCTGGAAACGCTTCATTTGTTGAATGTTTTTGATTGTAGTAAAAATACTAATATAATACAAAAAAAATACAGCAGTAATCTAGGAGTGAAAGAAAACTTGATGCCACTTACTGCCCAATATTCTGGATACTAAACCATTTAGAAAAATAATATTTTAATTGTATCAAGTCACAGACAATGGAACACTACAATAAACCATCATGAATAATTACCCCAAACAAAGTTTCAAGTAGCGCCCTGGGACCGATATTTAATTCAATTTCAATGCAATTCTGAAGTTTAGTAAATATTTCTTTAATGTAAATGATAAACCTACCTACTATTTCCATGTAAAAAGTTGTTAAATAAAAGTTTCAATCTCACTGCTCCTGCGGTTGTGATCGATGGAAACAAATTGTCCAAATATGTAGTTCGTAGGATCAAGTTGTACTGGATGAGCTTACTTGAGCTTTTTCATTTAGAAAGAGAATGAAATTCAGGCGAACTAAAAAAGGCATGTATTAAATCGAACCACAGATAACTCCCATTCTGCTTTCCTAAAAATATGATGAACACACTAATACAAATGATGGCGCTCGCTCGGCTCGCTCGGCTCGCGCGGAATTGGTTACAGTTCTAACCTAACCCCGACCAGACGGGGTATCCTAGCTTAGTTACTGCGACCAACTGTGAGAGAAGGCCAGAAAGTTACAAAAAAAAACATAATTTAGAGGCTTATTAATTTAAAAAGCGTACATCATTAGAAGGCCAATCAGATTTTTGACGATCAGTTAAATGCTTCCCATTAGAAAACAAGTTTAGTCACACTAAGGGTTCTTCCAAAATGCAACGTACCATCCCTGGTCATAGTATATTTTCTCACCTTACCTACTATCCAGGTTCCGATCATAATATTTACCTATAACTTTAAATGTTACATTTTCCTTCAATAAAATAAATAAATAAAATAAAAATAGTTTCTTTCTCACCGTTACAAATTATACAATTATGTATATGACAATATTTCAACATTTTTGTGAGGATCATAATAAGGTTCACGGAGTATTGACCCTAGTCCTTAAACTAGGCGGAAACCTGTATTTCAGGGAATCTGTGTTCAGCTATTGACATAACATATTTTTTTTCAATCAAAACATTTATCAGGTCTTCCTTGAAAGCCGAAATAACCTTCAAAGTTATCTGCTGCGTGTGTTTTTACCGAAGCTCGCTCTAAAATCATCCTTAAGTATCCACGAATCTCAATTCTAGGATAATAGCTATTCTATTATTATTAAAGTACTGGGTTACAGTTATAATAGTATATAATAATAATAAAGCATTTATTTTCAAGTAACATGGACTCTTAACGTTAGTAACAATTTACTTACAAACTATGTTAGTAGTACTTACAAAATATTACAACTAAGTTACTATTAGTAGGTACATGTAGCTGGCTTACATAGTGAAAGTTAGAGCAATCTATTTTGTTGGTTTGTGTTTAAAGCTCTTCCATTTTCAATATTTCCATCTAAAACTATTTTAGCAGTAAGCCGCGCAGTTTTCAATGTTTAATTAAATTGAAAGAGAGTTGTACCACAGCAACCACCAAAGGATTAGGGATAAAATGCAATAGGTGGAAATTTATTTTTCGGAGCTATCACAGCCTTGTGGTTAGGAGTTTCAAACATTACGTACTTACATAATTAATTTATACCAGCTCAATTTGAATTGACAAAATAATACTTATTTAAATAAGAATTTATGAAATGTATAAACGTAGACAAAGTAGAAGTAGTCAATAATCATTATTGGTAATATACTGTTAGAATACTTGAATAATACTGATTACAGAAAACTATAAGAATAACACTAATTGTAGCCACACACGTACCTAACACTATACTTGCGCAAGTTTAGACTTGTGCAAGTATATCATTACGTGTGTTGGAAGATTTTTGCACAAATTTCTAGACTAGTGTGATTTTCAATTTTCGATTTTGATCTTGTGCATTTTGCGTTTGCGCAAGTTGACTTCATGTCGCGTTCAAGTTTCAGTAGTAACTGGACGCTTGATTGTACGCACGTCCTGTGGCTGGTATTGCACGAAAAATTTCGAGCGAGATAAGTAGAGTTGAAATAATTTGGACAAATTTATAAATATTTACAGAAGTGAACCATGTATTTGGCAATTAGGAAAACAGGAACAAAAAGTGACATTACGCATCCGGTTCATTGTTTTATTTTTTTATTCGGACTCAAAACATTGAATTTTATCAATTTCTGAAAAGATTTGGTTCAATTAGTGGCTTATTTCACGAGAAAATGACATATAAAAGGAGTATTCTGTACAACAGGTTACATTTACATTCGAATCGTGCATACCCATATTACATTATTCTCAGTTCCTCAGAAAAAAGAAAAAGTGTAAAAGTCACTTTTTGTTCCCGACTTCCTCAATTAAAAAATAAAGCATATCACAATAAGGATAAAAAAAACAGCTGCTTATATGAAATTAATAAATCAATATTCAAAAGTTGTACCTCGTCCCAACCATGATATGATTATTAGAAAACCGGCCAAGTGCTTGTCGGACCACCCACAATGAAGGATTCCTTAGTTGGGATGAATTTATCCCAAAAACAAACTTAACATTGTAGTTTAAAAACATGTTATCTCATACATCGATATACGTCTCCGTCAATTCTTCAACTGCAAAAGTAAGTTTGTAATCCCAAAAATAATGTGTGAGAAAATTACTAATGAAAGATATTCGGACTGTTTCCTTTATTTGTGCTGTGAGTCCTTGCTTCTTGCTAAATTTCATGATTCTAGGTCATCTGGAAGTTCCCTTTATGTAATGATTTATTTGCGAGTATAAAAATATGGCCGTATTTATTTATTGCATTGACTTACAAGTTTGATTTTTTTAAGCTAAGGAAAAGGGTCTTGACAATAGAAGTATACATTTTTATATCTATGGTCTTGACAGACTGACAGAAGGACGTAGGGCCAACGAATAATCCTATAAGGGTTCCGTTTTTCTTTTTGAGGTACTGAATGCCAAAAACAATATCACCTTCATACTTTTTTTTTGTAACAATTATTAAGCCATCTATTGCCAAATCATCATCAATGAATGCCATTACCGCGCAATACAACACACCTGGGCCGGCAGTCTCGATAGCGACGCTGTCGCAAACTACCTATCGCTAAATATTAAGGTGAATCCTCAGTTGTAGCCCGCCAAATTCAAATTTTCTTTGATTTTGTCGATTGATATGAAATTTATGATTATTATTCGATAAATATATAATTCCCACAGTCGAGAATCGCATTTCGATCAACATACGACGTAAAACAGAGCTGCAATTTGCAAAAAACAAAAGAAAATTTTAATTTTGCGGGCTACAACTGAGGATTCACTTTAATATTTAGTGATCGGAAGTTTGCGACAGCGTCGCTATCTACTCGAGACTGCCGGCCCTGGACGGTCATTTATAGAAATGATAATTATCGTTACCAGCAAACTTGAGCCGTGTGTGGTCAATACCGGCGGCGTAAAGCATACTGGTGCAAGTCTAAACTTGCACAATTATATCGTAACGTGTATGGCTACCATAATAGATACCCAACTTTAGTTGATTTATCACATTTATTAATTAACTAGATTTTTCCCGTGGCTTCGCCTGCGTGGAGGTCAGAAATTATCTGACGGGAACCTAGAACCGGGAAAGAAAAACTATAATATGTGTTAATACAGGGTATAAACTATCTGTGTGCCAAATTTCATCCAAATCCGTTCAGCATTTTTGGGGTGAAAGCATAACAAACAAACTCACTTTCGTATTTATAAGTATATTATAGTATGGATAATTACATGAACATCATCAAAATACATAATATGATAATATGTGATGCCTCTTTCCCGCCACAAAGTATTCTCTCTCATCGTCTCCAAAACTGTTCTAATATTCAAATACAAACAGGCAACAGTCTCGAAACTATTCTGCCAAGCGTTCACAATTTTTTGGAGCGCTGACGTAAAACCTTTCGTAAGGCTTAGTTTACACAAGTTTTGCCTTTGTTACTTAGGTTGCTAAAAATACATAAAAAATTGTTCTTAATTATTGGTAACAAGCTGACCCGACAGACGTTGTCCTGTCTTAACTATGAATGTAATATGTCATTTAGTTTTAGTTTTGACTATTGACTAAAACTAAAACTATCGACTCATTTATCAACCGATCCATCTGTGTTAAACGATATTTGCAGCGCGCATTCTGCCAATCGCTGTCAGTTATTTCAAACAACTGACAGTTACGTAAAATTAATTTTGGCGTTAAGTTTTCTTAAAATTTGGAACGTTCCGATCAACTTCCTTATTTTCTTATTTCATGAGATCCTTCTCCGGACAATAACGAACACAACAAAAAAAATATTAGTAAAATCGGTCCAGCCGTTCACGCGTGATGGCGTGACCAAGGGAAATTGGGATTTATTTTTATATATATAATATAGATAGATACAGACATAAAAAAAAAATAACCTGACAATTCTAACAACCAGTTGCCAAACGTAACTCGCTATTGTTTATGAAAATGTAACACACTGTATAATGTAGGGACTTGTACAAGTTATGACGTCAAACTTCCTGACCGCGTATGTTTGTACGGTTGGTTTAATCTTGAAAACTATGCGGCAGATGGAATCTCCGGTGGCTCGACGTAAAGCTTTGTTTCCACGAATATTATGAAGTTGATGTTATCAACTCGAGCGACAAGGAAAGATAATGTTAATGAAGAAGGAATGGCTCCCTGTCCAATAAGTTAATAGTTTAAGAACTAAAAATGAGCCACGAAATAAACATAACCCCCTTAGTATTTATTATCTCATAACTAAAAACATCACTCGCTTTCCCTGGCAGTCATATATTATTAAGTCAAATATGAATTCAAAAGTATTGAAATAAAAAGCGCTATAGTGATTTTCCCATTTAACTTCCTTGCATTGACAGATTTTTAAGCGTGCGTGTTTTAAGGGTAAAGCCTAAAAGTATATGATCCACACATCATAACACATAACATCACGCCTGTATTCCCAGAAGGGTTAGGCAGAGGTGTACCTATAGCACACCCACATTTCGCCAGTTATGTTTAAGTCCCATGTAATAGGGGACGAGCCTATTGCTATCAACCGGGCACAAATCCAGACTCCGGGCTACTACCGGACCGGGGGGGATATGATCCACTGTAAACAAAACCATAAAAATATATGATATTCTTCAGGATATATGCTACTTAGATAGTGTGTTGAAAACATAATATAACTAATTTGATACGATAGAAAAAAAATCCGAAGATACCTCTAAAAATTTATTTTAACGATTAAAAACCATACATGCAATAATTCTGATTTTTTGTCAGATTATTCTACAGGCAACATATTAACTTAATAATGTTTCAATTTATATTATAGATAATTGCTTCATATATTGCAATGAATTACCAGCGTTATGTCATCGCGCTTCTCTTTATTTTCTATGCAGTTCGACAATGATCGCGATTTAGCTGTTGTCAGCCTCTTAACAAAGAAGTCATTCTCCAAAAAACCTTTAAAAACCACTTGAACATAGAGTTAACCTACATAATATAATATTTCGTATGTGCATATTACGTGAAAACAGTTTAATTAAACTGTCACGCTGTTACAAAGTTTAATTTCCGCCGTGTATAGCCTAGGGACATTTATTTCAGTGGTTACGCACTCTGTTTGTTGTTATGACTTCTGTAAATAATTAAAAACTTGGAAACTGTGTGATACACAATGCAAAATAAAACCAGATACGGCATGAAGAAATGTTACGATTCTTCGGATTAACTGCATGGGTGTTGAACGCGAATGTGAAATTTAATGTGGATGTCGATATTTTTGAGAAAGTCCAATGGCACACTTTACACAATTAAACTATATTTAAACGTCATCATAATTATTTTTTATTTTCTTAGTTTAGGCCGCACACATAAAATCGTTATGATCGCAAAAATCGACGACGTCACCCGAAGGGAAATGCCCGAAGTTTTTGCGTCGCGACTTCGCACCGCTTTTATGTGTGTCGTTACTTAGATCATCATGCTGTACTTATCTGTTTACTTAAAAAAAACATTGACTTAAAAAAACCCAAAGTTTTGAAAATATGCTCACCTATCAGGAATCGTATTTATAAACATACAAGGTAAAATTTACAAAAATGCTTATTTTATCCATTTTCTACTTATGAGGTTTGTTTTGAAGCTAAAAGATTGTGGCACAGCAGATGTCTAAAGCTATATTGGACCAAGTTTTCCTAGTTACAACTGCGAACGAAATCAAATCTACTGTGCCACACGTTCGACCGCAAAATACCGATACGGACGTTTTCCGAATTGGACATCGTGAGAATTGAGCATTCCGCGGATTGGCCGCTTCGCCACCGCTGGACGTTTTGCGGCCGATCGACACTATTCTACCATTAACCGAAAAGTGGAAAAAAGTAAACAATTCAAAATGTTTGTCAATATAGGATCCCAAAATCTACGTTGGTATATTCTATGCAGGAGCCGTGTTGGCCAGTGGTATCGGCCACGACTTGTTATGTTTAGTTGTAGACCGTGGGTTTACTTTGTGTAATTTATTTCACAACCACTGCTCTCAAAACGGTGAAGGGACACATCGTCAGGAAAACAACATATCCTAGAACCAAAAAATCAGAAACATTTGACATCCACAAACCCGCACCGGGCCCACGTGGTGATGGATTATGTCCCGCTCCTATCTCACAGATAGGAAGCCTGTGTCCCAGCAGTGAGAAAGTTCTAAGTTGATAAGTTAGCTAGTAGTAGTTAGTTAAATATTTTACATTCATAAATAATCTCAGGTTTTTTCCCTGTGGTAGGGGTAGGCACTAGGTAGTCATAACTAGAGAACGCAATGGCTGCGATAATTAGGTAATTAAATATCTACTTCTTTTGTTTCGTCCACGCTCATTACATCTTGTCGATTGACTGTAAACATGTCCTAGGCATCTGTCATTATCATCATCAGCCTACAGCAGTCCACTGCTGGACATAGGCCTCTCCTCTTGCACGCCATTCAACTCGAATTTCAGCAACTCTCATCCAACCGCTACTAGCCACCTGTGTAGATCGTTGCTCCACCTAGCCTGAGGGCGCCCTACCTTACCTTTGCCGATTCGCACTCGGTCTCCACTCAAGAACACGTCTACCCCAACGGCCATCGGTTCTATGGCTAATATGGCCGGCCATTGCCACTTCAGCTTGCTAGGTTTGCTTCTTACTAAGCATCTAACCTTTTAATAACATCGTCGGTATGTCGTTCTAAAGCATTTTAAATATTCCATTAAAGTCCTCCATTTAAAGGGGTATTTCCTGTTGAAGGGGAATTTGTTGTGCCCGGTTGATGGCAATAGGCTCGCCCCCTATTACATGGGACTTAAACATAACTGGCGAAATGTGGGTGTACTATAGGTACACCTCTGCCTAACCCTTCGGGGAATACAGGCGTGATGTCATGTTATGTTATGTGTTATTAAAACGGTTATCTACACAATTGAGCTCCTTAAGTTCTGAGTTGAGCTCCACGATTAGTGACAAATGCGTGCACTGACTGGACAGGTCCACTCATTCTGTGTGGTTTTTCCTCAAAAGACCATTTCAGACATAAATCTATATGGTCTTCACATGATCTGACCAAAATTACGTCTGGACTTTAAAAGAGACTGTGACCTCTGAGTTTGTTTCGGCCTTTCTTCTCAGAGTAGTCAGATAGGAAACGCCGACCTCATCTAGTTTTAAAAATATGATTGACGTGTAAAAGTGTTTGTATAAACCTACTTACAGACATACAATCATATAACATTTATCAATGTGTGTCAATTTCAGCTCCCAATATGGAGAGCGCACATCAATGCACCTTAATTAAATGGAGCAGGCTCTCACGATGCATCATGCGTTAATTATACTATTTTAAAAAACTTTGTAAGAGTTTCTTGCCTGCATTCTTCTCTATAGGTACCTACTACGCTTTGGAATGGGCAACTAGGCTCATGTTTCTGACTGACCGACTTCTTAATAGTTAAAAAGTGCCTGTAATTGGTTTAATTGAAATAAATGAGTTTGAGTTTGGAGGTGAAAGTGGCAAATTATTGATTAGTATTTATTATAAATTAAACTTAATGACAACAATATCGCTCGAATTATTTTAGTGTTTTGTTATTGTAACTCTAAATTGAAAAATTGCCAGTATTACCAACAAGGTTTCACAAATACTATACAGTATACAGTTTCAGTCTTCCATTATACATTCTGATTTATTTTTATTTTATTCAAGTATTAGTCTCAGCTCTCACCACAATACTAGCGTATTTAGGGTTCACACAAACGAGTTCATTCACGCACATATACCACATATAGCTCAATAAACTAAATGAACACACCGAAGATTTATTACATTTCCGCTACGTAGAATATTTTTGACAAAACTCTAACTCAGGGATGACAAAACTGTGGTATCCATGCCACTGGTAGCACGCGAAATCTGGGCACGTCAACCACAAAAGTAAAATGGGTGTTTTCATTGCCTTTTCGGTAATACAGATCTGCAGCATTTAATTGTACTTAATTTTATTTAACCTTAATAAATGATTTCAATGTAAGGACACTAAGTACCTCTTTTAATTTTTTCAGACATTGGTGACACGTTGCAGCCACAAGCATCATTCAAATCAAAGTTTGTTAAAAACAGATGTTATTTTACCGACAGGTTTTACATATTATGTCAAATAAATAATAATAATTATTATTTATGTTATTATTTTAATTATATTATCAACCAAATGTTAAAAGGTTAGCCATCCCTGCCCAACATATACTAAAAGGGGGATCTAATAAAATGAATAGGAATTCGGCTATTGCTGAGCTGTCAAAAAAGTTTGAGAACCGTTGATATATCACCGTTAGAATGGCGTGGATGCGAACTTTTTCAATATAACTGGACTTTCTGACAACTGCGAGATGCTGACAAAAGCTGACAATGGTCTTGAATAGATGAGGTTTTGGGTACCGTCAAACGGGGTGAATAGGGATGCACGGGTGAATCGGAACGAAACTTTAAAAGGGGTTTTTAACATTGAAATAATATATTTGTTGCCAATAAGGGCACTCAATCTTTAATTATAATACAGTAAACATAATAGAGTCTTTTTTAACAACAAACAATATTATTTCAATGTTAAACTCCCTTTTAAAGTTTCGTCTCGATTCATACCTGCATCCCTATTCACCCCGTTTGATGGTAATGAAAGTTATCGACTTTTCTGGAATAGGTTCCTTTGATAGGTTATTTGAGAATAAATAATAATTATCTAATAACACTTTTGAGTACCTACTCATAAAATTGAAATTATTATTTTATGACTATTCCGAGATCAAAAGCGGGGATATCTAATTTCTTCAGTCAATCACTTATCCTGGGAACTTGTAGGTGTTTATTGATATAGAAACGTAGAAAGATGATCCATAAATAAAAAGTTCTAGGTTCAATAAACATCTTTAATTACTCAGTTACAGGAATCCTATACTCATATTCATAAATGACCCAGTAACATTTATTTTGCAAAGAATAAAACTATTTTGAGAATGACATTGCGGCTTAAAAAGCTGTTGATATTGTGAATAAAATTAAATTCAAAATACTTATATATTATGGTTATCACGTTTCCAACAAAACTTTTCTGTAAAGAAAATTTTACCAAAAATATTTCGAGATAAATCGCTAATTATCTATTGTAAAAACTTTCTGCCATTAAATTCGGGTCAGGGGCGTTAAATCACATTTATTTCCCTAATCTTTTGTACTCATCTGTATCCTGGGTTTATCCGTTTTTCTTCCGTTTTCTCTCTCATACTCTCGTTAGCAAGTCGTTAGAGATGCTTTACGATCCGTTTCCTGGAAACTAGAAAGGTGTTTGTGCTAAAATATCACGGAAAATCTGTGCTTTTAGAAAAGATGTAGTAATTTTTTATCATGTAGGCTTTGACGATTTCTTTTAAAAAAGATATATTATTTTACAAAATAATAATAAAAGAAATAAACCATCTTTTCTGCCGCTCGTTTAACCTCAGAACGGAAGAGACTATAAAAAAACCCACTTGGGTGTATTAACTAATTGATTAAATGTTTTTTTTTTTCTTTTTCGTTATATTCATGAACCCAATTTGTTATCATTTAATTTTGCTTTTGTGTATTGTGCATTTTTTTTTTAAATTTACAGACAAGCTTTACTTACAATTCAAAATCAATCGTAGGTAGTAAAATTTGCTAATTACAAGCTTCCACATGTATAATATATTCCATATATATTATATTCCACTTTGTGTGCACGCATGGTTTATCTACCTATCTAAATAACATAATTAAAAAAAAAATAAGGAGCTCTGTAAGTTTTAGTCACTAGAAATCCGTTATAACCCTCTGATTTCCTCTGTGTGGACTTACTGGATATCATGACGTAGACATTTCTCCATAAAAACTGCATGGACATCAGGATTAGTAAAGTTAACTAAAGGGTTTATTTTACAATTCCTATGAACCTGGAGAATAAATACAGTACTTATGTTACCTACTCCTAAATAACAAACTATCCTATCCTAGCACATTAACAAACTACAAACTTGGTACATATTTCGCAGTAGTTTCCACAAGTGTAATTTATTGTTACCCCAAGCTTGCCGGCTGCGTTCAAAGTCTCCCTCTAAGATAGCAGTCTCATTATTTATTGCAATAATGCAATCTTATGGTGTCATCTAATGTTGCTCTTATCTCATGCTAAATATGGTTCTGGGTTGATTTATTCTGGCAATTTTGCTGGCAAAACTCATTACCGCGGCTCTGGTGGATTTGTATGGCTTTTGAAAGCGAGGCTTTTTGTTGTGAACATTATATTGAGTTTTCTAAAGATTTTTATGAAACATTTCAATACGTAAGTAAAGGGTATATAAAAGAAAATATATAAAGAAAACACATTTATTTAGGCCAGACTACAAAGCACACAACACAACATATACAATTAAAAAAGAAAAATAAAAAGTGTAAAGTGCGATGTGAGAAATTAGCAGGAAAGTGTGGCTCACAGCTGCGCCAAATAGGGCCAGTTAAGCAAAAAGAAAACGTAAATAATGCTTATGTAAAACACCACCGGATGTGTGACAACAATGCTATCTATTGGGCTGGACCGGGAAATGAATATAGTAACACATTAAATTCCGAGATTGAACAAAACCTTAGGAACTTAACTTGAAGTAAGTATCAAAAAAGTTTATCCCTTAAAAAGGCCGACCTTTGTTACATGAGTCAGCGCCCACGGTAGAGACAAAACAAAATCGGTAAAGAAACGAGAAAAAAGTACATTTCTCTAACAACACGACTTCGCAAAGCCTGAACATCTTCTAGACAAGATGAAATTTTAATACGAACGCAAACTCGTAAATAAACGGTTTTATATCCAACGACGCACATCATTCAGGATTTAAGACGTTTAATAACGAAATAAGCCTAGTGTAAAAATAAATTTTTAACGTAGATTTCATTTAATACAAAAAATAGACGGCCAGCTTAGGTAATAACGATTTTTTAGAGTAAACAAAGTAGGGCCGAGTTCCATTATAATAGTCGACCATCAATATTATTGACAGACGGAGACAGCAACAGATAGAGCAACAGATAAGTGAAAGGGTTGACAAGTGTTTAACCTGACGGGGTCAAAAAATGCAAAAAAAAAAAAAACACTTCACAACCTCGGAAAGATTCTGTTTATCATTTGATCTGAGTGCCAAAGTGCACTTTATCGGCTATCGTGGAATGATTTTTAAACTTTTAAACTTTCTTCTCAATAATTTTCTGTACCGCCAATCCACTGAAAATGCATTAATGCTTATTTCGTGTCAGTCCGCCAACCTCATTTTTAGAATAATCGCACTGACCAGCACGACTCAACATGAAAAAAAAGAAAAAACTTTTTTTAAATTTTCTTCAGTATTCATTTCACTTACCATCATTCCGGTTTATTTTTTGATAAAATCGTATGAAATCATAAAATATTATCAAATATAGTAATTTTACTTTTTTTTTATTTATTTAGAATATTACATTAATTTACACACAAACGCTAATTCAATATATCATTTAAGCTGTTTTTCTTGCATGTAGCATTTTCGTCGCCGTAGTGAGGTGAAAAGTTGTGTGTTTCGCTCGGCAGCAAAGTTATTCTGCGTCTCGTACCTTTGAAACCCTCGCTACGCTCAGCATTTAATACAAGTACTCGCGCCAAAAATCAATTTTGCAGCTCTGCATAACAAATAATTGTTAGAAATACATATCACAATTACTTTGATCATCAGCCCATTTGCGAAGTATCGTAATTAGGGTCATCTTCATAATCTCAGTCGGAGCACGTCAAGTTTTTCATTTTAAAGGTAAGGATGGACATCCATCTTAATGTCTTCTACGAAGTATTCGTGAAAGTAACATCTTGAGTACTTGCCCTTATGGAAATGCACTCGAAACTATAGCATCCATAACCAAACTCAACACTAAACACCTATACATACAAACAAACAAACAAACAAACATACACATAAACCAACGAGCATTCCTCAACAGCAATAATTGTTGTTCTAAAGGAGACGCTGCAACACAAGTTAGTACATATGTGTACTACCCAGTACACAGCAATACACAGTAATACACAGCAATACCCAGCAATTACGATACAGTACACGAGTACACATACATCTCAATTAGAACGGCTTGTAGTCGACTCAAACATGCGACAAATCCAAGACGAATGCATTAGTAACAAAGGGTCTAGTAAATGCATCTTGTCTTTGCCAAAGGGAGTGAAGCCAGTCTTTGGGTTCGCTTTATCCATGTAAAAGATTTTCAGTGGTTGAAAATACTGTTTTTATTGAAATACCTATTTACTGAATTTTCTTACTGGGAACACCAGGAATAAATAGGTTACGATAGACTGATCGTTCCCGAAAAGGTTCAGAATGCTGAAAAGGTTCAGAATGCTGAAAAGGTTCAGAGAGCGGAGGCTTAGGTGTATTGGAGGTAAAAGGATTTAGCGCAAAATTCTAAATTTGTATTTCCGACTACTATCTGAAATAAACCAGTATCAAGACTGCTATAATGCGGACTTATAAAGGTGTTCTTAAGCCTATTACAATGAGACACAAAAAAACATGTCTGCTACATTGAATTGCTAAAGATTTTTCCATGATAACGAACAGTTGAACCCAATGACCCAATATGAACCCAAATTAAATTATCTCATATATACAATGCACACTATTACACGCACACACACTCACACAAACACACACACGCGCACACACACATACACTCACACACACTCGCTCGCATACATCACACTAGCGCTTACTTTTTACTTGGATTTTCTTTTTCTTTATCTTTGTTTACAATTGCATTACCGTTTTAATGTTAAGTGGAGGGGCGGAGTCTCCTAACACAAGCATCCTCTTGCTTAAAAGGTGATCTCCAACTCATGTGTGTAAAGCATGTTATGTAATTGGAATAAACATTTTTTTTTTAGTTGACGGATAGTTTGACGATCGTATGATACCTACTGGTACTGCTCTAGCGGTCAGATGAA
Organism: Griposia aprilina; assembly: GCA_916610205.1. Taxonomy (NCBI): domain Eukaryota; kingdom Metazoa; phylum Arthropoda; class Insecta; order Lepidoptera; family Noctuidae; genus Griposia; species Griposia aprilina. The sequence continues at coordinate 16,845,658 of OU744290.1, read as the reverse complement.
CGCAGCTACCCGTTCTCTTAATTCAAATTTATAGTTTCCACAAAACCATCGCACGGGACATTCAACAAATTTGAAATATACTTCGTGTTGGCGTTTTGGAGGGCATCCAAAATAATTTATTAGCAATCTGGCAGAGGCTTGCATCTCCAAACTTTCCAGTTTCGTATGCTATTTCACGTTATGGTTTAACATACAAAGTTACTGTGTGAGCATTTTGATCTTCGGCTGTGGTGTTTCTCTACAATAAATCTTGTTGATTTTTAACCGACTTCACAAAAAGGAGGAGGTTCTCAATTCGTCTGTATGTTTTCTTTTTTTTATTTGTGTTGTCTCATAACTTTTTTCTGGGTGAACCGATTTGGATGATTCTTTTTTTATTTGATAGCTGGTGCTTCACATGTGGTCCCATTTAAATTTGATCAGGGTCTGACCAGTAGTTTTTGAGTTATCCTTAATACTGCATATTTTTTCCACTTAGTTTATATTGATGATGTGTTGATAATTTGCTGTCACTGTTATTTACATACCAATTAGTGGAATACGAATTTGTGTGGGGTAGGTACCGCAACTAAACAGTGAAAAATAAAAACTTTTTTACAAAAAAACAACCGACTTCCAAAAAAAACACTAAAAGACGTGAAAAATAACTTTTATTTCGGAAGTCGGTGGCCAAAAACGAAAATACAAAACCAAAGGCACCGACTTCCGAAATAAAAGTTATTTTTCACGTCTTTTAGTGTTTTTTTTTTGGAAGTTAGTTGTTTTTTTGTAAAAAAGTTTTTAATGGAATTTTGAAAATGTAGAATCTGCTTTTTTTTTTCAAGATAAAAATTTGTGTGATTAACCACATAACCTTGAGGAGGTTGATGCGCCTTACTGGAGATCTGGAGGTCTAGAGTTCGAATCTGACATGTTTAGATTTTTAAGTTTTAATTACTAGGTAAAGTTAGTAAGTAGGTACCTACTTGTCATGTAATTATTTCGACTCCAAACTCAAACTCAAAGCATATTTCAATTAAACCGTTTACAGGCACTTTTCTACTGTCAAGACGTTGGTCTCAGACCCAGAGCGGGAGAAGTTATTTGAAGAACTACCAACCAAAAAAAAAAAATGAGCGTCGGTCAGAAATATGAGGCTAGTTGCCCATTGCAAAGCGTAGTAGGTACCTATGGAGAAAATCGGGCAAGAAATTCTATGGACACTCTTTTAAAGTATATTGTAACAAAAATATTAGTTACATCAGTAACTAAGCTAGCTTTAAGATGTCAAAAAACGGTTTCCTATTCTTGGACAATTACTAATCTTATTTTAACATGATAGGAGATTTACATTCGCAAACAACAAGTTTTCAATCCTCCTAACTCATTGAAAACAATCTGATAGATAAATGTTCCTTTAGCAGCATTAGCATATTACTTCGCTTAGCAACTTCTTTTACCCGACAATTAACTTGCACGACTCGATAAGCTACTGACACAAAATTGCTGAAGAATTGCCCCACAATTCTATCTACAAACAAATACAAAAAGCCCAGTGCTTATAAGCGCAGAAAAATTTCTTCTGAATTGCGGGACGCTCACAAAAGCCACGTAAATCAGGCACTGAAACACGCTTGTTTTGAATAGACCGACAATTTGTCACAACAAATTATTCAGCCATGGCGCATGAAAAGGGTGCCTTTTTGTGCCTTTTATTTGTACAACGCGAAATGATTCAGTAATTGGGACGCCGATGAAATTGACCTTATTAAGCGATGCGTTCGAGTGAACGATGTGGATTTTGTTAGATACAATTGGGTTGGGACGGATTATATGATGTACGGTTTGTGCGCACTCGAGTGTAATTTTTATTTCTGTTTTGATCAAAAGGGATAGGACTTAATACTGTAATTTTTTTAAGTGATCCGTAACGTCTTGTCGTCTATTCATCATCAGATTTAAAGAGACAATGAGTTCGACAGTTGATACTTCAAATGTTAGTACTAAATACCAGTAAACCGTACTACCTATCGCCTGTTTTTACTTACGTTACCATAGGCAAGACCGGAAACCAACTTCATGTCGCATGGAAAACGCCATATATATATATGTGTTTTTATATTTCTATGGAAAAAGCCGGTTCCTAGGTTCAGTATAGACAAGCTAGACTCTAGCTTGTCTATACTGAACTCGAATTTTGTTTACTTACGCAGCTAATATCTGTCTAGCTGCTAGACAGACATTAGCTGCGTAAGTAAACAAAATACCTACTTTATTCGCCCATTCGATACAAAAACAAAATAAAAGCAACCTGTCAGTCAGGCATTTTACTCATATTTTTTTTCCAACTACTCATGAATAATGACGTGAGGCTGAACAGAAACTTTGGAACCCTTTCGCAACTTTAAGAGTGTTCGAAAACATTGTATAAACTTATAATAGGGTTTTTTCGCTCATATAAATACGGTAAAGTCCCATCTGTTGGAGATTTGGTGAATCGATTGTATACTATTTGTTTAGAAAATAATAATATTTTTGTAGGATATGTTTCTTTCCCTTGTTCGCTTTAGGACAGATTCGCTTTAAGACAGATTCCTTTTATGTCAAATTCGCTTTAAGACAGATTCCTTTTATGTCAAATTCGCTTTGCGGCAGATTCGCTTTACGACAGAAATTGTACAGTCGTGTTGAAAAATGGTCTCTACTGTGGTCTCTACGGTAGTTTTCCTAGGTATGTTGTCAAGCATAGAAAACTCCATTCTACGTTCGCGAGTAAACTTCTTGTAAGAGCCGGTGTGCTTTTATCATTCGTTTCTCTTTTCTTCTCTCTCTCTTATTCTTTTTCTAAACAGCATAGGATACAGCGGTGAATTAAACAACTAGTAAATGCAACTACTTATTGGTGATGTTCTTCAGAAAGTTCAGGTGCGTAGTGTATGACTAGATGTATGTACGTAAACGAAGAAAAATGGGTATGTAAGGTGGCTTGTGGGTTTGTAGTTTCTGCCTACCCCCATGGGAAGAAGGCCTGAGTTTGTGTATGCGATGTAAAAGAAACACAGGGCCACATAAGACTCGTTCGGCAAGCCGATTTTTATGGTTTTTAACATATCGAAATTTGAAGCATTAGCTTTCTCATAGAACCTTTGATCCACAAAGATCATGCACAAAATACAACCCCATCCCCAAAAACTATAAACCCACCTACAGTTTTCCGCAAAAGAAATAAGGGCCACGTCAAACCTCGGACGAATATTAGTTTAAAAATCCAATTATAACAAGGAAGACTGATGTCCTCGTGCTAATTACAAGTCCCAAAATGCCGCGACCGCTCTAGGCTTAAAAAAAATATTACATACATGACATACGTAATTTGGCCTACGTCATATTTCAAGCCAGAATATTTTTTTCAGAAACTAACGCTATACTAGATATTTCGTGTTCAGTGGTTCGGGAGATATCAATGTGATTGACTTCAGCTGCTGTTCTGGAAACTAAACTTGCTTTTGCTCCCGACTTTGCCGGTGTAGGTTTTTAAGCAGATTTTCTCATAAATACTTGAACATTCCGTATCACCTTTCTACTGTTTGCTTTCCCAAAATCGTTTCTATTGTTCACCTCTTTCTTCAATCTTCCCATGTTTCCATCGTCAGTGCATTAGCATGTGATGAGCTTACTTAAGTTGGTGCGTTTGGTATGTCATGAAATTGATTTAGAGAGATTGATAACCTCCGCTAAGCTAAGCTTGACTGCCTCGTTGGTCTAGTGGTCGCAAGCGCTACTGCTGAGCATAAGGTCCTGGGTTCGATTCCCGGGTCGGGTAAAGTGTTATTGGGTTTTTCCATCTGGAATTTCTCGGTAGCAGCCCGGAGTCCGGATTTATGCTCGGTTGATGGCAATAGGCTCGCCCCCTATTACATGGGACTTAAACATAACTGGCGAAATGTGAGTGTGCTATAGGTACACCTCTGCTTAACCCTTCGGGGAATACAGGCGTGATGTTATGTTATGTTATGTTATGTTGATAAGCTCCGTTAAAATGACAACGTCCTGCTTTACGGTAGATTGTCCTAACATAATGAAGCTTTTACGTTCCTATCCGCCTTTTCATTTCAAAACTATAAATACTATTTGACTTTGTCACCACCACGTCAATGTCAATGAAGTAAAATGGAACAAATTCCAAAAGTCTTTTACGAACAAGGCTTTTTTTTTTATCACCCCCCAAAATGATTATCCTGCATGTAAAGCCTTAATATCGACAAGGTTAAAAAAACCAGTCAGGTCAGGTGCGTAGTACTCACAACCGGCGTGCGTGTATGACCAGATGTATGAACGTAAACGAGGCAAAAGGAGTATGTATGGATCGTAGCAGGTGGCGTTCTGTAGTTTCTGCCTACCCCCATGGGAAGAAGGCGTGAGTTCATGTATGTTATGTATGTATGTTAAAAAAATAGATCCCCGGTAGCAATGGTGAATGGCAAAGAAACCACACTGCTTAATTTTTTGTAAGTATCTGAGGCCTAAAATACAGTGTTGTTTTTTTTGCAACTTACCTTAGGACCAAAAGATAAGTGCCTAAACAATATTACCCAAAAAAGGACTAAAGATAATAATGTTTTAACTACTCAGCAAGTTATATCGTCATAAGCTGACGCGATCCGCATTAACACGACGGCTCTCCAAAATCCCTGGTCAAAAAGTTGCGCTTTAGACCGGCGACGGTGACAAATCGCTTTTTACGCTTACCGTGCCGTTTACACTTAGGTGCTTTACTTCTCTTGAATAAAATAACGTATTGGTTCAGAGTGAGGTAATAAGTATGGACCTGTTTATTTATATTAGGGTAGTTGTGAAGGTGTCGCCATGTTGCTAACCTCGTCCAAACCAAAAGGAGTTTTTGCTTCAAATGAAACGTGGGTTGCTACGCCAAAAATCCCGAAATAGAACATAGTCTATAATGACTGACCCACATTACCATCACCTGTCTAGCCTTCAACTATGTTTGCTTCCAGTCTAACTGGATAGAGCTGAATAGAAGTATCTTACTGAGTAACACCATAGCCCTTGAATATACTATCATAATGTAACAACCTGTAAACAACATGAAATGCAATAAATGAATATGAATATGAATATGAATATGAAAATACTGATTTCGAGCTTCTGAATGCCCGTAACGACTGTCAAAGACCTATGAATGATAACCGGGACCAACAAATTAATGGGCTTTCCGAGACCTCCACTGACTTACACTATTACTTTATAATTTTCCTCCACCCAACTATGAAAAGTAATAGAATCAGGATAATTTAGTGTTATCTTCATACTGAAGCTATAAATTAATAGCTTCCTAGCCTCCTGCATTTTCGTTAATATTCATTAATAGTCCCAGAAAATAAGGGTTCAGTGCGTCATAGTCTAGATATTTATGCATCTGAAACAGTTGTTTGAAGAGTTGGACAATTATCACTTTAATACCTCAATGTCTGCTCTTCACAGTTTTTTGGTGAAAATTAAAAGTGAAACAATCTAGAACTATTTATATATCAAAATAAAAAAGACTCTCCATTATTACTCATATGGAACAATCAATGCTTGTGTATATGGTTTGCTCCAACCATTTGTAATATCGTGTACGACATAAATTAGGCACCAATTCTGCCGACAATTAAAATAACACCACTGCGATATTTTGGAAAACTCAGACTAAAATACTTATACTATACTATACTCTTTTTGAGCTTATATTAGCTCAATGTCTTTTAGTGCTAAGAAAATCTCGATATAAAACGGAGCCTCTGGGTGCTCGTAAACGGAGCTACAACTAGTTAAAAGTTAACAACCTGTACTTGTGTACTGGCTACTTTTAAACTAAATGTTACGTACTCAATCTTCTTCGAAGATTTTGAAACACTGTTGTTACTAACAATTTTATGTTTGTTTCGTGTTAGCCTGGATTTTGAGTTTTCTAATTTATTTTAAGAAACCACTGACAAACAGTAATGGGTGAATTTTGAAGATACCTGGGCGTAATAGTTCGAAATCACCTAAATCCATTGAGCAAATATTTTTCTTCCCTAGGGAAGAAAAATATTTATGTAAGGAAGTAATGTTTGTTGGGAAGTTCATGGAAGTTCTTCATAAGAATCGGTCTTGCCGTGATAGATATTCGGCCAGTCAAGAAGGTTGTAGAGAAACTGAGTACCCAGAATGCCCCTCCAGGCATTTTGGATAGGCAGCTGGACGTAAATGGTAACTTTTTGACCTTGAGCTGACCCCACCACCGAACCCAGACAGGCACTTTACTTTTTGTAAATTATTTCATCATCACAGCACTCAAAACGGTGAAGGAAAACATCTTGAAGAAACCGGCATGTCCTAGAAACAAAAATTCAAAGACATATGACAGCTACCAACCCGCACGGGGCCCGCTTGGTGAATAACGGCCCACTCCCTCTCACAGAGAGGAGGCTTATGTACCACCAGGGGGAACATTAGAGGCTGATTATGCTAATGCTAAGAGGGAACTTCTACTAGTTTTGTTACCACTGACGTAGGTCTTTTTTTTGGGTGGGAAATCCTCAAATAACTTCTCCCGCTCTAGGTGGAGCGGGAGGGCATGTCAGACTTTTACTGACTAAAACCCACCCGTGTTACTTCAGTTGCCTGTGCCAGGGGCCACGGTAACTCTTTCGAACAATCCGCGACCCCGGCAGACTGACGTGCAGCCAACCGAACCTATTTAAGTATTGCCACTCATTGAAACTATTTGATGCAAATATTCGACCAATATTTCGATCTTTCTTTGCAGCACGGCCATTGACCTGCAGCAAAAATACCCTGGATCTGACCTATGTACGTGCACTAGACTAGAAATCCAACAGAGACTTAACATCAAAGGTTTGTGTTACGTTTATCCATATAATATCGCCTACATCAGTATAAACTGTAATTAAATAGGTCCCTGACACACCTTGTGTACGCTCAGGGCGACGAACTCGAATGTAACACCTATGTAAGTCACATGTGGTGTTACAAAATATAATCAAAATAAATAGTTAAGTATAGTATGTATGTACATAGTTCATTGCCCGTCTTTTAGCACAACATTTTTTTTATTTTGTCAACTTTATGACGTTCTGCAGTAAATGTTATGAAGAACATATTTAAATACTTAAATATAACTTCTTCTATTAAATAAACTGGAGCTACCATACTCTTGAAGCTGTTAATACCCTGCTGACTAATCTGTCTCCGTCTGTCAAAGTAAAGGTAATGAGTTTGAACCTCTCCTGTCATACCTTCTATGATTGTTAATCAAGTTCAAGCACAGGCTATGTTAATTGGTGGAACTAATAGAAACGGGACCACTATTCTACACGGTTTAGCTGTCAAAGACTCATGCCGCTCCATATCCACGCTCACGCACAACTCAGCTATATTTCTTGTTTTGGTATATTTGAAAACAAATTACGATCACCAATTCGGCTGAAAAACGTATTAATTATATCAACCGTATTTTGTCCTGCATTAGATAATTCCAAAATTCTTGAAGTAAATTATCACGCGTTAAAACCACAACATAATAATTTATTTAAATTTGAGTCGAATAGAATCTTATTGGAAGTTATATGTTCGAGCCGTTTGGGGTTGAAACACTAGGGCCGTGGGGTCCGAGTGCCCACTTGGTTTTTGGAGACATTGCCAAGCGGTTGGTCGATTCTTTAAGTAACCAGAAGCCTGGCCTATTTTTTGGCCAAAGAATCAGCATTGCCATACAACGTGGCAATGCTGCCAGCCTTTTGGGCACCTTTCATGTTGACAACGACACGGACGAATTTTTTGATGCCCTATCATTCTTTCCCCTCCCTTTTTTATATAGGTACTTGTACATATTGTTATAATTTTTTACACTGTTAGCTTTTAAATTATGTAAATTAAATATAATAATAAGTATTTGACATGGAAAGTGTCAGAATATAATTCTGATAAATTCAGGTTCCACCTCCCAGAGGAGTGGTGAGATAAAATTAACAAGCGCTTGCATCCCTCGGGTGCAAGGTGATTATAAATTGTGCCGTGTTTTATGCGTCCATCTCATAAACTACCCTTTATATGGCGAATTTAATAAGCTATGAATTGAAATTAACCACTGAATTCATTTTGTTGCTGTGTTATTTTATGTGATGGTGAAATGGAAGTGACTATAGCAGGAGGGCAATTAACCTTGTTGAACCCATTTAAAATCATTTTATAAGTAGTAATAATAACAATTAATTTTAACAGAGCCTTCGATCGAATATCAAAGTACAGAGCGTTCTGTATTTCATCAAACATCAAAATCACTTACAAAGAAAGCATTCTACACTTGCTTTAAATAATTTGTTTATTTATTTATTTTATTTTTGGGAAAACTTACAGGTAATCAGATACAGTAATGATATAATTAGCTGTTTCAAAATTCTGCAGTGCTAATAAGTGCGCTTACAAACCCCCAAGACTTACGGGTTTTCTTTATAGACAATTTTAACCGTAACAACCGGTATCTTTTGAATTCTTTTCATTTCGGTTTCAAAGCTGCCATTTGAACTAAAAGACAAGCAGTTTGCAAAGGTGTTTCAAATAGCGGTGAAGTTACGCAAAGTTTGCAGTTTTAGCCGAACTTCCCCATCGCTTAGTTACAACATGAATATGTATTTGCTAGTTTTGGATGTGTTGGTACCTACGTTTCAGGAATGATCACTGATTTATGTAGATGAACCGGTAACTAATTATATTCTATATTCTAAGTTAAACAGGATGGTGATTTAATCGACTGCATCCTTCAAGGGGGTGATTCTACCCGTCATACTAAATCACTTTCGGTATGAAACTCTGTCCGATGTGTGAGAAACAAAAAACAAATTCCTTTATAATTATAGTAGACTGTTTATTTTGATGCATGTATGAAAAGTTTTTATTTTACGAATCGGATTTGTATTTCGTAGGGAAAGTAGTTCACTGCAGTAGTACGTGTGGAATTACCTCCGTGTAATTTAATCCCTTGACGAATGCAGGTGATTAAGTTGAAATCCTGTATTAAGCGAGTAACACATAACGGGGAGGTTGAAAAGTAAAACCCGTCCTAATTTAGATCCTAATTTAAATGACTAATTCATATGTAAACAACGAAGGTGTCAATTATAAAAATCGTTAAAACTAATTCCTTTTCAGAAAAATCTCACTTAAAATATTTTGTCTCGGGAAAACTGACAGTGTAAAAATATAAATCTCAGTTTGTTGGTAATATTTTTCTCGACTCAGTCGCTAGAATATCTGGTAGTGACACTTCAGACTTAGCTATTTTTTGTATCCATTCTGAAGACCCTATTAACTGCATTGCAGTAAATGTCGCTAAGACTCTCCAAGTAGCGGATAATTAGGTATTTATTTTAAGGTTTCTGGAAGTTTTAATTTGACAAGAAGTTGCTGCGAGAAAGGTGTTGTTGACGTCGTAAAATAGCAACATCTTACTTTAAAATTTGTAGCATCGCATATCCTACCAAATAATATAATGGAATGTATCGTGCATAAATTCAAATGCACAAACAACCTGAACAGGGACAACTATCTTGATGACCTATGGAATCAATATTTGTATGAGAGGGAATAAAACATGGGACAAGTCACACAAAAGGCTGATCCCTTGACCACTGCTCTAACTAGGCTGCTATACCTACTATGTCTATGTTAAAATTCTTGTCTAAATAAAAACCCGCTGTTGGATTTTCAACTTCCGCACTGAGTCGAGCGTTCAAAATCCAACAACGCGCTTTTATTCAGGCATTCCTTGTATACTCACACAACAGAAAATTGCGCCCTTGACTGTCCGTAGACATAAGAAATGACGGCTACATGCGACAAAATTCCTCTAGTACAACAGTAGCACTGCAATCGGTCGCCTAAATTGAAACCACCTTAACAGGTAAACAAACGATGTTTCAGGTGAACTCAGTAACAACTGCAGTGCGGTGAATAGTAGTCTGTTGGTCCCAAGAATGTCGAAGTAAGATTCATCGTAGATTCGTGGTCACCACGAAGTTTCTCCACCGAACTTGATGTTCGAATTTGTGTTTTATGAACAACTTTCTTACTGTAGTGTTTTGTTGAAACTTCGGTGTGGTTACGTAAAATGTATGATCTTACAGAACTACATGCAAAGTGGAAAGAAATCCTTGAAAAAAATGGGATTACTTTGCAAAAGTTTTAGAATTAGGGGAAGTTTTAAAGTAGATAAAGGTAACCCAACGAATAGCGATTGGTGTTTATATAGCTTAAAGCTAAAATTTCAATAGTTTTATAAGTTTTTGTGATGTTCTTTCCAAGATCTGTTTGTTCACTTCAGTGGGGGATTGACAATAATGAAGACTTTGTGAAAGACAAAATAAATGTGTAAAACAAGCAAGTGATAAAGTAAAAATATAAATTAGGTAGGTACCTGACCATAAAATTATCTAAAGCTTAATTAGGCATTAATATAACATTGGTAAAGTCACATTCACATATGGTCACCCCAGTCAACCTCTCCTGCACGAGGTGCCCCTGCTGAATGACGAACGAGGTTTTGACGAAAAACACACCAGTACGCATTGGCTAGCGAGGCGGTTTAAGGCTGAACCCCTCTTTTTATGAATAGTATCAATAAACCACAGCCCTCAGTACCCAGCAGCCCCAGTACTATTCCGAGTTCTGCAAGCGGCTCTGGTAACGGCAAGGGGGAAGGAGGAGGAGGTCAAGTGCGTGAGGGTGAAGCAATCGTTGCGCCCTCACGCCCCTAGTCGCCGCAGGAGGAGACACCCTGGGCGTCGAGAGTCGATAGCCGACTCCCGGCCACCGTAGGCGCGGGCTTGCGGACGGCGATCAATGGGCAGCTCGCCGTCCGGTAAGGACCAGGCCCGGGTCGACGGCGCGTTGTGTTCCACGCGCGCCTCAAAGACATGTCAGCATAATTGACGGGGTCCGATAGGGCCGATGCCTGCTGGGGTCGCGAATTGCTCGAAAGAGTTACCGTGGCCCTGGCGCACAGGCAATTGAAGGAACACGGGTGGGTTTTGGTCAGTAAGAGTCAGACACGCCCACCCGCTCTGCCCAGAGCGGGAGAGGTCATTTCACGATTTCCCACACAAAAAAAAAAGGGTGGAGGGTGCGAAGAATTTCTAGAAGTTTCCCAGCTGTTATAAACCGACCCTAACCCTGACGTGTTGTATGCCAGGACGCTACGTACGGATGACTGATTATTCGAATTTCAGAATGAATTAGAAAACACGAAGATCTGATTAAATTAACTTCGGGTGACTTATTCTTTTATATGGGTCATGAAGACTCCACTTACGGAGCTGTTGGATTGCTGATTGAAAAAACGAATGCTCCGGCAATGACAAACATCAAAAGTATTTAACAGGCGTTTGCTTTATGATAGTTAAACTTAACCAACGATACTCCATGAAGATAATTCAAGTAAACGCTCCAACGTGTCTGACCATTCTGACAAAGAAAGAAAAATAAAAATAAATATGTTTATTCGGCTCAAACAAGACGCACATTACAAAAAACTATACAAAATACGAAGAAGAAACACACTTAAGAAGAAGTGGAAACATTCTATGACGACATTGACATGGCCTACAATGCCACACCATATCACTACTCCACCATAATTGGCGATTTCAACGCCAGAGTCGGACAACCGTTCAATAATGAAACATCCGTTGGTAACTTTAGTCTTGGCTCGCGCAACAAAAGAGGACAAACCCTAGTCAACTTTCTAGAACATAATGAACTATACGCGACTAACAACTTTTTCCAGAAAAGAGCGCCGAAAAAGTGGACCTGGGTAATACCAGATGTTAACACTAAGAGAGAGATAGATTATGTATTCAGTTCACATACCATACATACATACATAGACCATTTCAGATACCAATCTACATGGTCTTCACATGATCTGACCAAGATTATGTCTGGACTTTAAAAGAGACTGTGACCTCTGAGTTTCTTTCGGCCTTTCTTCTCAGAGTAGTCAGATAGGAAACGCCGACCTCATCTAGTTTAAAAATATGATTGACGTGTAAAAGTGTTTGTACAAACCTACTTACAGAAATAAAATCATTTATCAAATCATTTATCATTTATCATAAATACGTATTCACCGATTTCTCGGTTCTCTCACATTTCAAACTCAAACTCAACTCTACTCAAAGCATTTATTTCAAATAAATCAATTACAGGCACATTTGAATTGCCAAGTGGTCGGTCAGTCAGAAAGATGAAGCTAATTGCCCATTCCAAAGCGTAGTAGGTACCTATGGAGAAGAACGGGCAAGACATTCCATGGACACTCTTTGAAATCAAAATATGGTTACAAAATATTGGTTACATCGTTATGCATGTGAGAACGATGCAGAACGTTAAAAGCGTCCGTAATAAAAATACAAAAACAATTCAAATATTCAATTAAATTAAAATAAGCCGTGGCAGCTAAGAAATTACCAGTCCCTACTAATGGCGCCCGTTCACGAACATTCAATTCAATGCGGGTAGTGACCACAAGCTGGTGAGAGCTACAGTTATTTAGGTTTAACTTGAAGAGTGAACGGACTAAGATGATAATATCCACAAGGATGTATGAGAAGCCGGAAATCACTTTCTTGCAAGACACTTTCCAAGTAGAACTTAAAAACAGATTTCAAAGACTTCAAGAGGAAAATCTAGATGTAGACCACATAAATAATCTGCTATGCGGAGCTTTGACTGAAGTAGCGAAAATACACCTAGGTGGAGTTCCAAAGAAACAAAAGAAGTTATTTCCCGAAACTTAAAACTTAATATAGCAGAGAACAAAATCAGAAAATGCTTCCAAATCTTTATAATGCTTCTTTTTAGGTAGGACTTAGGATGCATGTGGCCAAGACGAAGATTATAGAAAACATGTTCAGAAATTTAAATCCTTCTGTTAAAGTGGGAAATTAAACGTTGGAGATGATTAACGAGTATGTCTATCTTACCATATTCTTTGATTTGGCAAAGAGCATCAACTAACAGAGATATCGAGAAGAATAAAACATGGGTGAGCCGCATTTAGTAAATTGGACGACATTCCGAAATCAGCCAAAATTCCACTATGTCTGAAATCCTGCCGCTATAACCAGTGTGTTCTGTCCACCATCACGTACAGTACTGACACGTAGACGCTCACTCAGGAGGCTGTGTGCAGGGTAAAGCGCAGGCCACACTGCTAGCTAGTGAGTGAGCGAGCGAGCGAGCTGGTGGGCGAAGCGAGGCGAGGGAAACTACATAAACTTAGCAAAGCTTTGGCGAGCTAAAATATATGGGTTGACACCGAAAACTACGGATGGACGGGCAAGCGAGCGGGTGGACGGGAGAGCGAGGGTGCATCCCGTCTCAAACGCAGGCCACACCGCCTGCTAGCGAGTGAGCTGACGTAGCTTAATTCTGTACTTCGCGGTGTGAATCGAAGTATGAAAAGACGTGAAACGATGCTCTCCCGGCTCGCTCGCTCGCTTGCTAGCTGGCGGTGTGGCCTGCGCTAAAGAGTTGCACAGAGAGCCATGGAGCGATCCATGCTTAGAAAAAGGCTATTAGACCGAATTTTAAACGTCGAGATCCGACGACGTACGAAGGTTTTCGACATCGGAAAACCAGTTATGGAACTCAAATGGAGTTGGGCAGGACACCTGGCAAAGCGCAGTGATGACAGGTGGACAAAGGCCGTGACCACGTGGCGTCCAAGGACCGTAAGACGAAGTGTCGGACGTCCAGGGGCGAGATGGGCGGACGATATTTTTGCCATCGCGGATAGAATCTGGATGAGGCTGGCAGAGGACAATCGGGATTGGCACAAGAAATGAGAGGCATATGCCCAGCACTGGGTAAAGTGGGGCTGTGGATGATGAAAGTCACATTTATGTCCATTTAACACAACTGTCTTTAGGCTTTGAACTCAGAGTAAGGTGACTTGTTCAATGAGATGTCCACAAGTCTGGAGTAACTGCTTGCACAGAATTAATTAATATTTACGCGTTTATTTTAGGCCCCAAACTAAAGACTCGTCCAACTAAGCCGAGGCTTTACATTCTTCATTGTTTCAAAATAAACATTTCTAACTTAAACATAATATTTAGACTTGGTAAACAACCCAAATGTCAAGTAATTTATCTTTAGCTCGCCCTAAAGTGTAAAAGGCACCTAAGCCTAAGGTAAGCCTACATGAACACTAAAGTTGAAGACTGTCCTAAGCACGAATTCCACAAAGAACAACCACTTTTAAAATTCTGGTTAAAAAACACTTCCTCTCTCCTTAAACATTGTCATTACATTTAGTTTCCTTGCTCTTGTTTCATGTTTATTATTGTATATTTTATATGTAGATAAGTATATGTTTTATGTATGTATGTATGTATGTATATGTGAATGTATGTATTTGTTGTATATGTAAATGGTACACCACTGACTACCTGCATTATTGTCTCTCCTTCTCCCTTGAATCCATCCAAAGGTTGTCTGTAAAAGATCGCTCTTAGCGATAAGACCGCCCATTGTGTCACCCTATGTAAAATTTCTACATTTAAATCTGTATTTTTTATGGTGTACATAATAAAGAGTATTCTATTCTATTCTAAAGACTAGTTTTGCCGTTATCTTGTCATCTTTACCGTTATCTTGTCATCTACTAGTATTTGGAACAAAACCTTATTCTAAATGCCTCTGACAACCTTTCATTTTTCTAATTTGCATTTTTAGTAAATATCGTATCCGAAAAAGAACTGTTTTTTAAAGAGAGGTATTGAAGGTATATTGAAGTCACTTTTCATGTCTGTCCGTATATCTGGGTTGTTCTTCTAAACTACGCAACGAATTTTGGTGCGGAATTCACCATCTTTTAGGGAATTTATTCCGGAAGGTTTATTTGTAATACATTCATATTCCCAGCTAAAGCACTAGAAAGTGCTGAAGGGCGGATATTTTGGGGGACTGTCTCATGTAAAATTGACAATCAAATAGTGCTGATTCTCAGCCTAGTTTGAAGAAATGACTATTGATTTTGTGTTTTGATTGATTAAACATACATATTATATTAAAGAAATTTCGATGTTTTGTCAATTCCTAATAACCGCGGGAAGCAGGGGCGAGTCGCGAACAAAACAACCAGTATGGACTTGAATTTAAAATAAATAAAGTGCGAAACAGACACGTGGAATGTCTGGTAAGTAGATAGTCAATTCAATTACCTAATGGTTGCCGTGCGAAACACACCTCTTGCGATGCGACGCGAAGGGTCTGAATCGTGAACATAGGCTAGGAGACCGACAATTTTTTATAGAAAACAATATCAATTTATCAATTATTCTAATCATGTGGGAAATGGGTACCTATGAAGGTTTTTGTTGTGCATAGACCGATGAACTTTATATGTAGTTTGGTAATAATAACTGGGTATAATTTAATATAGATAGGTACATAGCTAGCTACGGAATAGCTACACATATGTTATGGTATAGCTGATTTGGTCGCAGGATCATTCGTTATTAAAGTATGTTTCAATATCATTACAGTAAATGACTTAAATACATTAAAATAATTTAATGAAATAATATATTTATCCACCGTATTTGTATTTAATCAACTGGTAACTAAATATGACCCGTTTACTTTTAGCTTTTCATTATGCGTCATTCTTTTGTTATTTTTGTATTGTGTCATAAGCTGTTATTTATTAATACGAATAAATGATTATATTTCCTTCTTGCAAGCTGTGATACCCATCGCCAGGCATATTCAAATTCGATTCTAATTGAGCAACAAAGATTATTAAAGAAAAAAACGATTTTTTAGCCTGTTTATCTTAGACTTAGAAACTAAACGTATAAATTTTATACAAGCAGTGTTTTCACATAATTTGCTGTCTATCTCCTTGTCTATAATACTGCCGCGCCTCAACTTGTTTTCATGAACTAGACTGTTTACGTTACATGAGTAAAGTCTGAGCTAAAACATAGATTTTAACAACGTTTAGACACGGAATGAACCCCGCCTATGAATATACCACTTTGTTGACTCCCGCTAAATGGCAAACGAGCGAGCTAGTTCAAAAACTACGAGCAAGGGGTGTTTTTAAAATGGCAACACCTTTGAGTTGGAACATGTTTTATGATTACGGTTTATGGAATGATTTTCGTTTTGAAGTTTAAAAAAAGATTCATAGTAACTTCGCTTGCTAATTTGGTGGGCAAAGTCAGAATGTTGAATGAGAGGATTTGATTGCACTTTTACGTTACACATTCAGTGTTGATTTTCTAATGTTAGGAATTAATTCCTTTTCTATACCTTCCGCCTGTAATGTGGGTAGCCCAGAAACGTTAGAACTCTTTACGAATTGAAATGATCACATTTGCAATGTTCTATCTTGGATGCTACTTAAGCACTCACTTTTCGTGCAATAAATTGTTCAGTTTATCAAATGCATAATTTTTAGTTTCACTAATAGCCAATGGTGCCGATTCTCTTGTCTCAAAATTCTCTAAACTAGACTAAAAATCACTAAAATTTCGTTTATTCCTCTGAAATAGACTAAAGTGACACAACTTAACTATATTTTAGTTTGGCAGCATTAAGATGGCACTGAGTTATTAATTTAGTGAAAATGGAAATTTTGCTATTCTGAATTTGACGTTTTTCACCTAAAATTTTGGTTGTCTAACTAAATCTGGCTATTTTTAATCCCGATTAAAAAGGTGTGGAATAAAATTAGTTGTAATGAACTAAACAATTCACCACAACACCTCGACTTCAGGTGCAAAATCAGTACTGTATATTTTTTAATTTTATTTTGCTTATATCTCGAAAACGGTGTGTCCTATAAAAAATTATAAAAACTTCGACCCCCTTTATGAAACTCTTAAACCCCTAAAACTTTACATGTAGGTAACATTTTCTATTAATATTTTCCATACAAAATGTGAAAAATTCCATATAAAACACGTCGAGGCGGCCACCCATGAGTTCCTCCGGCTCTAAAAAAAATCACGGGGTAGGACAAACAAGTACCACGTTAAGTCGCGATTTTCAAATTAAATTTTAGTTGCGTCAAAATTATTTTTAAATTTAGAGGTATTTTTTGCAGAATAGCTTTAAGATTCTCATAGCCAAAAGTAAGGAATTTTAGTGATAGTTTAGTTCAGTGTACAAAAGAAAAGGCACCAGTGGGTTTACTAAGTATGTATCTACCTGCCAATAATAACCAGAAGTATATAATTATATTATCCCAGTAGAAGTTGGCACCTGCGTGGTTTAGCACTAACTTCTGAGTTGGTTGATATTTGGTTAACTTGGTGGATTCGGTAATATACTAGAATGGTTACGGTTTGGCTGTTGGTTTACGATCACTGAGTTAATGATACGAAATTAATATGGTTTATAAGGGTAAATTAGATACAACAAATTATGATAACATCAAATGGTAAACTCAAGCAAAATTAGCACTAAGATGGTTTGATTTGGTTTGGTTTGAGTTACGCGATTGGTAGTCGGACACGAACTAACCGGTCATAGTTGCGATACACGCATTTATGGAAATGCATGCAGGCAAAAGTGCTGAGCTGTTCGGTCGCAAATATTGTACCGAACAATCACAATTGAACAATATCCTGGGACACAAATTCTCTCACCCTAACCATGAAGTTTGACACAACATTCATAGTATATAATTATACATGCAGGTACTTAATATGTAACTTAATTAAACCATAGGTACCCCCATAAAGTGATAGCGCTGCACAATTTAAAATGAATTTAATAATTATCAACACCTTTATACCTTTGTTAGTATAGTAGGAGGTCATTATTTATCCGTATGGAACATGAAGCAGGAACAGATGGAGTGCTATCTGATGTATAAAAATAATGATGCTGCTACATATAAAGGTAATGAACACTGATATCAAATATCAAAACAAACGGTTTGGTAAATTTTACTCTCAAAGCCAAACCTTCACTAGGTATATTTTCTATCTTAATTACTATTTTGACTCACAAATAGCGTATCTATAACAGTGATTGTGAGATTAGACAATTTTAGTAAAGATTCCAGGTACAAATATTTGAATGAGCAATGAGCACTCTATTCCGTCATACTCTGTGGTGTAAAAGGTAGGCTGAGCTCGCATAATCATATTTACAGCTAACCTGCGTCGCTTTTGTTTCGTTCATTATTCAACCTTTTGTCTTTCCCGTAATAACTTTTAACCCCTTTAATTATCTTCGCTTTATGACCAAAACAATTTTTCTTCCTGGATTTTCGAGGGAAGAATTGATTGATGTTCAGGAAATGTGAGGAAGAATATTTCCTTGAAATATAATTATTTGGTTTGTATTCATATTTTCTTTCAAGGATATTTCCAAGTAAAAAGGGGGAACCAATTAATTCAGAGTTGTTTCACTGACTTTTATTCATCACGTATTATTGAGTGCTATTTTAGGGTTTCTTTTTAACCAAGGTGACCGTTGTGGTGGCCTCAAATATTCTAAAAATATCTACGTGCGTAATCGACCCGGTGTTACGCAGATTAGAGTCTTCGTACTCCACCATAACAACATCCTCTTTGCCCTCGCCTCTTCCCGTTACGCGGGGTCGACTTTCTTAAGCTTTCGGTGCCATTCACTTCACTGGCAAGCATACTCATCTGTAAGGCCACGGTTTTGCATGGCCTTCCGGACATTTGTCATCCAGGTAGTTTGTAGTCTACCTCTCCCTCTCTTCTTTGTAGCCATGGAAAGGCACTTTTTCATGATATGGTTATCGGGTCAACGCATAACATGTCCGTACCACCTTAGCCTGGACTCTGTAATCTTCTCAGTAATAGGCGTTAGTTTAAAACTCCTCGTTACGTGTTCGTTACGCACTTTGTCTTTGAAAGTAACTCCACCCGCCCAACGTAACATGCGCATTTCAGTGGTATGAAGTTTTTGCTCATGGGTTTTCTTCGAAGCCCACGTTTTGTTACCATAGACTAAAACAGACCTCACAGCTGTTTTGTAGACCTTGCTTTTAGTTCTTATCAACATTTTTGAATCGCAGAGAACTCCTGTAGTACGCCACTTATTCCACCCAGACATCGTTCTGTGCGTAATGTCGGCTGTTATCGATCCGTCATCCGCGATTACTGATCTTAAGTATTTAAATTTATTTACTCTAGGTAGGGCTTCGCCATCCAATTTGACTTCCGCGCTTGATGGTATAGATTAGTCAGGGTTGAAGTTGCATACTGGTCCTTGTACTCTGTCTTAGTTCTGCTTATGCGTAATCCGTTTAAATCTAGAGATTTCCTCCACTGCTCCAATTCTGAAAGAAAGAAAGAAAAATAGGTTTATTTGTCACAGAAACACGTGCATACAAAAAAATAAAAACAAACAAAATAGATCTATAATCACGAGCACAAAACAGAAATAGTCGATAGCTGCACGTCATGACTGTGATGAGAAGGCTTCCACTCAGCATGATGCTGTGCTATTATTATGCTTGTATTTCACTTACTGTCTGCGATGATAGCAGCATCATCCGCATATAAAAGGTTCCATGGTAAGGGTTTCTGGATTTTTTCAGTTAGGTAGTTCATGGTGATATTAAACAGCAGGAAACTTGGTGCACTTCTTTGATGAACTCCTACTCTGATACCAAAGATCTCTGACATGCCAACTGGATTTCTAACCCTTTTTTTTTTTTTGTTTGGGAAATCATCAAATGACCTCTCCCGCTCTGGGCGGAGCGGAAGGGCGTGTCAGACTCTTACTGACTAAAACCCACCCGTGTTCCTTCAGTTGCCTGTGCGCCAGGGCCACGGTAACTCTTTCGAACAATCCGCGACCCCGGCAGGCATCGGCCCTATCGGACCCCGTCAATTATGCTGACATCTCTTTGGGGCGCGCGTGGAACACAACGCGCCATCGACCCGGGCCTGGTCCTTACCGGACGGCGAGCTGGCCGGGAGCCGGTGGCCGGGAGTCGGCTATCGACTCCCGACGCCCAGGGTGTCTCCTCCTGCGGCGACTAGGGGCGTGAGGGCGCAATGATTGCCTCTCCCTCACGCGCTCCGCCTCCTCCTTTGCGAGCATTACTGCTTCGCAGAAGGAGGTGACTGCTTCCCATTCCCTCTCGCTCCGTACCATGGCATGAACCAGGGCCGGACGCGAGAGATTGCCGCCGCCGATCGCCGCCACGAGGACACGGCGGTGCTCCGCCCAAGCCGGGCAGACCTCCACCGTATGCTCCACCATGTCCTCCGGTCGATCCACACAATGCCAACACCCGGGCGTTTCCTCCCGCCTTATCCGAAACAGGAACCTCCCGAAACAGCCATGTCCGGTGAGGACCTGCGTCAGGCGGAAGGTGAGGACGCCGTGGCGCCTCTCAAGCCACTCCTCAAAGAGGGGACTTACCGCCGCAATTGTGGCGTGCCCAGGATTTCTAACCCTGGTTTGTACATTATGGTACATGTTCATAATGAGTTTTATGTAGTGTTCAGGGATATTTTGAGTTCTCAAAGCTTGCCATATTATGGTCAGCACACGATCAAAAGCCTTTTTTAACCGACTTCACAAAAAGGATGAGGTTCTCAATTCGTCTGAATGTTTTTTTTTTTTTATTTGTTTTCTGGGTGAACCGATTTGGATGATTCTTTTTTTATTTGATAGCTGGTGCTTCAAATGTGGTCATTTAAATTTGATCAGGGTTTGACCAGTAGTTTTTGAGTTATTCTTAATACTGCATATTTTTTCTACTTAGTTTATATTGATGATGTGTTGATAATTTGCTGTCACTGTTATTTACATACCAATTAGTAGAATACGAATTTGTGTGGGGTAGGTACCGCTACTAAAAAGTGAAAAATAAAAACTTTTTTACAAAAAAACAACCGACTTCCAAAAAACACACTAAAAGACGTGAAAAATAACTTTTATTTCGGAAGTCGGTGGCCAAAAACGAAAATACAAAACCAAAGGCACCGACTTCCGAAATAAAAGTTATTTTTCACGTCTTTTAGTGTGTTTTTTGGAAGTCGGTTGTTTTTTTGTAAAAAAGTTTTTATCAAGATCTATGAATACCATCCACAGATTTTGTTTGTTTTCGCAAGCTTTATCCCTGTCCAATCTGATTGCATGGATCGCGTCTGTTGTTCCCTTCCCAGAAGCAAAACCAAATATCCCAAATTTTGAAGGTTTTTAGAAGGTAGTTTTTTGAACTTTTATACCTCGATAATTTTCATATTCTCGAAAATCTCCTTTGTTCTTGTAAAACGGGATCAGTACACTCTTTCTCCAGGAATCCGGCATATTTTTTAATTTTTCACTTGAACAACTTAATAAATTACCACAGATTACCTCTCGTGAAGCCTCCGCGAGAGGTGTCTTGTAGTCATTTAACTAGTTTAAGGTAGATAAAAATTATTAGGTTTTATTATTAGATAGGACGGCTTGAGCTATCACATATTTAAAAAAAAAACATACATTTGGAGCTGAAGGTACGAACGAGACTTCTTATTTTATAAAAATGTAGGTAATGTCTGACTGATTGCTGCCGATCAACATTGTATGCAAAAACACCTGTTTTTACAATAAACATTTTTGATAAAATAATATTATTATGATTTGCATATACTTAGCATACTGAAATGATTATGATTGTAGAGCCTTGTATATGATATTTATTTAAGTTTTGTTATTCACTGTTAGACTTAATTTTCTAGAAGTTATATAGTCTATCATAATTCATTAAATTTACGACAGTAATTTGAGCAGGTTATATGTATTATATATCTTACCAGGGTAAGTAATATAAGATATAATTACAAAATCTCTAATATTTACAAGATATAACAACTGAATCTATAATTATTTTATTTGATATAATGATCTGTTAATATAATAAACGATTAATATAATTTTAAAATAACTATATTGTATAGGCATAATATACATTGAATATAAAATCGTTTGATATACCACTCAAAAGACATAAAACCTATTTAGTCTAATATGATAATGTTATCTTTTTTCGTAATTTCTATCATAGTTACTAACCTGAGTAGATATATCTAGTAACTGATTACCACCTGCCAAGATAGATCGACCGAGACCCGCCTTGCGGGACTTCAATTTCAGGGTGGTTATTAAAAAAAAAAAACATGAAGTCTAAGCGCTCCCGGCCTTAGCCTTCTAACCTAACCTATCCGAGCCATAGCATAAATATAGTGTAGATTAAATTACAGTTAAAAAGATTATTGGAATTAGTATAGGAAGACACAAAAAATGAAAAAGTATAAAAAGAAAAAACCAAAAAATAATATACATAAATAAGTTAATTAAGTATTAGGGATGTAAGATGTTAGCTTTTAAACAACACCCGAAACAAACAAAATAAAAGTATAAGATATAATTATGGCAAAATTAGACGACGGTGACTGCTTTCAGGAACTCTCCACATCCTAAAACAGGACTGACAAATTTGACAAATCGTCTAACAAGGTCTCTGATCATGTCAGAGGAACATCTGGCAAAGGCAGGAGTGGGTTTTAGCCGGTAAGAGTCCGGTACTGCCCAGACTGGCTCACAAGTGGGGCAGTCTGGGCGTCCATGAGGATATCCCACTCCTGCCAAAACAAAAAACAAAAACCTATCCGAGTCAGATTGCTCTGAATCGGAGTGTTAGCCATAATTATGGTATTAAACGATACCATACCGAACCACCACCACACCGATCCAACCATCCATACCGATTATTATTTTAAACGATATACCTAATTATTTTCGATTAAATAAATGTTATATCCAATAACGTTATACGAAATAATTTCTAAAGTATAAAAACGTTACATGTAAAGAAATTATATCAACAGTTGGTATATTTCACGTTTATTATAACTTATGAACGTTATTGAAATGACAATTTACCAAATAACTTTATATGATATGAGACGCACCCATTCTCTTGGCTTGACCCTTATATCTTTCTTATCTCTTCAGTTGGCATCTTATCGTTATCACCCAGTAAATTCACTCTGGTTAATACTCCTGTAAAGCCCCGTTCACGGCTACGAGCGATGTGACTTGCGTCAAGCGACACGCGCGCGCTTCACTTGTTTTCGTCCGACGCGACGCTCTGTAAGTCGCGTAGCGGTGACTCGTGGCATGCTCTGCTCATGCTCGCTGTCCCAGGACGAGTGTCTTGAGCGTGTAGCTTGCGGCCTCGTGCTCGTGGTAACGCTCAGCGCAGACCAAGAGATACTTCTCCTTCTGCGCTGAATAAGAATAATAAACATTGTTGATCAAGAGCAAAGTTGTACAATCGACTGCAAAGAGATGTATACCCCCTAAAGTTACAAATATATGTACCCATTGAAAGAAGTGTACATACTTCGTTACAAATAATTATACACATGATTTAATATGACGATTATATGTGTTCACTCAATGTGCCAAATTTATGTTCACAGCAATAAGGACACTGTAATGTGTACGCTCCGAAACAAATTATAGTACTCACCTTTCGTTACAATAATAGGTATGCAAGCGGACATTCTAATTATAAATAAGAAATTCTGTTAAAACGAATGGAAACTCTTTGGAGTCGACTATACCATCATCGACGTAGAAATTGTAAGCTCATCTTCTTCATTTGAACTTTATAATACTGGTCATAAAGTTTAATATTCAAAGTTTTGACTTTTGAGTCATCAAACAATCTTCTGCTCTGTGACCCTCTCGGTCTGTTCGGATCTTTAGGGCTTCATGAACGCCAGCTTTGAATCACAAGTATTATACACAATAACATTAAAACTCGTTTAGTACCCGAAGGTTGGACAGTCACTTTGAGTAAAATAACAACAACAATCTTTTTGTATTGGCAAAACACCAGTGTTGTATGTACTTACTAGAGCGGTAGTACATTTATTCCGTTTTTAATTGATTTAATAATAAAATTACTGCATGGCAATGAGGCCAATTACTTTGAAAATACTAGTGCTGCACTGTGTAATTAATTAACAAGTGATTTTTATAATCGTACTTGTGTGCCTTCATTTATAATAATACTTGAACATATAATGTTTATTTTAAAAGAAAGCCATTTACTTTAAGTTCGCAATAAATTCATTGTGTTTCATTAGTTGTTCGTGCATCCTTCAAGTCGGTTAGTTGTTGTGAAAAACAATTGTGAAAAATGTTTAGGTAAGTTACTTTATTTCATTAATTACGATATTTTATAAGGAGCAAAATTACCAATATTTTTGAATTTTTGTGAAAAACAATTGCGAAAAATGTTAAGGTAACTTACTATAATGCATTAATTACGATGTTTTCTAAGGAGCAAGATTACCAGTATTTTTGTATTTAAATTATTAGGAACAGTATTAATTTATTATTAGAACCGGTTTATACGTCCTCATTTCAAGTTTTTTTATTGGTCATTTGCAATGTTATGTCATTACTATCCATCGTAATGGCATAAAATCTGTTTTTTTTTTTTTCTTTTTTAGTGTTTTTTTTTTTTTTGAGATAAATCTCGATATCAATAAAAGGTAGCCGGTTGGAAACCGATTTTATATAAAGATAACTATGTATGTAAGGATCGTAGCAGGTGGCGTTCTATAGTTTCTGCCTACCCCCATGGGAAGAAGGCGTGAGTTTATGTTTGTATAAAAGCAGGTAACTCATAATTATGACAATAGAATTTTTATTAGGTGTTGATAGGGTCGCAAGTCACTTGATGGTAAGCAATAATAAGGTCGACGATGGAGCACGCTTACCTAGAAGCTATCTAGCCTTATTTTAGAATTGTCTGTTTTTGTTCTTCAG
Organism: Griposia aprilina; assembly: GCA_916610205.1. Taxonomy (NCBI): domain Eukaryota; kingdom Metazoa; phylum Arthropoda; class Insecta; order Lepidoptera; family Noctuidae; genus Griposia; species Griposia aprilina. The sequence continues at coordinate 16,820,773 of OU744290.1, read as the reverse complement.
CCTCAACAATGCATCATGTCTGAAGCCCTCGACCGGGACAGGTCCTCAGATGTTCGCTGCCACGCTGCAGTACTTTGCAGCAGCACAGTGCCTACTCAACCATGGGACTATACCTGAATCTAATGTTGCAAGTATGTACTTACATTATTTCTTAGACTGCCGCACCAAACTTAAGGCTCGTGCACACTGGCGCGACGCGACAGCGTAACACAAAGGCACCGCGTGCCACGCGACGAGCGGCGCCTTTGTGTCGTGCTGTCGCGTCGCGCCTGTTTCCGGGAGCCTTTATGGTTAAAGAATTCGGTCAAGAAATGACCGAATTCTTTATTCTTTACTAATAGTTACTTTTTCTGCTAAGCATCCACCATTGCTGTGTTCAACACGTGACTTTTCATCTTTTGAACCGATTTCAAAAAGGAGGAGGTTATCAATTCGGATGTTTGTATTTTTTTTTAAATGTATGTTCGGGCATAATTCCATCATATAACGTTTAACGTTTTGTAAAATTCCTTTTTTGTTTGAAAGGGTATACTCTCGAGGTAGTCCCATTGTCACAAAGTCAGAATCTGATGAAGGGATCTCATGGAAATCTGAAAATGATTTGGGTATTTTTTATAGTAACTCGTGCATTTGCTCTCGGAAAGCACCAAGGTGAAGGTGAAGTGGAACTGATGATGAAGACTAGAGGTAGCCACCGGGCCTACTCAAAAATAAGTATTTCACGGGTTGCGATTCGATTACTTTATTATGGTTGCTAAGCAATTTATGATCGTCACAATGCATATGGTGCAGTTCTTTTGGTTCTTACCAGGAGAACTCCTCAACAATTGACGTCCCTGCATCGGCAAAAGGAATATTTTGTAAAAGGTGATGAGCAGTTGACATTTTTAGACTGTTGTAACTATTGTAACAGATAAATTTATAAGTGACTCACTAAAAAGTGAAAAATAAAAACTTTTTTACAAAAAAAAAAACAAACTACTTCAAAACAAAAACACTACAAGTCGGCGGCAAAAAAAAATACAGATCCAAAGACACTCACTTCGGAAATTAAAGTTATTTTTTACTTCGAAGTGTTTTTTTTTTTTTAAATATGTTGTCTTTTTTTTGTAAAAAACTTTTATCTCTAAAGTTTGCAATACTTCGAGAATCCCGTTGGTGTTGATGTTTGCACTCCCCTTGTTAGTATTGTTTTCTTTAATGCAATAATCAATTTTGGTCTGTGTTTCTAATCCTGTTGACAACAGTAAGGCCCACTTACACCGCTAATCACTTAACACGTTTAGCGCTAAACGAGTATAGAACATAATTCTGTTTATGTCAAATGTTTGAAGAAGACAGAGACAGAATGATGTTTAAAACTCGTTTACCGTTTAACGGGTTTAGTGACTGGCAGTGCAAGTGGGTCTTAGTACTCGTAAGTGTTATGATCACCAACTGCCGAATAACTAAGGACTTCTTTTACTACTAGACTTGGACTAGGCATTTCTTTTTCACATAACTTGCGAAATGTGGTTGTTACTATTTACTATACACCTCTGCTTAACCCTTTGAAGATCACAGGCATGATGTCATGTTTGTTTTCATCGGTACCTTCACATTGGTAAAACGCATTAATTTTTACCTGTATTAAGTAATTCATAAGATTTTATAACATACACACCTACGTACATTTAATACCACCTTGTATACCATGTTTTATGCAAATAAAAAATATAAAGAAAGAAAAGAAAGAAAGAAAGAAAAAGTATTTATTTAGACTCGCACAGGATTAACAGAAACTAAACACACTCATAAAAACAAAAAATATAAAAATAAAAACAAAAGTAAAATGAAAATGATGATGATGGTATCTTATCTTATTTTTCAGATTTCCAAAGTTTCGACTTCATAATAATCGGTGGTGGAACAGCAGGGAGCGTGGTCGCGAAACGACTTAGTGAAGTTAAAGGGTGGAAAACATTGCTCATAGAGGCCGGAGGCGACCCGCCTGTTGAATCTTATGTAAGTACCGAAGAGAGCATAGGACGTATGACATAGGCTGTTGTTATAATATAGTTCAGGTAGTTTCAATGATAATCTGGCAGTTTGAGTGCTTTATGCGGCCTACCCAAATGTCCTTTCTTTGGTATTGTTCGTCGAGTGGTTGAGCTCCTGAAGTTCTGAGTTGAGCTCCACGATTAGTGACAAATGCGTGCACTGACTGGACAGGTCCACTCATTCTGTGTGGTTTTTCCTCAAAAGACCATTTCAGACATAAATCTACATGGTCTTCACATGATCTGACCAAGATTATGTCTGGACTTTAAAAGAGACTGTGACCTCTGAGTTTGTTTCGGCCTTTCTTCTCAGAGTAGTCAGATAGGAAACGCCGACCTCATCTAGTTTTAAAAATATGATTGATGTGTAAAAGTGTTTGTATAAACCTACTTACAGAAATAAAATCATTTTATCATTTATCATTTATACCTAGTTGTTGCTTAACAAATATCTTAATACAATAAAGATTTATTTGATAAGCAATTACCTTCAGTTAATCCGATCTGATCTAATCAGACTTCTTCAACCTTAGGATTCTTTTTTTTTTATAAAAAGAGCAGTTTATGACTTAATTAAAATCACATACAAAACAATATCGATTTCAAATCAGATCAGAGTGATACTTCATGTTTCTAAATCGAATTATAACACTATGATTACTCTAACATTTTCAGATACCAGGCCTAGACAACACTATGGCTGACAGTGAATTCAACTGGAAATCTGTATCAGCGACCAATGGAGCGATAGATCAGGGGATTGTTAACGGCTCCATAAAGCTGTTGAGGGGCAAAATGTTCGGAGGAAGCAGCAGTCTTAATGAAATGCACTATATTCGGGGACACGACCAGGATTTCCAAAAATGGTTCGACGCTGGCAACGTAGATTGGAGTTTTGATGATGTTTGTCGATGCTTTAAGAAAGCTGAAAGTCTACAAAACAAGAAATTACTTAAAGATCCTACTATTAGCAAGTTTTATGGTAAAGAAGGACCAATAGTGATAAATAGATTCAACAGCACTAAAAGAGATATCACTAACGGAATCTTGAAGGCGTGGCATGAAATTGGAATCAAATATGTTCCTGACTTGAATGTAGCCGGTCTTACGGGTTCTGGTATTGTAACGGCAATAGCTGCGGATGGAGTGAGACAAAGTACTAACACAGGATATTTAGAGCCAATTAAAAACAAATGGAACATGAAAATACTTAAAAATACTTTCGTAAGGAAGATATTAATAACAGAGGATTCAAAAGTAGCTTTTGGTGTTGAAGTAGACAAAGATGGTAGAATTCTGACTTTTTATTCAACACATGAAGTTTTTCTCTGTGCTGGAGCAGTGAACACTCCTCAACTATTAATGCTGTCAGGGATTGGTCCTGAAGAGCATCTTCGTTCTAAAAATATTACATGTTTAGTTAACTCTCCAATGGTAGGACAAAACTTGCAGGATCATCTTTCAGTTCCAATAACTGTATATGGTGATGGACCAGAGAAAAAGACAATAAGGGAAAATCATCGTGATGTTTTGAATTATATTTTCGATCGTACAGGAAGCTTAGCTGAAAGTAGTATCTTCACGGATATAACAGCATTTTATTCCAACCAAAACATTTTATCTTATCCAGAATTTCAATTGTGTCTTTCTATAATACCGAAGAAAACTTTTGACTTGAAGCAATTCTTGAAATCACAGTATAGATACAATGACTTTGTTGTGGACTCCATAGTAACATTAAACAAAAACCATTCAGTTTATTTATTTGCATTCAGCCTTTTACACCCACGTTCGACTGGCAACATCTCCTTAATTACAAATAACCCTGAAGATCCTCCGCTTATATCCACAAATTACTTTAGTGACACAAGAGACCTGAAGACAGCAATTCAAGGAATCAAGATGGCATCAAGAGTTGCAAAAACCAATTTTTTCAAGAATATAGGTGGATTTTTAGGAAGAATGAACTGGCCTGATTGCGACAGTTTTGAATTGGACAGTGACAAATACTGGGAATGTGTTAGTACTAACATGGTTACTTCGATGAGTCATCTTGTAGGTACTTGTAAGATGGGACCTAATCCGGACACATCAGTCGTGAATAGTAGATTGAAGGTCCATGGGGTAACACATCTAAGAGTGGTAGATGCCAGTGTAATGCCAGAAATAACGAGTGGTAATATAAATGCAGCTAGCATTATGATAGCAGAGAGAGCAGCAGAGTTCATAAAAGAAGAATATAACAAGGTTTGAAAATATTTTTAGCCGTTAACCTTTTTTGGATAAAAGGATATTGTAAATGTTATTTTGAAGATATAGTTTTATTTTTAAGATGCTAGATTGCGCAGGAGTTTTAAGTGTAATAAGTGCAGTGCCCATGGACAGTAAAAGTATAAGATTTTTTATTTATTGTAAATAATACGATATTCATCTTTACAAAAGAACTAAGAAAAACGTAATACTTTGCAAGATTTTGTAACACGGGGCTAATTACAAAATTACAATTAGGTAGGTACTAAGGGAAAAAGAAAACATTTTGATACGAAAATAAATCTTGTAAAGATTGTTAAAGATTTTTCTTTAAATTCCTGGAACATTGTTACGATAATGAAGTGCCTACTATGAATAATTTTAAACTTCCACCTTCAGAGCGAGAGGCCAAAAACAACTTTTATTCAGTTCTATTATTGTTTGGGTTTTTATTTTTCCTAACAAAAGCAGAAGTACGTAGGTACTACAACTCTTTGTTTGAGGAACCCTTAAAATACCGGTTTTATTTTGGAGTTTATAAAAAAGGTAATTTCATACTTGTCAGAAGTTTTTCGTAACAAAACTGGAAATATACAATATCTTGTTTTGGCCCAATGTATTTATAAATAACAAATATCATAAGAATTGTTGCTATATTTGGTATGGGTACTTGTAGATTTTATCAAACAGTAGTAGCATGTCAAGCCAAGTTCAAAGAAAAACGAGTTGGCGACGCAGCAGCCGTGTGTGATTACACGAACCATTTGGAGACACTGTTGACCCTTTAATAACTCAAAATATATTTAACATAAACACATGAGAATGATGTAGTTTATTTCATAAAACCCCTAGAATCCCAAATTTCATATATACAGCTGAACCGGTTATTGAGATATTAACGTCTAATAATCGTCATTTTTATCACTGACTGACATAAAATATACCCCACTATAACCCACTTCCAGATGACCCAGAAAGTTGAAATTTGGCTAGTTGTAGTACCATCCGGGTAGTTGTGTCTATACATAGGGAAAAATCAGAAAACAGATAATTTTCACGATTTGAAATATTTATCAAGCAACATTGAGGTAATATGTACTAGTATATATTACCTCAATGTCAAGCAATCGATTTTTATGAACATTTAGCGCCTTTCGAAATTATAATAGCAACAAAAACTTTTTACTTCGTAAGAAAAATGGTTCCATGATGAAAGGTCGCTTTTATTGTTTTTTATACCAGATTATTTATAATTTATAAAACTTAGACAACCAATAATAACACAAACTGTAACTGGCAACGCCGCCCGCGCCGGCTCAGCGATCTGACATCATTGCGAACAATTGTAACAATTGTATTACGAAAGAAATACATTCATATACAGTCTATATTTTACAAGAGCCCAGATTCTATTCCTGTTTTCTTTATACGTTTATAGGCACTTTGAAAATGTACATTATCACAAAAAAAAATGTAGGTATACGTAAGGAAGGATTCATCAGCATATTTAATATGAACGCAAGCTAGTCAGTGCAGATTGTTGGAAAACACTTACAGGCTTATTCATAAAGAATCGTTAAACAACGTCTTAAGCATTACTTAACTAATTAAACCTTAAATATTAATTAAATATTTCTTATTCATAAACGATATTTAAGCATTGTCAGACTAAAATCCACCTGTCTTCCTTCAGTTGCCTGTGCGCCAGGGCCACGGTAACTATAGTCATTATTTATAAAATTATTTATCCAATGTTACTAACATGCTGTAAGGTCCTATTTTAATGCATGACAGTTATAACACATAATCAGCCTATAATGTTCCCACTGCTGGGACACAGGCCTCCTCTCTGTGAGAGGGAGTGGGACATAATCCACCAAGTGGTCCCAGTGCGGGTTGGTGGATGTCACATGTCTTCGTATTTGTTCCTAGGACATGCCGGTTTCCTCACCATGTTTTCTTCACCGTCTTGAGAGAAGTGGTGATGAATAATTAACACAAAGTAAAGTGTTTGCCTGGGATCAAACCTACGACTTACAAATCTTAAGTCGCCGCCGTTAGGTACCACTGGTCCACCACTGCTCTCTATATATCCACTCACCATTTAGTGAATTTGTGCGTAAAGGTAGTTGGTATGGCCATTTTTTTTTTTTTTGGTGATCGCTATATACTGGCACTTTAAGTACCTTCTATTTTTGACAATGAGAAGGACTGAGTTAATAAAAGTTAGATCGTATGCATTCAAGGAAACAAAAACTGTAAAATGCTGTTCTTTTTTTTGTGTCTTACCCCACTTAACATTGAACCCTTTCAACAACGCATGACATGACAGTCCACCGTGAAGCATATTATTTCCATTCGACCTGCCCAGCGGAATTATTTACCTGCCAACCAAAGCTCTACGGAAAATCGACCATGTTTTTTCCGCTTTGCCATCGATCATGTCCATCATGGCGGTCGGGGTAAAAGATAAATGATCTGAATTTTTTTCAAGTTTGCTCAGTGCCTTTTCTTACGCTATTTTTTTCCCCTATTTTTTCTCCTTTTCCCCCTATTTTATTTGCTTCCCCAATGTGGTTTATTATGGTAATGATGAGTAATGTCGTTCTATTCTAAAAATAATAGATGGATGGATAGATGGTCAGTCAACAATAAAGTCATTCATAAAAGTGAATGACTTTATTGTTGACTGACCATTTGCATGGGATAAAGGGTTATCGATTTGTTTATTGCGTTAAGTTGGTTATTTATACGAATATAGTAGGTTGCTGACTGGCTAATATTTTTAACTACGATAGCGTAGCGTAACTTTTATTGCTGACTAACACAACACACACAGTCACAGTCAGCAATAAAAGTTCATTCAAGTTTTTAAAGAAGAATGCCGGCCGTCCTGTACCAAACGAAAAGTCCGCTGTCATTATCACACTAACGGCCGGTTCACACACGTCTCCGTTTTACTGTTCCGTTTTATCGTGTACGTTTTTTTTTCGTCGATGGCGTATGTAGTTCTATGAGCGACTTCACACATGGCACAGTATTCTGTATACAGTAAAAAATATCGTTCCGTAAAAAAATGACATTCCGTTTTGTCATCGAATACTGGACGACGGAACAGTAAAAAAAAGAATTTTAACGGATAGATACTGTGCGCGTGGCGGGCGGTGTGTGCGGGGTGTAAGAGGGGGAGCGACATGCGACAGGATGCGACAGGTTTTGTTTGACTCACATTTTCTATTGACATTCCTAGAGAACGCGCGCGTGCATTGTGTGTAATAATTATTATAATCACTGATCAACCATGTCAACCAAGGAGTAGGAAAAGTTAATAGACAAGGAAATGTTAATTAGTTTGGTGGAAGGTAGGCCAGTCCTTTGGGACAAGACGCTGGATAAATACAAAGAAAAATAAATAAATATAAATACGGCGGTATACTGCGAGTTTTCTGTTCAAACATCGCATCCAGTAATGACGGATCCGTTGAACGTTATACGGTGCCTATGTGTGAACAGAGCATAAATTTATGACGTATCCGTTAAAAACGTACCAGTAAAACAGACTCCCATGTGTGAACGGGCCGTTAGTGTATTTGGAAGAGAATTGAATGCTCTTCCTATATTGTTAACTATTTTTGACAAGGATTTCCGCAATTCGTATTTATTTCCATTCAATTATACTTAATATTTTAATGTTAGGTTCTAGAAAATTACTGATTTGAAATGGTGGAGTTGGTGACAAATAAGGTGGTGACATCGGTCATATTTTTTATTCTGGTTACGTGCTAGTTTTTCCTAATGGATGATTATATAATACATCACTCATAGTCAATAATTCTTGTTGTCAGTTGTGGAACATCAATAATCATGTAGCTACTCGCAGTAAGTGCATCTAGTCGGCTAAATAAGCAATCGATTTTGTACTGTGTTTTCTGATTTATCATAACTTGGAAACATAACATCGGGCCGGTTTTCCCAGAAGAATTAAGCAGAGGTGTATTGGTCGAGGTCTTATAAATTATGTAAATAGGTGGAAAAAATAATGAACAAATAAAAATAAATCTGCAATTAACATTGGCGTCGACCGTATCCAGCAAATAAGTAGTGATTAGCACTCCCCGCTGCTCATATATAGTATATTTCTGAAGAAATCTTCGGCGATGCTGAATTTATCGGCTCACGCTGAATAGGTGGAGGTAGTGGAATTACGTTTTTCTCCTGTGTATCAGGCTTTTTTTCAAACTGCATTACACAAGTACAATTAATACATTTAAATCCCACAGAGAAATACATGAAACCTTCCTAGCTTCAGGGAAAGATTAACTGCTAAGCAGTGTACTTATCTGATGGAACGGTGTCCATCTTAATATCACGTTTCTCTGAGGACAATTGTGTAGCACTCAGGAACGCCTTGGTACACTTAGCATGGACTGTCCACATCCAAAGCACACATCACTGTGACCAAATGTAGGTTCAGTTATCAGTTCGGAATCTAAGATAGTTCCTTTTTGTATCAATGTGAAACATTCATGGCATATGATACTACCAGGATTGATCTGCAAGTATAAAGTGTTTTATGTTATGAACAAATAGTCTCGGAAGTGGGTACCTTAGAAGCTAGCTATAATATAAATGCTTCTTCTACAACAGGTGAGGTACCTAATACTTACAGGCGTCGGCGTCGGTCGGTGCAATCCATGGTCTTAAAACACGAATCATAGCCACGAATACATATATTTTCTATGATGTACATGATGTGATGTGATGTGTGATGATGTTCTATAACATAGAAAATATATTCATGGCTCACGTGCGCGTTTAGCTGGGTTAAATGGATAAATTTAGAGTTTGTAAACTCGAAGTTAAGTACTTAACATTATAACTCTTATTACGCGTTGCCCCACTAAAAAGTTAAGTACTTAACATTATAACTCTTATTACGCGTTGCCCCACTAAAAAGTTAAGTACTTAACATTATAACTCTTATTACGCGTTGCCCCACTAAAAAGTTAAGTACTTAACATTATAACTCTTATTACGCGTTGCCCCACTAAAAAGTTAAGTACTTAACATTATAACTCTTATTACGCGTTGCCCCACTAAAAAGTTAAGTACTTAACATTATAACTCTTATTACGCGTTGCCCCACTAAAAAGTTAAGTACTTAACATTATAACTCTTATTACGCGTTGCCCCACTAAAAAGTTAAGTACTTAACATTATAACTCTTATTACGCGTTGCCCCACTAAAAAGAAACACCGGGTTAGGTAACCAGGCATTAGTATTTCTTGAATTTATTTATTTATTTGGTACACCCACAGCAGTACATACCAAAAATGTAAACAGAACAATAACATAACAGAAGTACTGGTATGTATGTCTATTACAGGTATACACAGCATTCACCATAAAACAACATCGTAATTAACAAAAAAATACTTATAAAAAACCGCAACTCATCTGTTTGACAGCTGCTATTTGACATTAGACTTCATTAAAGCAATGCATAATTTGTGGACCATTTTACGAAACTTGATACAAAACTGTCAAACATATTAATTGCGGGATATTAATTGTACGCAGATCATAATATGATTCTGCCAAAGCGTCCATTTTAGGCCCACTGATAATTATGTAATCCGACCAAAAATGAATGAACAAACAATGAACAGAAAAAGTAATACCCATCTCGTCTAAACTACACTACGATAAATAAAACTTTCTTGTCATTGAGTTTTATGACATGACATTTCATTTTAATCGTATTGTATGTGGTTTCCATGGAGATTTAGTTTATTGATTGACGAAAACGTCAGATAAGACAAAATATGTTTTAAGCTTTTTTATAATTTGTATTTATTTTTATATGAGTTCATGAATATATTGCCTGCTGATATAGTACCAAATTTTCACTTACAACGTCGGACAATATGAAATACAAAATAAATTATCAGCGATACCTCATAACGTCAATTTATTTTGACATTACTTATTAAATTATTACATTCTATCTTTAATTTCTTTGACTAACACTAAGCTAGAGTTTATCGTCTTAACTCGCCCACATCGGGGGTGTTTAATATTTGAAAGTTTAACCCTAGGTTTACCTCTAACTCTTGGTGGATAAATTATTTGATTAAACCTGAGTTAGCTGTTAACTCCGAGATATTTAGGATAACCCATGAACGCGCAAGTGGGCCTAAGTGTTCTAAAAATACAAGTGAACAGTTTAAACATCGGCGACGACGAATTGCTGGCCGGTGTATTACTCTAGATGGAGACATCGCTAAGGATTATCACACAAATACTACGTTATGAAAAAGCACCTGAACCCCAGTTTCCGTTAATAAGGATTATAATTATATTCAAATAGTTCAGATGAAACCAATACTGTAATATTTAAAAAAACGTCATCCGTGACGGCGCCACAAAACAAATACAATACGTCACAATAAACGTAGTAGCAACATTCGGAAATGAAGTTTATTGGCAGAGACATAAGTAGGAAATACGTAGAAAAGTAAAAAGAAAATACTTTTATTTTTGAAGTCCGAAATCCGGGAATCTTTTTCATAGCAAAAACGTAAATCTAATTTAAAAAATAGGAGTAATTTTATGAACTACCTAAATTTGGTTGTGACCCGCTCTCTCGCAAGTTAGTACGGCCCAATGGCAATTCCTTTTAATTACTGAGCATATTGCTAAAATCGGAACGGAAGTAAAATTACTCTTAGCTATTACATGAAAAGCTAAAGAGCAGTTTATCGAATTATTTTGTGTCTATTTTACGATGATTATTTAGACCTGACAGAGTTAATGGACTTTTATGTGCTGATTGTAGAAAAAAAGTCGCCATTTTCAAAATTGGCTACACTACGCTTGGCTGAAAGATTTGTGACCACACATTTTTGTTATTAGCAGACAGACCCAAGGATACCTACAGTCTACCCTTTTTATTAGAATATTATATTTTAACAAAAGATCTATTATATTGTATCAACTGTTTGATAACGCTAAACATAATTCATGCGGCGGCGCTCGACTGAGTTCACCGAGACAGACCTGAGTCAATATCGTGGCAAACGTGTTGAGAATACAAAGCAGTAGAGGATCTTAGATGTCTTGATAAAGTACACCTATAAATTGGTCGTTGACATTTCATCGTCTTTCATGATACAGTTGTTATTGTTTGAGATGGCTTATGTTTTTAAAATTATTTATTTTGTTAGTTTTTTTATGTTTAGCAAAAGATTTGTTTTTAATGCATATCAGTGGAATTCTGGTTGGGACCTTCAAATAAATCAAAATCAATAGTCATTTATTTAAACTAGGCTGAAAATCAGCACCTTTTAATCGTCAAAATTACATAAGACCGTGCCCCAAAACGCCCACCCTTCACCACTTCCCAGTGCTTTATCTAGGATGAAGAAATGGTGCACAAACTCCCTAGCAGTAACAGAAATAATGATGCTAGTGATCTAACTAAGTGGGTTATAATCAATAGTGCAACATTGAGATTCTTGCTTTCTTTTGCATTGTTCTTTTTTCATTCCAAAAGATAAATGAAAAATGAATGATAAATGATTTATTTCTTTAAGTAGGTTTGTACAAACACTTTTACACGTCAATCATATTTTAAAAAACTAGATGAGATCGGCTTTTCTTATCTGACTATAACTCTGAGATGAAAGGCCCAAACAAACTCAGAGGTCATAGTCTCGTTTAAAGTCCAGACATAATCTTGGTCAGATCATGTGAAGACCATGTAGATTTGTATTTTACGAACGATAAGTTTGTTACGAACTCGCTTACTGCACCGTTTTCTTGACCTCTTCTTGACTAAAATCAAACTGTAATGAAGTAAATCCTACTAATATTGAGGATGGATGGATGGATGGATGGATGGATGTTTGTTACTCTTTCATGCAAAAACTACTGAACGGATTTGGATAGAATTTGGAACACAGATAGTTTATAATCTGGATTAATATGAAGGATACTTTTTATCCCGGTAGTACGTTCCCGTGGGATAATTTCCGACATCCACGCGGGCGAAGCCGTGGGGAAAAGCAAGTATACCTATAGAGGTAAAGGTAGGTTGTAAAGTTCACTCATACCTCCATAGAAAAGGGAGGATCCTCCGACCAGACGGGTGTCATGTCTAGTGGGCAACTGCCCAAAGATTGATGTCGGGATAATGTATATAATTATGCTAGTTGCGCGGTAAACTCTGCTTGCGCGATGCAGGATTTTAGCGTGACGTCAATGTGATGCGTAGCTCGCATGTGGCGTTGTAAATGCCGAGGGAGTGATGTCCCTCCCGGAGACCGGAGCTCGACAGTGGGCTGAGTCCTGTATCTTGCGATGCTTGCCAGGGCCAGTTGAGGTTCCAGTGAGTCGGAACCGGGTGTCGCATAGTTCGTGGTAGGTTGGAACTGACTGCGAAGATTCCCTAGTGAGTCGGGGTGGCGCTGAGTTATGCTCCAGTGCGTCGGATTTGTTACAGCTCCGGGCTGGGGCAGAGGAGGTTGCACCAGACGGCGGCCGAATTAATGACACGCGGGGTTGCGACAGTCGTTGAGAGGATCCGGCAATTGGGACTCGAGGTAGCCCTGCACAAGTCCGAGGCCATGTGTTTTCATGGTCTTCGGAACGCGCCACTATCCGGTTCCCAAATAACGGTAGGAGGGGTTTACATCGGCATCGAGTCGACGATGAATAGTACCTGGGACTTGTCTTTGACAGCCGAAGGAACTTCGTTGAGCATTTCCGACGTTTGGCTTCCAGACTGGAGCAGGCCGGGGCTGCCTTGAAGCGATTCCTGCCCAATCTAGGGGCTCCAAACGCCTCCTATCGGAAGCTCTACGCAGGGGTCGTGCGGTCTATGAAACTTTACGGGGCACCGGTGTAGGCGCGTTTATTGAGGCGCCGACCTGCCCGCCGGTTGTACGCGTCCCAGAGGGTCATGGCCACCCGGCTGATCCAGGGATACCGATACGGTCTCCTGCGAGGTGGCAAGCCTCCTTGCCGGATTGTCGCTATGAGATCTGGATGCCAAAGTCCACGTGCACATTTGGGAGTGGCGCCAGGAGGTGAAACGCCGGGGCGTAACTCCGCTGCCGCGAGAAATCGCGGCACAGCGGACAGAGCTCCGGCGGGATCTCGTGGCGGCATGGAGAGTGTGACTGTCGCAATCGAGTGCTGGGCACGCCACAATTGCGGCGGTAAGTCGCCTTTTGAGGAGTGCTTTGAGAGGCGTCACGGCGTCTTCACCTTTCACCTTCCTTTTGTAGTCTTAAACCAACTGAAACTTGCAAACCGCATTTTAAATCTCTTAAAATACTAACATTACCTTTTTTTTTACATATACGAGACCTCATTGTTTGTCAAGAAAAATAGTGAACTGTTTACATAAGCATCAGAGCAACGCTATTGATCTACAAGACAAGAATATCGTCACGAATTATGTCTAAGAGCCTCAAAGACCGCCCATAAGCACAAAAGCATCCTCTGCATGGCTCCGAAAATATTCAATAAAATACCATATGACATTAAAGATTTAAAATTGACACAATTTAAACGGAGACTAAGTAATTTTTTGATTGAAAAATGCTACTACACCATTGACGAATTCCTTCTTGACAAAATGTAATAAACTAAATAATAATTATGTATTTATGCTTGAAAATTCAAAAACTTGACTTAATAATTGTGTTCTGAATATTTATTATAATAATTAAATATATTCTAATTGTTTATTATAAAAAATTATTGTATTAAAAATATTGTTTTATTTTTTCAATTATATGTAATTTCGATTTTAAATTCTTATATTGTTAAATAGTGTATGCTCTAATGGGTATTTTTTTGAGTTACCATTATCTAACTATAAGACCTACTGTATCACCAAAAATCACACTAATAAGTACTTTGACTTTGACTTCCGCCTGACGGAGGTCCTCACCGGACATAGCTGTTTCGGGAGGTTCCTGCTTCGGATAAGGCGGGAGGAAACGTTCGGGTGTTATCATTGTGTGGATCGACCGGAGCTCCACGGTGGAGCATATGGTGGAGGTCTGCCCGGCTTGAGCGGAGCACCGTCGTGTCCTTGTGGCAGCGATCGGCGGCAATGATCTCTCGCGTCTGGTTCAGGCCAAGGTACGGAGCGAGAGGGCATGGGAAGCCGTCACCAAAGCAAAACACGAAGCACGAAGCGAAGCAGTAATGCTTACGAAGGAAGAGGTGGAGCGCGTGAGGGTGAGTTAATCGTTGCGCCCTCACGACCCTAGTCGCCGCAGGAGGAGACACCCTGGGCGTCGGGAGTTGATATCTGATTCCCGGTCACCGTAGGTGTCGCGAGCAATGAGTAACTCGCCATCCGGTGAAGACCAGGCCCGGGTCGACAGCGCGTTGTGTTCCACGTGCGCCTCAAAGAGATGTCAGCAATAATTGACGGGGCCCGTCAGGGCCGATGCCTGCCGGGCTCGTGGATTGTTCGAAAGAGTTACCTTGGCCCTGCCGCACACGCAACTGAAGGAACACGGGTGGGTTTTAGTCAGTAAAAGTCTGACACGCCCTCCCGCTCCGCCCGCGCGCATCCGTTCGGAAGAAGTTATTTCATGATTTCCCAGACAAAAAAAAAGGGCAACAAGCAATGTGTATTCTCACCTCGATACTAACAACAAGTTTGTGGACGCTATTCTTAAGAGATCAAGGAATGCCGGAGATTAATCTGGATTAGATAAACGAGGACACATGGACGTTTTCCCGGAATAAAGTTTAACAGTGTTGAAAGTTGTGTGTTAAACCTTTTTGGGTACGTGTGGCTGTTCATAAATTGTGTTGGTTATGTTGCGTTACCCTGAAAAATACCTACCTCTAGCAATGCGTGTTGTAAAAGGCGTTTTAGAGATTGTGAAAAGAATCAGTGCTTCTGACTGCTTGTTCGTTACTCTGCTCAGATCAAGTATCTATAAATCTCTTTCCTACATATTATGTCTTTATCAATCCTCGCAAAGCATGGTTTCTACCTACGTCGTAAATTCTGTACCTTGATTATTATTTTTAGAATATAGGGACAGACAATAAACATTAATGCAAATTATATTTCTTTGATTGTTACCAAATTGCTATATTGCTAACTAGTATAATATTGAAAACAACACCCATAACTTTAAAATACAATTAACTACCAAAAGTGCAAAACTGGCGCCAGAGGTCACTGACATCATATATTATTATTCTGATATTTGCGGCGTCCCGCAAGGGTGACCCGAAGTCATGTGATAGTCATCGTGAAACGTTTACCTAGACTGTGGTCCCGAATGACCCGGCACTGATCATAACTTTGACCTCTGCGTGACCACGAGGGTTACGTTTGGATATTTGGTTATCAGTTTGGATGTTACTCGATACTTTACGTTTGTTTTAATTTTTCTCATCTGGGGTCGGTATAGCCATTGATATAAGATACTTTATGAATGGTCCTTGTATTGTTTGAATTTAAGGAACTGTATGTAGTAGTATAACATACATATATATAAAGTGAAAGTCAAAGCATTTATTTCTAATAGGCACATAAAAGGTACTTTTGAACGTCGACATTTACATTAAAATAGAATTGATTCTAGTCACCTCTTCCAAAAGGTAGTTTCGAAAGTGACGTAATATGTGATTGTGCATCAACTTTTCAAACACCTTACTGAGAACTGGCAGAATTGACACAGGCCTATAATTATTGGGTTCGTTACTAGTACCGGATTTCTCCTTGTCAACACTGGTGTTATTTATGAATACTAAATAGGGCGCATTTGTTTCAATGACAGATCTACAGACTTTTACAGATATTCCCCAGAGATCTTCTATTCACAAAATTTTAAAATATTTAAAAGCTTTTATAACAGCCTGGGGGTTTGTATACTGAAACCTAAACTCCAAAAGGCATTCATAGTAGCAACAAAAAAAAACTAATTCCTGAGCTATTTCTACATCTGAGCTGATGGTGCCATGTACAGACTAAATTAAATTCAGTATTACGCTGTTTTTTCCTACCTGTTTCATTATTTATTATTTGCCCGGTAGGTAGTTTTTATTCTTTCATCAGCTGGTTTTATTTTATTGCTAACATAAAGGGTTTTGCTATTTGGCACACACACTTTTAAAAGTTTTAGAATATTTAGCAACATAGGTACTGATGAAGGCTTATATTCTTCATATGTTGCTTTTGGTCATAAAGTTTAAAATTTCCCCGCTTTTACGAATACCTGAAGTCACCCAATCACTAAATAAGAACTTCCTATAAATACTTTTCTAGTCTTTAGTGGAAAAGTGTCAATAAATTGCGTGTTTAATAATGAAAAGAATTCGGCGTAGAACTCATTTGGATCACATATATTATCAAAACAAATAATTATTTTATTTATATTTCTAAATTGTTACATGTAATTGAACTAAATCTTATTTGAACTTCTTGTAAAGGCATGTAGGAGCAAAATCTTATTGTTTGTCCATTGTGATCAGATGGCAACTTATTTACAATTTGTTTGTGTAAGTAATAACAGTTACAACAAAAAATATTATTTGTTGGGTTGGTTCAATAAAAACATTTGAAAAATCAAATGACCTAAAAAGTATTCGAATTATTTTCTAATAAATTAATATTAAAATCACTTAACACTAGCACTAAGTTTCTTTAGCACATCTTCCATTACAGAATCAAACACAGATAGATTCTGGTTACTTGTAGGTCTGTATGCTCATACTATAAAATGCTTATCAAGCTCAACACAAGACAATTCAATGGTGTGTTTAACAGACAGTCCGATGATGTCTTTTCGTTCTTTTGATTTAATAGTATTTTTAACTAATATTAAAATGCCGTTGAAAGGATAACACGTTGGTTGCTTTCTAAGGGTATATTTTTTATTTAAAAAAAAAAATGTTTTCTAATTGCTCTCTGTGACCGATTAATTATTTTCTTAATTTTAATGTATCTCTTTAATTTATTGTGACTATAGGACACAGTGGTATGGTGTCGTCACCAGTCAAATCTATTGTTACAGCTGGCTCACACACTGATTTTGACTTACAGCCTACCAATTCATAAAATTATAACTGGCATTAGTAACCTGTTCACTAACCTTGATAGACTGAGAGATAGGGCCTTATCAGCTTCACATAATTTCTGTTTAAGTTCTGAAATATTGTTCAAAGCCAGTTCGTTTGAGATGTTGACACTTGGTGTTGTAGTTGACTGTGCTGGTCGGCTAAGTCCATGTGTTGTATGGGTAGCTGAGCCAGCTCATTTTTGAGGAAGGAGTTCTTTGAGTTATTGTTCTCCACTTCCACTTTGCTTATAATCCCTTTCCTGGATTATTTATTTGCATTCTGCTTGTGAAGCTTCGAGCTCCTACAAGATAGCTCTTAGCTTTGCTTCCATCGCCTTGATTGTAGCTCTGCGCGTTATCATTTTGAATAAATGTCTGTCACCTGGAATGTGTGAAGCTAAATAATAGTACAAGAAAAGATGTTCTGATTTGTGGATTAGTAGGAGGTAGTTGCGGGAAAAAGTAAATTAAGTATTTTGTTGAGAAACAGCTATTACATGTAGATTAAGTTCGTTAGAATTAGATGGGGAAATTTAAACAAAAGAGAAATACTATAGAAAACACTACTTTGCTTGTTATTAGATATTTTAAAAACTATAGGTAGATAAGTACAATGAAACTTGATTTTATGTGAAGAATTTGTGACACATTACAGGCTAAAACTTTATAGCAAGAGCTCGTAATGAGCTTATTTTGTATAGTATATTATGTAGTGTTTATCGTGTGGGCGAATGTTTTCGTCACCGATTTTGCTTCCATTAGTTGTCAAACAAAAGGAGACATAAATTGTGCCAGTTTGTGATGGACGTAGCTCAGAGACCTAAGCAGTATTTTGTAGTCTGTAAATACTAACTACAATCACATAAATAAAACAAAATAGGTACTCTCCGGGATCGAAGATAGAAAAAATATAGCATACTTATAAACTTACGCCTTCTTCCAATGGACCTCCCCCTTGGGAGACGGCGTGACAGAAGCTACGGAACGCCACCTGCAGCTCCGATCCTTACGATCCTTTTGCTTTGAAAATATTTTTAGAATACCTACCGTATCATGTGATGCTTTAAAGCCAGTTCATCATCAACGTCCTCCTTACTAAAATCCAAAACAGAATTCCGATCATCAAATATATATTTTATAACATAAGTACACAAAATATATTCAAAATGAAAGAGTTTCCAACGTATAACTAAAAACAATTTAATATGATATTCGCGCGAGTGGATGTAAGCTCCAGAGATTTGCGGCATCCCGCAAGGTTTTAGCTGACCACGTATCGCTTACGTTACGTGTATTCACAACTGACCGCGTCCGTGGTCTAAACTTTATTCAGCATATTCTGGGGGTCATGTTTTGTTATAAATTACTTCGGCCAAAAGTTTCTCGAATAGGCTGGTGTGTGCTTTACCTGACTTGGTATCGACTGGGGCTAAACACGTGCCTGCTTATATTTGCTCCCATTTAGCAAATAATTTCAAGCCACATTAAGCTATGTATTTTAAAATTTTAGTAACATTAATGTTATGGAGTGCGGTTTATTAGGTTTAACAGAAAAGAGGACGTTGAATAACTACAAAAAGACTACAAACAATATCCTAGATTTCGTTACCAAATTTAGGGAATATTTTTCAAGTCACATGCTCTACCTACCCAGTATACATATAAAGTAAGATTAACCTTTTGGACTTTTAAGGACTACTCGCATGACAGCAGACAACAGTCCGAAAGAGGCACAAAGTTTCCCCTATGTGTAAAAAAATCACGTATTCGTAGACCGACCGCAGTACCTAAGCTCATATTAACATTACAGTTTTTAGGGTTCCGTACCTCAAAAGGAAAAAACGGAACCCTTATAGGATCACTTCGTTGTCCGTCTCTCTGTATGTCAAGACCCATTTTCAAAAGAAAGCGGGGAGGGATCAAGTTGAAATTAATATCAAATACGTAGGTCTATGGTCCCATGGAGCTTTAAAAAAACCAAGCTTCTAAGTCAATGCAATAAAAAATGCGGCCATTTTATGCAACATATTTTGACACTCACAAATAAATCAAAACCCACTTCCTGTTGACCTAGAATCATGAAATTCGGCAAGAAGTAAGGTCTCACAGCACAAGTGAAGGAATAAGTCCGCAAATCGTTAATTTGTAGCTTTATCACATTTTTATTGCCATTATATTTTTAATCCGTGGTGTAATTTTTTTCCATCTTCTTTACATTTTCAGTTGGTAAATTGACCGTGACGTATATGAATGTATGTATGTTGTGTATGTTCGTCCCAACTACGGAACCCTTCATTGTGCGTGGTCCGACACGCACTTGGCCGGTATTTTTGAATTGCGAACCCAATACCTTTAAAACTAAAATATTTTATTTGTAACAACATACTAATGAAGTTGCATTGTATTTTTGGTTATTATTTCATACTGTGGCGAGGATATCTGCCGTGGGGAAAACCGCTGTTTAACACTCAGTGCTCCTCAAGAACAATGCGAATCAACAGATTGGTGCATGTACAAATAATTGTTGTACTTTAAACCTTTTTTTAAGAGTAATTCACCAACTCGTCCTACATGCCTTTTTTTTTTTTTTTTTGGTGGGTAATCATCAAATGACCTCTCCCGCTCTAGGCGGAGTGGAAGGGCGTGTCAGACTCTTACTGACTAAAACCCACCCGTGTTCCTTCACTTGCCTGTGCGCCGGGGCCACGGTATCTCTTTCGAACAATATGCGACCCCGGCAGGCATCGGCCCTATCGGACCCCGTCAATGATGCTGACATCTCTTTGAGGAGCGCGTGGAACACGACGCGCCGTCGACCCGGGCCTGATCCTTACCGGACGGCAAGCTGCCCATTGCTCGCCGTCCGCAAGCCCGCGCCTACGGTGGCCGGGAGTCTGCAATCGACTCCCGACGCCATATAAGACGACTTGCAGAAAATTAAAATAAATAATATATAATAATAACTCAATATTGTTTCCAATTTCCAGGCGGAGGCAGTTGCACGTAAAATAACAGCAGTTAGTAATAAAGCTAGAAGTTAATTTACTAAAACAACACTGCAAAACACACACTGCTCTATTAAATCCTAATTTATTATGCTTACCTGTTATCACAAAGCTACGTCAACAACTAGCCCCGCAATAGATAATAGCCACAGTACCAAATCTGTGTGATACATAACAGAACAAACGAACCAAAAATTAACTTTTGGGCTAGACAAACGTTTGTCATTCAATGTTTGCGGGGATTAAGCAACGTGGGCGCGATTCCCTATTGTTAAATATTTACTGCTAACCAACCCGTTTACTTAGGACCAGTAGTTCCTGACTCAGCTATGGACCCCGAAACATCGCCATACATAATCTTCGGCGCTGTAATCATGTGAAAATAGCCAAAGGTACCGGCGAATTTGGGTCAGAGTTCTTGCGGGACCGATTAGAGGGAATTTACAACCAAACCGTACTGTTCTTTGCATTATATATATGTAATTCTCTGGATATTTTGTTTCGTGTCGGTAATTTGGAGATAAATTGGTTTGTTTTGTAAGTTCAGGTCGTTTAGCTGTAAAATAAAAATATTTGTTTGTAGGTAAGTTAGTGTTCGGACATGCAACAGTAACCATCTTTAATAAGTTGACTAGTAATCATGTCAAATCGGGATAAATTGTTTTATAAGAAATGTATTAGATCGAGGACCGATCTTGAAGAACGAACTGATATTGTAACAGTTAAAAAAGTACAGAAAACAACAAAAACTTTCAAGCAATCGATGAAAGCAAATGCTAAGGAAAATTTTATTGCCTGATCGTTCATTTTACTAAAAGACTGCATTGGATTACTTTTTCTAAGCTTACAGAAAGTTTAACTGCTTTTAGACTTCTGAATAGGTCCATAATTCTTACCGTCCATTGAACCAAATTATTTGGATGATGTTTTCAGTAAAAACATCTAAATCAAGGTAACAGCGGGAGGCACGGCTTTACCAAGTAAATATATTGTCGTTTTGAGTTTATTTGACAATGTTCCTTTGAAACGGGTCAACAGATTGGTCCATAATTTTAGACACTCGTAGCTGCGGATAGTATGCGTAACATTTTATATTTAAAAATTAAACAACAGCGTTTTAATTATAATTATAAGATATACTTTTAAAAGTAACTACAAGAAGAAAAAATACAGTTATACTATTTACTAGCCTTCAGATCTTTCCGTAATCTTCATTGATAAGTTCTGAAGCTCTCTCTCCAATCTTGATAGTTTGTGAATTATTGTTACCACTGGTAGTGTTGGGCATTACGTTAGCATGAATTACTCTCAGATTCGGCACTCCGTCGACTCTTAGCCGAGTATCTACAACAGACGTGATTCCGCAAGACCCCATTTTACACGTACCAACAGGCTGATAACCCTTCGTTACAAAATTAATGCAAATACATTTCCAATACTCCTCACTATCCAATAAAAATTCGCCACAAGCAGGAAGACTGATCCTACCCAAAAAGCTGTTGATAGACTTCAAAAAACGTCGTGTTCGCAATTTTCGTGTCCATCTTAATTCCTTTCACAGCATTTTCTAAATCTCTAGAATCTTTGAAATTGTTAGGAAATACATGTATAAGAGGAGGATCCTTAAAATGTTTGAACTCAAAGAAATAATTCCCACAAAATAAGAGTGAACAAGAGTGAACAAGAAAAAATAAAGTCCACGGTTTTTGTTAAGTGCATCTAAAGAATGACGAGCTATTTCATTGTATCGGAATGTCGAGGCTAAAGTATCATCTGGGGTGAAGAAGTTTTTAGTATTATTGAAATCAGACTTTATAATTTGGCAAGGTAGCGTTATCATCTGTAGAGAAAAAAGATAGAGCATTTGATGATATAGTGTTTTCTGTTAAATAGCCCTGTAGATTTGCGAGGTAGTCGATAGCACCATAATATTTTTCAATAGTTGATTGTGGTGCAGGGACATCACCACTTATTGGAATGGGTATTATCGTATGCTCTTGAAGGTTTTTCCCTACCATTGGGGAATCAACAATACATGTAAAAAAAAAAAAAACGATGTTCTTTCGGCCCCTCACCAGACAGCATCAGCAATTGTGAAGAGTTAATTGTTCCAGCACTTAATATAACTTCTTTAGATACATAAATGGTCAGGTTTGGTTCATATTTTTTAATTTCAACTTTTTTTTTATTTTTAATTTTATTGTTTTTTTATTTTTTAGCTGTAGAATGTTCATTTATAAGAATCTTTGTTGCTAACGCTCTTTTTAGTGTTTTTATATTATTTCTAAGTAGAAATAATTTAATGCCAATCGCAAGTGCGATTGGCATTGAATACGCTTAGTTTGAACCATGTCTTATCCCATTTGCAGCTGTCGCTGTCATGAATCCAGAGACCCCTAAAAGCATTTATTGTTGGCATTGATCGGGCCACGTCCACTTTGTTAGTTGAATAACGGTTAGATTTGGCCATTTGATTTGGAATTTCCTACTGAGGGCCATTGGTTGTTTTGCATTGTCGGGGCTTCTTACGCAATATTGACAGTTACCCTAGAGTTGCCAAACAGTTGGCGTTAGAGGTAGGGCCATTGTAGAATTTCCTACTGAGGGACATTGGTTGTTTTGCATTGTCGGGGCTTCTTACGCAATATTGACAGTTACTCTAGAGTTGCCAAACAGTTGGCGTTAGAGGTAGGGCCATTGTAGAATTTCCTACTGAGGGACATTGGTTGTTTTGCATTGTCGGGGCTTCTTACGCAATATTGACAGTTACCCTAGAGTTGCCAAACAGTTGGCGTTAGAGGTAGGGCCATTGTAGAATTTCCTACTGAGGGACATTGGTTGTTTTGCATTGTCGGGGCTTCTTACGCAATATTGACAGTTACCCTAGAGTTGCCAAACAGTTGGCGTTAGAGGTAGGGCCATTGTAGAATTTCCTACTGAGGGACATTGGTTGTTTTGCATTGTTGGGCCTTCTTATGCGATATTGACAGTTACCCTACAGTTGGCAAATAGTTAGGTTTAGAGGTAGGGTATTGTAGATTTTCTACTAAGGGCCATTGGTTGTTTTGCATTTTAGGACCTTCTTACACTATATTGACAGTAACCCTATAGTTGGCAAACGGTTGTGGTTTGGTTTAGTGTAGTATTCTAGTATTCCAGCTGTGGGACACACATAACCTGTCCAGTCAGTGCACGCATTTGTCAGTAATCGTGCAGCTCAACTCAGGAAGTCAGGACTTAAAGAGCTCAACGATTCGGCGAACAATACCAAAGAAAGGACATTTGGGTAGGCCACATAAATTACTCAAGCTGCCAGATCATGATTAAAATTAACTGCGAAAAAAAAGCAATGACCCAATGAAAGAAACTTTCTGTAGATTAAATCACTACTGGGGGGTCCGCAGTTGTAGCCCGCGAAATTCAAATTTTCTTATGTTTTTTGCAATTTGCAGGTCAGTGTCAGGTTGTATCTTGATCAAAATATGATTCGCGACTATAACAGATATTTATTTACAGAATTATAATCATTAGAATCATTAATACATCTCTATAAGTTAGATTTGTTCCATAAGAAAAAATATCTTCTAGAAAAGTTCTTAAGGAACAATAAATATCCTAAATAGGTTTACTATTTTTATAATGCACGACTATTATTCTTCATATATGATGTCTAACAGTTATAGATAGAAAACATTACAAATAATGGGCAGGCATTCTAAAAATAGTATAATAAAATCTCTAGCTAACCTAAACCAGCTTGTTATGACACCTGTGATTTCAGATTCAGTTGCTGTCTCTGCCACCTTGTTTCTTCGCACTGCAGCTGTAAAAAATACCATTATTTAGCATTTTATTTAGCATAACACAATCAATAAATTGATATTATACTACAAAATAATTAATTTATAGTATAGATAGTATATTATCACAAAAATAAAGTTTCCTAATAGATTTGCTTGTATTCCATGGTTTTGATATATGTATATATATTTTTTTCAATTGATAGTCAAAATAATACTTATCATAACAATAAATATATCTAATATGTGTAATTTTCATAGTCATACATACCTATGATGACTTTAATTAAGTATACATTTTTCAAACTGAACATCTTATTCTTTCCAGTCCAGTTAAATTCTATTGCCAAAGAGTTGGTGAAAACACGTTCCAAAATTCTTTTAGTTATTGTGCCAGTTTCTTTGCCACTAATATAGCTCAAATTATTTATCTGCAACAAAAAGTACATAACTCATAAAGTCAATAAGCAATAAAACCAAAACAATGTATGTATACTATATTCATATATTTTATATAATAGTAGTATTATAACTATCTAGTATAATATACACATCATCAGTGCATCCAGAGGTCTTGCTTGCTTGCAAAGCTTGTATTTTTCTATTAGAATATTAATAGACTTACCAATTGTTCTTGTGTTCGTGTTCTTCAAGCCAATTTTTGTTGTTTCCAAGATCGTCAAGTGATTTCAATGGCATGTCTATCTCTACTGGTAAAGTGGCTAGTGCAGTTGAAGAAGGGGATAATATTCTCAATAAATTATAATTTTGAGTTTGCTTCAGTTCCTCAATTCCGCTTTTCACGTGTCCGAGACATTCGGCAATGATATCTAAAATAATAATGAAGGAATAAATTATTTATATAGTAGATTCCAAAACCAAATACTTAAATAAAAATCTATCAAATGAAGTATAATTATCCATCCATAGTCATCTCATTGTTTGAAAGATTTCACCAGACCATTTAAAACAATAATTTTTCCATTTTGAATTATGGGACAAGAAACTCATTGGAGTTACATTGGTTAAGATGTAAAAATATCTTCTATCAATATATAATAATGATATCTAATATCTTATATCTAATATCTATATCTTGTAACATTTACCTAAAGTAGAATTTATTTTTTCCAAGACCGGTTTTTATATAAGTTTTGACTGCAGTGTCGTTGGTGTGGTTTCCTCATTAGTTGGAGTTAGGTTAGGTGAAGATATCGGAGAATCTGTAAAGTGGGCACTATTATTATTATGATAATTATAAACAATCTCACTGGACACTTATGCATACAATTGTAAAAAAAACTAGCCAGCCCTATCTTATTTACATCACCATAAAGTTGCCTGGTATAAATTGCTGATGGCAATAAGGCTACCATTGTATACCAGATTTTATTACTCCTGTATGTCCTAGTTTTAATTGAACATTATGTTTTTAGTGCACAACAAAATATATTGAATTGTACTCGTATCGTATCATAAGCGGTTTTTTTTTTGTTGGGTAAGTAACAAAGATTCTATATCAAGAATCAAACCAACAAAAAAATCTTGTAAAAGTTTTGGTGATGAACTAGTTGTACGTACTGGTGGTAAAATATTTATTGGCGGAATTGGATTTTTGATTTGATATTCATCATCTCTTTCTTCGTGAACATCACTGTTAACTTGAAGAGGACGAACGTTTATATTAGTTTGTTTATATAGATACTTATGACGATGTTTTCAAAAGCTTCAAGTTTATTTGTAATGTTGATCGAGAATTGCTGTCAAAAGAACTGGAATCTTTTGCAAATAGTTTTAATAAATTGTCTAAAACTCCTTGGGATGAGCACGTTTTACCTAGGCAGCATAAGCAAGACATGAATGACTCAGACTCTCTGAGTGAGGAAGAAGACGACGAAGATGTCTTAGACCAAACAGCTAAGGACGCTATGTGTTTTTCCAGAAGTGGATTGGACGTTTGTCAAGGTTGTATACCATGTGCATGTAAACTTCTATCATAATATAATCTGCATATCAGCTCGTACACTACCTTACATGTTGCATATTGTGTAATTCCTACAATTTCGTTTACGCAAGTGACTTGTGAAGAACGATTTTAAGCGTTGAAGCGCATTAAAACGAGACTTAGCTCTCTACTGGGACAAGAACTGTTAGATTCGTTGAGTATAATATTAAAAACAGAATCGGATCTAATCAAGGATGACGAGAAAAGCAGCTTTTGCAATCAAGTTACTAACAGCTTAGATGAAAGTTACAAAAAAAAATGTTGATTAAATATAATTGGAAATGTACTTAGCTACCTAAGAATATACGAGTATATCGTTGATAATTAATAATTTGTATATTTCATTATTTTCCGATAGTATCCCATCTACCATTATCCAGTCTCGGGCCCCAGGTTTGTGGGGAGCCACCCGGGCTCTTCCGGCCCAGTCTGACCTTGTAAACAATCATTGCACAGTACTCTCGTCGATCTATCACCAAAATATCCGGTTTATTAGCTACAATAGTCCTGTCAGTGATGATAGATCGATCCCAGTACAATGTGGTATGACCATTTTCGAGAACTGGGTCGGGCACATACCTGTAGTACGGTACTTCGGACTCCACAAGGTTTTACTGCAAGGCAAGTTACTGGTGGATAATTCTAGCCACTAGATTGTGTCTGTGCAAGTACTCACCGTTAGCAAGACGAAAACAACCGGAAACTATATGTCGGATTGATTCACCGGGACGGTGGCATGCCCGACAGATGTCAACCGTGCCTTCCTTGACAATGTATTTCCGATAATTATTCGTCATGATAACTTCATCCATAATCGCACAGAAAAAACCCTCGGTTTCCCCGAAGAGATCGCCGAAACGCATCCAGGATACAGATGCCAAAAAGTCTACATCAGGTCCATGGAGGGCCCGGTAAATCCATCTGTGAAGCTCCTTGCTTTGCCATACTTCCTTCCGATCGTTAGTATCTAGTACTGCAGGTTTGCGCCAGTTCTCTTTTACCAAGAAGAGCGGGGTGAGGCCCTTGTCCACTGCGACCACATCTCGGGTTCCCTTCTCCACGTCAGTTTGAAGGAAATATTCCCTGAGACAGAAAATCTCGCAGTTGTGGACGGTTAAAAAACCAAAAAACCATACACACAACACCACAACAAACACAAACAAACACAAACAAACAACAAACATTTAAAAAACCTCGACCCACACTTCCGCGGGATGTACAGTCTCATCACTGATGACCGTGGGTGATGCATGTGATATGCCGTCAGTAATGTATGGACCTTCCTATCCAGAGCATCAAGTTCCGACTGAGTCCATTTGAGTATACCGAAAGTATACATCAAATTCCATCCTGATGGCACTACTGAACGTTTCCGTTACCTTCATTAATAAAATAATATTTTATTATTACACTGGGGCAAGGAATTACTCATCATTTTGATACTTATCGAGTACGAATTAATTGTTGAATTTTGGCTGAGTCCTGAAAAGTAGGGACCAACTACGGGTACGACACAACGGCATCCACCACTAAAGTACAAATCTAAATATAAAAGCTGCCTAGGTTGTCAAAGGACGCCACTATAGACATCAAAGGCGCCGATACATTAGACTTAAAAACAATGGATCAACCGGGATCAACTTTACTTAATATTGTTGAAATGAATTAGCATACCTACCTACCTACCCTATCTAAAGTGGTAATACAACGGCACAAATTCTGAGAAATGTTATAAATGATGACTCACAACTTTACATAAACATAAACAATAAGTTACACTTCTACCAAAAAATAAGGTTTAAGCCCTTTTATGTTATTAATGCACTATTTAACTCAAAACTCACCTGTTTCGTAAAAATTTCGTCGAATTGAATACACAGGCCAATTTTCGTTTGGCACTGCTTGGGTGATTACTTCATTAGGCATTTATTAAATTTGGAAATTATTTTGATTGGCGGCCACAGACATCGTATCTTTCGTGGAGTCTTCCATTATTTGCGAATGATGCCTACACTGTCGTCTTGAAATTCTACCACCATAAACAAAATACTTATTCACTTTACTTCTTTCAACCAATTTTTTGAAAAATAAACAGGAAAATTCACGAGTCACGCAAGCGAGCACACAATGACACAACAAAATAGCCGCCTTCACCACTCGCCGCTGCACGCTGCGTTGATTGACTTGACTGGTGTCTAACGCCCACACGCTGATATTATCACATTTTGCATTTTGATAATTTTCACTCGCATAATATCAGTAGCTATTAGCCAAATTATGTGTGTAGGTTAATAAGCTAGCTACTTATGTGTATTTCAAACAGTATACAAGAATATTTATCATAAAAACATCACTAAACACGGCGGCCATAGGATCAAAATGAGTGTATTACAAAACTTTCGTTACTTTTTCACTGAAATATTTATCACTTTTTGATAAACTAACACTCATTACGAAATCTACACTTATTTCTCAGTAATTCTGTATAAAATTATTTTAAGATTATTCACCATTTTTAACCGACTTCAAGAAAAGGAGGAGGTTCTCAATTCGACTGTATTTTTTTTTTATGTGTGTTAGCTCAGAACTTTTTTCCAGGTGAACCGATTTGGATGATTCTTTTTTATTTGAAAGCTGGTGCTTCTCATGTCATCCCATATAAAGGAGAATTACCATTTTGTCCTATCGGCGGCCAGTAACGAAACCTGTGTCAAATGAAACTCCAACTACTAATGGATAACTTTTACTATGGACGTTACGCTGTAAGTCATTTGGAAAAAAATATATGTGAATAATGTATGGAGGGATATCGTATTATAGTAATTTTTTATTTATTTTTTGGTGTATGTAATGCACTATACTTAACTTAAAAATGTTACAAACTGACGGAATGGACCCAAAGGGCAGCGCTCGCGCCGACCGCTTTCATTCTTATCGCTGGAAGCTTATTGGTGCTTCGTGTGAGCAGGTACAAAACCGGGTTCTTTGGGTGAATAATCTTATACAGAATTACTGAGAAATAAGTGTACATTTCGTAACTTTGTCAAATATCCACTGCTTGTGCGGCGTCGATGGATGAGACACATCTGAGAAATAAAGAAGCCGAAGGCGCCGACTTCTAAAACCATTGAGGTCTAAAACCAGTCAAGTGGACGAGGACGGCTTTACTCTGGTTGAGGGCAAGAAAGATCGGTCACGTCTCAACCACAACAAATGCCTTAACGGAGTGGTACCGCGTTTGTAAGGGACTCATTGGCACAGAACACTATTACTCCTACTCATTGGGGTATAACTTGCTCATGAGGTCAAGTAGTATTGATACCTCCCATAAAATGGAATACTTCGGCAAAGAGGGCTGAAGACTGAATACTCCCTTAAAAATATTTTAATTCTGTTGTTTTCTCCTATATTATTGCCCATCAATAGGGCTCGCGCTGATCTACAAGAGTTTAATGTTCCATATTGGAATCCCTGTTCATAAAGTTTGTTAAGAAAATAAATAATTTGTGGGACCGATGCATTATACAAATCAAAATCATTAGGTATTGTCACTAAAGTGGAACCAATGTTTTAGGTACACATCACATTGTTTAAATGAGTTGTCGGACAGAGAAGCTGTGATAATTGCGGGTGGGGGTACACTTCTCCTTAACAAAGCTGTCCGCACAAAATCCCTGCCACCAAATCTTGGTGTGCATGTTGGAATTGTTAGAATAGAAAGAAAAACACTCCACAAGCGAGGATTTTTGAGCTGCAGTGCTCACCATCCTCTTGCATATTTCCCGGTTGGACCCACAGATATCGAAAGAGAAGGAGCTAAGGTCAAACCAGTACTGATGGAAGGACGCTGAAGATGTCGCGGATGAAGTTGAGCAGTACCTACTACAAATTTTAAGTCCTACATCTGAGGTAAACACCAGTGTGGGTATCCTCAAGGGTAGACCCTTTGGAGGGTTGGCGCTATTATGGCGTAAATCTGTATTCCAGTTTGTGCAGTGTGCAAACCCGCGTATAACGGCTATTCGTATTTCTACAAACGATCGGCCCGTGCTGGTTGTCAGTGTTTACATGCCTACGGACTGTGCTGAGAACGTGCCTGAATTCACAGACTGCTTAAGTGCGCTTAATGCTATTATTGAGGAAAGTGATGTTGAATCTGTTATTATTCCCGGAGACATAAATGCACATCCAGGTGAGCGTTTTTACACGGAACTTTTGGAATTCTCTGCGGAACAGGACTGGATATGTGCGGACACTAATAAACTGTGTTTATCGTCCGATACTTTGACTTTCATTAGTGAGGCACACGGTTGTCGTAGATGGCTAGACCATTGTATTCTCACAAGGGCATCGTGGCCGTGTATTGTAGATATATATGTAAAGTATGATGTGTATTGGTCAAACCACTATCCATTATTTGTTACATGTAATTTTAATGTTATTACACAAAAAAATCTTATTGAAGAGAACACCATGTAATAAAGTTAAATGGGGTGATAGGAGCACAGAGCAGAAACTTCGTCGTCAAAGTTAAATATAAACAGTTTTACATCGGGCACTCTTTCCAAGATCTGTTTTAGAAAACTATATTTTGGTTGAAAGCTAGTCTTGGAATACAAGTAAACATTTTAAAACTTTAAGACATTTTTGTGAACTAAAAAACTAATCATGACGTTAGTTTTTCAACAACCAAGGACCTCATAGTTAGGATCCAAGAGAATTTGGAAAGTGTTTTTTAATGAATAGATAGTTCGTAAATATTTACTTACCTAATACATATAGGTACTATAGAGGTATGAGGAACAGGGTGTAAAGCTCACTCATACTCTATGGAAAAGGGAGGATCCTCCGACCAGACGGGTGTTGTGTCTGGTGGGCAACTGCCGGAGGACACGGCGCGGCATACGCTGGCAGAGTGTGCCGCTTGGGAGGAGCCGCGCCGTGCCCTCATCTCAGGAGTAGGCAGTGACCTGTCGCTGCCGGCCGTAGTGAATGCTATGGTCGGCGGTCACGAGTCCTGGGACGCGGTGGTATCCTTCTGCGAAACAGTTATCTCGCAGAAGGAGGCTGCGGAAAGGGAGCGAGAGATCTCATCCTCTCACCCGGCCCGCAGCAGGCGCACCGGGCGTCGGCGGAGGGCGGACAACGCCCTCTTCCAGCCCCCCTAAATGGGTCCAGGGACGACGGACTTGGGGCGTCCGTCGCCCTCCATACATCAGGACCCGAGGCAGCGGCGCGTAGTGTTCCACGCGCGCCCCTCTTCGGGAACACCGGGGTGGTTTTTAGTCAGTAAGAGTCTGACAGACCCCTCCGCCCCCCCAGGGCGGGGGACATCCATGAGGATTTTCCACCCCGGAACAAAAAAAAAAAAAAATGGTGTGCAACTGCCCGACGGTTGATGTAGGGACGTTGTATATATGCTAGTCGCGCGGTAAACTCTGCTTGCGCGATGCAGGATTTGCGTGACGTCAGTATGACGTGTAGCTCGCATGTGGCGATGTTGATACCGCTACATCACTCCCCCCCGGAGACCGGAGGTCGATAGTGGGCTGAGTCTTGTATCTTGCGATGCTTGCCAGGGCCAGTTGAGGTTCCAGTGAGTCGGAACCGGGTGCCGCATAGTTCACGGTGAGTCGGAACTGTCTGCGAAGGTTTCCCCAGTGAGTCGGGGTGGCGCTGCGTTATGCTCCAGTGCGTCGGATGTGGTACAGCGCCGGGTTGTGGCTGACTGCTGGCGTCGACCAGGAGAGGGTTTGAAGGCTCTGCTTGTGGACCAGCCGAGAGTGCAGTGTGCTGTGCCAAGGTTGCTGATGAGGCTGAGGGTGATGACCAGGTATGCGCGGTCGCTGCATGCTGGTGGTCAGGATACCCGTTGAAGCCGTGGGTGCTGGCTGGCTGTGTGACTCGCCGCTCGAAAGCTTGAAGGAAGTGATGATGACGTCACGCTGATGTAGATGCACGAAGGCTGCGCTGACATTCATTTTCGGGGTCACCAGTATAGAGGTATGAGGAACAGGGTGTAAAGCTCACTCATACTCTATGGAAAAGGGAGAATCCTCCGACCAGATGGATGTAATGTCTGGTGGGCAACTGCCCGACGGTTGATGTCGGAACGTTGTATATATGCTAGTCGCGCCGTAAACTCTGCTTGTGCGATGCAGGATTTGCGGGACGTCAGTATGACGTGTAGCTCGCATGTGGCGATGTTGATACCGCTATAGTACTATATCATTATAATAATATAAGACGCCTTACTATGTACGTGTAAATAGTATGTACCTACTTCATAGTCATAGATAAAGTATTTACTACTTATACTAATTTGTGTAACATTACAATAAAAGCTAATAAAAAAAAGCATTTATATTTAGTAGATACTAGCTATTGATTATTATTATTATAATGTAATATACCTATACTGCGTCGGGACATAGGGGGTTCGATTCCCAATCAGGACAAACCTATCTAAACTTTTACCATCTTATATAGATATTGAAGAAAAAAATTGTTTAATACTCAAACATTCTAATCAGTAGGTACATTCATGTATACATATTCTGCCGGTAATGAAAGAATGCAGCCATCTTCCATATTAACAACACAAGATCATGTCCACAGTTTCACATATAACACAAAGCCAAGCGCCACACATGATGTTAACATTACTACGTATTAGTGTCTGGTCTATAGTATTAAACATACACCGATCACTGCGTGATTCATTCATTCAATTCACATTCAGCATCGTAACCGTAGCAACACATTGTTACCTTTGTTTGTATTTAAATAGATGTTAATTTTTTTAAATATATTGTATGAATAGATAAACAGAACAGTTAATTAGGGGCTTCTAGATCAGATCGTTAAGATCTGATCTAGAAACCCCAATTAACAACTACTCATGTGGTTACCGAAAGTTTTGGAGATGATGTAGGCATGGAAAGGGAGCGCAGGGCATTGTCAGGCCAGGCGAACATGCTGGCGGGTTCGCTCGATGTACAGACGCGGTGAAAGTAACTTTATTCAAAGCTCATCTCTGTACTCAGCGAGCCTGTGGTTCTGATATACCAAAAGGGCTTACAATTCTCTGCGCATCCAGTTTAACAATGCCTACAGGGCGCTGTTACGTCTGCTGCGCTTCTGCAGTGCGTCAACAATGTTCGCTGAGTCGCGCACGGACGGCTTTGATGCTACCTGGCGTAAAAAGACAGCCTCACTGCTAAGCCAATTGCGTGGGACAGTAACAGCATCCTGAATGTCATAGGCAATAAGTTAGACAGCACACTGGTGTGGAGCCTCACCCAGAGGACTAAGTCTCTCTTAGTTATTAGGTACTAATATATTTTTTAAGTTCATACTAACAATATAAATGTAAATTCAAATTTAATGGATCAATGGTTGTCTGAATAAATTATTATTATTAGAAGTGTTTTTGGAAAATTACCTCGTGAAGTCGATTTTTATTGCGTCATTAATACAATCGATGTTCAATTTAGTATTCATGTAAAGTTTCAAGTTAATCAAATAACGAAATCAGATCTTTTACAAAACCTTCATCCAGAAAGAGGATGAGTTTCAAAAAAATCCTTTATCACGTGTTCCGTTATTTGACTAAATTATATTATAAAACATATTTTCGGGTAGTCAGACTTCTCATTAAAATCCTTCTGTATAAACTTTGCCAACCGAATTAGCAACCCATATATTTTTTTTCAAATCGTGTTTCTACCACTAGTTTGTTTTTTTTTTTGTGATATCTACCTAATTAGGTGACGGAGCTATATTTTATTTTGCATATGTCTGCAAAACTGATTTGTTAGCAAGTACTTAATAAACAAATAAACTAATTATACAGTTAAGGACAGTACCTACAAAAAAAAAAAAAAGAAAGGACAGTTCCTACGTAAGTTAAGAAGAATATATATTTTTTATCACCTGGCAAAGCCGTTAATTCGTTTGAGAACTTTATTTTGGAATAAGCGTTTATTTTATTTTTAAATATTTTTATTTTATTTAATTGATAACTATACCTACATACATACGTATTTTATTTTGATAATATTGTCTGAAAGACTGTCTAAATAATAAGTACCTACCAACTAAACAGATAACCTTTAATTATAATATAATCAAAGGTTATCCGTTTAGTTGGTAGGTACTTATTACAGGTATATTATACCTGTCTAGATTGAGTAATGTAAGTAAACAACGCTCAAAATGCGGCTCCAATTGCGCGATTATGTGTGAGTACCACTCGTGTACTTATTGTAGTCAAACTGTCAAGGTGTGCGTGTTTAGGGATGCCTGTTCCAAATTATTAACTTACTTTTCCTCCATTATATAATAAGGTGAGGGTTAAACAAAATAGGTTAAATAAAGTTATCATTTTGTGAATTTGTGTTTTATTTAATTTAGTAAATACAGTAATTTATAGATCAAAACCCATCTCTTTGTGTTTAGTTTCGGAATAGTTTTCTCTTTGATTTTATTGCCTGGGCTACGTCATCTGATTTACAATTATGGTGACATCTTATTTGCAAATATTTGCATAATAACAAATAACGGGCTTTTTTGGTGATGTTGACAACAATCACCGGTATTTCTGAATTCCCCAGTGAATCTAATAAGTACTATTGCATCATTTTATGATTTACGAAGATGTAACGATATTTGTAGTTTGTCTCCCATAGTTTCGCCAAATCTCCCTATTAATAAACTGACAACACCAAACCAGACTATCCTAGAAAGTATCGAATAAAAAAACAGTTTTTTTTTTTGTAAATAGTGATTAAATAACAAAACTTATAGATGAAAAGTGATATTGGTGTTATCATACGGTTTTCCCACATAATTGCGACACATTTTGACAGCACAAACCGGCATAATTAATTATTCTTCATGAGCACGTTACCCTTAGGTGATTCAAATGACACTGGCGTAGGTGACAGAGACCAGCAAGTCTACCAAATTTAGTAGACTTTATTGGGGCCGTTTGGTACAGCCAATGAGTCAGTCATCTAGATAGGTATATAATCAAAGCGGATAACTAAGTAAATTGAGATGAATTATGTTTTTATTTTGTTTTTTATTATTTTTATATAGTAAAGTGGTAGAAAAGTATGTCAAAATTGTTTGGAATAAAATTTTATAGTGTTTTTTTTTTTTTAAGTTGTTCCCCTGACCATAAAACTAATCAAGCTTATGGAAGTAATACATTGATAGCAGGTACAAGTTGTTTTTCAGTACTTAGTAAATTGGTGCAAGTGTTAAAAGTAAATAAAGGTTTTTTTTTTCTAGTAGAACTATCTTTAAAAATGATTAATATACCGAAAATTGCATCTTAAATATAGTTATGTCCTTCTTTTTTCCTTAATTTACAAAAAAAAACAGTACACTATAAACTGCTGTAAGTGGCCGTTGTACCAGTTTATATTACGAGTCGTTTAGTCTCGATTTAAACATTATCAGTAGGATAAAATAAAATGCGATCTCAAATTCAGTGTCTTTTCATTTATATCGACTAGATAGAAGTAACGTCAACATAAAAAAAACAAAAGACGAGGTTTCTTTAAGGTGACACACATTGCACTCAAAGAAGTTTGCATACTCAGATTTTATTAGAGGTTGCATGCATTAACTTTATCACCTTCTCTCAATGTAGTCCCATAATATCCACAAGCTTACGAAGCCTAGTTCTGGGCAACGGCTTGGTAACAAGATCCGCTAATTGAAGCTCGCTTGTTACCTTCTTTATTAGCAGCTCTCCATTAGTCACAAGCTCTCTTATGAAGAAGTGACGTGTACGGATGTGTTTAGTGCGTCTGTGAAACTCTGGATTCTCAGCAAATTTTTTTGCTGCTTCGTTATCCACTAGTAACGTAGGAAACCCCTTAAGTTTTACGAGACTTCCTATGAGCCGAGTCAACCACACACATTCTCTCGAAGATTTACAGGCAGCGATCACTTTAGCTTCCGTTGTCGAAATAGCGAAACTTTGCTGTCTCTGAATCATCCAGGATACTGGTCCTCCCGCATACAGGCAAAGTACTCCAGAACTCGATCTTCCAGTTGCAATGTCGCCTGCGTGGTCGGCATCACTGTATGACTCCATAATTTCAATTTTATAGTTCTTTTTAGACATAATGCCTAGATCAAGTGTGTACTGTAGATATCGCATGGTACGTTTTACTCTTACATAATCAGCTTGAGGTGGTTTCTCCAGGCTCCTTGACACTACACTGACTGCGTATGCAATGTCAGGCCTTGTACTGACCATTACATAAGTAAGTGCTCCAACTACTTGCCTGTAGTTTTTCAGAACGTACTCATCGTTCTCGTTTTGTGAGACTATATTCTCCTTGGTTATTGGTGTAGTCACAGGTTTGCAGTCCTGCATTCCGAACCTGTTCAAAACTTTCTTAACGTAAGATGTTTGATGTATTACTACGCCAAGACCTTCTCTGGTTGAAATCTCTATACCTAGAAAATAGGTAGCAGTTTTGGTTGGTTTTGGAATTTATTGAAGAGCTGAAGCTCTTCAATAAATTCATCAATGAGTTCTTGATCAGTTCCAGCTACAAGCCCATCATCAACGTAGAGAACCACAATCAATTTCCGATTGTATTTTCCTCTTACAAATAAAAAGGTATCGGATTCTCTGATTTTAAAGCCCGCTTCCTTGATGAAATTAAGAATTTTCTGATTGCAACATCTCGGGGCTTGCTTTAACCCATAGAGACTTTTCTTCAGTAAGCATACCCTTCCAGAAACATCATCATAGCCTTCGGATTGCTTAACGTAAATTTCTTCTTCCGACAGTGTTCCATATAAAAATGCCGTCGACACATCAAATTGACACATCTTCATACCTTCGCTTTCTGCAATGCTAATCACAATTCGGACAGTGGTCATTTTCGCAACAGGATTGAAAGTCTGTTCATAGTCCTCTCCTTTCTTCTGGCGAAAACTCTTAGCAACTAGTCTTGGTTTGTATTTGTGTACTGTTCCATCAGCGTTTAGCTTCACGCGAAAAATCCATTTACATCGTATTGCTTTTCTATTTTTAGGTAACCTTTTTAGAATCCATGTTTCATTTTCGTTCAGAGAATTTATCTCGCTGTCCATTGCTTTCTTCCAAAGTTCAGTTTCTTTACAGGATACTACGTCTTTGTAACATGTTAGTTCGAAAAATCTGTTTGTGACCATGACATAATCATTGAACCTAGCCGGACGTCTGATCAATGATCGATCTCACTGTACTCGATCACTCTGTGCGTTAATCAGTTCCTCAAGATTATCTTCATCTTCAATAACATCATCATTTCCAATCATCTGCTTCAGATCATCATTATCACGATAGTCATTTTCTCCCCTTGGTTCAATTGATTTGCCATGAGTCGATAAAGCGTCATCAAAAATATTTTCTTCCATGACAGGAGTATGACTATCCAATTGACTATTAATTTCGTTATTGGTCGTTATGACTTGATTATTGATCGTAACGGGTTTCACTACTTCGTCGTACTCCTTTCGTATCCGAACGGGAATTTCCATTTCTGTGACGTCCTCATCTGGTTCTTGGAATTTCGTTACCAATGGCTTTTCATCAAAAATAATGTTTCTTGACCTGACGATGCAATTGGTTTCCTGGTTCCATAGTCTATAACCGTCATCATTATCGTATCCTACCAGTACGCATCTCGTAGCTTTTTTATGCATTTTATTTATTTTTTGCTTAGGAACATGTGCATAGCAACGGAGCCAATAATTCTCAGGTGCTTTATCCGTGGTTTCTTCCTAAACCAAAGCTCAAACGGAGTCTTGTGTTCCACGGAAGTTGGTCCTGTTCTTTTTAAGACATAAACAGCCGTCTGTACCAACTCCGCCCACAACTTTTGAGGCAACTCTTCATGTGCATGCATCATAGTTCTAGCTGACTCTACAATCGTACGGTTTTCACATTCGCTACACCCATTTTGTTCAGGCGTATACGGCATTATTAGTCTTTGGTGTATTATTATTATTATTATCGGGAGCGTTCTTTTTTCTCAGCTTTTAAGCTGGTTTTAGGTACATTTACGGGCCAAAGCCAAGTAAATGCAGCGTGTGGTGAATTTTATGGTGAGAATGTACTTTCGTCTAACTGCATGAACTTCCTAACGATTCTGCATGTGTTCAGGATGGCTGCTTTCTGCAGATTAATGTAAAGGGATTCTTCTAGGTCTATTAATTTTAGGCTTCGGAGGAGATGGTTGGGAATAACACCTGTCGTAGAGAGAACGACAGGAACAACATAAACTTTATCTTGTCTCCAAATTCTTGTAACTTCTTCTTTGAGGTCAACGTATTTGCTTATTTTTTCAGCGATTGTTTTTTGTAGGTTATGGGTGTTGGGAACTGCAATGTCTATGAGGTAAGTGGTTTTTCTTATTTTATCCTGTAGGGTTATGTCTGGTCTATTAAAGTGGATGGTCCTATCTGTAAGTATGGCGCGATCGTAATACAGTTTATGTGTGTCATTTTCTAGGATAGTTTGTGGCGTGTACTTATAATAGGGAGTGTTAGTGTTTTGAATGAGACTGTGTTTGAGTGCTAGTTTTTGATGGATAATGTTTGCAACCTGGTTGTGCCTGTGAGTGTAGTCAGTCTGAGTGAGGGTTATGCATGCTCCTGTTGTATGGTTTCTGATTGAATATGGCACCTGCGGCATTTGTCGTTTGTGATGGTAGGGTCTTTAATGATAAATTTTCTGTAGTTTTTGGTGTTGATTATTTGATCTTGTATAGCTATGATAAAGCCTTCTGTTTCAGGGAAAAGGTTTCCTATTTTAAGCCACTTATTTGATGCTAATTTGTTTATGTGGGGCTGCTCTAGGTCATGGGGGTGTCTACCGTAAAGGACTTTCTTTTTCCAGTTTTAAATTTTTGATTTTGCGGGTCGGTGATGTTTATGTCTTGTATATTTTGTTCATTTAAGTTAAGCGGGGTGTAGTTAAAATCATTTAAGGTAATAGCTTTGTGAATATTACTTGTGAGAGATTTTGTGTAGAAAAATGTTTTTAACCTAGTAATTTGTTTCTGCCAAAGGTGCTGTATGTCGATTAGGCCTCTCCCTCCATTTTGTCTTTCGATGGTGAGTCGTTCGATCGCAGATTTAGGATGTAGGTTGTTGTGTTTTGTGAGTGTTGTGCGTGTAGTTCTTTCTAACTGTTCGATGTCAGTTTTTGACCATTTTATTACTCCGAATGAGTAGGTCAATATTGGTATGGCAAAGGTATTCAAGGCTTTTATAAAATGCTTTCCAGATAGCTGTGTTTTGCAAATTGCGTTAATTCTTCTTCGATATTCTGTATTTAGTGTTTGTTTAATTGACGTGTGGTCGAGTCCTTTAAGTTGCTTGTATCCTAAATATTTGTATATATCTGTTGGTTCCATAGCTGCTATTGTGTCGGTGTCATTGACTGCATAGTTGCCGGGTTTTACTTTTCCTTTTATAATATGCAAAGTCCTACACTTATCTAATCCAAATTGCATATTAATATCCTGACTAAATGTTGTGGTCATTTCTATAAGAGATTTCATTTCTTTTTCTGTTTTAGCGTATAATTTAATGTCATCCATATATATGAGATGCGAGACAATAATTTCTTCGGTATTGTTTTTAAAATTATATCCAGCCCGGCACCGATTGAGTAAGTGAGACAAGGGGTTTAGAGCGAGACAAAACCAAAGAGGGCTCAAGGAATCCCCCTGGTAGATACCCTTCCTAATATTTATCTGTCGAGTTATGAGAGTGCTGAGTCGATTATTTATCTGAAGTGTGGTTTTCCAACGTGTCATTACAATGCGCAAGAAATCTATTATTTTGGAATTAATTTTATATATTTCTAGGATTTGTATTAGCCAAGAGTGTGGGATGCTATCGAAAGCTTTTTGGTAATCTATATAAGTACAGTGTAGGTTTCTATTTTTTGTGGTGGCATGTTTATGGATAGTAGAGTCTATAATTAACTGTTCTTTGCATCCCATGTGGCCTCTCCTGCATCCCTTTTGCTCCTCTGCTATCATATTGTGGTGTTCAATGTGTGAGGTGATTGCTGATGTTAGTATTTTATAAATTGTGGGTAGGCATGTGATTGGTCTGTATTGGGAAGGCTCTGATGTGTATTTAGTTTTAGGTAGCATATAAGTTATTCCTGTGGCAATGAATTCGGGTATATTTTGTTCTCCTAATACTATATCTGTTAATTTTTTTGCTATGGATTTGTGTAGTATCGTTAATTTTTTATACCAGAAATTTTGTATTTTGTCTATACCAGGTGACTTCCAATTATGTAGTCTAGCTGTTAAATAAGTAATTTCAGACTCTGTTATCTCCTTAAATTCCATTTCATCTATTGCTCTCCATTTTGTTGCTTCTTCTGTAATCCAAGTTGCTTTATCATTGTGATGTACGTGCTCTTCCCATATGTTAGACCAAAATGTTTCCAAGTGTTCTTTTGAGGGTGTGTTTGTGTCGTTCTCTATTGTTGAATCGGTGTGTGCTTTCTGTATATTTCTATAAAATGTTTTTTCATTTGTAGAAAATATGGCATTATCTTTTTTGCGCTGTTGTGCCTTCAAATATCTCCTAAGCCTATGGACTTTAAGTGCCAATTTCCGTTTTAATGTGTCCAAAAACTCTTCAGGTTTTCTATTATTATTTTCGTGTTTTGTGTGTGTAAAATAGTTTTGAAATATTGCTTCGACTCTTTTAACTACTTTATGTGATCTGATGCCGTTGATGTGATGTGTAAGTCGGCCACAGTCTGCTCTTAATTTTTCGATGTCTTTTTCTAGTCTCTGTTGCCATGCTGGTTTGACAATATGACTTGTTCTTGTGGCTCCTGTGTGGTCCGTGATTTTAAAATTCAGTTCTTGAGATATAACTACCGCTGTGCAATATATAAGTAAATGTATGTCTATAAGTTCGGTGTCATCAGATATAAATTGTATGAGTATACTTTCATTAAATAAATTAACTAAACGAAATAGGTTAAGGGTGTATTTAAGTTTAGGTAGTTTTGGTCGGACTGCTGGATCCATCCCAGAGTATTGCGTTATTGTTGTTCTAAATTTGTCATATATTTCTTGGATATACGAATCTGTAGTTAGGTTTTGATCTGTAACAACTAAGGATTCTATATCATTTTCGAGCGTTAGTGTTAAGGATTCGGTTTGTGTGGATGTGTGTGCTGTTTGCGTGTGAGTTTGTGATTGGTTATATGTTAGAGATTGACTATTAGAATGTAATTGAGTGAGTGATTGTGGTTGTTCTTGCATAATATTTTCGTTTGTGCTTTGTGTTAGTATGATAGTGTTAATGTCTGCATAGTTTTCTGATTCTTGTCGTAATTGTGTGCGTACTTCTTCTTTTAACTGATCTAATTCGACTTGCGACAAGAGTTTATTCCTAACTATAGTTCTTCGTTGATCTGAAATCCATTGTTCTGAAACGGAAATCTCAGGATATTGACGTGAAAAACGTTCATGCAGTTGTTGTCTGTAGGTGGTCATGTCGGTCTCTAATTTAGTGATGTATAGATAAGTTCGCATGATGAATAGGTTAACTTCTTCGCTCCATCTCATGCGAACTCTTGCTTTCCCAGCCTTGGTGGATGCGGGTAAGAAGGTAGATACCTTCCGCGCAACATTCAAGGCCAGAGTGGGTGAAACTGTATTCAAACTAGTTAAGGGTGGTGACGATGATATGGGTGAAGATGTTATTGATGGTGATGATGTTCTTGAAGGTGCGTACGATACTGTACTTGGACTATAAGGCTCTACAGGGGTGTCTGTCCTGTATGTCAGTCTATCACCATCGTCAATGGCTTCGGCTGTAGCATCTTTGTCGGTGGGAGCCCGCCTGTTCAACTCCTCACCGCTGACGGGTCGCATGCTGAGACACTTAGCGTCAGCTCCCAGTGCGCCCCGGCGATCGCCCCCGGGCAGCGGTCCTATACGTTTTCTTTTTGAACGGGTCTCCATTTTTAAGTGGGTTTCCAGAGCCACGTTAGCCACGCCAGTAATTTCTCATTCGTGTGTCCGCCCCCCACGTGATTAGATGGTCAATCA
The DNA here is from genome assembly GCA_916610205.1 of Griposia aprilina. Classification (NCBI taxonomy): domain Eukaryota; kingdom Metazoa; phylum Arthropoda; class Insecta; order Lepidoptera; family Noctuidae; genus Griposia; species Griposia aprilina. The sequence continues at coordinate 16,778,458 of OU744290.1, read as the reverse complement.
GGGCATGTGGTTGTTTAGGGGGCTTATTATTATTATTATTATTATTATTCCATATTTCGATAATTCTTTCCGAACTAGTTCATTGTCGAACTCTCCACCGTTATCACTAAGGAACTCTTTGATCGTGTGCCCTTCTACTCTAGCTTCTGCCAGTATCTGCTTTAACTTTTCAGATACTTCAGATTTTGTCTTCATGAAGTAGACGTACCGAAATCGAGTAGGTTCATCTTTAAAAAGAACGAAATACCGGAACTTCGAGAATGAAGACGGGAAAGGACCGCAAACTTCCGAATGTATGCGTTCTCCAGGCATTTTAACTTTTTCTCTAGTGCCAAACTTCTGTCTGTGCGCTTTTCCAAAAATACAGCCTTCACACAATATACGATTATCCTTTACCTTTATGTTCAATTCTCGTTCCATAAGACCTTTCACATACCTTTTATCTTGGAGACCCATGCATTCATGGTAAAGCTGCAACGCATCTACAGCATTAATCGATGCGGCTACCTTCGGTTTAATTGCTTCACAATTTAGCTTATACAATATGTAACAAAAACCCTGTTGGTCCTTCAACCTACGTTTTAAGAATCGGTATACATACATCATAAAGCAAAACATTTACAAAAACTTTTCAAAAAAATTATTAAAATAAATATTTCATTATTAATATTTGTAATGTTTAACTGATTTCTTACCTCTGCAATTCTGCATGAAGCTAAGACGCGAAACCAGTTATAGGTAGAATGATCCCGCCAATCTCTTTGATCGGTGCCGCCGCGCCGCTACACCGCTGCCGCTAGCTACCTATTTTTCTACACAAGTTCGTGACCTTGTCAGCTGTTGTTTAACAGTATCACTTTATCGAATGAATCTTTGAAAATGTTGGTCTACGATGTTGAAAGTGACTACCAAGTCACTTTCAACATCGTAAACCAACATTTTAATAGCATGCGGGTTTGTGATCGACCACACGTGCTCATTGTGGGAATTAAATACACCTTTTCTGACAAATGAGCACTCATCAATTAACAGTATCCATCTCAAGAAATCACTATCTTGTTCGATCTTGTCGAGTACTCATCTACTGTATTCTATTCTTGGCTCGTAGTCGGAGGGAAGTAGTGATTGGACGTGACGATAGTGAAATGGGTGCTGGCCATCTTCTTTGAGTACTCTCCAAACGAGCATACGAGTATGGTTTACTCCGAGTTCGTGCCCCACTGAGCGCGTACTTCGCGTTGGATCGTGCTCAAACAAGTTCAAGACTTGCTCCTCGATGTCACTGTCTCGAGTCATAGGTCTACCTGCGTCAGCTCGATATTGGTCTCGTCCGTGCACACTGCCGGTATTGTACATACGCATGTGCAAACGTTGGAATGCCATCGCCGAAGGTACTAGTAGACTCGCAAAATGTTCTTGGTAGAGTCTGCGTGCTTCTGCATAATTGCAGTCACATTTCCCAAGACACATCAAAATATTAAAATATTCTACGTAAGAATAAGACATGGTTAACGTTTACGTAAACAAAACACAAGTCACTCACTACGTAGGTCAACAATTTTAACATCTGTTCGGAAGTAATCTGCGCGGGAAACTAAAGCAAGTGATTCGCAGGGCGTCGGGTGGAGGGGTAAAGGGGTAGGTAGGCACGTGGTACCGACGCGGGGCCCGTGCGCCGCGGTCGTTATTTGCGGCATCTTCTAACGCATCAAAGAAAGCCGCCGAGCTCGTAGGCTATGTATGTATGTATGTATGTGTACTTATAAAATCAGATACTCTAAACAGTTTTTTGAATGTGTCGATTTTAATAGATATTTGATGTTGACCTCTCGACTAGCCAATTTTGTTTTTTTTTAATTATAATTTCATCAATGTTGTGCTTGTAGTTAAATTTATAGGTCCCTAAAAGGAACAACAGAGGTTTTGTTACATATTGTATAGCCCACCATATCTTTTTCTTGTTCCCGTCACGGCGACTTTTCCATTTACCCTAATAGAACATGTAGGTAGTTAGTCGTGACTGAAATAAACAATTTGTGTTCTTGTCCTGTGTCGATAGCATAGAAAAAAGATTCTTGCTAATACAAGGAACAAGCCAGACATCATTGAGGAAAAAACTCTTTTCCAACATTAGGTTTAATAACTGGGGATGTGGGGGTTGGGGTTTAGGCATAATTGTAGCTCCGTTATCAACCAACCATTCTTCACGATCTTGGTTGCATTCAGTCAGATTCAGTTGTGCCATATTGGTGCTGTCACTGCTAATCTTTCTATCTTCCTTAGTAGTTTTATTTGGACAATATTTCCTAAAGTGACCAACCTCTCTACAGATATGACATCTGAACTTGGTAACTTTTTTATTCCCTGATGTCTGTTCGTTCTGTTTCTTGACACCTGTCTTACTAGTTTTTGTGAGAAGCACTTCACTAGACGTGCCTTCCTTGCTTCCTATCAGCGCTTTTTCATGCACACAAAGTTGGTTGGTTGGTTCTCAACCATTCTGTCTTTCTTGGACATCAAAATCCAACTGGACTTAAATGAAAAATAACTATCTGGCAGGGTATCTAAAATCTTGCATATTAAAATTATTGCTGGTAGTTGATTACTTTTTTAAGCTTTAAATAATTCCTGATTCAGTTTGTGCCACATATTTTTCAATTTCGATACATGTGTTGCCATGTCATCAGCAGTGTCCTTTTGAAATTTAAAGAACTCCATACATATTTCATATAACCTGTCTTTACTGACACCGTCATAGAGTCTATGCAGTTCATCCCATACATCCTTGGGATGCGAGAATCGAATCACATTGTCTAAGATTTCAACTGATATGTTGTTCGTAACCAGTAGTCACACAGTACTTTCCAGCCTAACATACCCCGATAACTGTTTGTTATACTCCGTCAAAGCCACTGTGAACGCAGCACCAGCAACACCGCCCTCAGCTACAGGCTTATTCGGTTTTTGAGTTTTTCCTTGAATAATGCCCAAAATTCCGCCCATGCCCCGTAACAGAGCAGACATGCGGTACTTCCATTGTATCCAGTTATTTCTATCAAGCTTACTTATCTGTATTTTACTTAGCTTCATGCTTAGTTTCCAACAACTATTTAAGTGAATATATCTAGACCTATAACCTATTACGAGTCGTTTAGTCTCGATATAAACATTATCAGTAGGATAAAATAAAATGCGATCTCAAATTCAGTGTCTTTTCATTTATATCGACTAGACAGAAGTAACGTCAACGTACAAAACAAAAGACGAGGTTTCTATATGGTGACACACATTGCACTCAAAAAAGTTTGTATACTCAGATTTTAGTAGAGGTTGCATGCATTAACTTTATCAGTTTACATTGTGGAAAACAAGCTACACAAAAGCAAGTGACGGTATTTTCTAAAGTATATAAATTTCAAATATTTTTGTCAAGCTATGTCAAAGGTCCAAGCTTTAGAACCTTTGAATCAGTCTCCTGTAAAGTTGTGTTTTTGCAATTGCAGTAGTATACTTAGGATCCGTCGCAGTTATACCGTTTCAGCTATCCTCAATATCAAGCCCGTGACTCCTTGGAGTATTTTTTGCTATTATTATAATTCACCCCATAGGTATGTCCTATAAACTCCTGTACCTAATCGTTTTTACGCGTCTGTAAACTTATTATGAATAACGGCATGACGGATATATGTGTGAAAAGACCAGTATATTTACTTCATGAACAGACTGTTGCGATATACATGTATATATATGTATACATACCTACGTTAATCTAATGCACTCCACAACCATAATACTTACTTCATTGCATGTTGATGTGTATCTCGTCGATCAAAAGATTTTATCATAAACGCAAGTGAGGAAGAGGTCCTTCGGAGAAAAATAGAAACACATATTAAATCATTGCTCAAAGTATATTCTCATACAATATATATCTGTTTAACAAATAATGAAAAATGAAAATCAAACAATTAAATCTGATAGAAGAAACTTTCGAAAACTATTGCACAATATTATTTTTTATAGCATCTTCTTTGAAAATCTCTGATGCTCTTTCTCCAATCATAAAGGATGCAGCATTTGTGTTACCGCTGACTTGACCGGGCGCTACTCCAGAGTCCGCCACAAGCAAATTCTCGACGCCATGAACTCCCAACCGGCTGCCCACTACAGCCGTACTTATATCACTTCCCATCCGACAAGTGCTCACAGGGTGAAATACTGAAGTTACTATATTAATACAAATGCACGTCCAATATTCGGTACTGTCTAATTCTAAACCATTACATTCAGGTATGTTCATTCTTACCAAGGAAGCATTAATTGATTTGAAGTACTCCGTTTGAAGAATTTTTGTAGCCATTTTGATCCCAGCTACAGCATTTTCTAAATCTCTTGGATCGTCGAAGTAGTTGTAGTTTATGCGAGGTAAGTCTTTAGGATTATTAGACCTCAAAGATATATTTCCTTTTGATATATGGTGTAGGTAATGAAAATGAATACCGAACATACTATAATTTTTGTTCAGTTCGGCGATAGGATCAATAATGCTCTCATTATATCCGAATATATTCATGAAATTATGCTTAAGAGACGTTGTATTTTTCGGAATAAGCGTGAGGTGGTTTTGACAGTTGGCACGAGTAGGGTTACTCTCTGTGGAATATAATGCCACGGCATTTGATATAAAATCACTATATGATAAAGGTCCTTGACGGTTGGCAATATAGTTTATAAAATTAAGATGTGATTCAGCTTCGCTAGGCTGCGGCAACGGCGCATCAGTACATATAAATATTGTTATACAACTATGATCGTTAAGGTTTTGACCTACATTTGGTGAATCTACAACACATGCAATGCCATTTTCCTCAAGATGTTCTTTAGGACCAACACCAGATAACATCAGAAGCTGTGGAGAACTAATTGGACCAGCACTTAAAATAACTTTCTGAGTCGTATAAAATTTCTTGGTCACGTCATTTATATTAACTTCAACTCCATATGCTGTTAAATTCCCGTCAATCAAAACTTTCGTTACATGAGTGTCTTTCATAATTTTCAGATTCGTTCTACCTGCTACTGGCGTTAAAAATGCTAAGTCTGCACTTTGCCTTTGTCCGTTAACTGCATTAACAGTCACATGTCCGGAAGACATGACATTTTCTGTGTTTAAATCTAGAACTCTTCTAAAACCAATGTCATCCCATGCATCTATTACGCTATCTAGATAGCTTTTCATTGTGTGGTTGAATTTATCAATAAATAACATCCCGTCATGGCCATAATTTTCACTTATTGTATAATTGTTCAACATCTCTCTGTTTTGAAGATTTTCAAGTTGTTTGAAACATCTCCTTACTTCTGGAACACTCCACTCTTCGTTGCCTTCATCGTGCCAAAACTGATAGTCAACATCGCTTCCTGTGATGTATATCATAGCATTAAGGCTACTGCATCCGCCCATCATTTTACCTCTAACCCATCTAACGGAACCATTTATGAGGCCTTGACTGGTCATTCCATTGTTTTCTGCTAAATATCGCCAGTCATATTTTGTATTTAATAAAGAGGTTTCAGCACCAGGAATCTGGAAAGAGTCATAAAACAATAATCGAGTTAACATTTTGTAACAAAAGTCGTGATTCTAATTTCAAAATCTACTAAACTATCATAATGGGCAAAACCTACATCAGTTTCTAGTGGTGCATCAGGCCCAGCTTCTATGAGCAATATTTTCCAATCCTCAACTTCGCTAAGCCTGCTGGCGACTACACTCCCTGAAGAACCCGCTCCAACCACTATGTAGTCAAATATCTCTTCGTCTGGAACAAAAAAGCAAATATTGCTACCTGATGACTACCTGAGCTACCTGATATTACGTCACGCCTGTTTCCTATGAAGGGTTAGGCAGAGGTGTACTTAAAGTACATCCACATACTTTTGAAAAGACATGGCACCAGTTTTAATGTAAAAAATATATTTATTTAAAGACCTTTATTTGTATAGAATGTTTCGATGACTCAAAAGTGAAGGGTGTGCCTTAAAATCCTGGTTACATATACGTGCACAACTTGAGTCATTACCTATTGGTCAAACGAGTGCTTGGTGGACCAACAACTACAAATCTATATATATACATAGAATAAAAAAGTCGCTTTTCGTGTCTTTGAGGCGTGAACGTCCTTCTTACACTTTAAGATAAGGCCTCAAGCTTTCATGAAAATATCAAAGTTCTCTTTTTAGTTCATGAGATCGATATGAAATTCCCTATCAGCAAAAATCCCTATCTGTAAAAGTCTGCAGATGTCTCATCGAAACTATTGCGCCCTATTTAGCTTTCATATTTAACACCAGTGTAGGCCAAGGAGTCTTTTCGGATCTTATTAAACTCAGTAAAGTACTTCCATTGTTCAAATCCGCTTATAGTAAAAAACCCAACAATTATAGGCCTGTGTCAATTCTGCCAGTTCTCAGTAAGGTGTTTGAAAAGTTAATGCTTAATCAAATGTTACTTCACTTTAATAAAAAATCCATCTTTTATGAACAGCAATACGGTTTCACCAAAGGGCGTTGTACCACTGACGCTGGTGTCACCCTAATAAAGAACATTTTTAACGCCTGGGAAGAAGCTCAAGATTCCATTGGAGTCTTTTGCGACCTCTCTAAGGTGTCTGATTGCGTAAACCATGAGACACTTCTGCTGAAACTAGAGAACTATGGAATTAGGAATCCAGCTCTTGATCTACTAAGATCATACCTGAAAGATAGAAAGGTTAAGGTTCAAGTAAACGGCATGAACTCATTAGGGTCTGAAATGACAATAGGCGTTCCTCAAGATTCGATATTGGGTCCATTCCTCCTTTTAGTTTTTTTTAATTTATATTAATGATTTACCCCAAATACCGCAGAATCAACCGAAAATGGTGTTATTTGCAGATGATCATTGATTTGATATTATGAATGGTTGATAGATTGATTGATAGATTGCATTAATCTTTAAAGTAGACCGCCGATCACAAAATCTTGACGATGTGAATAACTCTATTCTTCAGGTCCAAGATTGGTTTATGGTAAATAATTTGGTACTAAATGGAAAAAAAAAAACCAAATGCATTAGATTTATATTACCAAATGTTAGAAATTGCGAATGTAACATCATATTGAACTGAGAAAAACTACAATTTATTAATCAGACGGTTTTCCTGGGGATCACGCTAGACAAGAAATTACAATGGGGACCCCATATAACATCTCTTGCGGGGCGGTTAAGCTGCCTGCGGACGGCGAGCAATGGGCAGCTCGCCGTCCGGTAAGGACCAGGCCCAGGTCGACGGCGTGTTGTGTTCCACGGGCGCCTCAAAGAGTTGTCAGCATAATTGACGGGGTCCGATAGGGCCGATGCCTGCCGGGGTCGCGGATTGTTCGAAAGAGTTACCGTGGCCCTGGCGCACAGGCAACTGAAGGAACACGGGTGGGTTTTAGTCAGTAAGAGTCTGACACGCCCTTCCGCTCCGCCCAGAGCGGAAGAGGTCATTTGATGATTTCCCACCCAAAAAAAAAAAAAGGGCGGTTAAGCTCGGCCGCTTATGCTGTTAGCAGGATAAGGCAGTTAACAGATGTAGAAACCGCGCGTTTGGTGTATTTTAGCTACTTCCACAGTATTATGTCATATGGCATTTTACTGTGGGGTCGGGCTGCTGATATTGAATCTATTTTAATTTTGCTAAAAAGGGCTGTCATGGCCATTTACAATCTACGTCGTCGCGAATCTCTTAGGGAACTATTTAAAAAGATTAATATTATGACGGTACCTTGCCAATTTATTTATGAAAATATTATGTATGTAAGAAAAAATCTTCATCTTTTTAATAAAATAAGTGATAGACATAATTTTAATACTAGAAATAAAGATAAAATAGATCAACCATTTTTTAGATTATCTAAAGTACATACATCTTTTATGGGGTACTGTGTTAAATGTTACAACAAAATACCTTGTGATATATTGCAATTAAATGAAAGAAAAATTAAAACTAATATTAAAGGTACACTTTTTAAACAAGCATATTACAAATTAGAAGATTATATCCTAGATAAGAATGCTTGGAAACATGCTGGTCCATCTTTCATCCCATAATGACATAACCCTTTTAGGTCATGAATTTTCTAATAAATCTGTAGCGGTATCTTTACCGCCAATATGCGAGCTACACGTCATACCATATTTCTATATTGCTCACTTTCGTTATACAGGTTGTACCAGAAATCGACTGACATACTGTAGGTGGTGATAGCTTTGGTCAAACCCTCCCAAAATAATAAAACATTTGTTCCGTAAAATATTATTGTTTACAAGTTACAGTTTTCGAGTTAGTTAAAAAATATTTGAGTTTTTTTTTTAATAATAGTGAATTTATGTTGAATCTGTAAGTTTTTATGGTGAATCAAAGGTAATTCTGGATAACGTAAGTATTTAATAATATTTTGATGGAAAAATTAATTAATAAAAATATTTTATTTACACATGAGAATCAAAAGAACGACGCAAGGCGGTTAATTTTTTTAAAATCTTGTATAATTCGAAAACTATAAGATTTTGCGGAACTTATCTTACGTTATTTTGGGAGGGCTTGACCAAAGCTATCATCACCTATAGTATGTTGGTCGATTTCTGAGACACCCAGCTTAAGGAACTCTTTCGCAAAATTTCAAGCTTCTGTCAGTGAATTTAAGATTAACACTTACCGAGTACATCAGCGTCCGGCAGTTTAGGGCGTTGGAGAATACACTGTGCCGCCGTAAAGTACTGCACAGCTGCTGCGAAGCTCTGGGCGGTACCCAAAGGCGAAGACAAGCATGTTTCTACGCTGAAAGTATGATAAAAACAACCCTTTCTAATAGTGATTCACACATTGATAGTTAACCTGTCAATTTTAGGATCTCTATAAATAAATAATGCTTCAAGAAAAAAGTGGTTAGAAAGACGGCAGATACGGTTGAAAAATATAACGATGATGAAGTGTCCGTAGATGATGAAGTATCAGTGTAATATAGAAGTTTTTTAGTATTGAAAAAGTAAAACTTGCAATGAATTCGGTTGGTTTGTCTTCAGGAAAATATCATAATATTTACAAATGTTAAAGTAATTTTGGTTCTAACGCCAATAAACGCATTTTTCTTTATTTCTTTCTTTACATGTAACTATAAATCGAATGTCAAACGTTGAAAAATAAAATAAGATATTAATTACTAACTCACCTCGAGGACATTGTTAACAGATGTCCACCAACATGTGTTAATTATGTGTTTAATTTTCTCCACTTTTATAGGTACTCGTACTACCTACCCAGTTTAATTAGCATAATTCCAGTCATCGATGAATTTCGATTATTGTCGACACTTGGAAGTGTCGATATTAACGCAAAATCCATCGATAATGACCGTTTTTTTTTTGTTCCTAACCGACTTCAAAAATAGGTGATTATGTATTTGGCGGGTTTTTTATTTATTTTCTTTCATTTGGTACATAAAACTGGCGCGGTGGTCCCATCCAGATTTTAGTTTAGATATTTTTTTGGTTAGCTTCAATAATACGTATTTAATCCACTTTATGTACTCGTATGTTGTATTTGTGAGTTGTAAACTTCCTGCATGCGTTGTTTTCATAGCAAGTAGTGGTAAAAGTGCGGTGTTGGTACCACAACTAAAAAGTGACTACATGGTCCGCACATGATTTGACCAAGCTTGTCTGCACATTAAACGAAACTGTGACCTTTGTGTTTGTTTGAGTGTTACTTCAAAATCAAACGAAAATGGTGTTATTTGTAGATGACACATCATTGATCTTTAAAATATACCGACAGTCACAATATCTTAACGACGTGAATAACTCTATTCTTCAGCATATGTCCTTACCTAGGTCATGGTCGATCTGTGTGCCAAATTTCATGCAAATCCGTTAAGCCGATTTAGCGTGAAAGCGTAGCAAACAAACTCACTTTCGCATTTATAATATTTATAGTTAGGAAGTTCAGATGAAAGAAAAAATTGACATGTTTTAAATAAAATAAATGATAGACATAATTTTAATACTAGAAATAAAGATGAAATAGATCAACCATTTTTCAGAATATCTAAAGTACACATAACTTTTATGGGGTACTGTGTTAAATGTTACAACAACATTATTTATACCTATTGTGGTATAGTAAATTTATTCTAGGTGCATCGTATTCACATATAATTAATATATATGTTGGAAATAATCAATCGACAGAGTCTATAACATATCGCTTGACCAGAGTTAAAGCAGAGTTTGTTGTTGGCGGTTAAGCAGCGAACGCGTTTAGAAACTGTCACGCGTTCCGAATACTTGTGTCGTGTACCTACAGTGTGTGATTCGCTAGTGTGATTAATTTGATCGTAAATTATAATTTAATTTGAACTGCAAACGGTTTTTCTATTATGCAATAACCAACACTTCCCATAGTACGCCTACAGTAATTAAAATACGGCTGATAATAGCGAGAGAGACGTACCTTTTCCGTCATATACAAAATATTTTAAAACAGTAACGGTGGAGTTTCTTGAAACTACCTTTTGAAAGGGGGGCGACTAGATAAAATTTTATTTTTTGTAAATTTTAACGTGCATATGTGCCTTTTATGTGCCTATTTGAAATAAATGATTTTAGTTTGACTTTGTGTTTCTTCTCAAAGTAGTAGGGTAGAAAATGCCGACCTCATCTATTTTTTAAATATGATTGACGTGTAAAAGTATTTGTACAAACCAACTTACAGAAAAAAAATCGTTTATTATTTTATCCTTAAAAACTAAATAAATTGTGCGTCTCCTGTTTATGGACACACAGAATGCGATCTGATCAGCCGATCCACATCACATACTGTAGAACAGTATACACACAGTATAACAGAATATAGTCTCTCTATAGTCTGTCTTGTATATTTCGGAGAAATATACAAGACAGACTATAGAGAGACCGGCTTGGGCGAAGCACCACCGTGTCCTCGTGGCAGCGATCAGCGGCGGCGATCTCTCGCGTCCGGCCCTGGTCCAGGCCATGCTACGGAGCGAGAGGGAATGGGAAGCCATCACCTCCTTCTGCGAAGCAGTAATTCTCGCGAAGGAGGAAGCGAAGCGCGTGAGGGTGAGGCAATTGTTGCGCCCTCACGCCCCTAGTCGCCGCAGGAGGAGAAACCCTGGGCGTCGGGAGTCGATAGCCGACTCCCGGCCACCGTAGGCGTGGGCTTGCGGACGGCGAGCAATGGGCAGCTTGCCGTCCGGTAAGGACAAGGCTCGGGTCGACGGCGCGTTGTGTTCCACGTGCGCCTCAAAGTTATGTCAGCATAACTGATGGGGTCCGATAGGGCCGATGCCTGCCGGGGTCGCGGATTGTTCTAAAGAGTTACCGTGGCCCTGGCGCACAAGCAACTGAAGGAACACGGGTGGGTTTTAGTCAGTAACAGTCTGACAGGCCCGTCCGCTCCGCCCAGAGCGGGAGAGGTTATTTGATGATATACCAACCAAACAAAAAAAAAAAGTGCATATTCTATTTCATTTTCAAATCGATATGGTATTTACGAAATTGCTGAAACAATATTCACACCCCTATTCAATATTAATATTCAACTTTAAATATTGGTATTAACACTTAACACTAAGTGAGACTATTAGCCTAGCATACTATTACAAAAGTCTACTTATTTATTTTATTAACTGCAAATTTGCACAGGTGGTCACCTACTTGGCTAACTGTGCAAATTTTCAAATTCCATTCACATGTTTTTCATCATCTGTAGGTACCACAAAACACGTGACTAGTCACACATCACAATATCAATATTGGGTTCGATATGCTGGGTGTAAAAATACCCTTAACGAAGCCGACATCTACGCATTCTGTACGAGTACTGTCAAACGGAGTGTTTACTGTATTATAATTAACGATGAAGTGCCCTTGTTGGCAACAAACTATACTATTTTAATGTTAAAATCCCTTTAAAAGTTTCGTTCCGATTCACCCCTGCATCCCTATTCACCCCGTTTGGCGGTACTTCAAACTAAAGATCATTGAGCCAAAATAATTGCTGGAGACTTTTGATGTACATAATAGTAGATCTATTAAAACCGCTTATAAACTAAATACATGTGAATAATCGCATTTAATATAATGACTTCAGATAATAAAATTACCTTTTTATCCCGTCTTTCTTTTTGTTTCACTCGAATCTGAAGCAAAGTCAACCCTATAATGTAAACCCGAGATCAATGGCAGTAATACTAATCAAACTACCCTTGACCCATCGCTAAAACATAAACCATTACAAAAGTTGCCAATACAGCAGAATACCCTAAAAGGCCACAATTATAGGAACTCTCTACTAAATTGGGGTTAAGCTAATTATAGTTTAATTGTTATTTGAAGTAGGGTCTCAGCTAAGAATAAAGCACTTTATCACCTGACGTGGGCGTTGTAGGAGGTAGCTATGGAATTGTAAATTCGATGGATCGATACCTTTCTCGGGGGCACTATACTATACAGAATGGCGGGGACCTCGACCCACAACTTAATAATAATAATTCATTTAATTCAGACCTAATCCATACATTATATAAAAATAAAATAACATGATAAAAAAAAAAAAATAACAAATTACATTAAAATAATTAAAATATTCAAAGATACCGTGCATAGAAATTTTTCGTCGGTTATAAAAAATAACTGCTGTTTCATACAAAAATGGAATACCTACGCGGTCAAAATGTATGGCAGTGCATTTATTTTTTCAAAATCATGTGCTGAGTTCATGGTTTCAGTTTGCACGTCGATGTCGCCACTCTCTCTATATACGGAAAGATCTATCTGCACATACTGCCGAGAAGCTCCATTTTAAGGGTATAGGTGCACATAAGCGGCGCCTAGTCGACTGCAGTCCTTTCGTGGCCCCCGATCGGCGACGCAACAAAGTTAGTCGTATTATAGCTTTCTACCAGAATGTTCGAGGACTAAAAACCAAACTTTCAATGTGGCGGAACAACCTCGCCATCTCAAACTACAACCTCGTCGCAGTTACAGAAACATTCCTGGACTCTTCCGTTCAGGACCCTGAACTTGAAAGTGGTAACTGGAATGTCCTACGCCGTGACAGAAGTACGCCATGCGGAGGCGTCTTGCTCGCTGCGCGACCACCTGTTGCATTGCGCAGAAAACGGGAGTATGAGACTGATTTTGGGGAGGATTTGTGGGCATCTTTTACCTGGCGTGGTCATCCATTTCTCATATGTGTAGTGTATATTAAGCCTAGCGCTAGTGATGAAGAATATATGCAGTGGTTTTGTAAGGTGGAAAGTTTCGTACACAGTTATACAGGATCTGTAATTATTATGGGTGACATTAATCTTAATAGTGCTTCAACTTGTGTTAAAAACTATTACTGCTACTTTGTATCTTTTTGTGCCTTTCACGATAAAAACGCAATTCTTAATAGCCACGGAGGAATTTTGGATGTAATTTTAGTCCAGGATAGCATCCAAAGCGCGATAGTTACTAGCGTGGATGGATTTGTGCCACCTGATGCGTATCATCCTCCATTAAGCGTAGAAATAAAGGTCGAATCAGCTCGTGGATCGGATGCTATTGAACCGAGTAACATAGATCCAGCTAAAGACTGGAATTTTAACAAATGTGATTTTGAGCAACTTTATCAATCCCTTTCCGAAATTTCTTGGGGACCAGTTTTACGGGCTTGCGACGTTGATGACGCTGTAAGTACATTCTATAATATAATCTACGAAATATTCGATGGCTGCATGCCTAAAAAGCATCGTACCAATTCTACTGCCAAACGATATCCGGTTTGGTTTACTTCTGAAATCATTAGTGATATCAAACTAAAACTAAAACAACATGCAAGCTGGAAGCGTACCAATTGCAGTGATGATTACAAGAGTTTTGCAGATCTCAGAAACTCCTTAAAGCGTCGTACTGCAGAAGCCTACAGTATGTATATTACGCGCATAGAAAATAATATTAAGAGTAACCCTCTTGAATTTTGGCGACATGTTAACAGCTTACGGTCTAAAGGAGGTTTTGAGCCTAGCGTCAACTATAATGGTGACTGTTTTTCAGGAGCAGCAGCTGCTGAAGCTTTTGCCAATTTTTTTGCAAGCGTGTTTCTTCCAGAAATTCCGCTGCTAAATGCAGCATGTATTAACAATCATGAAACTAACTCCAACAGTAACTACATAAATATCTTCCAGTTTTCTCCTGATGACGTCCAGTACGGTATCAATAAATTAAAACCCAGAAGCTCCGCAGGGCCCGACAGTATTCCACCTTTTATTTTGAAACATTTCAAACAATTATTTTCCACTCCTCTATGTCACATTTTTAATATGTCATTAGCGGCAGGCGTATATCCATACCACTGGAAAGTATCACGAGTGACACCCATTCCCAAGACAACTAATAAATCAGCTGTTGAGGGCTATCGACCTATCGCTATATTGTCATCTCCAGCTAAGATTTTTGAAAATGTTCTTCATAAACTTATTTACTCCCAGGTTGAAAAGTATTTATGTAACTACCAGCACGGTTTTAGGTGCAAGAGGTCTGTCAATACTAACCTACTGACAATTACGGAGTACATATCAAAACATCTTGACAATAAGCGGCAGGTGGATGTACTTTATTTTGATTTTTGTAAAGCTTTCGACAGAGTTAATAATGATATCCTGCTCCTGAAACTCAGTGCCATTGGTTTCTGTCCAAACTTACTCCGACTTTTAGCTGATTATCTCCGTGACCGTCAGCAATTTGTAAGACTGGGTATCTACGTATCTCGTCCCTACCACACACGCTCTGGCGTAAGTCAGGGATCGATTCTCGGGCCTCTACTATTCCTGCTGATGGTCAATGACCTGCCATCCTGTACAAGATTTGCTGAGTGCCTTCTGTACGCAGATGACCTCAAACTTTATAGTGTTGTCGGCACCGTATCGGATTGCGAAGCTGTACAAAATGATATAAATGCCATATATGAATGGGGAGTTCAGAATAAAATGGAATTCAATGTGTCCAAATGCTATGTAATGACTTTTGGTCGAATGCGACACCCAATTGATTTCGAATACAAATTAAATGGTACTAAAATAACTAGATCAACCAACATGAAGGACTTGGGTGTCACATTTGACCAGAAGCTTACTTTTCATGACCACGTCTCTGCTGTCGCCAAAGAATCATTTAAAAGACTAGGATTTGTTCTCCGCAATGCTCGTGACTTTCGCAACGAGCAAGTAATAAGGCTTTTGTACAGCACACTTGTCCGAACCAAGCTAGAAGCTAGTTCTTCTGTGTGGAATCCGCATGAAGCAAAGTATGCGCTTCTTCTTGAGAAAGTGCAAAAAGCATTCCTGCGGTTTCTCTACAGGAGAACTCGCGGTTATTATCCCTATCTATATCCTACCAAGTTCCTCCTAGGATGTCTGGGATATCATATGCTCGAGACCAGAAGGGCATGCGACCAGGTAGGCGTAATGCTTAAAATTTGCAGAGGGATAACGGATGCTCCTGACATCCATAATGAGCTGATTCGACTCCACACACCGGATAATTATCTCCGTGGCAGAAAGCATCAGCTGCTAAGTTTACCGTCGCGCCGGACTGCAGCCCGTGCTGCGTCTCCCGTACTGCGCGTATTGACCGCGTTAAATAAGCTTGTGGAAGCCAACCTGGACTGCGATTTATTCGCAGACAAGTTTGTTGACTTAATGGCAATGTGCCTGCATTTTTGTGAAAATAATAGTATTTAATTTATTGTTAGTAATTTAGGTTACCTATACGTCTGTTCTTTATTATAGTATATTTTTTTTTTTATTGTAAATTTTTTATA
Source organism: Griposia aprilina (assembly GCA_916610205.1). Classification (NCBI taxonomy): domain Eukaryota; kingdom Metazoa; phylum Arthropoda; class Insecta; order Lepidoptera; family Noctuidae; genus Griposia; species Griposia aprilina. The sequence goes on along the minus strand of OU744290.1, from coordinate 16,762,544 downwards.
TCTTTAACTAATGTAATTGGCCAAGGGCCGTTTTTATGTTAAAGTAAAATAAATAAATAAATAAATAAATAAATAAGGCATTCATGTTTTGTCTCTCAGCGGCCACGTGCGTTGCTGATGCTCATTGGCGGCGGTGATCATTTGCCATGGGAACCTGCCTGTTTGCTACTAAATACCTTTTATACAAAAATGGCAATGGGCTTGTGTACGTTAGATTATGATGGATAAATGGTGAGGTATTTATTTAAGAAGTTATCCTGTTTCCTCAGAACTTACTAATGTGAGTCAATGTAATTTCGTCAAAATAGTCCATCAAACGTAGTAGGTAGTTTTCCGATTCTCTTGGAACACACATTACAATTAAAATTCGCAGTATACTGGCTAAACTTCTGCTAAATCTGATATCTGAACTCCGCTATTACCTTTATCAGTATGCAAAACACAAAACAAAATTTAGGACACAGCATTATTTAACGTAAAACATTACTCCACTCATTGTTCACAAGTGCCGTCCCCAAAATATCCCGCATAACGCTGAGAATCAATTAATGCTTTACCAACAACATAAAAAAGGGTCGGTTTTCAACTGAATTAACAAGCAAATTGTCATTAAACCAATACTGTGTGCGTTATTGGCGACGGTACATGTTTGCTTAGGATCGTCCCCGATGTAATGGCACCGCTTGGTATTCATGAAACCCTGGTCCATTGGTTACAATTTATTAATATTGAACGCAGATACTCGTTTCGTTTAAACTGGTTTAGCTTTCTGTGGTTTATGCTTACTGGTAAATTATGTTGCTCTTTTAAAATAAAGCTACAATATGATGTTGCAACTTTTGTGTAAAATATTGGTGCTGTCACGCTGTGTGTAGGTAACTTACTTTATCTATGACATTTATATAGAAAATATAGGACCACAAACGACTAAACATGCTTTTCATTCGTTACCTTTAAAATCTGTGTTCTCCACACCGTGTTTAACGTATAAACATAGCCTACCAACGAAAGCAACACACTCACTCAGCCCAGTCAACACACACACGGTGCGGTTTTATTCATATATTTATAGTTCATATGAGACTTAGGTTTCTGCAGAATGAAATCCTATAGATTCCAAGTTTTGATCTACTTTAAAACCCGTGGAAATGCAAGACCAGCTTTGGTATTCCTAATATGGGCGAGGTATCTTTTCTTTTTTTTCTTTTTTCTGGGTGGAACATCATCAAATGACTTTTCCCGCTCTGGGCGGAGCGGAAGGGCGTTTCAAACTCTTACTGACTAAAACCCACCCGTGTTTTCTCTGTTGCCTGTGCGCCAGGGCCACGGTAACTATGGGCATGGTATCTAAAAGAACATTGAAGTCTTACTTGTAAATAGGTATGTACCTACATATCTGATGAAGTCTGGCATTATTTAAAACAGGTTTTTGTTCTGACTCGTTCCTAAATATTTCTTTATTAACATATTAACGAAGGTCCGAGTGGCGTTCAATGTATTCTCGGTATAGGCATGAAAAATAAAAATGTACATTCAATTTTTACTTTTATTTTTCATTGTAATCCCCCATCACTTCAATTCATTTATTATATCTAGAAATTAACTTTTCAATATCCTGTAAACAAATAACTTTCCTCTTTATCTGAAAAATGCGCATTTATTGCCGCCTTGACATCTTCATCGTTGGAAAATCCTTTCCCACGAAGGTCTTTTTCAAATTAATGAACAAATAATAATCACTTGGGGATATGTCTGGGCTATAGGGTTGGTAGCGAATTTCTTCGAAACCACAATCTGGCACAGCAGCCTTGGAAACACGCGCAGTGTGGACCGGGCCGTTGGCGTGTAGAAGAAACACACCGGTGGTCAGTTTACCCCTTCTTTTTTCTTTACTTGCTTCCAGTAAATTTCGTAATGTGGATGCGTAGGATGCTACGTTTATGGTTTCACCATTTTTGTGTACTCAATCAGTAAAACTCCCGTTGAGTCCCAAAACACTGTGGCCTTGATTTTCCGGCAAACGGAATGACTTTGAATTTCATATAGGCGGCGCAGTACCCTTCTTGTGCCACTGCATGGATTTCTGCTTACTTTCAAGGTCATAATGATGAACCAACGTTTCATTTACAGTAAGAATTTGATCGAAAATACTTGATTGAACTGCACCACAGAGCTCTAAAAACTCTCTACAGTACTCGATTTGCACTTGTTTTTGAGGTGCCGCGCCGTGAGCATTCGCGGCACCCATCTTGCACCGACTTTCGAAAAGTAAAGAAGGCCATGAAGAATAGTGTGCACGGTACCAACTGAGAGGTGGGTTATCTCTGTTATCATTTTCATCTTCATTCGGGCAATCTCCAGTATAAGCTTCTCAACTTTTTTTTTCATTTTTTTTCCGTATGGGCAGTAACCGGGCCGCCCAAGCGAGTGTCTTCTTCAGTACTCTCACCACCGCTGATAAGAAACTGTTTCTAGGGTTAATTTTTAGACAAATAGAAGTGGTTCTTTAAATATTTCCAAAGGGTATTTAAGAATAAAGGGTGGAATTCCATCAGGCCCTGCAGGTGAATGGGCTTTTAGGTGGCGAATTGCTACTGAAATTTCGGCTGAGTCAACTACATCTATGGCGATCCGCGAGGAGTACAGCGGGTCTGTTGCCTCCAGCTCAGCGTTGGCTGCAGATAGAAGAGGGTCATACGGTAGAAACAATGAACTGAAGTATTTAGCAAACGCATTTGCTGCGTCTACCGTAACCACGGTCCCTCCATAATATTCAAACTCAGTGCACGAACGTCTAGGAGCCCGCTAACCTTTTACAAAATTTCAAATACTTTTAGGATCCCTCTTTATTTCCGCCTCTTTTCGTTGGATATGTTCATTACAATATGTCTGATCGATTAACTCTTTAGCTCGCTGTCTGTAAACTTTGTATAATTCCTGCTACTTCAATATTTTTAAACGAAAATTATTATCTTTTAAAGTTTTAACTATGACTGGGTGGACTGGCCGGACAGTGTAGTTATAAATTGATTTTTTCATTACTTTTTGATACAAATGTTTATCAAACATTTCGTTTAACTTGCTGTTATGTTTCACTCTAACTGTTTTCAGTAACACTAAACATCTTTATAAAATGTTATGAGGGTGCTCAAATTATTGGTATCAAATTCCATTTGCTACCTACTCTCAGATTGATCTATAACACCAAAAATAATTGAAATGAAAAGAAAGTCAATGAAAACTAAAACCCAATATACATAAATTTACTTGAAATACTTTTCAAGACACGATGAAAAAGTCAAGAGTATTATTACGTTATTGACGGAATGTATGTAATAGTAGGAAAGAAATGAACAACAAATAATTAAGTCGGCGCAGTTCGAGTCCGCGCCATTTGTTTTCGTGGAAACGTTTGGTCACAACTGTAACCTGACCTAACCTAGTGAGAGGAGTTCCCTAAACAATCCTTAGTTAGTGCTAGCACCTTGCTAACCACTATCACGCCAAGTTTGCTCTATCCCATCTAATGAAAGGTGGTCACATTTACATCAAGCCAAGCTGAATTAACGATAGGATTCTCGCCCATCAAACTACAATTTATTTTCAAGGTAGGGCCGAAAGGAGTATATACTCCGATGACATGACATGAGATTTTCCCCATTTTTATTCCCAAAAAGCAGCCTAGTGCATGTCGGAATACTGGACTAGCGCACTTAGAGTTCAGTACCACTACAACTACATATTACAGTTTTCCTTCTTAGTTAACGATTCAAGAGATATAAAAAGACGGTTATATATTGCGGTATAGGATTAGTAATAGGGTTCCATTTTCACCTTTTAGGTAAAAAAAAATAATAATTATCGATACGTACTCGTAGACTTTGCGTTAAATATTGACACCTGTAGTAAACAAGGAAATTAATTAAAGTTACAGTAAGAGAAGGTAGGTACATAAACCATCGAAATTAATACACATGATTAAACAGTTGACATCTGTTAACAATGTCATTGAGGCGAGTTTCAGTTTTTTATTTATTTTACATACATACATATACATAAACTCATGTCTTCTTCCCATAGGGGTAGGCATAAACTACAGAACGTCACCTGCTACGATTCTTTCATATTACTTTTGCCTTTTGTAATCATTTTACTTTCAATTTAATCATTTGGAATTGGTTTAAGACAACAATGAATTTAATAACCTGAATTGCAACTTGTCACTTTTTAGTCATTGTATATTTGATTGAACTATATATTTTTGCATGCTTTCTCGATCTCTCAAAAGCTTTCGACCTGGTGTCATATGACAAACTATGGCGCAAGCTCGAAAGTGAGACAGATTGCAGTCCGGAAGTTATATCTATTTTTAGGTATTGGTACAACAACCAGAAAAATAGTGTCAGATGGGCAGGCTCTTTCTCGGATGTGTACAGGTTGCAGTGCGGGGTGAGACAGGGTGGCCTGACTTCACCAAAGCTCTTCAACCTGTACATTAACCGACTTGTCGGTGAACTCAGCAGTGCCAGTGTCGGGTGCTACATAGACGGCGTCTGTCTCAACAATATAAGTTACGCAGATGATATGGTACTGCTGAGTCCATCGATCGGGGGTTTGCGTAAGTTGGTACGGATTTGTGAGTCCTATGCGGAGGCCCATGGGCTCAGATACAACGCCAAGAAAAGTGAACTCCTAGTATTTAAGGGGCGGGGCAAAAATTACGTGACTGTACCTACAGTCACCTTAGATGGTACCCCCTTAAACAGAGTCGCCCAATTCAAGTATCTGGGCCACTGGGTTTCCGCAGACCTAAAGGATAACGCGGATGTGGAAAGGGCACGTAGGGCGTTGGCTGTCCGGTGTAATATGTTGGCCCGCAGGTTCGCGCGTAGCAGTAATCAAGTGAAGGTGACTCTTTTTAAGTCTTACTGCCAAACACTTTACACGAGCAGCTTGTGGGTTAACTACACACTAGGGTCATACAACGCCCTACGTGTTCAATACAACAACGCGTTTAGGGTGCTGCTGGGGCTGTCAAGATTCTGCAGTGCTTCGACTATGTTCGCAGAAACCCACACTGATGGGTTTCATGCGCTTATAAGGAAGCAGTGTGCGTCGCTGCTGAGTCGTGTTAGGTCCAGTAGCAACAGTTTGATAAGCGTGTTCGCGGACAGGTGGGACTCTCCACTGCTGCGCCACTGGATACGTTTGCACACTACACTGTAAGCAGTGGAGAGTTCCTCCCGTTCCTAATGTGTGTAACTTTGCTTTTTATTTTGTGTGTTTGTTTTGTTTTGTTTGTGTTATTTTTAATGTGTATTAGTTGTTTTAAAATGTGTGTGTTGAAATATGGATAATTTTTCTGAAATAAATGTTTATTATTATTATTATTATTATATAAAATCATAAAATAAATTAACAGTTAAAGAGTGTTGTTTTGTCATTATAGCGCGGAAGCATTGCTGGCCTTCAACTTCAGGTGCAGTACCTCAGACCTTCGCAACAGCCCTGCAGGACTTTGCAGCAGCACAGTGTCTTTTCTCACAGCCGGAAGCCACGTATGAGCTACGCTAATGGAAATGATCAAGACTACCAGAACTGGTACGATGCAGGAAACGAGGAATGGAGTGTTAAACAGCTACAGAGATATTTCTAAAAAGCAGAAAGTCTTCAAAACATGCATATGTTGAAAAAAACTACAATAAGTGAAAATTATGGCAATAACGGGATGTTATTCATAAATAAATTCAACAATATATATTCAAAAGTTACTTCTTAGGATGACAATCAGAAAATATTGATCAGAAATTTAACAGCATATGGAGTTGAAGTTGAAAAAATAGCGAAGAAGACATTTTATGCGTCTCGGGAAGTAGTTTTAAGGGCTTGTAATAGTTCAGCTGAAATTCATATTTCACCCCCACTTCCCCGCGCCTTGTATCATTCTATCCCGCTCGCACTGTCAAACTGATTCGGTTAGGGTGAACTGAACTATTGTTGGAAGGATGTCAGAAATAAAATGATTAAACTTATCATTAGTTTATTACATTAGTATAAAAATTTGTTTTCACATTGTATATAAAATTATAGCCTTTTAAATGGGCAGGTAAATAATAAGTATAACAAAAAAAAACATGGGAGGCCTTCACCTTTTGTGTAGAAACAACGAAAAAATTAAATGGCGATGGATGGATGGATGGAATGCATTTGTAGCCAGTGCCAACGTCTATACCACCACAAACAAACTACGCAAGACATGTGAGTGACGTCAAAATCCTACATCACGGAAGGAAACTTTTTATTGCGAAATCTGCAATATACCGGATTAGTTTTCAATGACCAAGCGAATAAAATTGCTCTGCCGCCATACATGCATGCTACATTGACATCCAAACACACAAACATGACATGACAGCCAAATAAAATTACTTGTCTTTTTGCAATTTTTTTGCCAAAAAATAGGCATTTTTTTTTTTTTTTTGTGTGGGAAATCATCAAATGGCCTCTCCCGCTCTGGGCGGAGCAGAAGGGCGTGTCAGACTCTTACTGACTAAAACCCACCCGTGTTCCTTCAGTTGCCTGTGCGCCAGGGCCACGGTAACTCTTTCGAACAATCCGCGACCCCGGCAGGCATCGGCCCTATCGGACCCCGTCAATTATGCTGACAACTCTTTGAGGCGCCCGTGGAACACAACGCGCCGTCGACCCGCAGCTTAACCGCCCCGCAAGAGATGTTATATGGGGTCCCCATTGTAATTTCTTGTGTAGCGTGATCCCCAGGAAAACCGTCTGATTAATAAATTGTAGTTTTTCTCAGTTCAATATGATGTCACATTCGCAATTTCTAACATTTGGTAATATAAATCTAATGCATTTGGTTTTTTTTTCCATTTAGTACCAAATTATTTACCATAAACCAATCTTGGACCTGAAGAATAGAGTTATTCACATCGTCAAGATTTTGTGATCGGCGGTCTACTTTAAAGATCAATGCAATCTATCAATCAATCTATCAACCATTCATAATATCAAATCAATGATCATCTGCAAATAACACCATTTTCGGTTGATTCTGCGGTATTTGGGGTAAATCATTAACATAAATTTAAAAAAACTAAAAGGAGGAATGGACCCAATATCGAACCTTGAGGAACGCCTATTGTCATTTCAGACCCTAATGAGTTCATGCCGTTTACTTGAACCTTAACCTTTCTATCTTTCAGGTATGATCTTAGTGGATCTAAAATAGGCTAGCTCTCTGGTCACGTGAAGATTCGCCCAACTGCTTGGCGATTTCTCGAAAAACTAAGTGGGCACTAGGACCGCATGGCCCTAGGTTTAGCCCAATACGGCTGGAACATATAAGTCCCAATAATATTGGAGTATTTGCGCCGTTTAAGGTTTTACGCACCTGCAGTAGCCGCTCCAGCACAGCCCGCCGTGCTAGGAAGATGGGATGGCAAGGGAGTCAACACAATATGTTAATGAAATAAAATTGAATTATATATATGTCGGAGGAAGTAAACTGAGAGTTGATTGTTGGTTGCATACGATTAATTGATAAGGTTGATTGTTAATTAAAAATAACTTGTTAAATCCTAATTTAATTTGATTTGATTTATTACATTTTAATATTGTGTAAATCTAACTAATTTAATTAAAAGTCACTGCATTGTATAACGTCCAATCAGAGCAGAGTATAAATCTAGAGTATGGTCGAGGCGCCATCTTAACTTTGGTGGGTTGGAGTGAGGATTCATTAGAGTAACGGTGGTCGATCGAGGTGGATCGCTAGTGATAAAGTTAGATTGGTGTCGCGAACCTGCTGCTTGACTATAATTTATTTAAGCAAATTAGTTATTGTGAGATATTGATTCCTTCAGTGATTATCAACGCTGTAAACAACTGCCATTAAATTGTATGAAACAGTGAATACTTTGTTTTGTGCTCGCATTTCACCCTTATGACGCCCAGTAAACTCGTGACCACTAATAACGATGTCAAGGATAATGCTGTTTCTCCGACATAATTATATATAATTTTTAATAATAATTTAAAATATTTTTTTTGAATTATTATTGGAGTATGATGCCACGGAGCAGCTACTGATTGTTCCCTCATAATGTTTAATAATTTCGTGTTTTTGACTGTAACAAACCCTACACACTCACACTCACACAATCATTCTACCTCTTCTTACACTTCACATGCACACATACATTAAACTATACATACTTTTTGTTTAATTCAATATTTTGTTTTTTTGTGCTTAGTTAATTTAAACATGTCTGTTTATAATTTCCCTTCATCAATATTTAATTTGTCTAGAGTTTGAAAATTTACCAATACAATATTAATTATATTTAATTCGGGGTGAGAGCCTGGTGATCCGTCACACAGGGTATCCTAGTATGGACGCCAGTCTCTCACAAAGGATCATATTATGTGTATTGTTGTCGAAATGTTTGTCTCTATGGTTATAAATATGTACCTTTGTGAAGAGAGAAAATAAAGACATCTATATTTTTTTTTTATGTTAGTAACATATCTCGGGATCATGGGGTCCCAGACCTTTGGAAGGCGTACGAGGGGGCCAAGCCAACTCGCAGAGTCCCCTTAGAAAATTTTAAATGTAATGGGGCACCTACCGACGATTATCCTTGTATGCACTGTGCAAGTGCACCCAGAGACATCTCCCGGTTGGTGGCGGACTATTGCAGGCTAAGGAAACAAAGATATTGGACTATTGATTTGGGTAGCTTAAGTGGACTGGTTATCTAGGACTATAGAAAGACTATGGCCCTTGCCTGACCAATGTTTTATATAAAATACAAAGATAAAATGGCAGGGGGTGACTTGCACACTCAATAATAGGCCCCCGAAAACGGTCGCTAGCACATAGTGTCGTAGCAACAAGGGGGTAACATGTCCCGAGGTGCTTATGAGGAGTGGAGAGGTATCCCAAGGCTATCAGAATAATCCCGGAAGTTCGTTCAAGATCCCTACCAGCATCTTACTGGAATACTTCCTTCCTCCGAGCACGTTTGCTCTTGCGAATCTCCACTCAAGCCGGCCAATAAAGGCAAGGAAGAGGTGGGAGCTCTGTTCCTCGTCATTGTTCACTCCAGCTGGGTAATAAAGGCAAGCCAGAGGTGAGGAACAAGAGTTCTCCCGGGAGATAGGGTACGTGGGGTCGCTATTACCCAACAGCTCGCCACATGCTGCCCTTTTAAATTCAATTGTATTTTAGGCTGATTTAGACAGATTAAACGTTATTAAAAATACGGAATTTGCCCCCTAGGCGCAGGTGGACACCAGCTTTACATGCTTTTGGAGGCACGGGGTATTACAACACCTTCTAGTTCTAATCTCTGGCTGTTTTGTAACATTCAATAAGTTTAAATTTATGTTTACTATAAATTTGTTAAACATCTTATCCTCAAACCTTTCTCCAAACCGTTCTCTAAAAAATAAAATTATTAAAGTATCTAATTAAACCAAAAAGTTTTTTTCTGAATATGTTGGAGACACCGTAAAATTTCGGAAATTCTCGAAAATAGGTACATTTACCTACCTAAATTTTTGACAAGTTTTTGACATTGGCATGAAATTATGATAATGAACCCTTTCTAATATGTTTTTATAAATGAAAACTACAATATATGGAAAAAATACAGATGCCTTATTTTTACACGTAAATTTCATTTTACTTTAATACATAATTTCTTCAGAACATAAAACGTTGTCAATCGGGTAATTTGAGTGCAAGTGAAGTGACACAGGTTCCCCGTTTGATAGCGGAAACGGTACTGACCACAGAGTACATTTTATATAGAGAGATAGGGACGTCACTCGAACATTTCAAGGCGCTGGCGCCCTCTAGCAACAACTAAAAACAACACTCCATGAAGCAATATATAGGTACGTATAGCTACTAGCTATACGTATACATAATAATGCTTCATATAGTTATAATAGTTTCAAATCTGCAGTATGCCCTATCCTATTTCCTTCCATTTTAGTAGGTAGTAGTTTTTAACCAAAAATAAAACACTAAATCCAATGTCAAATACCTACTTTATTTCTTCTTCAATATTTTTTTACAATATTTGAAGGCCAACTCTTGAGTTTTTGCAGTTCAGCACACAACACTTGCTCGCGTTCATATTTTTATCCAACACAATATTGGTGCGTTTCACAAACAAGTACACAGTCCAGATTTTCGTGCAGGGGTCGTTCCGATAAAGCGAAGTTGTCGGTTGCCGATATCCAATACCTTTCCAGGTCAATGGATAGAAGCAGAATCCTACATGTCCATACAAGCAAAGTCGTCAAGAATAATCCAGAAATGAATCGAACCGCATCCATAAATTCTACTAGGCAAAAAAAAAATTACAACATATTTTCACAATTACGCGAGTTGCGTTCCTTTTTTCCATTTAAACTTAAAACAGTTTCAATAATTGGTGTTGCGTTATTAGATGATTTTATTCATTTAAACAAACGTTGTATGTTAGCACAATAAATTTAAAAGGTATTTCAACTCCTTAAGTATTTTTATTTGTAAAAAAAATTGTTTTTATTAAAAAAAAACTAATTAAAATGGAACATATTGTGTTTAAACCTGTTTATAGATAGTATCTCTATGTAGTCTGTGGTTTAGACGAAACCCATGAACATTTTGAGAACAATGCCATCTACCAATAAGAAAATTCATCTTTGATATTACTCTACTAGTAAATTAAAAATCTATAGAATTGAGTAGTGTATCTCCAAAAGCAGAACCCTACTTAAACTGGTCGGATATGATTCCCATACTTTTGTTCTAAGCTACAGCACCGTGGTACTGACAAGTACTGAATCGGGATCCTGTCCGGGGCCGGGCGGCAGGGCGGTCCAAGTTTTGAGAGGTTATAAAACTTGATATTTGCCATCTTATCTTTTTACGATTAATATAACGGTGAAAAAATAAAAAAGAACAAATGGTATCTGCTTTAGGCATAGTTCGATTAGCCAGCAAAGTTTCATGATCTAATTTGAAATTTTTCATTGAGTATTATCCATTTATTGTACGGTTCAGAGGTAACTTTGAGATTTCTTTGTATCGAGAAAATTGTATGTATTCGTGTATTTAAAACAGACAGTACTTATAAGAAGTCCTTATCTATACTGCATATTAATTTCAAAATGAATACTACAGTACTGTTGCAACTACAGCCATTCATGTTAAGACAATTTTCGCAATCTGAGGTAGTACAAGCCCTTAAGTGCTGGTCCAATAATTTCTCCACAGCTTCTGATGTTGTCTGGTGTTGGTCCTGCAGAATACCTTGAGGAAAATGGCATTCCATATGTTGTAGATTCACCAATAGTAAGCCAAAATCTTAAAGATCATAGTTTCATACCAAAACTTACGTTTGCTGATGTGCCGGACCAACCGAGCGAGGTTGACACACATCTTAATGTTATAAACTATCTTGCCAACCGTCAAGGCTCCTATTCATTTAGTAATTTACTAACAGATGCTATAACATTATATTTTAAAGAAAGTAACCCTACTTGTGCCAAATGTCAAAACCATATTCCTATAATTCCAAAAAATACCACGCTACTTAAGCAAAGTTTTATGGCAGCATTCCGTTCTAGAAGGTTACCATAGAGACAAACATTTCGACAATAATACACATAATATGATCCTTTGTCTGTCTCTCAGACTGGCGTCCATACTAGGATACCCTGTGTGACGGATCACCAGGCTCTCACCCCGAATTAAATATAATTAATATTGTACTGGTAAATTTTCAAACTCTAGACAAATTAAATATTGATGAAGGGAAATTATAAACAGACATGTTTAAATTAACTAAGCAGCAAAAACAAAATATTGAATTAAACAAAAAGTAGGTATAGTTTAATGTATGTGTAGTGTGCATGTGAAGTGTAAGAAGAGGTAGAATGATTGTGTGAGTGTGAGTGTGTAGGGTTTATTACAGTCAAAAACACGAAATTATTAAACATTATGAGGGAACAATCAGTAGCTGCTCCGTGACATCATACTCCAATAATAATTCATTTTTTTTTATTATAATTAAAAATTATATACAAGGTGCAGTTTTGAACCTACAAAACATTTCAGGAGGTTGTTATGAGACTCGTAAATAATCATATAACAGTACGATACCAAGTCAATAATCAATAATACTTTTTATTTTCGATTTTTAAATTTTATTGTTTTTCAGAATAACTCTCTTAATAACCCTCTTCAAAAAAACAGAATCACCCACTGCGATGTATCGCGCGTCATGTCATTGTGTGCGTGAATGCGGTCGTTGCTATGGTTACGCCCCGCCCCCGCGAGTTCGTCATACCGCACGCGCACTTCGATTGAGACTCGAAAATAACAATGTAGGTACCTACATTATTGTTTTAAATTTCGCTAAATAATAACTCAATTTTTAAGCATCATTACAATGCGAAAATGTTCATCATCTGCCAAGCCTGTTCCCAACTATGTTAGAGTCGGCTTTCAGTCTAACTGTATGCAGCTCATTACCTGGAGTGCCAGTGAATCACGTAGGGCGATTGCGTATCAGACCTTAACAAACCAGTTGATAACACGATACCCATTTGTTAGAGTAATTGTCAGACTTTCTGGCGTTTGACTACCCGTACCAACGACCATATAGCAGGGCTGCAAGGTCGTTGACCCGTACCGACCCGTGTGGTACCTAACGACTGTCCGTGAGCTACCTACAAATTAATTCAAATCAAAGGCTTTATTTAATTAAGTGCTTACCGAAACACGGGATTTCAATGATGTCCTAGTTAAATTTAAAAAGTACTTACATCATTATGAATTAAAAAAATAACACAGTGGTACTTGCTCAGTTGCGACTTGCGAACTCGCAACCTCATGCATGAGAGGAGAATGCCTGAATCACTGGGTTATTACGATAAATAATAATAGTAGGAAGTAGATACAACTGCGCCAAAAATAAGTTCACTTTGGCGTCGTTAGTTACCTATCAGCTGGTGAATAAAATGATAGGTGGAGATAAATAAACCTTACATAGCACGTAAGCAGTTCCTGTTACACAATTGTGTAACTATGATCGAAGCGCGTGCGCGGGATTTAGGTAGGCACCTAATAATAATAATAATAAGGCATGTAGGTACTCCCTCCGAGCGGAGATACTGCGGGCCAGGGTACTGGCCCGTGAGGAGTCGCTGGGGACTCTGAACAGGGACTCTTGGGGACGCCCATACAAAATGGTGCGGGAGAAACTCCGCCTATGGGCTCCCCCCCTAAGGCAGAGTCTCCGGCCTCAGCTCTTGGAGGGCGTGGTGAGCGCTCTGTTCCCTTCGCGAGGGGAGCACACTCCCCCGCCCATGGCTCCGCCTCCTGCGGTGCCCACTGTGGACCACATAACCGACGACGACGACGATGCTCCTGAGGTGACCGAGGCAGAGTTGAGAGTGGCGGTACGTAGGCTGAGTGCCGAAAATACCGCCCCAGGACCCGACGGGCTACCTGGAAAAGCCTGGGTCCTGGCCTTGGAGGCTCTCGGGCCTCGACTTAGAGGGCTCCTAAGCGCATGCTTGGAGGGGGGCACTCTCGGGGGGCTTCACTTGTATGATGGGAAGTGACATAAGTCTGTCTTTAGTGGACAGCCGGTTGAGAGTCCATGGCGTAGTGAACTTGCGTGTGATTGGCTCTGTAGTAATATCCGGTACCATCAGCGGTAACACAAATGGACCATCCATCATGATTGGAGAAAGGGAATCCGAACTAGTCAAAGAAAATTGTTCAGAAGCGCATTAAGAAGTATTCATATTTTTTTTACTGTATATTCGTTTGTTTAGAAAGACTTGTCAATGTCCTGTTATGTTTTTTGTCCTCCTATTTATAATGTTTTAAGAAAAAGGCAAATATACTACTTTTCCTTGGTTTTTTTGGCATATTTTAAAAACTCGTTAGCTCTTGTTGGCATAGGGGCGCAACCATGATAATTCTCACTTATTTTTGCACTAAGCGCTTGACAGGATTTTAAACCTTAAATAAAACCGCTGAGCCGCAACTGATGACAACCCATAGCGTCACCTACCTATCAATAGCATAGAATGGTTGTCTGATCCTAACGTGTGACCGTTGAGATCACAGAACCATTCATTGAAGGAGCCAGCAGAATAACGACACTTAAAAATCTACTGGCTTTTAAATTATATTAGGTCTTTACCTATGAAATTGCCGTTCTGCAGTACTGGCCATTTCAAATCAAAATAATTTTTGTTTGGCTAAGAATTCTAATTTCAAATTAATTTTATTTTAAAAACATGGATTTTTTTTTCTAAAAGTAGTCATTTCTTTATTGATTAGTGTTACATTTTCATCGCATTTCAATCTTTTTCGTCATCATGGATACGTTAAAAATTCGAGTAATTATGGAATATGAGTACCGTCGTGGCAGCAACGCGGCACAAGCGGCACGCAACATCAACGACGTTTACGGAGCTAACACTACAAACCAACGCACCACCTGTTATTGGTTTGCTCGCTTCCGTTCTGGAAATTCCGACCTGAAAAATGAACCTCGCGGTCGTCCGAAGACTTTGGTCGACAATGACGAATTAAAGGCGATTGTGGAAGCTGACAATCACAATCTACGGCTGAATTAGCAGCAGCTTTCGACGTTAGCGTCAAAACAATATTGGTCCATTTGCGTCAAATTGGCAAGGTAAAAAAGCTTGACAAATGGGTGCCCCACGAACTCAATGATCGCCAGCGCGAAGTACGCGTCGAGACGTGCCTTGCACTGCTCAACAGACACACAAATGAAGGAATTTTGAACCGCATTGTTACCTGCGATGAAAAATGGATTCTGTTTGATAACCGTAAGCGCTCAGCAAGTTGGTTGGATCCTGGTTCAGCACCTAAACAATGCCCTAAACGAAAACTTACCCCTAGAAAAGTGATGGTCACTGTTTGGTGGTCTAGCGCCTGTGTGATTCATCACAGCTTCTTACCAAACGGGGTGAGCATTACTGCAGATGTGTACTGTGAAGAACTGAACACAATGATGGAGAAGCTGGCGCATCTCCAACCAGCATTGGTCAATCGCTCGTCTCCGCTGCTCCTGCACGACAACGCGCGACCTCATACTGCACAGCAGACGGTCTCCAAGTTGCAAGAACTGGGGTTGGAAGCTCTCCGTCATCCGCCCTACTCACCAGACCTTGCGCCTACAGACTACTACTTTTTCCAGAATTTGGATAACTTCTTGGCGGGAAAAAAATTTAATACCCGAGAGGCAGTACAAAATGCCTTTGAAGAATTTGTTGCCTCCCGTCCAGCTGATTTCTTTAAGAAGGGCATCAATAAACTGCCACTCCGATGGCAAAGATGCATTGATTGCATGGGTGATTACTTCGATTAATACAAATAAAAAATTCATGAAAAAAATTCGTTTAAATTTTTTCATACAAAACGGCAATTTCATAGGTAAAGACCTATTATAATTTATATGCACAACACGCTATAATAAGCTACATATCTGAACAGTTAAGACCTTGAGAGAAACAGATGCGGTGCGTCGTCTTTAACGATAATTCATGTTAATGACGGGATGGCAAACAAAAAAAAAAAAATAAGTAGGTGTGATGTAAATGAATAAGAAAATGCGCAAAAAGTTTTTACAAAAATGTTATACAAACAATTTAAAAAAAAACGACTACAAGTTAAATGCTGCCTTTATGTTTTAGTTTTAACAGGTACCCCACAGAAATTTATAAATCTACTTACTATTTTAACATAGTAGCAACATCAACATAGAAACTATCATTGAGGCTAACTCAAAAGGTAATTAAGCAAAGTTAAACAAATTGATACGCGACCACCGCGCGTCTTCTGCCAAATGAAATTGAAGTTGTTTTTCACTTTGTGGTGTTTTTTTGGAAGTTCGTTTTTTTATTGTAATAAGTTTTCTTCTAAATGCAGTTGATTCTTTGCAAGTGGGAGTCCTAGATTAGCCTTGAAAATGTTAGATCAAATTTAGATTGGCCCGCATTAATCACCAACCACTGCGCCTCCGCTCAGGATCTGTTGCTCTAGAGCATGGTGCAGTGGTCGATTAACATTGCCCTGAGCCGCTGCCCTGCGCTGAGCCGTACTTTGTCCCGCCCAGGGTTGACTGGGTAGAGAACCTGAGTGGCTCAGTGACCCTAATTTCATCGGCCGCCGCCGGTACCCCATCCCTCGAGGCTGTCAAGAGGGGACGGGGTTGAGTGGCAGCATGGTTGGAGGAGATTGTTGTGGTAGGGGTATACTTCTCCCCTAACTAAACTCTCGCCAAGTTCCACAACTCCCTTGCGGATTTGAGAGTTGTCGTCGTCGGGGTTCGTTCCCTCCCCGTGCTCGTCCTCGGAGACATCATTGCTAAGAATGTGGCTTGGAGTTCCCGGTATACGGACACACGGGGCAGTATGGTAGAGGACTGGGCCCTGGAGACAGGCCTGGTCGTCCTGCTTCTGTCCCCACGTGTGTGCGGATCTGAGGTAAATCAGTCGTGGACATCTCGTTCGCCAGCCCCGCTCTGTCACCGCGTGTCATTGACGGGCGCATATGGAGGGGTGGAGGCCTATTCCGACCACTGGTACATCCGGTTTGACGTCTCTACCCAGACCTCGAGCACGCTGATCTGACAGGCCCCGAGTGGTCCGCGATGGGCGCTGAAGCAGCTGGACCGGGAGCTCCTCCTGGAAGCCTCGATCGTGCAAGCCTGGTGTCATCACCGGACACGCCTGCTGACATCAACGACAAGGCGGAGTGGTTCCAGGATTCCATGTCCGAAATATGTGACGTGGCCGCGGGTCCAAACCAGACGCGTTGGGCGCCAGGTGTGCTGGTGGTCACCGCAGCTGACAACGCTACGTGAGGTGTGCGTTGCTACGCGGCACCGGTACACCAGGCATCGCAGGCTCCATATCCGCTCTCCGGATATGGAAGCCATTCAGGCGGAGCTATACGAGGGTTACAGACCGGAGAAGACCACCCTCCGGCACCGAGCGGCGATCCTGCGGGCTAGACACGTGGAGACACCCCTACAAAATGGTGCAGGATATACTCCGCCCATGGACTCCCCCGCTGACGCAGAGTCTCCGGCCCGAGCTCGTGGACGACGTGATGAGCGCTCTGTTCCTTTCTCGAGATGAACATACTCTCCCGCCCCGCCGACTATGACGACGATGCTCCGGAAGAGACCGAGGTAGAGCTGAGAGTGGCGGTACGTAGGCTAAATATCAAAAATACCGCGACAGGACCCTACGGCTTATTTGGAAAAGCCTGGGTTCTGGCCTTGGAGGCTCTTGGGCCTCAACTAATGGGACTCCTAAGCGCATGCTTGGAGAGAGGCAAGTTTCCACTTCGTTGAAAGATGGGTAAACTGATCCTCATTAAGAAGCCGGGGCGCCCTGTGGACTCTCCGTCCGCTTACCGGCCCATCGTGCTGCTCGACGAGGTGGGCAAGCTCTTTGAAAGAGTCATTGTAAACCGCCTCGTCGGGTGGGACCGGATTCGGCGTAGAGCCAGTTTGGTTTCCGCAGGCGGCACTCTACTGTGGACGCCATAATGCGCGTGCTAGCCATCACGATGGGGGGGGATGCTGTGGCCCGGAGTAGGGTCGTCTTGGCGGTGTCTCTTGACATCGCCAATGCCTTCAATACCCTGTCCTGGAGTTGCATCAGGGAGGCACTCCGGTATCACTAGACGCCGACCTACTTCGTTGCGTGGTAGAGGCATATTTGGCGGACAAGATCGTTATCTACCCTGGTCACCAGGGAGATTGGAACTGGTAAGAGATGTCGTGCGTTGTCCCACAGGGATTGGTCTTGGGGTAGTGTATGTGGGATATCGGGTACGACTGGGTGGTGCGCGCCGACCTCCCTAGCGGCATCAGAGTCGTTTACTACACTGACGACACATTGGTCCTGGCACAGAGGAGGTCTCACCAGGCGGCGGCCGAACTAGTAACACGTGGGCTTGTGACAATCGTCGAGAGGATCCGGCCATTAGGAATCGAGGTTGCCCAGCACAACTCCGAGGCCGTGTTTTTCATGGTCCTCGGAGTAACGCGCCACCATCAGGTTCCCAAATAACGGTAGGAGGGGTTTACATCGGCGTCGAGTCGACGATGACATACCTGGGAATCGTCCTCAACAGCCGGTGTGGGCCGGGGCTGCCTTGAAGCGGCTCCTGCCCAATCAAGGGGGTCCAAACGCCCCCAGCCGGAGGCTGTACGTGGCGGTTGTGCGGTACATGGCCCTTTACGGGGCACTGGTGTGGCTGCATTCCTTGAGCCGGTGACCAGCCTGCCGGTTGAACGCGTCCCAAAGGGTCATGACCATCCGGATGGTCCGAAGATATCGCACGGTCTCCGGTGAGACAGCGAGCCTCCTTGCCGGATTGCCGCCATGGGATCCGGAGGCAAAAGTCCTTGCGCACATATGGGAGTGGAGCGAGGAGGCGAAACGCTGGGGCGTAACTCCGCTGCAGCGAGAAATCACGGCACAGCGAACAGAGATTCGGCGAGATCTCATGGCAACATGGAGAGTGAGACTGTCACAACCCAACGCTGGGCACGCCACAATTTAGGCGATAAGTTTCTTCTTTGAGGAGTTGCTAGAGAGGCGCCACGGCCTCCTCACCTTCTGCTTGACGCAGGTCCTCCCCAGACACCGTTGTTTCGAGAGGTTCCTGATCCGCTTGAGGCGAGAGGAAACGCCCGGGTGTTACCATTATGTGCATCGCCCGGAGGACACGGTGGAGCATACGGTGGAGGTCTACCCGGCTTGGGCGGAGTACCACTGTGTCCTCTCGGAGGCGATCGGTGGCGGCGATCTCTCGCATCCGGCCCTGGTCCAGGCCATGGTACGGAGCGAGAGTGCATGGGAAGCCGTCACCTCCTTCTGCAAAGCAGTAATGCTCGCGAAGGAGGAGGCGGAACGAGTGAGGGAGAGGCAATATTTGTGCCCTCACGCTCCTAGTCACCGCAAGAGACGCTCTAGGCGGTGGGAGTCAATAGCCAATTCCCGGCCACCGTAGTTGCGGGCTTGCGGATGGCGAGCAATGGGTAGCTCGCCGACCAGTAAGGATCAGGCCAGGGTCGATGGCGCGTTGTGTTCCACGCACAGTGTCGCGGGTTTTCGAAAGCGTTACCGTGGCCCTGGCACACTGGCAACTGAAGGAACACGGGTGGGTTTTAGTCAGTAAAAGTCTGACACGCCCTCCCGAGTGGCAAAAGTTAATTGATGACTTACCTTACTTACTTACTTAAACTAGTTGTCTGGCATTTTTGCTGAACTGGGCCTTTTTGGCGCAGCCGCGAGGCACACTCTCCTGCAAAGGATATCGACATAAATGGCCCCAGGACCAACAAACATCTGACGTACATAATAATTATACACTCCTACCAACTTATCTGTGAAATGGCGAAAATTGGAACTACGACCGTCATGTTGAAATGTCATTCCATTGTCAGTGTCTACTACATTCAGGTTCTCTGGTTGTTTTATCGTGATATTGCTGAATTGATAAAGCTAAATATGCTATTAAAAATTATTATTAAGCTATTAAAAGTGATGCTCGAAACATTATTCTAAAGGTTAAAACCTTTTTTGAAGAAGAAGCTCGGGCGGGGTCTCCGATTATTCCATTTAATCAAATATAGAATAGAATAGAATAGAATTTATTTGCAAATATGGGTAATACATAAGTAGTTGTAGGTATCTCAATACAGAGTTCTGCCATATTTCACCATTCGGCATGCAAACATTTTCATTAAGTATATAAAATTGTTAAAATTTCAATACAAACGAATTTCGGCAGCGACAGGTTAGTGTTGTCAACTTTCTTGTTATAAATTACCCCATACTTAACTAATTATTCAAGTCCACGAAATAATTGTTTCTATTCTTGCTGCAGGTTAGCGTAACGGTAACGTACATCTATTAGGTAACCTGCTAAGTGAGTGAGCCAACTAACCTGCCAGATTTCAAATTTCTAGTAACATTTATTTTATTATCTTATATTTTCGGTGTGAGTCAGGGACTAATTTCAAAAATAGTTAAGGAAAGGCACGCAGCAGAAGAAACTGGTACAAAAATTCGGACACCAGGCAAGGAGAGAAAACGTAAAAGTGGATTTGTGCATGTTGATCATTTTGACATGGGAGTTACGGAGGAAAGTACATACATTTTATTCTACTAAAAAAGAGGTCCTTACTGTTAAAAAGCTTCTAGAGGTCTTAAAGACAGATATAAATTACACAGGACAGCGAGAGAGTCTGCGAAAGCTGCTTCACAAGGTGGGATTTTGTTTTAAAAAATCTCAATAAAATCGGAAGGTTCTTATGGAGCGTAATGAAATATCAGCTTGGAGAGCTAAGTACTTGCATGCAGTGGATAAAAATAATAAATCTCCCCAGCCCCGGCCCATAGTTTATTTAGATGAGACCTATATTCACTCTTCGCATACGTCTGTAGCGGTATCAACATCGCCACATGCGTACTACACGTCATACTGACGTCACGCAAATCCTGCATCGCGCAAGCAGAGTTTACCGCGCGACTAGCATATATACAACGTCCCAACATCAACCGTCGGGCAGTTTCCCACCAGACACAACACCCGTCTGGTCGGAGGATCCTCCCTTTTCCATAGAGTATGAGTGAGCTTTACACCCTGTTCCTCATACCTCTATACATCGGGTAAATGTTGGCAAGGAGGGGGTGAAAACGGAGTATTGGAGCCTGTATCGAAAGGGCAAAGATATATTATTGTTCATGCGGGAGGAGATACTGGATTTGTTACAAATGCACTACTTGTGTTTCAATCAAACACAAAAAGTGGTGATTATCATGACGAGATGAATAGTACCAACTTTGAAAAGTGGGTTATTGAAAAACTTGTGCCTAATTTACGAGAGCCATCCATAATAGTGATGGATAGTGCTCCTTATCACCGTATTTGTGTGAATAAAGTCCCAAATACGAATTCCTTAAAAAAAGATATGCAATTATGGTTGACCCAAAATAAAATTGACTACGGAGAGAATTTGACTAAACCTCAGCTTTTAGAAATAATTAAGAGAAACAAGCCTGAACCTGTATATGAGATTGAAAAAATGTTAGAAGACAATAGACACAAATGCTTATATTTACCACCTTATCACTGTGATCTCAATCCCATTGAACTCATATGGAGCACAATGAAAAGAAAAGTTGCTGATGTAAATATTGAGCACAAAAATGCTGAAATTCCCCGCCTAGTTAGACAAGTTTTTGACGCTATTACAGTTCATGAGTGGGCACAGCATTGTAAATACGTTCGCAGGTTAAAAGGAGAATACTTAAAATATGATTTGTATTTAGATAAACCTTTTATTATAGAAGTGGTAAGTGACACTGAAACCGAAAGCGATAGTGAGAATGATGATAGTGGTATGGAAATAAGCGGAGTATGGCCTCACAACCAGGATGAAGTTGTGTATGCAGGTTCATCTAAAGATCACAATTACTGTAAACCTGGTTTTCAATAAATTATTGTAAAGCAATTTGTTTTTTTTTATTACACTACACTACCACTAGGTACCACTGCTAATTATATTAGTCAAATCTGGTGTTAGGGGTTAGGTACGGTCATAACTAAATGCTAGACAGCCAGGTACTTGCAGGGTAGTGTACCTACTTAACTTCGCATTAAATGAAAGTTGTATCCCCCCCGTGGAACATTTTATCTGCTGAATTTCCACTTCATTATATTACTTTTTAGATAAAGCCATTGTTTATTGCTGAGAGACTAAACTGTTAGCGTACCTACGTAACCGTAAATTATCAAATTCTTTTTATTTATTTTATTATTTTTATATAGGTATCATTGTTTTTGATTTGTAAAAACCGTAATTCTTATTAAACGATTATGTCTAATGTGAAATTTCCTTCTTGAAAACTTACTCAATTTTGGGCACCTTATATTAATTAGCAACACTGAATCGACGGTGCCGTCCTCTTTCAGTTCACAGATAAGTTGGTAGGACTGTAAATATATTTTATTATACTAATTGCGTACATCTGTATGAAACGGACATTCTGCGTTTCTAAATGAATAATTAAAAGAGCTGTAACGATTTACGACATCACATCAAAAATGCTGCCATCTTTGACAGTTAGATTTGACATGACAATTAGTGATGCCCAATCATATATTTCACACATCGAGAGCGAGATTACTTGAGTTGACCACCTGCTCATGGATGTCATACGCATCCGTACCTACGTACTTTGCTTTTCAACCTTTTTCACTCTAGGGCATGAAGCTTCTTTATTGACTTGTGCGATGTTTTTATTGGTACCATACACCTTAGGTGAGAAAAGACTTCAACAACAAAACCGATTTTCATATCCTAATCCATGCATCCTAAATTATTAATCATCTTTGTCTATAGAATTACTGCACATAAGGGCGTGTGCACTACCTCCTATTTGATTCATATACGTGTATTTTACGTCAGCATAAAAACGGATCAGAAATTCACGAATGGGCGCTGTGCACTCACTCGTATTCGATTCGTATTCGTGATTCGTTTTGGGTAATTTTTCATCATTTTTTTTTTAAAACACGAATACGAATCAAATACGAGATTCCACGAGCACCGATCCGAGATTTGACTATACACTAAAAACATGTCGTAGGCAGAGATCACGTTCATAATATGTGCAGCATTTCGTGCTCACTCACAAAACGCCCTATCCATGACGGCTACTTCGATCCGTAAAAACAGACTCGATGAGAGAAATTATCGAATATAAAAACAAAGCAGTGCACGAACATTCATACATTTAATATGAATGCTATTTTGAATCGTATTTAACGAATAATGAATACGAGGTAGTGCACAAACGCCCTAAGTGAGATGCACTGTAATATTTCAAATAGAATAAATAACACGCTGGGTACTGAACGGTATCGATTTTGTTTGAAATATATCGATACGGATCTAATGTATGGGCATCCCTAATCCTTGTCATGTCATGTCAATCAACTCAACTGAAGTCAACTGTCAAGTTATTGAACTCACAATGTTTACAAAATGCTATGCGATCTAGGTAATATAAATTCCTGCCTAAGTATAAATAAATACCATCTAAAAAAACATTAGGACAAAGTCGTTTCCATTGAAGTTAAATAAATAATTACCTACCTACTTAATTACCTTTCAACTTATTTTAATATAAAAAGCTAGAAGATTTACCAAATGAGTAAAATGCTACTTTTACTTTATTTAACACCAAACAAGATAGGTAAGCACATAAGTACTTAAATGTTTTACTGGATATCTTAGCTTAGCTGGCCACAATCTGGCAGCCAATAGAAATAACATTCGTGACAGGCATTTACCAGCATGTATGTCTAAGTATTGGAATGATTGTTTCTCACTAAATATAACTTCAAAATAATTGTTTTCCTTTTAAATAAATCCTTTCTGCAAGTTATCCGTCATTAAACTTTGTCTTCATGGGCAAATACTTGTAATTTAGAAGAAGTAAAGTAATGTCCTTTCGCTGTTGGTTCTGGGGCGAAAGATGTATGGATGCAGAACAATCTCCTTTCTTGCTTCGCACTTTACACTTTTTATTTAACTTTTATTGTTTTTATCTGCTGTCCTATATAGACCAGAGTCGATAATTTTTGAAACCAAAAAAAAATATAGTAGTATGAAACCCATTGGAAAAGTAAGAGAATATAAGAATAATGAAAGGAACAATTATTTACGTGCCATCTGAGGTCGGGATGTGGGGGGTGGGGTTAAGGGTAAAAATCTCAATTTCCGGCAAAACTACAAGTCCTATGGAAAAAAGTTAAATGTCAAAGTTGTAGGTAATAAAAAGTTCTACAACTTTTCTATTTACACTTTTTTCACATAAACTCAAAATTTATGTGAAAAATTCAAATAACCAAGTTTTTGGTTTATTATTTTTAACTCCATAAAAAAAGAAGCACTCCAATTTTCAATCGTTTCTACAGTCGTTACCGGAGTCGGTCTCCATCTTTGGACAGCGTGTGGTGATGCGACCTGGCTCGGCACAGAAGAAACAGGTCTCCAGCGTCGATGCTTTCTCCAATACATTGTCTTTGGCCGGTTGCGATCCACTATTTTCTGAAAACAGTTGAAGGGTTATGCAGACAAACATTCTCATTCCTCATGACTCATTAAACAGCCTAAATACCAAATCAGCAGGAGTTTCAACACAATCGTATCAAGCGAGCAATAGATCTTTTAAGCGAGGCCAGTTTATTCCTGGAAAAACATATTCGGAGCTAGGCTTGAAGACTTAACTAACATAACTCATCGTAATGATCAGCGTTCTGCTAGATACTTGTTTATGCATGCACAAATCGACGGTATTGCACCAAGCTCGGGCATCACTATCTGGAGACTCGGGATTAAACTCGCGTAAAGCTAGCTTAGTGTCTTCTAGACTAGGTTCTTTATTCACGCAAATTAATTCCATCATTTGGCGTTGCTGCATTTCGAATAACAATTCCCAACGGTTATTTTAACTAGCACTTGAAAAATAACTGACTGTTCCTGCGCCGTTCTGTCGTATCCCACTTCTGATGACGGGATATTCGAGCGGCTGAGACACCACGTGTCGCTGCTGATCCGTCATCTGTTGGACCTGCACCATGGGCGTGTACATGCAGGTGTTTGGAAAATAATACTCGCAAAATAAAGCACTAAATTTACTTTCAAATATCGCAACGAGACTTAACTATAAAAAGTAATGATTACAATTATTAACAGTGATTATGTCTAATCACAATCATTGTTAAACTTGCATTTAGAGCCAATGGATTTGTACGTACGCACCGCGTGACTATCGCATCAAAATGTGCTCGCCTACGCCGCCATGACACTCACAACCCCATTCGGTGTTACTCGCTCTAAGTTAAAAATACCACTTTAGAAATAAATTCGAAACCACAGAGTAAAAATAATCGATTACAACTTTTAAAAAGTGTTACAATAAATCGACTAAATCATCGCGCGCTGTCATCTATATAATTATATGTATTATTATATACATAACATATTGAAGGCATAAGCAGAGGTGTGCAGTACATCCACATTTCACTAGTTATGTGTAAGTGCCATACGAGTATATTAGGGGGCGAGCCTATTGCCATCAACCGGGCACAAAACCAGACTGCGACCTGTTTCTGAGAAATTCTTAAATATTATTGATTAAATATACTTGAATATAACAACAATAAACATACAACACAATATATACATAAATGTATATATTGTGTTGTATGTTTATTATATAATATTATGTATATAAATACAACCTTACTTTTTGTTTACCCTAAAGCCGAAAAAGGGTCATTGTACTCATCATTATGAACAACATTAAATATGATATAGGTTCCTTTTGCGCCGGGGCTGGGGCATTCTCCTTTCCAGTATAAACTGACCTCTCATTGTACGGAAATCCTATACAATATGAGATCAGCTTATACTGTAAATATATAGCTTGTTATGTAGCCGTGTGTACATACGTCCATAATATAATAATAACACGAACACATATATTGGCGTACTCATATCGTGTTTCCAATAAATACTTTTGCTTTCTCTGTTTTCGTACATTGTTACGGTCTATAGTTTACTTAGTAAGCTAGACTTTCCGTAACATCCTTATCCCTATTTAATATAACTGACAATGAGACATAATATGTCAAAAAATTACAAAATTGACACATTCCTCGACAGCATGTTTAATATAGCAGAATATGTATGAAGGAAAATTGTTAACTGTCAAGGACAATCACGAAACGGATGTAATGTAATAATCATCGCACCCTAGTAAATGATATGGTGGTATTTCCTTTCCTCAGAAGCTTAAAACCCTATTATAAGTAAATATAGACTCATAAACAAGTTGAGGACTTTAATATAAAACCAGTAACATCCTATTCTTACATAATAAAAGGCTATGAGCACTCATTAAGTAATATGGCAGTCCCTTTTAGCATTATATTCCATGATGTAAGCGAGAGAGTTTCATTAATCAAGCCGTTTTAAACCTTATTCACGGTTATTTACGTTATAACGGGTGTAAAAAGACACTTAACGAAGCCAAAAGTTACTTGTACTCCCCGTCATTGTAGTAACTTTTTTGTATTGGACCATACCTTGGAACCTTCTGGTTACGGAGATATTGAAAGTCAAAATTCGAACTTTTACTGGCGTTTTTTTTACGAAAACAGGTTTTTAAATGCTAAAACACAACTTTAAATACCCCACGACCCTAGATGCACCAATAAGCACAATGATTTCCGTGCGTTATGTTGCGCACGACCGTATACAGCTATTTTTCGCACCAAAAATAAAATTTGTTTCCCAGCAATTATTTTTGTGCTATGTTACTTTGTTGTACAGAATGCGTAGTTGACGGTTATGTGATGGGTCTTTTTACACCCTGTATATTTGCTAAGCGTACTAGTAATTAGTTTAGTCAAAAATGTTATTTTTTTTCATTATAAGTGATACATCACACATATTTCATATATTTTAGAAAGAGACCTTCGCACACTTATGAGTGACAGAGACGAAGCTCCACAGTCGAACTTTTAATGAATCTCGAAGTGCTATGCAGGGTCAAATTAATTTAGGTAACGAAACTCTACAGACGTGATGGATATCGATATCTAAACACGATTATATATATTATATTTTTATATAATATTATATTCTTTTATATTTTGTGAATATGAGAACGTTGTAGACCTAACTTGTAGACTAGATTTGTGGACCTTTTTATATTTTGTTGAGTACATGTTACTTGTTGACAGGCCTACACTGTCCTCCCATATCTATCAACACTGTAATTGGAAACATTGTAAAAGCCCCTTATTTTTAAAAGAGTAACCGTAGAGTTTCTTGCCGGCCCATGTTGGTTTATGTGAAATAAAATATTTTGATTTTGATAAAACAAAACAGAACAGATTTTCTCAACTCAAACTTCAAGTAACTTAACTACCAGCGGTCGTCAGCTCGCAGCAGCAGCGTCAGCAAAAAACTAATAATTGATTAAATTTGACTATCAAAACGCTATTATTTGCAATATCTAAACGCAGAACCTGGAACGGTAGCTATGGAGTTACCATACTCACCAGAATATGGTATTTATATTTCTACCATTATGCTAATCAGGTATTTTAGTAGTAGTGGTTTCATCGTTTAAACTATTAAGAAACTTTTATAACCTCGTTTTTTTTTTAGAGATATAGTACAGGACATGAAGTTCACTTGCAAGTTTCTACAGAATCTATTTTATCTAGGATATAATACCCTGTATCAAAGTTAGACACCCTCTATCAAATCATTTACTCAAGTCAAACGTGCAGCCGGCCTCGTCTAGGTCATATGCAAGTTTCTACTAAATCTATTTTACCTAGGATAGACGGTTCGACTTACCCCAACTTCGACAAACAGATAAAGGAAAGGCACGGATTTCACTTGGTTGGGCATTATTCCTGAGCCAAGTTATGTCTTTAGATGCCGCAGTAAACATCAATTGCAAAAATGAGAGAAGAAAAGAGATGAAAGAAGAGGACCCTGAATGTTGTAATAACAACGGTTAGCAGACGGATTCCTGTTTGTAGTGTCTTTTAATAAACTGCTCTTTCTCATGGCGTGATTTCTTACTTGCCTTTTACGTTAACTACAGCTGAAAGGGAGTGCCATACAAAATGCAAGACCGTATGAGTTAACTCTGGAAAAAACTTCATATCTGCATTTTTTTCCTTGCATATTTTTGATAAGATACACCTAGGTGTTAAAAATGGTAGATACTAAACAAAACAACCTAATATCAACCGCCATCTGCATAATTCCAACAAATTAGCCAACGTATATCAAATTTCGTCTCCACGACACAGTAAATTGGCAAGGTCGGGTTGCACCAATCAATGTTCTTAACTCCGCCACCTAGTTAACACTTAAACACATACGCTAACGACGACGAGGTAACCGTCTCTTTGTCTCCTTAACTACAGTTAAACAAAACCGACTGGCGTCATGATATTCATATTTGACCGAGTACGTAACTTCCTTTACGAAGTTTTGTCGCTTTAGGTTAACATTTGTACTGAAAGTTCGTATGTGAAACGTTAAACTTTGTTTAGAGGGTAAACGAACTACGTTCACTAAATTCCTTTTATTTGTATATACTTAGTTGTGGTTTAATATCATTAAATAATAACCAGATAAATGCATTTTTTTTTGTTAGGTATATTCTCTTTACTTATACTTAATACCTAACTAGTTATAACAAAATAAGCCGGGACAAAAATTTTGGATACGATTTTCCGTAAATAAACTATTCAGCGAACGCTGTATAATAAATACAGAATTAACACCACTACAACAGAAAAAAAAAACAAGAATACCAACAAAAAAATACCAAACGCAAAGCCAAAAAATAGCGCGAACATCGCAATAACGATAAACAAAACGAAACATTTGCATTCTCACAAATTATCGTCACTCGCCAAAACATGGTTGAAGTTCTTTGAATTTCAGCTAATTTAATTAACGATTGTTCGAACTAAGTTCACGAAGAATCATTTGAATTGCAAACGAACTTAATGATTTTCGTTTTGATTCGTTACTTTAGACGAATAACGAGGGAAGTAATATGGATTAATTATACGAATATTAATTGTGTGCTACTGGTGTTCGTGTCCTTAGTTAACACTTCATTAGTATCCGTCTTTACCTAAGCCTGAGAGCGAGAACCCAGTCTGTCTTTCTTAACAAAGCATGTTATGTAAAAAGAAAGGGAAAATATTGCAGGTATTGGACAGCCCTTATTTTATTTTGCGTAAAAAGTCTCACATCGTTATGTGTAGTTTTTAATTGATTTTTAATCGACCGAGCAAGCGCGAAGCGCGAACAAAGCGTCTCCGTTTCAGCTTGGGCAAAAATGCTTTCGTATGTCCAGATGTCCGGCTGTTCTCCTCTACAGGTCGCATTTCTCAACCGATTCTCGTAAGCAAGTTCGATATTTATATAGTTTTTTTTTGTCGAGCCAGTTTTTCGACCTTTTTCCAAATGGCGAAGATATAGGGGTTGAAAACGTAAAAAGAAACATATTTCAGCCATTTGGCGCTCTTTACGCGTGGTTTTTTTTAAGGTAACGTTTATTCAGTTTGAAGCCATGCAAAGACAGACTCGCAAGGTTTACTGCTCACAGAGCCACTAGTGTATTTATAGACATATCTTAGGACCTACTTCTTAGTCCACAAATACACAATGACAGTTTAGAATCAGATCAGACGAAGCTTCTTAATAAATATTTGAAAGAGCAGCGTAATTAGGAAGGCGTTTCTTAGTTAATTTTCGCTAATCTAATGAGCTCAGGTCCCAAGCTGCTGGATTAAATTGGGATGTAGTCACAAACTCGGGCCAGAACGACCATCTAAATTAATCAGGTGACTTATTCGCGGCTGAAAAGCGGCGGTTTTCGTTATAATTTAAGGCCCATAATAATGCTATCGTTAATAAGTTTCTGGTAAGCTAATTGTTACAATGAACAACTTAGGCAGAGACCTATTTTAATTTTATGTCTTGAACACTGGAATTTGTTTTAATTTCATGCAGTATCAAAATTAAATTAAATTGAAATTCTGTAAATAGGACATCGGAATCACATTAGAACGTCATTTAAAAAAAATATTCTGTAAATAGGACATCGGAATCACATTAAAACGTCATTTAAAAAAAATAAGCTGGAATATGAAGCCGACATATTTTCCTATCTATCTACTCCTGAGAAGATATTATTATAGTGAAAAAAAACTCAGGGGTCAAAGTCTCTTTTAAAGTCCAGACATAATCTTGGTCAGATCATGTGAGATCCACGTAGATAAGCGTCTGAAATGGTCTTTTGAGTAAAGAACTATACAGATTTGAGTGGACCAGTCCAGTCAGTGCAAGCATTTGGCAGTAATCGTGTAGCTCAACTCAGAACTTATGGAGCTCAACGATTTGACGAACAATACCAAAGAAAGGACATTTGGGTAGACGGTAGACCGCATAAAGAACTCAAACTGCCAGACCATCATTCAAACTGAGAAAAAGAAAGTGGGCCACATATTCACAATAACTAAAGTACTTTACAAAGTGAATATTCATGTCATTTTATGTATATAATATTCATCAATGTCATATTTTATATTAAAAAGGTATATTATGATGATTTTGCATAGGTAATTATTAAAATGCCAAGTTTTATGCTTTTATCACAAGGCTTAGCAGAGCGAGCAGCTCAATCCCAAGCTTTTTGTCTTCTAAGTAATCAGAAATGTTATAGTACCCTTTTTTTATAAAGTTCGGTTCTAACACAGCTTTTGTAGGGTATCTGATAAGTACACCGTTTCATTTATACAAACAATTAAGTAAAAAAATGCAAATTGATAGTTGTAGTCGGTAGATTACGTTAAGAACACCCATTAAACTTCACACTTTCAGTAAAATTTATTTGATGTACAATAAAGAGTAGGTAATTTCTGACTGAAAACTCGTATGATAAATTAAAACATCCTATAAAAGCTCCCACATACACTTACAGCCATCTCACAGATACATTCATAATTAAAATGTTAAACTGTGAACTACCAATTTCCTCTACTACTTCTTCACTACGTCACCGCGTCGGTTTCGTCGACTGCAGATGTCAAAGAGCGTGCGGTGTCAAATTGTCAAAACCGCGACGGCTGGCGACGCGACGCGTGAGCAAGTAACTGGAGCATTAGAATTAATTTCCTGCTGTCATCCGCCGCCGGCGTGCATCGCTTCCGAACTCATAGAGACGTATGTATGTACATCATATTTTCGTGGTAAAAGAATTCAAAGTTTCATAAGTGATTATTTTACTACGAAAACTACAGCTCATCTTTAGAACGGGGTTTAAGTAAATTGTTGTTAAATAACATAAAATCACATCTGTGTTCCCCGTAAGTGTACGCTACGCTTTAAGTACACAAGTGCGCTTTCCTATACAAGTAGAGTATTGTCACTAAGCGAGCACAAATTATTTGAATTTACTTATGAAGGTATGTAACACACAACATAACATAACATCATGCCTGTATTCCCCTAAGGGTTAGGCAGAGTTATACCTACCTAATAGTACACCAACATTTCGCCAGTATGTGTAATTTCCTATAATTGATCCCTAGAAATTTTCTGGGGATTTTAGGTCAACAGTAACACACAACAAAAAGATCGTCGATTCTAATTTATTTATTTAAAAAAAGCACAGCCACATCACGTACATTAGACTTATGTTGTACATGACAATTACGGTGCGGCATACATAACATTGATTACAATATCTTGCTACCTTGAAAATTTATATACTAAACTAAACTAAAACCGGCTAACGTAAAAAATAAAAATAAAACAATATGGCAAGGATAACGTGATTTTCTTTCTGAATTCCGGTAGCTTGTCGCTGAATATAATATATCTAAGTCAGGTGGGTTTACTAAAGTATTATTGTATCCCATCAAAAACATAATTGTGAAAATGGGACCCAAGATATTAAGAATATGCGTGGTTGTCGATTTCACTGACAAAAGAATTGAGATCTAAATGGGTGCCAAGTTCTGTAGATAATCCGGAAATTTATTTATAAGAACATAGAACATTGTAAAATAAATTAAAAACACAATTTCTCCTTTTTTACTGCTACAACAATGTTTGCCATTTAAAAAAATAACTGCTTACAGTCGAATTAATTACACAAAGCAGATAACTTAGGATAAATTAAACCTTAAGATTTGACTTAGCTATGTTACAGTTGAAGGTCCATCTGAAGCCTGGTTGATTGTCTGGAATATTTACATCCACCATTTGTGAGATAATGGGATACAACATTGATTCAAACAGTTTTGAAAAACATGAAAGTATCTATATCGAACAGTAATTATCTACACTGGCTGGATCACCATTTTTGAATACGAGCTTTCTTGCTCTCTTCTTCGATTTTTTTCCTTTTCAGATACAACCCTAATTAAAAAAGAAAAGAAAGAAAATACGTTTATTTGCGGTAAACATGACGCAAAGAAAAAACACTCAAATACAAAAAAGAACGAGTTGGGGGAAAATGTGCGTCACATCCACGCAAAATGGCAATCGCTCAGCATAATGCTACGACCCTATGCGAGACAGAGCGCCAGCGCTGGTTTTCAGTGATAGCGTGATGACGTCAACCAGTGCAGCATACGAAAATTAAAAATAACCAAAAAAATATTAAATAAAATAAATACACTACACCTAGTACTAAACATAAGAACGTATGATTTATGTGTGTAGTGTGTGTGTGATGTGTGTATGATGTGTGTGTGTGTTCTGTATGTATTTGATGTGTGATGTGTGTGTTGTAACGTGTAGTGTGTGTGTATGTATTTAACGAATTACTAGACTACTGACCTTTCAATATCAGTTCGAAGAATATTATAAAATTCTTCGACCATGTTATCCACGCCATTACAGTTCAGAATTCGTTCTTGCCATTCTTTACCCTTTAGCTCAGTGACGATGGCTTTAAAGTCAGCTTTAAAGAAATTACATTTTCGTCAGGCTTTGATCGCAAATGTTAAGCTGTTATATGGCATATTAAGCAATAAATTAGGACGGTTTGAGTAACATTTTCTAAGAACATATAAAGGTTTTGTAACATAGACGCTAGACAAACTTGTAATAGTCAAATCCAGTAAATTATTGTCACAATTATTAATACAAATTTACTTGATACAGGTTAAAAATATTCAGGTTAAGTTAAGTCAACAAGTGTTCTAAGAGTGGTTTCGTAGTTGGATGAACTCAAATAATTGCAGTCTACCTTGGCGTTCCAAGTAATAAAGTCACCTAGAATGACCAGAGGCCTACTATGACGTGTTAAAGCCATCATTGTTCCAGCGCGAAAGAGAGACGGAGCTATATATGACCGATAGCACTATCCTTTTGTCTCAATGGAACCATGATGGTATTAGCACGTCATAGTAAGGCAAGACATCATCTCCTTGATCAATAACATATTCCACTTTATCAAGAAACATTGCATGAGCTTCCAACTTTACAGATGGTGGTAAATAAACAACGCAGATTGCTAGATTTTTTACTTATTTATTTATCTATGGATCGCCAACAGAGGCAATTACATTCATGTTAACATAAACAGGGACAAATAAAAATGTGCGCTTCCAATGAGACCACCAACATTCACTTAATATCTAGGTAGGTACATCCCATCCTCCTGTCTCGGCGTGCTGTGCTGGCGCCGCTGCTGCGGCTGCGGAAAACCTCAAGCGGCGTAAGTATAACAACCTTATCGGTAATTATATTTTCGAGCCGTTTGAGGTTGAAACCCTCGGGCCGTGGGGTCCGAGTGCCCTTGTTTTGTTCAAAGAAATCTCCAAACGCCTGTTTGACACTTCCCGTGACCCAAAGGCTGGATTTTACCTTGGCCAGAGGCTAAGCATTGCCATACAACGTGGCAATGCCACCAGTCTCTTGGGTATATTACCAGTCGACAGCGATGCGGAGTAAATTTTTGACGCCATCTTTTAATTTGTTATTAGTTTTAGTTAGGTTAGGTAATTATATTTTAATTGTAAATATTATTATAATTTAAATTAAAAAATAAAATATCGTCCTTGTCAAACTTGTTGTACAAGTTTGACAAGGACGAAAACATTAAACAAAATACAATCATACAAAATAATACAAATTACATAGCTAGCATTAGACCACAAATCTTCCGCCCCGCTTGACTCTAACTGATGGTACGTCTCTAGAAACAGCTAACATTACTCCACCAGTTAGTGACTCTAGCTGATGGTACGTCTCTAGAAACAGCTAACATTACTCCACCAGTTAGTGACTCTAGCTGATGGTACGTCTCTAGAAACAGCTAACATTACTCCACCAGTTAGTGACTCTAGCTGATGGTACGTCTCTAGAAACAGCTAACATTACTCCACCAGTTAGTGACTCTAGCTGATGGTACGTCTCTAGAAACAGCTAACATTACTCCACCAGTTAGTGACTCTAGCTGATGGTACGTCTCTAGAAACAGCTAACATTACTCCACCACTATTTTTTTTATTAAATATGAGATTGAGTTATCTAAAACACTTCTATAAGAAAAACCTGACACAGAAATGGATCCCGAAAATCATTCCTTAAAACGCGCCACCTTATCATGTACAGTCACCAAAAGAGATAAGTAACCAGAGTCGTCAGATATAGTTGAAGTTTAGTCAGAAACCGATGGATGTTTTGAAATGAACTGTTTGTTATAAATTAATTATAATAAATTTTATTTGAAAACGTCCATCGGTTTCTTACTAAACTTCAACTATATCCGACGACCCTGGTTACGTATCACCTTTGATGACCGTACACAATCTGCACCGTATGCTAAGCCTTCCCAAACACACATTTCCTACATTGCGGCCACAATAACAAAACACGGGTCGTTGTGTTGTTGGCGGCATTTCCTCAGTTATGCACACTTGATTGTTAGTTTAGGACGTATATTACACCCACACGATGAACGACACGTTGCTAAACAAACGGTAACTTGTACAAGACTCCACGTAGATATTGTACCATCCTATGTACACCGGCTTTAGAAACACAATGCTTCCCTTCGCTTATCATTAGGTGGCAGAACTAGAAATTGCTCAACAAGCTAGATTTCAGGTGTGGTTAATGTAAGTGTATATAATTATGACGTTTTTACGGTTCCATAATCAACAAGGAACTCTTATAGTTTCGCCATGTCCGTCCGTCCGTCTGTTCGCAGATTAGCTCAGAGACTCTTAGAACAAAAATACCATACAAAAAAAGAAAACATACCAAATTACAGCTTTCTAGAAAGCTGTAATTTGGCATGGATATACATACATATTAGTCACGCCGACAAACTGGCAAAATAAATCCGTTTGTGAAATATTGAACTTTAAAGTGCAAATTTTTGTTAGAATCAAGTGTGTGTCCCCTGCCAGCTTAATGGTTGTTTTTGGATATGTGAATAAATTCACTCGCGTCCTCGGAATCCGGCTCGAAGGACCAATGTTAGCGCGGGAGCAAATGAAAGAAGTGGACTGTATAAAATAGGCAATGGTTTAATGCCGTTCGACAATTACAAAATAAAAACTTCCCGGACAAACAATTAGTGTTAATTATTTGCTTTATAATTAAGAGAGGCGTATCGTCCGTCGCGGTGGAGTCCGAGGACGCGAGTGGCCGTCGGGCCAAGCTGTGTCGCAGCCGCGCCGCGCCTCAGCTTGCCGGTGACGCGTTGATCACGCCACCTGCTCATGCAGGCCGCGCGCAAGGTGTTGGGGTCAATTCCCAACAGTAGTAGTATCTAAAACGAAGTCAAAAGGAAAACTACCACACTTAAGTAGACTTTACAAGTTAACGAGTAATAATCGACCAAGTTACATTTTCAGTTGGAACGTATGGGCAAACATGTTTTTCAACTATATTTATATGTTTTTCTTCGGATAAATTCATTCCAACTACGGAACCCTTCATTGTGCGTGGTCCGACACGCACTTGGCCGGTTTTTTTAATTAAACATCTCACTTGAGAATGAAAGGGTTGAAAATGTCCTGTGAACGCAACCGCTTCAAGTTTAGTAGTTGAGAGAGCGCCACTGGGTAATGGTTTTAGCGATCATTCTGTTTCTTATTCTATAAAGCAGTACTGGCAGCCCACTTTAATAACACATAACATAACATCACGCCTGTATTCCCCGAAGGGTTAAGCACAGGTGAACCGATAGTACACCCACATTTCGCCAGTTATGTTTAAGTCCCATGTAATAGGGGGCGAGCCTATAGCCCAGTTTAATAAAATTTTATTTTTATTTTCCTAACGAATAGATACAGTAAAACGTAATATTTGCTTGAAATATACATATTGGTGCAATTGTATCGTCGACCTCGTAATTTCTTTGCCTCCCTGACGTAAAAAAAAAACTCAAAGCATTTATTTCAAATAAACCAGTTACAGGCACTTTTGAATTGTCAAGGGATCGGTCAGTCAGAATGATGAAGCTAGTTGCCCATTCCAAAGCGGTATGGCAAAGGTACCTATGGAGAAGAACGAACAAGAAACTCCACGGACACTCTTTTAAATCAAATTATTGTTACAAAAAATTGGTTACATAAGTCATGTTGAAATTTTACATGTGAGAACGATGCTGAAAGATCTGCACGTTAAAAGCGTCCGTAACAAAAAAGTTAAAAACAAAAAAATAACAATTCAGAAATTAAAATAGTCGTGGCAGCTAAGACATGACCAGTCCCTACTGACGGCGCCCGTTCACGAACATGACGTATGGATCAGTACCATTCAGCTCAACCATTTTGAAGGGAATTTAATGATCCAACATACACGCCACCACCAGCGAGACATTTGAGTGATCATGACATACTCTCACCCTTCAGGGCACATTCAAGTCAATGAAAGAGATACCCAGTAAATTGCAGCTTTATAGAAGGTGCTCACAGTACTGTGCTATGCAATTATACAATGCAAAGATAGTTTTTACAATCTTCTACAGCTACAACAATATTTCCGAATGCTAATCAATTAATTTATGTGCCATTGTGGAACGGAACCAGCGTTGAGCCAAGCATTTTTGTCAGCGATGTAGTCCTCTAACTTATAATATGCTTGGCTGCATAGTGTGCGTTTTACACAAGATTTTAATTTCATATTATTCAGTTGAAGTTTGAACGACATTTCCACGTCACAAAACGGTAGTCTATTTGATTATGAGACAGTTAGATAGTTTCAACCTTAGTAAAGTTTCAATTTACTGGGAATTGTTCTCAAAAGTGTTAAAGTAATTATACGTCAAGAATACAAAGCCTGCTTGAAGCCTCAGAGTTCATTTCTATTTCAAGTGGCATTTACAACTTTAAAGACACAAATCTCACATTATCTAAAACCTGCCTTTTCTTTCCTTACATGGATTGAATCTTCCACACAAAACATTAAAAATCATTGTAATTATGTTATCATAAACTCCCACAAGTAGGTAGGCGTATTTTACAAGAACAACAGTGTACAATGGCCATTATTATAACATCCTAACCATTATTATTCTCAACAACACCACAGAAACTAACCCTTCTTACTATTAATAATAATCCATACGGGATTACTGGAACATCTTCATTTGAATTGAAAATTACCCCCAAACCACGGAATATGCGCAGCAAAGCGATTATTTGGTAAACAAGCATTATTAGTATACTGTTGTATTAATCACAGCTTCGTAGATAGTAATCTTCTGGTATCGTGTAATCGGTAATTTAGAGGGATTTAAAATTAATCGCCTCGTATAGTTAGTTTGACTAAAACCCACATGATTTAAAAGATTGAGCACCACCACAATAAACATAGTCAGGAAACCGGCATGTCTTAGAACCAATAATTCAAAGAAAATACGTTTATTTACGGTAAACATGACGCAAAGAAAAAACACACAAATACAAAAAAAAATGAGCTGGGGGAAAATATGCGTCACATCCACGCAAAACAGCAATCGCTCAGCATGCAGACGTGTGACATCCACCAACCCAAACGAATAGCTGATTGACATTTGCATTATTTAAGTACAAAAGCGAGTTTGGTTCAAGTAGCA
This sequence comes from Griposia aprilina, assembly GCA_916610205.1. Taxonomy (NCBI): domain Eukaryota; kingdom Metazoa; phylum Arthropoda; class Insecta; order Lepidoptera; family Noctuidae; genus Griposia; species Griposia aprilina. Next base: position 16,724,747 of record OU744290.1, on the reverse strand, counting down.
AATTATGTGTCCAAACGTCATTGTCAGTCCAAATGTGACAGTTTTTCTTTGTGAAGTGTCATGTATAAACACCGGGCCCGTTGTTTGATCAGTAGTCAAACATACTATTAGTTAAAATGCGTTAGTTAAACTAACAATTTAAGCAAGAGTAGTTAAAATTTGATAGCTAATGACTTTATGCAAGATTATTTGTGGAAACTGTACTGTGAATTGAAATAAAATTTAAATATTATGAAACACTTTGATTTCATCGAACTATATAGAATGACCAAAAGAACTGTACTTTGGTTATACAGTGAACTCAAGAATTGCTTGAAAAGGCTAACAGATCGAAACCGCAGTGATTCCTTTGGATCAAATTATTTTGACCTTAAGATTTTACGCTACTGGTAATATTCAGCAGTGTTCGAGATCTGTTTGGATTACACAAATCGACTTTATGTAGAACTATATACCACGTGTCAAGAGTAATTTGCTTCAAATTTAGATCAGTGATTAAAATGCCACAGAATGTAGAAGAAATTAGATCTATAGTAGCCTTTATTTTATTGGTAAATTTCCTAGTGTTATAGGAGCTATAGACTGTAACCATGTTCCAATACTGAATCCATGGGGCAACAATTCAGAATTGTACCGTAATAGAAAATATTACTTCTCTATAAATACAAAAGCTGATGCTGAATTAAGAATTTTGTACTTAGTAGCAAGATGGCTCGGCTCAGTCCACGACAGCACTATTTTCAACGCTAGCGAATTAAAGAGGAAATTTTACCGGGGACATTTTGGAAAATTTTGTCTCTTAGGTAATCGTAGATACCTATGCATTAAAAATACCCACTTATCAAACCGCAGTCACAACCTGAGAGATTGTACGATGAAAGTCAAATAAGGACTAGAAATGTCGTAGAAAAAACCTTTTGTATATGGAAAAGAAGATTTCCTGCAATTGGTTCTAACATTCTAAAATTGGCTGCAGATTAATATTAAACATATACAGCCTATTATTGCTGCTATTGCCCTATTGCATAATATTGTTTACACCACAAAGAAAACATCCCAGAAGGAACAATGAATTATCAAGATGTTGTTATGCCAATAGCAGAAGTTTCTACTCAAAGGCAATCAGAACAAGTATATCGGAACCAACTAATACAAGGGTATTTTGCAAGGTTGTCAAATGAAACCACAGATTAATATGAAATTAATCAAATACAATTATATTTTCATATTTAAGTTTTTCATTTTTTCTCCTCTACTCTATTTCTAAAGCAGATTTACAACTGCCACGATACGTTACTTTAGTCTTTTGACGTTTTGTTCACTGTGTTACCAGTGTAATTATTACTTTTCTAACATAATTCTTCCATTTCCCAAGTTTATTATTGTAGCAACAAAATTAACTATTTTTATATTTAACTCTGGTTAAAAATATGTTCAAACAACGTATTTCTATTTTAACTATGTGTTTAAGCATTAACTATTGACAAGTGACTAATTGTTAAATTTACTATTGGTCATGTTTTACCATTTTTCCTATCAAACAACGGCCCCTAACTTTCTACTTATTTATGACAAATCAGCCATGAAGCTTTAATTTTCTAGGAAAGCGGTTCTGTCATATTTTAACGGCTATCATGACAAACTGTCATTTTCACCAGTATGTGAAGTGTCAAAAAACGTTCTGTATTTAGGACAGTCATTATTGTGTGACCATTGTCGGCTTTCTTAGGAAACTAAAGCTTTAGTCCCAGCATTGGGAACATTATAAGCTGAATAAAAAGCTAAAGCATCATGTCACGAATAAAAACAACAGCATCTACTTGATGGCTGCTAATTACACCAAGCAGCTCAATAATTCCGCTGCCAAGTGCATAATGTCTATTTAATAAATATGCAATATAATGTTAACTTTTAAGTATTTAACCTAGTGTGAAGAAATCATACACCTCGAATTCAGTATTAATAATCTTTATTCACTTTTTTACAATACAGTCGGGTAATTAACAATCACCTATTAATTTGTATGAATATAACAAAAGTAACGCGGATCGGTCAGATATCTTTACGGTTCAACGCCTCGAAATAGACTGACTCTCTCCAAGCAAATCAGTTACCAACTGAGTGTTTCCCACTTTAAACGGAAGTGAACACTCAGCCGGCTATACAGCCAATCAAAGCAGAGGAAACAGTACATACAATCACTTTACTAATTAAAATACATTAGGGCTTATAATTAACTGTAAATAAACTTTCTTAATTTAAACAATAATGATTTATTAAATAAACAAAACAAATAAACTTTAATACTGATAATCTAGAAATGAATACCTAAAACGGATGTAATAATTTCGTCCAACCACTAGCGCCATCTGTCGCTTGTAGAATAAAGTCTTATTCTTAATAATATTTTACAAAATCATTACATTCGGCCATCCTACATCGTGCGATCTCCTGACGCACGATTTTAAAATTCTAATGACAGTTAAATTAAAATGACCCATAAATACAAAATCATTACACTAGACACAAGTTAAATGTAATAATACTTGCTGCGCCCTAACCGGGTCATGTACTCTTAAATTTTAGTCTAGCCTGTAACTGAGTGTAGGTACATTATGCAAAAATTAATAAAACAGTTTAGTAATTTTTCCTTTTACTGTCAATATAGCTGTCATTGACCATGACAGTCGTTTATATAATGACGATATTATTCCTATTTTCTTTAAATAAAAACACCATTCAATCTTAAACCCAATCACCTCTAATTATGATCCACTTAAACAGGGTGAGAGCTCCAATAGCTATCAGAGATATAAAAAATGCCCACTCATTACCCTTTGGACTGACGTAAGCGTCGGACTGTCAGATAAAGAGTGCGCTTCGACGCGACGTCGAGTACTCTCCATTTGTTTGGACGCGATCGAGTAGCGCTCGTGACGGACGTCAACTGGGATCATTACCTACATTTTCAATCGTTCGTCTGATACGTAGAAAAGGAAATACATGGTGCGTTAAGCCCTATTTTATGAATTATCGACTTACTGGATTAGCATTCTCATATTTGCAGGTTCATTCGTGCATTATTATCAAGAGGCCCGAAGTACAATAGGCCGCACGTCACTGGTAACTAAAACCAGCATTAGCTGGCCCCGTATTCTATTGAAACTTCGAACAACGGTAGGTCAGCGCAAGGCCAAAGTGTTTTGGAATTTTCAGTAAGTAACACCACAAAAAAAACACTAGTTCTTTCAATCTTAAAGATAAAATTAGAAACATAGAATATACAAACGGAAAAACACAAAAAATCTGGTCTTATAATAATAATAAAACATTTATTTCAGGCAAAATGGCCCATAGACATATACCTTACAAGCTAACATATATAAAGTATAAAACAAAACTTGTGTTAAAAACAAATAGCTTAAAACTATGTTAGTATCACTTCACTAGCTGGTCCTTGAGCTGCCTTGTGGTACTTGTACGAGGAAGCGACGGAACACCACGTCTTGCGGCCAAAAGTCTTCTGCCATGACGACAGACAGGTAACAATTCGGTACTCGCACCACGAACGCCTTGAAGTTGACTTTACATTGCGACTCCAGTAACTGCACCCTCGGCGTGTACCTCGTCTTCTGGCGCACATACTCCACGATGTCTTCCACCTTAGTGGTGTAGTGTAGGCGGGAGATGTACACCGGGGTGTTCGGCTTTGCGGCACGTAAGCTTACTCCGGGCTCCGTAGGAGCTACGCCGCAGCGGTTCTTGTTCGTTCGCGACTGACGCTTCCTCCTTTGCACAGTCACAAAGTCCTCAACATCAGCCTTATTCGGGGCTTTGTTTGGCATGATAGTTGGAGCGCCACTCGCGGCACTCGCAGTGACGCCAGCGAAATCCTTTTGTAAGGGTAGGGTATTTTCGCCAGGGCTGCGGACACTGGCAGAGGGACGGGGCGAGGGGCTCGGGCGGCGCCTCATGGAGGTGCTGCGGAGACTGGCAGTGGGCTGCAAGCTCATCAAACGACGGATACGCTGGCGATGAAACTGCTGACGCGGAGTCTAACGACGATACATTGAGGCGGGCTCCGCGACACATGTTTACGTTAGACCCATCGATTGATGACCTAGTTACCGCCACACTGTTGCGCAACTCGGTAAATTCTTTGCGCAAATCGGCGACGGTGTTTTGAGATGCATCTAATTTCGCTAGAACATCCGCGAGGCGGGCCTTCAGATAGACAATGTCCTTCAGAAGGCTCGTTACATCGACATGGTCGAAGGTGACGGGTGGAAGCTTGTGTAGCTCCTTCGTCACAAACGTCGGCACGTCGTCCGGGTCGGTCTCCTTAAACAGCGTGATTATGTCTTGCAGGCTTCTCTTAGTCCCGTCACGCCGGCGAGACACATCTGGTCGCGCTTGTTAAGCACACTGAACAGCAACAGCTTGCCAGCAGCTATGTCGTCCTCGCCGAAGTTCGTCGCGCAGATCTGGACAGCGGACACCTCGTCCATCACATCCAGCTTCTGCTGCAGGAACGCTAGCAGCTCATTTGCCACAAGTTCATTGCTCATGACGAGAAAATTACGAGCGACAGCTTGCACCGCGCTGGTCAATTCACGGAACATGCACACACGTCCGCATCGAAACACGGCACAAGCGAGACTTAGCATTCACCTCAATTTTTTGTGCAGCGTAATATAGTACTTACCTAAAACAAAAAATATGCACATCATTGTGGTTATAGCAAACAATGATTTTTAATACCTACCTAAAATTTGTGTTTTTGTTATAATATTTTCGTTATTGTAAGTATTACTTGACAGGCTGTATCTAACACGTTGGCCTTTAGTTGTGTTTTTTATTTATAATTAATTTATCTAAAATAAAAATAATTACAAAATGGTGGCGAGAATGAGCATACTAAGCTACAAAAAGAATGTTGATAAACATACCTACTGTTAATTATTATTATTGCACTAGCATGGACAAGTTGGTATGGATATCTTTAAAAAGACTTCATTACACTTGGAAAGTTGCCAATAACATTCAAACGAAGTGCAGTATTTTTCTCTTTTGACCTGTTTTAAAGTCTATCTGGATGGTATTGCGGGGTCATTTGTCAGTTTGAGTTCAAAGTCAAGACACAGCAGGAAAAATAGTGAATTCATTCCTTGTGTACCTATTTGCATGTATTGTAATGCTAGGGAAATTAATTGCCTTCCAACTTGAACTGTCCGTAAAATCTATGACAGTGGTTCGAAATAGCTATAACATGGCAATTGGCGTAGTGTGTCAATTTGATAAACAAGTTAAGTGTAAAAAAAAATATAGCAACAGAAGAAATAACAGAAAATCTGTAAATGTTTATTTTAAGGGTCTGAAAAACAAAGATAACAACTTATCAACTCATTTTTTTTAAACTAGTTAAATTACCGCGCTTTTTGTTAACATATAAAAATGTGTCCACAGTAAGAAGCAGTCAAAAATATTGCTCAGTGTAAAAACAAGTTTAAAACTAAAAGTATTAACCGTATTCTCTGCTAATACTCTAACGAATATCTAGGCGATATAGTAGGACCACTATTCCTACTTTATTTCCTACTATCTGCGCCCGGAACACATAACTTAGACTTGTAACTTTTAACTTGAGACAATATTTAATATCAGCCTAATATATATGACGGTAATATTACTATCAAGTTCCTCCGTAAGTATTAGATTAGAAAAGAAATGTTCTTATGAGCTTCCTTCTACGAAGTTTGTTGGAAAATTAATATTCTGTAGAAAGTCATTAAACCTACTTTATTATGAAATAAAGTGTACCTACGTTAGTTTCTAGTGTCTTTCACACATCCAGGAGATAAAAACTCGAATGAAATGTCATTAACAATAAGCCCAATGCACTGGAGATGGAAAGAAGGAAATAATCTTTGCGTGTAGAGATGCACAAAAGAAGCTATTTTCGAAAAAGCAACTAGTAATAACGTAATGATCATTCCGTAGATACATTTCGGTTTAAAGAAATTTATTTCTCGAAAAAGAACATAAATAGTTCACTTAAATATGAGAAACTAAACAAAATATCTTAAGTGGCTTACAAGAGCTAAAGCGCGGTCACTCTCGGATTGCATAGAAAAGAAAGAGACGCGCGATGACACAACGCTGGTAATTTATTGGAAAATATGAAGCAATTATGGATTTACAAAAAATCTATTCATTGGACTAAAAAGTTAAAACACTATTACGTTAGTATGTTACTTGTAGAATAATCTGACAAAAAATCTGAATGTTTGTATGTATATTAGTATGGTATTTAACAGACAACAAAAAAAAAATTAGAGGTATCTTCGTGATTTTTTTCTATCGTATCAAGTTAATTGTATTATGTTTTCAACACACTGTCTAACTAGCATATATCCAGAAGAATATCATATATTTTTCTGATTTTGGTTACTGCAGTGGATCATATATTTTTAGGCATTATAAATTTGCGTTTAGGTCATGTAGTCCCCTTAAGTAATAAACATAGTTATCGTTCAATCTATCGAGTACATACAGTAATGATTTATTATTGTTGGTTAGCCAAATACAATTTTAACCTATTCCTAAAAATGTTCACTGATGAAGAATATCTTATTTCTTTCGGTAAATTATTATAAAGCTGCGCTCCCTCAAACTGAATAGTTCTCCTTCCGTACAAAGTCCTAACTGAACGCAGTTCTATACTATCCGTACTGGTGTAATAGTGGTGAGTTTTTTGTTTGAAGGTGATTTGTGAGCGTATTTTGTTTGTTAAAATTTTCTTTATTAGTATGCATGTGTGGTAAATATATAATTATATAATATTTACAACGTTTTACAGACAAGTATTTCTCTGTTTCTAAAAACCTGATTACTCGGCCAAGCCTACTGAATGATGTCATCCAACTTCATGTTCGATACTGTGCTTGATTCTCCGAAATTAAAACCAATCAAACAATTAGACATGCTATTTGTCATAAAATTGAAACTGCGAATATTCTACCTCGATCAGGACATATATCTGAAATACAATTGTAAATATTGTTAAATGTAAGGTATTTTGCTGTCATTTGCAATAACCCAAATGATTGGTGGAAACTTCGAGGTGTAAAAATGATTAAAACTTGTATATAAAAGACAGCACAAAACGATAAAGCCGAAGTCCACACTAAACATGAATACGATATTGGTGCCGATTCTCTTGTCACAAATGCCTCTAAACTAGACTAAAAATCACCAAAATTTAGTTTATTCCTGTCAAACGACGATTTCCCATTCTAAAATAGACTAAAGTGACACAACTAATATTTTAATTTGACAGCACTAAGATGGCACGGAGTTAGTAATTTAGTGAAAATCGCAATTTTCTTATATCTCGAAAATGGTGTGTCCTATCGCAAAAAAAATGAAAGTTTTGACCCCCTTTATAAAACTCTTAAACCCCTAAAACTCAACATGTAGGTAATCATTTTTCATAATTTCCATACAAAAAAGTGAAAAATTCCATATAAAACATGTCGAGGCTGCTAAAAATACACGGGCAAACAAGTACCACGTGGAGTCGCGATTGTCGAATTCGATTTTAGTTCGTAGTTTTTTTTTTTTTTGCAGAGTAGCTTTATTATTCTCATAGCCAAAAGTAAGAAATTTTAGTGATAGTTTAGTTCGGTGTACAAGAGAACGGCACCAGTTACTCTGTCTGTCTGTCTGTTACCGTTTCACGCCTTAAGGGCAGAACACACTTTTTATCCAAATCGACGTTCCCTGGGATAATTTCCAACCTGCACACGGGCAAAGTCGCAGTCAAAAGCTAGTCCAACATAAATATTTCCCAGATAAATTGTAAATTCTCTTTTCCCATGTTAAGTTTACTAGATGGGGAAGTGAACAGTGCAATTGACAATTACATCTCGGCTTTGAGTCGCAGTCGTATCGTGAGCCATGCATGGAAGGTTTTCTGTGTAAGCGTTCACGGGGGGGTGACACTTTAAGCTCTGCACCCCAGAGGGCCTAGATAAAGTAACATTCGATAAGCGATGACGTTAGTAGGAAAGCCATAAAATGTATGGGTTTGACATAAGCTATCGAAATGTTCCGTGATCATTGGTTAACGAATAGAAATTAGCTAGACAATGTTAACATCATTCGATTCTATGAAACGAATCGACAGCATCGAACGATTACTTCCATAGAGATGCGTAGCCAAGTTGCACTTTTTTAACAACCGTTATCGCTAGTTTTCGATTCGTATGACGGAAACATTAGCGAAAGCGATAGCGATTGTAGAAATAGAATCGCTCCGAAGCGAATGCCATTTGTCTAGGCCCTCTGTTCTGGCTGCTACGTGAGGGATTGCTAAGGATTGTTTTTATCACGTGTCGCAAGTTTTGATACTAAAATTACTTACTAGTAAGCAGTTTCAAATGAAACATTGAAAATGGTGTTAATTTTGGAAACACCTGGACAGCGGCCGCTTGGAACCGGGAAATATGGCAGAAAAAAAGAGGCCTCCACCCAGGAGTGGCTTATTCCCAAAATCCCCCTGAGAGAATCCCCCTTAGGGGGGAAAATGGAACCCAATGTAAAAAGAAGTCCCAAAATCCCCCTTTTCATTTCGACCTATTCCCAAAATCCATCCTGAGAGGTTCTCTCAGGGGTAAAACTGTAACAAAAGTCCCGAAATCCCCCTTTTCAATTCGACTTATTCCGATATTCCCCCCTGAGAGAATCTCCCTCAAGCGGGAAAACGGAACCCTAATACAAAAAAAACCCGAAGTCCCCCTTTTCATTTCGACTAATTCCCATATTCCACCCTGTTTTTAATTTTAATTTCTACGCTCTTTAAGTAAATAAACAAAAAATAGTGATTATATACAGATTCTATAAAAATGTAATAAACAAAATATCGACAATATAATATAATATATAATCATTTTTTTTTTCACAGAATATAGTAATAATAAAATGTGATGAAGAGTAAAAACAATCACAAATAAACAGCGATGAGAGCAATTGGTTGATTTTAGAAACAATAATATTAAAACAGTTTAAACAAAATTCCTAACTACCTAGAAAAACTAAATTATTTAGCATATCCCCCTGAAAGTTTCACTTAATAACATCACTTACCTAAATATAAAACAATTAACAAGTTTTTCGGTAATTTACATAATGTTTAAATTAAGTACAAAGTTATAGAGAAAATATATTACTATTATTATGTAAGTGACCAACTAGGAACAGAATGAGGTCTTGTAAGCGCACGTGTTTTATGTTTTTATTTACGCTAAGTTGCTGTTTCGTCTCCAGGAAAAGGTCCACGGGAAATAATGCCAATAGTGCATTCGGTACCTACTGTTTGTAATTTAAAATAACGTGGTATTTTCAATTTCTGATTTTCTTATAGTACTTACGTAATTTTGTTGCTTGAGACTTCAGTTATAACGCGTCGCATAGGGAATAGGTACTTTTAAATTTCGAATAAAAAACTAGTTTCTGTTTTTTCAAGCTCCAAACCTAGTTTCATCACAATCGATTGAGACGTTGTTGCGTTAGCGTAAATAGATATCAAATCAAATAAACAAACAAACGCACTTTCGCATTTATACTATTATAGTGACAATTACTAGAATAGAATACTCTTTATTATCTACAATTGGACACCATAAAAATTACAGATACAAATGTAGAAATTTTACATAAAGTGACACAATAGGCGGTCTTATCGCTAAAAGACACACTTTGGACCTTTTTTACTAATAATAAACAACAAGAACATGTCTGCCTATTTAAAGTATTTAAACTCGAATAACATAAAACAATTCAGTATACAATTTATATTAGCTTTATTGACTAAGTCGAGGAAGCCCCACCTCGCAGGGCTCCATTAGTCTTTGAATGGTCAAAATTATTCCCAAGCTCGCAACCCTCGCTTCTTTATTCTAGGTTATCTAAATAAAACATCTGCCGGTGCCCGCGGTAATTATTTAGGCAACCAACACCGGCGACCGAATCGGCGACCAGCGCTGGTAGCAGAGACATTCCCAACATTTTAATGAACTCAATGGAGATTTCTGGACATTGATTATTATTAATTTCAGTTAGGGGAATTATCAGGGGGGAATTTGAGACTTTGTTTTTTTTAATTCCCATTTTCCCCCCTAGGGGGGATTTCAGGGGGGATTTTAGGAATAAGCCCCCAGGAGTGGGCTTACCTAAAATTAAACCGCTCATTTTAGCCTGAAGTCGTCCAGGCTGAAATGTGCCAGCTGGTATAAATTTTGCAGAATCTCTAATTTTGGTAAGTTTGATATACTTTTTAATTTACCGGCTCATTTGGAAATGCCGGTCATGATTGCAAAGCTAGACAAATAAGCGAAAATTAGCCTTCTGGTATATTTGTGCCAACCAATTGTATGTTATCATTGTGTTTACAAAAAAAATTAGCACCCCACTTTAGAATCGTTAATTCAAAAAACCGGCCAATTGCGTGTCCGTAGTTGGGATGAATTTATGCCAAGAACAAACTTAACATTGTAGTTGAAAAACATGTTCTCCCATACGTTCCAACTGCAAATGTAACATGGTCGGTCAGTGGTCAGTGCAGTGCGATGCGCGCTCGAACACGGACGTGTTTCCACTGTGCACGGCACGAATTTTATTCGCGTGTTGCGCGGCTGTAGCCGCTGCCCGTAATCACAATGAGTTCGAAAAAACTTATAGTGAATGAATTGCTGGCATTCCTGGTCCATGCCATCGACTACATGGACGAGGTGAGCATCCTGCAGATATGCCGGTCCAATTTCAAGGAGGACGACGTCAGCAGCGGAAAGCTGTTGCTGTTCCAGTCTCTTGGAAAATTAGACCAGATGCCCTCTCGGCGCAGAGATGGAACCGAGAAGAGTCTTCAGGATATCATCGATATGTTGAAGAAGACTGACCCGGACGACGTGCCGGATTTCGTGGCGAAGGAGCTGAGTAAATTGCCTCCCGTCACATTCGATCACGTCGACGTTACACGGCTGCTTAAGGACATCACTTCCTTGAAGGCGGAGATGACCAAAATGCAGTCCAGAATGGAGGTATCGGAAAAAACCAATACTGAACTACGTGCAGAAATAGCATTACTGCGCAACGTTGGTTCGGTATTTGGGTCACCTGAGGCCTCTAAGGTGAATACACGTCGAGGGGCGCAAATTGCGACCATCGGCAGTTTTGAATCGGCGAACACAAGTGCGTCACTAGCTGCCGATAACGCTGAGCAAGCGCCGCCCGCCGCCGTCGTCGCCCGCGCCACAACACCGGCTGCGGAAACGTCACACGTAGGTACGTCGACCCCTAAACGTGCCTATGCTGCTATCGTCACCAGCGGCAAATCTGATGCGTCGCAGCCTAAGCGACAAACCAGAAAAGGGGATAAACGGAATGTGGGTGCTCAACCTGCCCTGACTGTGGTCTGTAGCTCCGTGCCAAGAACGACACAAGTTGATGAGGAAGGCTTCACTAAAGTCGAAAGGAAGAAGAAGAAGCCCTGTTCTCGTAACCTGTGTGGTACCGCACCGAGTGGACCCAACATGCTGCTGCGTCCTGCTGTGCCTACGACGCAGCTGTACCTTTCGCGTCTGCATCACTCCACTACAACTGAAGAGGTCGTGCAGTACGTCAAAGTGAAGACAAATTGGACTCTGAGGGTTGAAAGGTTAGAGTCGCGCCACAATATCAACTTTAAGTCATTCGTGGTGCGAGTTCCAACCCACCATCTACAGGCCTGCATGAAGGAGGACTTTTGGCCGAAGGGTGTCGTGTATCGACGTTTCCGAGGACGGTTACGCGACACCACGCAGCGAAACACGACGCCGACAACATTGCGTGTGTAGTTATAGTTATAGGATTTAAAATTATGTATTAGTTTATTATTTTTGTTTTATTAAATGTAAATGTGTGTATTTTATGTATGGGCCCTCAGCTGCCTGAAATAAAATGATTGATTGATTGATTGATTGATTACTCGTAAACTTGTAAACCCTACTTACCTGGGACACTTGACTCTAACAAAAATTGGCCATTTACAGCTTAATTTTACGCAAACGGATCCCTGAATCGAAAAATAGCTTTCACAGACCCGTAATATTTTTGAATGGCCTATCCAACAATACCCCATACTATGGGATAGACGAGAAAAGAAAAAAACATACCCACTTTACGTGTACCGGAGGTAACCTAAAATTATTTTTCGTGATTGCATTTTACCACTTTGTTGGCATGATTAATATGCATATCCATGCCAAATTATAGCTTTCTAGTACTAAGAGCCTCTGAACTAAGCTGCAGGCAGACGGACAAACGCACATGGCGAAACTATAAGGGTTCCTTGTTGACTACGGAACCGTAAAAATGTTCACAAGAGTAGACAAGTATTAAATAGATTATTTTAAATACCGAACTTATGAAACAATATTTAGGTCAGCCCTAGTCCCCGTATGACCTGATCCACAGACCATGAAATAGATGCAACTAACTTGACAATCCGATGGTGTCGCAGGTGCGCTGAACAAATAATAACTCCGTACATCTTCCTCGGCTCATGGAGCAAGCCATCATGTTTTAAAGTTACAGTCCCATTTCGGATTGTGTTCACTATGATGTAAGTATGTCGTGTGTTCAAGAAAATGTGTTTCGTGTCTGTGTTTGCCTTGCATAATTTATGAAATGCAACGTCTCGTGTAGGTATGCCTTGTCCACACCTTGTTGCTAAGTGCGCGTATAAATCGAGAAACTGTTTTCCGATTTACGTGATTTCGTAGTGTAATTAAATCTTCTATCACGCATAATTAAAACATACGTGCGTAAATCTGGGTATAAGTCAACTCGATCACAGGGGGCCTAAAATGGACGCTTTGGCAGAATCATAATAATTATGATTTGCGTTCAATTCGTATATCCCGCAATTCATCTGTTTGACAGCTGCTATTTGACATTAGACTTCATTAGAGCAATGCATAATTTGTGGGCCACTTTACGAAACTTCATACAAAACTGCCAAACAGATGAATTGCGGGATATTAATTGTACGCAGATCATAATATGATTCTGCCAAAGCGTCCATTTTAAGCCCACAGCTAGTTTTCAATAAAGAGCAGCTGACCTATTTAAATAAAACTGTTTAACTTCCCGTAAATAGAAACAAAAACTCAGAATTTATATAAGTTCAAAAGGTATACATAAAATTACTCTTCACAAGCATTCTCAAAAACAACTTATTTGCTATAATGTAGGAAACACGGAACAGATAAACCTTATTTATCTATTCCGTGGTAGGAAAGGAGGACATATAGAACTAAAGGCTGTTTACAAACGAGGCTCAAAATTTACACCCCGTTAGACGTCCGCTGCCGGCTTATAATAAAGTATTAAATTCGCCTCAGGTGATTTAAAGATGAAGCACCTATGGTAGGTACTGTGTTGCCAGATACGAAATTTTCCACTTCTAAGTGGTAGGCAGTTTATAATTAAAACTAAAGTATGTAACTACATACATACATAAACTCACGCCTTTTCCTTATTGTATCTATATATTTGTGTAAGTTTAAAAAATCAAGTTTGTTTTCTTATCCAAAAGCGTTGAATAGAAAGACAGATAGAATGATTACCTAATAATTATTTGCAGCAAATTATGAAATACGTATCACTGAGAGTTGTGATCATCAAACTGCCTGCGCATAGTGACGGTAACTTGAGTTTCCGATCGTGATGGCCCGGGAGTTTAAGCTTCGCCTTTCATGAACGAGGTTGTGGGTTCCAATCCAAGTACCAATGTGACTTGTTATTTTTTTTTTTATTACTGATATCGGTGAAGGAAAATATCGTGAGGAAACCTGGACTTATACATATACATTTAAAAATAGAGACACTGACTGACTAATTGACTGACTGACTGATATAACAGCGCACAGCCGCAACTACTGGGATTAAGAACGACAAATTTTGCACAAGGCTTCCTTTTATAATGTAGGGGAGCACTAAGGGGTTTTTGGAAATTCAACGTTTAAGGGGGAGAAAAGGGGGGATTTTGTTTGTATGAAAAATCTTATTCCTTAATTCAATAAACTTGAAACTAATAAAGTTCTGTACAACATTTAGCTCGATGCGCCTCTGGCCAAAGAGGTGTATCGCTAGCTTATGTTATTCTGTCTAAGATCGATGAATTAATTGTAAAAGGTGTTACATTGAGACTGCAATGGGTTCCATCGCATATTGGGATACAGGGCAATGAGAAGGCTGACATGCTGGCAAAATATGCAGCTAAAAATGGGAAAGAAACTAATATAAAGCTAGATTATGCAGAAGTTTTACCTAAATTTAAAAAGAAATGTTACGATGTTTGGAAGGAGTATTTTGACAAACGTTTATTGGAAAAAGGGATCTGGTACAAAACCATGCAGGGTCAGCCTTTTCGTGTGCCCTGGTTTATCAATAGTAATTTAAGTAGGAAATTGGTTGTAATAGCTCATAGACTCAGATCTGGACACATTCCATGTAATAAGTTTACGTTCATGATGAAAAAAACTAACTCGCCTAATTGTTTGGAGTGTGGAGTTGTGGAAGACTTACATCACTTATTAATGGATTGTGTTAAATACGAGTCTCAAAGAAAATATCTGTTTGGGGTCTTGAGGTTGAACCGACTTGATATGGGCATATTTCATAAAATTTTGTCTCAACCAAATGGTTATGATGCGAAGAGTCTGTTCAGGTGCATGGCCCAGATGTAATCTGTAGCAGTATGTATTTTTAGGGTACGATGGGACTGGCATACACATTGCCATCATAAAAGTCCCTAATTAAAAGAAGAATTAAAAATAAAAAATAAAAAAGTTCGTCATTATTAGTTTATTACAGCTACCCCTCATTGGGGTTAAAGTTTGTATGGAAGAATCTTAATGCGCGGTTTGAATAACTCGAAACGCGGTAGGTATTAACCTATAGTTTTGACAGGAAAGTAAGAATAAAAAGCTCTTCGGTTTTTTCAAAAATCGACTCCTTACAGAAAAAATGGGTTATAAAGTTTTTAGGGAAAGAATTTACTGCTTGATAATTCAAAAATTGGTAATAATAATCTTTTAGTCAAATAATGGAAAGGTACCAAACGATATTTCAAAAATCGACGCCTAAGGGGGTGAGAAGAAGAGATACAGTTTATATGAATAATGTTATTCCTTTTATCTAAAAACTTAAAACTTGGCTCGAATTCCTATCTAAATAATTAATAAAAATCGCGATCATTAATTTTCGAACAATATTTTTTAAAGGGTGTGGTGTGTTAAATATTTTAGGGGAAAGTACGAAATCCACGCGGACGAAGTCGCGGGTAAAGTGCTAGTAGTTAATATAAGTCTGAAATCGCCAAGCCGTCTTGAGCAAGCGGGGTAATCAATGCCCTTGCTTTCTCTTTATGAGCAGAGGCCTTTGCCCGGCAGTGGAACAGTAATTGTTTGGTATTATTTTTATTTATTATTTTATTATTTTGCTATAGCAAAGCTATTGCAGTTGCAGTATATCTATGGTGTACGCGTCACCTTAGCAATATTTTAGGAAACTTAAGTGGACTACATGACCTAATCGCAAATGTGAATGCCTAAAAATATATGATCCACTACAATAACTAAAATCAGAAAAATATATGATATTCTTCTGGATATATGCTAGTTAGATAGTGTGTTGAAAACATAATACAATTAACTTGATATGATAGAAAAAATCAAACAAATACCTCTAAAAAAATATTGTAATGATTAAAAACCATACTAATATACATGCAAACATTCCGATTTTTTGTCAGAATATTGTACAAGTAACATACTAACGTAATAGTGTTTTAATTTTTTAGTCCAATGAATAGATTTTTTGTAAATCCATAATTGCTTCATATATTGCAATAAATTACCTACCAGCGTTGTGTCATCGCGCGTCTCTTTCTTTTCTATGCAATTCGACAGTGACCGCGCTTTAGCTCTTGTAAGCCTCTTAATGCACGCTAATGTATGTTTAAAGCATGCTAATTTGGGATGATAAGGGCAGGCGAATGACAATTGCAATGCTTGTAAAAGGCTGCTAAGTCATAAGTACTAACATAACATAACACCAACATTGTACACTTAGTTCGCAATAAACATTTTGACTTTGAATTTGACTTTCTTTGTGTTTCATATTCGATTCCATCAAAAAGGTGAAGTTAAATCAATTTTGTAAGGATAGGTTAATGACATAGTCTAGTATTTATACCAGTCGTGTACTTGAAAATCCTCTTTCAACGTTAGATAGGATTGTCTGTCAACTAGATACTTGACTTAGCAAATATGTAGACGAGTGACCACAGAATCAAATACTATTGGCAATTATAGTCCTAGGTAGTTTGTCTAATTTCATAATGTTTCGGATTGTTTACTGGAACCCTCTTTGTAAATCAGCAGATTTAACTAGCAGTTTTAAATTTTAAAAGTTTACAAATCATTTACGAAGAAAAACGCCATTTACTTTTTCGAATAATTTGTTTTGAAAAATTTCCTTTTGACAACATTTCAAAGAAAAAACGAAATCCGATTCATTAAGCATCGGTTTTACACAGAGGAAAAATTAAATGAAAAATACGTCGAGGAAAAAACAAAAGAAATATAATCGAACTGATAAGTAACGCGTGGTGATTTAATTTCAGAACTGGCAACCCGACTTCGTTGTGTTTAATGGGTACCTCGATAGTAAGCCCAGGTATGCACGGGCGACTTTTTAATAGTGCGTTAAAAATTCAGTTCGCGATAAAAATCGCCCATGGGTCCGAGGACTCTGTGTGCCTTGACTGCAACAATTTTGTTTACAAAACCGGTTGGAGGGTAGCCTTAGGGGCCATATGGACGAGGACTTAGAAAATGTTCCGTTTTTTTTTTTATTCGGAAATTTTCTGATTTTATTGCAGTTTCGGGTTAACCTTGACCATATAAACCAATTAGGCTCTGAGAAGGATGGTCACATGACACCGTCTCATGATTTTTGACTAGAGCAACAATTTCTTTCCAGAAAAGATTTTCAGCCGACCTACCATTTTGGAAATATACAGCGTTTTATAAAAAAAAGGAAAAAATTGAAAGCTCCTAACTCGGAAACGGTGCGTCGTCGGGTCATGCTTCTCAGAATCTAAATAGGTTCTATGGACAAGGTCAACCCGATACTGCAATAAAATTGGTACACAACGGAAAAAAAATACAACGAAAAACTGGCCGTTACAAAAATATTCGAAGGTCTAATTCTCGGAAACGGTGCGTAGTTGAGTCATCCTTCTCAGAGCCTAATTGGTTTATATGGTCAAGGTTAACCCGACACTGTACTAAAATCAGAAAATTTCCGAAAAAAAAAAAAAACGAACTTCTCAGTCTATTTTTTTTTTTCTTTGCCGCTCTTGGTGCCCCTAAGCGTATACTCCAACTCCTTCAACTCCGCCCCTAAGAAGACCCACTGATCACAAAACCGTTTTATTTATATACTATACCATTGTAAAGGTAATTATAACGTATTTCCTTTATTCTTCACATTATACAAACATGAAACCTTCAGTAGTGTAAGAAACTAAACATGCATTCTCAATCTGAGAGCCATGTTAGCACAGTACCGTCAACGGGGTGAATCCGACGCAGGAGTGAATCGGAACGAAACTTTAAAAGGGATTTTAACATTGAAATAATATAGTTTGTTGCCAAAAAGGACTGTAACGTGTTTACTGTATTATAACTAACGATTAAGTTCCCTTGTTGGCAACAAATCATATTATTTCAATGTTAAAATCCCTTTAAAGTTTCGTTCCAATTCACCCCAGCGTCCCTATTCACCCCGTTTGACGGTAAATGGTTATTACTGATTTATTGTCATAAATACTTAAAATAACATTACGCCTGTATTCCTCTAAGGGTTAGGCAGAAGTGTACCTATAGTACACACACATTTCGCCAGTTATGCTTAAGTCCCATATAATAGGAGGCGAGCCTATTGAGATCAACCGGGCACAAATCCAGACTCCGGGCTGCTACTGAGAAATTCCTGATGGAGAACCCAATAACACTTTGCCCGACCTGGGAATCGAGGACCTCATGCTCATCAGTAACGCTTACGACCACTAGACCAACGAGGCCGACCCTATAACTAATGCGTTTATTCATGACTGTCAGTGATATTATCATGACTGTCAGTGATATTATCACGGATATTATTATGACTGTCAGTGATATTATCACTGATATTATCAGAGTTGTCGATTAAATATATAATCAACCCAATAACACTGCCCGATCGTTATTCGAACCCAAGACCTTATTAGCAGTAGCACTTGCGACCACTACATCAACAACGAAGCAGTCAATGATCAAGAGGGTATAAGCATACATAATATTATAAAATATTTACTAAAAATAAATAAAAATGATAAATTATTTTATTTCTGTAAATAGGTTTGTACAAACACTTTTACACGTCAATCATATTTTTTTTAAACTAGATGAGGTCAGCGTTTCCTATCTGACTACTCTGAGAAGAAAAGCCGAAACAAACTCAGAGGTTACAGTATTTTTTAAAGTTCAGACATAATCTTGTTCAGATCATGTGAAAACCATGTACATTAGTGTCTGAAATGATCTTTTGAGGAAAGAACCACACAGATTGACTGGAGCAGTCCAATCAGTGCACGCATTTGTCAGTAATCGTGTAGCTCAACTCGGAACTTAAAGTGCTAAACGATTCGATGAACAATACCAAAGAAAGGACATTTGGGTGACATAACATTACATAAGATAAGCTACAGATAATTATAATTCAATTACTGCTAGCCAGCAGTAATTGAATTATTATTAGCCACACAATATCGAATTGATCGTCAACGGTTTACGAGGCAATCATAACGCTCCATATATTATATTGGTTTTCATCAGCTGTAATTCATTGATCATTATTGTCAGTTGGTAACACTCCCGTTATGTGTATTAGTATATGAAGGGCACAGGAAAAGAAGGGGCTCATCAACAAAAAATGTATTCAGAGATAACGGCAACTTAAATGTTCATCATGTAATAATTCTGTCAAAAATCAGCGCTTATATTTATTAACTGTAAATTTTATATAACACGTATTCTAGTATACACTAGAATAAATAAAAATACCTGTAATTGTCGGTTTTGTATCAATAAAAGCAATGATATTTGCAAGTTTAAGCGGCAATGGGACCCTTTTAGTCGTTTGTGAATTAGCTTTGCAATGAGCCCTTTTTATACTGTTCTAAATAAACCAATGAAAGGCCCGCTTATAATATCGGGTGGCATATTCAGTTAGATTTTATGAAATATGTCGAAGAGCCCCTTCTTTTCCTGTACCATTCATATCAGATCGCAGAAAACTAAATAAATCTAACAATAATGTACTGTAGCCCAAATAATACCATACCAACTGTTTCGTCTTTTCGTATGATGGTGAATGTTATGAATGTGCTAGCTACATTCAACTTTATTTTTACCTAAAACATAACATCACGCTTGTATTTCCCGAAGGGATAGGTAGAGGTGCACCTATAGTACACCCACATTTATAACCGACTTCAAAAAATGGAGGAGGTTTTCAATTCAACTGTTTTTTTTTATGTGTTAGTTCAGAACTTCTTTCTAAGTGAACCGATTAGGATGATTCTTTTTTTATTTAAAAGCTGATGCTTCTCATGTGGTACCATATAAATTTGATCAAGTTCTAACTATTCGTTTTTGAGCTAGCCTTAATACTGCGTATTTTTTCCACTTAGTTTATATTGATGATGTTTTAATATTTTGTAAGGGGTAGGTACCACAACTAAAAAGTGAAAAATAAAAACTTTTTACACAAAAACAACCGAATTCCAAAAAACACACCATGGCCGATCAATAAATCAATTGGACCACCACCTTACATTTTAGAGCGGAGTCGCTCCGCTCATGAATCTTAGGCCAAACATGCAGATCATACGATATTTGCACCAAGTGACCTCTACTGGCTTACACGCGCCGCGCGCACACCTGTATTGTACTAGCGACGGCGACAACGGCCTTGGCCTGCGGAAGTGTGCGTGCACGCACATCTACTCTACCGCTGCGAGGGCCGGGCTTCGGAGACACAGTGCTACCTTCGACCACCTTCCGAACCACACGGATCGCGCCGCGCTTTAATTGTATACCTTAATCTAATTTTGCTAATTTAATTGTTGTCCGATTAATTTTATTCAAATATATAATTTTCTTATCACTTTAATAACATTCTTCCTTTCATCTGTACTCCCATCTTTCTGTCATCCTTCTGCTTACGCTTCGCTTCACGCTTTAAGCTAATAAATAAAATTATTAGTACGGGTTCGATTCCCAATTGAGTGGAAATTGGTGACGTACGTCGGAAGTCGGTGGAAAATAACGAAAATACAAAACCAAAGACACCGACCTCCGAAATTAAAGTTATTTTTTAATTGTTTTTTTTAGAGGTTTTCTGATTGGGCTCAATCGGACTTTATGACAAAATGAAACAGTAGACTGTATTAAAATAGATGTAATGCCATAATTTACACTATAACAAGGAAACGCCCGTAGTGGCGCGCGTCTGTGATCTTAGTGGTGTGGAGGGCGTGCAGGGGTCGTCGCTTACGGGATCGGTACCCCGACACACCGCGCCTTTCCGCCGTCAATCACGCGCATAAGTGGTGCGCCGACATATTCCCCGGGATGAAGGGAAGTCTTCAATGTTCGACTGGAAGGGGGCAGATGCAGTTCGAAGCACGTCGAATGGTGCCCCGCTTCGTCTTCAGTTCAGCCACCGTCGTGACCCTGTGTACGCCGGGATAGGTCTTCGTAACCCGGCCCAGGGACCAGAGCAGAAGTGGCGTTGTTTGTACTTTATCAGGACTAAGGATCCCGGCTTCACTTCGCCTCTAGAATGAAACCATTTGGATTTTGCCTGCAGCAGCTCGTTATGAAATCGTCGCCAGAATTGCTGCCCGATATGCTGAATTATTTTCCAGCGATCCAGCTGCGTGACGTTGGCTTCAATCACCTGAAGATGTGGTACTGATAAGAATGGCCGTCCAATTAGGAAGTGAAAGGGTCTGAAGTATGACGAGTAAGAGGGCGTGAATTAAGAACTGCCTCTATGTGAGTGATACAGATAGCCATCTCTTCGAAGGTGAAATGAGTAAGATGCAGTAACCGTTTTAAATGATGCTTACATGATTTTACAGCAGCTTCAGCCAATGTATTAAAATGAGGGCTGTATGCAGGAGTGAAATTATATTCGATACCCTGCTGTGCCATTTCAGATGCAACATTTAATGATTGCAAGAACCTATACATCTCGTTTGATGCGCCTACAAAGTTAGTCCCGTTATCGGACGTGATGCTTCGAGGCTTGCCACGACGCGCCACGAAACGATTTAGAGCGGCCATGTAGGCCTCATTGGTGACGAGCTCCAAATGTACGGATTTCACGGCCGAGCAAACAAAGATGCACATATAGGATTTTGTAAGTTTGCATCCTCGGCCTTTACGACTGGCCATGAATACTGGCCCAGCATAGTCAACATAAGTATTCAAAAAAGGAAACTCAAGATTTGTTCTTGGGTTAGGTAGTTGACCCATTATAGGCTCTACGTTCTGAGCCTTATGTCTGAAACATTTAAGACATTTATTCACTACAAATCTAGATAAGTTTCTTCCACCTAGAGGCCAATAAGTTTGTCGTTTAGGTGACAATAACAACTGTGGACCTGCATGTACACGCTTTAAATGTTGCATTTGAAATATAAGTTTTGTAAGTATGTGCTTACTGCATAAAACAATAGGATGTTTCACACTAAAATCGTAAGGGGAGTTATCGAGCCTCCCCGCCCACGCGAATGAGGTTACGAATTTCAATGAACGGTGTGAGAGGAAGCAATCTACTTTTGCGTGGTAATTTTCGTCCAGACTTTAACAAATTATAGTCTTCTAGAAACATTTCAAGCTGTGAATAATATATAATTTTATTTAATGAATTTTCTAGATCTGTTGTTGAAAAATTACCATGCTGTTTCTTTTTATCTTTTACATTATAAATAAAGCGTTGTACGTATGTAAATATATTTTGTATTTTTGTTAAGCTAGAATACTTTACTAAAAAATAATGAATGATTGATGAATGAATGTTAACGTCTGAATGATTACTACTTAATGAATGATTGTCACTATCACTACCAATGAAATGAGTCACTACTTCCGGCTGACTATCTTTCCTTGTTTGGCAAGCTGGGCCACTCATTTTCACTATGCTATAAAAATGAGGGTCCACACGACCACAAAGGAGTGTCCATGATAACGTCGGCCCTAAGACCACGGGAAACAAGATCCGCTGGGTTGTCCTTCGACGGTACTTAGCTCCAGGCATGACCACAAGTATTTTCCTGTATCTCATTGACTCTGTTTCTGACAAAAGGTTGTAATGGATAAGAAGGAGAAGAAAGCCAACCCAAGACTATGGTTGAGTCGCACTAGAATCTAGATGTATGAATGGGCACGGTAAGCGATTCCTGAACCCTAATACACAGCCTTGTACCCAACAACGCTCCACAAAGTTCAAGCCTCGGTAACGTCATTGATTTGATGGGCGCTACACGATTTCTAGAGACTAGAAGTTGTACGCCTATGGATCCACTGCCATTACTAGACCGAATGTACACACAAGCGCCATACGCCCTCTCGGACGCATCGGTAAAGACGTGTACTTCATGCGTAACAGAGTCTTCACGCAAAACCCAACGAGTTTTTTTTTTTTTAATGCTGTTATTGTGCCTTCAAATGTAGACGAAAGGTTTCTGACTTCGTGCGATACTTCGTCATCCCAGTCATACTTATCTAGCAATAGACGCTGCATAATGAGCTTTGCTTCGACGACGCACGGACCTACGAGGCCTAGTGGGTGAAATATTTGACTGATTACAGAAAGAACATGACGTTTGGTGACTGTAGTAGTGGAGCCGATATTTATAGTCTATGTGAATCAGAGTCACAAACCTAGTTAAGACCTAAAGTCTTAGATTGAGATGAGATTGGACCTGGCTCAGAAAAATGTAAAGTGTTATGTAACTCATTACTATGTGTAATTTCTTTAAGAATTTGAGGATTTTTTGACCGCCATTTTCTTAAATTGAATTTTGCAGATGGTAGAACGGTATGTACCTTTTTAGAAATGTCAACAGTTTCAGCTATGGTATCCCCTCCGCTAAGAAAGTCATCGACGTAGAAGTCAAGTCGTATGGCACATCGGGCACGACTGTCCTCAATGTTATAAGCTAGACTTACAAGGCACTTAGTGGATAAATAGGGTGCAGAAGCGGTACCATAGTTAACCGTATTTAAAGTGTACGTTTTAAGAGGTTCTGAAGTTTCAAACCTGAAAATATTTTTTGAAGAGGTCGTTTTACTGGGTTTAACTCTATGGCCCTGTACATTTTTTCCACGTCACCTGAGACCACGTACCTATGCTGTCGAAAACGTGTTAAAATAGAAAACAGATCATCTTGAATTACGGGATCGACCATCTGAATGTCATTAAGCGACACCCCCGAACTGGTAGAAGCTGATGCGTCTAATACTGCGCGTAGTTGTGTAGTGGTGCTAGAACTGCGAATGACTCCATGATGTGGAATGAAATATTTAGTCATGGAGTTATCTGGTCTGAGTACAGTCTGAGTCTACCGTCATATGACCTAGGCGCTCATATTCTCTCATGAACTCATTATATTTTTTATGAAATAAAGGATCGCGTTTAAATCGCCGTTCAAGGGAAAGAAAACGATTCCTAGAATTCATAAAAGAATAACCTAATGTACTAGGATCCCCTTTTAAAGGCATAGTGACGACGAATCCCCCACCATCTTTACGAACGGTGGTTTGAGCAAAAGACTGTTCACACATTCTCTCCTCAAGTGAGAGTGAATGTTTTAAAGTGACATTATCAAGGTCCCAAAATTGAGTGAGGTCGGGAGTGACATTGGAATGATGGCAAAAATGATTAGCGGAAAAACATGATTGGCGCGAAATACTACCTGAAACTAACCATCCTAACTTGGTCTCGCATAATTTAGGTAGGTTTTTCCCTAAGTCTATCGTTTTGCTACCTAAGACATTCCAGAAAACTTCAGCCCCTACCAGGATGTCTACGACCGACGAAACGTTAAAGTTCGGGTCTGCTAGCTTAAGACCTGAGCGAATAGGGACGTGATTGATATGCACGAATGAAGACGGTAGAACCTTTGTGATTTCAGGCAAAATGTGACTTTCGATATCTACAGTAAAGGCACAGCATAAATACTCTATTATGAGGCGACAAGACTGTGTACTGGTGGATATGTGATTACTAATACTCGTACCGCGTCGTAACAAAGCCGGCTTCTCTAATAAGCTCTGCGTAACAAAGTTCACCGTACTGCCGTTATCCAGCAGTAGGCGCGCAGTTGTCTTCTTACCCGTCACACCAGTCTCGTTCACCATAGCTGTGGACAGTAAAACATGCGCAGAAGTAGCAAGCTGCATGGAATTGGCTGAAAGCACAACATTTGAAGAAGGCGAAGCAGAAGGCAGTGCACAAGGCTTGGCAGAAGGCAATGGATTGGAAACAAGTATGGGCTCATTACTTGTTGCTCGTGCTTTGTTTTGCAATATTTGCAATGTGAAAATCTACATTTCTTAGAATTATTTCCAAAGCGCAAGCAATTAATACAAACATTAAATTATGTTGCTTTTTGTATATGATTTTCTATTGAACATTTTCTAAAAGATTCACATTTGAACAATGTATGTGCTTGGGAGCAAAGTGGACATTTACTGTTTTTATTAATGTTATCTATTTTTTTTTTTATTGTACTTAGAGTAAGTTTTATTTGGATGACTATTATTTAGGGCGACAATAGTATTCGTATCAGAAGAACTTTGATTAGTCTCCACTGATTCTAACCCGCTTTCCTGCTTAAAAAAGAATAAAATTGTGTTAAAGTGGGATCATCATTAAAAGTATTGTTTCTATGCTCTTCCCAGTCACGCCTTGTTGTAAAATCTAGTTTTTTACCATAAAATAAATAATCATATCGTCCCAATATTGAGTGGGCTTTTTAATGTAGTTAGTACCCTAATATTTTTATTAATAATATCAACAAGGTTTCTGATGGAAACACTTGACTCTTTTGTAATGGTTTCGACATCAAATAAAGTCTGAAAATGATTGTTCACATAAAGTCGGCTGTTATTGTAACGTTCGCACAACAAGTCCCACGCAAGATTATAATGATCGGCTTTAAATTCAACGTTTTTAATAATCAAAGCCGCATTTCTCAATGTCACTTATGGTAGAATTGTCGAGAATCAATGACCCAAAGGTATCCCTAAACTCAAACCAACATTTGTAGTTCCCATCGAAATGAGGCAAGATTAAGCCTAAACCCCCCCCCCCCCCACCCCCTAGGACCTAGGGTGAGTAACATTAAATATCTTGGTCACTGGGTCACTGACGACTCATCGGATGATATGGACATTGAAAGGGAACGAAGGGCGCTGTCCGTGCGGTGTAATATGCTCGCTCGTAGGTTCGCACGTTGTACAAGAGACGTAAAAATTACTTTATTCAAGACGTACTGCCAGACACTGTACACGTGCGGGCTATGGGTGAATTATACGCATCGCGCGTACAGTGCCCTTCGCGTCCAATACAACAACACCTTCAGGGGAATGCTGGGGCTGCCGCGGTGGTGCAGCGCATCTGCCATGTTCGCAGAAGCGCGCACACAGGATTTCTTCGCTGTGATGCGCACGCGCTCCGCTTCATTGTTGAGTTGGATACGGATCACCTCTAACGTTCTCCTGAAGACCTTGTCTGAACGGTGGGATTCACCAATGCTGCAGGCGTGGATGCGGTGGCTCTCTCTTTGCAACAGGAGATGAGTGGTTCTCCTTTCATGCCCGATTAGTTTAATATTTTACGTACTAACATTTTCTTTAAGACTGTAATACTAACAAAATGGAACCTGATTTCCGAAATAAACGATTATTATTATTATTAAATCTATTTTTGGCAAACGAACAAAAGAATTCCTAAATGAAACATGTGCACCTGAGTTAGCATCCCTGAAGCCCACCTCCGACGCAGCACCGTTGGCCGAGACACCGAGCAGGCTGCGCGTGAGTGCACACGCTCACTCTCACATAAACACCCTCACGTCCACACAAACAATTACACATGTACACTCACTAATGTGAGTGTGTAACTCCGTTTAATAAATTCCTTTAATCATAGTCTAATTTTTCTTGAAATAATTTCATTGTACTTTCAAACCTATGTTTGTTATGCCATGATTTTGTACACAGATATAACAAACTGCTTTAGTAAAAGGTTTTTAGGTATCATAGTGACAGCAGAACACTGACTCATAAGTCACAAGATCTCCTAGTTTGAAGAGTCAGGGTTTACTTACTCTATCTGTATTACCTTTATTCACTGCAATTCATGCATCCTAGTTTTTAGTCATTGTTGAAGGTTTTTGTATAAATAAAGATTTTTATTTATTTATTTATTTAGTGCCACCAGGTTAAAAACTGGCGGTCAAAGTCCACACGCTCAGCTAACGCAGACTCGTCGTCATCGGTAAGCACTTCGATCTGTGTCTGTTACGCATCAAAGTCGCAGTGTAAGGATTCAAATTTATTAAACCGCTCCTCTAAATCTAAACGTGCGAAACTCAGATAGTGCGGAACTACTTTGGACTAAGGTTAAGTTTCGATTTAATTGAACTACGTTTCTTGATCAATGTTTTTAAATTTTCTGCCATTGTAAAGTTAAATATAACAGCTGTTCGATTTAATTGAACTACGTTTCTTGATCAATATTTTAAAATTTTCTGCCATTGTAAAGTTAAATATAACAGCTGTTCGATTTAATTGAACTACGTTTCTTGATCAATATTTTTAAATTTTCTGCCATTGTAAAGTTTATTTATTTATTTATTTATTTATTAGGGACAAAAAACAGTTACATGTTAAAAAATACAGAAAATTACTTAAGCTAGGAATTGACAAACATGCAACCCACACCATTGTCCACGAATTAACTAAAAATTAAAAGAAGTGATAAAAGAAGTGATAATATAAAGCGATAAACAAAACAAAACAAAAGAATCATTGTCATATTAGCGCTGAGATTGCCTCATGTTACACAATTTACTCTGCGGACAAAATATCCAGTGCCATTTTCTTAAATACCTGCTTAGATAGATAAAATATATCAAGGTCCATGAAACGCGCGTTGTATGCATCAACAAGACGGCGAAGAGGTGCTCGTTCCCCAGCATTAGTCCAACATATATCCGTGTGGAACAGTTGAGGCACGCGCACCCCCCTTAAAATAACACTGCGGGGCACCTTGTAACACAACTTACTTGTAAGTTCGATACAGTCAAATTTGTTATTACATATACCGTGCAGGGTTATGACATCAAGTAATAACCGCCTAGACCCCAGATCTGGAACTCCATACCGTTTCAATAGCTGCACATATGGAATTTTTGAATGGAAACACTTATAATTCATCGATCGCAGGAACTTCTTCTGTACCATTTCAATTCTAGAGCCGTATTTGTCATAGAAGGGGTTCCAGATCGGAACGGCGTACTCTAGCTGTGATCTTACCAGAGTCTTATAGAGCAGTAGGAACGTAGAGGGTCGCACAAAGTCACGTGAAGATCTCATGACGAAACCATACATCTGGTACGCCTTATTTATTATATTGTCGACGTGCTGGTCGAAGTGCAAACTGGCATCCAGTGTAACACCCAAGTCACGAACGGAATCAACTTTATCCAAGCCAGCATTGTTAATGGAATAATTAAAATTAATTTTATTTTTCTTCTTAGTAAATGAGATGGCATGACATTTGGGTAGACTGAGAAAGAGTTTATTTTTGTTACAGTATGTATATAATCTAACAAGGTCCTCTTGAAGAAGCAAGCAATCCTGTATATCTTTGCAAGATCTATATATTTTTATGTCATCAGCGTACATTATGAAATTTGAGTTGATGAAACAACTTTCAATATCGTTGATAAATATAATAAAGAGCAGCGGGCCTAAAATAGATCCCTGCGGAACGCCAGAGGTGACAACTATAGGGTCAGATTCATAACCATTAACCGCCACTATTTGTACCCTATTAAAAACATATGAGACAAACCATCTAAGTAGGTTACCACGTATTCCATTATATGCAATCTTCTCCAGAAGCAGTACATGATCCACCCTGTCAAAAGCCTTCTGAAAGTCTGTGTAGACAGCGTCTACTTGAACACGTTGATCCATTTTTTCAAAGAGATTGTTGACATATGTTAACAGATTTGTCATGGTAGAGCGATGTTTAACGAATCCGTGTTGTTCGGGTATGATAAGCCGATGAACATGAGGATAAACAGCACCGTGGACAAGACGCTCAAAGACCTTGGACAAGATGGAGATGATTGAAATAGGGCGGTAATTCTCAACATTATTTTTGTCACCTGTCTTGTAAACAGGAGTGATAAATGCCCGTTTCCAATTGGCAGGAAAAACTCCCTCACGCAAACATTTATTAAATATTATACACAAGGCAGTGCACAAGTTATCACATGTCTTCAAGAAAAACATCGGTGGTAGACCATCGGGGCCCGCTCCTTTGGACGAATCCAATGACTTTAGTGCCGAGCAGATAACTGTAGGGGATAGGTATATATCAGATAGACAGGATGTGTTATCTGCATGGCAGTTAGATGCTTCCCAGTTATTAGGGTCGAGGGTTGAGGGTTCGTATACAGAAGAGAAGAAAGATGAGAATAAATTGCAGATTTCCGCGGCATCCCCAGAGGAAACATTTTTAAAATACATACAGGCTGGATAATTGGCTTTTCTATTTCGCGATGAGACGTAAGACCAGAAATGTTTAATATTCTTCGGAATGCTATCCTCCACGGATTCCATGTACTTTCTGTAACACTTATTATACTCACCGTGGAAAAGTTTGCGATAGGCAGAGAAACTTAGGTAATCAGAAAGATTATTGTATTTCTTCCATTTTATCCAAGCGCGCTCTTTAGCTTTAACGATACGTATTAGAGACTGTGAAAACCAAACAGGAAAATTAGAATTTTTGGTTTTGACTAACGGAACATGTGATCTGATGACACCGTATATTATCTCATAGAACAAAGCAACAGCTTGCTCCGATTCAAGATGAGAGAGTTCCTTGTCCCAATCAATTTCATCAAATTCGCTGTTAATACAAACGTAATCGGCCTTATGGAAGTTGTACCTAAATGCCGTGCGGCATTTCATGGGAGTGAATTTCATATTAAGACAGGTTAGTGCAGAAAAAACTGGATGGTGACTATCAGGGATAAGTAGAGCATCGCACGATGCTACCAGACAGTCGGTATTAGAGATAAATAAATCTAGAATACGACCCAATTCGTTTTTTATGACATTAAATTGTGATCCATTAACTAGGTTCATGAAGTTTAGTAATACTCTACCGAGTGAGTTAGAAACTTGCGCTATTGCCCTACCTCCTTGGTCGGACCAATCAATGTCGGGAAGGTTATAATCTCCAACAATAAAGTAAGAGTCAGTAGTAGTATAAATAGTCAGTATAGTTAAATATAACAGCTGGACGCACTGATGCTAATATACTTAATAGATAAAACTGCAAAACAGCTGTGCGTTAGTGAAAGGGATCGAGAAACAATGTCAAAGGTCAACGACTTGACACGCGTTAACAAAGTGTGAACAGTGCGAATTATCTAATGACCCAGCGTTTTCGATACAAATTATGCGTATTAAACAAGCAGTGCCGTAGATAACACTATGAAAGCACTAATATTAAAACACTGTATGAACACTGAAAGATAGAACGATGAAACAACGATTTTCGGCAAGAAAGAAAGCAGAAAAAACTAATTGGAACGGACACATTCAAATACATTATTATACTCCCAAAGAATGACATCAGCTCCCACGATGACGATAAAGGCTGCTTCAGGAACCACTTCTTTGTTTTTTTCTTCGTGGTCGTACCGCGTGGTGCTCGCGAGCGGTCAAAGTCCGCCCAGGTGAACACGACGACCGACGATGTTGATGGCGTTAATTACGGCAATTAATTTGCGCAATCGAAGGACCAATGATTGGGCTCAATCAGACTTTATGATAAATGAAAGGGTGGACTATATTAAAATAGGTGTAATACCATAATTTACGATCGAACAAGGAAACGCCCGTAGTGCTGCGCGTCTGTGAGCTGAGTGGTGTGGAGGGCGTGCAGCGGTCGTCGCTTACGGGTTCGGTACCCCGACACCCCGCGCCTTTCCGCCGTCAATCACGCGCTTATGTGGTGCGCCGACAAGGCGGTTGTTTTTTTGTGCCAGTTATATTTAATTCCCATATCATAGGAGGCGAACCTACTGACATCAACCGGGCACAATTCCAGACTCCGGGCTGCTACTGAGAAATTCCTGATGGAAAAACCCAATAAGACTTTGCCCGACTTGGGAATCGAGGACCTCATGCTCATCAGTAGCGCTTACGACCACTAGACCAACGAGGCAGACCCTATAACTAATGCAAGTTTATTCATGACTGTCTTATCATGACTGTCAGAGATATTATCATGACTGTCAGTGATATTATCATGACTGTCAGTGATATTATCATGATTCAGTGATATTATCATGACTCAGTGATATTATCATGAATCAGTGATATTATCATGACTGTCAGTGATATTATCAGAGTCATCTATTCAATATCTAATAAACCCAATAATACTTTGTCCGATCCGGCAATTGAACCCAGAACCTCTTGCTCAGCAGTAGCACTTGCGACCACTAGACAACGAGGCAGTCCCACTTTATTTCTAATTATAACGAAATACATTTTACATACCTATATCTAAACATGACACACTCACAAAACCTTCCATTCGTGTTTACCTTACCTACAGTTAATCAATATCACTCAAAAACAATAGGATTAATTAAATCTGTTTTATAAAAGATTATCACAACTGTTTGTGCTGGTATATTCTGATTGAAGGCTCCCGCAGACAGGCCCGCCGCGACAGCGCGATGTGACAGCGCCACGCAACAGCGTGGCGCAACTGCGCGACGCGGCAGGACGACGAGACTCTTGTAGAACAATTTCCATGAAGTTTATGAAAACTTCATGGAAATTGTTCTACAAGAGTCGCGTCGCGCTGTCGCATCGCGCTGTCGCGTCGCGCCTTTCTGCAGGAGCCTTTAGATGTAATGAGCAAAGTTATTCCCACACACATCTATATTAACAAAATCACAGAACACAGTTCAATAATTAAATTATTATGTGGACACAATTTATTTTCTACGAATGGAATCTCCCAACACTGATTATAATTTTAGGTGTGACGTATCACATCTTCTTCGTATGATTCACCTTTGTTTCACATTTCGTTATTCCATTTAGAATTTGTGGCCAAATAAACAACATATTGATAGGAAAGAGCAACATTCTTATTAAATACATAAACTCACGCCTTCTTCCCATGGGGGTAGGCAGAAACTGTAGTACCTTTTGCTTCGTGCTGGTCATACACGCACGCAGATTGCTAGTAGGTACTACGCACCTGAGCTTTCTGAACAAAATCACCAATAAGGTTACTACTCCCATATGTCCTTCAAAAGCTTCCTCTCCCGGCGTTTTCACTCACATCTGTCTTGTAAATACCTTTTGTTAGTCTTTTTCAACATGACGACACTATCTACCATCTAAGCATACCCTTTTCAATTTATGGTTACTACATTTCTATTAAACAACACCGTTGCCTTATCACATCATTCCTCAACCTATCACTTATAGTTACACCTCACATGCTTCGCAATGAATGCATTTCCACAGCATTTACTCTACTTTCATGCCTAAAGAGCATAATAAAATAATACAATAAAAGCGAAAGTTTCCGGAGACTTGCAGGAGACAGCATTCAGCATCAGCATTGAAAATTAAACATGAAGATAACAATAACATTTATTTCTAAAATATTCAAATGAGGTAGAGACGTGGCTTCTCTGAAACATCCCTTCGGTACCTACTTAACTTTTATCTGCTCTACAAAACCGGTTTTTCGAATGCTTCGGTGTTATTGAACTCATTTTACATGATATTTATACTAAAGATAAAATACGCTCCTGCCGCATAGGTATAGCCAGGGAAATTAATTGTTATGCCAGTTGATGCCCTACGTCAATTTGCCGTAATAATACGGCAAATTGACTACTTGGCTACAAAGCCTTTTCATACAACTGTCAAATAATGACAGCTGTGATTTGAATATACTTACTGACAATAAGTTGGTAGTTAATTAGCTTACTGTGCAATGTGCATAGCACCGCTTGAAACCCGAAACAAGGCTTAGCATAAATCATCCCTAAAGTGACCTTCTCTGTCAATATCAAGAGTTATTGAAACGTCCAACGTATCCGAGACATGTGGACAGTAGCACAATCGGTATTAAGTAATTAATGCGTGGGAATGACAACGCACTAATTGGACGTCAAAGGTGACTAATGGTAAGAGTTTATCGAGGTATATTGTGGCACACCCCAGGGTTGTACGCAGAAAAAGCCGGGTAACATAAAATTACGCTTGTAAGCTCGGGGGGTAGGCAGACGAGTATTAAAGGACAGATTCTTCCTGTTATCGAAAAATAAATACGATGTTTTATGTATGAACATCACCCACGTGTCTTCCTAAAATAAATACTATTTTATTAGGTACCATATTAGCCCGAAAAGAAAAAAATACCATCCTACCCGCATTTTATAGGACCTATCAAAACGATTTGAAGCCCAGGGATACCTGAAACATACAAAGAAAATAACCATTCGGTACCACTCCACCGAGACCTCGCAGGATAAACCATAATGATCCACCTCGACGGTACCAAAAGAATTCAAATACCACTATTTTACTTTCAAAGACAGATAGGTATTGATAAAAATTCGGCCTCGGCGGAATTTTTCCAACATTCCCACAAGATCGTCCGCAATTACTCGCTTATCTTCTATGCGAATTTTCTGAGCGACTTTAAATAGCCATCATTTTCCCTTGTGGCTTGCCTTAATTCTCAAAAACGTTAGAGCATCGCCACACAAGGCGTCGTGAAGCCGCAACGCAATTTTTGCCGTAACTATGCTACTTCACCTTAAATTCTATATACTCTAATTTATGAATAAATCCATATTTTATTAATAAATTGTATTTATCCAACTAGGTAATTAAATATTCTGATCCATTTTCGTTAAAAGACTGCCCCTAATACTGGATTTGAATAGACTGGACTGCCTCTGTATAGATTATTTATTTATTTATGGACAATTTATTACCTTATGTTTACTGATGAAATTATAGTACATATATACGGTCGCCAGTGGCCGATAGTAAGTATCTTATAGGGCTACGGATCATGACGTCCTGAATCTCAGGTCAGGCCAAAAAGTTATTAGGGTTGTCTGTCATGGAATTTTAGTAACAGCCTGAGATGGGCAACTGTGACAAAAATTCGATCAGGAGCATATTAACATCAGATTTTAGTCAGGCGCCGCCAGTGCGGTAACAAAACAAAATTGCGGGACCGTAACGCTTGTGTGGAACGGCTCTTACCGTAACAAAACGCGTTACGTTTCTGTATGTATGTTTGCCTATTTTGTTACATACCGTTACCTACGTTGAGTGTTGCAACAAAAGTTTATATATACAGGGTGACTTGTAATTTATTCCTTCCAGGACGTGATAGTGTGACCTAATTGCAACAATTAAGCAACCCATACGAACTATTTTTGAAAAATTCTCCTAGTTCGTCACTAAATATCACTTTTCTATAAACTCTCAAATTGAATGGTCTGCATTACTATTCCATTGCTTTCTTAATACTTTAAAAAACCTCGAAAGGTTCGAAATATAACCAAATTATCTAAAACATCAAACAGTTAAAATTAAAAAGGAAGAAGTTCAAAAATCGTCTACGTAGATGATTTTTGAACTTCTTCCTTTTTAATTTTTAACACAAGTTATCTCAAAATTTTACTAAAATATTAAGCGCACAAATTACGGGGGAGACATCTTTATTTAATCAGCTATCTAACGAGGTACAAAAGTTAAAAATTGTAAATGTATTAAATAATTTGGTTACATCGAAAGTTTTGTTAATTTATTAAGTAACCAATGGAATAGAAATGAAGACCATTGAATTTGAGAGTTTAGAGAAAAGTGATATTTAGTGACGAATTCCGGGAAATTTTCAAAAATACATATAAGTTGGATTTTCGCGTATCCCATGAATTTCCGCTTAGTTCTGGGGTGCTTAATTGTTGCAAATGGGTCACACTATCACCTCCTGGAAGAAATACGTCAAATTACAAATCACCCTGTATATTGTTTATACAGATTGTTCGTACTAACGTTGTCCCCGAAGGTTGCTGTTATTAAAAATGTTATGTAAATGAGAAAAGAAAAGTAAGTAGGTAAGGAGTATTGCTGTGTGTGGCTGGAACTGGGTCGCATTATCTTTTCCACGGAGGCGATTCAGGAAATTGCAATTAAGTTATATGCTGCCAGTCTTTTGGGCACGATTTTGAATGACAGTGATGCAGACGAGTACAACGACGCCTAAGCGTCCTTCAATTTTTGTATTTATTTATATAGTTAGTTAGTTATGCTTCCTAGTGTATATAAGAATGTTAATGTATATGAATGAAATAAATGAATACAGTTATATTCATATTTTATTTGCGACAATAGTTCACAAAGGATCCAACACAAGGAATCAACACTTATCTCACCCACGAGGCCCGTGAAACCTTTTATCTTGAACTGTACTTATACCCGCAAAAGAACTTTTAAAGGGAATTGGAGAGAAAATATAATCGTAGATGGCTGAGACTAAGTAACGAAATGTAATTATTTAACTACAACTTACATTACATAGCTACAGCTCTCTTTCAGGATTAGCAGATTTTTCCTCCTACCCTCTTTCCTCTGAAATATTTAAATTCTCATTAGTGGCGCACCCCCTAGACATTAACAAGATACAACTTGATATAAAATTCCGTTTACTTTATTATTTTTGTATCACGTTACGAAATTAAAGAGATTTCTTTTGAAAAGAGTTTTTTTAATTATAGTTGAGATGGGAAATTATATAAAATTTAAATTACATAAATTGCATTTGTTTATAAATCAAACAGTCTAAGAAATTGGAGATTCTTTGAACAAGTTATTTTATACCTATCTAAATCTAAACTAATATTATACAGAGAAAAGATTTGATTGTTGTGAGTTTGTATTACGCTTTCACGTTAAAACGGCTGAACGGATTTAGATGAAATTTGGCACATGGGTAGACCATGACCTGGATTAGAACATAGAATACTTTTGATTCTGATATTCCCATGGAATCGAGACTTATGTGGGTGAAACCGCGGGGAGTAGCTAGCGTAAATAAAAAAAGGGATGATGGGATGGATGGATGGATGATGTGTGGAATATTAATAGTACTCTGACTCGTAATTATTTAACCATTTACGGATACTGCTATTGTTTATTTACTTAGGGATTACAAACGAGAGATAAATTACATGTATCTTCTACATAATATATTATGAGCTTATACACAGTTAACATTATCCTTGCCAATTGTTTATTTTATTTATTTATTAAAAACGATTTCCCGCCATTCTTCAATGATTTTTCTGTCCGCTAAAATGAGTGAATCTATCGAAGAAATTCGATACAATTTGAAGTATTATTACAAAAAAGAGAAAAATTAGACACAAGCCGCGACAAAAATATGTGACGTTTATGGACTTAAGAGCGGGTAGTAACCAAAATTGCCTATCTTCAATTTGATTTTTCATGAAATTAATAAGACTTAGGTATAAAATAAAAATAATATGAGTAACTACATGATATTTTCAAACTTTTTGTGGAACAGAAACACAAAATGTTAAAGTTTTCTCGATAAAACATCATCATGAAGTTACCTCTAATTTTCTCGTATTTTCAATTTGTACTTAACATGCTAATGACTATTAGGATAAAAATTAGATGAATATTTGTATTAATACAAGGTGAAAAAAATTGTGGAGGCGTTTTTTGAAATTCTTTTTATTTTTTGTTTTATTACGACTACAAGCTTTATGCACTTACGTTTTTAGTTCGTGGAAGAAGTCATCTTCCATCGCACGTTGCGGGAACTTTAAGTATATTTTTGTTTCACAAATCAGTCGCCGTCGCTCTGTCGAGACGAGAGGACTGCGCTTGAATTTTCGGCTGCTCTGCGGGCTTAGCATGAGGATCTATCTCTTCGAAGAATAGAGACGGCTATTCCCATACAAAGTGACATTTCGTTTCTCTATTTTTGACATAGCACCGTAAAAATCCTTCTAAAATCTGTCATTTTGTCTTTCATTTCTGCCGATCGTTGTCTAGGTCCTTTTTAATATAGACTATTTCAGAAGACTGTTGTCTAAGGTAGTGAAGACAAATTGATTTTTTTATCGCCATGCTAAAGACGGTAGAAAACTTTTTACTCGACGGCCACAAAGTATAAAAATGGAAAGGAAAAAAGGAATTTTTCACTTTTTGTATGGAAAATGTGAAAAATGATTACCTACATGTTGAGTTTTAGGGGATTAACGGTTTTATAAAGGGGGTCGAAATTTTCATTATTTTTGCGATAGGACACACCATTTTCGAGATATAAGCAAAATAAAAGATAAACGATAATAAATTACTGAATTTCGTAAAAAGTGCAGTTGACTCTTTCTACTTTGCTGCCGTCGTACTGTCTTCACGAAATGTCATTTTTGTCTATTCTTCCGTCGACAAGACGGTGCTTATGCTACGCCTGCAGGTACATAATTTATTTGCGTTAATAATATTTTCGTAATTTATCACATTGTAGGAAAGAGACTGTGAAATAGAAAACATGAAAAAAACAATAAAACCACTTCCGAAACGATTACTAAAATCGTTAAGAATTGATAAACTAAATATATACCGCGGCTAAACCATAAAACAAAAATATTATAATAATTAAATGTTGATATTTGAAAACTCAAGATGACATAAATTTATTTGACAGATTTTTGACTAGTATAGTACAACTAGCGCCATTGTTCTGCATTTCGGTCGATTTTCTTGCGGAGAAAATTTACAACGTAGAGTTCGTGCTGGAGATTTTAGATCTTATTGCAAACTACATAATCAATTATTTTGTAAGCATGTACATTTGCGTTACATTTGGTTGACACTCGGGTTGACATTATTTCTTAAATGTCATTCAGTTCATTCGTGAAACAACAGGGGCTGAACCCGACCGGAGACAGCTGTCAATTTGACAGTTTTTTTTCATAAGTAAAGTAGTTGTGCTTGTTCCGGTGATAGAATGCCAAAATGGCGTGCTTTTTATTATGTTAAATTTATTTTATTCTCGTCCCCAGGTAACCATAACAAAATTATATAAATGCAATATTATTCAGTGTAATCTAGACTATTTTATGCCACAAAGTGTACCTCGGTA
This sequence comes from Griposia aprilina, assembly GCA_916610205.1. NCBI lineage: Eukaryota > Metazoa > Arthropoda > Insecta > Lepidoptera > Noctuidae > Griposia > Griposia aprilina. The sequence continues at coordinate 16,687,037 of OU744290.1, read as the reverse complement.
CTTCGTTTGGGCAGATTTTGGTGACATCCTTTAACATCTAAGTAGGTTATTGGTCTAATAATATTAGTGGAGTTAGGCGGCTTGCTTTTTAAAGCTAAAGTTTCAACAGTTACAAAAGAGGAACCTAATAAACTTTCGACTTTCTTTGCCACGCATTTATTTATATGCCAATTATTTTGTCGGTAAAGCCGACTAATGTACTGTTTGTTCCGAAATTGGCCTATTTTTCACAAATGTTTTCGGCGAGGACTTTGTTCTACTCGCGCCCCGCGCAGGATACACAGAATACATTTTATATAGGTTTTCACGGTTTTCATGACACATGCCATTTGACTTTGCACAATACAGTGCAAAATCCACCATACCAAAATTATTTTTTACTTGGTAACACGATTGCTAATTGACTTTGCACGATCCTGCAAAGCAATATCCACAATATACCATTATATTTTTTACTTGGTTAACACTGTTTTCCACGAAGATGTTATGAGGTTCAACTTGTAGAAGGCCCTTAGTAAAATTTGGTTACATTGGAATTTGAACTTTGTCATGTCAGTATTGAGTTTCTAGTTCCAAAACATGAATATGATCTATGATTCTGAATTCAAGCTTAGCGTATAGTATAGGCAAAATAAACAGATGTTTTTCCTACTGAAGACTTTCTTTGAAAATAAAGGGACTGGACAATGATCATATTTCGTTTAAATATTGTAATTGAAAAACCATTCGAGGATTAGAGTTGCTGATCACAGCGGTCCAACAAATTTCCTTAGATGATTGCTATTTTTGTTTAATTGATTTCATTTTCTCAAAGTAAGAAAACGGAAGGTAAGTGATGCGATTATAATTATTCGATTTCATATCGTCAAAAAAGCAAGTTTATCGAGTATGATTTTATCATCGTGTAAGTAGTATCATGAGTATGTAGTATAGGACGGTGATGGAAGTGCTTTGCTTTTTAGCGTTCCGTGCCTCAAAGGGAAAAATCGAAACACTTATAGAATCACTTTGTTATTCCATCTGTCTGACCCCTTTTCTGAGGAATGCGCGGGCGGTATCAAGTTGAAATTGAACTGTATTACTTTGGAGCTGTAAAAAAATCGAGCTTCTAAGACGTTTATCGTCGTTTGACGTCATTCATTTCGCATATTTTGACACTCGCAAACAAATTAAAACCCATAAGATACATCCGGTTGACCTAGAATCACGAAATGTGGTAAGAAGCAAGATCTCACAGTACAAATAGGTACAGGAAAATATCTGGAAATCCTTCATTTGTAGTTATATTACATAATGTTGGGGACCATATTTTCTCAACTACAACGTTAAGTTTGTCTTTCAATTCGGAATCGAAAATTTAAAGGCCGTATCTTGAATTAACATATAATCTTTATTTCATTCAAGTCGGTCTACTCTCCAATTTAACAACCCACCAGCATCGGTAACAGATTCAGGGACATACAATAACATTGAATAATATACCTACTTGTAGGTATATAAATAGCAATCATACATCATGGTACATTGAATAGAACGGTTTCATCTGATTATTTTGCGTATACATACGTCACACAAGAGTCAAATTCAAATGCCTAGATATACGCCGGGCGAAAAGTTTCTGCTGGCGGGAAGGGATTGTGTTTTGTTTTCGTCGTGTTTGATGAGAGGGGTAGGCAAAGAGGCGCGGGTGAAACTTGATTTTTTTCTGTCTTGCTGCGCCCCCTTAACACAGTATCAGTAAGAGTAGCACAAAGTTGCTTCAAATGTTCAGTCCGGGTATTTTGATGTCCAAGATGCAGATCGCTCTGTTGCCGTACTATGACGTGCTAATACCATCATGGTTCCATTGCGAAAAAGGGATAGTGCTATCGGTTATATATAACTACGTCTCTCTTTCACGCTGGAACAATGATGGCTTTAAGACGTCATAGTACGGCCACCGGTCGCACTGTCGATGTCATTTTTAAAATTTGGAACAACATATTATTAGTTACGACATAGCTGAAGAGTTGACCACAAAACAATTTAGACCTATTTGAAAAGGTCTGGGTATACAAAAAAACCGAATATTTGGGTACCACACGAGCTCTTAGTCATGAATTTGTATATAAAATACAAAAGAACTTTCTCGCCGACCTAATATTTACGTAATAATTCTATATGAATCTCCTTTAAAACTCTGCAACACCCAAACACATCCAGCTGCATCAAAGTTTCAATGGAAACATAATAAATGTGAAGTACCTACCTAATGTTCTTGGTTGCCAGGTGACATCCAAAAGTTGCTACGTAACTGCTTCTTAAATGTCGCAGCGGTTTTTAGAGCAAGTTCTGTTACGCGAGCGTCTTTTGTTCCAAACTTATGTTAAAAGCGGGAAAATGGTGAAATCTTACATACCTATGTTAGTGCTCTTTTCACGACGACGCGACGGTGTGCTTTTTAAGTAGCAGTTTTTGATTTGAATTTGTAAATGGCAATAAAAAAAAAATACAGATGGATGTGTTGTTAATTAAACATAACTGGCGAAATCTGGGTGTACTTGGGTACACCACTACCTAACCCTTTAGAGATTACAGGCATGATGTTATGTAATTTTTTGTTAGAGAGTTTTTTGGGCTATTTTTCTCCTTTTGATGTGTAAACATCTTAGCGCTCGGTCTACGGTAGGGGCTAGCTGGGACTTCGAGCGTCAGACGCGTAAGCGTAAGACTTCGAGCGGCAGATGACGTCAGCGTAAGACCCGTGTCTATGTGAGCGCGTGAACCAAACTGATGCGAGCTCACATGTTTACACATTAATTTTCGTGAGTGCCTAACCAACTCACACCGTTTTTTTTTTTTTTTAAACCATAGGAAGCAGTGAAATATGAGTTATTTGAAGACAGTGTTTTGTAACTTTGTCCTAAATGAGATACACTCGTTTAGGCGGAGGAATAAGTTATTTTGGAATGTTGAGTGGCAAATTGAAGGCTTCATTACCTTCCACTGTCTTTATTGAGCCCTTGTAGCTGTTTACGTCAATACAAACAATTGTGTAGGATACATAAACTCTCGTTCGACGTTTGTTATTGCTATTATAACCGACTTCTTAAAAATGAGGAGGTTCTCAATTCGTGTTTTTTTTTTGTATATATATTACAAGATATCTCCGGCAATTAAGGATCGATTTGGACAATTCGTTTTTTACTGAATAGGATACGCCTTAGGAGTAGTCCCATATAAATTTTATTAACTTTGCTTCAGCAGTTTTTCAGTTAGTTTCACTTTCCTGTCACTGTTATTTACATAGCAAGTAGTGGTACACGAATTTGTGTGAGAGTCGGTGGCAAAAAACGAAAATACAAAACCAACGACACCGACTTCCGAAATTAAAGTTAATAACCGACTTCTTTTGACAATATTATTTAACAAATGACATTTTAAACTTCAATTCTTTAAGGTACATTAGTATCAACTTCATTTAGTATGTTTTCTTTGTTATTTGCTTCGGTGAAATGAATAAACTAAATTGCGCTATTAATTATAAATAATTTTTGCATGAAAATGGATTATAATAATAGAGCTTGTAATTTGCATGCCTCAAGGTGTAATATGGTTGGACTGTGCTATATTTTCAATAACTTTATGTAATTACCCATATTAGCAAATAAATGATTATGATTATGATTATGATTATGATTTTTTTCACTTTGTTCCTTTTTTTGTTGGAAGTCAGTTGTTTTATTTTTGCAAAAAAAGTTTTATTCCTTGAACATTATCCAAATTAACTCGTTAACGCATTGAAGGGCACTAAACGCCCCAAGCGTAGTAACAATAAAACTTCTATTGTGTCTCATTCAGTGTCCGTCCACCGATTAACCTAAATTATTTAAATCTCCAAGTAGGTACCAAATCCTGAATAGGTTGTAGGCCTAAATCCCCTAGCAACGTCCTACCCAAACATGTCAATGTCCTAGCGATAAATGTTACGTGATAAACAAGTTTATGCCTCATAAATCCAGATCCCTCTATTTAGAAACCTTACATACGTTAGATATATGGAATATGTAACCAAGCGAAAAAAGAAATTGATACAAATGTTAAACAGGGTGTGCCTTTATTACGTAATATATCTCTATCTTAGATATCAAAACGATATTATAAATTAAAGTCGCTTTTCGTGACTGTGTACCGCGTTGTTCTTCTAAACTCCTCAACGGATTTTCATGTGGTTTTTACCATCATTTAGACTTTTATATAATCTATTCCGAAAGTTATATAATTATGTATGACGGAGTAGGTACGACTCTCTCGTTATTATCAGCCATATTTTAACTACTGTGGGCGTACTATAGGAAGTGTTGGTTATTGCGCAATAGACAAACCGTTTGCAGTTCAAATCAAATTATAATTTACGATCAAATTAACCACACTAGCAAATCACACACTGTAGGTACATGACACAACTAGACGGAACGCGCGACAGTTTCTAAACATAAAGAAAAGAAAGAAAGAAAGAATAAAGTTTACGGTTCGGGGAGATTGTTGTGGTAGGGGGGTATACTTCTCCCCGAACCGAACTCTCGCCGAGCTCCACAACTCCCTTGCAGAGTTGAGAGTCGTCGTCGTTGGGTACCATGCCCTCTCCGTGCTCGTACTCGGGGACTTCAATGCCAAGATCACGGCTTGGGGTTCCCGATATACGGACACACTCAGCTTACGTAGCGCCACGGTCTACTCTACCTCGGTCACCTCAGGAGCATCGTCGTCGTTGTCCATTGTGTGGTCCACAGTGGGCACCGCAGGAGGACAAACTCTGCTTATGTTATAGACTCTGACTTTGACTTTTCTGTCGAGCACCACCTGGTGGCACTGGCGTCCTCATTATTAGTCAAAGTCAAACAATTGATTTAAAGTATTTCCGACATATATAATATATACATGACTATTAATATATAATAATAAAGAAATCTCGATGTTGTGTCAAGTCATAAGAACCGTTCGAAGCAGGGGCGGGTCGCTAGTTCTATCTTATACAATAGCATAAAGCATATACATAATAGCATAAGTTGTTCTCGCTATCAAACTATAAAGTTAGGCGAGTAAATTTGTAAAATTGCATGTTTGTGAAAAATAATAAATAAAAAAAACTTTAACAATTAGAACTTTAAAATTTTGTCTTTGGACGATAAAAATTACCTATCCTAACTTACACAAACATAATGTAAGTAATCGAAAACCTTAGTTATCTAGACTACCTATAAACACTCCACCAAAAGAATAAACTGAACGGAGTATTTATTGTCTTACCTACAATTTAGGAGACACCACATACATAAAGAAGAAGAAAGAAAAGAAAAATAGGTTTATTTGTCAAAGAAACACGTATATACAAAAAAAAACAAATTAGCAATAATGGTGTATATATTAACTAGGTCCTTATGAAGTTAAAAGTTCAGCAGAATGCCAGTTTTATTTTACATTTTTCAATGATTTTTAGTTAGTTTGCCACCTTGTTTTAACTAGCCTTCGAAAACTACACTGGATTCAAAATCAAAAGCCCTATGCTCTGAATACTCACAAATAAACAAACACCCTGTATACCAATATCTCTCTGTTTACGTCACGAAAATTATTATTATATCCATCTATTATTTACACATTCGTCATGGTACATCTGGCACATCATCTCGATTGAATACATTTCGATATCCTGGAACTAATACACACATTTCTGGGAAAACTCCCTTTACATTAGGCGCAGGGAAACCTATCCGTGTATAATAAATATCTATTGATATTTTGTTAAGGGTTAGACGGAGACTTTTTGAGTAAATTAAACGTTTCAAGTCATATAGGTACGGAAAGTTATTTTGTGGTTGCGATTCAGTTAAGGGGGAAGCGCCAGGGTGTCCGCGAAATTCAAATTTTCTTATGTTTTTTTTGCAATTCGAAAAAGAAAAAGAATTCGAAAGATTTACCGTGACCCTGGTGCACAGGCAAGTGAAGGAACACAGGTGGGCTTTAGTCAGTAAGAGTCTGACACGCCCTCCCGTTCCGCCCAGAGCGCGAGAGGTCATTAAATGACTTCCAACCAAAAAAAAAAAAGTTTCAGTTTGTATGTTGAACAAATAATGTATAAATAATGTAACTTAGAGGGTTGTATTGATGATTTTAATGATGATAACTCCGTAAATAAATACTTGTTAAGGTCGCGAATCATTTTTTGTTCAACATACAACCTGATACTGACCTGAAAATTGCAAAAACGTCCGAAAATTTGAATTTCGCGAGGAACCTGGTGCTTCCCTCTTAACCGTTGATTTTCACATCACTTTCTCCCTCCATCCGTTTCAAAGGTCGTGGTTCAAAGTATGATAGTAATAATGTTAAACGAAATCACAGGAAAATTTATATTTTTTCTCCATCTGCCTTTTTCTAGAATACAACGACTTATCACGAAAAACATCTTTCCACAATCATCATTATTCGTATATTGTAATCAAAAACCTACATTAACGGGAAGTTCTAACTGAATAATATATACCCATGTATTTATCTAACTAGATTTTAGGAATTATCCCACGGGAATGTACTACCGGTAAAACCAATACCAATTACAATCAGTAATTGTAACAAACGATAGTAAATTAGAAACCAGTCACGAAAAAACCTTTAATGAAACCGTAAACCAAGTATTAAAACGGCTCGAAAACAATTATCTCTGTCCAAATCTAAATAAAAGCAAATACATAAATTTCCAAATTTACAATTCAAAACAAAAATCTTTTAAAGTTAATTGTCAAGTACAACAAATTAACGAAGTTAGTGAATACAAATTTCTTGGACTTATTCTAGACCAGCATTGTATCTGGAAATTATTTAAAGAGCACGTCGGCACGAAATTAAACCAGTGTGTATTTGCTCTTAAACGTTTAAGACGTACCGCAAGTGAAGCAGTTGCACTTACTGCTTACCACGGGTATGTTTCCTCTTTACTCAGGTATGGACTCCTCCTCTGGGGGAACACGACGAACGTAAAGGAAGCCTTCCTAGTGCAGAAAAAATACCTGAGAGCAATCTGCGGTGTCAGTCCATTAACATCCCGTAAACCTTTATTTATAAAAAAATATCTTTTAACACTAACAGGTCTTCTCATACTGAAAGCTGGTGTATTTGGGAAAGAGCACTAAAATAAAATTATAGCATGTGACTTGCATTCAAAATATATCCGTCGAAACCCAACACGTTTAAAAATTCCTTCACATCAAAGCACATTATGTCAAAAAATAGCTTTATCACACCAATTAAAATATTCAACAATCAAAAGAAATAAGGGCACTCCCTCTTAAACACTTTAAATATGAACTACATAAATGGCGAATTGGTAATTGGATTTATAGTGTGAAATAATTTATTGATAAAAAGGTAACAGATAAATATGGTTACTGAGTTTTCATTATGTATATCACTTTATGATTTTATTATTGTTAAGATTTTACCAACGTTATTAGACTTATTAGAATAATAATTTTAACAAATGAATGTATCGTTTTTAATTTAACATGTTTAAATATTTGTATGCCAGTCCATGGCGAAACATGTAAGATCATAATTCTATGTATAAGACCTTAATATACCATGTTTTAAAGCTAATAAATATATTCTATTCTATTCGATACTACCGGTATTAAAAGTACCCTATGTGTGCAAAATTTCACACAAATCCGTTCAGCCGTTTGTGCGCCAATCTGGAACATACATTCAGACAAACAGACAAACAAACAATCCCACACCTCGTAGCAATTACTTGTTTTCAAATACGGTCAATGTATAGTTTTGATGTTGTTAGAATTTTATTATATGTTTCTATATAGAAGATATAGTTAACTGACACCCAAGAAAACCTCCGTCCAGTCCATTTAAACCTCCTTTGTTCTAACCCAGATCTCCTCATTAAGGTCGAGTGTCTCCGCAAAGAGGACAGCGGTAAGGAAACAAATGACGTCTCGTTGTCCCCGTGACTAGGGTACGGTCAACGGGGACAACGGATACAAGGACTTAATTAAGCTATATCCCATCATTTCCTCCTTCAAATCAAATCAAATCAAATCCATTTATTTGTCAATGTAGGTGTCGTTAATTACAGGTGTTAACAAGCTTAGGCCATATCTTTACAGGTATCACTACATTCTACCCACAGGGCGTACAAACAATACGTTACAATAATATTAATCAATACATTTAATTATACAATAACAGATTAAATAAAATAAGATAAGTTATTACATTAAATTCAATATTTGTCTATCATGTCAAA